>CM069533.1:49876875-51348750 GCA_035773235.1 Eospalax fontanierii | reverse complement strand
CTCTAAACTTCAAAAGAGTTTGTTTTTACAACTCATAACTGCTGCTTTAGTCTTTCCTATTACCATTTCAGTTGGATAAGCTAGTTAAGTTAATAGGAAAAAATAAAAGCATAAGATCTGAAGAGAGATGTTCTGATGCAATGCTCTAAACAAAATCACAGCTTGGTATTCCAGTACAAAGTTACATGTTGAATCTCTAATGATGGTGCATTGTGGCACTGTACTTGCTGAGAGGAATTATTTTAGCTGAGCTTTTCCTCTGTCCCAAAGTTTAATTTTGACAACAAGGAAAGTACTGAAGAACAAAAAAGCAAAGGAAATCTACCCATTCAAGTAGGAAATATGATTCCATATTAATTTACTTATCCTACTTAATTTCAGTATAAGATGAGGGACTTTATGAGTCCTAGATCTCTTTTCTTCAAGAAACCAAGGGAGCAGAGAAAGGACTGGAATCTCTGTAATGATACAGAAATAATAAGAATGGGTCAATTCCGATGAAAACAAGCCATTCCTGATTGCTTTAAGAATCCTTCCTTATAATGCTACTTTCTGAGTAAAATCTCATGAGAAATCAAGCCATTAGATGAAATAAAGAGGAAATAATGTCTGTTTTTCAATATTAAACAATGAGAATATAAACTATATCTCAATTAACCATTTACAATTATAAAAATACTCTGAAAGACAGGAAGTTATGCATAAAACATAACTTCTGTTAGAAAAAGTTACACCAGGGATGTGCTTAGGCTCTGGATAAAACAAATATTAGTATCTTGAAAGGTTGAGGATTAGAGAGACTAGAAATCAAAACACAAACATGCTCAAATAAAACTACCATATAAATAGTGTGGAGGTTCAAATCATCCATTTTAAAAAGATCATTTTGTATAAATATCATGGATACTCTACTAATCTCTTTTTAAATGTGAAACCCATAGTGCATCCTAAATACCAAATGTGTTCTTTAAAAACTAGTGGTGGTGGGCCTGGAGAGGTGGCTCAGTGGTTAAGAACACTGGCTGTTTCTCTTGCAGAGGACCCATACTTGAATCCCAAAACCCACATGATGACCAAACCTTCTCTGTGGCTCAAGTTCCAGAGGCACAATGTCTTCTTTTGACCTCCACAGGCATTTCATGACACAGTGTACTTACACACATGACAATGTACTTGTACCCACAAAAGAAAGATAATAAATATTTAAAAAAAAAAAATAAGGCAAGTGTAGCACAAGGTCATGTGTCTTTAATACTAGCATCTGGATGCAGAGGTGGGCAGACCTTTGTGAGTTCTATATAAGCTTGGGCTACATTAAGACCTTGTCTCAAAACCAGAGTCCAAAACCCCCCAAAATAAAGGATAATTTCTGATGGTTTTGATTTTTATTGAATTTTCCCTGTGAATTTTTATTCATAAGTAAGTTCACTCTTTTTAAACCAGAAACAGTCATAGGCAATAGAAAAGAGCAAACAAAAATTAAAATAAGTGACTTAATTCTCCCTCTCTAAGCTAAGAGACTCCCATTAATTTTCCTTAAATATTTTCTTTAAAAAGTATGTAAACATATTATTTATTCTTTCTTCTTCTCTTTAGAATGTATGTAATTTTTAAAAATTTAAACACATCTATTTCTACCTCTCAAACCCATAGTGGGTTTTCTCAAGGACTTAAGGACCACTCTTTGAAAGATTGTCGTTCAAGCAAATGATGTCCTTATCTGCCAGTTTCTGTTGGAGAGGAGGCACCAATCATCATTCATCATCCACAAACCACCTATTTACTACCATGAAGATATGAGAAGCCCATTTTCCTTTGGATAAAGTCCAGTGAGGGACCTCTCAATTACAGGTGGATATAGAATGCACTACATGTGACAAAGACTTCTGCCACTGTCCTCTCCTCCTGAGGGATAGGCATCGTGTGCTTTAACATGTATGTAATGAGCTGTATTGGCAGGAACATATAAAAAGACAAGGACTTTGTTCTTGCAGTTCGCTGTGGTGCTCAGCACACTTCATACATATTCACTATTAATTTTCTTCTCTTATTTTGTGGGGAGATTTTTCTAGACTAGAAAGAAATTTTGCTTTAAGTTGCATTGTCCCAAAATAGAAAACACTTAATATTTCATGTACTTTGTGACTTATCAGCCAATTACAAATAGTGTCTATTTTGTTCTGTCTTATATTCATTATGTTAACAGATTTGCTGTTCAAATCAAAATTTCTAAAAATGTATAATTAAATACAACTGCTTTTCAAAAGTTTGATTTTTGTTATTGTGCATAAATAAAGCATTAGAATATAATATTAGGACTTTATGTTTAATAATTGAGAAAGTACTTCATATATATTTTCTGTTTTATGCTATATTTGCAGTATACTTTTTTCTTAAGATTAATTTTGAAATTCCCTGGTAGACTCTTATGTTGTAAAGCATTCTTCACACTGCATAGCTTTAGTTGTTAGCTGTTTATTTCCTTCAATAGTCATCATATTGATCAGCAGATACTGGATTTAATATGCAGGCAGCCATTCTGATTGAAGATACCTCAGTAATTAAAAGTTTGTCAGAACATGGCGTGGCAAGAGAAATTATCATATTTAGGATACCATAAAGACAAATATGAAATATTTTCTTATAATATTGTAGAAATTTTTGTTTGGACTCCATCATCTACAGAGCAGAAAGAACTATCTTTGACATTAATTTTGCTTCGATAGATTGACAGCTCTCACCCTCAGATCTAGGAACAGTGGCTTTCAAAGTGATGCTCTTGTTCCCTTGAACAATCACTCTTGAAGCAAGCCTGTGATAAGAAAGCTGGAGCTTCTTTTACCTCTATGAACTTTCCATTGAGATACCTGTTTGATCCTGAAATGTAGATTCATTAGAATATGTGTTTTAATTTTTCCTTAAAGATTGTCAGAACTTGTACTTTGTTGAAAACATGAAGTCAGTCAAATGAAGATCAAATCACTGCTCTGACATTAATTAACTGTCTTAACTAGGACAAGATTCTGAATTTCTCCTCACATCTGTCTCTTCATCAGCACAAAGAACATAATCATAAATGTAGCATAAGTCTCCAGTAATGGTATGATGAGACAATTAATTTAAAAAGACTAACATGCATGTTTAATACCTGTGATGTGTGATGTGTGATATTTTCAATTCATATTAAAAGAAACAGCCTTAAACCATAACACCCTGGTTCTTGTTGATTTATAATATCAAAGCCCTGCATGATATTATTTTATTTATACATGCAAACTACAGATGCTTATCTAGGATATTGGAATTATCAATATAAAAATACAGATAGTTTTTAACACTTCATTTTACTTGAACAACTAAGTAAAGCTTGCTTTTACCAGTATAAATTTTATGTTTAAAATGCAATGCTTAAGGAATACTTAGTAGGAAAATATCATCTTATCTCCATCCGTAAAAGGTACAATCATTCATAACCATCCCACTGCCCAATCATTGTTAGAGTTAGAATCTAAAATGGCTCCCATTGAAGCATGTTCTAACAGTCTCCTTTGACATAGAGTTCTCTCCTACATGCAGCATAGCACCATCCAAAACCAGAAAGGTGAAAGTCATTTTTGAAGCAATGTCTTAAAAAAATGTTTTTTTTCCTGAGTGTTTTCGAATCTGGTGCTCTAAGAAGTTGAACTATCCTGTAATTCTTTATTGTGGAGAAACTAAAGAGAGTTGTATTGACAGGCAGTATAGACAGTAAGATGCCAGCTATTTCTGCTTACATACCAGGAATGTGAGTAAAGAAGCCATCTAAACATCCAGAAGAGATAAACCTTCAGATAATTCCAGCAATAGTTTTTGGTATGTGACCAAAATAATTTTTGAATCCATTAATGATAACCGGTGAGACCAATCAACCCATAAAATCAGAACAGTAACAGATTTTAGAAGGCACATATTTTAGAGGTGACATACAAAAAAAAAAAGAAATATCATTTACTGGTTAAATATGTAATTTTATTTTTTTGCATACCTCATCTTGATTTCCTAAAATCATTAAAATCATGGCTAATTATGACAGTTATACTTTTTAGTTCCATATATAACCCAAGATATTGTGCATATGACTGTGTTTAAGGTTAAAAATTCCTCTTCCCCAGATCCATATTCTGAACCTCTCGTTCCAGTTACTCAGAAGGAGAATATATTTGGAAGTATGGCCTTTAAAGTGCTAAGTTTAAATGAGTCCTTTAGAACAGCATCCTCCGCTTTACAACTACTGCCATTAAAAGCCCTACAATTTAGATTCCTGGGAGCGGACATATACCTGGGAGAAGGGGAGAGCCGTGTGTGAGCACAGCAGAGAGCTGCCGCTGCAAGCAGGAGAATCATTCCGTGTTTTCCTTCAGCTCATCACCTGGAGGACTTTCATCAGTTCTGTGGATGCCTTTATGCAACAGACCTTCTCCATGTTCACTTCATTTCTTTTTAAAAATGCTGTGATTTTGTGTTTGCACACAGAGGCCAGAGAGGGCACTGGGTCCCTATAACAAGAGATACAGGGAGTTGTAAGCTGCCATGTGAGTGTTGAGAACCGAAGTCGGGCCTCTGGAAGAAGAGTAAATGCTATTAACCACCGAGCAATCTCTCCATTCCCCTTTTTAATTTCTGGAGATTCCAAATGAAAGCAATGACCATGAAAAATCTGTGGTTAAGTGCTAGTATGCAGGTGAATCACAGACAACTCTCCATGAAAGAGGAGCTTTCCACATAATGCCTGTGCCTTTCTTATAAAAATATTAAAAGGTCTCAGAGCCCACTGATTGATGAAGGAAATCAGCATACATATATATATATATATATATATATATATATATATATATATATGACAAGAATCCCATGTGCCTATTTTGCTGAGCAAGATATTTGTGTAGTGCTTTCACTTACTAAAAATGTATATACAACCATGCAACAATAATTATTATACTATTAACTAAGAAAAGGTAGAGAAACACCAAGAAAAGTTCCCTGACTTTTAGTAAATTATTGCTTCATTCTACAAAAACATATATAGAACACTTTGTATAGCATTAGTGTGAAGATTAAAAAGGAGGTACATGTCATATATTAATTACAATATAGCAGACCCTTTATGTTCTTATTTTCAAGCTTTTGTCCCTTTCACAGGTAGGCAGGGGGTATAGAAGATTGCTCCTAACATTTTCATTTACTAATGAAAGGAAACATTCTATTGGAATGTAAACAATTTCTTTCCAGATACAGTAATTTTTAAAAAATCCAAATTAACATTGTAACAGAGATGATGACTTTACTTCTATCCTTTAATTAGGAAAACTGGAAGACTTGTAGGTAAGCATATTAGTGTTAACGTGAAAAGGATGGGGTATATGCTCTTGTGCTGACTCTTAAATTCATTGGTCTGTTTATTACCCTCAAGTCTTAGTTCTCCAAAACACGAGTGCATGTTCTATGTGATCACAGTACATTCAGTGCCACTGACCTTTGCTGATCCTATCCTCTTACTGGAACTCTGAAGGAGAATTTATGTCTCTTAACATTATTGGTCTTTAGGTCAACACAGGCATCCTTCACACTCTGCAGTGTCCATCCCATTGCTGGCTTGGCTGCCATTTTAACTGTGTCACCCTTCCTTTATCATATCCACTCTTCATCCACTTTCTATAGGTTCTTTGCCAAGGAGATTTTTTAAATGAGCACAAAACTTTGGCAAGTTATAACATCAGTCAGCTCTGGTGCAGGATGCCCATGCTGTCCTTTCTCCCCCAAACGTGAGATAGTCTACACACCATGCTTTTAAACTTATGAATTCAGTCTGTTTTTAATTCTGTCTCAGTTATAAATTTTTTTCTTTCTATCATTTTACTTTAAATTTAACCCCAAAGACAGTTTAGGGGCCAGAAGCAATGCCACTATCTCTGAATTCCTTGACCTGTCTGCTCTCTGCTTTTCATTTCCCCCTGCACACACACACATACAAATGTTATTTCTTTTTCCATCTGTGAAGAAATCTGTCCCAAAAAGATCTCGTTGAATTTAGTAGCTACACCTTTTATATAACAATGAGAATCCCTTTGAAAATAGAAAACATATTTTTTCTATGTAAACCTTGACAATTGAAGATATGATCTTACTTTACCCACAAGTAGTCACATACTGTAATTTCTTTCCAGTATTTTATTTATTATTATTTTTAGGGTGTATGAGTATATTGCTTGCATATATGTAAGTGGACTCCTGAAGTGCCATGCCTACTGAGATCAGAAGAGAGCATCAAATCCCTGTAACTGGAGTTATGATCAGTTGTTAGACACCCCGTGGGTGTTGGAAACAGGACCCAAGTCCTCTTCAAGAGCAGCCAGTCATCTTAACCTCTGAGTCATCTCTCCAGCCACATACATTGTAATTTTTATCTGTAAACATATGATCATCGCTTTCTCTTCCCCTTTCATTTGCTACAATGCCAATTCTACTTTGCCTAGACACACCAGAAGGTTGAGGTGAAATAGAAGCAAAATTAATGTATTACACAGAAGAACAGAAGAAGAAAATCACTGTAAGACATTTTACTGTCGTTGTGTTCAATGAAAAAGAATATTTGTAATTGAAACTTTATGTACATTTTATTCCATTGAATAATGAAACGGATACTTATTGCTTACCATGTGCTGCCAGAAAACAATAGGAGCAAATGAAAATAGCCCCCGGCCTCCCAACAACCATACTCTTGCCAAAGAAGTCTATGTATAATAGCTTCTTTGGGACTACTTGTAAATGAATGTGTGCACTTGCATGTCTGTGGTTACATTTCACATCCCTGAGTTGAATCTTATATAAGTGATAATGCCTCAGCATAAGTTTTGCTTGCTATGATATTTCCACTGAAAATATGATGATTGACAGCTGAATTTTTCTTCTCCTAAATGAATATTTTTTAAAGCTTAAAGGTAAACCTTTATGATATGTACATTTATTAACATAAATTAATTTTAAGTGATTGAATATTTTAAGAATCTGTTGAAATACATTTTAGGATACCAATTTTACTGACAAATCCAAATATTAAAACCACAAACATGCATTTTCCTTAAATCTTGTGCAGTTTTTTATTTTCATAAAATAAATGTCATTACCTGAAGAAAACTTCGTTGTGAAATATAATTTTTCAAACACACTTTTCTTAATTCTTTGTACAGTTTATTTTGACCATATTTATGCCCATCTTGCTAATGCCTCCCAGATTCAATTTCATGTCCTGTATACTTACTTTATAATTTTATAATTTTTGCAGCCCATATATGTCTGGATTATGGTTAACCTACCAGGAGCCATAGCCTTAAAGAAAAATGACTCTCACTTCTCAGTATTTTTGAAGTCTGCAAAGTTTAGAAATGTGGTGCTTAAACTATTTAAAGATTAGCACTCTAACAAAGCAAATCTTAAAATGCATTGACAGACATATTATAGTGAATATCTTTCATCATTTTTCATTAAAGCTACCATTTAGAATGATAATAATTAGCCTCTATTCATTAAGAAATCTTGATTTACAGATTTATAGCTCATCAACTCTATAGTATCAGATATTTAAATAGAAAAAAGTCAGATGTGATGACAGCAGTATTCTTCAAGATCAGATCAAAAAGCTGGGCAGAGAGAGGGCTGACTCTCATTGTTCAGAATTTAAAAATCACTCGCTTTTATACAAAGTTGTCCTTTGCCTCTAACACCAAGCCCATGTAACAAACACTCAGTGATGAGATACATGATAGGAGCAGAATCTAGCATGTTCCATCAACTGTTTGGCAGTGAACGTGAAAGTGTGACAAATAATAAAGGGACAGAAATAATTTCACGCATGACTAGCATGAGTATAGCATCCTGGCTATCTCCTATGGCCTGGATGTAACCCTCAACTGCCACAGGCAGGAAACTCAATCCCCACTGAACAGTTTTGAGATAATGCTCTTACCTGATAACCTTCAAGCTGATTAAGTTAAGGACTCTTCCCTTATGAATGGAAAGATGGTGTTATTACAAGGACTGGTTTTGTTACCACTGAGTGGTTTAGTTATAGTGAGAAAGGCTTTGTCATGAGAGCAACCTTGAGCCTCTCTTGCTCTATGTGCTTTCTTACTCTCCTAATTCTGCCATCCTATGATACAGCAAAAATGCCCTGAAAAGATGTTAGCCTCTCGTTTGTGAAACTGTCAGCCTTCAGAACCATGATAAAATATATTTCTGTTAGTTATAAATCTAGAAGTCTGTTATATTTTATTATAGAAACACAAAACTGAGTGTGAGTAAGATATGGTTTTGAGGGGGCTGGAGAGATGGCTCAGCAGTTAAGAGTACTTTCTACTTTTTCGTCATACCTAGGATCAGTTCCCAGCACCCACACAGAGACTCACAACTGCTTACAATTCTGGTTTCAGGGAATCTGATGCCTTCTATTGACTCCAAAAATTTGGGTGTTGGACACTCAATTCCAAGTGAATACAACTTTTTTGATTATTTTTGTTTGGGGGGATTTCTTTTCTTTTCCTTTTTGCTTTGTTTTACTTTTGATTTTTGATACTTTATTTTTGTTTTTGAGATAAGGTCTCACAACACAGTTCTGACTGGCTTTCAACTTGCTATGTAGAGCAGGCTGGTCTCAAACAGTCATGGAGATCAGCTTATCTCTACTTCCACAGTACTGAGATTAAAGCTGTGTGTCATCACATTAAGTATGGGGACTTAAATAGATAATTAAGGTCATCATGGTGGCATCAAGGTTGGTATAGCAGAAGCAAGTATTTGTAAAACCGAGTCCAGCTCTCTCTCCTTTCTCTCATCTTTCTGTCACTATTTCCTTGCTTTGCTTTTTCCTCTCCTATCTAATACTCCTCTCTCCTTTTCTCCATACTTCTCTCTCTCTCACCTCTCTCCTCTGATATTTCTTTCCTTACCTTCTTTCTTTTGCTCTTTCCTCTCCTCTCTTCCTCTACCATTTCCTCTTTTCATCATAGTTTTATGCAGAAAGAAGTCCCTAATTAAATGTTGATCACCTGATGATGATTATAAGAGAAATTTCTCTTTATGATAGGTTATTCGACATAAAACAGATCAAGAAAATGTCCAACACAAAGAAGAGGCTCTGGCTTAATTTTGATGTGAAATCTTAAATGTGCTAGTTTTTAACTGATGAAAAACAAGTCTATCCATTTATAATATACACATTAATCTAAAAGGACAAAAAATGAAAGATGTTATTTCCTGATGCTTTATTCTAAATGTCAGAGTTTATGATATTGATATCATATACAATACTCTATGGAAATATTACAAAACTCCATGATAATCATCCCTCTTAATGAAAAGGGTGAGTTTTGAAAGATTAGGGATATTGCTGAATATCACAAAGTTAGTATTAGATACTGTCTTATTTCTAAGTCCATGCATTGAATTACTAATATTCTCATAGACCATTTGATTATTCAGCCCATAATTTATGTGACATGAACTTTGCACTCTTCAAAAATTATTTCCATATAAGTTGAATGTTTTCTCCTAAAGTTCATGTATTGAAAATTTAATCACCTAATTCATTCGTTGATAATATTTAAAGAATGAATCTTTGGCATCTATAGAGAAATTTCTGAAGGAACAAAGGGCCCATGCTAAGTTTAGTGGCAGTATTAGCTGAGGAATAAACACCCCAGTGACATGAGCTCACTAGGTCAGAAGCACAGAAGAACTCATTTGCATATTCGTATCATGTCAGAATTCATTGAATAACAATAAATGTATAAGCTATACTGATTTCATTGGCTATAATTTGCCTAATAGTCTGAATTTCATTTGAGGTAAGAACATGTTCTTTCATTCCAATCTTAACTACTAATAGCAACCTTCAGTCACATGTTAGAGACAAATTAGGTGATGTCAGGGAAGCTCTAGTTATACAACCTAACCACAATGACACTTTGAACAAGTAGCCACACTGATGTCACCCCACTGTGCCTTCCCACAGTTCCTGGCTTGGTAATATATACTGACACTGAAGGACTCACCAATGAAAAGCAAAGTGAGCATAGAACTGCACAAGCTGAAGAATGCGTGACTGGAATCAATCCATTTTCATGGATTTCTTTCTGGGATGGGGTTGGCAAGAGACAGTTAGCTTTCTATTCATGGTGATCGTTCCAGAAACTGAACTTACAGTGCATATAACTGCTTAACTCAGGATTTTCATATCAGTCATAAATTATGAAGAAATTTTGTGAAACAGAAAGGAAACATGGTCTTGAGTTGAGGCACACATTCTCACTTCCACAATCTGGCATTTCTTTCAATAAGTGTGATAAACTGAGACACAACAGAAGGACTGTGGCAATTTTCTCCTTCACTGGTCTGAACCTGGCCTTCACACCATTTTTTTTTGAACAAAGTAGAGTACAGGTCTTATACCCAATAGATATTAGGATAAATAAAAGTCCAAAGACCACCCACATACTATAGGAATTAACAAAGACTGTTGAGGTCTGATAAGGACCCTCAAGTTATTTAGATTTCAAAAATATTTTCAGGAACACAAACAATACATCTTTTTTGTAGCAAAGAAATGTAGTCATTCTGCTTTGCAAACTGATGTGGATGAAGATAATCATGATCATGGGACAAGATGCATCACAGGATTTTACAATCTTACTGTCTTTTGTTCCTTGACCTCTGCATATGAAAATAATACTTATTGACTGAACAATAACTGCATCATATTAATGACATAAACAATTACAGTGATTATGTATGCAGTTTTATTTCAATGAACTGTGCATGAAGTATGTATTCTTACTATATTTTTTCTTAACTTTAAACTCTTTAAACCAAAAAATGTAAATGTTTAAAGCACTAAAACAAAATGGTTCTTTTATTTAATATATTAAACAATAGCAACTTAGATGGACTATTAAAACAACAGTACTTAAAGATCCAAAACCAAAAGAAAGTAAAAGACTGCATCATTTGATTGGTGCAAATGCTTGTTTACATTAGTGTGCTACTGAAGTATGAGGCACTCTGAAAAAAAAAATCAGACTGAAATTTGTGGTGTTAAGAACTTGGTCAAAAATTTTCATAAATTATTTACTTGAATTTGATGAATATTAACTTGCTATTATATATTTATTTTATAAGAATAAAAATTAACTCAACCGGAGCCCTGTACTAGGTTTCCACATATTTCCAGACTGCCTGAGAGTGTCTGAATCCTGCCTCCATTTGGTGGTAGGCTTCCCAATGGTACTACACCCATCCACCCACCTCAGGACCATCTGAAGCCCTTCTCACTGGTGTAGAGCTAGATGTCACAGCCCTCTACCAGGGATCCAGGCATTTCCAGCCAGCCTAACCCCCCACCCTGAATTCTGCCTCCTAAAAAGCTTCCCAAATTGAGCTGTGCCAACTGGTTAGTATAGTCCAGACCTTAGAAGGAAGGGTGAGGATATCTGATTGGTGCCTGACTTGGGCCTCCGGTGGAAATTCTGAGCACCTGGACTGGAGACATCTGGTCCCTCCACTATAAAATCAAAAGAGGGTGCCTGAGGTCTAACTCAATCAGCTTCTCATACCAATAAGAAAAGAACCATGAATACAAACACAATCAGTCTTAAGTTCAACAAAGGAAGACCTGAGATTCCTACCAGAAGCACAAGCAATAAAAGAAATCCACATGCAAAAATAACAACAAAAAATAATATGAAAATCCAAATATGTCAAGAAGAGGTCATTGAGCCATTTACCAGAGAACCCCCCGCCCAAGGGATAACCAAGGACAGAGAATTTGAATGAACAATCATAAAAATGATCAAAGAATATATATTCACCAAACTGTGGTGTACCCAGTTACATAAAAACAATGCTACAGGACTTTAAGACACAGTTTAATCCCAACTCACTAGTACCTCACTGTCTCCATTAGACAGATAAACCACACAAAGAATAGATAAGAGAGACATCTAAAGGAAAACATACCATATATCAAATGGACCTAACAGACATCTATTAATATTCCACCCAACTTCCAAAGAATATACTTTCTATTCATAACCCCTATGGAACTTGCTCCAAAACGGACCTCATACTGGGGCACAAAACATATCTTGCCAAAACAAAAACACTGAAATAATTCCATGTATTGTATCAAACTACAATGTAATAAAGCTTAAAATCTACACTGGAGGAAGCTTTAGTATATACATGAACTCATGGAGATTAAACAACAAACTCCTGAATGATGTGTGTGTCAAAGAAGAAATTGAGAAAGAAATAAAAGTATTCGTAGAATTAAACAAAAAGGACAATACAACACAACAAAAACTGTGGGATATGATGAAGCAGCCTTAAGAGGAAAGTTTATAGCTCTAAGTGCCTACATTAATAGTTTAGACAGAGCACATGTAAATGATTTCACATTGCAACTCAAGACTCATGAAAGCAATAACAAATGAAACCTACACCCAGAAAACAATAAAAATGCAAAAATCAGAAAAGAAATTAATGAAATAGAAACAAAGAAAAAATACAACGAATCAGTGATGATAAACAAGATACAGCAAGCCTTAGCCCAGTTAACCCCAAAAAATCAACTCCATATCAACAAAAAGGGAAATATCACAACAGACATCAAAAAGATTCAGAACATTATAAGGGAATACTTTAAACATGCATACTCTGTAAAAAACCTAAAAGAAATGGATGTATATCTAAAATCATGGGAATCAGCAAAGCTAAACCAAGAAGAAATAAACAGCTTAAACAAACCCATAACATATAAGAAAATTGAAACAGTAATAGGAAATATTCCAGCTTTAAAACACACACACACACACACACACACACACACACAGGCTCAGATGCATTTACAGCAGAATTCTACCTAACAGTTAAAGATGATCTACAACCAATAATTCTTAAATTACTCAAAATGATAGTAAACAAGGGAAGAATTCCCAGATTCTTTCTATGAAGGCAATATCTAATACCAAAACAGGAAATGACTAAATGAAAAGAGAAAACTAACTATAGACACATACCTATGCAAAAACTCTCAACAAAATAATTGCAATCTGTATACAGACACACATCAAAAAGATCATCCACCATGATCAAATCTGCTTTATTCCAGAGAGGCAGAAATCGTTCCACATAAATAAATCAATAAATGTCATAACTCATGTAAATGGAATTAAAGACAAAAACCACATGTTCATCTGAATAGATACAGAAAAGGCCTCAGAGAGAATTCAACACGCATTTATGTTAAAAGTCCTAGAGGGAACTGGACTAGAGAGAATATACAGCAACATAATTAAAGCTATATACAACAAACCCACAGCCAACATAATTTTTAATGGAGAAAAACTGGAAGCATTTCCTTTAAAATCAGGAACCCAAAAGCATGTCCACGATCTCCACTCTTTTTTAACACAGTGATAGAAACTCTTACTGAGGCAATAATTCAGAAGAAGGAAATTAAAGGAGTACTAATTTGAAAAGAAGAGGTCAAATATCCATTTTGTTCAGATGATATATTATACCTGAGAGATGCCAAGAATTCCACCAGAAATCTCCTAGAAGTGATGAACACTTTAAATAAGTGGTAGGTTATAAAATGAATCTACAAAAAAAAAAAAAAAAAACAGTAGTCTTTCTATATAACAATAACAAACAATTGGAGAAAGAGTACATGGAAATCCTCCTATTCAAAATAGCCTTTAAAAATACCACAGAATAGACCTGACCAAAGACTTTTAAGATCTTTACAATGGAAATATTAAATGTAAAGAAAATGGGGAGGATGCCAAAAAAAATGGAAAGATCATGTATACTCATGGTTTGGAAGAATTAATATTGTGAAAATGTCAATCCTGACAATGCAATGACAATCAAAATCCCCATGACATTCTTCAAAGAATTAGAAGAAATCACACTAAAATTCATTTGGAAGCACAAAAGTCCCTGAATAGACAAAGCAGCCCTGAACACAAAGAGCAATGCAAGGGGCATACAAAACCAGATATCAAACTATATTTTAAAGCTATAGTCTTAGAAACAGCACGGTACTGGCAAAAATATAGAACTGTTGATCAACAGAACATAATTGAAGACCCAAATATGAGTAGATGAAATTTCAGTCACCTGATACTTGACAAAGGAGCCAAGAACACTCAGTGGAGAAAAGATAGCATCTTCAGCAAAAAGTGCTGACAGAACTGAATCTTCGTCTGTAGAAGACTGAAAATAAACCCTTATCTTTCATCTTGCGCAAAAGTCAACACCAAATGGATTAAAGAACTCAATGTGAAACCTGAGACTCTGAAACTGTTACGAGAAAACATTGGCAGTAACCTACACGATAGAGATGTAGGAAAGGACTTTCTAAATCAGACACCAGTTGCTCAGGAATTAACATCAACAGTCAACAACTGGGACCTCATTAAAGTAAAAATTTCCTGAGTAGCAAAAGAAACAAGCAAGGAATTGATGAGATAACACACAGAGTGGAAGAAAAATCCTTGCCAGTGACACATCTGACAACAGTTTAACATCCAGAATATATAAAGATCTCAAAAAACAAAGAATCAAGAAAACAAGTGACACAATTAAAAGATGGACTAAGGATCTGAGCAGAGAGTTCTCAAAAGAATGAATAAATAGCAAAGAAACATCTTTAACAGTGTTCGATGTCATTAATAATTAGGGAAATGCAAATTCAAACCACTTTAAGATTTCGCCTTGCCCTAGTCAGGCACACAAAGAGCAAGAGACTAAATCATAGCTGGAGAAGAATGCTCATTCAATGCTGGTGGGACTGTATACTCATGCAAACCACAATGGAAAACAGTGTGGAGAACTCTTAAAATTAACCTACCATTTGACTTGTTTATACCATTCCTTGGCATATACCCAAAGAAATCATCCTATAGCAGAGAGGCTTCTACATCCATGTTTGAGGTTGCTCCTTTTACAAGAGTTAAGAGATTCACGCAACCTAAGCGCCCCTCAACTGATAAGTGGATAATAAAATACGGTACATTTACACAATGGAGTTCTACTGAGCAGTAAAGAAAGATGAGATCATGAAATCCCCAGGTCAATGGACTGAACTAGAAACTGTTATTCTAAGTGAGGTAACACAGACTCAGAAAAACAAAGCCATATATTCTCCTTGTTTTGTGACACCTAGCACCAAATTATATGTAAGTATGTATCCTGATGTAACTGCAGGAACCAGAAAAATGGAAATGACACAGGAAGATAAAAGAAAGAAGTAGCCTGAAAGAGGAATAGTAGGAGATTGGAAAAGTAAATAAAATGGGGGTACTTAAATAGGAGAGTAGAGGGAAGTTTATACAAGGAAATATGGGGATACAGTGTAAGAAAGAGTTCAAGAGAGGTGGGAGCATAGGAGACTGGTATTATCAAGGCAGAAATGAGGAAAATTCGGACACTTTAAATGGGGAAGTTATGGAAGGAAGATTAGCAAGGAGACTGAGAAAGTGGAGAGATAAATAATGCCTAACTAGTGTTAAAGAACAGAGGGAATCATATTAGTCTAACAACCTAATAACAAATACCAAATACACTATCTCCTCTACATGAGTGTCTGTGCATGGCTAATGGCTACATAACAAGAAACAGTGCTAGACGGGAGAAACTGTCCTTTGAGTTGGTAACCAGGGTGGTCCAAAAGACTACCAAAATTAAACAGGCTTCTGCTACAGCCCTTGATTGCCTTTCAGAACCTGAAGTTAAGACCATATTACTAAAGATAGGACATACTTCAGACAGACTACTTGGAGTAATAGAGCTAGAATTGACCTGGAATCCTCTTTCTCTGAAGGCTTCCTCCTATAATTCTGGAGAGCACTATGTAAGCTGCTAAGGGAGAGCATTAATCGATGGCCCAACATCAATTTCATGACCAAATAACCACATTGATGACTGCTACAGCTTATGACACTGGTGCAGTAGTGGAGCTTATCTTAGGGGCAATTGATGGCTCCCTAATAGGACTTAAAGCCCACTCAATGGGAGAAAACTCATGTGTGATACTGTAATCATAGCCAAATACACATGGCTGAAGAGGTCACAGATCTAAGAGAAATCCCAAGGCTGTTACATCCTATACAAGTGTAACTTCTTAGTAAGTGGAATATTTGTATCTTTATATCTGCAGTCAAGTATCCCAGTCACCACTCATCAATGAATCTTTGTTTGCACCAGATGGAGACTACTACAGAGTACCACAACTCACACACAAACATTGCCTGTGAATTGCCCATGCCTAAGCTGCACAGCTACAATGCAACCTCTACAACTAAGGCTCATGAAACATAAAACAAAGAGTAAAGAGGACACTAATGAATCTGTCAACTCTCGTTAATGAAGCTCCTTCATGTAGCAGAGGGCCAGTAACACAAAAGGTCACAAATGGCCAAAGAGTGCACATTAGGAATCTTCAGAGTATAGGTTCCTGGACAGGACTCCTATATTAAGATTCACTCATCCAGGACTCAGGGACGATTGTAGAAGAAGGTTCATAAAAATTGTTAAGAGCTAGGGAGAAGGTATATGACAATAGGGAAATAGAATCCTACAAGCTCCTGGGACCCTGCTCATATGAACCCACAGCAATGGTTTTGGAATGTTCAAGACCCATGCAAACTCAAGCAGACAAAAAACAGCACAGAAGTGGGAAAATGGGCAACAGACCCTAATCTTAGCTTAAGAAATACTGGCATCTTATTACTGTTGGGAGAGGAAAAGCCAATCTTCTTAAAACAAAGGACTCTGCATAGGCTGACCAGACCTCAGTGGATAAACTTGCACTGAGAATTATCTGGGAACACTAACATAACACAATATGTTTTAACACAAATGACAGAGTGCATGAACTTCCAGGGGTTGAGGAGGCTGTGGGAGGATGTCCAGAAGGAGGGCATATAAAAGTGATTAAGATTGGTTGAGATGTCTTGTATGAAATACACAAAAAATCAATAAAATTATTCCATAAATTACCTAAATTTAAATGATGAATAAATAGGCATCATGTTACCCACGTTAAGTGCACATTTTGTGTCTTTAGTTGCATTCATATCTTTGTACTCCCATTGCCATTACTCATCTCCAGAAATCATTCCTGACAAATAAAACCCTCCTTCCAACCCACAAACCTTGGGATCATTATACTCTCATGACATTATTTAAGTAATAAAAACTTCCAACATACAAAAAAAATGTGTTCTTTAGAAAAGTGTTTTTAGAATAAAAAAATTATTTACTCAATTGTGCTATAAACATGTTTATGTTGTGTTTAAATTTTCATCTCAAATAGTATAGAAAATTAACTTCTTATACAATAAAGCTCCTGGTTTACATTCCTTATCATAAGAATACCTTAAGCCTTAATGGATTGTGAGCTTTGTGGAGTATCTACATTAATTCTAAACCCAAGAATGATAATCTTCAGTCTAATGATCATGTGTCATGCTGATACTTGGGAGTTGTATTACTAAGAGATAGGAGATTAGATAGCAAAAGGCAAATTGCCTTTTCAGCCACAGCATTTATTAACAAAATTATAATGTTAGGTAATTTTTGTTCATGTTTATGAAATGTCTGTGAAACAGATTGAAAATGAAATGTCTCCCATAAGTTATTCTGCTTGACTCTATAAACTGGTGATTCTGCTTGGTGAGATGATGGAAACTTAAAGAGATGGGTCCTAACATTTGAAATTAAATCATAGGATATATGCCTTTGACAGTTATTTTTGGTCCCTAGTCTCCTTCTTTTTCTCTATAGCCTGTCCAGAATGGGTGAAGAAGATCCTCCACTACATTTTTCCACCACCATGAGGTTTTACCCAAATGTTTATGGAAAAATCTCTATGTACAAAAACCCCTAAACCAAAAGAAAAACTAAATGTGCACCTTACAATCTCTGGCATATGTGGACTATAGTAACTTGAAAGGTAAAACAGCTTGAGTTTCTGTCTGATATAATTTCTATGTGTCACCAAAAGAGCAATCTTGAAATCAACAATCAATCAGCTGTATCTATTATCATCTTGCCTCCTACTCAAAAAGAACTACTGAATTACTCTGGTAGACTACAAGTCACTAATGATGAAAAGTCTTATATAAATGTAAAAGAAAGAAACAATGATGCATGGTTTGTAACTTAGATTTCTTTGCAGTTACGTACAGAAAAAAGTTTTTCCATTGACATTGGTCAATAGAGTTTTGATGATTTCTTTTCTCTCATAAAACGGTCCAGTTCTTTGAAAGATTCAGGCTCCACAGTTCCAAACACTAATATTCTAGTGTACTAATTCTGTCAAAATAAAAAACACTGTTGGGGGTCCCTGTCCCTTGGGCAAGCCCGAGGGGATGAAGGGTCTCCACTGAAAGGGTGTGAGTAGGCACAGAGTCAAAACACACACAGACCCTGGAAGCTGGGTGAGAAGCAGGCAGAGGGCAAGCTGCTGCAAGCTCATTTATTCAAGGAAGTGCAAGGCATCTTGTAGTTCTGGCTAGCCAATTGTCTTATGGGGTGGGGTCATGATTGCAGCCAATAGTAATATGCCCCTAGGTAGATCATCTTGGTGCAGGTTCTTTCCAGATGCTGGGCAGAAGCTGGTATTACAACTGGCCAGAGTGGTGTGCCATGTCCACCGGAGACATTCCTCTATTCCTCATAGCAGGTGACCTGGCTAAGGCCCATCCTTCATTGTGCCCTACATGTCCTCCTTTTTGATTTTATTAATTGAGCAACCCTGGGAGGCATGATTCTTTGTCATGTCATTGTTGGCCCCAGACCCTTAGGGATCAACTTAAGCAACAGTGACTCTCTTAGGTTTCCCTGGCTGTCAGGGTCTTACACATCATTGACTACTCACCATCCTGGTGAAACAGGCTAAGGGATTCACCTTTGCTGGTGGTGCCTGTCTTAGGTTGCCATGGCTACCAGGGTCTTACCCATCATTGGCTACCCATCATTCTGGGGAAATAACCCAAAGGGTTCACTTTTGTCAGTGGTGCCTGTCTAAGGTAGCCCCAGTCATTGGGGTCTTACCTGTCATTGGTTACCTGCTGTTGTGGTGAAAGAAACCAATGGGTGATGCTTATTGCTCAGGAGGGTAATTAGGATGGCATGGGAGGATTGCAGAAAGGCTCCTGTGGTGTACATGAAGGGTCCTTGTTGAAGAATACTTTTGTGCCCTGTAGGAGACTCAAGAAGAAGAGAGAATAGTTAAATATTGTGAAGAATGTGGTGTTATTAAGTGGTCAGTTAAACAGGAATTTGTAGTGTCTGTGTCTGAGAAGCTCTGCTTTGATGCAGTCTTTACAAAGGCAATGAAAGTTCAGCAGTGCTATCAAGAAGGCCAGAGCCAAAATTCGTCAAATTACCAAATTGAGGAGTGAAAAAAAAATGGCTGAAATCCTATTTCCTCTCAGCAGATGGTAATGAAGGTCGTTGTGTTAAAAGGTTTAGTTATGCTTTATCAAAGCTATGCATGGGGGTGGGAGGTCTGCCAAGGGAAAAACAGAGGAAACCATTGAGAATCCATCCCCTTATTCCTCATTGCAGGAGGCATGGCTAAGGCCCAAGAGCCAGGTCCCATTAATTCCTGTACCCAAGATTCTGAGGTGGCAGGGGCATCCGTTGTGCTGGAAGGTGTGTCTGTGGCAGGCTTGACATTTCTGGCAGGTATCCAGATGGGGCAGGATGAGGTTTCTGGAAAGATACAAGTGTATCTTTGACCCTGTGTTAAGAGTGGGTGAAGTCACTTCCATTCATTTGTAAGATTTTCTCTCCAGTGGACAAGGGGCAAGCAGATAGTGGCCTGTTGATATCTCCAATGTTTATAGCCTGGAGAGAGTCCTACTTCATCAAAGGTAAGAAAATTAAGGGTGAAAAGAGCTTCCACCAAGGTCAAATGGGGACCCCTGGGTGTCATTGCAGTTTTCTGCTTCATAATGAGTTCCTTAAGGTTTCTATTAATCCTCTCCACTATGGCTTGGCCTTGAGGGTTATAGGGGATGCCCATGGAGTGTTTAATCCCCCAGGATTCTATGAAAGACTTGAATTGGGCAGCCATTGTCTGTCTTAATCACCCAGGGTACACACATGACCAGCATAGCAATTTTTTGTTGCTTTAATGGCATGGGATGCCTTCTCACCTGAAAGGGCGATAACAAAAACAAATTTGGAGTAGGTATCCATGATGACATTGACACATTTAAGGCTTCCAATCGAAGGTATGTGGGTGACATCCATTTGCCAGATGGCATTTGGCGTAAGGCCTCTAGGTTTAATTCCCTGTGGTGCAGTGGGCCCAAGGGGACCAAAGTGACATAGGCTTTACATGTACAGATTAGGTGCTTACATTGATTAAGAGAAAGCTCAGGGTAGATGACCTGCAGGTTAGAGGGAGAGAGATGAAATCTTTGGTGTAAGTTCTAGCTTGTTCTAGGAGTGGTAAAGAAGAGACAGCAATAAATTTATCTACCTGTGCATTCCCGTCAGCAATGAATCCAGACAGACCAGTGTGTGAGCATATGTGCTCAATGAACCAGGGATGCTGTCTATTTTCCATTAGAATGTTTAAGGCACTAATGGCACTATCTATTGGTTTATAAGAGGACCTGGGGTTGGCTAAGGGAAGCATTCCTGACATTTGGATAGTGTAACTACTGTTGGAGAAAATATTGACAGGTTCTTGTTGACAGAGCTTTAGGACTCTGAGGACAATATAAAGTTCACCTAATTGAACTGAATGAGGGTTAGCAAACTTAAGATCCTTGTCTGGCTGGTTGGCTTTCTTAATAATTAATCCTTAAGAATGCTTATTGGTATTTATATAGCTTATTGGTCAAGCCGAGGCTGACAAAGGAATAGGCTGACTGGAGGGCATAGAATGGAGATTGGCCTTCAGGGGTAGGGCCATGATCAATTGAAGTAATTTATTAGCAGGGAAGTGGTTGTCTATATCATTAGGAAATCCTGCCACTATGATATGAAAGAGGTGGTCATCCCTGAAAAGGGCCTGGAGTTCTGTCATTGATATGGGCAGAATTATTTTGGATGGCTCTATGTTATAAATTTTATTTGTGTAATTACAGGTCTTGATATCTAGGAGGAGCATTGCCTCCAGTTTGGTGGTGAGTTTATGGGTCTGCGACCAGGAGGGGTGGACCCAGTAAAGGGGGCCTTGTTTTTGCCAAATGATTCCTAGGGGGTACTTCTCTATCCAGCGGATTAAATTCAGGACCGGGAGTGTCAGGTCATATCTTGCTAGTGTAATTAAAAGGAGTTGGTGAGATATCTCCTGTGAAAGTTCTTTTGCTTGTTTGATTAAAGGGATTTTCTGGGAAGGACTATCTGAGGTTTTCAGAAGGTCAAAGAGGGGAAGGATTTTAGCTGGAGGAATGGGCAAGAAGGGCTAAAGTCAATTAATTTGGCCACAGAGTTTTTGGAGGTCATTGAGAGAATACATATCCTTTACGAGAAGGCTTGGAGTGAGGGGTTGGATATCAGTGGAAATTTAAAACCCTAAAAACCCAAAAGGGAGTACAGTTTGGATTTTTTTCTTGGCTATAGTTAAACCAAGTTTTTTAAGGTCTTCAAGAAGTGTTTTGAGGAGATGCATGAGAACAACTTGTGAAGGGTGAGTTATTAAAATATCATCCATGTAATGTATCATGAGGTATTTTGATCTGATTCAGTGGCGATTGACACAATTGACAGATGGATGGACTATTTTTCATGCCCTGAGGGGAGGACCTTCCATTGATATCACTTAGCTGGGACATTATGATTAGATTCCCAGAGAGTAAAGACAAAGAAGGGCCTGTTCTTGACTGCCAGGGAGATAGACAAAAAGCAGTCCTTAATGTCTAATATGACTATATGATACTTAATAGGAATTGCTCTGGGATGGGGGAGTCCAGTTTGAAAGGAACCCATCTTTATCATATGTTTGTTGACCTGGTAAAGGTACTGAAGTAATTTGTACTTATTATTTTTCCTTGAAATGATAAAGATGGGGGAATTATGGGGATGCATGGAGGACTCAAAATGGATAAGGTCAAGCTGTTCTTGCACAAGGGATTTGAGGATGGTCAGTTTAGGTTCTAAAATAGGCCACTGTTCAACCAATATGGGGTATATGCTAGGTAAGCACTCTATCACTGAGCTATATTCTCAGCACAAAAAATTGCAGAGCAAAAAAAAAGCTGAAATCCTATTAAGTAATTGTTGCCCAAACCTCAGAATAATAATGGGTCAAATCAGGTGGAATTTATATGATCAACCCGGTAATTAAGGGACAAGGAGTAATTAAGAAAGGCCTGTGACTATGGGCCTTTGATGTAAAAGGAGAGGCGTGATCGAGATTCAGTGATGCTGGAGACTTTATAGCCTGAGGACTGCGAGGCCCAGCTGCAAGGCCTGGCTGTGAGGAAGCTCAGCTATGGGACAAAGAACTGTTGTGCACCCAACAAGAGCCCTGGCTCTCCCAGTCAGACTCCAGCCCTGCCTCCAAGGCCTCAGGACCTTCTGATGATCTTGGGGCCTCCACAGCTCCCTGGACTGGGAAGCCAGGTCCCACCTACCCTATCCACCCAGGGCCACTGTGGTGAGCCTTGAGGTCCATGGCGCAGGCCCAGGCATAACTGCCCTGGGTGCAGAACCTGGTGGCAGTAGCAATCATTCAAAAGCCACATCCACAGAAATGCCCATGGCAGCAGGGAACGAGTGGATGGCATGGCGTGCCCAGAGTGGGGTGGACGAGGTGGGTGAAGCTCTGTCCAAGGGCTAAGAAAAGCCTGAGCCTGTAATGGCTGTGCTAGCTTTCCAGCCCACATTGGGGGAGGGGTGGGCATCATTTTATCCATTTCTTTTTCTTTAAAGCCAAGCTGTAGGAGAAAGGCTTTAGCTGCTTGCAGCTGTGACACTTCCTGGTGGGAGAGGAGATTGTTCATCACTATACAGACCAAAACGGCAAACATCGGGGCCCACTGAGACATGCAGCCAGAATGCTGGGGGCCCAACTGTCCCATGCTCCAGAGGGGGACCTCTGCTGGTCTCTGTGCCAGTCTCTGTGGGAGTCTCACCTGCAGTATCCAAAAAGCCTCGCAGAAGGTGTGCGCCAACTTTTAAAAGTTCCACAGTTGCACCCAGAAAGCAATGAAGGCCACACATGTAAGCTTTAAAAAGTCTGCAGCTATCGGGGAACTTGGCTTGGTGCCAGAATGCTAGCTAAAACATTAGCATTGCAGGGTGGGGCAATTAAAACTTAAAGAGGTCTGAGACTTTTTGCATGGCAAGAAGGAGGGATTTTTTTTTTAAATCAAAGATGGGAAAAATCAGCCTTCCCCCATGGCTGATTGCCCACACGGTGTCTCCAGAAAGGCTTGGCCATAGCCTGCCTTGGTTCCAAACTTGGGGGATCAAGCCCTCATGTGATTTTGCCAGAATTAACCCAAAAGGGAGGCGCCAGAACAGATCTCAGGGACTGTGTGGCGACATGTGATTCCTTTGGGGTAGGAAAACAGGAAAGGGGAAAAGGGTGGGGGTTGCTTACTCACCCTTGAGGACCATCGGCTCACAGAACACAGAGAAGCCTACTCACCAAAATCAGACTTGGGTGTCTCGCCAACTTGGGGGGAGCAGAGTCCCTGTTCAGGCACCAGATGTTGGGGGTCCCTGTGCTCAGGGCCAGCCCAAGGGGATGAAGAGTCTACACCAAAAGGGGATGAGTAGGCACGGAGTCAAAACACACACAGACCCTGGAAGCTGGGTGAGAAGCAGACTGAGGGCAAGCCACTGAAGGCTCGTTTATTTAAAGAAGTGCAAGGGGTCTTATAGGTCTGGTTAGCCAATCACCTTATGGGGTGGGGTCTCCACTGTAGCCAATAGTAATATGTCCCCAGATAGATCATCTCGGTGCAGTTTCTTTCCAGATGCTGAGCAGAAGCTGGTATCACGACTAGCCAGAGTGGTGTGCCATGTCCACAGGAGCCATTCCTCTATTCCTCTAGCAGGTGACCTGCGTTGTGCCCTACAGGACACTTGTCAGATTTTTTTGTCTTTTTGACATTTTTTAAGGCGAAGCAAAATTTAATGTCCTTTACTCATTTGATTGCTCCTTTGGTATCACTCTAACAAGTCTTAATCATTGGACATCTAAGGATAGCATGAACTCTGATTGGTAGCTATTATATCATTAAACCAACTTTTAACAAACTTAAAGAGTATTTCAGACTGCATTGCCTGCAGTGACTCCATTTGGATGCCAAGAAACATTACTGTTTCTTGTTATAGAAAATCACCCTAGCAGACTGATTTGGAGGGTACTTGCTCCTTTCAGAAAATGATACCTGTCTTTAGAGAACTCATAGACTACAATGTGTGCTAATTATAGGGGGGTGTTATTGTAATTTAATTCTAAATGCACAAATGGAGAAGTATTGCCCAGGATATCCCAGTTTCACAGATCTCAGCCTGTTTGTTCTGCTCTTACTTTCTTCTTTGTGCTGGTAATGAATATCCAGAGATGATGGTCTCTTCATTTTGATAGGAATTGTCTTGAAATAAAAGCCACTTGTGCCCCAGTGGCTCATTGCCTGGGGGCCATGTCCTAATGGCAATCTAGCAATTTGGTCTGCCAGGTCCTCAGCCTGGGGTTTCTGGTGTGCTACCATGCTTATTGCTTTCAACAAACAAGAAACCCACCTCACACTGTTAGCCACACAAGTTCTTCTGCCAAGAATCTTTCTACTGATTCTGAGATAGAATTCCCCACTGAGCCTTTATGAGGCTATCTCTGCTGCTTGGGATCATCCTTCTGAAAGTTGCCCAGTATGAACAAAGGCAAAACCAAGAGTATAGGTGTAGGTCTGATTTGGAATGAACTTGTACATTAGTAAGTTCAACAGAAGCTTTCTGCAGCACAGTGATGCACTCAACATGGTCTTCATACAGGATGAATGTCTGTGCCTATACTGCAGGTATAACCAACTCAGAAAAGTACTTCTGTGTGTGGGCTTTCCTCTTTCTCAGTTCATTTTCCTTATTTATGAATTTTTATTGATCTATAAGTTAATTTTATAATTCCTAACTATAGTATTTACATTTTATTAATGATCAATACTTTGAATTTGAATAAATTGCTCATAGGTTTTTACACTATTACATAAATTTTATCCATAACTTAAATACTTTAAAAGTCAGGAACCAGAATAATGTTTTTTATTGATTAACCCTACATCCCTTCTTCACTTCATTTGTGTTGGTTATTTTTCCATTACTGTGACAAAATACCTAAGATAATCAACGTAAAAGGAGGAGATGCTTATTTTGGCTCATGGTTTTACAGGTTTCTGTCCATGGTTAAATAGCCCTGTTTCTTTGGGCCAGGGTACATTACCTATAGGGAGAGTACAGTGGAGTGGACCTATATACATCATGACAGCAAAGCAACAGTAAGAGAGAGGAAAGGGCCCTAGTCCCAATCCCCTCCCCACTCACCAAAGCAGATGCTTTTAATAATCTGCTCTTTTCCAGCAGTACCCACCTCCTAAAAGTTACACAAAGTCCCAGCTGAGACACAAGCTATCAAATAATCCTGATGCCCATGGTCTTTGGGAACACTTAAGACCTGAACTACAGAGTGCTCTAATTTCTTTTCTTGTTGTTGTCGTTACTTTTTAGAACTTATAGTAATTATTTAACCAATCCAGTGAATTTCAGTGGGGAAATCATGTTTGTACATGTCTGGTGGAAGCACAAGTTTTATTGTTCTTCACTTTACATGTAGCTAAGTTCTTAAAGAATCCTAGAATTAAACATTTACTAACAGTCCAGTGAAGAAAACAAGCAGGAGGACAATCCCTCAGGACAATTAAGTCAAATAGTAATTTTATTATTATAAGAAATCTTTGGAAACCAGGACTTGGTAGACACAGCTGTTACAGTTATGTAATTTCAACCTGTCAGGAGTTCCTTTTGATGATAGAATTTTAAATATGAAAGGGAAATTTCAATTTTTGATACTGCTAAAATTGTAGCCTTCATCTGATCTTAGCAAATCAGTGTGTCGCTGGGATGGCGTGACTTTTGAAGTCACATAAGCTCCCTAAGTTTAGACACTCAGAATGAAGACTCAGTCCTAATGAATGCAAGATGCAATGCTCTAGTCACTCGTGTCTGCTTGGGTCTAGACACTGCGCTTGTCTGCAGCACTCAACAGACTTTCTCTACCTTCACTTTTGAAACAAAACCTAGAGGTTAAAAATTTAATACCCAATTTTAAAAACATGAGAAACTGAACTCTATATTTTGATTTTTAACAAGATTTTAACAAGAATTTTTGGGAAGTAGTTCACAGAGTTTCTTAACTATATAATACAAAAAGGAGGCTGCAGATACTAAATTATTTAAGCTCACATCTTTTCAGAAGTCATGGTTTCAAACAACAGAGAATAAGGGTATTGGCAGTGTTTGAGATTTTCTGACCTATGTTCATCTGAAATATTCAGATATGCTTTCAAACCATACCTATGCTCCCAGTGAGAGATGAGCTTCAGAAACTCTGCCCTGTGTTAATAACAAATTGCAGTACCTAAGAGAAGATAGCAAATTTTTGCTTGCCTGTCTATGTTCTTTAGTTACTGTGGCCAATATTATGACTGTCACTGCTCTGTTGTTTTGATTTTGGGGTTTTTCAAATTAAATTTAGTTTTTGTCTTCTTCTTTTGCAATGGAGTAATACTAGTATCTCACTACCTGGAACTGAATAACACTTAAACTAAAATTTTGAAGCATATCTTCCCAGACATTTATTTTTCATTTTTATAAGAATGGTTCACACTATCTTGATACTTTGATTAATACATACAGTGGATAAATATGTTTCCAGTCCTGAACCTTGTTCTACCAATGTTAGAGATCATTTTTGTCTCATTATCATCGTATATTATCCTCTTATCTGTGTATTATTCATGTTCTGAACTCTATTTTGTATTAACCTATCCTTCTTGTTCTGTGTTCCATAGGACTACACAACTTAATCTTTTACTGTCTGATGTTATGTTTTGAATTAATTTCTCTCATAAGTAAATTTTGTTTGTTTTCTAGTGAAATGATCAATACCTCTCAACTAAAATATATGAGAATTTATATGGAGTACAAATATTAACATGCATCTTTCCTATATTTTAATCACATCTCCATTGAAGAAATTCCTTATCTCTCATAACACCTGTGATGGTTAATCTTGACTGTCATCTTGACATACCTGGGAAGGGGGAACTTCGATCAAAGTATTACCTCTATCAAATTCATATATGCATATCTTTGTGGTAATTTCTTGAATGGTTATTAATGTAGGATTACCAAGCCCACTGTGAATGTTTTCATCCCTAGGCAGGTAAGCCTGGTCTATATAAGAAGGTGAATGTGAGATTGGGAGTAAGCCAGTAAGCAATATTTCTCTATGATTCCTGCCTTGAGATCCTTCTTGGTATTGCTCATTGATAAAACCTGTAAGAAGAAATAAACCCTTTCCTTCCCAAGACATTTTGTTGAGTTTGTTTTTATTACAGCAACAGAAAAGCAAACTAAGACAAAAATATAATTTAGCTCTCTCCACAATATACCAGAAAATATTTTTGATAATATAAATTAAGATGAGTTGTTGGTATTTGTCTGTGGTGATTTGATGCGATTGTCATGCATAGGCCCCAGGTATTTGAGCACTTGATCTCCAGCTCATGACCCTGTTCGGTGAGTATATGCAACTTTTAGGAGATGTGACCATGCTAAAGGAAGCACATCACCAGAGGTGGGTTTTGACAATCTCCAACCTATCCAATCCACTTTGCTTCCTGTGCCTATTGGAGTTGTGAGTGCTTTGGCCACCTCTGTCAACATGCTTTCCCACAATAATGGACTCCTATCCTTCTCAAATTTAAGCCAATACATCCTCTTTCTGTAAGTTTCCTTGGTCTTGGTGTTTTAACACAGCAAAAGAAAAGTAACTAATATACTGTCTATCTAGAATAGAATCACAGCATTCCTTTAACTGTTCAACTTGAGACAATAACAATACATTTCATTTGTTTTGTTTTATTTTCTTTAGATACAGTTGTACAGTGATAGACAAGTTGTCTAATTTTCCATTTTAAAGCAATACATTGTAGGGATTATTTTAGCATTGTTTGTTTATTTTTTTAAGATGGGGTTTAAGTAGCCCAGGCTGTCCCCAACTCATGATGCTCCTGTCTTTGCCTGGCCCCAGTTACATGAAATTTTGAACCAATGTCTAACTATCATAATTTATAAAAAATTTTCTTAGAATAATTAATAGGATTCTGCCTGTTGGACAAGAATCTAAGAAATTTCATGCATTTCCCCTGGAAGACAGGCCTCTTTTCTGGATGTGTTTCTCATACCAGAGAATAGCCAGTGACTCTACTCAAGACATTATATGTCATCAGGCTTGCTGGGATTTAGAATATTCATACTTCCCAAAAGCGTATTCCCCAAATTTTTCTTTATTTACTTTAAATCATAGACATGGGAGTAATTCAAAAATAGCAGAATTTGATATAAGAAAAATGGGACACTTTCACAGAGAGAAAAGGATTTGTTATATAGCTTCTAAATGTAGCCTTCAATTCATAATCTTTTTCCCTCAGGCTTTCCAGTACTGGGATTACAGGAATGTGACACCATACCAGTTTAGACAAATGAGACTTGGAACCAAGTGGCAGATTTAGTACAACTTCATTTAGGTTTATTTCTTTTTCTTTAAGCCTCACATTGGTTTTTGATGTAAAACCAGCAATGCCATTCTGCTCCTGTAGATATTTGAGTTCATTGAGCTAAAATGTTTGAAGCTATATTTTTGCACAGTTATTGTTTGAAGTTTTCACACATTTACATATTGTGTGAATTTTAGAAACTATATAATAATTTATAAAACTTACAGTGCAATGGTTGTTAGTTGTGGTTTTTTTATCATACTGTTATTAGCAAATTATTTACATTGACAAATGGACATAAATACATAAAATATTAATTAACAATTAGAACATTTGCCAGATACGCCTTTAATTCCAACATTCAGAAGACAGAGGCAGGAAGATCTCTGTGAGACAGAGGCCAACCTGATCTCTACAGCAAATTCCAAGACAGCTTGTGCTTTGAGGAAACCATGTCTCAAAAAGACAAAGAAATGTTAAAAAAACATTTACTCAATAATATCCCACAAATATGTCAAGCAGTTTCTTAGGTAAAGCTAAATAATCATGTTTTTTGGTGTCTGGAAAGCATAACTTCCTCGAAAGATAGAATACATTATTAATTCAGTAATCATTTCTTTTAAATATTTTATTCATTATTTTATTTTGTGTCTATGAGTGTATCACCTGCATGTATGTAAGTGTACTCGTGTTGTGTAATGCCTGTGGAATGCAGAAGAGAGTGTAAGATTCCCTGGTTCTGGAGCTACAAACAGTTATTAGCTGCCATGGGTGTATGTGGAGTTGGTAATTGAACCTGGGTCGTCTGAGAGTAGCTAGTGCTCTTAGCCACTGAACAATCTCTCCAGCCTCAAGGGAACACTTCCTATACACTCAATAAAAGCCAGTCACACATTTATTTTAATGTGACCTCTGAGGATATTGCTTTGAAAATTTCTCCAGATTTTTCTGTTTGAGGGATAATTTTTGTGAAAAAAATAAATTATTTAAAAAAAGACATGTGTGACAATTATGAAGAAATTATTTGCCCTTAGATATTACAATTGCTAACATTAAATTCTTACCACATGGCCTGTTTTTATGCTAAGAATTTGATTATGTATCATCCCATTTTATTCATCAGATTAGTTTAATGATATAAATGCCATCTTAGTACTTATTTTACAGAAAAGGAAATTCAGTTTCACAGGTATATTTCCTTTCAAAAAATAGATTCTATAAGTAATGTAATTTTAGAACCTATAACTTCAGAATATGTACTATTTTCAGCACTGTGAATCTAATTTATATGACATTAATCTTTTTTGTGAGTATATTCTGTTCAATCTTTGAAACTGACCCTGGCATCCCCTCCTTTGTCAACCAACATAAATTCTTAGTATAATATTTAAAGTAATATTTAATATTTTGAGTTACTCTAAAGAAAAAATGTGATATAAAATCATTTGTATCACATTTTTATATTTAATATAACATCTGTTTTTTCTATCAGAACTGAAATTTCTGTCAGCATAGAAATAATATTTGAGAAAGAGTTTTTTATCTTTTTCTGAAAAAAAAAATTTATACTAATAGCTTTGAAAAGGCAGTTAACTGTTCCCCAGGTTTAAATACATACTTCTAAAATATGAGTATATTTAATGGTTTCAAGATGTTCTTCATTACTAAGAAAAGACTAGATGCTTTTTTCTTTATACCCAGTGAAAATGTGTTGACGTTTCTTCTGTTAATCAGCAATCGTTCTTCAAGCCTGAGAGAATTTGAGACAACCTGGCATAAGGACAAAGAGAAACATTTTTGGCTCCTGTAGCAGAGAAGCTAAGAGGTGGGGCCGTCTCAGATACAGCTTGCTGCCCCTGCCTAAAAGACACCTTCAGCATCTGTTTTCTCCCCAACACTTGGCTCAACCTCTCGTCAGGCTTGGTCTCTGTTGTTCTGCAGGCTGAAATAAAATGGGTATAAGCAATGAAGACTTTAGTTTCGTGTTTGTTTGTTTTTAGATTTTACCTCTCCTCCTTTTTTCCAACATTTTTTTTCTTTATTGGCTTTTTGTGAAATTCACACAATAAATTTTTAGTATATTTAGCACCCCCTTCCCACCTGTATCCCCTCATAATGGTCCACACCAGATTTCATATACTCTGTCATATATGTGTGTTAAAGCCTATTGAGCCAAGTAGGTGTCCCCAAATGTTCTTCAGTATACATACACCTACTGGAGCCTAGTTAACCTATCTTGGGTCAAACCCTTAAAGAAAACCAATTCTAAGTCTCCCTGTAGTTATTCGTTGCCAAGAGTTCCTCAACTAAATTTGGATCTTCTTACCCACTTCCCATTACTATACTGGAGTTTTGTCTGACTTGAGCTTCCTTTTATCCTTAGTTATTTAAAGAAAGGGCAATAAACTCTCCCATAGAATTCCTCAGGAAATTGCATTGAGTTTCATTGATTTAAATTGGGAACCAACTCTGAACAAAAATTTACAAGAAAATGGAAATTACCCATGTGCTCATGATCAAGAACAATATTATATGTGTTTTAGGTCAGTTTCCTTACAATAATCTACACTGAAAATGAATTCCTTTGTAAGCAATTAAGAGAGTTATCGCAGGAAAAAAAAAAAGAAAGAAAGAAAGAAAAGAAAGGACAGGACAAGACAGGAAGACAGCCATTCCAGTCAGGTGTAGAAGTTATCTCTAAAATTTTCTGCAAAAATGTCTCTATTCTTTTAAGATTACCAACATTAGCACCACACAGGCCGCCCAGCTGGAGGGCAGGGAGCAGCTCTTGAAGCGCAGGCCAGTGGGAACAAAGGTACGGAGAAGCTGGGCAAGGAGCACACACTGTGTCAAGCATTGGAGAATTAGAAAGGCTCCTTCGCAGAGTCAGGAATGCACCCCAAAGCCAAGAAGGCTTGAATTCTGATGCTGATGGAAATGGCGCATCTCACTGGAATCTGAGTGGTATCAGCCTTATGTCCCACACAGCAAGAAATCCCTACTACATTCTCATAAATAAAGTATGGAAATGAATCAAAACAATTATTTTTTCATAAATCCTTGCCCATTATTCTCAGCCCTTAATGAAATTGGTGAATGTAATTCATTCACCAATTCAATGAAATTCTGATAGAAAATGCTGAAGAAAAAAAATCTCACATCTGTAACTAATGCTTATAAACTTGTTGGTGCTTTTACTACTTCCTAAAGAAGCATAATGCGTTTATAACACACATTAATGCAGGCTTTACACTCTGTTAGGTATTATACATGATCTCGAGATGATCTAAAGGACAAGGGAAGAAGTAAACAGGTTACATGCTGGCACTACTCCGTTTTCAGTTGGTGCGAAGCAGTCCGGAATCAGCGGACTTGAAGATCATTGAGGACCGATCTCTTCCTCATAATCAGCTTCTTCTACGTCCTGCATCACTCTTAATCACTAATTTTAGAAAGGAAAAATAATGAAAACTAAGGGAAAACATCACAATTATCCCTCCTAATAGTTGGAAATTTCATGTGGAAAACAGAGTAAAAACATCCTAACTGTCCCTCCTTAAAAGGAAAATTGCTATAATAAAGATAGCTATATATTAAACAATAAAGAAAAAAAAAGTAGCATACGTATCAGGGTATAGCTGAAACCCACTGAGGAAAACTTGTTTCTTAGTAAATGATGGCTATTTTTAAAATATTTTTATTGATTCTTTGAGAGTTTCATACAATGTAATTTGATAATATTCAGGCCCCTTCAGCATCTCCACCCTCAATTTTACTGGCTCCTCCTCTCAGACTTTATGTCCTCTATTGCTATTTTTGAAACCTATTGAGTCTAATGTGTGTTTTCCAAATTCCCTGAAGCCTGGTCAACCTAAGTTGTATCACACCCTTAAAAAAATTGACGTTCCCCTTACCCAAAATTCTTCAGCTAGGGTGGGGATTTCATGCCTACTGCCACCATTCCACACTGGTAATTTGTTTGACTTGAACTTATATAGGTCATATATAGGTCACAATTGCTATGAGATCATATGTGCAACTTCCCTGTTCTCAGGAAAGCAGTGTTTTCTTATAGTCCTCTGCCACCTGTGGCTCTTAATACTTCCAACCCCTTGTTCTCCAATAATACTGAGGCCTTGGAGGAGAGAGACAGTTATCACGTCTATATTTGAACACTTCCTAGTTTCTCATTCTCTGTATGTTGACTAGTTGGGGGTCCCTGTTATTTTTTACTTGCTACAAGAAGCTTCTCTAAGTGAGAGTCAGAGAGATGCAACAATCTATGGGTGTGGCAATAATTCTTTAAGAGTCAATTGAACACCATGACCATTTAGCAGAATAATAATGGTAAGCTCTCCTTAATTGCCTGGGTTCTATCTAATCACAGCTATTTAGCCACAGGTTTTGGCCCCAATAACAGTGCCAGTTATGGCTACATTTTTGTGATGTAGGCCTTAAATCCAGTCGTAGATTGATTAGTTACTCCCATAAGAGTTCTGCCACTATTATACCAGTGGGCATTGCTTGTCAGGTCATTCCTTACAGGAATTCACATGGTTCACAACTGGGTAAGGCTGATGAATACTTATCACGTCTAGCAACATGCACAGTACCTTCCGACACTTTGACACTTTGAATGCTAGCTAGTACATGTGAAGCTCCAAGCTCAGTACTAGCTTGATTTCTCCTTGTTTGTTCCAAGAATGGCATGTAATGTCTTCAGTAATAGGGTCTTACATCAAGTTCTGGCAGGTAACAAAGCACAAAGGAAATAGCCAAGATAGATTGTGGGTCTATGGAGGCCCACCAATTGACAACTCTGAAAGAAGGAGTTTATTCCAGACTTTAAGCTTTTTATTTGCTAGCCTTGGTGTCTAGTCAGGACATGCCCCCCCCCATTGTAGAACAACTCCATTAAACATATCTTTTAATACTAACTTTCTATTTGCCTTTGGTGTTAGTCACCCTTCCCCTGACTCCCTCCTCTGCCTCCTTCTCTCTTTCTGTTCTCCCATCACATTTAACCTTTTCTATTACATTATTTCTCTCTTTCCCTTTATATCATTGCATTCTAGCTCTCCTCCCATAAAGCACCAACAGTACCATGAGCATTTAAATGTTTCCTGAACAATACAGATTTTCCAATTGATTGAAACATATTTTAAAATTCAAGGTAGCCTCTAATTATAAGAGAAAACACATGACATATTTGTCTAGACCTCATTACCTCACCCGAGATGTTCCTTTCCAGTTTTATTCACATAACTACAAATTTCTTAATTTCATCCTCCAAATTGTATAAATGCCCAGTCCTTGCACTACCCACTCGTCAGTTGACGGATATCTAGGTTCTTTCCATTTTCTGGCCTTTCCGAATAGAGTAGAAATGAACATAGAAGTATGGGTTTCTCTACAGGAGTCTATTGAGTCCTTTGGCTACATGCCCAGGACTGTATGGCTGGATCGTGTAAGAAGATCTATTTGTATCTTTTTGTGGAATCGCCACAGTGATTCCACAGGGGCTGCACCACTCCGCTTAGCTCCTTGCCCCACTTTCTATCTTTTGTTTAATTTTTAGTTGTTAGTGTGGTAGTTTTTTTTGTTTTGTTTTATTATTAGTTCTTTGGGGGTTTTATACATGTTTTATACATAAATACAGGCTGTTAGTTAATTTTTCTTAAATTTTGGTGTCTATGTTTAGCAGAGAGATTGGCCAATAATTTTACTTTTCTGGGTAGATCTTTGTCTGGCTCTGGTATCAGAGTAATTCTACTTTCATAAAGAGATTTGGGAGTGTTCCTTCTTTTCATTTTTACAGAATAATTGGAAGAGGGGATTTATATTAATTCTTCTTTGAAGGCTTGGAAGAGTTCACTAAATCCATTTGGTCCTGGGTTTTTTTAGTTGGGAGTTTCAAAATAAGTAGTTGTATTTCATTGATTGGTAAGGGTATATTTAAATTGTTTATCTCATGTTGGTTTAACTTTAGAATATCATACCTAATGAGAAATTTATTTACTTCTTTTAGATTTTGCTGTTTAAGGGAATATATATTTTTATTGTATGCTGTATGATTCTACGAATTTCTTCAGTTCTTGTTGTAATGTTTCCTGTTCCATCTCTAATTTTATTATCTTGGTCCTGTCTCATAATCTTTTGGTTTATCTTGTCAATCTTTTTAAAGAACCAAGTGTTTTGTTCATTGACTCTTTATACTCTTTTCACTTCTACTTCTTTAATTTTAACCCTTAGTTTTGAAAAATATTTTCATTAACTCTAAAATGTTATACAATATATTTTGATCATATTCAGACCCACTTCCTCCTCCTCACACCTAATATTCATTTTCTTTCCATCTATTCTCTTTTGTTACTTTTTATTCTTGTTTTCCAGGGCCTGCAGATGCATGATTAAGTTTTAAATTGAGCTCTGTCTAGTTTTTTGATGTAGGCACTTAGTGCTATTAACTTTCCTGTTAAGACTGCTTTGACTATTTCCCATGACTTCTGACTTATTGTATTTTATTTTCATTCAGTTCTAGAATATTTAAATTTCCTCATGGATTTCTCTCTTCATCAATTTTCATTCAAAAGTGCCATGTTCTTCAGTCTCCATGAGTTTGTGTACTCTCCCCTAGTTCTACCAATGTTAATATCCAGATTTATTCCTTTCTATCACGTAGAATTACAGGATGTTACTTAATTTTTCTTATATTTGAAGAGATTTGCTTTGTTTCCTAATATATGGCCAATTAGGAGAAACTTCCATGAACTTCTGAAAAGAGCATATTCATTGATGTTTGGAAAAGATGTTAAGTAAATATCTGATAGATCCACCTGATTCACGATGTCATTTAATTCCAGGATTTCTCTGTTTAGTTTTGTCTAGATGACCAGTCTATTTGTGAGAATGAGGTTAATGATGTCACCAAATATCACTATGCTCGAGGCAATCTGTTATTTTAGATCTAATAGTTTTACTACAATCAGTTACCCCTGTGTTTGGACACATTTTGAATTATGATATTATCTTTGTGGATTTTTCCTGTAATGATTATAAGATATCTTTTCCTATCTCTTTTGACTAGTTTTAGTTTTAAAGATGCTTTGTTGGATATTAGAAAAGCAACAGATGTCTGTTTCCATTTACTTAGAATATCTATCTTTTACCTGGCTATTTGAGGTGTGTTTATTGTTAGCAGCACAAAAGTGGATCCTGTTTTCTAATTCAGTCAGCTAACCTATCTATGTCTCTTTATTGGGAAATTGAGACCATTAATATTGAGTGCTGTTGTTGACCAATATTTGTTATTCTGGTTATTTTGCTGTCTTTGTGGTTTTCTTTGATCTCTTTCAGTTAAATGTTCTGGGATCATTTATTTATTGGTCATGTGTGTGTTTAACAATTTCAGACTAGATTATTACTTATAGTATTCTCTGTGGAGTCAGCATAGTAGACAAAATCTCAGGAGGTCTGTTTTAGTCCTGGAAAGTTTTTCTTTCTCTTTTAATCAAAACTGATATTGTGAATATATATAGTGGTCTGAGCTGATCTATATGCCCTTTCAGGACTTGTAGGATATAAGCCAAGCTCTTCTGGGTTTTCTAGTCTCCCTTGAAAAGTCAGCTCTTATTCTGATGGGCCTGCTTTATATGACTTGGTCATTCTCTCTTATAACTTTCACTATCTTTTTTTTGTTCTGTTAACTTATGGTTTTGTCTGTCATATCACTTTGAGAGTTTCTTTTCTAGTCCTGCATTGTTGGTGTTCTGTATGTTTCTTGTACCATGATAGGTATCTCTGTACTTAGATTTGGGAGATTTTCTTTCATGTTTGTTGAAAATATTTTCTATGCTTTGACCTGAGTTTCCTCTCCTTCTATTCCTGTGATTAGTAGTTTTAATGTCTTTTTAGTGTCCCAGTGGTCCTTCATGTTCCTTTCCTAGGTTGTTTTAGATTTAAGATTTTCTTTGACTAAGTGATCCATTTCCTTGACCTTATTTTCAAGATCTGATATTCTCTAGTCCCTTTGATCCAACTAATTGATATGACATTCCTCTGAGATTTTTGTCTGAATTCCTGAGTTTTTCATTTGGAGTTATAATTCAGTTTGGCTTTTATTCAGAAATTCTACCTCCTAATTGAATTCTAATATCCTATCTTGAATTGTTTTACTTCATTAAACTGTTTATGTTTTTGCAGTCCTCATTTGGCATCTTATTGATATCATCTTTGAGTACTTGAACATATTTTTACTTGATAGTTTAAAATTGTTCTCTTTTGCATCAAATAGGTTGCCTTTCTCAGGAAACATAAAATATGAGGATGTTAATTTCTAGATGAGCTATATCATCCTCAGTATTCATGCTGTTTGTGTTTTTGCAATGAGATATAAGCATCTGGAGTTATGTCATCAGTGGTGTCTATTGGTTTGGAGAGTTGATCTCACATTTGTTGAATGGGTGTTGGATGCTTTGATTGCTGTTACCTCAACTTGTTGGATTATAGCCCTGCTAAGTGGTCCTTGGTGTTCAGTCTTGAGGCTACTCTGTTTTAATGTACAAATGAGGCGTATGTAGCTGTCCCAGTTCAGCTAGGTGAAACTTCTGAACCTGTGGTATATGAAAGACTTAATTCAGTCCAGGACTGAATGAGTAGGTAGTATCATTTCTAGACAAGTGGGACAGCCAGGGCATAGATATGTGTTTACTTATGATTGGAAGCAAATATAATTCTTAACTGGGTCAGTCTGGGCAGATGCACATGCAAAACTGTAGGTTACTGGGAGTATGTTCGTGGCGTTAAGGTAATAGACCAAGCTGAGACAGTGTCAAACTGGCACAACACAGCCTATGTCTGGGAATGCTTACACCAGGGAACTCAAAGAAGACCTGTAGGTGTGTAGGTGCGTGTGGTTTTTCAGTGACCTGGGATGGTGGACAGAGAATTCTGGGGTTGTGGAAATCATAAGTCTGGTGGAAGTCACAGGTCTGACCATGGCTAGTAACATAATTATGTTTTTTTGTGTGTTTTAAATTCTTTTAAATAGGTTATTATGTGATTTTGAGTCAAAAGTATGACTTAAATCTTTTACTTATATCTCTGGCCTTTGGTAGAGGCATGTGTTTTGGCAAAAAAATTTAAATAAATAAATAAATAAATAAATAAATACCACTGTCTCTTCTCTTATGAGTTAATCCAAACGAGTCTGTCAGTCCCCTGAACAGCAACTCACCCACAAGAATCCTGTCTGGCCTCAGGTACTTTGTTCTGATAACATTGTCAGTTACAAACTTCCTCCTGTGAAATGGACCATAATTCCAACTAGACCTGCAATATTCATGCACTATTATCTTAGTGGACAGGCATATTTTCCCAAAGTAGTTGTTATTGCAACTCATTGAGTTCACAGCTGATTAAGGTTGATGATAGCTTTATGACAGTAATATGCATATCACCTTTTTATGAAAGTTAGGTAGCATAGCTGTACCTTCAAGGTCTTTTACCTCCTTGATTTTTCCTTATTTGTTCTGAGACACTGATATGTAGTGTCTTCAACAATAGGGACTTAACTATTTTGGTAGGTTGCCAGTTGCAATGGTAATAGCCAGTACTATTTGACGATCTATGTGATCTCTTCGGTCAACAACTACAAAAGCAGTCCATCACTGTCATTGGGCTTTTCATTTTTGCTAGCCTGTTAGGGTAACTAACTACTTTGAGACTCCATTTTATGTTATATTAGTATATATTAAAAGAAGCTTCTATAACAGTTTTCCAATATGGCTCTTTCAAAAAGACTTGCAGACCATAGGGGAGAACCTAATAGTATTATTCTGCTAAAAATACATAAAATTAAACAGACTCATAATGATATTATTATATGCAGAGAACAAGAGACCCTCTCTTCTCAAGGCTCAGGGACTATTTGAAAGAGATGGTAGAAATATTATAAAAGACAAAGGAGTTAGATGGAAACTGTTGTCTGGACATCATAGTATAGTTGCACATCGGAACCCACAGTGCATATGACTGCATGCACAAAACCAGTGCAGTCCAAACCAGACAGGACCTGAGCATGCATGGGTAATATGGGCAGGAATCTTCAGCTCAAGTTTAAGATCTGTTGGAAACTGACAGATGTTGAAAACAAAGAGCGTCAGTTTTCCTTATGGCTGTGATAGCTGATAGGTTGACCAGACTCCAAGAGATACACCCACACTCAAGAGCACTTAATAAACATATGTTAGATTCACTAGGCATTTAAAATAACAAGTAATAATACAGGATAGGAAATCAGTGTGGGCTAAGAAGGAAGAGGGGAGAAGGGATTGGAGTACTGACCATGATCAAAATAGACTGTATGAAAGTCTCAAATCAATGAAAACATTATTTTAAAAGAATGTTTTCTGCACCAGAAATTTTAGAAATGATATAAAGCCTACCTTGGTGCATTGAGCACCATCATGATCCTCTCTGACCACTGGCCACTTTCACTGCTTGAGAGTATTTTCTCCCTAAAAATCTTTCTGCTCCTTGTCCTTTCTTACACTGAGACAGTGTTAGCGTTTCTCTCCACATTTGTCCCGGAGATGGTGATCATTCTCACCATTGAAAGTAGCTCATAATAAATATCCCGTAATAAACACTGCATGTCTTCCACATTGTGTTCTATGTACTCAGATGTACTCTTCTCTTGGAAATCACAAGGACGAGATTGGTGAGGACAGTCCAAAGCTATTCCCTGGCCCATTCCTTGCAACTTTTTTCACAACCACAGATTTTATTACCCAAAGTGTGGGTCAGGGCCTGTATGAAACAATATACCCCCACCTTGATACTGAACAATTGAAAATGAAATCTTGGCTTTATTATCTTAAATGGCATTATTTGTGGTTTAGGCATCCGTGTGGATTAAAAGCATGGAATTTAGAATGAAGCTCTTGTTTTACCCTCTCATTTACAATATAAATTTGAACAAATCAATTAACCTTTTGAGTCTCAATTTCATTATCTGCAAAGTGAGAATCAAAGGAAGACCTTTTCCCTTGCAGCAGTGAAGATCAGAAGAGATAATGATGATGAAAGAGGGTTTCCAACTGTAGCAATTCTTGTCCTGTTAGTGGATCCAGTGTTCTCATAATTGCACAGATTTCTGAGGGCCAGAGCCTAACCCTCTGCTGCTCTTCACAGTGGTTAACCTAAAACCTACACTTAATTTGCACTTCTTGATGACTTAATAAGAAAAACTATATTGAGTGGAAGATATTTTATTTGCTAGCTGTATGCTTACAGTAAGATTGTTCATGTTAAATTTTCATTTTTATAGGAATATATAAACTGTTTTATGTTTTGAGGTCATACTTCGTAATGTGCAGAAATACTTATCAGAGGGAAAGCTGATTTTTGTGTTTTGCTCAGCATTTGTAATTTCTTTTCTTATTTGAGAGTGAGTTAGCTAAGCATACATTCCTGGCATTTAGAAAAATTATTAGAGAAATGTATGGTGAATCAACTCTGTAATTATAGCACTTGGGAACTAAGGTATTAGGATACTGAATTTAAGCACAGTCTGGGGCACCCGGGTAGATCCAATTATACATAAAGAGTAACCTCCAAAACTAGAACACTAGAAATGAAGAAGTCATTGATAGTCAGTGTGTGATCCCTTCAGGGTTAATATTTAGTAGTTAGGTTTCTATTTCTCTAGAAAGGAAAAAAAATCTAACAATGCTTCTCATAATATTCCTTAATAGGAATATGGAGAGTGGTAATAACAAGGGAGGTCACCTGATCTCCTATATGGTACTGTGCTGTGCTGATTAGATTCAGTTGTCAACTTGACACACCTAGAAAGAAACACCTGTTGGGGAATTTCCTCTATGGGGGTGGCCTATGGACATGTCTGTGTGACATTTACTTGACTGTTAAGTAATATGGATAGTCCAGCCCACTGTGAATTTTGCCACCCCTAGATAGGTGATTCTGAATTATGTAAGAAAGCAGTCTGAGCACATGTCAGAGAAACAAGCCAGTACAAAGAGTTCCTCTGTGGTCTATGCTTCAGTTCCTGTCTCAAGGTTCTTGCCTTGACTTCTCTAGATGTTTGATGGTGCTATAAGTAAAAAAAATCCTTTCTGTGCCAAGTTAACTTTGGTCAGGGTTTTATCACAGCAAGATAAACTTTCTAGGGCAAATATAATCTACAGTAATGAAAACAGCATGGTAAGACATAAAGCAGACACATCAGACAATGGAGTATCGTAGAGGCAATAAAGAAATCCATGTGGCCATGGCCAATTGATTTTGAGAAAAGTACTGAGTGCACATAAAATACAAGAACAATGTCCTTGGCAAATGGGGTTGAAAACTGAATATCATAGGCACATAAACGCAGCAGTTGTACCATATCTCATCTCTGGAATAAAAATCACCTCAAAATGAAGGAAATAAGTAAATCTAAGATCTGATACTAAATTAACAGAAAAAACAAAGATCAATAAACAGATAGAGCTCTATAACATATAACTTCAGTGTGAGCAGTGGTTCTTCATATGAAACTAAAGCACAAACAACGAAGGCAAAAATATACGCAAGGCATGGCATCAAAATGACATTCTTTTTCACAACAAAGAAAACGAGTAAAAAAAAAAAAATCATCCGAGCAGTGGGAGAAAATATCTGCTACCTGCATGGCGTAAGAAGAGGCTCACTTGAAATATACCCCAAATCTCCAAACCACCCAGTAACAAGAAAATCAATCACCTTTAAAAATATGCTAAGGACCTGAATAAGTATTTCTCAAAAAAGAAGAAATACAAATGCTCATTAGATACACGAAAGAATAGTCAACATTAGTAATCACCACTGGAATGGGAACCAAAATCATAAACAGATAGAGAAGAGTCATCAAGAAGACCAAAGGCTGTATGGGCCAGGATATGGGGAAAGAGAAACTTGGCGTACTGGTTTCAGAAATGTAGTTTAGTGTATTCATTGTGGAAACAGAATTGGGGATGCTCCAAAGATTAAAAAACTAAAAACAGCATACAATCCGTCAGTCCCATTACTTGGGTATTCCTCCAAAGGAAATGAAATCAGTATATCAAAAAGTCATTTGCAATCCCATGTTCATAGCTGCATGACTCACACTAATGAAGAAGCAGAAAAAACCTAAGTGTCTATAAACTGAGGAATAGAGAAAATGTGGTCTGATTTAAATAATGGGGTACTCTCATGTGCTACAGTATAGATGGAACTAGAGCACTGAAAACAGAAAGAGGTCAAGAACAGAAAGATAAATGTATTGGTATCTTATTTATATGTGGAATTTTACAATGTCAAACATTATGATACACAGATGGGAATAGTTACAAGTAGGTGATGGGGAGAGGATGGACATAAAAAGTGGACAAAGGAAGACATTGGTCCAAGAGGAATAAGATTTGGATTCTTGGGGCTGGAGGGATGGCACAGCAGGTAAGAGCACTGGCTGCTCTTATAGAGGACCCAAGTTTGATTCCCAGAACTCACATGGTGACTAACAACTGTTTGTAACTCCAAGGAATCCAACTGTCTCTTTTGACCTCCACAGTCATGTGTGACACAGATACTCTTATATGCAGGGAATACACTCATACACACAAAATAAAATAATAATAATAAAAAGATTTGGAATTTTCTGCATATCATGATCACTGAAGGTAAATGCAATGTAATATTTACATCAAAATGTAAAATAGTACATCTTAAATGTACTTTCAGAAGAAATTATATATATATATATATATATATATATATATATATATATTTGATGTGTTGTATATGTTTAAGCAAATTTGACCATTCCACTGTGTACACATGTATTCACACATCAGATAGTATACCAAAAACAATTGAACTATTTGTCAATTATAAATAAAATAGAAAATTATGTCATATTTTCAAAAATGAAGGAATGAGAATAATTTCTTCATTTTTGTTTTCATACATAATTTTATATTTATTTCTGGGGCTGGAGTGATGGCTCAGTGGTTAAGAGCACTGGGTGCTCTTGCAGAGGACCGGGGTCCAATTCCCAGCACTCACAGGGTGGCTAATAACCTTCCATAACTCCAGTTCCAGGGAATTTGGCCTCTGGAGACATTGTATGAAATAGGTTCCCGTACATATATGAAAACAATACACTCATACACACAAAATAAAAATAATAAATAAAATTTTTTAAAAATAATATCGCTTCATTTCTTTACAATATATGTAACTGAATCTTTTGTCCAGATTCATGGCCTAGAGTTATCTATTGTAAGGACTGAGAAAAATCACATTGGAATAAAAATGTTTAAGAAAATAAAACTAGAGCCACTCATTGTCTAGGAAAGAGTAGGAACTTGACCCCAGTTGCCTCCAGAATATAAAGCTACTCTCCCTTAAAAAAGCATGACAAATTAGTTTTTCTTTGGTCAATTACTTAAAGCAAATAATCAGCCCTATTACCAGCTGAATTTAAAGTGGACAACTGACACATGATACTGTCAAGTCTTGTTTCAGAACTAGTTTCAGTTTATGCGAAGAGCTGTGTGCGGTGGGTTGCACTGATTGCCATTTAAAATGGTGATCTTTTTTTTTTTCCCCCTTTGGAAACTACTGATGAGTTGTGAAATACATCATTTTCCAATTATTCCTTTCTTGGTAATAGAACTGTTTTCTTTACTTGGCATTAATGAAGGTTTCTTCAGTTGGAAAAAGTTTTTTTTTTTTCCAATTTATTTTTTCAATGCACCTACATACTTATGTGTAGTTCAAGAAATACTTGAGCATTTACAGTGACCAAGAGGAAAGACGGCTACTGGAAGAGAATGTCTGGACTAGTCCATGACTCAGGTTTTGATTTTTTTTGCCCTTTACCCACATAGAGCAGTATTCACAGTACCTGACATACAGGATTCACACAAATTCTTTGGAAGTTCTGGCAGAGAACTAACTCCACCATTTGTTTAAAATAGCCTACTGTACTAGATCGCTAAGTCACTCTCTCCCGCCCCTCATGTGTGTGTGTGTGTGTGTGTGTGCGTGTGTGCTTCTGTTGACTGAGCATTTATGTGTTTTAGGGAATCACTCTACGTCTGAGCCCCACCTCAGTTATATTTTGACTTTAATTGATCATAATTAAAATGAGTGTAGCAATGTAGTATAACTCTGTGGTGTAGTACATTAGCTGACTTTTGGTACTATTGATTTATGACTTCTCTATGTTTTTTGTATTAGTGTTGATAATCTATGTTTATTAAAATTTCACCAGGTTTCTTGTGTTCATTAAAGACATCTGTTTGCAATTTGCCTGTGATTATTACTAGAATAAGTTACAGCACAATTGTTCATTACTGCTTTCTAAAAAGAAAAAAAGTGAATCTAAATAATTAAAAATCTACATTAATCTCTAGAGTGTCTAGGACTCTACTAAAAAAAGCAGTAAGTAAGCACATTAAGCCCATTAAAGAGAAGGAAAATAATATGACATTTTTAGGAATGTCATTTAGGAAAAAGTCATTTTTAGGAAAAGAAACCTCAATGTCATCTAACATATATATTGGAAAAGATGGTTAATCCTGCTAGTCATTAGAAAGGGTGAGATTTATGCAAGGATGAACTCCATATGCACCTCAGTTAGAGGGTGAAATAGTAGAGGAAAGGCAAGGGTTAAGAGTCATATGATAATATATTTCCCTGTATGAATTCTGCTTAGTGGAAATGAAATGCAGGAATGTTCTATATGATTTTAACAGGATATAGTGAAATTAGATATGTATACTTACATAAACAATCAATTATAGTCCTCGTTCAAGCATATTTTTGGACTCAAAGGAGAAATTTGAGGAATGTTATCATAGGACTGTTAGTTAAAAGGCAGATAGTTGGAAGTAATTTATGTTCAAGTAGAGCTCACTCTGCAATGGTTTAACTTTAGCCTCCTGGACCATGGATGCCAAAGACATTTAGTGAAAAAGACAGAACCCTTACATTACTGATGATCTGGTCTTTAAACCCACCACGTCAGTTTCTCCATATTCCATATGACTAATGGACAATGAAAATGTGATACATAATGGAGTTCTACCCAGCAGTAAGAAAAGATAAAATTATTAAATTTGCAGGTAAATGATATAGCTAGAAGCTGTTATACTAAGTGAAGTAATCAAATCTCAGAAAAGCAAGAGACTTATATTCACCAAGGAGCACAAGAAAGAAGTGTGCACAAGGCTCCTTCCCTTCTGAGGATACATGAGAAACTAACAGTTAATAATTGCATTGAGGAAAAACTCTTCTGTGGTGTAGTTACCCATACATTGTCCATGCTCCTGTAGGTTGCCTGTCACCTAGGCTCCTGGAAATAACCCCAGTTAAAACAGTTGACTCCTCAAGCTGGACTTGGGTAAAATAGTTTTTCAGGAAAATGAGCAAAGCAGAGGGTCATAGTACCTTTCTTTCTATTATTCATCTCCCAACAGGGCCTTAGCATAAAAATCACATGTGAAGAAGGGGCATCTAAATTTAATTAAGAACTGCTGTATGAAATGTACAAAAGCTCAATAAAAACTTAAGAAAAAACATCACACGTGCATGCAGGAAATTCATGCAAACTCAAACAAGACAAAACCCAGCATAAAACCAAGGAAATGAGTAAGAAGTCCCAAGTCACCTAATTAACTACTGGCAACTGATCACTGCTAGGTGAAAGAGAGTTGTTCTTTAAGGGAGTGATACTGGATAGTTTAACTTGACTCCACTGGATGGATTCACATGGAGGGACATTTAAGGACACAAACTTGACTCAATAGGTCTTAACATATGTGACAGAACACATGAAATATGCCCTTGGGGAGGGGCTATGGGTAATTTAGAGATAGAGGAGGAGGTCTAAATATGATCAGCATGTATTATATGAAATACACAAAAATTCAATAATCTTTAATCACATATGTAGGGCACCTAGAGTATAAGGCTAACAGCAGGGAAGCTGAGCACTGGCTCTCAGAGCTGATTTTCAAGAAACAAGGGCAAATGCATTTGATCAATGATTGGAATGTTGATCTAGGGAACTATTTTTCAGCACAACTATCTGTTATCACTTGAATATGAAATGTTCCCCACAGGCTCTTGTTTTGAATGTTTGATCCCCCAGTTGGTGGTGCAATGGGGGGTTTCTGTAAACTTTAGAACGTGTGCCCTAATTGGAGCTTAGTCTAAGGGGATATCTTGTCCCATATCTTTCTCTACTTTCTGTCCAGCATGATGTGAATGCCTCTGCTGTACCATGCCTTCCCTAACACAATGAACTGACCCCTTGGAAGCCATAAGCAAAATAAATCTTATCTATGTGAAGTTGTTTCTGTTGGGCAATTGGTCATGCAATGAGGAACATAACTATACAGAATACTCATTCCGGGAATCAGGTTGTTGGTATTTCTATACCTGGCCACCTGATCCAGTAGTATTTGGATTTGGTTTCTGAGAGAAAGTTGGAAACTAGAGAAACCTGGAATGTGGTTATCAAAGCTTAGTGGGCTTCCTCCTAGTGGTGGTTCAGAACAGAATAGAAAGAGCTTGCAGAATACCCTCCTGTCTGCCACTGTGTTTGTTATAGAGACTTCACGTATACACGTGCACTCATGTACTGCATCCTCTCAAGCTTTCAAGTTTCTCTGTGCAGTAGGCTCACTCTAAGCACAGTAGTGTTGTTTGCTGCTGCTGCTGTTGTTTTGTGTTGTATCTCTAGATCCTGAGTACATTGAGCCTGGAAACTACTATATCTTGGAATTTGTACCCCAAGGGTGATATGACACACATGATCAAAAACTGGAAAGCATTCTGTGGGTGCCAGCTAGTTGCTTGCTTTCTCTGGATGTCTCACTTCCAGGATATTCTACATCTACTCATACATTTACTAAGAAAAACAGAAGGGAAACTTGGATTACAACAAAGTCCCAGAAGAAATATCCTGCACTCACTAGAAGAGATAAGTGGAATGTTGCAAAGGCATTCTATAGAACTATAGTCAGCAGTCCCAATCAGAAGCAGTGAACAACATCTGTGCTCTAATTTGTTCAGATCTTTTAAAATACAATTTTATGAGAAAAAATTAAGATATGGAAAAAGATTGGAAATTCATTTCAACCTGTAGAAGAAGCAGAGTATAGTGTAAAGCCTCAAGGATCTGGAGTCATAGCTTATACAGTTGCCCATCTGAAAACTATGTAACCTTGAACAGTTTATCAATTAGTTTCTATGTGTTTCAGTTTGCTCTTCTCTAAGATGAAAAAATAATGCCTATCCCTTGTAGAGAGCCGCGGATTGCTGCGTCTTAAAGATGGCGCCTGCTCCCGCCTTCCACCATCGGCCCTGCTTCCGCCTGTGTGCGCCTATCTGCTTTCACCACGTGGTAGTTTGGGGTTGGCTGGCAGGAGGGGATTTAACTCGGTGGAGGGCTTTTCCCCGGGGAGAAGAAGTTAGAAAGTTAAGAAGCAAAAGGGTTGTTCAAGGTTCCTGAATAAACTGCATTTGGAAGAGTCCGGGGTCGCATCTTCCTTGCTGGATGAGAGACAGATGCGACAATCCCTTATACTGTGTAATAGTTAAAAATATGTGAGGTAACCATTGAGTTGTGCTGGTACATATTAGCAGCTGAATAATTCATATAACCGATAATTATTCATTTTAATACATATTTTAACTATGTACATGCAACCAATTACACGATAAGTTTCCTAAACAATTCACATACTCTTATGGTGATATTTGAGAGTGAGAATCTATTCTTAATAGATTAGATTAGATTCTCTTAATAGTAGGCTCAGTATAAAACCAAAGCAGGGAAATAAAATACCATTGACTTGTTAACATGAATGATTAAAATTAAAATGATTCCACAAGTACAAGAAGCAAGTTGAATTGAATTGCCTGCAGTGGAAGTCTGCACAGGCATACCTTCATGCCTACAAGAGGGTACAGATATAATGGTAGATTTCTGCTATTGTATGCTGAGCACACCCTATTTCATCTAAACTTGCTCTAAGGTATGGTGACTTATAAGGGAAGATAAAGTTATACAGTGCAAGGCAAACTCTCCTCATCCTCGTTCTGTGGGAGGGAGTCCCTTCCATGACCTCAGTTGGACTCAATCTCAGCATCCTTTCTTTGCTGTGGAGAGCCCCTGGGCCTCACACCACCTCACAGAGGTAGTCTTGAGTGAGTAATAAGCAGATCAAACTCTTTTTGTTCCACATCTGTTTGTGTAGTACTCTGGTTCTTTCACAACTTTCTCACCTTTGGTCATGGCAATTCTCAGACCACTCTTTTGGGCTTGACTGATTCTCCTACTAAATTCTACCAACAGGATTATGTTATTTGATCAATTGTTAGCGTGGTGAGTCATTTTCTAAATGTTTGCCAAAATTTTCTTCTCAATGATCAAATATTGGCAGTACCATCAGCACAGATGCCAATGAACAATTCTATGTCTTGTTTTGTTGTCACAATAAGCTATGTTTTTAAATAAAAATGATCATTGTATTTATAGGAGATAAAACTTCATAGATTTTTCTCACTAAACCTCAGTTCAATAATACCATAACAGTAAAACATCACTTTGTACTGTGTAAAGTATGCCAATATTAATAATCTGTATTGTTTTCCTCTACCTATGTATTTATTAGTGGTTTTGCAGTTTCTTCACAATGTAAATATAACTTAGTAATTTAATTTGTCTCAGTTACATGACAAATTTAAGATACATAAATTTTTCAAGTTAACATTTATGTAATATCCAATCATAATAGTACTTACAAGTACTCCCAAAAAACAATGGTCAGAATAAATCCACTAAAAATCAACAAAGTCATCAAAACTTAAAAATATCTGATGTATCTGGATAGAAAATAGCTCTGGAAAGGCTCATGTGCTGAAAACTTGTCCCTGGTGTTATTGAAAAGTGACTGGATCATAGTGGTCCTGACCTGAGCAAGGGGCTCACCCATTGTTGTGTTCATAGCCACATGAAGAGTCACTGGGGGATGGCCTTGAAAGATCCCTTCCTCTCCTTTCCTGTCCACTTCCCTGCCCTGCCCCCTCCCTTCCATCCCTACCTGTTCTCTGTCTCTGTCTTTCTCTGTGTCTCTCTCTCTCCCCCTTTCCCTCTCTCTTTCTCTCTTTTGCATCTCTGCCTTCACTCCTTCCTCTCTGGCTCTCTTTGATACGTGTTCACCATGAAGAGAGCTGCTCATCCTTCATTCACAGGTATGCACCAGTGGGTGAGCTGCTTTGCCCCGCCCGCCCCACACTCCCTGCTCTGCCTCATTACCAGATCAGAAGCAATAGAGTCAAGAGACTGGAGACTGGAATGTCTGAAACTGAGCCAAAATAAATCATCCCTCATTTGAAGTTGTTTTTTCTCATGAATTTTTAAAAACAATGAATAAAAGGGTCAAATAATATATCCTAAGTCAAAAATTCATTTATATTCAGTCCGTCCTTAGCACCTAACATGAAGCTCTCTTAACAGCCTTTCTAAACGTTTTACTATAACCACACTTATACCTGTTGATATATAGAAATGCACATGTTATAGTCAAGGATCTGCATAAGAGGGAGAACATGAGGCTTTTTATCTTCCTGAGTTTAGTCACTATTAAAATTTCCGTTGCCTGCAGAATGCAGGGGAAAACAATAAAGCTGTTTTTCTTTTAGTTTTAATTCCATCACAGATTTTTAATTTTTTTTTTTTTTGCTTTTTACATGGTGAATAAGTGTTAAAGATTCAATTGACAGTGAAAGTATAAATACTTAAGCAAGCTTCTAACTGTATAGAAGTTCACCGAGATGTTGTATTAGTCACTTTTCTGTTCCTTGATAGAAACACTGACTAATAGAACTTAAAAGAGTTTATTTAGCTTATGGTTGGTTCCAAAGGAGCAAGAGTCCAGTCCATCGAGGTGGGGAGGCATGATGGCAGACGTGGCTAGAGTAGATAGAAGCTAAGTGCTCACAACTTCAAGAGGGCACAGCAAGCAGAGAGCAACTGGAGATTTGACAAGGCTTAAGAACTCTCTAAGTCCACCCCCAGTGACTTGCTTTCTCCAGCATGGCCACACCTTCTCAGACTTCCCAAAATGGTGCCACTAACTGGGACAAAATGCCCAAATACATAGAGCCTATGGTGGACATTTTCATTCAAACCACCTCAGATGTATATAGTTTAAAACTGGGTAAGTACTGGAGTGGCTTCCTTAAACAAGCTATGTGCTGTTTTTATTTGTAAGTTGATTAGAATAATATATATTTTTAAAAACCAAAACCAAAAATTAATTGAATACATCCATTTCAGAAAAATCCAATGCTCTGTAGAGTCATATAAAAGCATTCTAATCACTTTTCTAATTGTGAGGAAAAGCTTACTGCTAATCATCTTGAGAGAACATTCTTTGTCTTGGGAAAAGATAAAAATTAAAATTTCAAGTATGTTTTTTGATTGAATGTGTAATCTTTGCTTTCCACTGCAGCCAGAAATTTTACATTAAAACATCATGAGTCAGGAGCCATCTGTAAATTAGTATTGATAGGTTCTTATGTTAAAAAATTGAATTTCGAAGTCAGGCATGGAGTTTGTGTCTTTAATCCCAGCATTCAGGAGGCATAGGCAGGAGAATCTATTTCAGATCGAGGTCAGCCTGGTCTGCATAGCAAGTTCCAGGCCTACTGGGGCTACAGGGAGACCCTATTTCAATAAAAAAAGAAAAAAATATATAGAATTTTGGGATCAGTAGAAATCTCTCTAGTATAAATTACCCTCATGAAAGACAGTAAACTAACCATTAAGGATTCTTATGGAATTAAGTTGGACACATGCTAATGAATTACATGAATCAAGTCCACAATTTTCAGATAGGCCAGAGATGTTCATTAGAAATGTAAACCTCCCTGGGAGTCACTCCTACAAGCCTCCGAAATGCCACACCGGGGTAAGTGACACTGAGAAGCAACTCACATTTATTTTACCTTGTAGGGCCCTGTGGATTGCTGTTATACAGTGTTGGATGACATGTTTCAAGGGGCAGGAGCCAGGTCCAAGCTATTCTGGCTGGCTTCTTATCTCAGAATGTTCAATGCCCTCTTCTTCCTGTGGTTATTCTTGAGAATTTCAAGTGAAAAAGGTTAGAAAACTGGGTGAGAAAAAGACCAGGAAACTTTAATATATGAAGTGTTCCACGTGTATTATATATGACTAATGATAGATTCAAAGATGTTACATAATGCACAAGAGAGACGATTTGCATATCTTTATGTTATTATACAGCCACAGAAGGGGTTACCTTGATGATAATTTTATTTAATAAGGATTACATTCTGAATAAAAGGGGAGGGAACTATAAGCTTCCTGAGAGTTTTAACTGATGTTGGCCAACAGCAGGACACTGAGTCTCTGGAAGCACCAGAGCTTCAGAGTTGATCTTTTGATGGCTAATCTTCTCCTAGAGTTGCCTGGAATAAACTTCACCACTGTTCCAACAACATAATGATCATCACACCATACTGCAAAATATAATGAAATGACACTTGGTTTTTCTTCTTGATTGGTTTAATGCAATTTGCCCTTTTATCCAAAACCAAGGTCAGCATTTTCACTAATTAGAGTAGACTTTGCTCCCTTTAAAAATTATTTTTAATTGGTAGGTTGTAAGTAGTGACTTTTAGAATTACATTAGTTATAAAGCCTTTGTCTAGTCTGTAAAAGTTCAGGCTAGAAGACTTACTTCATTCACCCCCTTATTTATTTGTCGTGCATGTTAAATTTTTCTACCAACATATTTTCTAATAAATTGTATTGTCTTATGTTTATATAGAATGTGTTATTGTGATTTTTATAAGTCTTTTCTCAAGCAACACATGGTAAATCAAAATCCTTATGAAATAACATATCAAATATTTATGAATAATGACATTTCAAAAAATATACGGTTGACATAATTTAATTTTATTTTTGAGAGAATAAAAGTCAAACACAATGCTAGCAGGTCAACAACCACTACTGAATTCAGATCTTTAAGTCAAAATGGGGTGCAGACTAAACATGGAAGGATTTTTTTATTCCTCTCTGCATAATCTCATTTTCTCTCTTTACCTAAAATATGGCCCGAATCCCTTTCATTTATACATGTAATCTAATTCTAATAATTAAGGTGAGAAATAAAAACAATTTTTCAACAATCATCTTGAGTGAGGTAATCCAGAGTCAGAGAGACAAACATCACATATTTTCTCTCATACGAGGATGTTAGCTTTGAATGTTCAAATATGTGTGTTATTTGGAAGATCCTTAGAGGTTAGGAAGTTAGAGGGTAACTTGGCACCTAAACTTGGCACTTTTGACAGAGCCAAGAACATGTGGTTGCAGAGGTCATGAACCCTAAAAGAGAATCTTATACTAATATTCTACTAAATGAACATCATATTAAGATATTTCTATATGGTTTATTGTTATACCAATAGATCAGTGCATTTCTCAACCCTCATCAGACAAACTTAATATGATAGCAGAAGACTATTATAGCAGAGATTCACAACTGATCAGTGTGCAGTATGAAAATATGGAAGGTTCAGTCTTAAATGGGATATACATATATGTTGTGATATATATATTCATATATATATATATATATTCACAGCTCTTTCTCCAAAGATTTTAACAGTTTTAACAGTAGAGGAAGTGGAAAGATTGTAAGAGCCAAAGGTTATGGGTGAGTACATAGAAAGGGTTTTGCAGATAGAAAAGCAGTTACATATATGAGCTCACAGCAACTGTGACAGCATGCACAAGCTCTGCTCAAGCTCAACCCAAATAGAACTCCAGGATGGAGGCAAGAGGTGACCTTGAAGCTCCACACCTAGCTAATTCACCAGTGGTATATGGCAAGTGCTTGGAGGGACAGTGTCTGTTTTCTCTTAGGGTGTGGTCGTGGTAGGTTGACCATACTCCAGGGTTGGTGCTACTCTCAAGAATATATAGGCAACACCAACTAGACTCCATAGGAGAAAAAAAATCCACAAAATTGAAGAGGTTGAGAGGTATGAACAGACCTGGGAATGGTTGAAGGAATGGAGAATATGATCAAAATAATTTTTATAAAACTCACAAAGTATCAATAATATTTTAAACCTGGTTGTTTTTTTTTCCTTATAGCATCAAACAAACTATTGTAACCTAAAACAATTTATATTTTCTGAATAATTTTGAGAATTGTAGAAGACAGAATTTATAACCAAGTAAATCTAGTTTTAAGACATAATTTAATTTGGATATCAAGAAACAACACGACATATGTACAAGAATCATAGGTTTTCTGTAGAGAAACCTAAAATAAGATTTAAAACTGCCATTGTGAGTTATTTAATTTCCATGAATATTTTCTTATATTTAAAGGGAAAGGTAGGGGCTGGAGCAATGATGGCTCAGTGATTAAGAACACTGACTGCTCTTGCAAAGGGCCGGGTTTCAATTCTCAGCCCCCACATGAGGGGAATACACTTATACACATGAAATTAAAAACAATAAATAAAATTTTTAAAAAGGCAAATGTAATGAAAATACAAATTTGATCAGATTACTGTGTGGATTAGTTATGTTAATACCACTGAAGTCCTTTAAAGAGTGATAATATGCAATAAGCAGTCCAAATAATTCCAAGGGGATAGACTTTAGCTATATTAATTTATCATTAAAATATTTGAAATACTTAAAATACCTCAGTGGAGGAGAACATAAATAGTTTATTCAAACTGGAACAAATGTTTGGCTTATGGAAAAAGCAAATGTCATTAGTAAGGAAATAAGCAGATATGGACAAAATGAAAAATGAATGTTTTCCCTTCTTATTCAACTATGACAGTTTTTCTGGTTAAAGTATTCTGAATTGGTATCTATGATCATTCAGAGAATGGAATACTTTCCTCCAGGCTCCTCTGCTTTTTATCAGATATAAATCTGATAGCTTCCTTTATTTTTTGTTTTTCTCCTACAGCTCTCAGTACTCTTTCTTTGATATGTACATTTAGTAGTTTTACTATTACGCATCATTGGCACCTTCTATTCTGGTCTTGTGTTTTTGGTGTTCAGTGTGTTTCTTGTTTCCATATCTGTATATCTTTCCCTGGTTTAGAGAAGATTTCTTCCATAAACCTCCTGAAGATCTCTTCAATGTCATTAGTATAAGATTCTTCTCTTTCTTCTCTGCCTGCAATGTGTAGACTTGGTTTTTCATCGTGTCCCAGGTTTCTTGAATATCCTATTCCTCAGTTTTTCCAATGCCAAAAAATACGTGTCACAACCTGCTCTGCTTTGGAAATGCAAAACATCAAGGATAAAAGGTTAATCCTCAGATGATGGGATGTGGTAGAAGCATTAGGTGGTGCCTTCCATGACTGGGAAATCAGGGCGTTGGGAGAATGTACTTGTGCTGGGTGTTGTATACCAGAGTCTTCTCTTAGCTCCCTAGCTATCATGAGATTTTGAAACTTTGCCCTCTGCAGTGTTGGGATGTCTTTCCACAGGCCCAAGCACAGCAGAGCTGACTGACTTAAGTTCCTGAAATCATGAATGAAAATATATTTACCTCTTTCTAAATTGAATCTCTAAGATATTTTGCAAAAATGACAGAAAGCTGATTAATACACAACCTAAATTTATGAAGCTTGAATTATTTATTGATGGGTATATGCAATGATAGACAAAACATTACTTGCCAATGCATGCCATTCTATTTGCAATAAAGTGTATTCTATTTGCAATAAAAGTATAAGAGAAGCACAAAGTACAGGAAGCAGCATGAGGAGTCGTGAGGACTTCACAGAGGTGGTGACTTATGAATAGTATTAGAACGAACCAAGGAGAAGTTAGAGAAAGAAAATAAAATCACAGATCAGGTGACATTTTAGAGGAGTAGTAGCTAAAGAATAAACATGAACCCCAGTACACTGAAGAAGATGTAAATGAGACTAGAAACAGGAATATATTCAGTCCATCTGTAAGAAAGTATCGATGATACAGGTGACATGAAAATATAGGGAGTAGAGGAAAGAGCATTAGTCTGAAGAGAATCACTTTCCAGTTTTGATTTTGCTTATAGACAAAGACTGAGTCCATTAAGTGCTAGGCACTGCTAACAGATTTTTACAGTAATTTTTGTGTATAGATGCTGCAATGGGGCTCAATTTTAGTAGATAAACATAAACTGAAAAAATTTACATTGTTAGAATTGCTAAACAGTATTGTGGTATACTATTTAATATATAATTAATTAATGGTACTTGGAGCTCAACCTTTATGGCGGGGTCTGTGACATTTCTGTTCTGAACCACAGCTTGCATGAGTGAGCTTTAAGTAAATAACATCCCACATAGAACAAGATATCTACTTTTGCAAGGCCAATAAGCATGTAAGAACACAGCATAGGAAAGTCCACACAGCTCAAAGTTAAGAGAGGAAAGAATTAAACTGTGAAATCAGAAGTGGCCTGGTCAATCACAGCACTGTAATAGAAAGTAAGAGGCTGTTTCCAGAGGATCATAGTCACGTGGAGATTTTCATGAATGAAGACTGCACTTGAGTTAAAACGTGTTCATCCACACAGAGAGTGGATTGAAGGAGCACCATGTAGGTGGCTGTTGTGGTAAATAAGTAAACAATGAGAGCTTCAACTAACAACGGAAGAGTGAAGTGCACAAGTCAATTTCATTTAACCTTCCTTCGGCTTCATTTGTCTCTAAGCCAATAAACACGTTAACTAGATCAACTCAGGCTACTTTTCTGATGAAACCGTTGCCCCCATAGCTCACCAGCTGATCTACTGCAATGAAAAGAACACTCCATCCCTATCATGGGAATTCAGAGAGTAATACAAGAAAAAGTTAACTTAAAGCATAATGATGAGACACCAGACTGAGTGAATTTGAGCGAGAAAGTTAGAACAGCAGCCCCATGAGAGAGGAGAGCTAATAAACTGAAATGTCTGCTGAGAACTACTTCACATAGGCATATTTTGTGAGGATTCTTAGAGGAATTGAACAAGCTAGAAATCTGTCAAATTTTCAAGAAACCACACACACATAAAAACTGCCTCCTTCTAAGTTTCTGCACGGAATTCATAACAAAGGGATTTCGTTAATATCCATGGAACACTGTCTCCTCTGTACATGAACCTTTTACCACCTGTCACTCTGTCTAGGGGGAGGTCATTTCTTAAGGTCAATGTTCTAGCTACTCTTATTGCATATGTGTGCAATTTAACAAGGATTAGCACTGAAATTTGTTTGACTTTCCTATGCTAGTACATAGAAATTCATAGAAGAATACATATTTTTTAGATATCTGAAAGGAAAGGACTGTGGCCACTTATGCTGGTAATGGAGGAAAGACTGGATAGGGCTTTTCATTGTTTTCTCCTTCTAAACACAGCTTCCTCATTTCTGCCTGCCCTGCTCTATGTACGTTCCTTCATCCCAAGGGATCAATATACTTATTTTCCACCCACTTGGTTATAAACTTCTGTTTTTTAAACTGGACATGGTGAACATCTGTAGTACCAGGACTCAGGAGACTGGTGTAGGTGACTCATCATGAGTTTGAAGCCAGCCTAAGCTACTGTGAGATCCTGTCTCCAAAGCCAATACTAACCATTATAACAATGAACTACATAAAAATATTTCTACATTCAAGTGATATACTTAGGCCGCCCAGTCTCTGAATAGACCTCATCTCTTTTACATTCTTTTATCTTCATATTGAATGGGATTATGATGAGATATAGAAGAATATTAAACTTCAAGTTCTTTGAAGAATAACTCAATATCTTTACTGTCTGTCAAACAAATGTGTTGAAAATTGATGGCAACATCTGCCTCCTCAACCTTGTTTTGTTCCAGGCCTGAAGAAATAGAACAGGAATGGTTCATACCAAGTTTTACAATAGGAGGACCCTTCCAGCAAATCTATCTCTTTATCACCATGGATACCTCATTTTAAAACTTATGTGTTAAAATCTTAATGGCATTAATGCCAAGAAAGTCTCTAATTTGTGTGGGTGGAAAGATGGCTCAGCAGTTAAGAATACACTCCTTGTCAGAGGACCCAGGATCAATTCCCAGCACCCACATTGTCACTTACAGTGATCTATGACTACAGTTTCATGGAATCAGATGCTCTCTTCTGAGCTCTGCAGGCACTGTACGTGCGTGGTACACTTAACACATGAAGACAAAACACTCATACACATAAAATAAAAACAAATAATGAAAAAAAATTTAAGGAGAAATTCTCTAATTCTCATAACAGTATTTTTCTGAATTTTGGGAAATGTTTTGTCTTAAAAACACAGAGATTAATTTTTGTGCACTCATTGATAAAAATTTAGAAGGTCAATTTTTATAAGCACTACCATTATATCAGTATAATGCATATTCCTTTCACAGTTTTTTAGACATGTGGCTTGATTTTTATACTATAGACATCTTGATCAGAGAGCCCAAATAATGTTCCTTCCTGCATCACAAACAAATGACATAATATTATGCAAAAACTAAAGACAATAAATAATTGAATGACAAATATACTAAAAAATCTTAAGAAGTAGAGTCATCTTTATTCAATAAAAGTAATTTAAGAAATAATGCTGGAGCTGGGAATGTGACTTGATGGGTAAGAGTGTATACCCTAAAAAGGGAGCACTGATATAAATCTAGGCATGGCCATCTGTGCCAAAAACCTCAGGGCTGTGGGTTCAGACAGGAAGACCACCGGCTCTGGCTGGTCTCCAGAGTAGCCGAAATATTTCAGATTCCACTTCAGTGAGAGAACTTGTCAGGAAGTAATTAGGCAGAGCATTAGAGGAAGATATCTAACATCATACTCTGGACTCTGTTTTCGAAGGCATGGGTGCACCCGCCTGCACACATCTGTAATACAATTTTAAGATAAAAATTCATGTGTGACAAGATCTGTCAAATAATTTCTTTCAAGGTATATGAAGTTTAGACCTCCTGTGCTTATTGATACCTATGAGAAATCTGAGGTTTATGTGCTTTCAGTGTGTTCCAAATCTTTTCATATGAACCCAGGAAGTAAAGCAGTAAATGGATCCTGGACCACTTGCATTTTGTATCTGCTCACGTAATGATATCATGTCCTTTCAAAAGATACTGACCTAAACTCACCTCTCAAAACTAACAACAGTTAATGTGACAATCTAGAATATACAGAGTTTCTGTGATTTTTGTTTTCTGTAAGATAATAGTGATCGTGGCTACTAGCAATAATTATATACTATTCTCTATCTTTAGTTACATATTTTGTTTGCAAAAATGGAGCAATGCTGGCCTCAAACTCTGTATAGCTGAGGATGATCTTGACCTATTAGTTAATCAACTATTTAAATTTGTGTGGCATATGCCCAAGTGTACGTACAGATCCTGAGTTTTTCTATATAGAGAGGTCAGCAGAGGATGTCAGGTGTCCCAGTCTGTCACTCTTTAACTTACACTTTTGAGACAGAGTCTCTTCTTCCACCTGCAGTAACTTTGGCATCCAGAAATTCCCAGTGTCTCTTCCTGACCCCCAACTCACACTAAAACTGGGATAATGGGTATTTGTAGTCATGTTTTCTTTGTATGTTTCTGAACTCTGGTCCTGAGGCTTGCAAAACAAGTATTTTTTACCCACTAAGTCATCTCTCCAGATCATATTAATAATATATGTATATACATACAAAATATTAATTTTAATTTCTACTTCTTATTTGTTTGTTTTTGTAGTTGAGACAAAGTATCACTATGCGATGCATTATGAGTTGGAACTTGCTCTGTAAACCAGGCTGACTTTGAACATTATATCCTTTTTTTTTTCTCACAGCCTGCAATTTGCTGAGATTCTTTCAAATACTTCTTTTACATTCAAGTCTGAAACAAAGGTATCTGCAGCAGTGATGAATCTATTGTGAAAGCAGGTCTAGGAACACAGCAATATTTGACACACTGCAGTTCCAAGTCTTTATACCTGGGATCACTGTTGTTACATAAAGAAAGACAAAAGCTTCAGCATGGATTTGGTGCTGAAATAAAACTTTATACACTGATTATTATGCTAGTGAGTAGATCTGAATACCACACACAGGATGATATTCTATATGCTGTAAAACAGAGTCTGTGAAGAGCCTCACAAGCATACGCTGGTTGGACCCTTCTTTGAATCCTTCAACAAAAATTCATCTTTGATATCTTCCTTTTTGCTCAAGGCAGTAAAGCATCCTTGTTTACTCTATTCAGCTTTTTCCCACTCGAAGCAATTTTCTGTAGAAAAATTCTAGACAGGCATTTTTTAGAATACACCTATGCAATCCCAACTTGATGGTACTCCACTGAAAAGGATGAGTGAATGTGGCTATGCTTGAGAATTTATATTTCAAAATTCTGTAAGCACAACATACACCTACTGGAAAAAGTGGGGGCTGGAAAAGGACAGGTTACCTTGGATGAATGTAAACTAGATATAGAAAGGTCAATGGTCTGTTGGGATTAATGGTGGAGTCAAACGTGAATTTATACCTCCCCCAATGAAGCTAGAGCAAACATTTTAAATAAAATACGGATGTGGCCTAAGACACCGAGCCAGAAACAGGGTTCCAGAGGGAGTTCCATTGGCACAGGATGAGGTCACAGGCAACTCCATCTATACAGGTGGATGGAACAAGAGAACCATCAACACAGTTCAGAGAGACATCTGCGGGAATGGGTGTCCTATGGGATCTGGCCCACTCTTTAAAAGCTGAATTTAAGGGGCTGGAGAGATAACTCACCTTCGATTGGATTATAGTCTATGGCTACAGATTAATATTTCTCATGTCCTCCAAACTCAGGTTAAGAATATCCTTGTCTGTATTATCACAACACAAGACACTTCCACCTTCCCACATGCAGCCTCTGTCTACAGTGTTGGCTCTTCCCCAGTCATTGCTGGCTCAGAAGACTGAGACTGAGTGCTACTCTCACCACTTCATATTAGCTGAAAATCCATACTAAGAGGAGAAAGTAGAAAAACTTCAGAAGCTGTCATCCAGATTGAGCTCACTCCCAAAGAGAAGGTACATGAAGTATTAAAATTACCCTAACACAGCTGCTGCATATTGCACACAGGGCTCTACCCGGGAGAGAAAGGTAGGGAGTGAGTAAACGGCCATGTGGCTGTTTGAAGGAACAATATTTGTGATATTTGGACAAGACCTAAGTGTCTTGTTGAAACTATGTATATTTTGGTGAAGTGCCAATTAAGATGAAGGTAGCAACTTCAAGAAATAAGCAAACCTGCACGGCAGTGCTGAAGTGCAATAGAGACAGGCAGGAAGGTCCCTCATGGAATCATTATCAACACTAGGGTCAGGAGGATCGTGCGGGTCCACTGTACTGCGTCCACAGGGCGGCAGTCAGAGCAGGCCACAGTTGAAAGCATTTCCCCAGCTGCACACTCAACACATCAACACTGGCCAGAAGCTGGGCTCACTTGGTGTCAAATACAACCTCTGACTGACAGGAAGTCAAACTTAATATAAAATGTCACTCATCTCTTGAGATCTATGAGCCCATGTACATGTTAATGAGTCCTCTAGAGGGAGAGGGAAAATTCTTAAGCCACTAGAACCTGTAAAAGAATGGAGGAAAAACAAAACAAAACAAAAATTCAAGCTCTTTAAATAGCAATAACAGTCTCAAAGGAACACATACTATTCAATGATAAAGAATGACTGTGGCACTAGCTAAAGAAATTTAAGCAATACCCTTGTTAAATAAATGGCATATGCTATCAGAAAAGGAATAGATTCTAAATTGTCTAAGGAACAAACATAGCAATGCTTTTTCTCATCTACTAGAGAAATGATATCTTTCAAATAAATATTATAAGGTATGAACTATAATACATTGAACATAAAAGAATTCATTTATGAATCACATATTATGATGATTAATTACATATATCAACTAGCTTGGACCAGGGAGCATCTGGTTGTCCTGCGGTCAAAAGCTATTTGGGAGAGGAAATGTGTAAACACTTTTTCTAAATGAGTTCAACATTTAGATCAGCTGACAAAAAAATATTGCTCTCTTTAAATGTAGGGGAACATTCTCAAACTGAGTGGAAGACCTGAATAGAGGAAAACAGTAGGATGCTGTCATGGTTAACAGCAGACACCAGCCAAGCAGAATTTAGGTTTGAAAAATCATATCATTGGTTCTTCTGGTTCAAAATATTTAGAACTCTAGGATAGACACATATTAGTTATAAAGATCGAGCACAAAATGAGAAGTAGAGAAGTAAAGTTGTTCCATCGATAGAATGCTGACTAATCTGAAGACAGAGAAACAGATTTCTACACAATCACCACCACCGCCATTCTGACACCATGAATTCAGGATGATATCATAAACATCTAGAAACAGATTCAAGTAGGCATGTTGTTACATAGCATGCTTGTCTACATTATCTGTAGCTTACTTAATTTATGTGACTCTATGATAAATAGTATTACTGGGGACCCCATCAAATTTAAAAGAAAAATGTTTTCTGGAATTGTCTGGATGAATATTGATGGCTTTATTTTTGTCCCAAACATTCATTGAGACTTTAAACTCTTGCAACATTATTCAAAGTTTGGCTTATCCTCCACTGTTCTCTCTAATTCTCAGTGTAGATAAGTCTCTCATGAGTTTTGATAACATATGTTCTATTGAAATTTCATGTTTATATTGTTTCATTTCTGTAAATTTCAGCTAAGATAAAAGTATAGTTTTGACTAAGTTACTGATATATTCATGATAGAAGATAGTAGATGATAGATAGATGATATAGATAGATAGTTGACTTAGAGAGCTAGAGCTAGATGATAAATGATAGATAGATAGATAGATAGATAGATGATGATAGAGACAGATGACAGAGTGAGAGATAGATGAATGACAGATAGATAGATGATAGATAGATAACAGAGAGTTAATTTTGCTAATCCATGAAACATAATACTTTTATATTACTTAAAGAATTTGTTACATTTGATAAGTGAGTGAAACAATTAGGAAATTGATAAGAAATAATGGTAATGCTATAAAAATTTCTAAATGTTTTCTGAATTTATCATTTCTTCAAGATAAACACATCATATGATATTGACTAAAAGAAAAAAGGTAGCTTTCAAATTCTAATTAATTTATATTTTTTCTTGTCTTTGACCTCATAACAACCAGTAACAATATGATTCAACAGTCAAGAATCTTTTCCTTACTACACCTTGGTTTTTTTCTCTTGTTGTTGGGAGTTTTCATACATGTATAGAATGTGTTTTGATCAAAACAATCCCTCTTCTCTCCCCTAGGATACCTTCTGTACTCACTCCACCACTTTCCCCATTCCAAGTTCCTGGCCTCTTGCTTCATTTTAACCTGCTAAGTATCTTTAGTAATACCTATAAGTGCATCAACCACCTTCTAGAGTATTGGTAGCCTTTCAGGGGCAGCATCTCTAAAGAATACTTGTTTCTCCCTCCAGAAGCAATCATTTGATAATAGCTGCTCAGATTGGCTGGGATTTTCTGAGCACATCCCCATCCCTGCTAGTATTTTGACAGGCTTGATCTTGTGTACAAAGTCATTGCTGCTATGAGTTTGTGAGTGCCATATTTCCTACTATTTCCAGCAAATAATGTTTGGCTGCAGATGAGCACCACTTCTGGCTCTTACAATCTTTCTGCCCACTTTTCTGCAATTATCCCTGAACTTTGGAGGGATATATGAACCATTTAGAGCTGAGCACTATCTCTTTTTTTCTGTCCTTTTAGAGTCTAAAATGGTATAAAATGTATTATAAACCCAGAACACATTATAAGTAAGAAATAAACATTAGTTTTAGAAATAGAATGCTTTCCATTTTTGTATATCTCACATAGATAAATCCACGCACATGTATATTTAGAATCATGTGTCAGTCAGGCATTGTATCATAATGAACATCTCATTAACCTTTCTCTAGGTTCAAATAACTTTAAGTCTTTAGCTGGAAATGGACAAGGTGAACAAAATGGAAAAAAGTAAAAGAAACTGATCAGTTTATTTTAACATGCATGAAATGAGCCAAAATTAAAATTGCTACAGAGCTCCCTGATTTAACAAATTCATTTTTCTTCTCATAAATGGTAAATTTAGATATTAAGACATTTGACAGTAAGATATCTATAATTATATCTTATAATCTAGAAAATTTATCTAGAGGTCTTAATTTCCTTGTAGAATTGAATAGTAAATTAAATTCAGTAATATCAGAACTTATCTATGTCTAAAAAATCTTATATCAGTATATAATACTAAAAAGTTAGAGAAGATAAAAAATATTTTCAATGTATCCCTATTAAATGCAACTGAGTGTCCATCAATCTTTCTTTAAGAATACTCTAAGAAGTTCTGTACATCATGCTTTATTAATTTCAGAAAATACAAGTTGAAGTCAATGGAATTAGAAAAGACACAAGCAGAAGGAAATAATGCCATTCAGCTTGATAAGATGATTATCAATAAAGTATTAGCTTTATTCTAAATGGCAAAAACAGATTGTTGAAAGAGAAAGATGTGTAAATAACAACAAGGATCACTGATGTATTTCAAAACACTTTTGGATAACTGAAAAGTCAGAATCATGGGGAAATCATCAAAAGTCAATCATCTCTAAAACAAACAGAAAATACAATATTGATAGTATCACTATATAAGGATTGTTCATAATTATTTAGAACACAGTCATGGATAAATTAGATAAAACAGGTCCAGAAAAGTACATATCAAAAATTTTTATTTTATCTTCACAAATAGAATGGTTAACCTAGAGGCTGATACAGAGATAAGATGGGTGTTCTAGGACATGTGAATGATCGAATTCGTGATGAGTAAATAAGGACGTTTATTTCTTTTTCACTTGAGAAAGTATCTCATGTGAGCTTTGCTACTGCTTTGCTTTGACCCTGGCATAATCCCCATCAACCCAGGTTATCAGTATCTATTCCCTGGACTGTGACAATATTTGGGGAAAGTAGGGAACGTTTACAAAACAGGGCTCTGCTGAATGAGCTAATTCAAAATGGACAGACTCCTGAAAGACTTCATCCGCAGATGCAGTCTTGACCTGTATCCTTATTGGTCCTCTGTCATGTGAATAGACTTCATTATGTGCCCCCACCTTGTGGAGTGCATACTTTTGCCATGTCTTTCCTGCCATTGTGGACAAAACCCTTAGAAATCATGAGTGAATGAATATTAATCTGCATTGTGAAGGCAGACCTTGTCATAAGCAATTTTTTTTTCAGAGAGTTTAAGTTTTACTCTATATACTGACTCATAATTTAAGAGGGCATTTGAACAAAAATCTGAAGAAAGTAAGAAGGCTCGTCCTGAGGGTAGCGAAAAAGATTTTTCCAAAAGACAGAATGGCACATATTATCTCCATCACATTTTGCCTGGTTCGATGGACATTTACTTTGCCTCCTCTATTTTCTTTGTTAGGGTATGTCTCAGGAAATTTATTCTCCACGCCTTAGTGAGCAGGGTCTGGTTAATCTGGCTGGATAAAACGGAAACTGATCTTCCATTTAGAGAGACTGATTTATTTAGGGCAATTTACAAAGTTCCTGGTTACCTGCAGCCCGCTCACAAAGTCCACAACAGCTGGACGCAGGGCTCTTAGTCTGTTCCCAGCCAGAGTTTAGCTTCCACTCACATGATTCATAGGACTGCAGGGACTTGGAACTCTGCCTTCTGAGTCTTGGCCTTCCACGTGGGCCTGAGGCCAGAGCATTTTTCTTCCCACATGGCTTCAATCCATGACCCTCCCGAGGATTCACCGCCATGTTGTCTTTCCTTCTCTCCACCTTCCTCCTCCCTTATTGGTCAGAGGGCAGAACTTGCCGCGGAATGAACCAATAGAAAAAAAAAAAAAAAAAAAAAACCTCAGAGAGAACTCCGTATTTACCATACACTCTACACTCCACCCCATTCTCTCTGGAAAACAAACAAAACATAACAATACAACAACAGCCATAAAGGAAAGCAGTAACATCCACATAGACCATCACAAACACAACTGTCTAGACAGTATTTAAGTGGATGTATCATATTCACCTCAAAAACAATCAAAGCAGTTTCTTTACTGGGGCTAATAACTTCCTAACTTCCTTTAATACCATTGGGAGTCAATCTTTTTTTTTTTTTTCATATCAGACATGTGTTCCATGCCTGAAGAGCAGGCCTTAAATCCAATTATGAATATGTTGAGGATGCACATACCAGATGAGCCTCTATTACACCTGTAGAACATCTGACAGTGAAGCATGCAAGATCTGTCATTAAGCAGAGCTTTTCAAGACCATTCTCCCATGGCGGTCTGTGTAGTGCCCTCTAGCACTGTGAAGGCCAGCCATCCATTTGTAGGGAGCCTTCAGCTCAGTCCCAGCTAGATCTCTCTCTCCATGCTCAAGCCATGTCACATTTTCAGTAATAGGGCCTTACCATCCATTTCCAGTGTGAAACCAGCATTACAATGTGACAATTGCCTTTTGTTTTGGTAGAAGGGGCTTTTCAAGGCTCCCTTGGCCAACAGCGCATAGGAAGGGTCAACCTATGCCTGGTACTGAAATTGCTAGTTAACAATCACATAAAGTATACCTATACTCTTTGACACCTGAAGGCCTAGGCCCATAGAACTCACAGAATTCCACAACTATACTTCACCCTTGTACTCTGTATGAGTTACATTCCATTCTTGTTCCTTCTGGTGTACTTGACATCTCTCAATTGGGTTTCATATATGTAAAACACTCAGAAGTTAACATTATATATACATACAAGGTCTAAAATAGCATCGAAAATTAGCCAGTCCTTTACTGTCTTTAGTTATTGTCAGGAACCCATTTAGTGTCCCAGAGTTATCACATGGAGCCTCCATGCATTCCCATATCCTTGCCAACCTCGTTGACGTTGGCCCAAACTTCCTGGTCCTACATAGAGCCAATGAAGAATAAGGTTTTCTTTGCCCCTGTCTCACGTGTTGATTCCTAGGGCCAGGGAGACCCTGGATCTGATTCCTGATCCTAGCCACAACTGTGGTCTCTCCATTGCCCACACCTGGCTGTTGGGAGAGGCCCTGGCCAGGAAAATTGTCTCCACCCCTCAAATATCTAGTCACAGGGGAGACATGTACTCTTTTTACTCTGGGGGGGGGGGGGTTAGTAACTACCCCTGGGATAAGCTTCATCCTCTGTGTCCCTTTTGTGAACCATTTCTCAGGGCTTAAAGCCTCCTAGAGCTACTTTAGCATAGAATTTGGCTTTTTAGCAATCTTTTCTTTAGGAACTTGGGCTAAACACAAGTCTTTCCACATTTGTCTATGAGTAACCCAAGTAGACCTCCCTTTCTGTTTTGTCTGCCTTACATATCTTTTAAGTCTTTTTATTTTTCTAAAGACATACTTCACATGCTGGTCCAGGTTATTGAAACCTGTCAAAGCCTTTCTGGCCTTATAAAGCTCCTGCCCCACTAGGGATTCTAGTAAGGACAATAAATCTCCATACCAATGTCAAGGTCCTTGTTCAATGAAATCTGTCATTAGATCTCTAGTGAACACAATCTTATCAGGCCCAGTGAAAAGGCTACTGTATATTGCTTTCCTCATGCCCAGTTTTCTTAAGAGCACCTGTCCTTCTTGTGTCGTACTCCAGCTCCTGGAATTCATAAGGATTTCCACTGGTGATGATCAAGTGTCTCCTGTGGCATGCATAAGCCAGTTCATCAGCAACCACTTTCCCTTGTATCATGCCAGGTTATGCAGCTTAAATCTCAATGAGGGATGATTGGTTATGTAGCTCAGCTTTCTTGCTTCTGCAGCATTGCAAACCTCAGAGAGAACTCCTTATTTACCATACAGGGTATAAGAACTCCTTCCGAAACATGGAGATCAGATCATTCTAGAATGTCACTAGAAATGTTTTAACAGTTTCCCTTTCAGGCAAAAACCCAAAATTTAAAAATTCTGAAAGTTTTATGAACTGATCTACCATTGTGTTCCCTATAGGCTTCCCCTGCTCTTTCTTCATTCTCACTCACCCTCCTCTTAGTACAACAGCTTTATTGATACAATAATGGGTTTCAGTGACTAAGTCTTGATATGGAGGCGCTCAAGAAATGGATGATTTCTATTGGTGCACAGTTTAAGGATACAGACAGTTACAGTGGGAAAGGCATGGTAATAGGAATGGCTCAGAAGAATAGATGGAGAAGAGACTCACATGTGGCTCAATCAGAAAATAAAGAGTCTGCAGTCACTTACATTTTTCCCTTATATGTAGTTCAAGACCTTTGTCCATGGAACTTTACCATACAAATCCCGCATCCAGGGTAAGTCTTTCTCTACCTGGTTCTTCTTTCAAGAAATAGACTAACAGAAATCTGTCCCATTATTGTCCTCAACATTTTGTAACCCAGATAAATTGATAATCAAAATTCAACATTACACTAACATTACACTCTTTTCTCAATCACACTATGTGTTTTCCAGAGGAGACTTTATTGTTGTCTTAATCTGGAAAGGCTTCCTTCGATCATAGTTTTAATACTGATATTAAGAGTCAAAACAGAATACTATTTTAAATATCAAACATAACAGTGAAATTTATACAAGATAAATTTAAATGAAAATAGGTGTCAAAATATGTTTTAATTTTTTACTCTGGAACTTGTTAGATGACAAGATTCATTAAAATCCCTATGTCTCTCTGAATCCAATTTACATATGTCTAAAATTATTCCATCTCAATATTATAAGGATCAATTATCTCATTTAATTAAAATGAATATATGACATTATACCACCCAGTGCTGCAATATTAATTTTATTACAATATTCAGTTTGCTAAAGTATTAGTGGAATGTAGTGGATTTGTCATGGAACAAAAGATAGACCATACCTTGAAAAGTGTAAGGTCTTATCTTCCCATTTTCACACTTTCAGAGTCATTGCCCCACCTCACTTCCTTTGAAATATAATGTCTTTAGACATTGTTTTATGCAAAGAGCATTTGTTCTCTTAGATGTACTCCATTCTTTCATTAATAATGGTCTTCTTCCTTCCCTGAATGCTTCAGAAAAGATTAACTGAACTGCTTAAAGTTAGGACTCATTAGACAAGGAGAAATATTATGTTAGAAAAAGCCCTGGAATTAGAATTTAAGGCAGCAGACACTCCTCCAGGACTCAATTCTACCTTGTTTAAGTAGTCAGAATCTGTTCACTGGGCTGCCATCTTAATTCTCAGGACTAGGGTTATTGTCTATGTTGCGGGATTCTCATCTACCCAGCTTAGCTAGTTAGAACTCCCAATATAAAGGAAAATCCATCAAAATTGCAGGTAACATTTCAATGCAAACTATAAGAGCTAGAGAGCCTAGAGCAAAGTATCCCAAGTTTCAAATGGTCATAGGTGTCAGTACAGAATATTTTACCCCCTTAAAATATTTATTATAGTTGAATGAGAAAGAAAAATCTTCCATGATACAAATAGGCTGAAAGAATACATGTCCATCAAACCAGTCTAACAGAGAATAGTTGAAGCACACACAGGCCTAAAGAAAGGAATGACTGTACATAAGAGGCTACTGAAGAAATAAATGAAGATATAATTACTGTAACACAAAATAAATTTACAGTAACCAATACATATCTTTCAACAATAACTTTAAATACCAGTGGTCTCAACAGTGCACTACAAAGACACAGACTAGTTATACTGAATAAAAAATAAAATCCATCTTTCTTCTTTTTGCCAAGAGAAACTCATTAAATCTTCAAGATTTAACTTAAAAATATAGTATAAAAATTCTAATTAAATAGCACTAAGAAACAGGAATTGATATTCTAATATCTAGCAAAGAGACTACAAACTAAAATTAATCAGAAGAGATAAAGAAGGTCACTTCGCTCTGATCAAGGGAAAATCAGCCAAGAAAACTACAGTTATGAACATATACATATCAAACTCTAGTGGATCAAATTTCATAAAAAGAATACTATTAGAGTACAAGAAACATACAGACTCCAACTCAGTAACATTAGTGACTTCAGGACCTCATTTTCTCCAATAGAAGTGTCATCTGCACATAGAATAAACAGAGAAACATCTGAATTAAGTAATATCATATATTTAACATATCTAAAAGTCATATACAGAATATTACACCTAAGAATTTAAAAATGCAATTCTTCACAGGAGCTCATAGAATTTTCTCCAAAATGGACCACGTAACGGGACACAAAAACAATTCTAAACAAATAGAGTCAATTATAAGTAATTTATGTATATTATCAGACCACAACAAAATAAAAGTTAAAATCAACAGCCAAAGAAGCTCTAGTAACTACAGAAACTCATGGAGATTAAATAACACACTCCTGAGTGATGAATGGGTCAATGATGAAACAAAGAAAAAATAACAGTATTCATGGAGCTAAATGAAAATAAAAACAACAAGCATACATACACACACAAAAATCAAAACAAAGACAATCTGGGGTATATTAAAAGTAGTCCTAAGAGGGAAAATTACAGATCTAAGTTCCTACACTAAAAACTCAGAAAGAGTACAATAAATGACTTAATGGTACAACTCAAGAATCTGAAAAAAAAAAAAAAAACAAGAACAAAACAAATGCAAACCCAGAGGAAAAAAATAAAAATCTGAGCAAAAATCAATGACATGGAAACAAAGAGAAAAATACAATCAATCAATCTAAGCGCTAATACTTTGCAAAACTAAACAGGATAAACCCTTTGCCCAGACAACCAAAAGATGAAAAACTGAACCAGTTCAACCAAATCAAAGATAAAAGGGAAATCACAACAGAAACCAGAAATCCAGTACATTATAAGGGACTACTATAGAAATCCAGCGGAGGGGTTGCAGGAAGGTACCAGTGTGGAGGGGAGTAATGGTTAAGAGGTTGTGTATGAGATACACAAAACTTCTCTTGAAAATTGAGAAAAAAGCAAAGACAAAAAAGATCTGAATATGAGTAAAAATTGTCCATTGGTTTAGAAAACTTGAATGGAAGAATTTCAAAATTCAATGGAATCACTAAAGTTTGATACAGAAGAAATCAACAACTTAAACAGACCCATCACATATACATAAATTGAAACAGTAATACAGATCTTGATAACAAAAGAAAAAGAAACAATTTTAAAAAGGAAGACGCCGATGTCATGGCACACATCTTTAATCCCAGCACTATGGAGGCAGAGGTAGCTGGGTCTCTATGAAATCCAGACCAGGCTGGTTGAGGTAGTGAGGTCCAGGCAAGATGTGCATCAGGAAAACCCTGTCTCAAAAAAGCAGAAACAAAAAGATAACTCCCAAAATCCTTTTAGGAAGCCAGTATTACTATAATACCAAACCAGCATAAGGACACAATAAAAAAGAAAATCATAGGCCCATATCATTAACGAATATATATATAAAAATTATCGGCAAAATATTTACAAATTACATACAGACACATATCATAAAGGCCATGCACTATCATCAATTTGGTATTATTCCTGAGATGCAAGAATGGTTCAATATGCAATAAATATAATAAATCATATAAATGAACGTAAAGACCCTGGATGCTTAAATATCCTGATCACAATGAGCAATGCTGGAGGTATTGCCGTAACAGATTTTCAACTATATTACCAAGCCATAGTCATATTAGCGTATTATTAATATTAGCATATTATTGACATAATAGCAGACATGTAGAACAGAGCAAAAACAGACCCAAACTTAAGTGCACCAAATTCAGCCACTAGTTATTTGACAAAAGTGCTTAGATTATTTATATTGGAAAAATATGGCATCTTTAACATATGTTGCTGGAAAAACTGGATCTCCAATGTCTAAGAATAAAACTAGAAACATATTATCACCTTGCACAAAAGTCAATTCCAAATATATCAAAGACCTTAATGTGAAACCCGGAGAGTTTAAACTATTAGAAGAAAATATAGGCCATACTGTATAAGATATAGATGCATGAAAGGACTTTCTATATGAGACTCTAGTAACTCCAGAATTAAGATTAACAAATGAAAAATGAGACCTCATTAAAGTAAGTAGCTTCTGTACTGCAAAGTAAATAAAAACTGAGAGATGAGGAACCTCAGAGAGTAGGAGAAAATCTTCACCAGCTAAACCTTTGAAGAAGAGTAATACCCAGAATGTACAAAGAACTCAAAAAAATCAAGAAAGCAAATGATCCAATTAAAAACTGGACTATGAATCTGAGCAGTGTTCTCAAAAGGAGGCAAAAATAGTGCCCCAGAATACCTTAAAAAAGTATTCATATCCTTAGTAATTTGGGTACTGTCAATAAAAACAACTTTAAGATTTCATCTTACCCCATTCAGAGTAGCTAAGATCAAGAGAACAATGGCATCAAATACTGGCCTGGACTCGGGAAAAGAGGAACTTTCATTTCCTGTTGGTGTGATTGTAAACTGTTGCATCCCCTTTCGAAATCAATGTGGAAACTCTTTAAAATTACAAATAAATCTATCATTTTATCCATTCATACCACTTCTTGGCATATACCAAAAGGACTCAGTGTCATACTACAGAAACATACTCAGCCATGTTTCAGACTGATCTTTTCACAATAGTTGGGAAATGGAAACAATCTAAATGTACCTGAAACAATGACAATAAGATACACAGAATGTGAGAGGGTATTTCACAGCACATGTAGTAGAAGGAAGGTATTGAAGACTCTTTAGAAACCTCCCATTATTAAGAAATACACTAGAAAGAAACACCCTGGTGTTTAGAACTGACACGTTTTCCAAACACAAGATCTTTCTGTGCTGAGTCCGGTAGATATCGTAGGAAGTAAAATGGGAGAGGAAACGTCCTTAATAAGTTTAGAGCTTTAGTCATAATTTACTGAACTTTTCTGAATATCACAGGATAACAATATAATAATTTGCATATATATTTTAATATGCAAGATTTATTCAAAAGGATTCTAGGGACAGATGGTTATAACTGTGTTTATGTGTGTCATATATTTACAGTTTCTAAAACTACCCTTTCTGCCAATAGCACAGAGACAGGCAATATTTTCATGGTGTCTACTCTGTTTAGTAGGCATTCTTGAGTAACTTTAAAGGATGCACATCCCAGACACCAAGGGAGAAATTTAGATACTTCCCAGAAGTTTGGTATTGGTTGTTGACACAGCATAGTCTATTCATCCAAGCTAAGCAATAGTTCTACTTAGACTATAAATATTAATGCTCTGTATCAGGTAAAATTTGTTACTTGTTAATATGCAGGCAGTTTTTATGTAATAGATAACTACTTCAAACCTTGCTACATATAATTTAAAAGATCATCTACATATGATGTGATGTTGGTTCCCTCAAAGATTAAAGCTTGGAGGTCAGCCCCAACCAGCTCTGGTGGCTGATTTAATACCTCCTCAGGTAAATCTCATTTAACAAGCACACCTGACAAGGGCAAGGACATAGATCAGGAAAGCCTTGGGCAAAGAGACAGGCTTGGACAAGAGACAAGAAAACAGATTTGAAGCCAAAGTAGTTTTATTAATCTCTTAGAATAAGCTAATAAATACAAACAAGACTCATGCAAACTCAAATCAGACAGAAAGCCAACATAGAACTGGGGAAATACATAAGACCCTCCAATTTTAGCTGAGGAACTGTTAAGGTAAGGGATCTTTGTTCTTCTTTATGAGAGTGATGTTAGATAGGCTAACCAGGCTCCAGTGGATAAACTCAATCTGACAGATATCTGGGGACAGAAACTTGACATGACAGGCTTTAACACAAATATTACAGATTGCATAAAATCTGGTGAGGGATTATGAGGGGATTCATAAAGTGGAAGAAGTCCTAAATATGATTAAGGTGTATTGTATGAATTGTACTGAAATATATATATATATATATATATATATATATATATATATATATATATATGGCTATAGAAATGACACATCTGTTAAGATGCCTAATTTTCATGCACCAGATCTGAGTTCAGCTTTCAGCATCCACATGACAGCTAACAACAGTCTATAGCTCCAATTTCAGGAGATTCAGCACTCTCTTCTGAACTTTTCCCATATTGCAGGACATGGGTGCACTTACATACAGGCATGCATGACACAAATACACATACACATTAAATAAATAAATAAGTAAATTTGGCTTGTGTCAGGGGAGACGTCTTAGCAAGCATGAGGACCAGAGTTCTCATTCTTAGCACATATGTTCAAAGCCAAGCACAGTGATGCAGCTTGTGACTCCAGAATTGGAAAGGTGGAAACAGAAGAGTTCCTGGATTTTACTGAACAAACTCATGAGCCAAATTGGTGAGCTCCAAGTTCAGTGAGAAATCTCTCAAAAAATAGGGTCCAGAGTGATTGAATAACACACCAGATGTTAATGTCTGACCTGCGTATGCACACAAACACACTTTCATTCTACTCATTCAAATGCAAAGTCATATGCATATGTAGACATACACAAACTTGTACACCTACAAATAGCATACACACACACGCACACGAAACAAAATTAGCTTTGGTTCCTTTATATTTACAAATTATAATATGAAGGGATATCTATAATATAAAGAGTATTTACAGATTAGGAGAAATTAATCTATTAATGCTTTTTTATTTGTGTTCACCTGTAAATCATTATGAACAATTATTTTTTGTAGCTATATATATACATATATATGAGCAAATTATATCATTACTACTATAACAGACTTTAGCTCTGACTTCTCTCTTTTATTTTCACATAAATTTGGAACATGACATTGTATGTAGTAATATAATACTTAATGAAATACATCCAACAAAGCAATTGATTAAATCTCTGAACTCTTGCATAAATATTCTCTAGATAGACTTAGTTGAAACGTGGTTATTTTTATTCCCTTTCTTTCTCTTGCGTCTGACATCTATTCAGTTGCATGTGATAGCAATTCACCCATCCCTTTAGCATTTTCATTATAACTCTGTTTCTAATGTTTGCTATAGTTTAGGTCACCTCTCTTTTTCTCTCTTGTTTCCTGTTAATCCCACTTTTCTAATGCTATCAACTGATTTCATGTTACACATTTGACACACATTGTATAACACATTAGCAATATAAAAAACATTTAGTTTGCCGATATGGGCTTGCCTGTCAGGTTCTTAATGGTGAATGATTTCTCTGTTTACTTTCTATATTTTGATTTTTAATGCTGTAGTATGTTCTTACCTCACAGTCTTTATTTCCCCCTGAAAAACAGAGATGGAATCAGTAGTGTTTTCTCTAGGTAATATGCAGTGTGTGTGTGTGTGTGTGTGTGTGTGTCTGTGCTTGTGTGTTGAAAATAATAGCAAATCAAGAAAGTTTAAAAAATAGATAAAATAAGAGAATCATTTAGTTGATGATTTGAAGATGGAGGCTGATCTAATTGAACACAAAGATAGCTCTGGCTGATAATATTTGGTCAATTGTATTCCTATATTTAAAGTTTAGATAACTTCTTTCACATGTGTTCTTCATGTATCAATAGTTTCCATATGATTTTATACAGGGAATTCATTGTGTACCTACTGAGTTTGTATGCATATCAAATCTTGTACCTTCTGTGATTAAAATGTACAAATGATGTCTGTGTACTCATGGCTACCACAACGAAAAATAAGTAAAATAAAGTGTTTCTAAATTTTAAGATAATGACAAACTTATAAGGAAAAAAAAACTCATTTTAATTTTAAGGAAGGATTCCTGAAAAATTCACCTACCTTAGATGAAACTGTCTACCTGGAATGAGAAAAGTTAGGTATTCATTTGCACTAACCCGAGCTCTGCTCAATACCATACAAAGAGGGAAATGATTTCAAAGACCAAGAGCTTCTAAAGACTGAAAGTTTTATGTATAAAGGAAATACTGCCACCACAATGAGAAACTGGGTTTAGCTCTTGCTCAAATGTTTGATAAAGCTATAAAATGTCCACCTAGCTCTTACCTGAGACTTCACAGGAGGAACAATTTATACAATGGCTGAGAGTTTCCTTAGACAGCTTTTTAAGCTACCATTCTGGAATGTTCCTGTGTGCATGCCGGTGAGGATTCTACATCCTTGTTTTCCTATACCACCTTTGGGGAAGAGAGTTAATGATGCAAGTCACAATTTTGAGTTAAACAACTGGCAAGTGGAAGGAATTCATTGTTAGCATCCACATTCCCTGAAGCTGTAACTAGAAAGAGAAATGTGGCCAGGAGCACATAAAGAGCCTCGGTAGATGCCAGTCCTCTAGGGAACCATCAAAAGGGGAGAGTGTTCAAAGTTCAGGCAATCAAAATAAACCAGCTCACTGCTGGAATGTTGAACTCCAGTCACCTGAAGAGAAGTAGGTAGATGTGAAGGTGGAGGACAAGAGAACCAGTCACATTAAAGAGTTTTTTTATTTCATCATTGAGGGAACATGAAACATGGTTCAAAGGGGGCGTTTGCCTAAATTTTTATCTTAAAACAGTAATATTCATTTTTGATATATAGTTTTCTGTATGTTTTTTTCCAATTCAGAATCTTGAAATTGAGCCTGCAGTGATGGCCTTAATTCTAGCATATGGGAGGTAGAGGCAAGATGATCTCCAAGAGACTGAGGCCAGACAATTCTACCTAGTGAGTTCTAGGCCTGCTGGTACTACAGGAAAATCCTATCTCAGAACTAAACAAACAACCAAGTGAACAAACCTAGTACCTTGAAAGTAAGACTTAAACAGCCATGATTGTTTTCTAATGATTTATTTTTTAATATTTTATTTATTATTTTAGTTTTTATGTGTAAGAGTGTATAGCCTGTGTGTATGTAAATGCACCTGTGCCATGCACCACTCACAGAGGTCAAGAGAGGCATTGGAACTGAGGTTATGGACAGACAGCTGTTAGCTTTCATATGGGTTCTGGGAAGTGAACCTGGTCCTCTGCAAGAGCAGCCAGTGCTCTTAACTGCTGAACTATCTCCCCAGCCCTTATGTTATTTTTAAGAGTTTGTATTCATGTGTCTGTATGGATATTGAGACATGAGTGAGGTGCCCACAGAAGCAAGAAATATTGAGTCCTCCTGGATGCAGCTATGTGCCGCTTGACATGAGCACTAGGATCTGAACACAGGCCCTCTACTAGAACTAGTCTAGCCCTCAGATTAGTTTTTTTTGTTTATTTCCCAAACTGTTATTCTATATTGTAGGGCCTGCAGTATAATAGCTCACTCTGTTTGCATAAAGAAATCATCTCTGATTTCCAATCAGCATTATTTTGAGAAGTCCAGTGGTAACAAGAGCCATAATTGACATTTCTAATGTAAATGTTATAAGGCTTTTCTGCATCCCCAGACAGTAGAGAAATGGGTCCCAAAACAATCCTTTCCAATGTTCTCTGAAATGCAGAAGCACCTGCCACCTTGATAAACTATGAGTGCCTTTTACTTACTCAAGGATAAAGGACTTAATGGTCTGTCTCTGAAAGAAAGAAGAATGACAAACAAAGCTAGAGGTTTTAGGAACTATAAACTCTGCAAACTGCAAAGACTTTATTTCAGAAATGTGGATGAATTGTGCATGTTACTTAATTCACACACAGACATCTCACATTCAAAAGCACAGATGGCCTGTAATCCTAACTACTGCCCCTCTGAACCCACCACGTTTTGTTGACAATACATTTCTCCAAAATTCATCTCAGACACTGGTTTAGGAGGACAAGGACACTGTTTCAGGGACATTCTTGAGTCTCAGGACTATTGTAACTAATGAAAGAACTTTAGGATTCCTCTTTGATCTTGCCAAGTCTTTCCTGAATCTGTGCTGTGGTCTGAGTTTGTTCCAGCACATTTCTTACCACTCCATTTCATTCACAGATGCTCAACACTCACAGTTATAGGAGGTGCTTCATGTTCTCTTCCTTAGCTCCCCACCATGACTTCTGGGCATCGCCCCCAAAGGTATCTTGCATGACCAATGTCATTTTGACTTCTCCTTCTCATATAACCCAGTGATCCACAGATTTTTCTCCTGCATCTCAACTTTGCAAAAAGGAATTACTTTATATGATAAACTTTCTGTATTTACTTCATAGAAATCAATTTTAAATATATGAAATGGTTTAATAGTGTGGAATATAGTAGAAATGATATAAAACTGTTGGTCTTTTGGTTTGATGAGTTTATCTTCCCACTCTGAAAAACACTGTGAATGAAATTGCATTGTTTGTCATTCTAATAGTTGAATCTCATAACTTAGAAATCCTACAGGAATTCCTTCTTGTTGTTTAGTTTAACTTTGTCTTTGAGTAATTGCTTTTGTATGATTTTTCACCCCCTACGTCTCAGAACAAGCTGGTATCAGCTCTCAAATGTAATTAGGACTATCGTTGAACTCCTGATCCTTGTGCCTCCTTCTCCCAAGTGCTTTCAATATATGCATGTGCCACCATGTTTTGCTTACTACACAAATACTTTTAAATATTTAGTTATTTGTCATCGGGTGTGGTTGTTTGAATGAGACTGTCCCCCCGTAGGCTCTAAGTGTTTGGACATTTTGTCCCCAGTAGGAGGCACTGTTTTGGGAGGTCTTAGAAGGTGTGGTCAAGCTGGAGGAAGCACGCCACTATGTTTAGAGTGTTCTTAATCTTCCGGATCTCCAGTCATGCTCTGCTTCCTGTGCCTGCTTAATGATGTAAACATTTAGCTTCTGTGTCCACTCTCGCCACCTCTGTCACCATGACTCCCCACCATGATAGACTCTTGCCTCTGGAACTGTAAGCTAAACACACTCTACCTTTTATAAGTTTCTTTGGTCAATGTTTCTATCACAGCAACAGAAAACTAACTAATACATTGAGTATGTATATATTAGGTCAGTATGTGCATATGCATGCCATGGAGTGCATGTGGTAGTCAGAGGACAGCTATGCAGAATCAGTTTTCTCCTTCCACCTCCAATGTGGGTTCAATGGTTGGACTTAGGTTACTGGTATGGTGCAGCAAGCATCTTTGCCTACTCAGATACCTTACCACACTTACTATTCTGATATTACTAGACAGTCCAGTTGGTTTTATCGCTGAAATAAACACTGACTAAAAGTAACTTGAGGAAGAAGGAGTATCTTTGAAGTACACTTCCACAATAAGGTCCATCATTGAGGAAAATGAACTCAGATTCTCAACACAAAGACCAAGAGTCAGGAACTTAATCAGAGAACATGGAGGAAGGCTTCTTAGTGGCTTGCTGAGCCACTGTTCTTATACAGGCCAGACTTTCTTGCCAAGGATGGCACTACTCACAGTGGGTATTAAATTTTATAAATTACAAAATATTATGTCACTTTTTAAAACTGCCTTGCAACGTGGTCTTATTTAAAATTTCTTTAATACTGGTAAAATTAACTTTCCTAAATAACAGATTGTTTTTTATTATTTTTATTTTTCATGTGTATGAGAGCATTGCCTGCATGTATGTAAGTACACCTGTGTCACACAATGCTCATGGAAGTCAGAAGTATTGGATTCCTGTGAAACTAGTGTTACATACTCTTGATAGCCACCTTGTAGGTGATGGGAATCAAACCTGAGTTCTCTGCAAAATCAACCAGTGTTCTTAACTGCTGAGCAGTTAAAGTAAATATTATTAAATTAAAGTAAATTATTAATATTATTAAAAAGCATATTTTTTACAAAAAATTAAAGGTGAGATTATATATGAGAATATTTATTATTATCATATGCTTTATAAATATTTTAGCTAACAGTATTGCTTTAGTTACTCTCAGGCCAGTATCATGCCTCATCAGGTAAAGAAGTATACTGCCAAGTCTGACAACCTGAGTTCAATACTCAGGACTCACACAGTAGAAGAGAATGGTCCTTGCTGGTGGTAGATGTACAAATACACACACACACACACACACACACACACACAAACACACAATCACAAGTACGTACAAACTGAATAAAAATATAAAATTTAATATATTTTAAAAGTTAAATTGCCACTTTCATGAGATCTCATATTGAATATTTAACACACGAAATGAGACATGTGGTCCCAAGAAAAATGCTTAGTAAAGTACAACTTCATGATCTCTATGAGGCATTGTTGATCACAAACTCCTTGGACTGTCATTCCAGAAGATGATGGTGATAGTTTAATAGTTAGCTGGATCTGTTTTCTGTCTGACATGAAAGGTTGGCAAAGAAGACACTCCAAGAAAGATTGGAGTAAGTTACACTAAGACAAGGAGCAGCAGGTCTGAGGAACTTTGTTAGAATTTTACATAAGACTACATTAATGCAAGAGTGTGTGGTTTTCTGATATCTGCTCTTTTTCTTTTTTGTATTTTAGTGTGCAGTTTCCATGAAAGCCAAATTGAGAGTGTTAAATTCTTATCTAGACTGTTTACTGAGATGTTAAAATAATGCACTCTTGAATTTTCCTTGCTCCAGTGCCTCTGTCACTTGCTGCCTACTGCTGTGGTTCCTGTCCCAGAGGATGCTGTTATGTCAATCCCAGATCTTTCACATTGCATTACTACTAGTGCTATTCTCTCAAAGTATTCTCAGATGTTTCAGGTCCTCTTTCTGTTGTTTTATCTCCCCCACAAGTCTCTCTATATTGTGAAGAAATATTCCAGCTCTGGTGTGCAAATGGGAGAAACGTCAAAGCCTCATTGTTAGAGCATATGGATTGGGAAATGCTTTTGTAGCTGAAGTCAGAATCAACCATGCTAATTTAGTAAATAATGAACTGTGAAAATATGATAGGCTCCATGTGTCTTTCAAAGAGCCAGAAACGTCTTTACTTCACAGAATATCATATTTTAATATAAATGCTACCTTAGATTGTCATGATAGTTTATGAAATCCAGGTCACGGTTGAGAACCACACCATTTAAAAGCCATTAGGAAATACACATATTCCAAGATAGCAGAAAGGACATCTGAGACAGTTTCATTAGCTCGTCCCATGATAAATTACAAAACAAATCAGCTTTAGACTAGGAAGTCAGCGTGGCTCAATAAACCAATCAATGAACTAAGACATGAGCATATGGTAAGTTCAGTCTACTCCCCCCAATATATTTTAAGCTTCATCAAAATAGTCCAAATCAGATGAACGTTGAATATTTTTAATTCAATGGTAAAATTCATACCAGAAATGACTTTTGTCAAAAGCTATTGAAGTTTTTATAATATATTTTCATGCATACTTAAATGCCTGCTTTCATGACTGCTCAGTGAATCAATCAGAATGCAGTGACACTTGCCAGGCATGGTGGTACAAGCCTGAGATTGCAGACGTTTAGAACCTGAAAGAAGATGTTTCCAAATATGAACCACTCCGGGTCACTTAGCTAAACCATGTCATGATGAAATTAATGAGAAAACCAGGGCAAAGGATGTAACTCAAGAGTCCTTAGTTCATTCTCTATATAACAAAGACAATACAAAAGAATTAAGTGGAAAGAGCTCTGGAGACACAGGAGGCCAACAGTACAACTGGTTCTTCATGATCATGTACCAGTTGATATGAATGAAGGGATTAATACAAATATTGATCATAACACATACACAGATTTATGCTAATGCATTTGTAACAGGTGCTCGCCATAGCAATGTGAAAGAGGAGTTGTACAGCCTAGATATGTTCATCATCTGCTGATGTGCATTGCAAAGTGCTTGTTGCATTGACTTCTTTTAATCTTACAACCAGACTTACGTTCAAACATAGAGGAATTTTTTTTTTCATCCACCGTGACAAAATATCCTGGAAGAAGCTATCTGAGACATAAATGACTTCTATGTCACAGCATAAATAATACATATTTATTTCCTGTATTCACTATTCACCTCTAGGACTTATGTCTTAATTCCAGAAAGAAAGGAGAATAGTGTATGAGCCGACCTCTAGAGACTGATTTCATCATCTGCCTGCTGTATTCCTCAAGAAAAAATGATAAAACACCAATAAAGCACAAGCCCCAACGCTTTCTTATCTGCACATGCGTGTATTGGTGCACAACATCACACTTAGCATTCAGGGTAGTGGGACTGGAACATAAACTTTGTAGATTCTGGCTAAGCATACTATAAGTTGAAAAAGAGAAAGATTTTTAGGGATTTTTGTTTTGTTTTTGTTTTGTTTTTGACCTCTCTGCAAAGAACAGCACTGAAAGCATTTGTTAACACTCATTTTGCAATATTTGCTTCGCTTCCTGTATGCTCTGTGCCATTGCTGTCCCCGTGGTTTGCATTTGAGTTCAGTATGGTTTGGACAACTGGATCAGTTTACCTAGTAACATATGTTTAGTCATTAATGGATCTGCATTGGAAACTGGGATTCTAAATTAGAGCCATATTTTTGCATGTTTCATGAGGCTGTTTTAACTACAGTTCTTAATGGAAAAGTCACTATTTCAAGAAGTCTCCTTTTCCTAGATGTTTTACCCTACATAAACCAAAAAAATAGAGAAAAAGGAAGAAAGAAAATAAATTTTGGAATACCTGCCAGACGCTGAATGTTTTCTTTACATTTAGTCTAATTATTTCATCAGAAGTATATATTATTCCCAATTTGTAGATGGCAAAAGGCAAGATTACTAGTCTAAGTGATTGAATGATAGACAGATAAACTGAATTCTGCAACTTTTCAGAGCCACTTCTTGGGATGGGTGTGTAGCTCAGTAGTACAGCACTTGTTGGGCAAGCAGGAATTTATGGGTTCAATTCACAGCATGGCAGAAAAACAAATCAGCTGCTTTACTTTTTGGCTACAAATACACTTGTCATTTTATTAATTATAATAGCCATTGCTGAATGCACACATCTGCATCCAGTATGAAAATAAATTTTATCATATGTTAAAATGTATATGTATAGTCTGGTGTATTTAAACAGGTGTGTAATCCTGTGAGGCTCAGGCAAAAAATCATGAGTTAAAAGTTTGTCTAAGCAATATTGGTTGACTCAAAAAACATAAACATATATATGCCTTTCATATATATTTAGTGCAAACTGAAACTCTATACATAGCTCTTTCTCTGTGTACACACACACACACACACACATATACCCAACAGAATCCAAAGCCTTCACCACCACCATTTATTGTGTTCCATTATTTTAGATTTATCACCTCTGTGGGATTGTCCAATGTTTATCTTTTATATTTTTGAGAATTTCTTACATTTCTTATATTAATTTCATTGCATTATTTCCATCCCTGTCAGTACCTCGTCCAATCCTACCAGGTCCCTCCACTCCCTCTTAAATTTTTGTCCTCTTCCTTGATTTTTAGTATTATATATAAATATGTATATAAATATATGCATATATAATGCACTGATTCCATTGAGTGGTGCTTATCTGTCCTTGTATTTAGGACTGTCCATTTGGTGTTAGATGACATCTCCAAGAGCTAGTACCTGGAGAAGACTGATTCTCCTTCCCTCAGCATCCATCGGTTGCCTAGAGTTCTTCATCTTGAGGTGGGACCTCATACATTGCCACCATCCACCTTGGCATGTCAAGTGGTTTTATCATGATGTCAATCTCGTTGGAATAGAATATTGTGGGAATTTCATTGGTGCAGTTTCCCTATCACGTCTAGATGCAGTCACTAGCATCAGGTGTGTTATTCCTCTGGTTCTTACATTCTACACACCCACTTTTCCTCGTTGTTCTCTGAACCTTAGGTGTAGAACTTGCAATTTATACTGAGCCAGAACTGACCTGGAGCCCTCCTCCAAGAAGACTAATTCTCATAATATCAGAATATATTATGTAAGCTGCCAAAGAAGAAAAATCAATAAAGGATCCTACCCAGCTGTAAAATCTGCAAACCACAGCAATAACCACCCAAGCAAACTATCTTTAATGGTGTAGTAGTTTCACTTTTATCTAAGGTGTAATCAACATCTCTATAATTGGAATTAAGGTCCTCGATGTGAGGAAACCTATGTGCAGTACTGTAAACATAGCCAAGAATACATGACTGGATGGGTTATAAACCCTAGAGAAAAACATACTTCTGTCACTTCCCAAGACCAATGACATTCTACTATAGTCTAAACACATATGCTTATACTTATAAGACACTATATCTCTCATCAACTTATCAAATAAACTATTTTTGCAACAGATGGAGAGAGACTGTTACAAATTTCCATAGCTGGCTAAATGCAAAGAATAAGTGATTGTGAGGTGTCCAGCCCTAAGTGTTTATCTTTGAACAACCAACTTAATTACCTTGCAGTACCGCTCTGAAGTAGTCAGTGCATGTGTCAGATTTTCGCTCATTGTTAAGACTTGATAATATTCCCATCTGTATAACTCCCCTACTTTCTTCACTTAATCATCTCTCTAGATGATTATTTTCCATTCTCTGATATTATTAATTCTGTAATTGATATATGTGTGCAATATCTTTTTGAGATTCTGCTTCTAGTTCTTTTAGATATATATGGGATCACTGAATTATTGGAGAAGTAATTTTAATAAATTACGGCATTTAAGCCAAGCGTAGTGGCTCTTGTCTGTAAACTCACAGCCAAAAAACGGAAACAAGAGTATTGTTTCAAGTTTTAGGCATATAGTCAGTCCTAAGCTCAGACAGCAGAGTGCTTAAGCCCTTAGCATGCATGAACCCTATCCTCAGCAGCATATTAACAGACAAGATGATCCTTGTCTAAGTAGAAATTTCCAGTCCAACTTAGACTACATAAGACCCTGTTTCAAAGAAACAAAACAAAAATCCATAAAGTGGGGTTGGAGAGATGGTTCAGAGGTTAGGAGCACGGGCTGTTATTGCACAAGACCCAGGTTCTAATACCAGCACACACTGTGGCTAACAACTGTCCATAACTCTAGTTCCAGGGGATCGGATACCTCCACAGGCATTGCCGAGCAGGGATGCATTTACACACACGCACACATAACACTCAACCACATAAAAAAAATCCCAACATCAAACAGATTTTAAATGAAAGGGAATTTTAAAAATTTAAAATAATAGGCCACATTTGGAGAGTTCTACTTTTCTTTCCTACAGTGTTGTGCTACTATATTTAATCATTGGAATTTGGCATTCCAGTTAAAATAAAGTAAATAATCTTATTCAAATCTTTAATGAAATATGCTTTTAGTCATATACTGGAAAATCATGTTCTTGTTACCTGCCTCAGCTACAGATTAGGTGAACAAATTAATGAAACCTTTTTCAAAATAACAAGTACCAAAGGGTTTGGGGATGTTGCTCAGTGGTAGATCACTTGCCTAACATGCACCAGGTCCTAGATTAAATCTGCAGTACTTGAAAAAAGAATTAAAAAGTCTGGTTTTGATATCAGAATACCAGATATCTAGGAGGAACTGGGAAATGCTCCTTTTCTATTTTGCAGAATAATTTGAGGTATTCTGGTAGTAGTTTTTCTTTGAAGGATGGCAGAATTCTTTACTGCATCCATTAGGTCCTGGGCTTTCTTTTGTTGAGAGTTTTAAAATCACTGCATCTATCTTGTTGGTTGTTATGGCCTTTTTAAAGTTACTTATGTTATTTGGTTTAACTTAATAGGCCATTCATATCTAGAAATTTAGGCATTTTTTTTAGATTTTCCAATTTAGTGGAATATAGGCTTTTAAAGAAAATCTTTATGGTTTTCTAAATTTCCTCAGGATCTGCTCGAATGGTTTCTCATTCATCTCGAGTTTATTAATTTGGTTCCTCTCTTTCTTTTGGTTAATTTAGCTAAAAGGTATCAATCTTGTTAATCTTTACAAAGAAACAAATCTTCAATCATTGACTCTTTGTATTGTTTTCTTTGTTTCTATTTTACTGATCTTGTACAATCACTAGGGAAATCAGTGTGGAGATTCCTCAGAAAGATAGACACAGATTTACCACATGATCCAGCCATACTACTCTTTAACATGTGCCAAACGAGATACCTGTTCATACATGTCCATTGCTTCTCCATTCATAAGATCCTTGAAATGTAAACAACCCAGGTGTCCATCATGAATGGATGATGAAAGTATTGCACATTTACACAATGAAATGATTTTCTGAATGGAGAGAAATGGAAACATCCCAAATGAGGTGATTCAGACCCCAGAAGACAAACCTTGAACGTTCTCTCTCATACGTGGATGTTAGCTATGAATCCTTAGATATGCTTGCTTCAGTTGGAAAATCCATAGAGCCATGAGGAGTACGTCATGAAAGGGGAGAAAAAATGCAGTGATATCAGGGGAGAAAGGGAAATTATGGGGTAGGAGGCCTTAAAGGGGAGAGGCAATTAGAAGATAGGCCACAGGAGGTGATATGGGGAGGGATAACCATCATTAAAGGCCTTTAGTAAAAGTCATATTTAAATCTCCCACTCTAGAAGCTTCTTATACTATGTGCATATACAAAATAAAAAAGATATTAAATTAGTTACTCTATGACAGGGGGATATTTCCTTTATTGAGAAATCATAGGATATCAAAGATTTAGCCCATTGCAAGGAAGGGACTCCTTCACCTGACACTGTTAACTAGGGGTCCCATAGACCCCAAAATAATACTGGTCATTGTCCCTGTCCTTGATGACTCACCACCAGAAGCTGATGGTAAGAACTAATTGCTGAAAACACTACCTATATGAGTTGACAGAATTAGAGAAAATGGAGCTAGTGAGATAGAGAATAAGTTTCTCTGAGGTGCAGGCCAACTTGCCAGTTACCCTGGTGCTTACCTAAGAACTCTGGGACATGAGGTTGAGGGCTCGGAGTACCAAGTATAAAGTATGACAGTGTGTCTTTCTTTAAAGGCAGGGAGGAAGAAAATAGGGGATGATAATGCGCACTAACTTTGATCAACTCTAAATGACAAGTGCCCTCAAATTTACTCTGGTTGCTTTCATTTTCTCCTTCACAGCTCCACCTTTCTATTCTTCCTGCTGTTCACGTACTGTAGGGGGAAATTCACAGATTCTTTATGCCTCAAGGGACATGCCTCCAAGATTGTGATCAACAGAGATGAAGTCAATAGAGTCAACTACATTCCAGCCAACCAGTGACTTGAGGGGGAGGGTCTAACAGAAAAGCAGTGAAAGTTGGGTAGGAGATTCATGCGACTGGTCTCCCACTTGAGTGTGTGTGACGGAGGTCCACCACACTTCTGATCAAAATGCTGACTTCCCCATACAAATTTTCTATCTCTCTCCCCGGGGATGAATCCTTTTACGTAACCCCAAATAAACTGGTTTCTCTAATTGGAGAGCATTCTCAGTTCACTTAACTGGTTCAAATCGGGGGGAGGGGTCTGAAAGCTGGGCCTCACTGTGAGAGGAGAATTCTTAAGACATGTAGCATAACACAGACACATATAGATTAGATCAGAGCCTCCCTCACACTAGCCTTCACAGGCCTCCCAGGGAAAGCATGACCAGGGAAGAAAGAAAGAAAGAAGAGATGCACTATCATTGGGATATTTGTTTCAGCTCGCCTTCAGCTGCATCACTTTTAACAACTTCAGCTGATGGAAGTGTCTTTTTCAAAGCTGTTCCTTGAAACCACACTACTTCCTAATCACTTCTAGCTGTAATTTATTTCAAGATTCTGAAAAACATTTCTGTGACTTTCTTAATTCCTCCCTCTACCTTGTAAAAGTATGCATTTATTCAAAGCTCCTAAAATCACAAAGTTTCAGCATTTCATTGCTTTCCTTCTTGGTGCATGGCTAAGAAACACATTGAAAGCATTTTGAGATGAGTCCAAATTTTATAATGTTTCTCACTCATCCCTGAGTTGACAAAGTCAGGGAAGATGTGAGGAATCAAGCAAAGAACATTAACCCAGACCTGTGTAATATTGTAATATTTGGGTTGTGATTTTCTTATTTGTCAAATAGACTACTTAATACCAGTCTTCCTGTTCCTCAGGTTAGTTAATGAAAACTTGTGATCATTAATCTGAAAAGTTAATATTAAAAACATGGCAATACTTGGTATTTGTACACAAGTTAAAAACCTTAAATTATCCCCCTTTTTCTATTATGAGAATAAGGTTTTAAAAAGTCAGGACAGAAATAAAAATTTGAAAACTTATCCAAAGGTAAGTAGTTAAAGCATTAGACATCTAATTCTTATAATGGGTCAAATTAATAAACTTATAATATTAAATTTAAGTTTCTTAATTTTTCAGAATGTACAATATTTTATTTTCCTTCTAACATTTTTTTTTAATTTTATAACTTTCCCTGCATCTCTGTAAGTATACCAGGTGTGTGCAATGCCTGCAAAGGCCAGAAGAGAGATCAGGTCCCCTAGAACTTGAGTTACAGTTGGTAGTTAGCTGCTATGTGATGTTGGGAGTTGAACCTAGGTCCTCTGAAAGACCAGTAAATGTTCTTAACCTCTGACGCATCTCTCCAGTCCCTAGAATGTCCATTAAAAACCTATTTTTGTGACTATTTGAAATATTAAAATTTGAGTAACTGAAAAGCACATGTCAAAGTACAGAGAGAAAGCATGATATTGTGAATTAAATATCTATGCCCAAAAAGTGGTTCATATAGGAGGGCTGCTTGGATTTTATTTTGTGAAGAATGTTCAATGTCAGATTTTTATATTGACATAAACACTTTAATGAGTAAATATTTCATGTTTTCTCAAGGGGGAAAACATTAAAATTGATATTTACAGTTATTGCTTACATTTTATTTAAAGTTTCTGTGTCAGCTTCAATAACAAAGAGGTTTGGAGTCTATGTTTATATTACCCTACTTAGTCTTCTTCATATAACTTAGAAATAATTGTAATGAACCATCGTCTTTTATCAGTGAAACAAATTTACATGTTATTTTACTGATTCATTTTAATGGACATAGCTGTGATTAATGTATCTCTGAAAGAAGAATTTGAAGAAGCATGAATAAAAATCAATTGTACAATTTACATGTGCAATTGTGACCAAGATCTTTAACCAAGATCATTATTATATTTTTTTTGAACCAGGGAATAATGTAGCCCCAGCTGCCCTGGAACTGACTATGTAGACCAGACTGGCCTCATTCTCACAGGGATCTGCCTTCCTTTGCCTCATGAGTGCTGGAAATAAAGGCACTTGTGGCCAAGCCTGAGAGGATCATTATTTTTTAAAGTTAAAATGACAGAAACAGAGAATGCAGTATTCAGATATGGTGCTTTAAATGATACCAGAAACCTATTCTGAAACAGATATTGAGCAACAATTTTTGCAAACTGTCAGAGAGAAAATATTCTAAATTTTGGGGCCAGTTGAATCTTGTCCATCAGCTAAAATATCCTTAAGTCAGAAAAACAGCCCCATTGATATGCAAATGAATGTGTGTGAGCATGTCCTAATAACCATTATGTGCTTATAGTGTGTATTGTCTTTTCTGACAAGTCAATATTCTATGTTTTGATTGGAATCTGTGGTTAAAGTGCTTCAGTTAAAATTAAACACACTTTGAGAATAACAACTTTGTAATAACCAAGATGTTGTTCTCTTGCTGTCAATGAATAACATGGTATGGTGGTTCTGAGATTTTGATAGAACAGAGTAGATTACTCGGAACCCTTCTGGTCTTGAAGGAAACATGTTCAATTACTAGAAAATGAGTCATCACTTTGCCATCAGAATAGTTCTGTAAAACTGAAAGGTAGAGAGTTTACATGACAGAGAGTTTTACTTGGTAAAAGAGTCTGCCTGCATCAATGGTCATAGAACTTGTAATAATACATTGCTCCAGGCTCTTCTGGCTTTCAAATTTTTCATTGAAGAGACAGCTGTTGTTCTGACAGATTTCCTATATATGTAAATTGTTAATCTCTTACAGCTTTCAGCACTGTCTTTGTTGTTCTGTATATTTTGTGTTTTTACTATGATATGCAGTGGGGAGTTTATTTCTGGCCCTGTCAATGTCATGTTCTGTGTGCATCATGCATGTGTAAGGGTACTTCTTTCCTTAATTTAGGGAAGTATGTTTTCTATAATGGTGTTTGAGATCAGGTCAACTTGAACTGAGATTCTTCCCCTTCTTTTATGTATGTAATGTGTAAATTTGACATGCATATTTTTTATTAAATTTTTGCAAATTCATACAATATATCTTCATTATATTTAGATCCCTCTGTCCTATCTGCAACTACCCATAGCCACCAGTCTGGATTTCATGCTTTCTTTCACATGTTAAGGCTTATGAAGTCAAGCTTTTGTACCTAAACGTGCCTAGGCTTCAGTCCATTCACTAGAGACTACTCTTCAAAGAAAACCAGCTCTCTCCCAGTAGTCATGAGTTGTGAAAAGTTCCTCAATTAAGTTAGGGCTTCTTATCCATTTCCCCATTTTTGTGCTGAGATTTTATGTGTTTCGAGCTTGCATGGGTCGTCTGCATACTGTCATCATTACTGTAAGTTCATATGAACAACTCCCCACTCACCTGGAAAACTCTGTTTCATTTCAGTCATCCACTGCCTTTGGGTCTTAACTGTCTTTCCACCACTTCTTCCACAAAGGTCCCTGAGCCCTGGATGGCAGAGATTTGATATAGGTGTCCTACCCAAAGACAAGTACACTGTGGTCCCTTATTCTTTGCACTTTGCTAGTTGTGGCTTTAAGAGTTAATCACTATTTGTAGCATAAGGAAACTTCACTGGTGAGAGTTAGAGATATGTAAATATTCTTTCTGTCCCTTCTTCTGCTGTTCCCTGAGTCTCGGGTGTAGAGGTTTCATTGTAGATGTGTAACATTGCTGAAAATTATTTCCTGCATTTGAGCAGTTTTAGAACTGTGAAATATTCCACAACTGTTGCAAAGGGATGATTTTTTGATGAGTGCTGAGACGTGCACTTGTCTGTAATATAAAGATGCATATTTAGGATACAGTAAGAAATTATGTAAGACTAGGAATGTGACAAAAGTAGGTTTTTCTTGAGGATTACTACCACAACAAAGGCGCTAATATTTCAACAATAAGAATAGGTTACAGGATCATTGATTTTTCTGTTTATTTGCCTTAGCATCTGGATAGGATCGTTGATTGGCTTTCTCCCCTGGAGCCTTGATACTACAAAAGCTAATCATCAAGAACGGGCTTTTAGGTCAGTTCTAGCACAACTGCTCCAAGTTTTATGTTCAAAGTATGTCCTGTCATCAATAGTAAGGGCTTATTTTCAAGTTCTTGGAGGTAATTGAGGGCTGTGGAAATATCCTGTGTTATTTTAACAGTCTCTTGGACTGTCCTGACTAACAAGTTGAAAGTAAATTACTTCTGCCTGACACTGCTATTTTGTTATATAGCCTTCAGCTATACACAAGCACTCATATGTTTATTGTATGTACATATTTCAGTAGGCTTTTGGTACATTTTATTCTTGTTTTTCAAACTATGTAATTGCTTTTTATCTCTCCTCTTTATTCCCCTTTATAACCTTCTCTCTTCCCTTCCCTGTTAAAGTATCCTCATTTTCCTCATTTCCCAGTTGATAACACCTGTCTTCTACTAGCTGCTTCTTCTCCTTTATCCCCACAATTCCTTTCCCTTTTACTGGTTCCCATGGTTGCATCAGAATATATACTAAGATCTACAGATTTGGAGCTCAGAGTCACAAATGAGAGAGCACATGCTATGCTTGATTTTCTGAGTCTGTGTTACTTCACTTAATAACACAGTGTCCAATTCCATCCACTTACCTGCACATTTCATGTTTTCATTTTTCTCTACTTTCAGTAGAACTCCTTGTGTAAATGTACTACATATTCATTATCTTTACATTAAAGGATATTTAGTTTTTTTCCCCTTTCATTTCTTAGCTATTATGAAAAGAACAGCAACAAACATAACTGCACATGGATCTGTGCAGTAGAATGAGTCTTTGGGTATAAGACCCAATGATATGGTAGAGTTATTTCTAGTTTTTACATCATTCTCCATACTGATTTCCACAGTGGTTATACCAATTTGCAGTCTGACCAGCCCTGAATCAAGGTTCCTCCTTCCACACATTCTTACCAGGATTTGCAAACTGGTAAGAATGAATTGGTAAGAATTTGTTTTCTTCCTGTTAGACATTCTGACTGGCATAAGATGAAATGTTGTAAACGTGTGATTTCTGTTTTCTTAATTACTAATGATGTTGAGCTCTTTTTAAGGTGTTTCTTGACCCCATTTTTGTTTATTCTTTTGAGAGCTCTGTGTTCATATCCACAGCCCTTTTGTATTTGGGGCATTTGTTTTCTTTTTCTTTTTGAATTTTTATTGAGTTTTATACATTTCATACCACAGTTATTAATCAAATTTAGGCCACCGCCATCATCATCCTCCCCATCCCCATCTGGTCTCATGTATTCCATCATACTTGTTAAGTTCCATCCAGTCAAGCATTAGTACCCAGATGTCCTTTACTTGGTACTGGAATCTGGTCAGGCTATCTAGAGATAATAAGTAAAATAAACTCTCTCTCTCAGTAGTAATCAGTCTCCAATAGTTCTCAGTCTAGCTATGGCCCACTACCAAATTCTTTCACTCCACTCTGGGGCAGTTATCTAATTTGAGTTGGGTTCTGTGCTCAGTGCCATCATTGCCACAATTTGACATATACAAGCTTCCAGTAGCCTGAAGGACTCTGCTTTCCTTCATGAACCAGCCCTGGCCCTTACAATCTTTCCAACCACTCTTCTGCAATGATCCCTGAGCCATAGGTGGGTGATCTTCAATATAGGAGTCCTATCCAAGGTACATACTCTGTTAAGCCTCAATCTTCTAATCTTTTAAGTACTGTTCCATTCCTGGAAAAGTAAATTATTAATGCGTAATTCAGTGAAAGCTCCTTTCACACAGAAGTTTCTCAGAAGACAGTTTATCATTCATTGTCTTCTGCAGAAAGACTGTACCTATCATATTGTGCCTTGATGAAAACTCAACAACCTTTTCTTATTCTTGCATTAACTATTACCAGGTTGCTCTGGATTCACATAGGAATTTACATTAAGATGAATTGTTTGAAGACTAGGTAAACACATGCCTAGCAATAAAAATTATACACAAATGCCAGTATTACCTGACTTCTTACAGTGCAATTCCGTTTACAAATCCCTGTTCAAGGAGAAACATCTGATTAATTTTCTTAATTTACAATGTAAAAATATAAAACATTGATTAGAAACTAGCTTTGGTGATGAAATAATGAACACTGACTTGAAAGCAAGACAAAGATTTTTGAAAGCTATTCAGAGGGACATGTTTTAAGAGAATGCAATATGGGACTCTATTTCATAAAAAGGTACTTTATACTTAGGATCAGGTGTGTATGGAATGTTTTGAAAAATTGCAATATTTTTGCCAGATACTGACAAGTACTTTTCAAAATGAGGAGGCAGAAGCGGAACAAAAGCCTCTGTAATCACAGTCTTAAAACTTTATTATGTGAAGTGACAGATCGCTTAATGAATGCAAATAACTGTTATTACAGTGATTTATCGAGACACAAACTATTTTCTTTTAGGCAAATTCAGGCTTAAAATCTGCTCATTATCCCTGTTGCTTACTTATGTTCCAGTTATCACAATTTTTATTATTTATTTCTCAAAAGACCAGGTAATTTCACTGTCCAGTGGTGAAAGTTCTTTTTTTATTGTGACAAATATTTAGAGTTTGTCTGAATGTCAACATCCTATATTTATGTACAATGGTTTATTTAATTTAAGAGTAATTACATGTATGTTACATATATGTATTCATGCGATTGCATGCACAAGTGCATATGAATCTATGCATGGAGGCAAGATATGAGCATCATGTGTCTTCAATTATTCTACACCTTACGCTCTTTCACTGAGCCTGGAGTACACTGAGTAGGAGTTAGCTGGACTGGCTGGTCAGTCACCTGGCAATCTCTGACCTCCAAAGTTAGGGTTGCAAGTGTGAACAACCATACTAAATTTTTTGCAAAGCTTCTAGAGATCCAAACTTGGGTCCTCATGTTTGTGCAGCGATGCTTTAAGATTGAGCCATCTCCCAGGACCCATAATGGCCTGTTTATAATTGCAGTCATTTTTCTTCCTCTCCTTATCCAAGTGTGTGTGTGTGTGTGTGTGTGTGCGTAAAGAGGTTGTGTTTTGAAGACAATTTTCAATAAGAAAAAAGTTTCATAGAGTAATAAGACTATGGAAAGACTACCTATCATTTACTTTTGGGGTTATAATCCTTTTGTTTCATCACCAAAGAGGCAATATCATCGATTATTTAATATAAATAAATGTTAAAGTGCAACAGATAAAAAATTTTCTACTACATCCAGGATGTTCCTTAATGTTTTAGGATTCATTCACATACATGTAAATTCTGAACTTAAGATTTTCATGTCTACCCTCTAAAACACACCTGTTGGTTAATGTTGCTTGTTGTTTGAGTTTTAGTACATATGGTTTTCTTTTGCATTTCTTTCTGACTCTGCACCTCTCCACAGAAAACTTCTGTAATAAGGCTACTGATCTTCATCTTCTTTCAGTCCCGTATTCATTAGGTTTCCTTCAGCATTACAAAGCAATAATATAAAGCTTCAACAATTCCATAGTGGCCTCTTTAACTCCAGCATCTCCATGCACTGTTCATTAGTTTATAATATCATCAAGCCATTTGAAGTTTGTATTCTCGTAGGAGTGGGTTCATATTTTCAGCCTTACTTTTGACAGTGTATTTATAGTAACCTCCCATTAAAATGGCATTTTCTTATATACCCATGTTCCTGTGTCTCTGTTCAAACTGTTCTCTGAACTCAAGATTGCCTTCTCGTTTCTCTCACCTACTGACATATTGAAATCCTCAGCTTAACTCCAAATGCATCCTCTTGGAAACCATCCTTGATTTCCCCTTTTTTTATTTAAACAACAATCCTCTTATCTTTCTGCCTTTGTCACCAGTAGTCTTCTTTATATGTTCCACTGTATCTAGAACATTATTTTTAAAATGAATATGGAGCACACATATTTGAACAGAAACAAAAGAAGGCAGACCTGGCATTACATTTTCTAGGGAAACCTAGAAAGCAATGGTGGTCGGAAAGTCCATTTGAATGCCCTTAGATACTAAGAAGTATGTTCTGTGAATTTAAGATGACCTGCCATGACCATCCCAGCATTAAAATCAAAGGACGGTGAACAGGAACACAATATTGATTATGTTTGCCCTACCTACAGTATAACTTTGCGATGTTGTATTTTGATGTGTGATATAAAGTAGATTGAAGAATTATTTTTATTTTCTCAGGGAACAAATAGCAACTATCTTGAAGTGGAATACTTCAACACCAAGGCTAGAACTATGAAATATGCAAAGACAATGATTAATTGGGTTTCTTCCCATAAAAAATAAAAACATTATAAAGGTGAGTATAAGCACTGCTCCATAAGATACACACACACACACACACACACACACACACACACACACACACGTATATAATGGGCCACATGAGTGAAAAAAAATAACTGCCACATCATCCTCTGTTGCTGAGTCACTGGCAAGAAAGCAGCTGTCAATCTCATCTGTTCTTAAGGAAAAGATCATCATCTATTTTATTACTTAACAAATACCTCAAAATATGGAACACAGTGAAAGGAAAAAATTTGCCTTCTTAACCAAATATATTTGAATTTAGTCACTACTATTAGTTCATAAAATTTATTGAGGAAATCTCTTTAACTTAAAATGTATTCAATAAATTATCTAATTCATTCATCAAAACTTCATTATTTCAATTAAATGGAAATATTTTTTCCATTTGCCTATCATGTTTTCCCATAATTGAATTATTTTTCTGAAACAATTAATTTTACAGTATTGAAATTCATTTCAAGTAATACAAATTTTATCCATGTAACTAAAGTCTACATAAAATATTGCCATATCATTTTACCCAAGAAGATAAAATGCTATCATTCACATTTCTTCTCAGAACTATTCTTTTGGTTGTTTTGAGACAAGGTCTTCCTGTACTCATAGTTGGCCTAGAACTCACTGTGTAGGTGAAGCTTCCTTGATCTCTAGAGTTCCACCTGCTTCTACCTCCCACATGCTGGAATAGAAAGGCCTCTCAGAATTTTTAATTCCTGATTATATAATTAAAGGATGGGTCTATATGAATTAATATTTTTCAAAATTATCTTAAAGCTTGCTGCTTCCTCTTTACTTCTCATTCATGGTATAGTTAGGTAGATAGATAAATGATAGATAGAAAGAGATAGAGATATAGACATATATAACATAAACCAAATCTCACTCTGTATATATGTGTGTGTGTATATATGTATGAATGTATTATGGATATATGTATGTGTGTGTATTCGTTTATATTAGTGTTATTTTTCTTCTGTGTATCTGGGAAAAGCAAGTACTTGTGGTTCAAATAAAATAAAACATAACCTTAGGAAGCCAGACATGGTGATGCATGTCTTTAATACCAGTACTCAGAAGGTGGAGGCAGGTAGAGCTCTGTGAGATCAAGACCAGCCTGTGTGCATAGCAAGTTCCAAGCCATCTGGGACTATAGGCAGACCATGTCTCAAAAAAGCAAAAAAATTAAAAATAAATAAATAAAACATTATATTTAAAAAAAATTAAAAATAGGCAAAACATAACTCACTTATAAAAACAAAAAAAACATAGTTTATTAAAATGTCCTCATAGTAGAATTTAAATTTGAAATAAGAACAAAAATGGAAACATACTCTCTTAAAAATAATCTCTATATGATGTCTTGGGGAAAAAAAAAGGCCTATCTAAATATTCAAAGTTGGCATCTTTCTTTTATGAGAGAGAATATGCAGCATTTGTATTTCTGCATCTGGGTTACCTGTTTCTAGTTCCATCTATTTCCCTGTAATTTCATAATTTTGTTTTTCTTAACAGTTGGATAGTAAACTTACCATATTTTAGTATCCATTCATCAGGTGATGGACACCTAATTGTTCTCTCTCTTAAGTGGAGGTTAGCTTTGTATCACTAATTAGACAGATGTGCTTCACTTAGAAAATTCATAGAGGTCTAGAAACTAATGAATATTCATGGGGAGGATTTTATATTAGGAAAGATGGAATACAGTGATATGTGGGAAAAGGGTATAATGGGAGAGGAAGTACTAAATGGAATGGGGAATGGGAAGGCAGTGCAGAGGATGGGATATGCAGAGGAATAACTAACGCTGACGGACTTTCGAAAAAGACATAAAGAAACCTACCACTACTCAAGAGTCCTAAAGTATATGCATGTAAAATATAAAATGAATTTAAATGTAGTAACTCTGTAAGTGGGTGAGGGTGTCAATGATTCTACCAAACACTACAGACTCCAAATAAAAAGCCCAATGCCAAGAACCAACTCTCTCTTTCAGGGTTACTGACTAGAAGAGTTCTACAGATGCTCAGCTAATACTGTTTATTATCGTGGTTCTTGTTTGCTCAACAGAACTTGATGACAAGACCCTATTCCTAAAGACCCTATCTATGTGAGTCATAGAACAAATCAAGCTGGTACTGACCTTGATGATTCTTCTCTCTTGGCTAGCTTTCATAGTCCTTAAAGCTGTTAAGGATGTCAAAGGAAAAGAAAAAATATCATTGATCTTACTCAGCTATAATCCATGAGAACTATGAAAACTACTACCCTTGCAAGAAATCCCACTGGTGCAATAGTTACAGGGGTAACCAATCACTTTCTGATTAGATTTAAGTAAGGCTTGCTTCACAATATGTAGTACATAACTGACACTTTTTTTTCAGGACTAAAATCCTATGGCTAGACAGGTCACAATCTATAAGGGAATATCTACTAATATTATTCTGCTAAGTGGAATATAATATAGTATATAGTATTATATCTATAGAATATATAGAATTAAACAGACTCCTAATGACTTATTGTTCTACCCATAGATTAGTTTTTTCAACCCTCACAACAGAAGCTGTTTGTGCAGCAGATTAATACAGAGACTCACAACTGGTCAATATGCATAGAATAAGAGACTGGGTAATTCTTGGTCCTAAACTGGATACCTATATCACACTCTCTCCTCCAAGGTTCAGGGATGATTTTAAAGGCAGGGACTTGGAAAGAAATGTTGTAGAGCCAGAAATGGTGAATGAGAACAAAGAAAATATCTTGTCTGGACAAAACAGAGCAGTTTCACATGTGAATTCACATTGCCTGTGACAGCCTACAGAGGGCCTGTGCAAACCCGATCCAGACAGAATTCCACTATGGTGAAGGAGCTGGGTAAGAAATTCTAGCCCGAGCTGAGGGTCCATTGAGAACTGACACCTTCTGGAAGAGGGAAACTCAGCTTTCATTAAGGGTGTGATACCTCGTAGGAGGACAAGATTCCAAAGGATCAACCCACAATCACAGTCATTTGGAGGAAGAAATTGGACTCCATAGGCCTTTACAGAAGATACAAAATGATAAAGGGCAACAAGTCAAGAAGAGAGGGTGGTAGGGTAGGAGGGTGGAGTAATGTCTGAATACTATAAAAATATGTGGTATGAAATTCCCAAAGAATCAAGAAAAATACTTTTTAGTCTAAATGCATGTTTATCTTGATGTATTTAGTTATAGAAATAATTGGATGTGAATGTCTGTTTTTCTGATCTTTATGTTTAAATAAAAATACCACTGGCTTTGAAACAAAGAGAAGATGCTATATACAGGAAATATATATGTGTATAGAAAAGTATCCTTCATAGTTTTATCAGTTTTATTTTCACTTGTAAATAGTCTCAACATTTAAAGCCTACTTAATAAAACAACAATGAGAAAAAAATAACAAGGATATTGATATCAAGCATTTTAGGTACTTTAACATAGTGTCATGCTTAGATACAGTTAAGAGTTCCTACATCAAAGTCACCCCTTAGCAATGAGCAAGCCGTAGATGCAGATATGGAAATAGCCATAAAATAGTGGAATGCTTTATGTCTTAATGGATTGCTCATATTTCATGCATCCCTTACATGGAGGCCTGACCTACTTACATTCACCAATCTGCAACGTTGTGAACATGAACGCATGAAATATCTGAAAATAACTATACCCACAGTCAACATTTTATTCAGCTCTCTATTTCTAAAAATATGTAATTTTTTAATGACATTAATAGCATGTGTCTTTTTTTTTCAGGGATTCATGAAGAAGGCAAAAATGTTCAATTTAGCTGGGGAACACACATTTAAATACATTCAGGATCTCAACCTAGGACTGAGTCACCCTGTGGAATTAGCTCTATAAAAACAATCATGCCAATTTGTACATGGTAGCTTCCCCTACAAACTTAACATGGGTGTTAGTCATAAAATGCTTCATCTCAATAATGCCCAGGCATGACGATTTCTAATGTTAAACTGACCTGGACCATTTGCTGTAAAATTACCTGATGGTGAATTAATGTGTAGCTATCAACATCTGATATTTCAAAACACTAAACATCGAAGCCTAAATTTAAATCTGAGCAACAGAATAAGCATTTGGACAAAGTTAACTGATTGGTTTTACCTACAATGAGAATTTATCGGGTGTCTCTCATCTTCTAACTATAAGAATTTTGAATACTACCTCATTCAAATTCAGGAAAACTGCCTCTGACAAAAGCCCATTTGTAAAATGATGTTTGAGACTCCGCACATGCTCCCCAAACAGAACATAACGATCTGAAATACAATTCATGAAACTGGGCTCAGAAATCAGAGCCTATAATAAATAACATGTGACATAGCTGGTTTCCTAAATACATCTTGTCTAAAAAAATGTCAGCAGTTCATATTTAAGATCATATCCTCTATATGACTTGAAACTCAAATTTCGAGATTATTTTTAAGCAAACAGTTTAGACAATTACTTGTATTCTGTTCTGTGAACTTGAGACATGTTTTGTAGCTCGTAAAGAAAAGCTTGACCGTTTCCCATTTCATTTTTAAAACATTTAAACCATTTTAGTATTGCCTTTTTTTACAGCTATTAAATGCTATGAGGCAGAAAATAAATTTCATTATTTTTCATCTTGCATTTCAAAAAAAAACATGTCTTTATTGGTTTACATCCAAGTTAGCAAAGTCTACAACTAAATGGTAGCTGAGGTTCTGCTTAACACTGCAGCGGGAAATCAACTGGATAAAAATTGTCCCCTGTAAAAACTGTGATTGCCAGGTAGCTTGATATAATTTTCCTACATTTTAACAATAAGATATGACATCATTTTTACTCGATAAATTCATAAATATATACAATTACAAATTGTCAATTCACAAGAAAGTTAAATTAAAAAAGAATTAATACACAGTACTTTCTTCTTAATAGTAACATATCTTGGAAATAAATCCAAGAAAATCATGGCTTTGTTTTGAACAAACTATATCCCAAGCAGGGAAGATAAAAATCAAGAAATGAAATCAAGTTCAAACAGCCCTGTACATAAATAAATGAAATAAATATTAGGCATTAGTCTTTGATTATAAACAATGGTTATATTTAAATTAAATATGCATTAAAATTGTTTTACCTTGTAAATATGTATCACAGAACTATTAAGTTGCAAACTTAATAGTATACAAATAAAATAAAATTAAAGTAAATAGTCTGATTTCAATATGCTGACTTTGACAATTTCATGTCAATTTAGATAAATTAAGCTGAAAGCTGCTACCTTTACTTATCTGTGAATTTCTGAAAAATTATTATAGTACCACTCAGATTTTAACCTCCGGATTCTTTACATTTAACTTTAAACTTCATATTCCTGGAACAGAACAGATTATATCAGTTTTAGCCAGGTTTTGAAGATTTTTACCAAGTAGCGAAATTTACAAGTAAAGATAGCCAACCCAGTAAACTAAGTTGAACAGAGCAAAGGCTGTTGGGAAAAAGATTCTTGAGTAGGAGTCAATTTTGGCAATGCGTATATGTATCCTTCCTTCCCGCCAAGATCCCGTCCTGCAGTCTTCAAAGCAGCAGAAAAAGCTGGCGCAGTCTTTGCCCTCTAAACACTGATAGCCATAATCATCTTCCCCTTGAGGCAGAGAGATGCTGTTCATGGGAATCAGAGTGGATCCAGTATGGAGGCCAGGGGATACCTGAGTGCAAGGGAAATGAGATTGTGCTCAGAAACTAGCATAAAACCATCAAATCTTTCCCTTCCAGGAAAGCACTAGGAGATGATTAAGCAATAAAAAATATTCTTTATGTCCCAGTGTTAAGTTTGTTAAGTTATAATGTATTTCTAGTTTATAATTTACTTTACAACATATAAATTTCCTTCCATATAAATTCCTTCCATAGAAAAAGTGTCTTTGAATATATAATTATTCTATATCTTTATAAAGTTAGTCTACAAAAATAATGTCAACTCTGAATCAACATATAAAATGAGAATCAACTTTATATTTCAGTGGTATTATACATTCAAACAATTATGCTCTAAATGTTTGCTACTATATGCTATATAATTAAATTATTTTGGTTATAATGAGAATAAATAGGAAAAAAAGAGATTCTCGTAATGAAATAGCTTGAGAAGTTTGAACGCACAGGAAAAATCCTGGAGTGTCTGGTAGAGCCATACGAGAGGTGATGTACCTGAATTAAAACCTCAACTACAATCACTCTAACAATGCAGCAGTCCTCCCCACTGAAATTTTATTAGCACCTATTTGAGACAGCTGTAATGAATGAATTATATAATGTATTACCTAATAGTCACAGACCCCTTTGCTTGGTAATAACTGCTATTGTTATCAGAATTGTTTGAGGCATATCAAACTAACTTTTTATGCTGCATCCCCAATACTTTTAAAAATAATTTTATTACATCTTTTTATGTGTGTGCACATACATGAGCATGCACATGCATGAGCTACAGCATACATGTAGAGGTCTCCTTCTACTATGTGGGTCCTGGGATCAAATTCAGGTTGTTGGACTTGGTAGCAGGTATCTTTACCTAATGATCCATCCATCAACCAGGTTCTAAATATTCTTAAAAGATGAAGATCAGTTTTGAAATATCAAAGGTCTGGTAAGATTCCAGTACTACACAACACCATGCAAGCATTTTAGAGTAAGCCAAGCTGGGGCTGAATGTCTCACCTTGCACACAGTGGTGTCAGTTTGAACAGGGAACGTGACTGCTCTTCTACCTCTGAGATTCCTATCATTCTGAAGTGACACTTGTAAGACTACAGACTTCCCTGGCCATTAAATGGGGAGTACAGAGTAAGTGTTCCGTTGCCAGTAGTCAGCACTTATTGCTGCTTTTGCTTTTTCTGTAACTTGATTTTTGACAAGGACATGTCACAACTGACTATAAGCAACCCGGAAAGCACACATATTCACAGGGATAACAGCAAAAATAGTCACTCATCAAAATTAATGAGTTCATGAAAAAGGCAAGAGGACTGAAGTCATTCTTTGTCCTTCAGAACCTCTGAATGTCATGACTTGACTGTATTTTAAATCACAAAATCAGGGTTTTTTAATCATCTAAACATTAAATGCAATTTTAAGATTATAAAAATCATTTAACTTGATCTTAATTATTTCTTTTAAAAATAGTTTTGATTTTATACAATGTGTTTTGATCATATCAGATCCCTTCACCCCTCCCCACCCAACTTATCAACTCCTGACTCATAAACTCCATTATTTTTAAACACCTATTGCGTCTAATCTGTATCATCATTTTTTTCTATTAAATTCTGAAAAAAATGTACCTTGCAGATACAAAGGTGAAATATTTTTGGAAAATATTTTTAAAATTAGACACAAAATACTGATTATTCAAAAGTTTAACTTAAGTTCAAATCCAGTAAGTATATTTCTAAAAAGTAACAGAATGAAATCAAATAATTATTAAAATTTAACTGAATTTAGGCTTGCAGAGATGGCTCTGCAAGTCTGAGGAACAAGAGCCCAGAGTCCCAAAACCCAAATCAAAGGTCAGGCCGGTGTAATAGTTGTCTGTGATCCACACAGAGGTAGTGACAGGAGATCACATGTCAAGCTTCCAGCTAGACCAGCTAAATTCATTTCTTGTGGCTTCAGAAACCCCACCTCAACAACAGAAATGGAAAGAGTCTGAGGAACACATTCAGTGTCAAACTGTGGCCTCCACACATACATTTGTTTCTACACACACATGAACGAATATTCATACATGTACACATACCAGACATACATGCATATTTATTCACTGGATGCAAAAATAAGTAAATAATCACATATAATGATACTTTACAAAGAAAAAAAGAGAATACATCAAATCACAGTACAGACATTTGAAACAAGATGTACAGCTCAGATAAAGATCAATGTCCTATACACAGATACTTCATGTCTACACTTGCCTAGGTGTACTATGAAAAGCAGAGGTCTTTTATTATTTAAATACTAATGTCAGTATTTTTGAAGATGACACTTCCTGATATCTTTCTAGAATTCTAAATTATATATGAAATGGGATAAATTGGAACATTAATTTCCTTATCAGTTCCCTAACACTGTGTATGCATTGCTTATACAAGTGAAACATGCTTATAAGCTTGAAAGATGGTGATTTTATATATGGCAGAAAACATATTTGACAGAAATGAGTGCTGCCAAAATTAGAAGATGATGTGTTTCTTAAAATACATATTGTGCATGGAGAAAAAATAATAGATATTTTAAAAGTGGGCTCATCTCTAGTGGCAAACCCCATGGAGATTCTATTGCAAAGACATTAGACAGCGTCTCAATTTTTGTTGCCTCCTCTACTCCCCCCCCAAATATTCATAAATTGAAAAAAACTACACTTTGATGAATGATGAAGATGAAGAGCAATAAATTTTGTGCTTAGGAAATAACCAAACACTGAACACATCTAAATAAAATAAAGTATTGACACAGATTTGTGATTTAAAAACTACTGAATGATTATTGGGAAGAATGTGTGATTCTGAATCACCTTTTATGACATCTAACTTACTATACTGGCTATTCTTCAACAGCAACTATTAAAATAAATCAGTTACAGAAAAATAAAAATGAATACAAATAATGTTTTTACTATAAGGATACACTGGGAAGAATATGGTAGTTTTTATTATTTTTAAAAGTCACTAAGACTATGGTTAAACTTACTGTTTTAAGAAATCAACTCTTCATTATTAAAAACATATGTCTAGTTTCATATTAAGCACTGAATTTTTATATAAAGTTATAATAATTAAATATATAAAATCTATTTTGGTATCAAAACATACTAATATAAAATAAATCTTAAGTAATAAATAAACCATGTATTCCATACTGGCTTGGAACTCAGAATCCAAAATGCCTCCAAAATGCTGCAGTTTGAGGTAAACAAGACACCAAATGGCTCATAAGTATTTGAAGAGCAGTGACACCTCAAAACACCCTCAGAGAAAACCGGAACTCCTGATAGTAACATTGAGAATTCCTGGTAATCATCTCCAACGTGCTAGCATTTATCATTTAAAGTATGTGGATAGATTTGAAATCAAGCAAATTTCAAATTCCCCAAACACAAAATGATAAAAAATCTGGCATTGTAAACTATACAGTTCTATGCCATGCTTGCCAAGCTTACTGGAGAGCAATCATCAAGAACTTCTGAGACTAAGCAACAGTACAAAACAACACATGGATGTTGAGGATCTAGAATCGGATTCTAACAAGTCAACAGGGGAGATACTTTTATCTTTATCGTTAGTCCAATTAGGAATACTTGAGGAGATAACATATTGCAACTATTTATGGAAAGGAAGCATGTTCCAGACTGAGGCCACTCAGAAAGTCAAAAGCTTATTGTGAAATTTTAAAAGTTCAAGACTTTAAAATATACTGCATGAAGTCAGCCAGGCCCCCAAAGGAAAAAGACCACATGCTCTCTCTCATATGTGGATCTTAGCTTCTTAGTTTTGTAAGTTTAACCTGGAGTGCAGATAGAAGTCAGAAAACTAGAAATGTTCCATGGGGAGGATCAATGAAAGGATGGGGATCAATTAAGAGATGGGTGATAGTAGATTGGAGGTAAGGCTAAAGTAAGGAGGGGTATTGCTGTGAGCAGGATGTTTCAAGTGAGAGCGGACTGATGGGGGTGAGGAAATGAGGGGGTTGAGGGAGAGTTAAATAAAATGAAGTGTATATAAAAAGTCATATTGAAATCTATGGTGTTGTGACCATAGCAAAAATGTAATAAGAGATCATAGTAAAGACACATCACATGAAAGAACAGAGTGGAGAAAACACTTGGGGCTGACAGGTTAAGGATGGTGGTGTGGGAAAGGATGAATGTGCAAGACCTACATAATATCAAGCCAGACAAAATCCCAGCGTGGGTAGAGGAGGGACTCACGAAGTTCCATCCCGATCAGAAGAGCTCTGAGCAACTGATGGCCGCCACCGCTGGGGAGTTGTTTTTTTGTTTTTTGTTTTTTTTTTTTTTTTTTTTTCTGGCATGTAGTCCAGTAGGTGGTCTTAAACCTGTGCACTTACTAAGTAGACTCAGTGGGTTAACACAGAAGCACGTGATGCAGTGGGGCGGGGCGGGGGTGTTGTGGAGGGCACAAGGGAGAAATCAGAAGAGAGGAAATGAAGATGGGTCTGTTCAAAACACATTAGATGCACATATGAACTTCTTAAATAAAAATTAAAGAGTGGTTTTAGAGGGGAAAGATAGAAATTTACTGGAATAAAGAATCAAGTAGGGCCTTGATTCTGCTCCTGAAGAAGATCCAAGTTCAATTCCTAGAATCCTCTTCAGGCAGCTCACAACTGCCTGTCTCCAACTCCAAGGGATCCAGTGCCTTCTACTGAACTCCACGGGTATTTGCACTTATTGGCACATATATACACACAAGCAGACTTATACACACATCGTTTACGAAGTAATAAAACTTTTTTCTATAAAAACCAAGACAGTTTCCCTAAATAAAAGATAGGAATATTAAGTAATAAGGTGAAAAGATATCCAAAAACAGATTCTTAAGGATTTTCTACATTAGGCTGGGGAGGTAGCTCAGTGGTTAAGAGCACTGACTGCTCTTGGAGAGGACCCTGGTTCAATTCACAGGACCCACATGGCTAATACCAACCATCTGCATCTCCAGTTCCAAGGGATCCAACACCATCTTCTGACCTCCATGGGCACTGCACATGGGAGCACTTACATACATGCAGGCAATACATTCATACACATATAATAAAAATAATAAATTATTTTTTAAAAATAATTTTCTACATTATAAAAAATAGAATCTTTTAGGAATGTGAAATGAAGTTGTATTAGAATTTAAATTTTCAAAATTAACAAATAAAAGAAGTAATTATAGTATATATGTCTATTGAAAGGAGAGAAGACAGTGAGATAGCCTAGTTTTTTTTTTAACAAAGAGCTAATTGCCCAACATTTTTTTCCTCTCTTTAATACTTTAAAAAGTATTAGAAAAAAATAAATTCATCAGAAGAAAAAAAAAATGGATGGAATTTGTCAATTCTATAACATTGGTACCCAGAGCCCTCAGCAGAAAATTCACTCTTCACCTTGACATTATTGTTCCAATGTTCACAAACTATTTTACACATATAAAGTTTGGACGCAAACTACTGTTAGTCTATTTTTTTATCATGAGAATCCTATTTGATGTTTAATCGACTTATTTCAGCTGTGATCACCTATGGTGGTTGTAGAAAAAGAAAATGAAAGGGTATTATTAGGACATCAGAATAAAAAGAAAATTATCCATGCATTTAGATACCTGCAGAAGCATATCACACGGCCATTACTATAATTGGCATTAGATGATGACTCTGTCTGTTGACATTGTACACTTACTTAAGCAGCCTTTTCTCCTGATATCACCAATATCATATCATCCCTCCTGAGAGCTTTGCCAAACTGAATTTCAGAAGAAAATAAATCTTTATAATTTGTGAAATCATAGATTGTCAGTTGTGTTACTGTTGTTTGTTTTATTTTATTACATCCTCTTCAGGGTAGATGAAGGTTTTACATACAGATATGCACAGAAAGAATAGCACAGTTTTGCAAAGAGGCTGTGCTCTGAGATGGAGGGTTTGGGAGGCTCTTCTTCAGGATGAATTTACAAATTTCATGTGGCAGTGAACATTACCGGGCTTTTTAAATATCAGTTATTTTTTAATATAATTTTTTCCAAGGAATGTTTCTAAAAGTAAAATAAAGACAATGATTAGCCACAGGTATATAAGTTTTAAAATGATGACTAAATAAGGATTGAAAGTGGAGAGGATGCTTGAATTTAGTTAAAGGAAAATAGTAGAATCACCTTAATTTTTCATTGTTTAAAAATTTAGCAGTCAACAGGTTAAAAAATAGCTTACTTTGTAAAAAGCTTGCATTTTAAACTTGATAATCTGAATTTGATCCCTACAAACCACATAAAGATAGAATGAAAGAACATAATCCTTGAAGTTTTCCTCCAATGCTGACACGTGTGCTAAAGCACAGCTATACCCACACTCACACTTTCAGCTTTCTCAATAATATTAATAATTTTTAATTAGAAATGGATATTAATGTTGATAACATTTCCCTCTGTCTATTTGGGCATGATACCATGCCCTAAAGTAGAGACAGTCACAGGTCTATTGACTAAACCAAGTTCTTAGACTGCAACTATAATCAGTATGTTTTTCTATGGGAAAGTAATGGGCATCTAAAAGCAAAATGTATGAGACTCTACCTCTTCGAATGTAAAACTTACAAGAAATAACTTGGAAACATAGGACTCAAACACACAATACAGCAAGACTTAAACTCTAACTAGTCATGCATAGCTGTTTTACACTGTCTTTATTTGAGTTTTGGGCATAATTTGCTTTGAAAATATTTACTGGAATCATTAGTGTAGTGTCTCTTTGTTAATGTTCATGGAATGAAAACTTATTTTTCTAAATACTTTGAGCAGGGGTGAATTTTACAAAAAAGGGTAAAAAGCTTGAACTCTTAGCACAAAGGACCTGGGCATACGTCTTGGATCCATCACATACAAAGCTGTCCTTGAACAGATCACTGAACTTGTGCTTGTAGGGTTACTCAGAGCCTTAATGAAAGCATGCATATAAAATCCTCAGTCATGCCTGGAGCACTCTATGAATGTTAGCTATTACATTTCAGTTGTTGTAATTGTTTTGTAGATTAAATTATAGTCAATCATCCAACAGTTGTGTATTTTGAAATAATTAAAATAAAATCAATTTTAACATAAAATTGATGTACTCTGAATGATAGATACTATATGATTGGACTGATGGACTTAGGGAGTACCCATTTGCAGAAATTGAAAACAATTATAGATCTATGACCTTCTTATACTGTTGGGTTTTAATGTTAAAAGAGATCTTAATTTCTAAAAGTAATGTGTGCCACTGCTTTCTAAAAATCTACATCTTCATTCAAAGACAGAACTTAAGGAGAATTTTTTTAATCTTTTTAATATTTTGTCTTATTAGTACAGTTTCCCTGTAGCTGGCCTGGAACTTGCTTGCTTTGATAGAACAGAGATTCACCTGCCTCTGTCTCCAGAGAGCTGGGATTAAAGGTGTGTGCCATCACACCTGACCCACAAGATCTCATATTCAAGGCAACATGAAAATTCTCCTGCCTCAACTTTGCAAATGCTGTCATTAGAGGTCTAGGCAACCATACCCTGTTTCAAACAGAAATCTTGAGTGACTGGAGGTACCATTCCACTTATAGTACAAAAAATCAGGCATTGTATTGAATAAGAGTAGAAACAGCCAGAACCCTTGTCTTGCCCCTGAACTTAATGAAAACACTGAGATTCTTTCCATTTAGCATGGTATTGGCTATAGGTTTGTTGTGTAGCCTTTATTATGTTGAGGTATGCTTCCATCATTCCTAGTATCTCCATAACTTTTATCATGAAGGAATGCTAGACTTTGTCAAAAGCCTCGTCTTAAGGAAGAGATCATATGATTTCTTTCTTTAAGTCCATTGATACAATGGACAACATCAATTAACTTATAAATGTTGAACCATTCCTGGGTGTGTAGTGAAAACAACATGGTCATGAATCAGGAACTTTTTGATATGAGCTTCAATTCAGTTTTCCAGTATTTTACACTCTTTGTAGCAGTGGGAACTAGGATAGCCACTCTGAAATTACTATGCAGGTTTCTAAGAAAATTGTAAATAGTTCTATCATATGACCCAACTGAATCACTCCTGGGCATATACCCAAAGGATTTTAAATCTTACTGTAAAGATATTTGCATGTTCACTGTCATTCTATTCACAATAACTAGACAATGGAATCATCCTAGATGTCTATCAACTGACAAATGGATAATGAACATTTGGTACATATACACAATTCAGTTATTAAGGAAAATGAAATCTGCAGTCAAATAGAATCAGAAAAAAAATACATACACCAAGTGAAATATCCCAGGCCCCCAAAGAAAAACACTTTAAGTTCTCTCTTATAACAGAGTCCTAGCATCCAATCCTTTGTTGTATGTATTTAACATCAGAAGCATTTGGAAGCTAGAAATCTAGAAATGGGCCATTCATGGCCAGGTGGTGCATTTGGAGAGGGGACACAGTAGAATATAGGTGAAATAGAAGTTGAGAGGAGAAGTAGTGGGAGCAGAAAGTTTCAAGTAGGTATGAGAGTGATGGGAATGAGGAAATGAGGGGCCAGTGGACAGCTAGCCAAAATAAAGTGTGTATGAAGAAGCTACTTGTAAACTCATGATCCTAATTTCAAGTTAAAAAATATAATAAGAGGAGCTAGAAAAGCACATTTGACATGAAAGTATGGGGGGGAATCTAGGAATTTATGGTTTAAGTGGGATGAGTACAGGGGAGTTGGGGAAATTGGGACTGGGGTGCATTAATCAAAACTCAGAATGTATGAAGAAGACTTAGGAAACCGCAGCAGTTTGTAGCCTAATTTAAAATACAATTTTTAAAGGAGTTCAAATAGCATTAGTGAGCATAGTCCAATAGCACAGAAGACATAGGCTATTAAATGAAATCTCAATACCAGTAAGGAATTGACTCCTTAAGAACCATTAGTCAGACAGTCTCTGGAGCCTCTAAAAATTAAAAGCTCTTACCATTGCTCTTTGTTGCCCACCATCACTAGATGATAAGACAGGATTACTGAAGACATTTTGTTTATAAGGCACAGAAAAATCAATCTCCCTTCTGGCTAACCTTCATAGTGCTGTTGTATGGTATGCAAGTGTCTCAGGGAGAGACAATATCAATAGTCTTATACAGCCCTGAACCTTGCATGCGATAGTATTGTCCTTCAGACAAGATATACTCACTGGTTCAATAAAAGCAAGACTGCTTATAGGGAGAAACCAACCACTCTCCTGATTAGATTTGAGGCCTGCTCTGCAGGAGAAAATTCTTGCCTGATACTGTAAACATTGTCAAAACTTATGACTAAGGTCAAAACATATAACTAGGTAAGAATTATTGATGCTGTTTTTAAACATGGTCATATCTGCCTTCTAAGTATTTTTATTTATATAAACAATACTGATTGCAACCTTTGTCAGAGAGTTTTCTTACTGCACTGAGTAATTATTAATGTAAAGACACATTATTATTCAAAGTGCTAAGGAAAAGAAACTAAATATTCTACGATACTTAGGACAACTTTGTAAGCATCCCCTACCAATGCTCAGGAGTGGTATGAGATATTTTCCTTTGGATATGACATGACTGTTGCACATATCAACTCACAGTAGCATGGCTACTGACAAAAGATATACACAAGATCAAGTCAATTGAAAGTTCCAGCATGGATTAGGAAGGGGATCCCAAAGAGGGAGAGTCACTTTTCTTTGGGAATGTGGCCACTAGAAGGTTGTCCATGCCCCAGTAGATGACCCCATCCATATGTACATGAGTAACACAAACTGGACTCAGTGGGTTAAAAACTAAGACAAATTTAAAAATCTATAAAAGGAGGACATGAAATTGGGAAGGAGATGTGATGGGAGATCATGGGGGATTAGGAGGAGTGAGGTGAGGGGCAGGCAAAAGAAGATCAAGATTCAGTGTAAACATGTAAGAAATATAACTTAAAGGAGACTAGAAAGATGGTTCAGCGGTTAAGAACACTTGAAGTTCTTCCACAGAACAAGGGTTAGATTCCCAGCACCCACATGTTGGCTAACAATGGTCCATAACTCATTTTCCAGGGGTTCTGACACCCCCTTCAGGCCTCTGTGGGTGTTAAACACATGTGGTGCACTTACATTCATGAAGGCAAAACACACATACAATTAAAATAATAAATAATTTTAAAAATATATAAATTATAAAAAAAGAAATCAGTTTCTAAGGAAGTTTCAGCAATCACTGCATACTGATAAAATACAAATATACCTTCCTTACTGGGCAGTTTTAGGTAACCTTAATTTTATTTTTCATTTATCACAGACCCTCAGACATCCCATTTAGATAATAAAATACATCACGAATATTTGGAAAAGCATTCCTAAGTTGAAGTTTTTCATGTAGAGATTTTTTTTTTTTTTAACATACCGAGGCCTTGTTTTTAAGCTTCCGGTCTCTAGTAGTTTTCCCTTTACTGTTGCTAGTAAAATAATGTAAGGTTCCATATTCCATCAAGGCTGCAAACACAAAAATGAAACAAACAGAAACAAAGAGATCCATAGCAGTCACATAAGAAACTTTAGGCAAAGACTTCCTGGCAATTGTGCTCAGGGTTGTCATCGTCAAAACTGTAGTGATACCTGTGGGGAGAGAAGGGAAAAGAATAGGCGATTAAAAGCAATTTACCAGAGGCTTTTCCTTCTTTCATCCAATTTGGCAATATTGTCAGCTGAAATAAACACAGGAAACAAAAGGACATGATTACCTGTGATTTACAGAAAGAATTACTAGTAACCATGGCTACATTATGATCCTGTGTTCTGTGTGTCAGGAATTTTAATCATTTAAATTACTACAGACAGCAGGTTGGGTGGACTCCCAATATTCATTCTATTCCTCCTCCATAGTTATGAAACAACTGGTTATTTTTAGTTGTCATGTGGCTTTCTAAAGACCAAATTTCTTGGCTTCCTTCTTTGCAGCAAAGTGTGAACACAGGGTACAATCCCACCAAGAAGAACTAAGCCAGAATGAAAGTAATGTGAAAAAGATGGTGTTAAAGATCTGGGAATGTCTTGCTTATTTCTTTGTTCTCCTCTTTGGAATACTGCAATATAGTGGCCAGAAGCTAGTAGCTACCTTAGAATATAAATTGACTGGAAATTCAAATCACTCACAACACAGTTGAAAGCCAGAAGAACCCAGAATCTGTCTTACCACACTATTCTCTGCCACATTCAACCACCTGCTCAGGGACAGTACAGGAGAAAGAACTATATTTCAATGGACTCGAAACAGCAGCAATTGGAAGTTGTTTTTTTTTTTTTTTCCATACAGAGTTAAAATTAACCCAAACATCTATAGTACATTCTCAAATGACAAATTTAACTTATTTTTTTTAAAACTCCAAGTTTAAAAAAGAAGACCATGAGTGAATCCCAGATATCAGACACTGAGCTGCTTCGCTGGACTTTGGTTTTAATTCAGTGTGTCCTGGTTCTTCCTTCTTGAAATGAGAGAGTATGTAGGAGTCCTATGCAGGGACAAGCTCTCTGCAGTCTCTAATTCCCTATATTCTTCTGTGTACATTGTACTCTGTTGCATGATGGTTTTGCTGATGAGAGCTGAGAGATGTATTATTAGTCTCTCTATGCCTGTTCTGCTATGTTTAATGAGCCTTAGGTGTAGAGGTTCCACTGTGGATATGTCACTTAGGACTACATATCTCTCAAATACTTATTCTCTGTGTGTGACCTGTTGAAATCTGTAATAGTCTCCATCTGTTGCAAACAGAAAATTCCTTGTGAGTGGTGAATGATACACTTGTCTATAAATATAAGGATTATATTTAGCATATAGTAAGAAATTATATTTATCTAGGGATATGACAGAGATAGAACTATCTCTACCAAAAAAATCAATAAAAATATAAACTGAAGGGGAAAACAATAAAAAAGAGAGTATATAACATGTTTTGGATTTTACAGGATCCCGCTTAAGAGACTTTTTAAAGACACTTTGAAGTTTTAAAATGTTTGGATTTTTTATAGACTATGGGGCTTTAAAAGTTGTACTACATTTTATAATGTGATATCAATGTTTACAAGAGATCTTAAAGACAAAAAATAGAAAGTGTGGACTGGAGAGATGGCTCAGTGGTTAAGAGCACTAGTTGCTCTTGCAGAGGACCTCGCTTAGATTCTCAGCACCCCTATGGTGGCCAACAACTTCCTGTAACTCCAGTTCCAGAGGATCTGATGCCCTCTTCTGACCTCTGAGGGCATTTAGTGACAAGATGCACTTATACACATGCAGGCAATACACTCATACACATAAAATAATTTTTTAAAAAAATTAAATGGAAACTTTATGGTTTATTTATGACATGTTTGTGTGTCAGGTCGACAAGAAGTCAACTGTGATCCATTTCTTTTACTATCAGCTTGACACACCTGAGAAGAAGGAACATCAACTGGGAAATTTTCTCTATCAGAATCACCTGTGAGCATGTCTGTGTGGCATTATCTTGGTTGTTGAGGGCCCAGCCTACTGTGGGTTCTCGTCTTTTCAGAAAGCAGGCTGTGAGCATGGGCCATGCAGGCCAGCCAGTAAGCAGCAGGGATTCATGCAGCTATGGAATTGCGGAAGTTGCATGATCTTCTGTCTAAACAGCAGAAATGCAGAAAAAACTGATCACATGTTTCAGTCTCAATTCAAAGACTTGAGAATCTGAGAGCAAGTGAGGTAAAAGTAGTCTGAGTGATGGAGAGGATGTGATGAGATGTTCCAGCTCAATCAGTGAGTCAGAAGCACAAAGAGATAATTTCCTCAATGCTTAAAAGAACCTCCTACTTTAAAAGTACATGCAGCATTACATCAATTGTATAATTCAAGTGCACTGAGTGAATCTTTATTTTTCTCAGAATACTGATGAGTAAACTTGCATGTGTCCATAATTGGAGGCATCTATCTATCTATTTATCTGACTGTCATCTGTCTTCTTGTAGTTCGGACATATGTTAGTCTCAGTATACCTAAATCAGAGGAACTTCTATTCTTACCTAAATCACCATAATTCATTCTTTTGCAGTGGGAGACAACCTGTAGCCTCAGCTGGCCTAGAACTCACCATGTAGACCAATTTGGCCTCCAGCTCACTGAGATCCACTTGTCTCTGCCTCCCCACTGCTGGGATTAGAAGTGTGTGCAACATGCATGGCCCTTTGTTCATAATTATTATTCTTTATTCTATCTGTAGAAGAATGAAATTATACCCACATCTTTCAACCTGCCTGCCTGAAAGTCCAACTCCAAATGGATCAAAGACCTAAAAATGAAACCTGAAACTGTGAAACTGTTAGAAGAAAACATAAGTAGTACCCTATAAGATACAGGTGTAAGAATGGACTTTCTAAATTGAACAACAGCTGCTCAGGCATTAGGCCAGGAATCAATAAGTGGGACTTCATTCAACTAAAAAACTCTGTACAGCAAAAGAAAAAACTAAGGAACTAAAGAGGAAACCCACCGGCTAGGATTAAGTCTTCACCAGTTACATATCCAATAGAGGGCTAATAAACAGAATATATATATATATATATAAAAAACTCAAAGAAAAAAGATAACAAACAACCTCAAAAAAGATGGACTACAGACCTGAACAGATAATTCTCAAATGAAGAAATAAAAATGGTTAAGAAACACCTTAAAAAGTGTTGAACAACCCTAGGAATTAGGGAAATTCAGATAAAAAGCACTTTAAGATTTCATTTCACCCCAGTCAGACTGTCTAAGATCAAGAGAACAAATGGTACCAAATGCTGGAGAGGATGTGGGGAAAGAGGACGCTCATTTCGTGCTGGTGGGATTGTAAACTCAACCACTATGGAAAGCAGTGTGGAGAACTAAAAAAAAAAAAACGGTATATGAATCCATCTTCTGATCCAGTTATACCATTCATTGGCATAGGCCCGAAGGGCTCAGCCTACTGTTAAGATACTTGCCTATCCATTTTTTTGCTCTTCTTTTCACAATTGGTAAGAAATTGAAATGCCCTAAATGTCCCTCAGCTGAGGATTGGGTAATGCAGTGTGGTACATTTACACAATGGAGTTCTATGCAGCTGTAAAGAAAGGTGAAATCATGAAATTGCAGGTAAATGGATGGAACTAGAAACTGATATAGTAAGTGAAGTAACACACTCAGAAAAGCAATGGCCCATGTTCTCTCTCATTTGTGAATCTTAGCACCAAATCCCTATATGTATTTATCCTGAAAAATGGAAAGGAGCCACAGAGAGAGGAAGAAAGCTTCCAAGGGAGGGAAATAGTCAGAAACAGATGTTACCCAAGGGAATATGGGGAAATGGGGAACATTCAACCTGACTTGGCAGAAATGGGCAGGTATACCTAACTCAGAACAAAATTTCGATTTGTTTCTGAAATAGGGTCTCACTGTGTAGCACTGGCTGGCCTGGGACTCACTGTAGACCAGACTGGCCATAAATTCACAGATATCCATCTGCCTCTGCCTCCCAAACATTGCGATTAAAGGTGTGTGCCATCACTCTGGGCTAACAAGATTTAAAATAAGAATTATTTATACGGCTTGTGTGGTGGGCGCACAGCTTTAAGCACAGCACTGAGGAGGTAGAGAAGGCAGATTTGGGAAGGGAGAAGGGAAGAATATACAAGGAACCATGGGGATAAAGGGAAAGAAGGAGTTCGAAGGTGGGTGTGGGAGGGGAATAAAAGTAGACAGGTAATAGCACGAGCGTAATGGGGAAATGGGGACACTTTAACTGGGGAGGGGAGAGGGAGATTATACAGGAAGAAAAAGAGGAGAGATAAATAAAGCTTAGGTAGTGTGAAAAACCAGAGGGAAGTGTATAATTCAAAAACTTACTGAAAAATACACACATGTATGAGTGTATGTGTACCTGAAAGCTAAGGAACAAGAAAATAGTGCCAGACAGAAGAATCGTCCCTTCAAGTTGTTGGTCAGAGTGATCGAAGAGACTCCCCCAAATCATAGATTATTGCCATAGTCCTTGATTATCTACTAAAACTTTAAGACCTTATTTCTGAAGATAGGACATACTTTGGGCACAGGATTTGGAGCAATGGAGATGAAACTGACCCGGAAGCCTTTTTTCCTGAAGACTAGCTCTGATAGTTCATGAGGATATATGCAAGCTGCTAAGGGAGAAAAGCAATCAAAGGTCTAATCCAAGCTTTAAAGCCTAATAGCCACAGCAATGACCAGCACAACAAACTACAGTGGTATAATAGTGGCACTTTTATCTTAGGGGGTATTCAATAGCTACGTAACTGGATTTAAAACCCACTCAATGGGAGGGAACTAATATGTGGCACTGTAATCACAGTCATGTACACATGGCTGGAGAAGTCATAGACCGTAGAGAAAACCATATCTCTACCGTATCTCTAGACAAATGTTATTTCTTACTGTATGTTAAATATGAATCCTTATTTTTACAGACAAGTATTTCATTCACCACTCATCAAAGAAACTTCTCTTTGTAACAGATGAAGACTATTACAGAGTTCTACAACTGGTCACACAGAGAAAGTAAGTGTCTAAGAGGTACCCATCTACAATGGAGCCTCCGTACCTAAGCCTCATGACACATAGTGGAATACGGGGTGGAAAGAATACGAATGCTTGCATCAGCTCTTACCACTGAAGCTTCCGTGTAACATAGTGCGATGCATCCAAAAGGCCACAACAGGCGAAAATGTTTAGTGTGTGTCTCCATTAGAACTCCTATATTAAAACTGCTCCATCCATGGCTTAGAGACAGCTGTGGAAGAAGAACTGGAAGATTCTAAGAGCCAGGGTTGATGAATGAACACAAGGAAAGGGAGTCTTCCAGGCCTCTGGGAATTGCTCTATGAACTTACAGCAATGATGACAGCATGCACAATATGCATGCAAATTTAATCTGACAAAAAGCCAGCATAGAACTAGGAAAATGTGCAGTAGGCCCCAATGTTGGCTGAGGATAGGCGCTGATTACTGATGGTTGAGGGTGAGCTGATTTTCTTTGCAGTGGGAACTCTAGATAGGTTTATTAGACACCAGTGAATAAACTTGCACTGAGGGACATTTGAATACACAAACTTGATTTGATAGGCCTTAGAAGATATGACAGACTATATGAAATCCAGTGCAGGAGATATGGGAGTGCAGGCGGAGAAGGGGATCTAAATACGACCAAGATGCATGGAATGCCCAAAAGTTTAATAAGAATATACAATGTAATCAAAACAAACAATTCATAAAACTTTTGATTTTCATTTACTAGAGTCCGTGGTTATAAAAGGTATTCTTCAGGTTAGGTCTAGGTATGCTTATACTTATAAATTAACATGCTAGTGTTGAGCAAAAATCACTTTGAGAAAAAAAAATCAAAATCATCAGCTTTTTGCATGCTAAGATATGGCTTTATAGAAAACCGGTAGTAGAGAGAAACAAGTCATTCGAATTATCTTTGTGAAATTAACATACTTAAATTATACTTTTAGGTAGTTTTAATTTTTTATTTCTGTGCATGTGCATATAGAGGCAGACTCTCTCATTGAACATGTAAGTCACTGATTCCGCTAGGAAGTCTATCAGTGAGCTATCGTGTTTGCCCCATCTCCTTATCCTCTGAGCTGGGGTTCCACAGGCACAGAGACATGCCCGACTGCTTACACTCAGAACCCCTTGCCTGCATGCCTGGCACTTTGTCAACTGAGCCACCTCCTAGTCCCCAAAGTTATATCTTTGGTAGCATACAAGTAAGCCCAAATAATTTGTATAACTTGAAACATAAATTGAAATTTTTAAAAGAAAGATTTTGTCTACCAGCCTTTTCTACACCTATGATCAATTAGACTTCCTGGAAAATTATTTCCTTAATCTTGATTCTTTAAGTGCAAATACTGACACTTTTATGTGATTTGAAGTTTGCTATATTTATAAAGTAACTTGTTTACCAGAGAAACTACAAGATAATCTATTTATCACTGAAATTAAAACAGCTTCCGCTTTACTTATTTGTTTTTATTTATTTTATTTTATTTTAAAGGCATGTGGGTATTTATTTCATTATTCTTACAGTTTTTTGAAAACTTTTAAAAATAAAAAGTTTTGGTGAAAATAAAAAGAATCAATTACAGTGTATGTGAGTTTTGCACCACTGTCCTGCAATGCTTGCAGAGACCAGATGAGGGCGTCAGATCTCCTCGAACTGGAGATAGTCTCCATGTGGGTGCTGGGAACTGAATACAGTTCTCTGCAAAAGCAGCCAGTGCTCTTAACTGCAGACATCTTCCCAGCCACCTTTACTTCTTTTTTTAGGTACATTAATAATCGCATTGTGATTCGAGTCTTACTATGACATTGACATTGAATCAATTGATTAGAAAGTTTCCTTGTATATCAACATAAAAAATAGGTTACCACTTTCTTAAAGATAAATGTATAATAATTAGCCAAATTTATAATGATGGGATTAATGCAGTACATTACTATCGAAAGAGAATAAAAATGTATCTCACAGGATCTGAATTATAAATTTCCCTTTAATCAGTGTTACTGTATAGGTAACTCTCTAAGATTCACAGATTAACATCACATTGTTTTGACAGTACAGACAACATCAAGCTTCCTATCCTTTTGGAACAGGTGAGCATCAATTTGTGGTTCCAAAAATGAATAATGATGATTAATGATTTTGCTAAAACATCAAATAGCATTGATAGAAAGTGATTAAAATGAAATTCAGATCTTTTGCCTGCTCCACATTTTACACATTAATTCTTGTATATTTTTAAGTTCTGTTCACAGGAAAAATAAGAACCTTTGTAATTTCAGATTCTTTACAGTTTTATGTCACACATTACAGTGTGGTGTGGTACTAGAGTTTTCTGTCCATTATAACCTGATTGTAATCAAGAGGAACAATGTTAATTTATGCATCTTTAAAGTTTCATGAATTAACCCTGTGAGCTTTATGACACACTAGCATAATCATACCCAGTGATGTTCTAGCAGGCACTGCGTCTTTGTTGATCCAAAAAGATACCCAAGATAGAACAACTGTTAAGATGCAGGGTATGTAGGTCTGAATAGTGAAATAGCCCATTCGTCTGCTCAGGTCAAAGAAAATCGTCATGATAATATAATCTCCTAGAAGAAAAAAAAATTATTTAGGCTAAAATATACTTTCTAATTGATATATTTTAATATCAATAGCATTCACCCCTAACATTATGCCCTGCCATATGTCTTCTCCTTACCAGAGATTGTGTGAGAGATTTCAGTTGAGTTTCTTAACCCTACAAATGCAAACTGATATAATCTCCAGTATTTAGGATCGGCCACTTCTACGGAGGGCTTTTTCCACTTATACTCAATTTCATTTTTAGGGTACCCATCTAGAGAGAAAATTATGACAAAAGATATGTAGTTCAGCAAAATTCAAATCAATTACCACTGCAATACCAACGTCATCCAAATGATGATTATTAGAAATTCATTTCTCTTTCATCAATAAGGTTTATCAAATATATAAAATACCAACTGAAATATGCGTGTATACTTTAAGGAATGCTGTCTCTTTTATTCCAGTTTGCTCTGATCCCTTTATGGAGCCTATAGAAGCGTGGACCTCAGAAAGCATCTCAGCCTCTCACATGCCGGGATTAAAAGGTGTAAACTACCATGGTCTACAAATTAGTGTATTCTATTAGGCTTCTTCCCACAGGCTGTCAAAAAATTGCATGAATTCATCATGTTTGTAAACTATCTTCAAGTCTAAATTGATTATAAACCTATAATTCTGGCTTCAGCTTCTTATGTAAATTTATGTGGTTAAAATATTTTCACAATTGGAATTTCCCAATCATTCATATAGCTTTTGGAAATGTTTTAATAAAACTGAATTTTAATTTTTTTTCTAAAGAGTGTACATGTACCCTATTGCATAAGTAGAATAAACTTATTACTGGATGTATTTCAAAAGAAGAATTTATCTTTCACTTGGACACTTTATCAATAAAACAATAAAATAGCTGTCATTTCTGCTGTGTTAAGAATATTTACTGTTTCATTTTCTTCTTTTGAGTATTTAGCTTGTGATACTGTTTTTGATAAATTCTATTCATTATAGCTATAGAACAATGGACTGTAATTACACTCTGTGGGACTCTATACACACAGATAATTAGTGCTCTCAGAATTTTGGTACTGCTACAATTAGGATCAAATACAGTCTTTCACATTTGGCTGTAAATCACCGGAGATAAAAGTCTTTTAATTCTTTTTTTCCTGGTCCTGTATAGCCAACCTGAAGAATTGTATTCTTGATCATTAAGTTCATGTCATTAACCCCCACTGGCATTTACAAGGATATATTAATTTGTTGTAACATCAGTCAAAGCCAAGTTAATATCACATACATAATTTAGAATGATATCTAGGAAAGACTACAATGACAGCAAAATTATCAAATATTTGCATATCAAATATTCCTCGACTATTCCCACTAATCAGATCTTTGTTGTCATTTGGATGTTTTATTCTCTGAGAATTTAAAGTTTATACAACAGAGAACTGATATGAGATTGTTAATATAGAAGTGCACTATAATGAGACAAAATTTATTCACATATTCCAAGAAAAACTTTTAATTAATGAAAGAAAAATACACTTAGGGACTAAGTAAAACATAATGTTGGATAAAACTCGCGAGTGGCTAATTGTATCACACTTTAATAGGAACTGGCCCTAGAATGCACTCTGTGAAAAGAAAATTACAATATGTAAAAAGAAAAAGGAGCATTAACAATTGGTAAATATAGATAATATCATTTTAAAATTAACGTGAAACATTTCTAAGACTTAAAGATTATTTACACAAATATTTTATATGTATGAGAATAAATATGCTAGTAAATGTGAAATAAAATTAATATTTCTGTAATAACATGGTAACCATCTCATAAGAAAATAGGTTAGATTTTTATCCTCAAATTACTGAGTTCTGAACACCTCTACATTTACTGTGATTTTCTTTCATAAAACAAACTTACGAGTGCTTTGGCTTTTCCAAATGTCACTCACACATTTGCTATTCTTGTAGCATATATACTCTCCATTCAACCAATTTTTGAAACATATTTTAAAAGTCAATGTAATAAAGTTAAATTTTGCCTCAAGGAAGATGCTTTTAATTTGAATCAAATTTGTATTTTGGCTGTGTATAAATACTTGAATACAATCCTAGCCAAAGAATTCCTTTATTCAAAATAAGAAGACATGCATGGAACTAAAAGTTTTGAAGATATTTTTAGAAAATATATACTCACTAAATATTTATTTTCACTTTCTGATTTAAAAAAATAAAAAGAGCGTTAGTGATAATTATTTTTACATAAAACTTAGATGATATTTGCAATTCAGAATACTGTATTTCATTTCATTTTTAATTATAATTAAATATTTTGAGGTGAAAATACTGTAGAATTAACACATTTCTTCACTTACAGCTTGAAAATTCCAATGGACAGGAATGCTCATCCATAGGGAAGTTATGAAGCTGCAGGTAGCATTCTGCGTTAATTGTCAATCTATTTAGATGAAAAAGTTAGTATTAAAAAAAGAGAATTAAATCAATGAAAAACTACTGTCCGATTTTAAATCTTAATTTTTACTTCCAGTAATGGAGAGAGATACAACAAAAATTCTAAAACTTAAAGAGAAATATGACCCCATTCACAACTCAGTATAGAAATTTTAACCATTTTTTCTCCAGACAACTAAGTTGCCACTATATATTTTTCAATATAATCTCTACAATCTCTGTACTTAACATTTAAAAAATCCAAACTTCAGAGCCTCCACAAATATACAGAGGAAAACACATCTTCATAGGTAAACTAAATTAATATGTTGTACAGAGCAGTATGTGGTAATTTTTTCTCTTAATTTAGTTTGATCATCTTCCCATTTAGAAAGATTTTTAAGGAGCAGATTTGTTGAAGGGAATAATTACACTTACACATCAAGGTTTTTATCATGATGTTTACAACACTGCTAAAAATCAGAATGATATCCAATTCCTAGAGAAAAGTCGTGATGATTCATACTGTGGACTGAATATGAGGCAAAGTCTACTCAGCTTTCAAAGAGGAAATCAAAGTTTCTTTCCAAACTTGTTCATAAAATAGCATCTCTGTCTGTAAAGCAGTATTGGCAAAAATGTGTCAATGTTTTAGACTTTAGCATTTGAAACAGGCCCTGTATGTCCTAATTTGCAAGAGTGGAGGAGGATTACTGATGAGGAGCTGGCCAATAAGCAGTGAAAATCCTTGGACCAACAACATTATAAATCTGCGTTACCCACCGTAGAGTATACAGAACTCTTCCATCATTCCAAATCCGTAGCAGGCGATTAGGAGTTGTTATCCAGTGAGCATCAGATTTTCTTGAATTTCTGAAAAAAGTGTCAGGAATCCAAATTTTGCCCACCATGTTACTGTTCAGCATAAGTACTTTCATGGTGCTGTTGAACTTTAAACGACTATCAAACCAGGTTTGGGCAAAAATTATATCTATTGTGTACTCCTAAAAGATAAACAAGACAATGGCATATTAGAAATGCTAATGTTTAAATGTTTAACTCAGAAATTTTAAAGTTTATGGTACAAATTTCCTGTAAATAAATAGCACTTATATTCAGTCTTTTGGAGGAAAAAAAATGCCAATAGCTTTAACATGTTATAAAATATGCTGTGCTTTCATTTTTAATTAATTTTTAATTTATTCATTTTTTAAAAATTTTATGTGTATGAATATTTTGTCAGCATGTATGTTAATGCACCATGTCATGAAATGTCTGTGAAGGCCAGAAAGATCATTGTATTCCCTGGATACTGAAGTTACAGATGGCTGTTAGCTGCCATGTGGACGCTGGGAAATGAACCCTGGACGTTTGCAAGAGCAACCAGTGCTCTTAATCACTGAGCAATCTCTCTAGTCCTACCTCAAACTTTATTTAAAATCATTTCATTTGAAACACATAATGTGAAATCCACTTTTTCCAATAATTTCTGCTGCACACTGTGGCTTTAGTATTTTATTTTATAATATTTCATTTTACTTTCCAAAGATTTATATGTAGGTACAATTACAAAGATAAAGTAAATTATCTTAATGCTAATAACATTAAATGTTGTGAAATTTACACATATTTGTCACAAAAATTCACATAATCTTTCAATATAAAGAAGCAAATATCCATCAAACTATTTTAAATCCCTTAAAATGTCTTTACTCTGAAGTACAAGGTCCCACCATTTCAATACAATGTTATTGCCCATTTAAGGTGACTACAAAGAATCTCACTAAGTAATCATGACATGTTAAATACCATATGTTTTCTACATGTTATCATGTCATTAAATTTTTCTAAAGTCTTTTAAAATAAGTACCAGAAAAATGTTTATTTTCCAGTAATATCAAGTAATGAGAAGAAACACAATTCTTCCCAAGTCAGAGTTAATCATCAAATTACTTGACATTTACAAGGCTGAATGATATGTTCACAGCAATAAAAATACAGGCTATCATTCTCATAGCCAGCTCTAAGGATTCATGACTTTGTTCATTCAGTAAGTAACTTCCAAGAGAAAATAACATGGATTTGAAAACATTTTCAGGAGGAGGCAATTAGATATTACCTAACATAAGCATGAAATTTTATTTTTTTTGAAAAACTAAGAGACGTGCAGCAATAATCAATGATACAGAGGAATGGAATTGAATCCAAAGATCTCTTGCTATTTCTTTCTTTCTTTCTGTGTTCACATAAGTTTGACATTAAACAAGCAAGGAAAATAATTAAAAATATGAAGTATAATAGTTACATATGGCAAGAAATACTGGTTACTTGCTCTTGATGTGATATTTGCAATTCGTCAATTTGCCCGAAAAGAAATATTGAGTATAACAAACAGAAGAATCTGTAGAAGTCTGAATAATGACTGAAAAACTGAAAAAAAAAAAAAAAACCCTGGGAAACCAAAGAGGAAATAGGCTGAGATTCAACTTACTAATAGGAAATTGGAACAAATCATAGTTTTCAGGAAGAGTATTTGTCATTTGGTTACTGGAATACAGAGATACACTGAGTGGGAATTTCATTTTATCAGACACTTAGGCTACGGACATTTAATCATCTTAAGGAATAATAATAGGAGAGGGCTCCATGATATCAGCATTCATTAAGCAGGGTAAATGGATTACTAAATGCACTGTCACCGGTCTGACTCCTCCTTGAACATTGGTGGAAACACATGGAATAATACTATCTTTTTCTGGCTTCCTTCTTGGGACATATGTCATTAACAATAATTGGGATCAACTGTGATTTATCTAAGTATCTTCTTCACAAAACTCAGATGATTAACTATTTGGGGCCTAATGTTAAGTATGCTCATCTTTATTCCAAGGAACACCCTGGAAAGAGGATGTAGTCAAGGCTATTTAATGGAATCAAGCCATCATTTCTGATGAGATGATATAGCAGAATATTCATTAAACCCAGGTAGGCTCATGGCCTGGGAAATTTCCAACACTGTTTACTCTAACAAGCCTCACAATACATAAGCATTTGTAACTTCAGGATCCCTAATAGATATTGAAAGTAACATGTGATAACACTTTTCTAGTGATAGAATTTTATGAACAGCACAAATAGTGTTCATCCAGAAATGTATTATGTCCAACTGACAATCAAACTTGGGGCCTTCCACATGCTAACTTATATTGTTAGCACAAGACTAGTTTTTTCTTTCTTTTTTTTTTTTATCAGAACATGTGGTTTTAAATGTGATCAATGTTAAAAGGTTGTGATTGCTAAGAGGTCAAACTTCCCTAAAATAGAAACTTTTGAAGAGAAATGAAACTAATTTCTACTCTCAATTTTTCCCTCAATCTAAGATTGAAAAGAAAAAGATGTAGAGCACATTTTTGTTAACCTGTATATGCTTCTCAGAGCCTTGCAGAAGCTAGCTTTTCAAACCCTTTCTAACAGCTAATCCTTAATAAGAATCTCATTGAGATAAGGAGGTTATTAAAGTCTGTGTGCTATCTTATGATTAATCAAAATATCCACTTCTGTTTACTAATTCATATTAGTATAATTTCCAGAAAATGATCAAGCTATGTTTTTGTACCTTATGTTCTTATTTAAAGGTTCTAATCATCTGCATGATGAGAGAAAATACAAAATGTATTTTTTATTCATTCCGAACAACAGCAATAGCTTCTAGGAAAAAAATATTTTGAGATGAAGACCAGTACATTCAATACTTGAATTCTAACATGCCTTGTAAACTTTTCTATATCTCCCTGAAAGATTATCAAGAAACTGAATCAATGTGGAACAACTGTGTTATCCTGACTTATATGTTAATCAGAGAAAATTATATGTGTGTATTTGTAGAATAACCATAAGTTATGAATTGAGTTCCTTACTACAACTCACACTTAAAGTATTAGTTAAATCAGTGTTATGATTGGTTTAGTAATGGAAAAATATTCAAACAAATTCAAAATAAACAAAAAAGTTACAAAACAAAAAGACTCAGAAGTCCCAATAACTCATTTTTTGATTTTCTGTATCATACTTAAGCATGAATTTCCTACTAAGTATAAATATCATGATATTCTGCATGTAATTTCAAATAATAAAATGTCTAAATTGGTACAATCATAGTACAGCCAAACTCTAGACAGAATACAGAAATTAAAACAGAAATAGCTTCCCTGTCATTACAGAGACTATAGCACAATAACTTGGTCAGCAATAGTTTCCATGACTAAACAGTAGGCAACTCAGAAATGCATGGGAGCTGTCACCATTGGTTTATATCAGAAACACAGCCGATTAGATAGACAGACACATAGGAGAGAATGGATAGGATATTCATAGTGAATCTGCTCATGTGATATTACAGGAGTGACCATTCTAAAATATGCAGAGAAGACTGGTACATGGAGAGGGATGAGGTGATGCTTCAATTCTGAGATATGGCATTCTACAGTCTGACAAGCTTCCTCTCTGAGAACAAAGCCTGTTCTCTTAATCTTTCATGAGAACATATAAGGCTCACCCAATTTGTAGAAAATAATTTCCTTTTCTCAAAAACTCCTGGTTTATATGTTAGCTACATTTATAAAAAAACAAATCTTCACAGAGAGAGCTGATCTGGTGTTTTCACCAAATACTAGTTAAGTATAACCTAAGCAAGATGACACAAAAATTTCCCATCATGGTGTCGTGACCCTTAGAAAAGATCTTTTTGAGTTTGAAAAGTCTAACAAAAATCACCCATGTGTCTATTTCTGGACAACCAGAAATGAATGTTTTTGATGGAATAAGAAATGTATCTGGTGCTTTATCTGTGTATTCTACTCCTTTTACCTCATCTCATCTCAGCCTCTAGCTCCCAGTGAATTTTGTTTCATGTTTCTCATTTGAATGGTATGTATGCACTAAAATTTACCTTCATAAATTTAGTCCACTTTTCCTATTGTATACAGCGTTTTACCTAAATGATCACGAATTCTGAGAAGAACTGATCAAACCTGAAGATATGAAATAGTCAGAGAAATTCCCAGAAGACAAGCCCTGGAAGCCATTAGGATTCAGATGTGTAAAACATCCTAAGATAAAGCATATTCTTATACAAAATGTTTTCTTTCATTTAAGCACAGAAGACTAAGTGTAATTTTCTTAATGACATGATCATTTGCTTTCCACCATTCAAACTTTTTTGCAAAATAATTGTTCTACAATTTCAAGCTCTGTCTTCTGGTGCTGCCTTGACATTTTAACCCTAATTGAGAAGGAAGTAGCTTTCTACGGACATTCAGTGTGTAAGAAATCCTGATTGCACATCACACAACTGTAACTCCCTCTCCTCCTCCCTCCCTGCCTCCTTTCTTCATGTCTTTGTGGCTAAGGAGTAAGCATGTGAACTACATAGCTAAATCCTCAGTGTGCATTAATTTCATAATACAGGAAAGCACTACTCTTCACTTGATTTTCTTTTGAGCAAAATAACCTAGGGTCACCATTAACAGTTTTAAATCAATATGGATACATATTTAGATCAATTTGGTGTTTATTTGTTTTGTTTGTTATTAGAAATGTTGAGACCCCTTTCCCATTAAGTTCTACACTTCTCTGGTAGAAATAACCCTTATCTTTATAACTTAGAATACACAAATTGTCATCATACAGTGATGGATAAATATTCCAAAATCAAGAAATAAAAAATGTTGGACCAGAGAGATAGCTCAGCATGTACAGAACCTGCTATGCAAGCTTAATGGTCTGAATTTGATCCACAGAACTTACCCACTCTTAGCCAAAGAACTAGAGTCATTGATTACTGCTGGATGAGGAAGAGCTAATCTTAAAGGGAGGGACTCTAGATAGGATGACTAAAGTTCAGGGGATGAATGTGCACTGAAAGACATCTGGGAACACTAACTTGACATAATAGGCCTTACCACAAATGCCAGAATGCGTGAAATCTGGTGGGGGTAATATGGAGGACTGCTAACAGGAGAGGAGTATTAAGATATTAAGATCTTCTGCAGGACATACACAAAATTCAGTTAAAAAATTACAAACAAAAGTGGAAAAAGAGAACTGATTCTAAAATATTTTCTCTGACTTCAAAATGAATGCACACAAACACACACTGTGTGTGTGTGAGAGAGAAACACACACACATACACACATACTATACTAACAAAATTCAGTTTAAAAAGAAAAAAAATACTTTGTCTAAGTCAAGAAATATATATTTTTTTATATTCTGGATACTTAAGACATATTTAATGTTTCACGAGCTGAACAAATTCACAGCAAATGAGCACATCATAAAGAAGCTGAGAGATGAGATATTGTTCATTTCTAGTTTTCACTGTTGTCTCTCCCAATGAGGTACTAAAATGTTTTACATTCTTTTAAAACATGATCTATGAAAAGAAGTAAATTTTATATAATTGGTGATAAAAGTTAATAGAAGCCACTTGAGCAAAGAAATCAAAACCATTGTGACAAGCTTTTAACTATACCAAGAAAATGGACTTAAAAGTTTAAAATGTAACTGTATTTCTTCAAATATAATAATTCATCATTTCCATAAAGACTAAAATCATCTCTTCTTCTTCGCAGCACATGAAGGTCATGTGATCTGACAGGAAACATGTCCTGCTTCTCCGCTATCTTTGCTCTTCATAATCTCTCAAGTTAATATACTTGGCAGGGAGTAATCTTTTCCCGTTAATGCAGTAAAAGGAGCAAAAACGTTATTTTGATCTGTAAAGGCTGCATCTCACAATTCTAAGATGAAGAATTTAGAGACAAAAAGAGGTGGGAGAAGATGAGGGATTAACATGCAAAGATTAGAACCAATGGCATGCATAGGCCATCCTGCTTCATATGAAAAGATAGAAAAAGACTTGAAAATCAGACACTGTTTAATTATGCCTCCAACACACACACACACACACACACACACACACATGCACATACAAGCAAACCTGAAAAAACACACAAAAAAACTTTTAATAGTCTTCATAAGTGAAAAACAAATAAAAAACTATTACTTACTGAGAACAATTACTTATTTCCATTTAATTTCGTGATCTTTGCTACTCTATACATTTGATTTAAAGTTTTCCTATATTTTTATCCTAAAAAGGATCAACTTTTTTCAAGATTTTTATATTTGATAATATAATTTCCAAATATTTACTGAATTCATCAAATCCTATTTGTCCTGCTGGTCCTCTGTAGTCCTCTTTGAAAGGTGATTATTTTGGAATATAGCCCCACGGATTGCCCACATTCTCTCCGAGTTGCACACCTCACAGCTGGTGTTATGGTTCCTCAGTCCTATATTTATTGGACTATTAGAATTTCTAGCAAGATGAATCTACCCAACTTCAGAAACCATATTCTATGACTATGCCGTATGCTACCCTTGTGACTAAAATACTTAGAATTTATTTGCAGTTGTGGCTTGGGTTCTCATTCCTGGCCGAATTTTTTTAATGTACTTATTGTTAATTCAGAACCCCCACCCCCTTCAAATAAATAAAATGTAAGAACTACAAAGTTTTTAAAAATGTGTTTTCTCTCTGGTTCTCCATTTTCAAAGTTCCTCCTACTGAACACATTGCTAGTACATATTTGTAATTTTCAATCCTGAAATGTTTACACCAACTAGTATTGTGCTGTAGTTTCCTACTAGATACCTATGATAGAAAAATTATCTTTCACTTCCTAGACAGTCATTTCACTTGAGGAATTGCTATAACCCTTTGAAGTCTTACATGCTAGTCAGAAGGGGAGCTAATAACTGGGTGATGGCTGAGCCGAGGAGTAAAAACATGCTCCTTTTCCCGAACCTGCAAATTCATGAGATGAAAAATGCTTCAATCCCAGTTTCCTAGTCTACTAACCTCATTTAGCATTTTCTTTCCTTTGGATTTGAATGCATATGTTTTTCTACTTATATTTAAGATAATTTAAAACAGAGTACGTATAAAATTGCAATGCCTCTCCAAGTTACGTAGATCCTTTTCACTCTTTGTTAGTATATTTCTTATTTATTTTTTACTATAAATTCTCAAAATAAGATTTAAAGAAATCATCTATTGACTTATTTGTCCCATTGATGCAGCTAGCATCAATTATAATATATTTGAAAGGAATATAAAGATTGAAAGTCTTGCTGTGCTCTAAAACAAAGGAAATTTGTAATGAAGTTTTTAATCTTATAACTTATAGAGATGCTATTTAAGGTAGACAAGTTTCAAAAGAAAGAAAAAGCACTTTGTAATAAAGTAAAGTATTGCTCAATAGAACAGTTAAACAGACATATTAATGTTTTCTCTCCATTGAAACTGTATGAACAATTAGTGGGAAAATTTTTTAAACTATCTTCTCATCTGTTAAATTACACTCCTGTTTCCTTCCTTGATTATACTCATATTCAAAGCAATTTTGCTCATTTTATGAAAGTGAGTTGTTTTTCCTGAATTGTTTAGTTTCCTATTAATCTCCTTGATGACAGTGTTTTTCCATAATAAACACTATCAAGTGCTCAATTGAGTTTTCTTTTTACATGTTTTAAAGTTGCTGGTTACAATAGCAATTGCATTTCATTCACTTTAAAAAAGGGGGAAAAAAAAGAATCTATGTCCATGGTTCCAAGTATATAATTTCTCCCACAAAGAAAACAAAATCATTGCTCCTATGAATCCTTCATTGATGAAGATCATCATGGAAGTCTCTTTGTAGGTATCACATCAAAGTGCTTCTAGAACACTAATACAAGTGTTCTCATTTCTCTTTGATGTCTATATTTTATAATTAACAAATTTAGATATTTGGAAAAAATTACCCTCCAAAGTAAATATTCAGAAGTTAAGAAAAAGCAAATTCCTCTATGTGTTAGTGTGTTAAAAAAAAAAGCTTGTCTTCTATAAGCATTAATGACATGAAAACTGAACATTGATTCTCCTAAATATCAAGGTTAAGACAACACTTCATATCCGCATAATTTAAAAAATTCAGCAGTATTGAATACAGATGTATACAATTTTTCTCTGAAAACACTCTATAGATTGTATATACATTTGTTATGGGCAAGACTGGTACTAAAATCTGAAATGCTTTTCCTCCCATTATGTACAGGTTTCACTAATTCCAAGCAAAGATTTTGCTGTGTTCTTGACTATTCCATGAGTGCTAACCCCTAACTAAGACTACCTCCTAGGTCAGTTCAGTGGAATACCCCAACATTCTCAGTCTGTTTCTATTCACTAGCATTATGGTGAACTACTTTTCACAATAATGGTGACTTTTGACTAATGGAAAAAATCAATATATTGATTGTCAGTATATTCATCAATGCAGACAGTTATGAAAGTTAGTACCAGCCAAGTAAACACCATATTAGGAATCAGTAGACACAAGCAACAGTTAGATATAGCATGATATTTCTCTAGCTAGTAATTATGACCTACAGTAAGAAATGATCTGATCCATGTAATAGTGACCAATCAAATCAGAAAACAGCAAAATGCTAGAGAGTGATATGCTCACCAAAGTCACATGCCAAACCGTATGTCCGAGTATGTCCTAGAAAATGTGACTTCATCTGTAGAAAGGAACTGCTTAGAAATGATGAATTAAAAGAAAAACAAACAAGAAAGATGTGGGGCTAGAGAGATGGCTCAGTAGTTAAGGACATACACAGGCACACAAACACATAATTTAAATATATATATATATATATTTTTAAAGAAATAAATGTTTTAGGGATGGTTCTAAGTCATTTCAATTTAAGATTTGAAAAAAAAGAACAACAACAAAACAATAAGATACTGAGACACCAAGGATGAACAAAGGAGAAGACGGTAAGATATGAGTATATGCTAGGGAGTGGTATAACTGATTAAAGAAAAACTCAAGGCTGTCACATCTCCAGACAAATGTAATTTCTTACTTTGTGCTACATATGAATCCTTGTTTTTACAGACAAGTATGATAATCACCACTTATCAAAGAAGCTTATTTTGTAATAGACAGAGACTATTAGCAAGTTCCACAACTGGACACAAACGGAGATTAAATGTCTGTGAAATACAAAACTTAAGTGACACATCTAAAATGGAAACGCTACACCTAAGACTCATGGAACATAGTATAACAATGAGTAGAGAGAATACTAAGGCATCTTCCAACTCTCAATGAAGCTCTCTAATGCAGCAGGGTGTAATGAACCCAAGGCTCAGGGATTATTGCAGAAGAAGGAATGGAAAGATTGTAAGAGCCCAGGGAGGACATGCATCATCATATGAAAACAGAGTCTTACAGGCTCCTGGGAATTTGCTCATATGAACTTAGAGCAATGGTGATATTAGTCACAAGACCTATGCAAACTCAAGCAGACAAAAACAGTCATAGGACTGAGGAAATGGATAGTGGTCCCTAATCTTAGCTAAAGTACTATTAGACATCTGCTTACTATGAACTTGCACAAAGGGATGTCATGGAACACTAACTGGACTCAATAGGCCTTAACATAAATGACAAAATGCTAGAAATCTAGTGGGGAGCTATAGGAAGGTGATGATTGGGAGAGGGGGTATAAAGATGATTAAATACACAGAATTCAAGAACAATATTTCTTACAAAGTAAGAAGAGTTCTCCACACTGTTTTCCAAGATGGTTATACAAGTTTGCATTCCCACCAACAGTGAATGAACATCCACTTTCCCCACATCCTCTCTAGTATTTAATGTCATTTGTTCTCTTGATCTTAGCCAGTCTGACTAGAGTAAGATGAAATCTCAAAGTGGTTTTGATTAGCATTTCTGTAAATATAAAGGATGTTGAGCAATTTTTATTATGTTTCTTAATCATTTTTATTATTCTTTTGAGATCTCTCTGTTCAGGTCCTTAGCCCATCTTTTTATTGTGTCGTTATTTTCTTATTTCTTTGTTTTTTGAGTTTTTCATATATTCTGGATATTGATCCTCTGTTGGGTCTGTTGTAGGTGAAGATTTTCTCCCATTCAGTGTGTTTCTTTTTCATTTTCCTTGCTTGTTTCTTTTGCTGTACAAAAGACAATTAATTTAAGAGGTCCCACTCCTGGATTGCTGATATTAATACCTGAGTATTAATGTCTAAGTTTGAAAGTCAAAAGTCTTTTCCTTCACCCATATATTGTAGGATACTGCTTACGTTTTCTTCTAGAACTTTCAGAGTTTCAGGTTTCATACTGAGGTCTTTGAGCCATTCGGAGATGATTTTTAAGCAGAGTGAAAGATAAAGTTCCAATTTCACTGGTCTACAGGTAGAGACTCAATTTTGAAAGCACCATTTATTGAAGATGTGCTTCTTCCACTGTTTGTTTGTGGAAAATCTGCCAAATATCAGGTGGCTGAAATTCCATGAGCTCATGATTGAGTCTTCAGTTATGTTCCGTCTTCCTATGTGTCTGTTTCTGTGTCAGTACCATGCTGTTTTATGATTACAGGTTTGTAATACAGCTTGAGATCTGGTTTGGTGATGCTCCCCAGCATTGCTATTTTTGTTCAAGATTACTCTAGTTCTTCAGGGTATTTTTTGATGCCATATGAATTTTAGTATTGTTTTCTGGTTCAGGGAAGAATGTCATGGGGTTATTCATTGGCATTGTGTTGAATCTGTAGACTGTTTTTGGTAGAATGGTCATTTTTCACAGTATTAATTCTAACAATTCTATGAAGAGCATGGGATGTTCTTGCATCTCCTGGTTTCTTCCTTTATTTCTTTCCTTAAAGATTTAAAATTTGTGTTGTAGAGATCTTTAATGTGTTTGGTTATGTTTATTTCTGATTTTTTAAATGAAATTATGAATGGTTCAGTTTCCACGAATGCTGCCCCCATGTACTTATTATTGGTATAGAGAAAGAGTTCTGTCACTTTGCTCAAAGTATTGATCATTTCTAGCAGGTTTTTTTGTGGAATTTTTGGGATCTCTTATATTTGATATCATATCATCTGCAAATAGTGATAACTTACTCTCTTCTTTTCCAAGTAGTTCTCCTTTTATTTCCTTATCTTGTCTTATTGCTCTAGTAAAAGTTTTAAGAACTATATTGAAGAGGAGTAGACATAGTGGACAGCCCTCTCTGCTCCTGATTTTAATGAGAATGTTTGCCATACTTCGCTGTTTTGAATAGTATTGGTCATGGGTTTGTTGTGAATAGCTTTCACTGTGGTGAGGTATGTTCCCTCCAGTCCAATTTTCTCTAGGACTTTTAAGATGAATGCATGTTGGGTTTTATCAAAGGCCTTTTCTGCATCTATTGAGATGACCATGTGACTTCTGTATTTATGTCCATTTATATGATTTATTTTATGTATTGACTTATGAATATTGAACCGTCCCTGAATCTGAAAAATGAAGCCTACTTGATCATGGCAAATGACCTTTTTGATGTATGTCTGTAAATGGTTTGTGAGTACTTTGTTGAGAATCTTTTCATATATGCTCATTAAGGACATAGACCTATAATATTTTGTTATTGTTTTGTCGTTCTCTTGTTTTGGTATTGGAATGACACTGGCTTCATAGAAGGGGTTTGGGAGTTCTCCCTCTATTTCTATATTTATATTGTGAAGTATTTAAGAGATTTTTAAAGTATGGTTTTTCTACTATGCTATGGAACATTAAAACTTACTCTTCCCATTATATTAAACTCAGTCATCATACTCTTCTTTTAAATCTAGTTTCTCAACTTACTGATTAATAAAATTCAATGTATAAAATTCAAAGCAGATGTAATACTGATTATTTTAATGGTTTTATTTATTATTTGTTGACTGTCATACATATTTCAAATGCACTATTTTTTCCTGTCCATTGGCCTTCGATGTGAGAAGAGAAGGGGCTAAAAGTATTTAAACTGGGGGCAACAGAAGGCCGGTCCTTTTTCCTCCCCATTGGCCATTTGGCTCTGACCACCGTGAAGTCGCAAAATCCAAGCCTCATGGATTTACTAATGTAACTTATGGAGGGAGGGTGGGAGCCCATGTTCTGTAAGTAACCCCCTACCCACTGTTCTGTTAGTAAGCCCAAACTAGCTAGATTTTGCCTAATTATGAGTGGAGAAATTTGTGCATTTGTGGCAAGGCCTGGGGAGAGAGGCAGGTTAAGTTTGTCTGCCTCTCCTAAGAGAAATTTTGATAACAGATCCTGAAAAGCTCTGCTTAAGGACAAATCTTGCATGTTCCACTGCCAGATGCCAACAAAGATGCTCCTGACTGTATGATAGAGACTTGTCTAGTATGTGCACCCTCAGCATATTGATAATTGGATTTAAGGCCTGCTCCTCAGTGAGGGAACACACATCTGATATTAGGAGAAAAGTCAACCCCCAGTGATGATTGGAGGAGTTATAGGCCCCCATAAAGAAGCTACTGTAATTGTTTGCAAGATGAATATGATTGATGCACCTGCTTAGGTACTGCCTAAGCATTTGTGTTTATGCCCATAGGTTAGATAATGCAGTATTTGTGTGGCTGTTACTTTTGTTGTTGTTGTTTTACAGTTGTGTTTTAATAGTAGGAGTATCATTGAAACCAGATGATAATCTATGCCACAGTGGAAAGAACATCATCCTACACCTGTTATTCCCTCACAAATCCCTTGTTACAGAGGCTCAGGGACTATTGCTGGAAAGGATGGTAGAAAGTTTCCTAAGAACTAGAGAGAAAAGGGGTGGGGTGAAGGAGTAAATGTACAGTTTCTCTCTGCCTCAAGGGACATGCCTCCAAGAATGTGACTGACAGAGATGAAGCCAATAGAGTCAACTACTTTCCAACCAATCAGTGACTTGAGAGGGAGGGTCTAGTGGGAAAGCAGTAAAAGCTGGGTAGGAGATGTCGGAGCGTGCACCACTGATCTCCATCTTGCGTGTGTGTGTGTGTGTGTGTGTGTGTGTGTGTGTGTGTGTGTGTGTACTTCTGTTCAAAATGCTGGCTCCCGCATTCGAAATTTCTGTCTCTCTCCCTGCGAATGAATCCTTTTTAAGTAACCTCAAATAAACTAGTTTCTCTAATTAGAGAGCATGCTCTATTCGCTCAATTGGTTCAAACAGGTGGGTGGGGCTGAATGCTGGTCTCAAGTGAGAGGAGAATTCTTAAGACAGTGTTCTTTGATATACTACTCTATGCTCGAGGACAATTGTCACAATATTACAATACCTTGTAGATACATTACAGGAATTATAAAACCACCTTACAATTAGTTTCTCTGTATTGGCCTGCTGTATCCATATTCTACACTGCTATGAGAATATTGTACTGAAAAGGTATATGTACTTATGACAGTACCCTAATGAAAGTGTTTCTACAAACGTCTCTCTTCTAAAGAGATGCAATATACACAGAACATGAAAAAAACACATAAGCCTCCTATTGTGAAGGTTTACAAGAGCATCCTAAATACACCTTCTCATACCCCTTCTGGTTATTTACCCTGTACTTTAAATTTCAGTGGCAGAAAACTGCTGAACTTTCTTTTCAGAAAGAAGACCTTTTTGTTTTTATTGTCCCCACCCCCCAGCCCAGCAAGTTCCATTTGATCTATGATTTTTCCTTTTGCATCTTAAGTTTCTTTTGAATTTCTTCAGAGAATAACTCTTGATGGGTCAGGTGATTATTGTTTATACACTAGAATTGTCTTATCCAATAATTCATTGGAATAACAGCCTACTGATTCCACTTGTGAATATCTGGCACACAGTTACTGTACATTTTGATCTGAATTCATTCAGAATCAGCTATCAGAGCTCTCTCTCTCTCTCTCTCTCTCTCTCTCTCTCTCTCTCTCTCACACACACACACACACACACACACACACAGAACATGGAAACATATACTTAGAACCTCTGTATGTATAGTATTCATTACTCACCATATTTATAGGATCAACTGGCCCAATGCTGTTCACATAAACGTCAGTTTCTATAACTGTGGGCCTCACTGTAAAACATCAACACAGAATGAGTTATTCTCAGAATTTTAGGGTAAAATGTAGTTTAGAGTCTAAACAATATACTTCTACATAAAGTGAACCACTGGTGTTTACCAGCCTTGCTCAGAGATAGAAGTTGAAAAAGGATAGATTGTAACTTTTGATTATTTCCCAGTGGTTAATGCTCCCACAAAGACTGATTTAAAAAATACAATAAGAAATCACTAAAATCAAAGGTGGGAAAACATATAATAAGCACCTATCATTTGCCTGTTCCAGCATATACTGAAAGTTATTTAAAAAGGTAACATGTAATAAACTAATATTAAAATAATGACTACTAAACTGCCTCCAGGTCTCACTCATCTTGGGATATCAATAAAGCATGTATTCATTCTTCCTCTCTTGGTAACAATTTTCTATGGATTGTTGATATTTGGCCACCACGTAAGGCATCTTTTTTATTCCTGGGAATTTGTATATTCTTTTAAAAATATCTTATTTATTATTTTTATCTTATGTGTATGAATGTGTTGCCTACATGTATGTAAATGCACCTATATTGTTCAGTGTCCATGGAGTCACAAGAGGCCCTTGGATCCCCTGAAATTGCAGTTATAGACCATTGTTAGCTGACATAAGGTGCTGGAAACCAAATCCAGATACTCTGCAAAAACAGTCAGTGCTCATAACCACTGAGCCAGCTCTCCCCTATATAGAAATTCTTGTAATTATTATTTGTTTTGCTTTGTATAGTGTCAATAGTGCTTGATGTCTGTCTGGAAAAACACTATTGACAACATACAAAGTAAAACAAGCCTTGATCAGAAGAATTTGTATCAAAATGTAAGTCACTAATAGGCTTTTCAATGTGTAACAAGTGATGTAATTAAAAGTTAGCCACAATATTGCTATATCTGATGGTGATTTGGGTCCTATATTCTTTTAGGGTTCTCTGTAATGAGATTTTTGGTTTCCTTTAATGAAATTTACCACAGTGACAGTGTTTTTGCTTTTAGTTTGCCATGAAGAATATTTTTACACGTTTGCCTTACCTTTACTTACTTAGAATTTAGATTTTTTGATATTGAGAAAATGCTTTTGTTTCAGAGCCTTTCCCTTCATCCAGAGTTGGAAAGTGACAACATTTCTATGATGTTTACACAGGAAAACATATTCCAGTTCAAAACTAGAAAAATGCCACTCAGAAGGAACTGTCATTCCAGGCTCATTCAAAGATTTCTTAACACTCAGTATGATTATGTTTAATTCATCTATACACACAGATGAAAGAGTTTTCTTTGGAGCACTCTAACAATAAATGAAAAACTGATGTACTGTCAGAGCAAATCACATTTCTTTTTACCAAAGACATGGCGAGATGACACTGTAAGGCCTTTTTCTGGGCTGTGTTTCTTAATATTCTGCTTTAAGCACAACCTTAGAGCATACATGAATCCCCAGTGGGAGTGAGCATACAGAAAGAACAGAGGTACAGGACAACTTGAACATTCACGGAATAGAAAGAAGAAAAACATTAAACTTTAACAAGAAAACAGCAGTGAGGTCAGTAAGATTTCCACCTCAGAGCTAACGCAAAGCTGAAATGTTGGAAATTAGCTACCTAATCAGAAAATGTAAAGCAAGACAAACTTTTAAGCCTTTTCTCTACAGTTGACCTAATAATGTTTCATGGAACCCCACCTTTTTCATTCTCTCCAAGGTATCTTCAACATATTATATAATTTTTGCCCAGTTTTGTTTATTAAAATCAATTCATGTCAAGTAAAACTATAATCTTGATTTTTGTAACACGGATTTTTCATACTATCTCATCTTTGGTATTGATATAAGCAAATCATATAATTAGACCAGACATTTAGGCAACAAACACAGACATTTCCTGTATGTTTACTAACGGTTTTTCAATTAAAAATAACTTCATGAAACTGAGTATATATTACTGTTTGCAGATGGTACAGGTCCAATTAAGCATGGAAATAACCCACTTATTTAAGCACTCTTATGTATTAATTACTTTCATGTTCTCATAGTCCTTGCCTAAATCTTGACTTTACATTTATCAACTAAACCAAGCTCAAAGATTTATGAAGTTTTCCTCAAAGTTCCTTCAAGGAATTGACTCCCAAGAAATACTTCTCAAAGGTGCTATTTCATCCAGATGGTACTTTTAGGAGAGCTATTATTCAATATTTTTGGTTTCTTTAGTGTCTGAATCTGGCTTATCTATCAGGATCAAATCATTTAGTGAAATGAATTAGGTATCATTATTTTCTAAAATAAATTTGTATAGTATAGTATTTATAATATCCTCTCTTACATATTTGGTGAAATTCATCAATAAAGACAAAAAAATAATTATTATTATGACCTGAATCCTTAGCTTCTAAAGATATTTTTGGAAAATTTGGAAATAAGAGATCAATATTCAGAAATACTAAGATATCAATACAAAGCATTCTGGTTCTGAGGGTTATATAGTTGTGTAGTGCATATTTGAGGCCAAAATTATAAAGTATACTATCAGACAATACAAAGTTAAATTAGAAATTACGTACATAAAATAGTGCACCTTTCAGGAAGAAAACTAGAGAAATACTTCAAATATTTCAAAATAAAAAAGAATAAAAACAAAGTGAGGTAGTAATATAGTTTTTTTTAAGTACAAATGTTATTGATCTGCTTAAAGAACATCTATACTTATATAGACATTGAATTTTATATCACACTTCTTATACTGCAAAGAAGACAAAATCCAAAATGGGGCGGGGGGTGGGTAGACAAGGAAGGAAAAGACAGAATGTTCTCTGTAGAACTCTCTGAAACACAATCTCACTTAATCTATGTACGATTTCTTTTTGTTCTATCAGCAAACTGAAATAAAATTTGTGAAAGAGAGAAGACAGTGATGAGCTTCAAACTCTGGAAGAACCATTAAAGAGAACATTTGTACTGCCAATTTGATGTTTTAAATGTGTTCTGGGACTTTAACAAACAGAGGTGAGAAATTTATAGTGAATTGAGATGGAAAAGAGCAGTCTTCAAAAAAACTTGCTTCTGGGCAGAGTGCAGTACCAACAAGGAAAATAAAAGCATGCTTTGAAAATTGGATGGAAAGGGGAAAATTAGCAAAAGAAGGATTCTATGTTTCTATAATGACACAGAAGACCCCATAACTACATATCATAAAACCCTCTTCTAACACAAAACAAATGTCACCATAACAGACATTTAACCATTCAACCTATGTAAACGGACTTTGTTTTATCACAAAAGATATCATCTATAGACTAAAAATAAGGTAAAATGTCTACAAATCACAAAGTAGACAGAAAAAGTATTGCAAAAATTAATTTCAAGATCCATCACAATTCAATTACAGAAAAATCTTTACTAAACATTAAGCAATAGAAACTTCTAGAAAACTGCTACAGTTGCTGCGTACATTCAAGCAAATGACTAAGTCAGAAATTCAGAAACTGAGGAAATGCAATTCACTCTCTAGTCTGTAAAGAGACAGAAAAGAAAAACAGATGAGTTTCAAACCCTTTGAAATGTGAGACATAGATAGAATTACAAGATGACCAACAGTGAATACAAGAAAAATTTAGTAAAGAAGGGGAAAAGCATTCATGGAATATAATTGTCATAAAGACAGATCAGAAAACTTTACAAATCCAGGAAGGCAAAGTGTGAGGAACTTACCTGTAATTAGAATGCACAAAGAAACCAACACTATATGGTAAAAGAAATCATTCTTTCTGGTGTTAAACAAAAGTTGATTACAAAAACACTTATCAAGTATTGTTGTTAGTGAAATATTTGGGGGTGGGGGAGCTCCCTAATCTGCACAACTCTCGGACATATATTAGTAAAACAACTCAGTTAAAAGTTTGTTTGTTTTTAATACCACAAAGACCTCCAGAAAGTGGAGAAAACACTCAAATTCCGTAAAGAACCGAACTGGCATTGCATGTCTCAAAAATAATGCATAGGGCAAGCCAGCAGTGAAATAGCTTATTAAAAAGGAAACATGATGAAAAGGAAGCTTGAACCCAGGGCTTTATGTCCAATCAGAACTTTAAGGACGAAGTCCACACAAAATGCTACATAAAAATAAATCTATCCACAGAAGAAGTGAGTGGCAAGAACCTCAACAAAACATAGGCAAATGAGGAAAAGGATGAAGATCTGAACGTTTAATAATTCTGATTAGGTATTTTATCATTTTATTATTTCTATTTGATGTGTATGAGTGTATTGCTTGCCTGTATGTAAGTGGCCCTGTGTTGTGCAGTGTCCGCAGAGGTGAGATGAGGGTGTCAGATCTCCTGAAACTGGAATTATCGATGGCTGTGAGTTGCCATGTAGTGGCTGAGATTTTAAATTGGATCCTCTGAAAGAGCAGTCAGTGCTCATAACTTCTGAGTCATATCTAGTCCCAATAATTGAGATTAAAGATTAAAATATTAGACCAAAAATACAAACTAATTTGAAATTAGTCTTTGCTGTGAGAAGATGATTAGTAAATATTATTAGGTAAGAAAACAACTAAATGAATATTAATTTGCAAACAAAGAATAATTATCTAAATATATTACAGTATATTTTGAAATTTTTGGAAATTAATTATTAAGATAAAAATAAAAATTATGAACTAGCAGGAAGTTTATGGAAAGATGAGCCATTAATAAAGTGTCCCTGACATGTGGAGGAGAAAATGTAGCCATAACATTAAAAATACTTAGAATTTAGTTGAATATATGTAAATCTATACGAATAAAATGTATTATATATTCCTAAAAGTAAATATGAAGGAATTGAAAGTCAGCTCACTTTTTCTTTTATTAAGGAATTCAGTCTTATAAATATGTTCATTTTTCCAATGTTAGTTTACAAAGCACAATTCCAATTAAAACACCAAGATTTTTTAGGTTAATTTTCTTGGTAACAACCTCATATATTCAAACAAACATGCTAAGACAGCCAAAACATCACTGAAGAATCAAGGCAACACAAATTTAGATGACCTTGACCTTGACCTTAGAAGGCATTAATACAAATGGTTTGGCTTCCATATTATATTTAATCTCTAATGCTAATGCATTCTTGATACATATAAATATATATTAGAGAATGAACAAAATAGACAAAAATAAATACACAAAATAAAATACCTACTAAGCAAACATCTCAAGTAATAAGCAAAAAGAATGACTTTTCAATAAATGACACTGAATTGTCAGAATAACAGTTCAGAATAGGTAAACTCAGATTCAGAATTTATCCCGTACTGCACCCAGGAAAAAAAACTCAAAATCAATGAGAAAAATAAACATGAAATCTTTTATGCATTGGTTTTAAACATGGGTATGTTCTTAACTTCATCAGAGGAAAATGATTCTCTAGTATGACATTACCAATAGAAGAAAGATTGGCCACCCTAAATAATAAAAACAGAATAAAGCCTAAAGGAAACTCTACCGCAAATAAAGTCAAAAGATAACAGAAAATATGGCAGAAAATCTTTGTAACTATCATACAATAAGGTCAAATATTCCTAAAGTTCACTAGGGTTGTCATTGAAAATTACCATAAACATTGTGGCTTACGACACTAGTTTCTTCTCTTACATCTCTGGATGCTTGAAGCCCAAAATCAACATGTCAATAATTTTGTACACCCTTGGAAGGCTCTTGGACACAATCTATGCCTGGTACATTTTACTAGCTACAGTGGTGTTCTTCTCTGTGACCTGTGCTAAGAGCCTTTATCCCTGTATAAGTCTGTCTAGGTCGATCTCTTTCATCTCCTCTTCTTAATACAGAAATATCTCTCCTATATGGTTTCTTCAATCAGACTGAGAGCCCACTGGGTGACTCTGCATGAACGATATCCTCATCTCAATACTCTTGATTCCATTACATCTGCAAATGCCATCTTCCCAAATAAGGTAGCATGTACCTGTTCCAGCGATGTGTGCGTGTGTGTGTGTGTGTGTGCGTGTGTGTATCATTAGATATAGACATGATGCAAGATGAGTTTTAAATTGATACCACTAGTAATGCTTAAAGCAATTCTATTAAAATGAAAGACAAAACTATACCAAAGGAGAAGGGAAAGAAGAGTAAATGAAATTAGGGGAGACTATTCTGATTATTGCACATTATTATTTTATTCATTAACATTTTCACAGAGGTATTATGTACTGATATACATCAATTTCTAAAGTTGTATGTATTTACTCAGTCTGAGTATATATGACAATATATTGTAAAATATAAGAGAGTTTCCAGTGTTGCTAAGGAGAGTTATAAACAAGGAAAAGGGCAAGGGTAGAATGAATTCTGTGATGTTTGGACTTCTATCAGAACTGCAGTATAAAATCATGACTCATAGTACATGCACAAAGGAAAGTGATATAAATCAGATGCCTATGAATGTGTGTAGAAAATAAATAATTTTCTACTGCAGTCCACTGAGAGTATCAAAGAGAAATAACCCTCAATATTTATGAATACTTCAAGAACTTAGATCATGGATTCTAAATGTCATTCCAAAAATAAATAAATAAATAAAAGTAAAAAGCACCCAAATGTCCTTAGAAGAAGAGCAAATTCTAGTTCTGGGTCAAGATGAGCTAGAATGTTTGATGTGCTCATATCAAACTATGAACTTATAAAATAATGGGTAAATGTACGTGGGTACAGAAAACAAATTATAAGAAGCTTCTGTAGCTCTATCTTTTCTATTACACAGTAAATGAACAATGGCAATAATGGATTGCAAAATGCAAAACAAAATAAATATTTATGATCTTTAACAGTGCTAATAATGCAATAGGTAGGCAAATGGAAGAGGAAGATCAAGTATGAGTGGTAGCATTGTGGGAGAATAATAATCAATACACATAAAATAAATAATAGCAATTTTCAGTTTGTTTGGCAAACAGCACAGTAATGAATAACACAGGTATCAATTACTGTAAAATGCTAGAATAATGAACTAGCCTGTGCTTAGAAACACGTGAATAGTCTCACAATATCACTTTCAAAACCTAATCAAAAAAGGGGAAAAATAACCCCTTTTAAGGAGAGGCAGCTGGAAGAAACCTTACTTAACTGTATAATCAAAGGTAACATCACAAACAGTACATGGAGAGGCATCAGGCTCCTCTTGCTGCAGTAAACTAAAAAGGATCTGTATCCACGATTGTGGTACTCTAGGCAAAAAGGATTACACTTATCCTAACAAAAGCATCACCACTTAATGGACTCAGTAGGTTTCATGTGCACAAGAGTAAATTAAATACAAGATCATAGAGAGAGAATAGGAGGGCAATGGAGGGAGCTGGGGGTGGAGAGAGGATAAAAACGATGTAAATACAGTACTCATGCATGAAGTTCTTAAAAAGCAAAAAGTTAATTATAGAAAACATTATCAGATAAGTCAACCTATTTAGAGTCCCTCCCTTTAAGAAGATCACCTGGGGACACTAACTTGACTAGGTAGGCTTTAACACAAATGACAGAATTCATGAGATCCAGTGGGGGGCTGTGGGAAAATGCCAATTGGGAAGGGGGTATAAAGACGACTAAGGTGTTCTGTATGAAATACACAAAAATTAAAATAAAATATCACCAAAAAATCAGATAAATTCAAAGTCAAGGGAAGCCAGTTTTTAAAATTATTAAGATCATCCAAACACAGAAATTGGAAAACATGAAAATGCAAGGGAGAACCAAGGGAGACACAAAAGCCAAAGAAGAAATGTGATCATGAGCAACAAGCTGATGAAGCAGAGCAGGCAGGCATTAGGGAGGCCATTACTCTTCAATAACAACTGCAATCAAGTTTAATTATGATTAAACTTGATATGCAAAATATGCATATGATATGCAAAATGTCAATATATAAAGAATTCATATTAACTATAGAATTAATACAGTCTCTATTAGAATGTTTATTCATTTATGCTTGTTTTTTGGCCTTAGAGTTAGTGTGGCAAACTTAACAATCAACTATATTATGAAATGTTAATAAGTGCAAAGGACTTAGAATAATGGTCTTGAACAAAATTGATTATCTCCACTAACTTTATCATCATGACTTACAATCCTATTCTATAGATATGTGCCACTGGTACAAACTACAACTTTCTTTTATTCTTAAATATTTCATTTTTATGTTTCTTCTCTGACTTCCAGGAAGCTTCAACAAAACTCTCTTGTAACATCTTTGTAGTGACCATAGAAAAATAATTGCATAAAATGACAATACTTCTTTGTCGCATCTTAAGTTGTGAATTTTTTAAAGACATGACCATTCCAACTAACAATTCTCAAACTCAACAATCTTTGGCACACAGTAGATATGCGATAAATGATTAAAGCAGTGCCAGCAATAAAACTGAAATTCCAGAATGATTCTTAGACTTACCTCCTATATCTGGACGAAGCTTGTTGTCATAGCCTTGAAGCAATGAGTTGAGAATTTGTGTAATATCGCCTTCATGAATTTTTGGCGCCAAAACCCATGTTTTGTTAACAGTCAAATCTTCATCATCTTCATCATCTGCTTTATCAACACTAAACATTTTAAAGGAAATTTGTATATTTGTCATAAATTACAAAAATATGAAATACTAAAAAATATCATAACATATAAGTTGGGGACCAAAATGTTACTTTCGCTAAATTATAGCCATTGTCATTGAACTGTCCTTATATAATAATACTTAAAATTTAGAATTCAATATAAGAAGTATACTGCACAATATATAAATAGTAAGATGAATATTGATTAATTCCCAAATTTAAAACATTCATAGATCATGGAATAAAGTAAGATGTCACACCATAGATTTGTGTTATATGTTGACTTAGCCACATATGGTGATCCTAAAACACCACACCACTGATAAACATAAAAATTAAGCAATCATAAGGAAACTTCTTATAGCTTAGTAAAAGATATAAAGCCTATGTATGTTAAAATAATTGGGAAAATGTACAAAAAGAAATCCTTGACTAAACAGAAAGTACAACTTTGTATACACGCATGTGCCTTTCATTTAAGACAAAAGAACCCAGACATTCAATTCCAAGTATTTTATAAAAGAAGGTCTGACCAGCAAATCAAGAATGGGGAATCCACCTTTTATATATAATATACATAAATAGTATAATATATATAACTAATATATACATTTTAAGGATCATGAAGAATATGACCATCAAACATTAGGACATTCTTTTGTAAATGAAAATTTGAATTCCACAGGAACAAAGTTAAGTATGAACTTATTACTGTAACTGAATTTCAATTTCCAACAGTCTAGGTAGTATTTACGTATTTTTTGTCACAGCAAATAGTAGTAGAAACATTTAAATGAATATATATAGAGATACAGATGTAAGATAGAAATATTTACATATGTTCATAAATAAATACTTAATTCAAAGTAACAAGATTTCCTTATTATATAAAATTTAACTACCTCTATTCTCATTTGATGAAACTCATTCTAGACTTAGCAATATACCATATTTTAGTAGATCAATACTTGAGTGCAAAAGTCCTAAAGAATAAAACTAATATGATAAATTGGAGGGAGACTTTAGGTATAATATGTAACTTAGATACATTTTATCATAGTATACATAGATCTTTCTGTGCTATTTCTTCAGATCCCTTGATATGGACGTGAACATCTTAGCAAATATAGACTTTTTCCTTTTATCCCTAATGAGTGTTTCTATAGATTGGATGCTATATATCTTCCAGTGAATTAAAGTCTTAGTATCCAGCCTATAGGGACACAGCTGGACCTGTAGCCTAGGAAGTTTCAGAGTAGCTTTCTACCACACGTACCCTAGCATATTCCTAGTTATAGTTTCAGCATAGTCTGTTTGATTCTCATTTACACTCTGAGCAAACAACTGGACAATTATTAGTCACACATGCTTCAGATCTGTTATTCCAAACTCACATCCGTTCCTCCCACCAATGCCGCATCAAGTAAACAGACAGATAGTAAGCTATATGCCAAAACAATCTTAGCCTCTTCAGATGATGATATAATTCAAGTAAATAGAATGTACTTCTTCTACAACCTCAAGAAATCTCCCTTGCACAGTCACAAGTTACTTATCAGACTTCGGTGCTTGTGTTTCTTCCACGTTGCTGGCATTCCATTATGTTACAGATGAGCGAATAACCCTTGAGAGATCAGTTAACTTGACCAATAAAACATTGGTGCGTCTGGGATTCTGACACATACATAACTCAGTAAAGACAACTTAATACTGTCTCACTGTCTGAAAATTTGTAAATGGTGATAAAAGATCCCCACACATTTCTAAGGATGCAATAGCCATTAAAAAAATGAAATACATACATATATAAATACATACATACATATATATTTCATCCCATATTTACTTCATTGATTTTCATTTAATTATTTTATTGTAGTAATTGCCTTCTTTGTATTTTAGTACATTCTACTCACATAGTATTATAGATTTCAAAACCTTCACCATGTTTATGGTTTTCTCTAAGTAAAGTAAATACATGTATAGATAATCTAAGACACTGAAAACACTGACATTCTAATACTGTCTAGTGTATCTTCTGGCACATTCTCATACCAAACTAGACTAGTGAGGATTTTGTCAATAAGCCATGCTGTTCTCATCCTCAGCTGTATATAAGGAAGTGCATTCTGGATACAGACCCGTCACTAATGTAGTGAAATGTAACTGTATTCATAGGGAAGTTCCTAATAAACTAAGGGATTTTCACCCTAATTTGTATTTAACCACATCTAGACAAACTGAAAACCACATTCATGGTGCAGTGCCCTTCTCCTAGGCAACACAGAATGTTGACCTCTCTAATATCACAAGTTTACCTTTCCTTGTGTTTTCTAAAAAAAGAAAGGAAGTATCATTACAGCTAATTTCTCTACACCTTATTTTTAGATATCCAAATTGGTCTCACAGTATTTGTTTAGTATTTTAAATATCATATTGGTCTCATTTGGGTGTTTTAAAAGAACATTTCTTTAAAATAATGTTTCATGACCTATTGGCTATGTGGATCTCACATGTATGGGAGGTTACTGCACACTGGCATATTTTAAGTGACTATTCATTAATAAGAAATAAGTATTTTCTCTACTAATAGTAGATGAATTTCTTGACTCAGTCTCAAAAATATCTTTGAATAATTTAAATTCATAAGATTTAACTTCAATGAGTCTTTCACAGTAATGATTATATAATTCCCTAATTGTTTACTATATCAACTGGTGGCTTCCTGATTATTAGTATCAGAAATTTTGTCTACAAAGTACCAAACTAGTATGTGTTGTTTCCTTTTACACATTATGCCATCTAATGCAAAATATTTTTGTGAAACTCATTTATGTACCTATTTCACAGATAAGAAAATGCCAGAATTTTCAAGACATAACACTGTTAAATAATTCAAATAAGATCTTTTTTTTATTTTTGAAAGCTTGATTTAATTTGAAGGTATATTTCTTTTCTTATTGTTATTGACTAATCCTGATGGTTGAATATGCATTTGTTATTTGGAAGGAAAATGATGAAACATATGATAGATAATTGAGAAGACTGTTGGGTTGCTGGAGTCTAGAATGCTGCTTCTCTCATTTTTGTGTTCTGACATGGTAAAATAAAACCTCAATGGATCACACCTCTGAAAGTGTGAATCTCAAGGAATCATACCTTCTCTGAAAAAAATTTTCTGAGCCAGTATTTTCATTCATTTATGGAGAAATTAGCATGTATTTAGAATGTGCAAAAATTTGGGAATACAAAAACACGATATATCTGATTCTCTATTACAGCGCAAATCTACCTAAACAAATGATATTGAAAACCACCAAAAAAAATAGTGTTTTGGTTGTGTGTCTGGGCCTTGAATGGCTATGCCAGCTCTCCAGATCAAAATAGCGTTAACACATTAGGAAATTAACAAGAATCAATAAAAACATGACATGTTCACAAGAGAATATGAAAATATTATAAACAGGTTGTCTCCATTATCATCTTCATATAAGATATCTTAAAATGTTTGCTAAGACAACAGATAACATTTTACTCAATATTTCACATGTGTGACTATAGAAGATGATTTTTGTGTTTTTGTACTATTATAAATCTTCCCATATATATTTTATAATATAAATTCACGGAGAAGAGTTCATGTAATAGAAATGACAACCTGAAAATGAACTGCCTCTTCCTATATAGCAAAAAGTGCTCTGAATTGAATTTCTAATCATAAAAAAATAAATAATTAAATGCAGGCTTTTATGATGAGAGGTAGAACATTATTCCATCAACAAAATTATCATGGCAGTCCTGAAATTTTGCAACTGGATTAACTAGCCTGAAATATTTATCCTGCATGCCCAGCTGGGAGCGCCTAGGAGCAGCCTTGAATCTGTACAGTCCTTAGCTGCCCCCAACTGTTTTCAGTAGTGAAAAACTGAACAGAAGGATGCTTCCTGTAAGGAGCCTAGGCCTGCTTCAGGAGGACTTGTCTGTGGGGCAGCTTGGTAGCCGGGACTTTCTAAGAATTACACTGTATTTTTAAGGCATTCAACCTAAATTTCCACTTCCGGCTCTCCTTCCACAGGAGACAACTATCTGTTTTTCACAAAAATTCTGTCATCTTCATCTGTGTTCATGACTCTCAAAAAACCTTTCCCATACCTTTCTCTTAAATATCTCTACATACATATCTAAGGTGGTTTGAATGAGAACGTTCCTAATAGACTCCAAGTATTCAGACATTATATCCCCAGTTTGGGGACTCTTTATCCCCATTTTGGGGAGGTCTTTCAGGGTGTGGTCGTCCTGGAGGAATCAAGACACTGGGGGCCGGTTTAGAGAACTCTTAAGCCTTGAAGGTCTCCGGTTGTTCTCAGGTTCTTAAGCCTGCTTGAAGATGCAAGCCTCTGCTTTCTGCTCCTGCTTCTGCTCTTTGTGTTCTAGTCACCTCGTGACACCATGCCTCACCACTGTGATGTACTCTAATTCCTCTGGAACTGTAAGCTCAAAGAAACTTTTATACGTCCCTTGGTCACCATGTTTTATCACAGCAACAGAAAAGTGACTAAGGACAATATCCAATCTCATCTTGGCATCCTCATCCCTAAGACTTCTGTTTCTACAATGTCCTGTAACTAATGACTAGAGAAAGTTTTAGTTACGTGCTTCTTTTTGTCTTTCTAAACTGTTGCTGTAATGCACTATACAAAGTTCTCTGATGAAGCAAGAAATTATTGCCTATTAAAAGTACTTTTGAAATGGGGTGAAATGAGAGCGTCCCCTACTGGGTTTTTAGTCTCATTTATAAAAGAATTTAAGAATGGACCCAATCAGAAGCTTTAGGACAATTTTGTTGGAATTTGAAGAAAAATCCTCAGGACAGGCAAGCTGGGGAATCTCAGCAGCTGCCTTGAAGAAGATAATGGAGGGAGAAGAAAAGAAGCCAACAAGCCATGCAAGTTTAGAACCTGCATGGGGTTAGACACATGGCAGACTGGCAGCCACATGGCCCAGAGAAGGAGCTTTAGAGAAAAAGTAGAGAAATACAAGATGCTAGGGCAGCCCAAAGCCTTAGAGAAAGCATGTTTAGAAAAGGGATATGAAGAAGAGAAGGAAAGATTACGCTTTCTGAAGAATTCAGAAAAGCAGGCAGACTTATGGAGAGCTACGTGTCTGTAGCTTGGTCCAGAACTGCACTGTGAGGCGGGATTCCAGGCAGGAAAAGTTCACTGCCTCGTTAACAGGCTCTGTATTCGCCCACCTATTTAGTATAACTTAAGGTGAACTCACCTTCTTAAAGGTGGTCCTATGATCAGGTGATTGACCAGTGATACTGGAAATGTGGGTCTTTCAACAGATAAACTAGAGAATTTACAGTCTATCTCAGCTAGATACCTATTTGCTCTCTAACACTTTGGTGACTGTATTACTCATCTTTCATATCACAAATGTAACGAATCGATGTTTAAGATATGATTTAAGTAAAGACAAGCTGGGCTTTACGGTGCAGTTAAGAGAGGAGTAATGTTTATCATAGGAAAATAGGTCCTAAGCAAGTCATTCAACTACTATGGTTGCTTTTTTCATGCTTGAGATATATACTCATCAAGTATGCTCAGGACAGTCATATTTTAAACATGTTGCCTTGGAATAATTTTAAATTTCTTCCTCACACTTATAAAATGTCCTAGTTTAAATGATAAATTATATGGCAACTCCATATATAGTTTACATAAAAGTGACACTGTGTTCTGATTCTGACACAGGAGAGAGCATCTCCCATTAATCTACAAGCAAAACAGGATGAAAACTAGACTAGCTTTAATGAGTAGCCTGAGGAAGTTCTCAAAACTATTAAGGAATGTTGGACTGCCTATTTCTCATGCTTTTTTTTTTTTTTAAAAAAGATTATAATTGCAAATAGCCTGCACTGATGAGGCCATACATTTTATACAGGTGTTTCCTCTATATTTTGTGGCAAGACAGAAGCAAATTGTTGTTATTATACAGATTATGCATGTGGGAAAAATTCCTTAGTATATGAAAAATGTATTTTTTGACTATTGGTTACATTTCAATACTTGGGTACTAGTTAATTGACTAATGTGCCATCAAAGAACAATCCTAACATGTTTACTAAAAATTTTAAATTTTATTTATATTGTTATTATTATTTCAATGATTATAACAATCTTTTCTTGAAATATGTATGGGCATAATAAATAGTAAATAATATCAACCTACTAACCAATTTTAAAAAATGAGATAATATTTGACAAAAGACTTTGATTTCATATCATTTTATATTTACAAAAGAATTAAATAGACTCAGAAATCATGACTACAAGTTTTGTTTTTATTTTAGCAGCACTCTATAAAATTAATTGGTGTATTTATGAAGAGTATGTAGTAATAATGATTATATTTAACTAGATTTCTTTGTTATCATCAGTATTGATTTATTGAATTGAGAAGAACATGGTTAATTATTTTTCCAAGGATTATAAAATTTTCAAATACATACATAGATATTTTTATAAAATATCAATAACTAAATTTAAGTTGGGTCTTCTTAGCTTAATTTCCATGGTAAGCTATAATCTATTTATCGAAAGGTTCTATATTCATTAAATAGGTCACAGGGTTGAAGAAATTACTCAGTGAGTAAAATATTTGTTATGCAAGAGTGAGAACCAGGTTCAAATCTCTAGAATTCACATAACAGCAAGTAGAGTAGCCTGAGTGTATAATCCCAGCAATCTTATGGCAAAAGGAGAGGCAGAGACAAGACACTTCTCCAGAAGTTGCAGTCCATAAGGAGTGGCTACATAGCAGTAAACAATGCTGTGATTCTGTCTCAAGCAAAGAGTGAGGCCCGAAACATGAGGTTCATCTTACATCATGTATGCACTGTGGCCCATGCATATCCACACACATACGCATCATACAAGGACGCATCATATATAAACATATACACAATTTTAAGCTCACATAGTAAACATTCTTAGGAACCTAGAATGTTTGAATTAGGATGTTGTTGGCATGTGTTGTGTCCTACCTACTTTCTGAATAAAAAGTAAGGAGACTGAAATTCTTAAATTACGAATAATTTCATTATGTTTTCACAACTACTCAATGACAAAGAGCTCCCTATAATTATATCACTTTTAAAATATTTCTAATTGAGTGACTGAGAAGTATCCATGATTGCAATTGCCAGACTATATTATTACTTAGAGGAAATCTTCTATTGATGATATACTAGGAGACTATGATAGAAAAAGCTATGATCTCGTTTAGGAATTCTAAAACAAGAGATTATACTGCAACATTCAGTTTACAGGGTAAGTCCCTCCACATTTCTCTCCCTTTACAATGATTAGGCCACAAGGTTGTAGTAAATCTAATAATGAATCATTAGGTGACTTACATTTTACTTTATAAATATTTAATTACTAAATGACACACACACACATATGGTATGTGTAAATGCAAGTTCTTTGGTAAGTATATGTGACTTTATCAAGTATATTTATCTTTTATTTGCACTAAAGCATTTATATATAAAATCACATAGCACATTTTTGCTGATCTAATAAATATGTGAAAGTATGTTATTCCCGTGACTGCTAGAAAAGTTACTGATAAATATTTATGTGTAAAGTAGAATAAAGCTAAATGAATGCACCTTGTCTGTATTTATTGCCCATCTGAACTATGAATTTTATTTCAGTTTCAGTTTTAATGTTACTCTTAAAAATGACAATATTTTATTTGACAAATGCCTAATGGGTAATACATAGTTGAATACAGTATTCCTCAGAGAAGACTGAAGATTTAACTTCTTGTAGAAATTTCACAGTGTAGTTGTGGCCGAACAAAGACAAACTAACTTTTGGAGTCACTTAAACCAAAAGTGAGCCTGATCTGTTCTCAGAACATGTTCTTTCTGAATGCTGTGGTTACTGTCCTTCCAACCAAGAACATACTCTATTTAGTCAGTGCTTCAAGCATAACATGGAAATGAAATGAAAGACCTATCTTATCAGGGAAGAATTTGACTTTTATGATCCAACTGACCCAGAAGAGCCCAGGAAACTACAGATCAATGTTATCAGTCTAATGCCACCTGTTGTTTGTAATATAGAGGGGATAGTTCTTTGCTTCCAACATTGTTGATTTCAGCAATGATATTTTCATAGTGTAAACACACACACACACACACACACACACACATGCACACACAAATTTTTCTGGACCAGAGTTAAGAAATGATTAGGGAGAAATAAGGAACATAATCTGGGGGCTGGAGGTGGCTTAATGTTTAAAAACACCCATATATTGGCTAACAACAATCTGTTCATAACTCAGTTCCAGGGGAGTCCAACACTTCTTTTGACCTCTATGGACATTTCATGATCCAGGTGCACTTACACACATGGAGGAAATATATTCATGCACAAAAAAATAATAAATAAAATAGTAACATATAAAAGAATATCATCTAAGATTAAAGTGATTTGTTTAGCTTAGTCTGGTAAGACTGTTATATGGTTTTCTAAAGGTTACCTGGATTTAAATAGATTGGATAAGAGTTAAATGATTAAGGTTACCTGGATTCAAGTAGATTGGATAGTGTTAAATGATCTCAAAACATAAGATTAACTTTGGTTACAAAGTTAGGTAAAGTTCCCATTTGTAACAGGCATTCCCAGAAAGGTACTTCCTGCAGATTCTATATTGTATTAAACTTTTAAAGGAACTGTGAGCTTTAAATGAGTCATTAAAGAGCCAGAGTTTCCATACCAAACTTCTAGAACTTAGAACTTTCTAAACTTTAGACTGTGAATGAATGTAAGGCTATTGTTTTGTAAAGATATCAATACTTTATTGGAAATGGTAAAGAGAGTATGCTCTTCTCTCATTCTCAGAAATCAACCAGAAGTCACAAAGTGAGAAAAGATTTCTGAAGCACTAGACAAGCAAGCACAATTGAAATATACAAACTCCAAATGTGCATCAGAGCTGTACACATATCAGGGATCTTTTGGAAGTCAGGGACCAATTTTTCATGCAGGGTCGAACAGACTCACTGTCAGCAGATATGGGTCTTGTCTGAAACTGGCTTGCTGAAAACGAAACAAAATGAAATGAAAGCCAATTTGCTGAGGCAGCGGGAGAAGAATAATAAAGAATAACATCCATATATGCACACAGCTATTATCATTGAAGGAAGAAAATGTCTGTGTTTTGAAGAGCCTTAGAGCTCCCCATCTTGGCTGCCTGCACAACTAAGTCATGTGGAGAATATCTGGAAATTCTAGTCATGCATATGTTCTGTCAGTGCGAAAGCATAACTCTCACCTCAAAGAGGATAAGAGACAGTTTATTCTGAAGCTATATGAGGGACCATGGCCCAGGAACACAAATTCACGTTACCCCAAATTTCACGTTCTAGTACGGAAGCAGTTTCATAAAGGTTTTATATTAACAGAACAAAGAAAGTCATAAATCAAGATACTTTTCAATTACATTGTTGGAAACAATGAATAGGTGGAAAGAGAAAAAGACAAATCTCAGCTAGAGTCTCAGATGAGGCCTGATGCCATTCCTAGCCTTTTGATTGGAGGGAATGGTTTCTTTTGTTAAGCTAATTATGTTCTAACACAAGATGTTAATTCAGAAACAGAGGTGAGCCAGGGAGTGACTAAAGATAGTCTGGGCTAAAGATAGCCTGAGATAAATGGTAATTAGACTCTGGACCAGCAACATTCCAGACTCTCCACAATCACTGGTGTTAATCAGGTAGTCATCCTTGCAGGAAGTTCAGTTAGGATGTAGAATTTTTCTTGGAAGTTCAGTTAGGATGTAGAATTTTTCTTGGAACTTTCCTTCACAAAACAAATCAAAAGATTTTTGTAAGACAACTGTTCTCTTAAGGGATTTTTTTTTTTTTTTTTTTTTTTTTACTGAATTTTTATTCTATGTCATGCAATGCCAAAACAGGTCATCAGATCCCCTGAAAATAGATTTACAGAAGGTTGTATGCCACCATTTGGGTTCTGGAAACCCAACTGGGGTTCTCTGTAAGAGCAATCAATTGTGGGGATCTGGTTATACTGAGCAAGGCAAGCAACTCCTGATACCCTAAAGGGATGGCAGGTGTCTGACCTGCTCTGCCTGTGTGATAACCTGGCCCCAGGAAGCTATTGTAGATATGAATCTTCCTTTCCCCCACCCCAGACCAGAACCAGGTTTTTGGGTTTCCTTTCCTCATTCCTGAACTTCCACAACCTTCCGGCCTTTACCCCAACACCCCACCTTTCCCGCCTTCTGTAACAGTCAGAGAGGCTTCCCTATATAAGCCCCTGCATTGGCTCTAATAACCGAACTACCCACCTACGGGAACTCCTCCCGCTGCACTCTGAGCCACCTGAGGTCCCGTTCCATCGTCCTCCATCCTCTGCCATGGCTGGAGCACAGCAGCCGTGCTGGAGATGGAGATGCACCCACAATCAATGAATGCTCTTAGCAGGTGAGCCATCTCTCTAACCACCAGGGAACTTTTTATAAGTAAAAATGACAGTGGTGACAGCATGAACAAGCCTTATGCAAGCACCAACCAGACAAAATTCCAGCCTAGATTCCATTCGAGGAAGTGGGTAGAAATTAAATGTCCACCAAAGCAAAGGAACTTTTGGAAATTGATGTCTGCCAAGAAGGGGAGAGACAGTGTATCACAAGGATAGGACTCTTGGTGGGTCCAGTGGATGGGCACACACTGAAGGGTATGGAGACACAAGTCAGACTCTGAGGGCACATATATAAGTCTGTTAAATTGTTGGGGAGCAGTGCAGATAAAGGATGGGATATTTTATGAAAAGTGTGATAATTCAATAAAAAATAAATAAACTTGGTAAACTTGGCAACTAATTTCCTCTTTCTCAGGAAGTTTTCTTAAATGTATTCTAGTTCTTGGAGATGGAGATGTATTATTTTCAAAGATGTATCATAAGGGAAGGAGAGAGTAAAATCAAGTCCCAGAACTCTAAAAAAAAGGTAAAAACAATAATTTTGTTCTTTACAAACATACCTTCTCTAAAATATATTATTGTAACAAACATAAATATTATATATACATTTGAGCAAAATCACAATGTTCCTTTCTGGACACATACTCCTTCAATTTTACGAAAGTTCTTGTAAATTAATTTGTATATGATCATTAGAAATAAGAACATATATACCAAAATTCAGATTTAAGCAGGAACTTTCAAGGCTTATTTTCTTCGCAAGGCTCCAGTGGCATTCTTCTGTCCTCTACCAAATAGTTTATAGATACTTGTGAGCATTATATCTTATGTAACTATTTTCTATGTAGCTTCGTACATAATCTGACCTGTTTACAGACAACTCTCAGGCATTAACCCTGAGCAGCTTCATCTGTGACTGCTGGAATCCACATCTTAGACAATATTGTTCAAAAAACTGTAGAAACAAGGCATCAAGTTTGAAATAAATTTTCACTTACAATGGTGGAAAATTTTAATCAAGAAATGACAGAAATCGCTACTTTGTAGTAAGGCACCACGTTTGTATTTTGAAGAATTCCCGACAGTTCTTTCTCCTCCTTCCTTACCTCCCTATCCATCCATTCCTTCCTTCCCTCCTTCTTTCTTTCTTTGCATCCCTCTTCTATATTTATCTTTATCTTATAGGTACACTTAAGATTGGAATATAAAAACATGGTTTTAGATCATTAATAGAAATCATCCTTTTAATATTATCTTTAAAAGCATTCTGTTCTATCAAGTATCTATTTCCCAGATATGCTATTTACTTTTTATTTTTAAACTGCAAAAGTCTTTTTCCAGTGGAACAATATTTCTAACAAGGTTTTCATATTCTAAATGTTTAAAAACTGTGATCAAATATTTTTTTGGTAAGACTATCATAAGAATATATTCTACAAGTAGCAGTGATTCAACTCAACTTTTATAGGTAAGGTCAATAATAAACTAAATAAATATTTAGTGCTATAATTTCAAATATATATATATATATATATATATATATTATTGTAGATAAACATCTATCCTAGAAAACACATGATTCCAAAAATGTAATGGAAAGAAAAACCAATGTGTTTCCTACCACACTCTGAGCATTCAGTAAATATTTGGGTATTTTCTAGAAGTAGCAGTAGGAAAACTGTATTCCATAGACCATTGAAAATACTTAAGGAAATTGTCTTTTCATGGTTCCTACATTCCCTTTGTACTCCATTCTTGTATTTTTCAAAATTTTTTTTCATAGTCTTTGCTGAGCAGTCTAGTTTTTCAACTTTGCCTTGATATTCTGTTTTCCATTTCATTCATTCTTCCTGTGAAGCTTTCCCATGCAGTTTCAAATTGACTTATTGAGTTTTTCAATTCTACCTTAATTTTGGTTTGGGGTTTCTTCAGTATTTCTATCTCTTTTGTAAATTTGCTTTTCAAGTCCTATGTTGTTTATGGTTTATATACAGCTGCATATTTGCTTTTTCTTGAGTTTCAGTCACGATTTTATGCCTGTCCTCTTTAAATTGTTGGTCTGTGTGTTCTTGGATAATATTTATGATTGTTCTTTTAAATTCTTCATTGTGGGGTTCCTCTGAGTGATTCTCATTGTAGTACACTTCTGTAGAAGTGCTGAGTTTTGTTGGGGACATGTTGTCTTGGTTTCTCATGTTATTTGTTATTCATATTCATATTTGTGTTTTGTGTTGTCCTTTGGGCTATAGATCTCTTTTGTTGGTTGGGTGTCTGATATGACACCCAAATTCTACTCTCCCTTTGTTCAGTTGAGGTTTGGCTCTGTTTATATTGTTGACATAGCTTGGTTGATTATTGCTCAGGTACAAAAAGTTAGTTGGTATGTGCTTCAGGTTCTTACAGGGTGGTAGGCAGGTTAGAGTAGTAGGCAGGTCTGTGGCAGGCAAATCCAGAGGCCAGGGCAAGGCGGGAGAGAGACAGCATGTGGAGGAGCTGGCAAACGTGGCAGAGTATGTGTGGGCCCTGTAGCTGGAGAATATAGCTAGTCTGGTTGCAGGGGATCAGGACACAGTAGACAATGTTCTCTGTAGAAGAAAAAGATTCTCTGTGGAAGACAGTGATGGATTTGGAATGAATAAAATTACTCAAATTCTGCAGCATTGGGAATATCCTCTGTTGGCAATGGGCAGTGAATTCATATATTTTCAATCTTATTTCTCAAGCTAAGTCTTAGAAAGTTTTGCCCTATTCTTGTCATCTCTTCTCAAGATAGTTAATATTTTATGTGAAATAATTGCTAGATTTATGAATTTTTCTTATAGACATTCTTATTCAAGAAAAGAAATAATACAGTAAGCCAGAATCAAGCTAATTGTTTTTAAATTCCATTTTTTAAATGTACCAACGTTTTGTCAGAGTCAGGAAATCCATATATCTGCTCTGAGGAGCAGTATTTGGCTCAAGATTTATAACTACAAAACAAACATGTTCATCTCATTTGTTGTCCAGGTACATTCAGCAAGGAAGAGCTGAAGATGAAGATGTCAGCTCCTATAGAGAGATTAAGCATGGTTTCAAATGATTGCAATTCACTCTTTCACAATATCTTTAAGAGATAAGCTCTGTGCTGTGTTCTGCCTGCTTGGTTTTCTCATGCAGCCTTACTGCTTAGAAGAGGAGATGACACAAAATAAGCTTTCATTTATTATTTCCTCCATGAATGAATAAATGTGCTTGCTTCTTACATAAGGTTGGGATTTTGACCTAGTTTTTTTTGTTTTTTTGTTTTTTTTTAATGTACTTTTGTTAATTCTTTGAGAATTTCATACAAGTATTTTGGTCACATTCCTCTCTCTCTCTCTCAGCCTCATCCAAATTTATCACCACTTCTCTACCCACTCAGATTTCTGCTCTTCTTTTTCCCTGTTGAGTCCAATATGTATTATACATGAATATAAGCAAGTTTCTGAGAAGTTTGAAAATGTGCTCAAATTCTATTAAGTGCTGTAAGTAGAATTCACTGGAAGTTCCACATGACAAAAAAGGTCAGTTGGGTCTTTCTATCCCAATCCTTGTGTCCCTATAGTTTATAATAAACACAAGAACTTGAAAGATGCTATAAAAGTACAGATCAGTCATAAATATCCTCTCCAAGCTAAATGCCTGAATCCCAACATGCTGGTTTCTTATGTCAGTTAGATCAAGTATTACCAGGTCCCCGTGATCTGGTCTCCCCTCTCAAACATTTTTCTCCTCAAGCATTTATTTAGCATACTTAATATCTCAGTTATTTCTATCATTTCTTTTGAACACTGTTTAATGATTGTGACTAACTGATCACTCTATGTGATATTATAATGTGGCCTCCAAATTCCATATATTTTTTGAGAAGTTCTTTTCTTATTTAGTTCCATTATCTTTTAAAATTCTGTGCTTTTCTAATGAATACTTTTGGTTACCTTAAATTACACTTGAATCTTTGGGCATTGATAAAATTTAATTCATAATGTCCAAACTGATGTTATACACAATGTTATTGTTCACTGTGGAGGGTCAACTCAAAAATGAGACTTAGGTCACAGAGAGTTCAGTATTTTATTATGCTGAAGAAATAAATATCTGTTGCCTCTGCATGCCCTGCTTGAATATGACACCCAAAACAAGTTAAATAATGTTTATTTATAAATATGAGACACATTTAAATAGAGTACTGAAGAGGCAAGAACCAGAAAAGAAATACAGATCTACACTTATATTTGTGAATTGAAAACATTGTAGTGCAAAAGCCTGTAAGAATTAGCTCATAGAGAATAGGTGTAAGCCCTGATATTATATTTGAATGTTAAGAAAATTAAAAAGTTAATTGCTATTTCTCTTTTCCTTCATATTCTTCTGTTAAATTCATTTGTACTAAAGTTTCTTTGTAGGGTTGTGGCTAGGAATGAATTTTATTACTCATAAAAACACATTTGATAACAAAATAAGTATAAGAGTTACAAATAATAGTTATAGATTTGAACTTCTGGAGTTTTAAAGAGGTGAAATATTCTATTATTTGGCACATGGGAGAGAAATGCTGTGAACTCTGAGCAGAAAGGAACAGTCTAAGAATGTATATAAATGTGTTAACCTGTTCCATTGATCCAGTGTCTAACTCTAAGATCCTTTACATTCACAAACTTTCACATCAACTTTTAATTTATTTATGGGCTTCCCTAAGCTCTAAGTGTGATGAGAGTCAAAGAGTGTGGTATTTGATGTGATAGCATTGGCATCGTGCTCACAGCCTCACACATTGTATGTACTTAGTTCAAAAATACACTGTAATTAGTCAGGCATGTCGGTACACACCTATAATCCTAGCACTCAGGAGACAGAGGCAGGTGGATCTCTTTGAGTTCAGGCCTCGTCTACATAGTGAAATCATGAGGCCAGACTAAGTCTCAAAAAAATACTATAAACAAATAAGGGATGAAAAGGATATGAGATCTCACTGTGTTATTTACATGTAAAATTAAAGGTAATAGAGAAAGCAGATCAATAACTTTTATCCACTGTATAATTATGAGAATTAACTTTACAAAAAACTAATATTCAAAATGCAGTAACTCTGTGATGCTTTATGTGATGATCAATAAATCACAAAAAATACAAATAACTTTCATATTTGCAATATAACTTGTAATATAAAGAGAAAAGATAAAAAAGAACATAAAAATATTGTATAAATAAAACTCTAACAGTCAGTTAGAAAACAAAAAGACCAAGGAAAATGAAGTCAATGTAAATATTTTGGCTATAAGATAATTTTGATATCTTAATGTGAGTTTAATTTGGTGAGTTAATATGATCAGAATTCCACATTTTGTGCATAAATTACTGGAGTTTGGAATGACAATCAATGTGAAAGTTTACATGAAATCTCTGAAAAGCAATTATTATATGGAATTTTTCTTACCAGAAGCAAAAGAAAGCAAAGTTATTGTAATGAAATCCTCATTGTAGAAAAACAAAGATCAATGAGAGCAAGATTCACCATTCACTATTCACCATCAGATCTCAAGGACACAGAAATTTGAAGAATGAAAAAAAAAAACAACTAGTTTGGTTTTAGAAATAAAAGAATGAATTATCCAGTAAATTGTATTGAAATTTTGTTTGACTCAGTTATAAGAAATCAAAATCAGATTCCTAACTCAAAGAGCAATTTTCAGAAACAGTGAGGATCAAATAGTAATAAATTGTCAGTCATCAAAGAAGACATGGAAAAGACAAAAGGAAAGAGAAAAAAATCAGTCAGAAAGGAAAAAGTCAGCAAAATATATGGCAGAACTCACTTTAGACAACACTAAAGTCAATTACAAGTTGTGTATAACAGGTATATAAGAATTCAAAGTGGGTAAAAGGCCAGAGATTATAGCGAACTCTGCTAACATTTACTATTAGCAGTGGAAAATACATTAAAATAGGACATTTTTAAGCATCACATTGCACCCAGTAGTGTAATAGTTCAGATAATTGGCACTTTATAACCATTAGTAGAATGAAAAACTTGCTTTGTGTGAAGTAATTTGGCAACATTAACGAATATATTGAATTACAGATTATGTATACTGTATATATTTCTGTATGCATATACACACCAAAACAGTGCTCACAAAAATGATAGAAAATCTATTAGGAAACATTTTATATGTGAGAGTTCTTCTGTAATATAAAATGCTACATTATTAAGAAAAAGATAGGATAAAGATGTTGATCTAGAAATATGTCAGTGTTTTCATCACAGCATATTTTACCGTTGTTTTGTGTGGATTAAGTATTTTTATTATTTCACAGTTTCATATATTTATGTAATATATATTGAACATATACAGCCACCCCTACCTCTCTCCAACTCCCTCCATCCCAATCCTTATCCCTCCCAACATCCCATCCTTTTAGATTTTGTTTATCTTATTAATAACTGCTGAGTTAATGCTGCAGGTATGCACACAGGTATGTTACCATCAAGTTGGGCATAAGTAACCTATCAGCAGTCATGTCCCCAAAGGAGAGAGACTTTTCCTCAGCAGACTACTACTGAAAATAGTTCTTCTCATAGGAGGAAGTCTCAGGGTCACAACTATTTTCAAAAGATTTTGGACAATTCCTAAACAGATTGCAATGTAGTTTATTTATTTAGATTAGATATATAAGACTAAAATTTTTTTCTTACTATTGAGGAAGAGATAGAATACCGAAGTAGATTTTCAAAAATTAGTAAAATGAGGAGCAGACATTTAAAAAATAAAAATTAGAAAATGATTAAAGTGTTACCTTCTTAATGCTGACCATTTCCCCAGTCCCTAAAACAGACTGAGGAAACCTAGAAACAATGCCTCTTATGACAGGTCTTCAGGGGTATGGAGTATTCCTAACAATTATCAATATCTTTCTGCAACCACTGCCATGTGAGTATATATATATTGGAAGAGAAAGCTAGCATAATATTCAACACAGTATATTTTTGAAGTGGCTACTGAGTAAAAAGTATATTAAATTGAACAGCAAAATCTCCATTTCCATTTATATCCATACAGCCTGAGGAGACATAAATCAAATTTAGAGATGACACAACCCTTCAAGACACTCACATTTTCTAAATCTTTGATGCTTTCATGAATCAGATAAATGCTTCTAAACTGCTAAAATTTTGCAAAGTGAAGGCATTATATTGAGTCTTATTAAATTATAGAACACATTAAAAATATCTTTAATGTAGAAGAAATAAGAATGAACATATCTCAATGTAACCATGCCATTTTCTTGTCTTGGTATTCCAAGCTAAGAATACAATATTTTCATTAGCATAAGAGTCTCTTAGATCATTCCTTTCAGAAGGGAGAGAATACAAATGAGTGTAACCAAAATAAGCAGTCATTCTTTCCAGTTTCTGGTAATTGTGAAAATCTGAGGCTTTTCAAAAGAGTTTGCTACTAAGAAAATACTAGAAAAAATTATTTGGCCATAAAACACTTGCACAAATAATGATCTAGTTTACAGAATACAGTTGACTCAAAGAGACTCATATTCAATCTAGCTAATATGACTATTTTGTGGGAAAATAAAATGTGCTTCCTACTGAAGGCACTGCATCACATGCATTGGAAGAGTAATCTGACACTTATATACGTCTAGGATGACTGAAATGGGAGTGTAGTTTTGCTCTTAAGTAATTCACATATCATACAACCATAAGTGAGTGGTCTCAGAAAAATACCCAATGATTAACTTGGTGAAATAAAACATTTCATTCTAGCACTTTCCAAGCTGTTTTGGGAACCTGATGATATTAATATTAATATGTTAATATGAATCCCAACATATTTTAATCCTAAATTTTCTGATCTGCAGGCAGAAATCCAAAATGTGTAAGTGTGCTTCTATGTCCCTCCAGCTTAGCACAACCTTAATATTGTTAGTCTCAAAAAATAAATGCATAAATACATAAAGAGAAAGGCCAAATCTCATACATAGTTTCTGGGAGAAAACTATTTATATAATTCATAAGTGCACATTATATTAAATTGTGGAGCCTTTACTGAAATGTCATTGCTTTTGTAATGCCATTCTAGATGATCAAAGTAAAAACACTGCCAAAAACATACTAAGCAATGAACTCACACTTCCACCCACAGAACTGTTACCTGTATCAGTCCCGAGTCCTTGGTATGGACTTGGGTTTATCACTGCTAATACTTTATAGTCTTTGCCTGGAATCATGTGGATGACAGCCTCTTTAGCACTAGAATTTTACCTCACTGAGAATGCTAAGTAGACTTATGAATTTTACTGACTTTACAAACCATCTTCACACAGACTAACAAAGCTCAGGTTTAATATAACAAGGCCTCAGACATCTCTGTTCTGTGAGTCTAGGATTTGTATCATATACATGTTTTGTTAATTGAATCATTGTGTATTGCATACAGAATGTCTCCATCAATCTTAATGATCTTTATACTGCCTCCCTTATCAGCACTCTCCCATGGTCCCCCATCTGGAATCCATACATCCTTCCAACTGTGTTAAAGTCTATTGTGTTAAGTTAGTGTCCTCAAAAGTCCCTCAATGCAGGTTCATTCACTGAGGTCTAGTGAGCTTATACAGAGTCCCTCATTTTAGGAGGATTAATGCATCCTCACCCAACAATAATCAGTTGACAATATTTCTTCAGCAAAGAGTGGGGTCTGCTATACACACAAGCGGAAACGTTCCTCTTGTTTACTACTGATCTCCAAGTTCCAGGGTCCGGGTTAACACATGGTCAGCACTGAGGAAATAATTGTTGGATGAATAATGATCATAAATTTTCAATGAATGAATTAATAGTTAAGGCTATTTGCTGAAACAAGAATTCAGTTGACCAAACTATTTTAGTACTGAGAGAATTAGATACTGCTTAAAAATAGATAAAAACCATAAATCTCATCAGCCTCCCACTGAGTACAAGAACACTCTAACAAGCTTCTGCTTGAATGGGTCTGGTGATGAGGCATCCATTATCCCACTACATTGCAAAAATAATAACAATACAGCTTCCTGCAATGTTCATTATTTGGATACAGTATGTGGTATACCTATGCATAATAAATTTAATGATATCTGTAGCTATGTGTGTGTGTTTATAACACCTTTAAAAGTGAAGTAGCCATTCTCTTTAAACACACACACACACACACATATATAAGGTATATATGCGTATACGTATACACATATATACTTATTCTAAATGTTGTTGTTTTTCGTTATTTTTTCCTATGGTCATTTATTTCAAGAGCAAGTACTCCATGGTGCCAAGTGTTTGTTCTAAACTCTTCTAGCAGTTCACATGACAGTATCTATGTAATAAATACAGTAAGTCTACAGGAGATTTAATTTCTTACTATGCTTCCATCAGTGAAACTACAATTATGTTGGTTTTCCTTCCCATTATTTCTCTCTTCTCTTCCCCTTACACGTTCCTTCTTTTTGTCTCCTCCTTTTCTCCTTTCCCTGGTTCTTCCTTTTCTCTTTACTTCCGTTTTGTCTTCATCCAGAGTCATGATCACTGATTTCACTTAAAATGCATTTTCAATCTGAAGTATTTGACATTAAAATGCTGGTTCTGGGGGCTGGAGAGATCTTTTACTTGTTAAGAACATACACTGCTCTAGCAAAGATACTGAGTTCATTTTCCAACCCCAAGTCATGCAGCTTACAACTGCTTGTAATTCCAACTTTAGGGGGATCCATCACCTATTACTGGACCCCAAAAGCAATATCCTCACATGCACAATGCCCCACATCACAAAACACACACACACACACACACACAAAATAAATAAAATAAAATAATAAAATAAAATAAAATTTTTATAAAAAGATAGTCTAAAAAAATATACCGGTTTTAGTCAGAGAACACATAGACTTCAGACTTGGAGTCAGCATTTAGTGATAAGATAAACCTTCATAAATTTCTAAAAAGTCTCTGTGCCCTAGCATTTCCATTTGTAAAATGGACCAAATAACAGTACCCAGGTTTTAGCTTCCTTCCATGCTTGATTAAGTTGACTAAGTATAACCTTCTAGCAGGAATATTTATCATCATCATTTTGAAGACAATTTCCCATAGTCTTAGCTGTTTCTGGTCGAAAATCACATGGTACTCTTGTTCTCTTTGCTCAGTTTCGATTTACTCTGCCTTCAGAATGTACAGTCATCTTAGTCTGTGGAATACTGAAGTTAGGTTTCCTTATTTTGGCCAGGTGTTTTCCTTTAAAACCACACATCTAGAACTTAACAAATAGAGAATCTCCACGCATGTAGAACTTATGTTTACTTGACTTGCTAAAATAAACATACCATATTGTACTGTGTTTGCACCCAACACGTATTTAATAAATATATTTAGGTAAATAAATTTATGAACTCTCCAAATTTTAAATTATATTTTAAAATAGCCAATGATCCAAATATTAAATTCTAGTATATTTAAAACCACTTTAACTAAGACAAATAATACTAGACTTGTGATGAGTCTACAGAGTATCTGTTATTATGTGCATCTTCTCGAAGTATTAAGTACTAGATTCTTCGCACATTTCCAGGGTAAGGGAGTGTTGAGATTAGGGTCTCTGTGTAGCTTCAGATGGTCTGGAAATTGCTATAGAGACCAGGCTGGTCTCAATCTCACAGAGATATACATGCCTCTGCCTCCCAAGTGCTGGGATCAAAGTCCTACACCACCATGCCTAGTGTACAAATATTTTTGGGTCAACTTGAAACAAACTGGGAAAACTAGGACTCTCTCTACTGAAGATAAAGGCTGAAATCTTTGAAGAAGGACTAGGAAAACAGAAACTTCATCTGAGATTTGATGGTAAAGTCAGGAGTCTCCCTTGGTCCTCCCACAGGTGAAATGTTCATGGCAAGCCTGTGAATTCCAGTGTTTCCACTCTCTCCCTCTCCTCTTAGAAGTCATTTGCCACATGTGACCATTACTTTTGCAGGACTATTTAGTTTTTCCTCTTTCCTGGCCTCCACTTTGGGATACAACTTTTATTTTTATACTCCTAAACACATTTAATCATATATATTACATATACTATATATATATATATATATATATATAGATAGATAGATAGATAGATAGATAGATATTAGATATGATGGCTGAATGAAAGGTAAAACATCCTGTTGCTCAGTGAAGAATGTATACTATACAATGGAAGTCAACTGGAGAAAGATAATCATTCTTTGGATAAGCTAAAAGATTTTCTATTCAGGATTTTCACTAATTATGACATTCTGGACTCAAAATCAATTTATCTCTATGTCATTTGAGATATTTATCATGGTATTTATCATGGAGCATCATCTCTTTTTTCTTTTTTTCTTAAGTTAGAATGATTTTCATTGGTATTATATTAGAAAATAAGCTTAAATTCTAGATATACAAAAAAATACTTGAAATAATTTATGTTTTTAAAATGTATCTGAATCTTTTCTTTTAAGGAACTGAATGCCAATTTCACATGACTTTTGGTTCATGGGAATTTTAAATAAATTATATCCCTGGGGTTTTCTGGAAACATTTCTTAGACAAAAGTTACCTCGTGCTTTTCTATAAAAGCACGTGATATTTTACACCTAAAATATCAAGGCACTTTTTTCTGATCTTTTTGTAAACTTGGCTATAGTTAGAGTTATTTCAAGATTACAAAAAGTGAAATGAAACTGAAGAACTTTAAATCCACTTGTCAAGATTCCTTAGAGTCTCCTGGAAACTGAAGCCCAGGATCCATGACCACAGCTTTTAGATACAACAGGAGGATCAGTTTTCATAATTCAGCAATATGAAAAGTCAATATAGTGTTTCTTTTTTTTCTGCACTTGATGGAAACTAATGAGGAAACAAGATCTCCATATTGATTTGATATAAGGCACAATAGATTCCATCTTATAAAACTCCAAATAGATGACACTGAAGGTTTATTTTAGAAACCAGCACAACAATGAAACTCTTACAAACAGAACTGTCTATGATTAATTTTAAAGAGAAACTAAAGAGAAGTAAAATATGTGATCATACAAAGTTCAGGCATGCTGATGTCAGTTTTGTGCAAAATAAAAACATATTGAATGGATGAAAGTTTCATCACAAATCTGGGTACTTTATAAAATGAAGACACAGCCTTTCCTTAATAAGGCACTCAGATCTGAGTATGGTAACAATGTATAGATATTTTTTCTAATATGTATTTTGTGCATTGTCAGAATAATCCACATCACCTGCATAATAATAATAAACTAAATTATTAATTACTATGAGTCTTGTAATTTCTCACTCGTGCCAACATGTGGTCAAAGAGAAAATGGTATTCAAATCTAGAATTTTTCTCTATAAAACTACCCAGAAAGACCAATGAAGAAAACTCATGTTTCATTTCAAGTATGGGATGCACAAAATGTGGAAAACTTGAAGCATTCACTAACAATCCACATCTACCTTTCATTTTACAGATGACAATATGGTATCTAGCAAGTTTAAAGAGCCTTTGCACCTGAGGATTCTTACCCAAAGGAAGCCAATGAGTGTCCTGTCCACTGCACCACAAAGCTCCTCACTCACTGAGCAGCTTGATGAATCTGGGAGCCAATTGCAATGACTGTAATGTAAACATTTCCAATAGCATTCTAATTTAAAACAGAACATCTCTTTGAATAAATAATATGCTCTTTATGAAGCAGAATTCCCTATTCTATAACTTGCAGTTATAAAGACAATAGACTGTTTAGGTTGTTACTCTAGAAAACCACTAGGCAAATCTGCTTTGACTTTTGTATTGCCATAAAGGAACCTGTCCCACTTAATTATCTTCTATAAAATGCTGCAATATGTTCAAATACAAAAGTCATTATGTGCAATATATAAAATGAATAATTCATTAGTATATTTCTACAAGGAGGATATTTAAAATTCTAAGGGGAAAAAGATAAAACTGTAATACTAAAACAATGTCAAAATTTATCCAGCGAGGCTAATATTGCTTACACTCTCTCCCAATATTTGCATAAATATAAAGATGTTCTCTCCATTCTAATTGTAGCAAAATATTACTTTATATACTAACATCATCATAATAATTTGTTTTAGCAGTGATAAAAGTAATTTACAAAGGAATGTTTCTGTCTTCATAGTGACTGTACTTTACTGGAGTCCTAAATGACACTAAAGAATAGAATAATATAACTTTGAATGCACATTGTTTCAAAACAGGTTACATGATGGTGAATATATCCTAGACCTATACAGTGTCTATACCTTAACCAATACAAGACAACTTCTTCCACATTCTGTCTCTTCCATAAGCCAGGTGTTAACATTTTCTCTCCCTACCAGAATGACTTAAAAGTTGTCTTTTTTAAAAAGATATTACAAGATAGTACTGTTCCTGTTAAGACTGCAGATTTATGATTGATAATATCACATGCAAATACAGCCAAGGCATTCTTATTTTCACACATTTGTAAATTGTTATCTGACCAACCAGTTAAAATAAAGACCATCCAAAGACGATTCCAATAAAATATACAGAGCTGTTTCTGAGATGTATATATCACACATTTTAAATACTGATAGACTTTTTAATCATATACACCCAACGTAGACTCTCTCTCTCTCTCTCTCTCTCTCTCTCTCTCTCACACACACACACACAGAGAGCGAGAGAGAGAGATAAATATCATTCTGTGTAGCAAGAAGTTTCTATAATAACTGTGTCTTTAAAATGTAGAATCATCCAGAAAGTTCATCAATGGCATTCAGTCCCAAATTTAGCAGCAAAGTCATCACTTCTCCCCAACTCCCCTCCTGTCAAAGAAAACTCTGTTAGTTTATAATCGGTTCTAAGTAAAAACAAGTGAACTAACCTCCATGCCATGCTTCAGAAATGGGCTAATTTCATGCTATCTGAGAGTAAACAGACCGAATCAGAAAATAACACTGATAATAAACATTGCACACGCCTCTGGGCACACGTCAATTACTTAACTTAGAATGACTTTTAAAAGAAAGGAAAAAGAAGAAGATAGTTTTAAGTCCTTGAATTTACTCACCAGTTTCCCAAATGCAGCGTCAGTAATAGGAACATCAACCTCACCCCTCTAGTTTGACTCCAGAGGAGGAAAGGAGAAAAGAAGGCTTTCCAAGAATCCATGAGGTCGCTTTTTCTGTCTGTCTTGACAAGCTCTGTCCCCTAGCCCAGAGTTTGTTGCACCCCTCTGTAGCAGCTCAGTGAGTAAGAGAGAGAGTGTGGAAAGGCGGTGCACCTCAGAACCAGGTAGGATGCGACTCCCAGCGGAACTGAACGGGGAACCAATCAGACAGGGAGGATACTGGAATAAATTATCTCAAAAAGAGTCAAACCAATCAGTGATACCAAAAGGCGGGGCTTTCCCTACTAGAAATCAAGCCCAGTAGGGAAAAGGGCTCCGTTTTTCTAAAAGAAAAATAAACCTCTTTTCCCTCCCAACCCCTGAGAAACATTGGCGTGGCCTTGTCAGATCCGCTCCGCAGGGAGACACTGCCTTACTCCCGCGGTCCCTTTCTTCTATGTCGGAGCCCCTGCCTCTTTCCTCTTTCGGATTTGGATTTTTCAATTTGTCTTCTAGAGAGACCTTCCCGAAAGTGTACCACCCCTTCCCCAGGGATTAAAAGGGGGAGGCCCAATTGACTTTCGCCAGGCTCCTGAGGATCCAGTTAATTTGATCGTTTCATTTTAATGGTGGGACACCGTGTTGTTTCTCTTTGCAGATCTAGGAACTGTAACAATGCCCTGCACAAATGGGTCTGGAGAGATGCTCAATGTGAAACTCCATGAATGAATGAGCAGGTTGGGTGCATTCCTGATAAGCCCGTTCCCTCCCCCATCCCTTCTCACTGCTGTTCTATTGAGAGTATTTGCAATGAATTCCCTTCTCAGTCACTCAAAGATGACATTAACAAAGAGTAGCTGGCAAGAATTCTCTCATTTTACAAACACACACAGAAACAACAATAACAACAACAAAAATGACCGTGACTAGTTCCTAGAGTCAAAGACTTGTAGCATATGACATGGTGATCCTTGATGTCGCCCCCCTCCCCAAGTGCTTTTCAGTTTGTGGAGCTCCTGTGTTTGGTACCTAACTTCAGAGGCTCTGCTCTGAGTTCTTAGCAGAGCCCAAGAGTTGCCATGGCAACCAGAAAGCCTCTGGCAGCTGGAACAACTGTACCGCAAAGACAGAGGCAGTGGAGAAACAGGCTCAGTGCCCAGCCATCTTCTGCCTTTACGCCTTGCTAAATCCGGGCTTCCCACGGATGTCGCCTGAGGATGGGGTCGCTGGCTGCTTCATTAATCACTTCGCACCACCTGGAATTGGCCAGATTCAGTTCTGCTCTGCTCTGAAATTTACCATGTAGTTGCTTGAGATTTTTTTTTTTTTTTTTTTTTTTTTTTGTCTCCGGGCAAACAGTTCAAAGCAGAAGTAACAGTGTTTATGCATGCATGGCGTTAAGGGAACTGTTGCTACAATATTCACTGAAATCCATTAAAGGAACCCGATGGGCCTAACAAGGTTACAGACTTTTCTCTTTCTTTCTTTCTTTCTTTTTTTTTTTCCTTGTCCACAATAACAGATGTTGCAGGACTGGTCTTCTTTATCCTCTTTGATCCTTATTTTCTGAAAATACTTACTGACCCTCCCTGTTCGTCCTCTTCTACACCACACCAGTTATTATTTTTCTCTTCCATGAAATTTGTTAATGAAAGCAGCTAATAACTGATCATTAATATAGCAGTTAAAATATACTATAATAATCCTGAGATTAGTAAATTTAGATAACACATGGTGTCATTTTTTTCTATTTCAATTAACAATGTGGTTTGAGTGGCTATTTAATTGTTTCAGTGGATGCACACACAAATTCACTGATAGGATTAAGCCACTGTAATAGGAATTAATTGAGTCGAAATACATTGCAAATAGCAAATATTTCTGGTTACCCCACGCTTTTAACTAAAATTAGGTGGATATTTTGTACATATTGGGGCGAGTATGATACTGTCTAATGTGCTGCAGCAATAGTTCTAAGTTCTTCATTCAACAATCTTTCAGAAGGTTTACTCTTTCTCTTCTCATATGTAACTGAAAGAGGCTGAGGACAATTAGGACAAATTAATGAACAGTAAATGTGAACTATATATCCTTGGATAGTAAGAAGGCGCCTGTTTATTCTATAATGGAGAAAGGACTGTAATAAAGGAAATTTTCTTGTATTTTTCAAACATATGCTTTTCTCAATTTGGGCTGAAATAGTTTTCATTTTGAGACAGGGTCTCCCTGTAGCTCAAGCTGGCCTGGAACTCACTATATAGAGCAGATTGGCCTCGATCTCACAGAGATCCTCCTGCCTTCATCTCCCAAGTGCTGGAACTAAAGGCATGTGGCATCAGGCCTGGCCTCAATGTTTTTAACTTTTTTTAAGTTTATGAATAGTAAGGTTTTGCCTGCATGTATTATACGCACCGTGTGTACTCCTGCTGCTCTTAGAGTCAAGAAGAGGGCATATGATCCCGGAACTGGAGCTACCGAAGCTTGCAAACCGTCATATGCATCCTGGCAACTGAAGCCAGGTCCTCTGTAAGAGCAGCATATGATCCCGTGGAACTGGAGCTACCGAAGCTTGCAAACCGTCATATGCATCCTGGCAACTGAAGCCAGGTCCTCTTAATTGCTGAGCCATCTCTCCAGGTCCCTGACTATTATTTTTTAATTCCCTTTTCTTAGGCACTTTTAGCTTTAGGTCTTTCCTCTATTTTATAATGTCTGTCTTCTCTACAACTGGTTTTATATAGCTATAATGGTTAATCACACTTCACTGTAGACTATATAAAATAGAGGCTTAGAGCACTGTAAAAAAGGACATGATGGATTTGTATATTGGCTCTTTCTTGACTATAACCTTTGGTTAAGCTACTAATATATGTAAGAGAACATTGACTATGGAACTAGGTTCTGGATAAATCAGATAAACTCCTGTTTGTACGATGAATACCATGTAACTTACTTATGGAGAACAGGTCAGATGTCCTAGTGAGTTCTAGATTAAGGAGCCAGATGAGATTATAGATAAAGAACTTGGGGAAATCCTGTTTCCATTGCAATGGCAATTTTTAGCTGGAGACAATTTGACCTCATGAGGATATTTTTCACTGTGACAGTTGTGGGGGGAATAGAGTTGATGTGTACTACTGAAATCTAGTCATAAGGTCTAATGTTGTTGCTGTATAATCTGAAATGTACAAAAATCTCCCACAGCAAAAAATTAGAGCATAAGGTGTCACTAGTGCCAAAGCAAAAGGTGTTTTGATACAACTGAGCAGAACAGGTGAGCAGACTAAACTGCAGATGATTTCTTAGGCCAACATTGAATTAATGCTCCCCTGTCACCATTCTTTGGTTGCTGGGGCCACAGTCATTACCCATTAGATCTCTATCTAGTTTTGCACTCCAATTTTCATTTACTTTTTGTTTTCTTTTAAATTTCATTTTCAGAATCAGCTTAGAGTAAAATGTGTGTTGGGGAATGCAGACTGGACTTCATTCTAGATCCAGTGGATTAAAAGCTACAGCAGCAACCTTTGAAGCGTTGCATGCACAGAATTAGAGAGCCATTGTCATTCCATTGTGTCACAAGATGACCAGACACAGTGTCTCAATCAATTATGTACAGCTCTGATCCATACAAACAAGTGTTTTAAATGATCCACATGTAAAACCTTTATTCCGAAAAACAGATCCAAAACTATGATCTAGGTAGAGGCTAGCAGACATTAGAAATACAATGCTGAAGAAGGCCCCTCTTTGTGCCTTCACTTCTTTCTTTCGTTAATGTTTTAGTTATGGAGGGGTTGTTGTTTCAGTGTATGGATGCGTACTATATGCATATACACATGCAAGCCAAAAGTCATCAGGTGACTTCTGCCACTCTCCAACTCATCTTTTGAGACAGGCTCTCTAAGTGAACTGGGAGCTCACTGATTAGGTAGACTGTCTGACCACTGAGTTCCCAAGATCCTCTTGTCTCTGCCTCCCCTTCTGTTCTTCCGTTTTGTTGTGTTTTATTCTCAGGTTTTCAAACTCCAGCACAGCAAGTAAGCACTTTATCCTTTGCCCTCTGAGACATCAATAAGGCATTTCAGCTCCATACTTTGACCTCTCTCTCTTTCTCATTCTTGCTCTCACTCTTCCCTCTTCTCTCCTCAAATATATATATATATATATATATATATATATATATACATATATATTCCTTATACATACATATATATGAATTCTTGGTAGTTCATAGCTTACAGAATTGTTTTCAAAATTATATAACAGGCCTAAATAATAGCAACAACCCAGAAATGTCATTGTTGAGATTCTCTTCACAGTAGGCTTTAATGTAAGCAATGGTAATCCTCCACACACACATCACACATATCACACACACACACACCCCAAAAATCAACAATAACTAAATAATATAATGTAGTAAAAATTTGTTAAGGATTCCTATGGAGATAAAAAGAAATAGTCCCCAACTTGATGATTGTAAGCCTGAAGAATGGGAGTAGGATAGAATCTTCAAGGCAGGTTCCCAAAGACTTACTCCCTCCCCCAAGGTTCTCCCTCCTAGTTCAAACTTATTTTATTACATCAAATTATGTATCTACCAACAGATTATTCTAATAAGGTCACTGTCCTCAGGTACCAATAACCTCTCAATGATTATATTCACAATCTGGGGACAAACATTTAAACCCAGGAGCCTTTGGAGAAACATTTTCCATACAAACCACACCACCAGTTATGGTTCTTAATGTTCCTAGATGATGGACATATGTGGTTGTCTATCTTCTTAAAGAAATGAGTTTATAGCCAGGTATGGTTGTACATGTCTTTAATTCCAGCACTCAGGAGGTAGAGGCAGGTGGATCTCTGTGATTTCAAGGCCAATATATACTACATAGTGAATTTCAGACAGATGGGGCTACAGGGAGAACCTGTCTCAAAAATATTTTTAGATAAATTTATACCTGTATCACAGGACATATAAAACATTCATAAAATGTATATTTAAAGGGCCTATTCTGCCTTTTTTCTTGAAGATTTGTTTTATTTTTAGCCATGTATGTCCATGTATTTGTGTGTGAATATGTGTATAGGCATGTGAGTGCGGGTGCCCACAGAAGCTAATGGTATCAGATCTCCTGAAGTTGGTGTTACAGGAGGTTGAAATCAGCCTTTGCTTGGTGCTGAGAACCTCATTCATGTCCTCTGAAAGAGGAGGAAGTGCTCTTAGCCACCTCTCCTAGCATTTCATTCTTTTTTTAATCTTATATGCCCATGTCTGACAATGACTATCACATGCCATACTAAATTATTTCTATATGTGCTTATTTGATTAATTCCATTCCTTTTTTGAGATGTAGTATAATGAAAGTAGGAACTTCATTTGTTTTTATTTCCATGGTAATCCCACTATTCAATGATAACAGATAATTAGTGTGAATCTATACAACGAAAAAACCTCAATGCATTTTGATGAGTGAATTAAATCATCATCTTTTCCTTTATATCTAAACTTTCCATCAATATGTACACTCATGCCTACCTATAAATTTTCCATGTGTGGCTTATAAGAATCATTCCTCTCTCTTTACAGTCTGAGGCTCTTTCATAGTCAGGTTTCTCTGACTTTCATCCAGGTTCACTCTCTAAGTTCTCTGGTTTGACTTTTATCTTCATGCTATTTATGCTGCCACGTTGCTAAAGCCAGTGGATCTCAACACAATCTCTCTCTTATTTTGTACATTTTTTGTTGAATTTTTGTATATTTCATACAGAAAATCTCAATCAATCCTAATCATCTTAATACCCCCTTTCCCAATGGCGCCCTCTCATAGACCCTTCCCAATGGAATGCATACATTCTATCACTTGTGTGAAGGCCCATTGTGTTGAGTTAATGCCTGCAGACACTTCTCAATGCAAATTCATTTAGTGAGGTCTAGTCAGCCTGTCTAGAGTCCCTCACTTCAGAAGATTAGCTCTTCCTCACACAGCAGTAATCAGGTGCCAATATTTACTCAGCTAAGTTTGGGATCTACTCCCTATGCTGTGTTTTTGTCTACTTGAGTTTGTATGGGTCTTGTGCATGCTGACACCATTGTTATAGGTAATACCAATTCTTGGCATATACCCAAAAGACATCCTATTGTAGAGATACTTGTATACCCATGTTTGTAGCTGCTCTTTTCACAATAGGTAAAAAAATGGAAGCAACATAAGTGTCTCTCAACTGAATGTGAGAGTGAATGAAAATGTAATGCAATTACACAATAGAATTCTATTCTGTGGTAAAGAAAGACAAAATCATGAAATTTGTAGGGAAATGGATGGAACTAGAAACTGTTATACTAAGTGAAGTAACACAGACTTAGAAAAAAAATGTATATTCTTCCTCATAGCACCAAATCTTTACATGTGAGTATTTATCCTAATGTAACTACAGGAACAATTTCTCTTTTACATCTGATTTTAGCTGGCCATCTTATTTTCAAAATACTGGGTTTCATCATATCCTGCTTTTCCGCCCTCTCCTACCCTTTGGTTATTCTTTAGGGCTTCTTTAAACATTTTTTATATCTTCCTAATCCACTGAACTTCTTTTAATTTATATATCGATATGATGTTCTTTCCAACTTCACCTATCAAAATTTGCATATACCACTGGAAAAATCTTAAATATACATCTTCAAGTCATAGTAGAAGCCAACAAATGTCTGTTGAGCCTCACACATACTTTTCACTTACACTAGGCATGTAGTCACACTGGATATTGCAAAAATTTTACTTTTGATATGTATCTTCTAACATATCACAAATACTATCTTATCTTCAATTTATCTCATGTAAATCATAGCATCAAAGGAACAATGAATAAGATAGGCAAAGGTCCATGTACTGCCTAATTTTGTATAGACTGAAAACTTCCTTTCCAATGTACTGGTTCTTTGGTTTCTGTGAAAATAAAATTACTTCATCAATTGAATTTTTATCAATTAGAATTATTTCTGAGACATAATAAGTATACAGTCTTAACAATTATTACTGTTGTAATAACTATAAATATCATTCAAACACTTTGATCTCTATCGCCAATTTTTCAAGTGCCTTCAAATTCTAATTCAATTATTATAGTAAATTTCCATTTTCTGTTTTTATCTATCATATATATACTAGAACTTTTTGTAAAGTGCAAATATAAAATTTCTTCTGCTTAAATACTCAATCATCTTCTATATACTTAGAAAAAAACACACGAAATTACTCCTATGGATTTTGGGCCCTTCCAGCTTCTTCCATACCCTGAAGATTGTAGGCTCTGACGTCTCCTTGATTTCCAGGCCCCTGACTGTCCTTCAGTTTCTTAACCAACATATCTTACCTTGACCTGGTGTTTTACAGAAGAGTGCTTTATCTCTGGATCCATACCTCTCTCTCACCCTACACTTGACTATTTCCAAATCTTTATCTATGTCTCAACTTAGAAGACATGTCCTCAAAGATCCTCAATTAATTCTCCAATTACAACATCTAATAGCACTCAGCACATTTCCTTCCTGACCCTGCTCTTTATTATAATTCATTGATTTAATTAACTCAAGAAAGTCACTGAGCACCTGGAAGTTAAGCACTCTTCAATATACTGAAAATAGCAAAATAAACAAAACAGATCTTCTGTCACATTCCATTGAACTTTTTGTAATATGACGTATTTTCACTCTAAAATATTTCATGATCACTAGTTGAGCTTTTCCCTCTTCTTTCCACTGTCAGATGATTAGAAATTGTGCATTTTTTAAATACTCCATTTCTGTTGAGTGCTCGTTATAAACATCTCTCTTTTCATAATCTTATTTTTATTGAATTTTTGTGATTTTCATACAATATAGTTTGATGGTATTTAGATCCCCTCTTCTATGCCCACTTTCCCCGCACTGTCCCCTGTCCAGGTTAATATACTCTCATAATCTCTACTGAGCCCACCAAGAGTCCCATCCCTGTAAGACATTGTCTTTCCTCTCACAACAGTCATTCTATTGCCAAACGTTCCTGAGGTTGTGTTGGGATTTCTTACCCACTTCTCCATGTCTATGCTACCATTTTGTCTGGTTTGAGCTTGCAGAGATCTTGTGCCTGCTGTCACCTTTGCTGTGAGTTCATATGAGTAACTGACTAGCTGTCTGGAAAACTCTGTTTCCTTGTGGCTATCCACCCTCTCTGGCTCTTACATTCTTTGTGACTCCTCTTCTGCAATGATCCCTGAGCCTCAGGAGGCAGGAGTTTGAAATGGGTATCCTATTTAGGGATAAGCATTATAAGGCCTTTTGTAACAACTTATTGAATGAATAAACAAACAAGAGAATAGACTTGCAACGTTTCTAATGTTATTGTCTCTGCAACTTTTATGGTAATGCCTCATTTCTGTAGTCTTAAATCTCTTCTTCATTAAAGGACTCGTTTGAATATGGAATCCTGGGGATTAATGTAACATAACCAGATAATATAAATACAATGCCATGCAATGAGCCTTTGCTATTGGCAGGTATGTGAAATAAAGAGGTAAACCCTTCTAAGCATCATGAATCACAAAATTAAGCAATACTTGGAAAAAAAGGAATGCATTATCAAATAATACAAATTTAAATCATACCTACATTAATTATTTTGTGATCACTGGCAAATCTGAACATCTCTCTAAAACTAAGAATTTTAAGTTTCAAAGGACAGATCTCACTTATTTTTAAAAAATATTTTACTGAGCTTTTATACATTTCATACCACAGTTCTTAATCAAATTTAGATCACCTCCCCCATGAATTCTGCCAAAAATGCTAAGTCCTGTCCGGTCAAGCATTTGTCCCTAGATGTCCTTGAGCGTAAATTTATTCACTGAAGTTTAGTCAGCCTATCTAGAGATGGTAAGTAAGGCAGACTTTCTCTCTCCCAGTAGTGCTCAGCCTCCAATAGTTCTCAGTCAAGGATATCAAAATATCCTGTCATTACTCTCGGTTAATTATTAAATGATGACTGAGAAATACTGATGCTGATATTATTACTCTTGATTATTATGACAAAATGATAACAATTAATGAGTTCATAACTCAGAAATCAAACTATCAAGAGTTAATAATTGGTACTCAGAGTTTCACAAAGAATTATATACTGCTTGATTTGCACAACCTATTGAAATATTTCTGAGGGCCTTTATGGTGGTTACTATTATTATTTCTTTATTTTCACATGAGAAATCTGAGTATGTTTCCCAGGCCATTAAGAAAATGGCAAAAGTGGGATTCAAACATAGAAAGTTAGGTTTCCGAGCACATGTTTTGAACTGTTATAAGATGGTGTCCGTTGCAGATGAATCACATGACACTTACCTTCAAGGCAATGGCTCATATATTTTCCGTGGTCACCATTCCCCCTGAGGGAAATGAATACTGTTATCTTAGTGGCTAAATATGAGGCCTTCTTTGACATGAGATCATTTCATATTTCACTTTAAAGGGTCATCTCATAAAATTGCCAGAAGTGAGAAAAAATTTGAAGAATGACTTTCAATCAGCCATTTTTCAAAGTATATAATCCTGTTTAAGATACAGGACACTTACAGAAAAGACGTCTCTCACAGAAAGATTTATTGCAGCCTGACATTTAATGAAAACCCTCAGGGTTTTGAGGGACCTTTATTATATAATTACTCACTCACTTCTTATGTTACCTAATGTATTTTATTTTTAAAATGCCTTGGGAGCAAAATTGCATTGAAATAGTAGCCCCAGGGCACTTCTGAATGGGTACTGCTTAGTACCTAAATACCTACTCATCACCTTTATAGGCCATAATATGTCCACCTATGTGACATTGACTCATACCTGAAGAATAACACCATTTCTCTTGACCATCATAGCAGAGAGAGAAAAGAGAGAGAGAAGATATTCTTTTCTAATTCTATATTTCTCTAATTTGCTTTGATTTGGCCAATAAAAAATCCTAACAATTGTATATAAATACCAGGAAAACATTTATTTTTATTTATTTTGGTCTTCTAAGGGGGTGTTACAAAGAAGAGAAGAGTTGCCAGTACTTACATAGAGAAATGAAGGAAGTTCACGTTAGAGTGACTTTAAATGTGTTTTATCAGGTGGATAGAGTGTAACACTTAATGACAAATGGGTTGAGGCGGGTGGATACAGGGAGGAAATAATGTAGATTTGAAATTTACTTATGTTTGTGCTAAATGGGAAAAAAATCTGATGTAAACAACTTGATGGAAAAAATGTTTATTTTTGTTAGTGATTTCAGAGATTTTATCTTTTCAATTTTAGTTCCCAGCACATGCCTGGTAGTTAACAACTGTCTGTACCTCCAGTTACAGGGGCTCTGACACCCTCTTCTGGCCTCCACAGGCATTGTATCCATATGGTGCATTTAGATGCATACCAGCAAAACACCCATGCACATAAAAATAAATAGTATCTGGGTTCACTTTTTCAAGTTTATAATGGCACGAGACTGCCTAACATGTGCTTTAAGTCAAAAGTTTTAGCAATGAGAATACCACTTATGATAAATTTAGTTTTTAAAGACCATGGAAGGTGATTCCATGCCTTCATAATCACTCAAAGCAAAGACCTGGGACAGAATAATTTAATGGTGCCTTTAGCAATAATGAAAGTTTCATTACAAAGTGACCACTGACTTCAAAACTAAAATAAAATTCGATTCTCAGAGACTAACACACTGCTGTTCAAAATTCTTATGAACAGAGAAAAACATCACAGAAATTGCATAATTGTAAAGATCTCCAAGAATAAGAACTATTCATCCAATGCTCAGTTTTGGAAAAAAAACATTTACAATGTTATGTACCTGTATTATATAGATCTCTACAGGTTTTCTTCTCTTCATCTATCTTACTTCTAAAATAGCCAAATGGATTTTACCTTATTTGGCTCTGATTTCTCTCTTAGGTGCCTCATAATACTGGAGAGATTAATTGTTCTGATTCCTGTTATTTGTCACGATTCTAGGTATATAGAAAACTAGATTCTATAATTTAAGACATGAGGTATGACACAATTTCTATTACTACATGTTAGGTCTAGTTTTGAAATATATCACAACACTGATGCAATCAAATTTTAGGAAACATATTTATCTCAATTTTATGTGACAACTCTTTGTCTTCATCTTTATATATTCCTGATCAGCTAAATTTGCTATCAAGACTTTAATTTTTGATTATGTTATCATGACTATAGTTTTATCACTTTGAAAATAATAGGAAATTAGATATAGATAGATAGATAGATCACAGAAAATAAATGGTTAATTCTATAAATTCATTATGCTTGCTGTTATTGAGTATTAAGAACATAAAATCAAGAGAATCCTACACATTGTTATCTTTCCCCTTAGTGACAAACACTGTTATGTAAAATACAAACTACTACAAATGAATTAATAAATAAATATGTAGAGAGAGAGTATATGAAGGGAAGAACACAAAGAAGAAGAAGGAAGAGGAGGAGGAGGAGGAAGACGAGGGGGAGGAAGAGGAATAGTAATATTAAATTGACTACCACATATATAAGAAGTCTGTCCATAAAGGTTTAATTTAAAATATATCTTACATTGTAGACATATTTATTCTAAGCATATAAACACTTTTAATTCACTTATTTTTATTTTATGTGCATCAGTGTTTTACCCTGCAAGTACGTGCAAGTAATATCAGTAGAGTCCAGAAGAGGACATTGGATTCCCTGGAACCCTAGTTACAGAAAGTTATTAGTAGCCAAGAGGGTTCTAAAAACTGAACCCTTGCTTTGCACAAATACCCAGTCCTCTTAACCCCTGAGTCTTCTCTCCAGCCTGTACTATTTATTTTTAACCACCTTTTCAAACTGAGTTGTTTAATGCAAACTTTGTGAAGATTTAAAGTCTAATTTATAGTTTTTGCCAGGAAACAGAGGCAGGTGCATCTCATTTTTATCAAAGCCAGGCTGGTCTACAAAGCAAATGCCACATTAGCTTGCCCTACAGGAAGACCAAAATATAAAATAAATAATTGGAGGAATCTAGAGAGATGGTACAACAGTTTAGAGCATATATTGCTCATCTAGACAGTCCAAGATTGGTTCCCAATACCCACCTTAGTTGACTCTCAATGCCTGTTAGCTCCAGGAATATTCAATTCCTCTGGCCTCCAAGGGCACTTGCACTCACATACATAAACACACATACACACAAAAAAATAAAATAATAAAATGTCTTATTAATTAGAGGAGATAGTATAACACAGGTCATATAAAATAAGAGAGAAATATTGATAGTTAAAGGTTTAAGCAAGGATGAAGTAAGAGGTTTCAGATGTGGGAGGGATAGGGAATGGATTAACCAAAAATAAGGATGTATGAAACAGCCTTATACAAATCTACTAGTAATTAAGCTAATTCCAATAGAAGTATAAAAATTAAAAGATTTAGACGAGGTACCTTTTACTGATGGATAGTGCTGCCCTAGGAGATCATTTATTTTTAAATAAAATTCACAGGGTCAGTCACAGAATGCATCCTGACATATTTTTGATCAGGGATGTTCCAGATTTTTCCAAAACAATGCAAGTATTGCCATTGATCTCAAACTGACCAGGAAGCTTCCTTCTTGCTGGCAATTATTCACTGTACTAGAATGATGATACACCGGCTCTTAGGTGAGAAAAATCTTAGCGAGTGCTGGAACTGCATGTTCCAATAACTAGCTGCCGGGGAGAAGTGCCCAATGGATCGATAGTAGCATAACTACTATGGGGTAGCCAATCACATTCTGATTTGATTTGACGCCTAGCCAAGGAAACAATTCATGTCTGATGCTCGAAACCTAGCTGAAAGCCCATGGCTGAGGAGGTCATAGGCCCTGGGTGGATATAGTTACTTCATTAAATGGTCATGTTGTTAAACTGTCCTTTTAATATATTTCTGTTTATTCCCATAGGTCTGTGCTATTCTAAGTCTTAGTCAGAAAAGCTTCATTTTAGAGTCAGCAGAATTCAATGCAGAGAGTCATAACAGATCAAAATGCTGAGAACAAGTGACTATAAGTTCTCAGTCCTAAATGGGACATCTTTATCAACTCCTTTTCCAGTGCACAAACGGCATGGAAGAAGATGAAGCAGAATAATTCTAAGAGCCTGAGAATGGGGAAGAGTGCTATGAAATGCTATCCTCTAAACGTGAAGTGTTTTTCACACCCATGAACGCAAATCAACTGTAGTCATCCTCACAAGAGCTGCACAAGTTCTAGCCAGCAGAAATTCCAGGATGGATAGAGGAAGAGCTCATGAGGCCTCACCCCTAAATTAGGGGCTATTGGTATTTGTAGCTCTAAGGAGAGAACCGTCCTTTTCTAGGAATTCAAGGGGGAGTGGTCACTGCCAGGCTCTGCAGCGAGTTGAAGGCTGGAAATGAGGAGTACATGTTACAATATGTCATTACATATATGCATGAAACTCAAAGAATAAATAGAAATCATTTTTATTAAGACTTTAATTGAATCATTGTGTGGTTCATACAGAACACCTCAATCAATCTTAACCCTTATTATACCCTTTCCCCACCAGCACCAGGCCCCCAAATGGAATCCATACATTCTTTCAATTGTGTTAAGATCTACTGTGTCAAGTTAGTGTCCCTAAGTGCAGGTTCATCTACTGAGGTCTAGTCAGTCTAGCCAGAGTCCCTCATTCTAGAAAGACTAGTTCATCCTCCCCAAACAGTAATCAGTTGCCAATATTTCTTAAGCAAAGATCAGAGTCTGCTACCCATTTCCTAAACTCTATCTGCTTAAGTTTGCATGGGTCTTGAGTATGTTGAAACCATTACTGTATTTTCATATGAGTCCCAGGAGCTTGTAGGATTCTATTTCCATACAGTCACTCACCTCCTCACTGGTTCTTACAAACTTTCTGTTCCTTCTTCTGCAATGGTCCCTGAACCCTGATAAAGTGAAACTTGATGTAAGAGCCCTATCCAAGGACCCACATTCTGCAGGTTCCTGATGTCCATGATTTAGCCATTTGTGACCTTTTTTTGTATTGCTTGGCCTTTGTTGCATAAGGGAGCTTCATTAATGACAGTTGAGAGATTCATTAGTGACTTCTTTATCCCTTGATCTGTATTGTGTGAGCCTTGAGTATGGAGACTGCATTGTAGATGTGCCACTTAGGAATAGGCAATTCACAGACAATGTCTGTGTGTGTCCAGCTATGGGACTCTGTATTAGTATCTCCCTGGTACAAAAGAAGCTTCTTTGATGAGTGGTGACTGGGATACTTTACTGTAAATATAAGGATACACATTTTTCATTTAATAAGAAGTTACGTTAGCCTAGGGATATGACAGGCTTGGAAATTTCTCTAGCATTTATATTTGGCTGTGATTACAGTACCACACATGAGTTTTTTCCCACTGAGTGTACTCTAAGACCAATTAGGTAGCCACTGATTAGTTCCAAGATAAAAGCGCTACTACTGCAATTCTGTGCCAGTCATCAATGTGGTTTATTTGGTCATGAAGCTGTTGATTGGCCATTGACTGATGTTCTTCCTTGGCTACTTGCATAGTGCTCTCCAGAGCTATAAATATTAACCTTCATGGGAAGTGGCTTCCAGGTCAGTACCAGCTCCATTTTTCCAAATTTGGTATCCAAAATATGTCTTGTCTTCAACAATGGGGTCTTCCTCCAAGTGCTGGGAGGCAATCAAAGGCTGTGGCAATAGCCTGTATAACTTTGGTAGTCTCTTGGAGCACCCTGGCCAACAACTCAAAGGAAGGTTTCTTCAGTCTAGCTCACTGTTTTTTTGTTATGTAGCCTTCAGCTATGCACATGGACTCATGTTGAGAAATTATGTGCAGTTTGTCATTAATTTCTTAAACTAATAAGATAGTATTCTAAAATATTTACATATGCAATACAAACTAGAAATTTAGGATATAAGTAGAGAAAATTAATAATAATAATTAAAGTTATAATTGTTTCAGTAGGATCTGTCATATTCTCACATAGATTTATTACATTACTTAGTCACTAGAAAAATATGCTAAATTAATATCGTTACAGCTATTTTATAGATGCAGTGATGGAGACTTGGAGAAGTTGACTAATTGCCTAAGGAAACACAGCTGAAACTAATAACAAAACTGAAACTTGAATCTCAGACCCTCTTAGTTGTAGCACCCTGCTGTTTTCCACCATAATTCAGAAGGATTTAAGTAGCTGCTTAAAGCTAAGAGGACATACGGTTTATTTAAGAAATAGGGTAAGAGACAAACATCAAAGAAGAACTTTGCAAAATGGATTTCTGGTACAGGAAGCATTGATTTCCTTAATCACAAAGAAGTCTGGGACTTGAATATTTAACTAAAACTATTTTTCCACCTAAATTTAAAGCTACCCTCTCTGATTCCCTTTGTTCTTTCTAATTCACTTATTACATGCATGATTTCATTAACAGGACTCTATGATTACAGATTCATTTCAGGGTATCAGAATTTATTAATTAAGAAGTCAGTTTCACACACATCAGCTCAAGTGTCTTTATTACAGCCTCTCATGAGAGACACTGTGGGCTTACTCAAAGACAAGATTAAAGGGTCACTATGTTATAGAGATGAACATAATTTATCAAGCACAGAAGTACAAGCTGTAATGATGACTACAGGGAAACATTATAAAGAAGGAATCAATCATATAAGCAAATATTAAGCCAAGGTCTCTGAGGCCTTAAGTCACTCTGGTAGTAAAATAAATGCATAGTAATATCTCAAAGATATTTGAAGCTAATGTTATGTATAATGCAGTAAAGAAGAGTCTGTCAGGTGGTAAGATTTCCCCGGAGAACATGGTTCCCAATGAAGGCTGCTGTAAATCCTGATAATTTACATTTTCACTGCTCATTTTCATTCAATCCACATTCTAATTGAGTAGAGCAGGATGGAAGGGTCAGGTCTGAGCTGCTGTGATGATAACTGCCAGACTATCATTTGCACTAGTGAGCAGAATCATATAGCCAACGGGTTGAATTAAACCCATTTTCAGCTACCAGACTGGAATTGACACCAGTCGGAATCCATGGATCTTATGAATACCCCAGAGACATAGTTATTCAGATTGGACATAGAGACAAAAGATTACCGTATATCTAGTAGGAAGATCCTTGAATGAAAACATGAATATGTCAATATAACCCAGAAAATGTGGTAAAGAAACACATAGTATTCTACATGAGGTAAAAAAGGGAGGCAGATTGGACCAGAGGTTCTTTTTCATAAAAGTTCAAAAGCTATTACTTGTTTCTTAACAAAGAAGAGCTAAATATTTTCAAAAAGCTATATTATTCCAAATTTCACTGCATATTAAAAACTTGAATCAATTCATAATATTTTCTTGGAATGAATATACATTTAGTTATGCCTAAAAAATCTTTTCTTTATCAACTTCAACAGGTTTTGAGTTAAAACTTAAAAGAAAACATTCAGATATTGTTGCATATTGATACATGAACCACAAGGGTCTTTTCTGAATGCTGGAATCATGATTGTGGTATGCAGAGTGAACAAAACTGGGAATGATTTTGCCTTCAAAGGCTTTAACTCTATTTGAATACACCGAAGTAATTCTGCATTAGAAAGCTTTGATTCATATTGAGTATGTTGAACATCACAGTAGCATTTGCCTCTGTTTTTAAATATTGATATTTAGTACTTTAATCTATGTAAACTGAGACTTTGAGGAGAGAAATGAACGTTACTCATCTTCATGTCTCTAGTATTTAACATTATGCATGAAATACAGTAAGAGCTTGATGATTTTTAAATAAATTGAATAAAATATTAATGAATAATAACGAGTACAATGAAAAGTAGTGGGTGTTCCATAAAAAGGACTGGATCATGATGGAGGATCTAGAATTATATGATGACTGACATTAATAAAGAATATTTTCATACTTGAAATACTTCCCTTGAAAATGTAGACAATGAACTAGACTTGTCATTTAAAAATATACACTTTTTAAAGTTTTTAATTATATTCTATTTCTGTGATGGAATCTTATTCTCCAAGGCAAACTTTTTGTAAATTTCAATATGCAAAACAGAAACAGATCTGAATTACTTAAACAGTCTCACACATTATTGCATCTAATTTCTCCATTCACGGCCTTTTTGCTTATTTCACACTACCCAGCAGCAACATTTGTTAATGGCTCTTTTCCATGGGAATTTCCAAAAAATTCAGTTTACCAATCAACATTCATTGAAATAATGATGGCCAAAAATGATTGTGTATTTGATTATATGTATGTGTCAATCATATTTGATTACTCACATACTACCATCATGTCCTACTCCTGATATACCTTTCTTGCCATGATTCTTAGAATGTTCTAGATAAATTAATGTATACGTAAAACAAATAAAATGATCAGTAAGGCATTAAAATGAAATTTTTTCTTGATTTATCTTTAAGAAATGCTGTTCTTACACTTGCCATTCCACTTGACTCCTTTTAAGCACCTTAATTTTGATGCATAATGCAGTTATAATTATTAAAGTATGTAAAAAATTTTAAAGCTAATTAAAGATTAAAGATTCTATCTCAAGCGTGGTTCTTTCTGAATTCCATATTTTCCTCTTCAGTTACTCTGAAAAGACAGTGTTCTTAATCTAATTAAAATATCACTTAGCTCATGCTGCTGGTAATGAATGCAAAGAAATTTGAAGAGTAAATCTTTTCTATTAAAGTGCCTAAAATACAAATGTAAATGATTGTAATTTCTATGACAAAATTTTCATTTCTCAAATGTGATATAGATAGTATTTTAATTGATAATTATTTTGCCATCCAAGCATGAATATTGGCATACATGCTAGTTTCCTCTTCATTGCTATGCTTAATTTTTGTAATATATCCTGAGGAGTGTAGTTCAGTGTGCTGTTTATGTTTTATGAAAGTTTAAGTCTAACATTTTTCTAAGCTATTTACCACTTAAAATACAATAAGCTCTCAGTTATATGTTTTAAATGTATAATTCAAACCCATCATAGTTTTCATCATATAGATTTGTAAATTAAAACAATTGTTTTGTTAGAGTGTGCTTTGATATACTGATTTGTTCCCATACGTCTACCATGTCATTTAGATAAAGAATTAAGAAAGAAAAGTCCAGATTGCTTTTATAGAAGTATGTACTAATCAGGAAGCAAAATTTCAATAAACATAATACCTTTTCCTTGATCAGTTAACTTGTGCTGGGCACAATTGAGCACTTTAAATTATGTTAAACAGGAAGAAATACAAGAGCAGAGTTAAGGCTAAGCTTTTAGTTACTATTCCCTAACCTGTCACAATCAGTACGTTGAAGAACGAGAAAGGCACTGCTGCAGTTTTTGTCTCTATGGTGCACTGCCTCACAGTAACTATGAACTGAGATGCTTCTGCATAATTTTGGACTCAAAATCATGTCACTGATTACTCAGCCGCAGAAAAATATTTTGTTTGTACATCATTTATGTAGATTATTTCCAAATTTCAGTGGAATTCATCTTTTGAGTAAGTTGATCAGGATCCTGGCTGCAGGAAATTCTGGAAAAGGTAGGTTTATCGTATTTCTGGAGACTGTTGACTAGAAAGCAATGGACCAATCTTCTACATCCATCAATGCTAAAGATCACTTTGGTGGGATAAACTTACACACTGCTGTTATACATTGAGAATATTCTTAAGATTGGATCACAACAAAGGAGTACGAAGGTTTTGCATCTGCCCCAGTCCTGTTCTTTGTGAACTGGAGATTAGTCAAGCAAACAGAAAGAATGGCAGGCATAAACTTATTCATCAAGGAGATGTGAAAGTTCCTGAACACTCTGAAAAATTATTTTGAGTAATTAGTATAGTTCAAGTATATAAAAAATAACCTGTCACTGAACATAGGAGGAAATAACCTTTCTTTTCTACATGTTACCATATGTCAGACACATTGCCATAACAGAAGCAAAAATTAACCTGAAGATTAAAGAGACAATCTAAGGCTAAGCAGCAAAAGTTCTCAGTATACAGAGCTAATATAATTATTGCTGTCTAGTGACTGGAAGATATTAAAGATAAGTTAATACCTGGGATGGATTTATAATAGGAAAGACAACACAGAAACATTATGAGACTGGTTCAATTCCTGATAATAAGGTCCAATTGCAAATCTCTGTTTCACATAAGTCACAATATAGTGATCTGGATACCAGTTGTCTTAATTACAAAACGTTACATTTGAGGTCTATCTATCTGTCTCTCTACCTATCTGTCTTTCTTCCTATCATCGTTTAACTACTGCTACTATTGTTAGTTAGCTTAGGAACTAGAATGAAATTTCTGTTATTCATCCAACTACGGTGATGAATTTGCTCTGTGATTTGGATTATCTTACTGATTTCACAGAAAATGAAAGTATTAAAAGTCACATATACTTTTAAACTTTTTGCATAGTATCGACATTTTTCATGTTGTTTCTACAATGGTATTTCAGTAACTTTTATCAAAGTTGAATAATGACTGTAGAAAATGTGGAGATCTTTCATGGTAATATATTGTTTTTTATTCTTATAAAAGTAAGCAAAACACAATGTTGATATCAAACTCAGTGAACACTATCTTTGAAGAGATCAACTTGAGGACCATTTCATTCATTAGTCAATATGACAAGACTTGATACTTAACTGGAGAATGGATTTGTGAGCATGGTGTCCAAGCATATGCAGTTGCCAAAGCAGTCTGTTTTATGGCTTTGCTGTGGATTGAATATGAAAGGAGAAAAGGTAAGCAGAGAGGGAGTGCAGCATAATTCAGAAGTGTGGTCTGGTATGATTCCACAAATCTCCCTTAGGCTAAAAGAAACTTCAGCTAACATTATTACAATCCTTTCTATGTTAGTCCAAAATTTGACTTTGGAAGCATGGACAGAATGCTAATAAAATTTCCAGTAGTATTTTGCCACATTCCTCAAACTTCTCTTAAAGTGCTTGAGAAAATTCAAAGCCTCCCAAATAACTTATTGTTGGTTCTAGCAAACAACATTTCCTACCCCTTCTCCCTATAAATGGTCACTTATGGACAGGCTGAAGTTTAGCTTCATACAATCTACACTCTTTCTTTTAGTACAGTAAATATTGCTGACAAAAAGACAGTCTTTACTACTTTAAGTAATGTCTGGCTTTAAAAAATACTTCATTATTTTTGTTGTCTATATACGAGTACTTCTATGTCATGCAGTGCCTATGGAGGTCAGAATAGGGCATCAGATTCCCCTAGAACTGAAGTTATGGATGCCAGCAGGTGTTGTTAGCTGCTATGAAGGTGCTGGGAATCAAACCTGGGTCCTCAGAAAGAGCGGCCAGTGCTCTTAACTTCTGAGTTATCTCTCCAGCCCCTGTGTCTCGCTTTGTTTTATGCTGGACAAATGACTTAAGTCAAGGACGGATGTTAACCTAGCACATATGAAAATAACTAAGAGTTCAATTTGGTGTCTTTACAGATATGATGTCAACTGATTGGATATGTGTTTAATGAAGAAATGAAGCTTTCCTCTTTGTGCTAAGCATCAGGAAATCTGACCCTTTAGGAAATAATCACTTTAATTCCATAGAACTGGGTCTTGAATGTATCCTTGCTTGTTAAAGTAAGGGAAATCCTTTGCTTTGTATTTTTTGTCTGTTAGGTTTTGCTTTTGTCATTTTGGCAAATGACTTACCCTCTCAAAAATGCCTCAAAATTCATTCATCTCTATGGAACCAGAAATTATACTAATCTGATTTTGCAATTATTAATCTTAAAATATGATCAAAGAATAAGATCAATTCTAGAATCCATCCTTTTATTTCTAGTACTTAGTTGCTGGATAGTAAATCATTCGGCTATGAAACAATTTTCCTTCTTTCCACAGAATTCCTGGATGTTCAGAGAGGTAATATATTTAACTTCTTTTAATAAAACATCTAGAACTTTATAATTTTGTTATGCATTTTGTACTTGTTAGCTTTCTTCCAAAGACTCAGAAAGCAGTATTCTTCCTCAGTGTGTGATGTCAACTAGCCGGCTCACCAGCAGACACTTACAGTGCTTCTTGGATGTTATGGCTTCTCTTCCGTTTCCGTGGTGCTTATTCCAGGTCTATGGGTTTAATCGCCCCTCTCACTGTCTTGTGGTACAAAGTCCATTCTGGTGACAGAGCTAAGTTTCTCACCACTTTGGTTTTGTTGCTTATTGTGAGAAAAGCAAGCGTTCCTCCTCTTTTAAAAAACATTTTTCTTTTAAAAGATTCATTCTACAATTGATTGAATTCTTTTTTATATTTTTATTGAAATTTGTGCATTTCATATAATACATCCTAATCATATTTAGAAGCCCTCCCTACTTGTGCCCCTTGTAGCCTCCCCTGTAGGCCTGTCCTATATAAATTTGTCATATAGGCTATGCCTATACAGTCTATATACAGACATATATATATATATATATATATATATGTATATGTATGTATTCTGTTATATAGGTTATGCCCTATAACCAGTCAAGTTTGTGTCCCCAGATGTCTCTCAATGTGAGTTCATCCACTGGAGCCTGGGAAGCCTATTTCTTTTTGGTCTTCTTGAAAGATATTGTGATAGCTTATTTATGCTCATCCAAATAATATATATATATATATATATATATATATATATATATAGGCACACTGAAATGGAAGTCACTTTGCTTAGGTGATGAATTATAAATATCAACCTGAAGGCTAGGCATTAGAGAGAAAACAATAATTCTTTTTTTTACCACTTTTCCTTTCCTAAAAGAGAACACGAGGGCAACTAAAATCCTCTGCAAACTTGCAAACAATAAATCATTATGTATGTTTAATCTTTGAATGTTTCAATCTATTATATTACAACAATATTCACAAGAGTAAATTTCATAAATTCTTCCTAATGTGATGATTTTTCAATGTTCTTTTCTCAACAAAATGGATGAAATACATTGATTATTATAATCAAAATTTTAAGAGCATTTAAATGCTATTAGTATTCTAGGTGGATAAAAATTTTATGTAAGTTTATCAACTTTATAGAGTTCATATGAAAAATATATGGGTACTATACAAATTAATTGATATTTTAAAATGGGAAAAAGATAGCAAATGATGTTTATGAGATGGAAATCATTTAGGGTATTATATAGAATCAGAGTGCTTAATATGGAATGTAATATGTACATTAAAAAGTAGTGTTTCTCTTTACCTCCCTGGTTCCTTTCCATTTACGCACTTCCTGCAGTTACATCCGGATACATATTCATACCTAAGATCCACAAACGAGGGAAAGAATGTATGGATTCCAGTTGGGAAGCCATGTTGAATGCTGGTGCTGCGGGGCATAGAAAGATGGACAAGACTGATTGAGATGTTCTTTATGAAATACACAATTCTATAAAAAACTAAAAAACAAATAAAATGACACATTTTAATGTCAAAATAAAAGTCGTGTTTTCCAAGTTTCAAGTCAGTAGCTAATTGCTTTGGTGAAGTAATAATTTCAATTCACAAGTGATTTTTACTTTTATTAATTATAATTATTTTTATTAAATAATTTAATTGAGTTGTTCTATATGTCACACAGAACATCTCAACCAATCATAATCACTTTTACACACCCTTTCTCAATGGTACCCTCCCACAGCTCTCACCTCCAGAATTCATATACTTTTGACATTTGTGTTAAGACCTATTGTGTCAAGTTAGTGTTCCTGGACAATCCTCATTGCAAGTTTATTCACTGAAGTCTGGTCAGCCTATCGAGAGAACCTCACTTTAAGACTAGCTCTTCCTCACTGATCATAATCAGACACCAATGTTTATAGAGCAAAGATTGGGGGCTGCTGCCCATTTCCCCAGTTCTATGCTGGGTTTTTGTCTGCTTGAGTTTGTGTGGGTTTCGAGCTTGACGATACCATTGGTATAGGTTCGTATGAGTGGGACTCTCTTTCCCTCTGTTCATTCACCTCCTCCCTTGCTCTTACCGTCTTTCTATTCCTTCTTTCACAATGGCCCCTGAGTTCTGAGTGAGTGAAACCTTAATATAAGAGTCCTGTTCAGGAATCCAAATTCTGCAGGCTCCAAATCTCCACTCTTTGGCAATTTGTGACCTTTTGTATTCCTGGACCTCTGTTACATGAGGCTGCTTCATTAATGAGAGTTGAGAGATTTATTACTGTTCTCTTTACCCTTTATTCTAAGTTGTATTAGTCTTAGGAGTATAGGTTGCATTGTAGATGTGCTGCTTATGCTTGGACAAGTCATAGACAATGTCTGTGTGTGACCAGTTGTGATACTCTGTAGTAGTCTCCATCTGGTGCAAAAGAAGCTTCTTTGATGAGTGGGATACTTGACTGTAAACATGAAGATACATAGTTTGTACTTAGTATAAAGTTATAGTAGTATGAAGCAAGTATATTAAGGATGCAACAGCCTTGGGGATTTCTCTAAGATCTATGACCTCTTCAGCCATATGTATTTGGTTATGATTACATTATCACACGTGAGTTTCCTCCCATTGATTGGGTTGTAAGTCCAATTAGGTAGCCATTGATTGCCCCCAAGATAAAAGTGCCACTACTGCACCAGTGTTGTATGCTGTGTCCGTCATTGATGTGCTTATTTGGTCATGAAGTTAGTATCGGGCCACTGACTGATGTTCTCCCTGAGCAGTTTATGTAGTGCTTTCCCAAGCTACGAGAGCTATCCTTCAAGGAAAGAAGTTTTGGGTACACTCCCACCTCCATTGCTCCAAAGCCTGTGTCTGAAATATGCCTTGTCTTCAGCAATAGGGTTTTACCTTCAAATTCTGGGAGGCAATCAAAGGCTGTGGCAATAAACTGTGTAATTTTGGGAGTCTTTTGGACCACCCTGGCCAACAACTCAAAGGAAGGTTTGTACTGTCTGGCACTGTTTCTTGTTATGAATCTTTCAACTATGCGCATGAGTTCATGTAGCGATACTGTATGTTGAATTCGTAATTAGGTTGTTGGACTAATATGAGTCCCTCTAGTGTTTAACACTAGCTGGGAATTATTTATCTCTCCTCTGTCTCCTATCTAACCTCTCCCCCATGCCTTACCCATTAAAATGTCCCGTTTTCCCCTTTCTACCTTGATAATACCAGTGTCATATGACCCCACCTCTCTTGAACTCCTTTGTTCCCTTGCATCCACATGTATCCTTGTATAACTACCCCCCTCCATTGACACACCCTCATTTTATCTATTTCTCCTTTGATAACACCTGTCTCTTACTATTCCTCTCTCTCTCAGGTTCCTTCTTTCCCCTTTTCTCCCTGGTTCCTTCAGTTTTCCTGGTTCCTGCAGTTACATCAGGATACATACTCACATATGAGGATTTAGTGCTAGAATCCATAAATAAGGGAGAACATATGCCGTTTGTTTTTTCTGAGTCTGTATTACTTCACCTAGCATAAAAGTTTCTAGTTCCACCGATTTACCTGAAAATTTCATGAGTTCATTTTTCTTTACTGCTAAGTAAAGCAACACTGTGCAAATATACCACATTTTTGTTTTCCATTTTTCATTTGAGGGACAGTTGCTTCCATCTCTTAGTTACTGTAATTAGTATATTAAATGCACATATTTATGGGCTATGTTGTGGTAAGTCTGTAGATATGTAGAGTATGCAATAATAAATTCAGGGTCATTAACATTGTTATCTCTCTAAAAATGTATATAATTTTATGTTTTGGTTAATATATAATAATTGTGCATATGTAGAGGCTTAATGTGGTTTTCCTACTCATGGATACAATACGTAGTGACAAAATCAGGGCAAATAATGTTTTAACAATTCTTAAAAATACAGATACAATAACGTAGCCATAATTCATAAACATTCATTATTTTGCACAAAATAAATATTCCTTTCTTGTTATTATTTTAAAGATAAAATTAACAGCTGTAGGTAAGTGAGATTTCTTCTTCAAGTACATGTTTCCCAGTAAGTGAGAAAATCAACTTCACAGAGTTGTCTTCTGATCTTTATAAATGTGCCATGGCTCATGTATCCACTTTCACACACCACACACACGCACACACACACACAAACACACACACACACACATTAGGACCTGCCAGCACTATAAAAGCTAGTCAGTAGGGATGAAGCTTCAAGGGCAGTAAAACATTCATTTCTCCAAATTCCATGACTCAAGTACGTAGTGTCTTCAGAGTAGGATCTTGCCTTAAAGTTCTAGCACTCTGAGGAAATGCCATACTGATTTAACTAGTGGCTTGCCAGTTTGTATTGTCACCAGAAGTGAATAAGTGTTCCTCTTTTCCCATATTGATTTTGAGTTTTCCACTTGTTGTCTTTGGTTTTATGTTTGTTTGTTTATCCATTATCTTAGCCCTTCTGACTTGGATGAGAAGAATATATAAAATCTTTTTAGTTTCATGAGGTACCTTTTTTCAAGTGTAGATCTTAATGCCTGCTCCATCTGGTCTTGTTCAGAAAGTCCTTTCCTGTGCCTTTAAGTTCTAATGTATTACCTGCTTTCTTCTAGATTCAGTTCAGGTTATCGGGTCTTATGTTGAGGTCTTTGACCTCATGTATAACTTATGTATAAGTGTACTCTTTTTAAGTTTTATAATTCAAAGGCCCTATTACACTGTCATTCCATCTTTCATTATTTACTTTCAACACATCTCAGGTTTATATCTACCTGGAATTCCTCATGTAATGGAAAAAAAAAAAAGTAAAGTAACTGTGCATGTTAAACTTATATTTTCATGATACAAAACCACTTAACATGAAAAGAAAGTGAAACTGATTTTACAGCTTTTACCCTATGATGATGAATAGTCCTATAAAGATAATATGCAAATAACTCAATACCCATTCAGAACAAATTAGTGTCAGATTTACATTTTGGTTTTCAGAATTTTATAGATACTATGTCATTATCATTTTGAATAATGTATAAAATCCAATTGAATTATTATAAAACAAAGCGATAATTAAAATTTTATATGTGTGTATAAAGTTTTTATTCCTTTTATAGCTTTCTATAACCAATTTTCAGTTGAGTACTAACGGTATCTCGTGGATATAGGGTTGGACATATTGTGGTTCAATTTAAATAATAAAAGTCTACAGTACATCTGAGTCAAAAAGCAAAACACAATGAATTGGTGACTTTACAAAATGAAAGAAAGTTCCCACATAAACCATTAAAACAGATCCACACTTCCAGTGAAAGAAATTGAAGCCTATTGTTCCAGCACAGCACTCTGAGGCTGGAAGATACAAAGGGTACTAAAGCTCAGCCCTGTGTTTGATATTCTTTCCTCCACTTTAAGACAATTGCTGGATGTTGATATTGTGACATGACTATTTATGTTTTGATGAAGATAATGTAGAATCTACATACAAGTGACTATACAACAAGACAACTAGAAGATCTCCTTAGAGATCTAAATCTGATAATTTTATTTCTTTTATTGTAATCTAGGCTAGTACTTGTAATGGGTTGAGATAAAAAGCCAACACCAAGTGAATGGAATAGCAAAGTATTTTATTTCCAACCAGCCAGGGTTGCTTGTAGTGAACCCTAATCACACTTAGAAGGTTTTATAAAGTCTTGGCAGTGGGGACTGGGTACAATTTGCAACATCCAATAAGAATTAAGCATTTCACAAAGTTTCCTGTGTGCACATTCCTAACAAAAACAGACTAGGGGGTTATCTATCTGCACATGGCCCTCCCAGATCAGAACATCACATTGGGTGTGGTCAGGCCTGTTTTGGAACTCTCCAGGTCACTCCTTTCTGGGTGTGCTACTAGGAGGGGTTGGGCAAAGGTCAAGCTTTGAAGTCCAGACAAACCACAAAATGAAAGTCTTTATCCCATTTTCCTAGACCATGGCAGTGCTCTTTGTGCTGATATTAAATACTGTTGAGTAAAACTTAATCTTAAATTCTCTCAGGGCATCAGTTTAAATACTCTAAGTACTAGTTTTTTAAATCTCACTACAAATTTACTGCAATGTATGCTATTCAAATTCCTAATCAGTATTGATAATCCGCTTTGCACCTTTCTGTTGCCTGAATTTTTAAGCTATCTTTTCAGAAAAAAAAATCATTTTACTAATATTTTTTAATTATTCTGTGAAAATTTCATACAAACACACAATGTATCTTGTTCCTATCCGTACCCTCCCTCTCCAAACCCTCCAGAATTCATCCAACACATCTCAAGTTTCTCCCTCTCAGTTTCATGTCCTCTTTTCTTATTTTTTTAGCCCACTGGGTTCAATCAGTGCTACCCATATGCACACTGGTGTGGCTTCATCTTCAGTGGTCACAGTCTCAAAGAAAAGTAGCTCTCCCTTTTCTAGTGGTCATCAATTGTCAATAGCCCTTCAACCAAGGGTAGAGCTTCCTTAGTCACTCTTCAGTCCATTTTGGAATTTTTAGCTGGTTTGATCTTATGTGGATCTTGAACATGTAACCATCTCATGTGAGTCTAGGTGTCCAAGAACCTTATCATATCCAGAGATCAGCATTTCACCTCACCCTTTCCTATCCATAAGCTCTTAGCTCACTTCTCCCTCACTTCTTCTCCCTCTTTTGCATTGTTCCCCAAGCCCAGAGGGTGACATGGTGGTAGAGATTTCCCGTCTCCAGCTGAGCACTCACACTCACTTATTCTCAACACTTGAAAAATTGACCCTGCCTGCACCACCACCAGTCCTCATAGGAAGTTTTTCTGTGCAAGGTTCAGAACAGCACTGATCTAATGCTATAAACATAAATATGATCATTTAGAAAAAAAATCAAGTTCCTCCCCTCCCTCCAGTAGCTATGGCTTCCCTATCCACGGTGTTTACCACGTTTGTGGTTCCAGGTATAAATTTCATCATGTAGAGCAGGCCTCAAATTCAAACAAGATAGCAGTTGGAAACCCCATAAATAGTCTTGCCACTATCAACACCAGTGGGCACATATTGCCTGGTAGATTAGGATAGTGGCATACATGATCCAAGACTGGGTAAGACACTGATGTCTTTTCTCCTCCAGTAGCTCACGTAGTATCTTCTAGTGCTATGAAACCTAGGCATAAGACAGACGTTCTGTGTCAGTTCAAAACTGATTCTCCATACATTATTAAAATGTATGGTGTCTTCAGCAGTTAGGGTCCTTTCACCTACAAATGGGGGGCAACCAGAAACAACGGCAATAGCCTGTATAATTTCCTGTGTCTCTGTGGCCTACTGATCAATAACTCATAGGGGGGTTATATGTTCTGTCACTGAGATTTTCACATACTAACTTATGTCTTCTAGGCACAGCATTATTCACCCATATGGGGTATCTCTGTTCAAACTCTTTTAAGTTTTATCTTTTTAATTACCTTACAGGTGGTGCTTTATAAAGCTTCTTGATACATACTGGTATTGGTTATCCTGTCCCTTACTCCCTCCTTTCCCATACCCCTCTCCCTACCCTCAAAAAACTCATTTTGAACTCCTTTGAAACAGTATAAAAAGTTAAACAGCATAATTTTCAGATAAGGAAATTCAAGTTTAGCCCAATCATGAAATAACTATGATTCATTTGAATTCCAATTTAAAGAAAACCCCAGGTTATGTGTCCCTTAACTGGAGCGTCAGCCAATGAGTACAAATGAAGAACCTGCTTATTGATTTTAAGTAAAATTTTTCTTTTACTTTGAGTTTGTCATTTACAAATGTAAAGCTTAATTGGTGATATTTACTTTACAAGAAATCTATCAGCTAGTCTGACTCCTCTTAATGTCCTTCTGGACAAAGGTACTTCTCTTGACTATGATCTCTAAGTCTCCTCTACTTGGTTCAGTCTTCAGGGACTTTGCCCATTCACTCTCTGTTTAGGAAGTGCTTTCTTTGTGAATAAGGTTAGAATCTTAAAAGTTTCTACAAAGCCCCATGTTGGATTTCTCCATCCAGCCATAAATATCATTTAATCAAGTCAAATGTCCATATTCATGTCTCAACTACATTACAACTGAATTGTGGATATGTTGTGGGTGGGTCTCCATCTCCATCCCAGAGAGCGGAGGACGATAGAACAGATCCCCAGGTGGCTCAGAGTGTGGTGGGAGAGATTCCTGGGAGACTGAATCAGGGGGCAGTTCAGTTATTGAAACCAAGGCAGAGATTTATATAGGGAGGCCTTTCTGGTCATTACAGAAGGCGGGAAAGTTAAAGGTGGGGTTTTTAGGTAAAGACCAGAAGGTTGTGGGGCTGAAAATTAGGAACCAGGAAACTGAACACAAAAACCTGGTTCTGGTCTGAGGTGACCTTTGTGGGGGGAAAAGATGAAGAAACTGGTGAGGCCTGCAGTGTCTTCCTGGGAACTAGTTTATCACATCAGGCAGAGCAGGCCAGACTCCTACCACCCCTTCAGGGTATCTGAGGTTGCTTGGCTTGCTCAATTATCTTTTGCAATAGACCCAGACCCCACATTTCCCCCTTTGTTTTTTTATATAATGGGGAGGTGTATAAGGATCCCAGGTAAAGGGAGGAGCCAAGCCATGAGGAGATTGGAAAACCAGGAGGGATAATGGGTTTTAAGTTCATTCTTGGGTTTATGAAAAGTCTTTCAACAGATAAACGAGAGAATTTATAGTCTCTCTCAGTTAGCTATTTGCTTTCTAATGCTTCCCCTTTGAAGAGTAACCCTAAAGCCTTTTAGGAATTAGATAAGAGCTCCCAAATACTTTGGACATATTTGAATTTTGGTATAGAGTATGCTGCTGAAGGGCATAAGGACAGTTTTTGGTTTTTAGTCAAAAAAAGAAACTGGCTAATTTTTCTTTGGGGTCTTTTTACCCTAAACTGCCTAGCCAAATTCTACCTCCTATTCTTACCTAACCACCCTCTGAAGAGGCCACCCTAATTGCCAGTAAGGAATTGGGACACTGGCCACTTTTGTCTTCTTAAAGCTGAACAGGGACATAGGTTGTGGCAATTGGGTACCCCTTCAGTGAGTCTATCTAAAAGCCCCCTGAATTGCATAACTGTTACTTGGAAGGAGAAAAGAAGTCCTTGACTGGTGCCTGGAAGATGAAACAAAATAGTCAGAACAGGGAAGAATTCAAATGTCCCATTCAAAGTCCATTAGAATTTCTTCCTTAAGGAACTTCAAAGGCATCCATCTTTTGGGTTCCTCTTTGTTTTTCTTTTTGAATGCCAAGTCTGAACTTGAGAGTCTTAAAGCTAGGATTTGTTTACAGGCATCTTGATAGCTTCCTGGAGTGGCTAGAATCAGGGTGAGTATCCTCCCAAATGGCTTCTAGACAGGGAGAGAAAAGAAATTAATCATTTAATTTTGGGGTTAGAACAACTGTGGTCTTGCCTTTCTTGGCCACAGGTATGCACTGCAGTGTTGAGGGTAGGCCAAGATTTGATGTCTTACATGTGAGTGGCATTTTTTTGTTAAGAACAAAATTATTAATGTTTATATTCACTTAAACCTAATGTCTGGAATGTATGATTCCTTGTACTCTTAAAAAAGCATACTAATCACTTTAATTATTTGGTTATACTTTCCTTCAGGTGTTTAGGATCATACAATTTGGCCCAAATAAACCAACTTAATTTTACTCTTAAGGTCAGTTGAGTATCCATTCCTCAGGGGGGCCACATAGGCTTGAGAGGAGCCCCTGGCTCCATAGGCCTTTGTTTTACCAGTTCCACCTGTGTGAAGATAAGTCAGAAAGTCTTGCTAGACCATGGCTTCACTTGGAAGTAAATAAAGGAAAAGTTTTCCTGTGCTGATCTTCTTCTTTGCAGACTGAACACTGGCTTGAGTGCTTCTAGTGGGGCCTCCATGACCTCCCTGAATAGGAGGTCAGGTGATGCATCACAGTTATAGGACATTTTGAGAGGTTCCCCATAGTCCTTGGAACTTAGTTGACCTTGGAGGGCAAGAGACAGAAAATTGTCCCTGTAAGTGCTTCTGGTCAGATTAGTATAGGCCTTTAAGTGTGGTTGATAAACACCCAAGAAGGTTAGTTCCACCAATCTGGTACTTTTAATTACGTAGCTAAAGCTTGGGCAAAAGCCAAACATTTTTTAATAAGCCTTGACAAGACATATATTCTGTATATTATAACTTATAAACTCCGATCTTTAATCATTTGTATAGACTTTCTTTTTTTTCTATTCTGGAAATATCTAGCCATTATGATACTATACATAAAACTTTCACCTTCTCATTTTCTTTTCTTAAGATCATGAGACATAATAACATTAAGAAAATTCTCTTCCTAAGTGTACTAAGCAAATTTTATTCCCTTTCTAAGGCTCTAGTAGCAAACCAATGTTTGCTAAAGTTCACCCTGGGGAATGAATGACTTTACTAATACAAATGGGTGAGGTATTGTTAACAGGTATATAAGTGATTTGAGAGTAGATGCACTGTAAAGTCTTTTTCTAGCATGGATGTTGATTTTTTTATAATCTTATGGGTCAAGTCCTTTCTTTTAGCCTTCCCAACAAATTTCCTCCCCAAATGCAGGAGACCATTTGTGGTTGGGACAAAATTACCTATAGCTGGCTGGGAAGGGTGGCTGGATACTCAGGTGAGGGTCCAATGACCCTGCTTACTCCTCCTTCAGTGGAAGAATACAACCATTAACAAACCCAACGGTGATAAATTTCTGTAAGTAGGCACAGCTGAAGTCATGAGGATGGCAGTTACTGGACTCAGAAGAGAGTGAAAATTAGGAACCAGGAAACTAAACACAAAAATCTGGTTCTGGTCTGAGGTGATCTTTGTGGGGGAAAAGATGAAGAAACTGCTGAGGCCTGTAGTGGCTTCCTGGGACCTAGTTTATCTCATCAGGCAAAGCAAGCCAGACTTCTACCATCCCTTCAGGGTATCCAGGGTTGCTTGACTTGATCAATATCTTTTATGATAGACCCAGACCCCACAATAAGTCCTACTTCTTTCATTGTTGTAATTTAACAAATCTGAGCCTGTAGAGGAATGAATAAGTGTCATTGTAATTGTTTTGTGTGTGGAAGTTCTCTCCAATTTTCAGGAACTCTTCACTGTACCATATCTGAATTTCTTCCATGTGCCAGTTAATACAGGCAGGCAAATATATTGAAAAAATGCTTAAACAACAACAACAACAAAAAAAGGGACATGCTTTTGGTTGTAACATGTAAGAATATTTCTATGTGGAATTTGTAATTCAGAGATGGATTCAGTAAAAATGGCATTATTTATCCTAATACATAAGGTTAATATAGTTAATGATTCTTTTTCTGAAACGTGGGAGTCTGTTGTGTTCATTCAGTCTCCAGAATTTCTTCTATTTTAGGAGAGGATACTATGATGCATATGTAGTCCATATTTTACTATCAGACTAATAAGAAATTAGGACCACAGTCCAGTATTGAAAACATTGCTATTTCAGTGAAAAATACTGATTCAAATTAGTAAATAATAGAGTGCTTGCACTTTAGATCTTGACTGAAAGTGAGTACAGGTCAGGATAGAGCTTATGATTTACCATTTTCATTCCAACAAGCATGTTAGTTACAGAATTTCTAGGACTTGATAATAGGAGAAAGATTAGTTTTTAAATAGAAGGTGTAGACATATAGTGGATTCTTAATTTAGCAGGCACCATGACATTTATGTTTATGAATAAATAATTATTATAACATTTTAATGGGTGTGCTAATTTATAAATCAGAGAGAAGTAAAGTTGATATAGTCTAAGTCCAGAAGAAGACTGGTTGATTCTGATTCTAACAGGCAGTCTGGTGGTAACGAACGATCATGTCCCTAATAAGTACACTGAAATGTCTTTCTGTTAGTTACTAAAATGAAAAAAGCTGAGAACAGAGGTACAGAAAAGAGAAATGGATGAAGGCTCATGGTAGGGCATAACACATTCCAACCTAAAAGTCAGGGCATTGCATGAAAGTCCTGCTGCCACAGTGAAGGAAATTCAATTTTAATCACTTATTTGACACTAAATAGGTAAAACAGCAGTATGAAATAAGATGAAGAAGAAACCAACTGTATTCTGAATTTGTTTCAGTTATCCACGAATATTTTCATGAAATCATCACTGTACAACTAGAAAAGTGTGTAGCTTAGTGAGAAGGATTTGGTGAAGATTCAGAGCTGAGGTCACCATCAGATGTGGTAACAAAGCCAAAGAGATGAACGGTGCACAGGCAAAACATGGTTTAGAAGACAGGAAAATAGAATGAGGAACGAATAAACATGTGACATGTGGCACAAAAACGTAATCAACTTAATGTGGTTGTTTAAATAGGCTAGATGTATATTTATTTGATTTTATACAAGGTAAATTCAATCAAATTCACAGATTAATACTTTTGGATGGCACGTAGCACCCAGGGTGAAATAGCAAGTCAGTAATGTGGACTGCAGGTCCCTGCACGGTAGGTCATAATTACGATCTTTGTAATTGGGAGACTGAGAGATGAATATCATCATGAATTCCAAGCCAACAAGGTATGCATTGTTACTCATAGGTCAGCCTGAGCTACGGAGAGAGACTCTCTCAAAAATGTCAAGTGGATGGAAACAAGAAAGGAGGAAGAGGAAGAAGAGGACAAAAAGGGGGGAGGTGGTCACCGTCTTTATCAATAATTAATATTTTGGACTATACATACTAATTTATTTTTTATAATTTTCATTCATTTTTGGCAATTTTCACATAATAGAGTTTGATGATATTTAGATCCCCGCCCAAATCTAATGGAAGGGCCAGGTGAAAAGTTCATTTTATGTCCTGGCTCAGTTTAGTAAGGATTTTATAGCCCCCTGGAGGAAGTTTCCATTAACTTTGAAACTGGCGAATCAGGGATCAACACAATTGTGCACACAAGCAGGCAGATGGACAGAAGCAAGACTTGGCAGTTTAGTCATGGCAGGCCATTAATTATAAAACAATTGCAGAACATTCTATGAGTTTTGTGGTCAGTTAGTTCCTGGGGTGTGTGTTGGGGGTTGCTGCTGCTGAGCTCAGGTAAAAGGGAATTACAAGTACAAGTTCATAAAAGGGTCAGCAAAATGGGTGCAACTCTGACCATGCATGCTGACCAGGATGCTGGGTTCCTTTAACAATTTACATTGTACAAGAGCTAGCCAAGCAGAAAGTACTGAAACAAATCTGACAGTCAGTAGGTTTCTTAGAGTTTTATATTCTTTTAGAATTATTTGTGATAAGTTTAGGTTTCGGTTTCCCAGAATGGAGTCTAGTAAAACCGACCTCTACTCGGGTCAGCTTTGAATTATCATGAAATTTTGTCTGGCACTCTGGTTAATAGCAATCTTGTAGCGTTTAACCAATATAATATGGTGGAGATGGATGACCTTTGCAGAAGGAATGAACTACTCACTCTGTTGACTGAATTAATCAGAAGAGTGATGAGTTTGACTTATCCTTCCAAACATATAAAAGATCATGAATAAAGTAAGAGAAGCAAGTAGATACCATTTTCCCCAAGATTTATTTTTGAGATCACAGAATAGAACACAAATAGGTAAAGACTTGACTGATAAAGCGTCCAACCTCTCCATGAAAGGAGACTAAGTGCATAGTGCCCCTGTTGTAGATAAGATGAATAGACTATTCCTGAAAGAGAAACTCTTAGGAAAATCAACTGGAAAAAAATTGAGATGCCAAGGACTTTTTCTATAAGCTGCTGGAATGCACATAAGAAAGAACATATGGAAATATACAGTGTTTAAAAATAGGATGAGGGCTCCAAGAGTGAACATTGCAGTACACAGGATGATAACCCAACACTACACCATTCTTCAATTAATGTCCTGATGGGGTGAGATCCCATGGCCTAGGTAGACTGTAAAGCACATTAAGTCATTGATACCAAATACTTTAAAACTATTTTCACCATTTCTGAATGCTTTTTCTCCTAACCAGTTTGTCATTTCTTTCTTTCCAGAAATCATAGCACTGAATCAGGAAGTTTCCTATGGAGTGTGTGTAGTTGAGTGATTTTCCACGCTGTGTTAACAAAAGCAAGGAGAGTCCCAACTTAGACACAGGGATTCTCAAGTGAGAAGAAAGGTCAGAGAGCAGAGTCATAGAATATAGTTGTAAGGAAGTACCCAGCAAGAGGAAAGAGATTTCAAAGAGCTGCCCCATTCTTAATCTAATTTTATCCTTAAGCACCCCTGAGACAGGCAAGCCAGGGCTTATTATTCCTATATTTCAAAGGCACACCTGAGGTATCAAAGGTCAAGCAACCTGGCAATGTGGCAATTCTGTGCATATTTCAGGGACTTCTATCTATAACACTGCATGAGGGCTAAGGGGCTTCAGTGGTTTTTTTGATGATAAAAATCCTTACGATTGTTTTTGAGAGTTTAAAGTGTCTTACACTCTATAAACTTTCATCTCTCTTGCCATCAAGTGTAATTTTGGTTTTTGACCCAAAGATTTCTTGACAATAGTTATATCTGAAAGAAAGAGATTATAGATGACTTTTGCTTTTACATTTCATCCTTATTCATTTTGGACAATAAATGTCTGTTAAATTTATAATCTCTAATGGATAATTTCATAAATTTCAAATTTTTATTTTACATAGAAGTAAGACTTCCTGCCTAGATAACTAGGTTTAAACTACTCTGCAACAAAAGCAAAAGTAACTGCCTTTCAGAAAATACATTTGCATTAAGAATCAAAGTAAACATGAAAACATGTAAATAGCTTATTTATTGGAATTACAGACTATAAGGAGCTGGAGAGTTGGCTCAGCAGTTAAGAGCACTGGTTACTCTAACAGAGAACCTGGGTATGGTTCAGCAGCTGCATGACAGCTAACAATCATCCAGGAGACCTGATGTCCTATTCTGGTGTCTATAGGCATTGAATACATGCATACCTTTACATACATGAAGGCAAAACATACACACGAACATAAGTCAAAAAATTAAGGACAAATTGCAGCTTTTCTAGACCACTTATCATTCCTGTCTGTCTTCATTTTACAAATACTGACTGTGCACTAGTTATATAGCAAGAATCGTGTTAAGGTCTAGAAAACACTCATGGAAAATTAGCAAATTCTTCAACTTTATTTCCCTGTCTTTTAAATATAGAGTACAGAGAGAAAGATAAGAAATAAATATGTAAATATTATAATGTCAGATAACTTATTTACAATGAAAAAAACAGAATGTACTGGGATTAAAGAAAAATATTTCACATGATGACTAGAAAAGATGTTTCTTATTCAATTACATTGGAGATGAAACTAAATTTAAAGAAAAAAAATACATGGAAATCTTGGGGCAAAGAAATGTTGTTACATGTGCAACAAAACACCATGAGTCCCTAGGGCAGTGAATGTGATTTAAATTGGGGTAAAATGAGATGGTGATGAGAGACAATGACCAGACTCCAGGAGTCTTGCAGCCTTATCTCTACCTCAGGGTGAACACTCCTGTGTGTCAGGACAGATGTAAGAGCTCATCTGTAATTAGGAGCCTGGCATCTATGTAAATTCATGTTGGAGATTATCTCACAACAAATGGCCATTATATAGACATGAATCCTACACTTTGGCTCCATATTAGCACTATAAATAGCTTAAATACAACAAATATTTCGGTTTGCCTAGGCTTTGTTCTAAGAAAAATGCATCCTTCTGAAATTTAATAGCTAAACATTATCATTATAGATAAATAACACATTAAATGTTTTTGCATGAAGGAATGCATGCATATTTGTGCTGATGTATAAGTTGTTTAATTCATTTTTTTCCTTTAATGACCTGGTGATTATACAATAAATATAGTATTTAAAATTGTATCCATAGTTCTCTCTGGTGATAGTGGTTGAAATTATTTCACAACAATTCCAAATCTTAAAATTAACTTAAAGAAGAAAACGAAGTTTATCTGGAATTCTTCTGGAATACGTAAAGATTTTCATGAGAGAAAGACATAATTCTCTTTGTGTTTTCTGATTCATTCACATGCATTTGAAAAGACATAATCGGAAGGAAAAGGCCATATAACAGTTTGAGGGTGAGTTTGCCCTCCACGATTGTCCGAATCTTCTAGGAAAAAGCCTCTCATGGGAAAAGTATCCTGCCCAACGATGTCCTTTGCTAGGCATAGGTACAGGGGCTAAGACTCAGTAGAGGTTTTTTTTAGTTTTTTTTCTTTTTTTTTTTTTTCTACTGATGGGCATGGAATCCATGAAGGGTTGAATTGTTTGGCAAAGCATTCTATCACAGAGCTACACTCAAACTGTCTTGATTAATATTACTCTGCATTCATTTGCTTATTGTGTGAATAAATTTCCTACCTTTAATTGTAGAAAATAGAACATGAATCCTCTCATAACTCTTTGCAGTTGACCATTTGCACTATAATATGAGTTTAACACTGTGATACTGAGTGGCAAGTGGTTGATTAATTGATTATTCGTCTTTCCATGCACACTGCTGCACTTCCTTTCTTGATTTACACTGTAGATGGATTTGGTCATTTGAATTTTTGCTGGTCAATCGACTATCAGGAAAACAGGTATCTATCATTTCCTGAACTGACTTACAGAGGTTTTGCAACTTGCCAAGCTGTGCACTCAATGGTCAAAATGATGTGAGTTAATGCACTGAAGACATGGAGCCACAGGTGAACGGGGCTGAACCCACTCATCTACAAAAGCACATCCTGATCAAGCACTTCCACTGATAGAATTCCTTTGAGTGGTGAACTTGTGTACCTGAGCCATCTTCAGATGCTTACATCAGCATTTGTTTTAAGAAAATACTGAAATTTTAAGTGCACACAAAAATGTGTATGGAGGAATGAGGTATTTTACACAGAATCGTGTTATACAAGTAAAATTTAACAGTGAAAGAGCAGTGAACACGGCTCGGCAGGTATCTCTACCGCACAGTCCTTTGGGCATTTGTCCGGTATTGGTACGGCAGTTCAGTTTTTGATTTTTTTGAAAATGCTCCACACTGGTTTTTATACCGGCTGAATCATTTTTCACTGCTACCAACAATGAATAAATGCTCTCCCTTTCCCATATATTCTCCAGTCATCCATGTCACTTCCTTTCCTGATTATAGCTATTCTGACTGAGATGCAATGACTCCCCCAGGAGCTGAAGAAGCAGGAGGAGGAGGAAATTAACATAGGTCCCCTCTCTGTGCTCATGCAGTCAACCAAAAACAACACCCAAATGATTATTAACTTGTTGCAAAAAGAAACTCTTGATCCAATTGAATGCCTTCAGCAGGTGCTGACATGGTGCTGGAGAATGTGAAGGTGATGTGACCTGAGGTCCCCAAGAGTGGCAAGGCAAAAAGTCCAAGCTGATTGGATATGCTACATCTTCAAGATGTTCTTGCACAAGAACTCTGTCATCTTGGGCCCGTGGAATTCACACTCATTGCTGGCAGGCAGGTAGGGACCTCCTCCTACCTTTGAACGCAGTTCCCCTCCCTGTGAAGTCCTGCCTCTTGCCATGGGCTAAAACCCTGGGAGATTTTGGTTTCGCTTTTTATTTAGTTTTGAATTTCTGAAGTACACCCTTCAAATCGTCTTTCCACTGTCCTCCAGAACTCCACTAACGAGACACTCCACTGTTTGCTTGTGAAGCTAACAACTACAGAGCAGCAACACTGTACCTGACTTGGGTCGTAAGAGTATTATAAGGTATGGTAGCTGGTATTATGTCATACCATTTGTATTCCTTTCTTAGAGCTTCGGTAACAAAGAACTGGGTGTTTCAAAGACATCGAGATTTATTATGACACAATTATGAAAGGTATTACTTAAAATCAGGGGATAGGTGGGGACATGTTCCCTCTGAATCCTTGGGATGAAGATCCTCATTATCTCTTCCAGCTACACTTAAGCTTTGTGTGCTCATTATGACATGTTGACACACACAAGTCCACACACCACCTTTGTCTTCAAAACACCTCATTCCCACAAACATTACTTCTTCAAAATTTATTCATCTGTTTTTCTCCTGTGGTTCTATGAATGAGAATGTATCCCATTAGCTCCAAGTATTTGAATATTTGGCCTAAGTTGGTGATAATGTTACTGGAGATTTAGGAGGTACAGCCTTAATAGAGGAAGCATGTTACCTGGGATGGCCTTTCACTCTCTCTCTCTGAGAGTATTTGATTATTTCAGTGTTCACCTTTTTGATCCCTCACCACAATGGACTCATCCCTGTGGAACAGTAAACCAAATAAATTCTTCCTCTTTATGTTCTTTAGTTATAATGTTTCATCATAGTAATAGAAATTAACTAATACAGAAGTTAATACCAGAGAGTTATATACAGACTGTTGCTATGAAGAAATTGACCATGTTGTTTTATTTTAATTTATTATTTTTATTATTTTGTGTGTATAGTGTATTGCCTACATGTGTGAAAGTGCACCTGTGTTGTGCAATGTTTGCAAAGGTCAGAACAAAGCATCAGATCTCCCCGGAAATGGAGTTATAGATGGTTTTTAGTCGTCATGTGGGTGTTGGGAAAATACCCAGATCCACTGCAAGAACAGTCAGTGCCCTTAACTGATGAGCCATCTCTCTAGCACCGCTGTGTTGCTTTATGGAAGAAAGTGGAAAGTTTGGACTAGAAAAGCAGTTGAATGTTGTGAGCACACCTTAACTGGCCTTTCCAGAGGAGCCTTCAAGAGTATTGCTGAGAACAATGCAGTTTCAGGTAGAAATAAGCACTTAAACAACTAGTAAAGAATCTCGATGCTGTCTGAATATGGACTTGGAAACTTCCAGAGGCTAAATTAAAAATAAAGGACTTGACCCCTTTTTCAAATATCAGGTGACTGAAATTGCATGTACTCATGTTTGAGTCTTCAGTTATATTCCATTGGTCTACAGGTCCATTTTTGTGTGAGAATCATGCTGTTTTTATGACTATAACTCTGTAATATAGTTTGAAATCTGGTATAGTAGTCCTCCCTGCATTGCTCTTTGAGCTCAGGGTTGCTTTGGATCTTTGGTGCTTCCATACGAATTTTAGGATTATTTTCTAATTCTGTAAAGAATGTCATGATTTTGATTGGGACTTAATTGAATCTATATAGTGATTTTGGTAGGATGGTCATTTTCATGATATATATTATTGTAAGCTATGAGCATGGTGGTTCTCTCAGTTTCTGGTGTCCTCATCAATCTCTCTTTAAAGATCTAAAATTTTCATTATAGAGATCTTTGATCAATTTTATCCCAAGATATTTTTTTGGAGGCTATTGTGAATGGGAGGGTTTTCTTGTACTATTCATCCAATTGCTTGTTATTGATATACAAAAAGAATACTGATTTTTGGAGATGAATATGGAAACTTCCCACTGATATTTGACAAAGGGGTCAAGAATACTCACTGGAGGAAAAATAGTATCTTCAGCAAATGGTGCTGGCAAAACTGGTTCTTCACCTGAAGAAGAAAGATGCTTATCTTTCACCTTATACAAAAGTCAACACCAAATAGATCAAAGACCTCAATGTGAAACCTGAAAATATGAAACTCTTAGAAAAAAAAATTGACAGTAACCCACAAGATGTAGGTGTAGAAGGACTTTATAAATCAGACATCAGTTGTTCAGGAATTAAGGTCAGTAATTAACAAATGGGATCTTATTAAACTAAAAAGCTTCTGTACAGCAAAAGAAACAACCAAGGAAGTGAAGAGAACCCCACAGAATGGTAGAAAATCTTCATCAGTGACACATCTGACAGAGGTTTAACATCCAGAATATATACAGAACTCTGAACACAAGAATCAAGAAAACAAGTGAGCCAATTAAAAGGAAGGCTAAGGATCTGAGCAGAAAGTTCTCAAAAGAAGAAATAAAGATGGCTGAGAAACATCTTTACAAATGTTCAACATCATTAATAGTTAGGGAAATGCAAATTAAAACCACTTTAAAATTTTATCTTACCCCAGTCAGACTGGCTAAGAAGAGAACAAGTGATACCAATTCTGGAGAGGATGTAGGGAAAAAAGAAAGCTCATTCACTGCTGGTGGGATTGTAAACTCATGCAACCCCTTGGAAAGCAGTGTAAAGAACTCTTTAAAAACTAAAGATGAACCTAGCATTTGACCTAGTTATATCACTCCTTGGCATATACTCAAAGGACGCATCCTATTGCAGAGATACTGGTACATCCATGTTTGCTGCCGCTCTTTTCACAATAGCTAAGGGATGGAAGAAACCCAAATGTCCCTCAGCTGATGAGTGAATAATGAAATTGTGGTACATTTACACAATAGAATTTTACTCAGAGGTAAAGAAAGATGAAATCATGACATTTGTCAGTGAATGGATGGAACTAGAAACTGTTATGCTAAGTGAAGGAGCCCAGATTCAGAAATCAAACCACATATGTTCACTCTTATTTGTGGAAACTAGCACTAAATCCTTTTATGTGAATATGTATTCTGATGTAACTGCAGGAACCAGAAAAATGGAAAGGAATCAGGGAGGTAAAGGGAAAGAAGGCACTTAAAAGAGAAGAACAATAGGAGACAGGTGTTACCGAGGGATAATGAGATAAGGGTAGTTATTTAAATGGGAGGGGAAACAGAGGGTTATACAAGGAAATATGGGAATCAAGGGAAAGAAGAAGGTCAAGGAAACTAGTGTTACTAAGGAAGAACTGGGGAAAATAAGGACTTTAAATGGGGAATGCATGGAGCAAAGGTTAGACAGGGAGAGAGAAATAAAGGAGAGATAAATAATGCCTAGCTAGTATAAAACACCAGAATAAAGTAAATCCAGGGTGACATTGCTGCCTTTCCACTCAAACTGCTGAGTCGGAATCTACACACCAGTATTGGTGGATTGCTATGGATTGCTTTTTAGCTACATACCATTCCTCTAATTGCACTAGACTATGAACACTGCATTGGATAAGGTGCATTGATTTCTATCAAGATGTTACTACAAACAAGAAGAAGAATTCAAAGGTTCTCATGCACTAATGTCACTTATTCATTGAAATCTTTGAAACATGGAGTATCATGTAAGGGGCAGGAACTGGTTCCTGATGCTTTCTCTTTGCTGGCTAGCTCTCATAGTACTAAAATGTGCTCATGAAGAGAAAGGTAATTGACTCCATATAGCTTTGAACTCTGCAAGCTACAATAATGACTAGCCTGGCAAGACATTCCTGCTGGTATATTAGTGGCATGAAGTTATAGGAAAAATTGACTACCTTCTGATTTGACTTTAGGCCTACTTCACAATATGGAGCCCATATCTGGCACTGTTGACGAGGCCAAGAACCTACTGTGGGCAATAGGGAAGAACCTACTAATTTTCTCCTTTGCAAATATTTTTTAGATTTATTTATTTTTATTTTGCGTGTATTGGTGTTTTGTCTGTGTAAACATTAGTGCACCTATGTCATGCAAGGCATACAGTGGCCAGAAGAGGAATTATGGATAGTTGCTAGCCACCATCTGAGTGTTAGAAACTGAACTTAGGTCCTCTATAATAGCATCCAGTGCTCTTAATTGCTGCACAACCTCTCCAGTCACCAATAACACTATTTTCTTTAAAAAGTAATTTTAAGAAAGATGAAAATACACATTTCAGTCCTAGAGTGCTTTAATATCAATGAGTGCACTAGCTATTGTCTTATTAGAAGACATTCTCAGAACTCATCAAAGTGATTTTCACACTTTTCATACACATATATAGGATATGAAATATATATGTATATTTGTAATGTATATACATATGAACTTATGTATGTCTTATTTTGTTCTTTAATGTGAACATTTTATGAGGTAGAATATTTTCTAAAGGTCCATATCCCCCATGCGCATATCCCCACCACTTCATAACACCCAAGTATAAACACTTTTGACATACGTACTGTTTTTTACCACTTTGTTCCTAATGAAATCATGTATTTTTCACCCACAGTTTGTGTTTTCATTGTTGCATATCATTACAATGTGTGTTATTACATAATAATCTATTTGCATATTCTATTCTCCATATATTTTCATATATATATGTATATTTATATATACATATATATATTAAGCATATTTGCTCACTAACAAAATTAACTCTGATATCTATGATTTAAAAAATATTTTTAAAGTAAAAAATCTGGTTTTTATAAATATTCCTCAGTTGTGGAAACTCTTGTTTATGGCTTCAATATATGCAAATAAGTCTCTTCCAAATAGCTGGATGCATCTTAACAAATCCATGTTTCATCTTGGAAAATAAGAGCTTTGCAATATACAGTGTTCTATTTCGAACTTTTATAAATAATTGTAAAATTTCTCTAAGGAAATCAAAATAGAAATTCATTGATTCTTGAAGAATTGCCTTTGCTTTAAAGAACTGTAAAACAAATCTCCAAGTTCAGGTATAATGATTAAAGAGAAACTGAACAGTTAGGACCATAAGTACACATGAAAAGAAACAACTATTCCTGAATATTGCTCAGTCTATTCTGTGGCTGACTTGAAGGAGAACAGTAAAGAAGGACTTGAAAACAGACTTAGATAAAGTCCAAACATTGCTTGAAAATAAGGATGTTTACTGGACTGGGTAGAAAACCAGTCTGATAAATTGATAAATACAGACTACTGCTATGGATCAGGATGACTATAAAATCAAAAACAAAAACAAAATCCCTATAAGATAACTGTTAATTAATACAGGATGACTGTTTCTTTTCTTGCAAACGGAATGTTTAAAGAATATTTGTACTTGACAAAGTTTACTGATTAACAGTAAATCTAAGTTACTAAATGTGTTTGACTAATGTTTGACTAATTCATTCCTGTGTGCCTTACCCTGTTACAACCCTGAAAACTGAGTGTATAAGGATGTGGAATCCCGTAATAAACTCGCTCACATCACCAGACTCGGGTCTTCACACTACCAGCCGTAATCAGTGAGATGGAGGCTTCTGACAGGACATGCTCCTTCTGAATTAGAAGGTCCATATCAATGCTCCTGACAGAAACACAGATGTCAGCTGAGATGATCCAAGTCCTCCACCCTGCTGAGATTAACTTTCCTGTGTAGGACAGATAGAGCTGTTATTTCTCAATCCACTCAATACCCCAGAACTTTCTTTTATCTTCAGATATTTGGCTGTTTGGTGGGATGAAAAGAAGAAACTGTTTTCTTTCATATAACCACTGGCCACATTTGTGTTTATATTTTAAAAGACATTGGTTCTCTCAAAACACCTGTTTAAACAAAAGTACATCAAGGGGAATGGCATCATTGGTGCTGGAAAGTTCCTATGTCAAGTCTGCATATTGCCCTTTTTTTCCATGATAACCAATTTTTGAAAAATCCTTAGTTTTACAGTGTCCATAACCGTTACACAGGGTATATTTGCTGCTTCACTTAAGTTTAATGTAGGCCCGCCAGCCAATCCTCAGACTGATGCATTTTTGTGGGACCTAATTCTTGCTTAATCTTTAAGTTTCTCTAAGTTTTTCAGAAGTTCTTGAAATTTCTTTTTCGAAATATTTTGGCCAGTTGTATTTTTTAATGGAGTCTACAAGAATCAAATCATTCTCTAGGCTAATCACCAATTTCACCACTTATTACCTGGATGATATTTGGCAAATTGAACTCTCTCCCTTAGCTATGAAAAGGAAATGGTAATGTATTACATATGGTAGTTGATTTATGTGTAGAGTGCCTAAACAGTGGTTATGGAATAAGCACCATGCATACACTTGAGGGTTAGTGTCATAATTTTTATCAAATGTTTCTAAGGTTACTATGCATAAGTATTACCCGTAAAATTCCAAACTCATAGGAAATGAGAATAATTAGATATTTTGATGGTTAATCTTCATCTGATACCCTGATTAGATTAAGATCCAACTAGGAGATACAGCTCTGACATATCTGTGAGGGGATTTCCAGATCTCTAACTGGAGAGGAAAGACCCATCTTGAACGTGGGCACGACCATCTCATTGGTGGGAGATTGAGGAGTCTGGCAGGAGTCTTCTCTTGAGAAAACGGGGATGCCAGCTGAGCCCAGCATATTCTGTTGCTTTCTGTTCCATGGAAAGGTGGGTAAGGGGAACCCCAAATGCATGTTGCTGCCACCATAGAGTTTCCTGTCCTATGCCTGCTATGACATGATGGATCGAATCTCCTCAGGTTGTGAGACAAAATGAAGCCCTCCTTGCTTGCTGCTTTTTATCAGGTGTTTGGTTTCAGGAATGAGACAATAACTAATACAGCACAACACTGGACTCCTGTTTTTAATCACTACGGCTATGAATTAAGCCCTTAGACAATTTCCCAAGCCTTCCATTTTCTAATCAGGAAACTGGGCACAGTTGGAGATTCAATGATAAAATTATAGTCAAACTCTGGCAAATAAATTTATACCTCAAAAAATAAGAGTTTAATTATATATCCTTTTAACAGCTGAGTGGAACTTTTAAAGATACTGCAGTCATTTGACAATGGTGATACAGCAAATCATTGAGGGAAAGAAGATTAGACCCAGAGTAAAATGAATCATCACATCCAAACATGTCAAATTGTATTCAAGATTCCTGTTCAGAAAGCCAATCCAAAGGATTTACAGTGAGGCCTAGAGAACAGTAAAACCTAGTCTACAAATAAAATATGATGCTTTTTATTCTTGAGATGCTTCATCCATGCAAAACTTATCTTTACAGAAAAAAGAGGGATGAACCTCAGGCTGGGAAGATTCACAAACATGAGTCTGGGTTAAATAAAATTCAAGCAATGACTTGTAATCATGAGCTTGAATTTCTTTTATTTCAGAAAAGTATAAGTGAAATATCATTTATGTTCCAGGTACTTTCTTTATTTGACACTTAAAATTGTTTTAAAGTTACCTAGGTTACAAAGAGTCAGCAAAGGATTCAGATCCAAAGACCAGGGTAGTTATTTATAAACAATAAGCTAGTTACTTTAAAAGAATATATTGCTAGATATTCCATGCAAATAATCATTTGTTGATGGTAGACATGGAGAAGTGGTTATATTAATAAATGCAGCATAAAACATCCTTTAAATTATTGTTTTACAAGAGAAAAAATGAGAATTACCAACTTTAAAATGCGTGTACAACACTGCTGAAAATAAATTTTTAAAAATAAAAATAAAAAATAGATGGACAAGAAATGAATGTAAATGAACTGAGACTAAGAACACCAGTTTTAAAAAATTTCTTGAATTACAGCTGGAATCAACTGGTAAGAAAAAAGTAAAACAGCAGGAATAATTATGATGGTATCAAGTATTCAAAGACTTTTCCATAATAAGAAATATTTATATATGTCTAATATCTGTATCACACCCCATTTTCCTTGAAATTTTTACAACAAAGTGAAATTGCTTTGGAAGAATCTTAAAACTGAAATAAGATGGGCCAAACAGAGGAAACTGAGGACTTTCTTTATTTTCTCTCTTCCTTCCTTCCTTTCTTTTTCCCTTTCTTTCTTTCTTTCTTTCCTTCCTTCCTTCCTTCCTTCCTTCTTTCTTTCTTTCTTTCTTTCTTTCTTTCTTTCTTTCTTTTTTTCTTTCTTTCTTTCTTTCTTTTTTTCTTTCTTCTTTCTTTCTTTCAGGGAGTTTCTAGCCCCAGCTGGCCAGAAATGCTCTCTGTAGACCAGGCTGATTTTGATTTTACAGTTCCACCTGCCTCTAGCTCCCAGGGCCTGAGATTAAAGGCATGCCCACAATGCCTGGATTGAGGTGATTTATTTTGCTTGATTTTTATGTTATGATATTTTTCTCATTTTAAAACTGAATTTTGTGATTTTCATGAAATATAGTTTGATGACATTCACATTCAATCCCCCTCCCTACCTCTCACCATTGTCCCCTCAATCTAATGAGCTCTCTTCTACAAATAATATGGCCTATAAAGTATTTTTGTGCCCAAATGTCCCTTAGTGTGGCTCCATTCAGTAGGTCCACCAAGAGTCCCAACAGTGGAAGACATCATCTATCTAGCACCCATCAATTACTAAATGCTCCTTATGTTGTAGTTTTAACGTTGGTAAAATCTTCTAACATGTAATAGTTTAGAACATTGTTATTTTTGTAAATTGAGAAAAGCTAGCATCTAGAAACAAATATTTTTTTACTGAAATAAACAAATACATGTGGCCTATTTTTATAAAGGATCTTTACCATTTTGACTAAAACCACCTTTCATGGTTCTGAGCAAACGTGCATGAAAATATCATCTAACTTCCATCCTGAACAGAATTATTTGTAGCCTCCCAAATCTATGTTTTTATTGTACAGAATGCATGGCATTATATCTGACATTTTCAACAGCCTTAACAATCATTAGAGAACCTTTGGGAAACATTAACTTCAAACAGAATGGTTATATAATCAAAAGGCCATTCTTACTTCATATAAACGGTTTCCAACAAGCTACCTAAGCTAATGCATTCAGTTAGGAGATATAAATTTTAAGAGCTCAATGGTGCAATCTAAATGTTCACCATTGGTTAGTTATTTATTTTTGAGTATAATAATCATTTCTTACTGTGTTGTGCAGATCTGCTCCATACCAGCCCATTATACTTTTTGTGGTTGATTTCTCTTTCTTAAATAGCCTAATTCCCTTTCCAATTTTCTCTTCCTGCTTTTGAAGTTTTTGTTGTTTGTTTATTTTAGAAACAATATCTCATCATGTGAAAACAGCTGGCCTGGAACTGCCTTAACCTCATAAAGGCGTGTCCGTTTCTGTCTCCCTGTGCCGACAGTCACAACTTTAATATTCACAATTTTAATCATCTCAGTACTTGTAGAGTTCTTTGTATAGAACTTAACTGGGGTTGTTATGAAATTATAAGGTATTTTATTTTACCAGGAATATTTAAAATCTTAAATTAATATTCCTCTCAATTAAGAGGTCTCAATTTCAAAACACAATTGATAAAAATATAGAACACTAATTCATGCGTAGTTATGTTCTGCAATTAATTATAGTATAGGCTGCAATAAATTTATAAATCTTGAAACATTTTGGATAAATAAACCAATTAAAAATCATGTTTACAAATGAATATATTTTCCATGTACAGTCTAATTGCCTATGTATTCAGTACTTTAACAATACCATATAAATTAATTTTTTTTCATTAATGTCATACTATAGAGCATTTACATTCATGCTGTATTATCTCTTAAATATATATATATATATATATATGAAGCAATAATTTACAGGAAGGATAAAATACTTTATATAATTTACAGGAAGGATAAAATACTTTCTATAATTTACAGGAAAGATAAAATACTTTATATACATATGAAGCATAATTTACAGGAGGGATAAATACTTTCACAATAATGCAAAATTTAATTTGATCCATTAATATCACACTTCTTTGTTTTAGTTTTCTTGAACAAATATGAAAGAATGCATGAAAACCAGTTGGAGAGCTATAGGAGTATACAGATGTGGCAGGGGGTCTAAATATTATTAAGATATATTGTTCAAAATGCTCAAAATTTCAATCAAAAGGTAAGTTTCAGATGAATCTATTACTCTATCAATTCGTGTTTCAAAGAATAAACATCCTTACATCATTTTATACACCTGGCTTCACAAATTTTAGAAAATGCCTCGGCTGAGAAAAAGATGAGATCTGGAAACAGCTGAAGAAGGGAACAGACCCATATCATATTCTGCTTTCCTCCCCAAATCCAGATGCGGCTTTACAGGATTATTCTGGGTACAAATATAGTAAAGGTTTTTGTCAGAGATTTATTGCTTGTAAGTGCAGCAGAGGCTCCATGTCAGTCCCAAGGGAAGGACATATAGGATGTGAGGGAATGATGAGGTAAAGAACCAAAAGAAGGAATGAGGTTTGAGAATCTGGTGGAACTAAACCATGAGAAGAGGTACAGAGAGTTTGAAAACTACCGTTTCTGAGTGGAATGGTTGGATCCAATGTTTAAAAACTTCCCCTTAGTGCTTGGTACTCGGACTGCTCCTCTTTCCAGATGCTTTGTGAAAAGGACTGGGCAAAATGTTGAAAAATGTGCCTCAGGTAGTGACATATGGATGAATATAGCTCCTTATTTTCTCATAAAAGAATTAAATCTTCTTGGAGAGATGGCTCCACAGTTAAGAACACTGGTTGCTCTTGCGGAGGATCTTGGTTTGATTCCCAGCACCCACATGGTGGCTAACAACCATTTGTAGCACCAGTTCCAGAGGATCCAATGCCCTCTTATGATCTCTGTGGGCACTGCATGACAATGGTGCACTTACATGCATGCAGGCAATATATTCATACACATATAATTTTAAAAATAATAATAAATCGAAAAGAATTAAATCTTGGCCAAATATTTGATAATGTTGGTTGCAGAACACCTTCTGTGCTTTCAAATATTTTTTTTTGGTTTTATAAGCATCAATGCTGAGAATGCAACTTAATATAAATAAATTGTACAAAATGGCAGAAGTATGCTTGGGGGCATTGTAGAAATTATGGGAAAGTGTCAGAATCCCAAGTCAAACCACACACAATGTTTAAAATTTTATTTTGTTTTATACAACTCAAATCAGCAACTCAAACAACAATTCCAAAATCAAACTTTCTGAAATAATACAATCTGAAGAGATACTAAGTTATTAAATTTTAAGGAAAGAGAGGAGGAAAATACTAAAAATCTTTGTTTTCAATAGTCAAACCATTATGTTTCTATAAGAGCAGAAAATTTAGTATATAAAATAAAAATTCTGCAATTAAAACAGATAGCATTTGACTAGAGAGATGGCCCAGTCATCACAGAATCACAATCCAAACAAGCAGTAGTTTGCAATCCGAGTCAAGGTGTTTTAGGCAGCATACATTGATGTTGTGTGGTGTAACTGTGTACACGCGTTCAGAACCAAGGCTGCACTGCAGTGGTACCATGCAACATGGGAGAACACTGCTGGGAACAGCTCAGACTCATTACTACTGTATGTTCAGGAACCTTTCACTGTCACCAAATTTTCCTTGGCCTCGACATTCAGTTATGTCAGCTCATGGGGTATTTCAACACAGTCTAAGAAGCTTTGATTGAAGACTGTTACCTTGTGGAATAAGTGGAAATCCTATACATCCTAATCCTATCCTGCTTCTAGGCATTTCCCTTCTTTCTTTTTCTTTCTTTCTTTCTTTCTTTCTTTCTTTCTTTCTTTCTTTCTTTCTTTCTTTCTTTCCCTTCTCTCGCTCTCTCTCTCTTTCTCTCTCTTTCTCTTCACAAGTTCACATGAATGCTAGGCAAACCTCATACCACTAGGCTATACACTAGGCTCAGGGAACATTTTCTTCACAGACCATGCTTCTGATTGCTCCCACCTTTACTCTTATTTACCTCCCTCTAGCCACTTTCTAAATGCCCCATCTCCCCTAAAAATCTCTTTTTCACCGTTGTGTCTATATCTTTTTATTTTGTTTTGTGACACACTGAGTTCAACAAGGATCATCTATGTGACCTGGAAGGCTTAGCAGTGAGCAATGACTGAAGACAATGACTCTCCGATCTCCTAGAATTTACCAGTAATCAATAACAGTAAAGGGTATGGTGTCATGGCCTTTCCCCATCCATGGCTGGTTGTTCTTGATAGGGCCAGTCTGCAGCAGAGCCAGTGCAGGCAGCACAGCTGTCCTGAGTGCTCTATTTCTCTATTTCCTGTAACTGTGCTGTGCCCAGAGGATGGCATTTAGAGATCTTCCCTACTTTCTGTCTCTTCGATTATTTCTGTTTCCTTTCTGTCAGTGTTCCCTAAGTTTTGATGGGGTGGAAAAGATGTTTTGTTTAGGCCTAAACTCTCAGCGTGCATATATTCTCAGCATCTTATGCAGCCATGATTCTTTGTATTTACCACCATACCCAGGGACAGGATCAGGGCCAGGTCAACAGTAACTGGACAGAGTGGCACTGACAAAGTTTTCTTAAGAAATGTTTAAACATTTCAAAGGCAAATACAAAACTTTCTTCAAAGAGACTTGTTTTGATGGGCTATCCATAAAGGCTTCAGATATTAAAGCCATTGCAGCACAGACAATAATCCTAGAAATTGATAGAAATATATAAAACACTAATGGAGATATAGAAAACTTTTACTGTTTAGAGTTTTGTTATATGTACTCATGAAGAAAATAGAATTTAATTTTCATTTTCATTAACTCTTTGCAGTAAATTGTGTTCCTTAAAGCCTTTATTTCATGGACATGGATATTTATATCCGTTAAAGAAGGAAACCCATTTAGGTGTACATCTTATATGTTTTGTTTCTTACAATTTCAGGCTTTTATTCCCAAGAATATGTATTACTAGTAAACCATGGTAAAGGGGCTGAGCATTTTACCTGAATCTCTATTTAGTGTGCTGATATCTTCAATGATATCCTGCTGCCTTACTGTTGAAACTTTTCTATCTTTTTAAACATTGTAAGTCAATGCACTTGGATATTCCATTTGGCTATTTTTAAAAAGGCATTCTTAACAAAACCACTAAAAACACATTGAAAAATCTATGTCTCTGAAGTTTTTATTCATGTAAAATTGTTAACAAAATTTCAAACCATAGCATATGTCAGAAGTCGCTTTCAAAGTGTGGTGTTTAATGTTCAGAAGTGGTCTAACCTGGCTAAGATTGTTCCTATAAATGGGTATTTATATATCTTCTGAATATCTCTAGTGGGATTCATTAACATCACCAACTGATCTAAACTGGATCGGTTAGAAACCTTATTTCAAATGCCTGAAAATCTTCAGGCAAAAAGAAGTGCATAGGTTGTTATATGCAAGTAGAATTAGAATGCATGGAACAGACATAAATTTAATTCTTCATAATTTTCATTAAAGATATAAATTTAAAAAATCATATTTTGCTACACCATATAAGTAATGAAGAACTATGAATTTTTAGAATTGAAAAAAGGCCAAACTCAAATAACCTATAGACACCAGAGGGGCCATAGACTATTAATCTTAGAAATATTGGACAGAGTCAAAAGAAAACATGTTGAAAAAATAATGCATGTACTCTATTTCATTAAACAGTGTTCAATTATATAAAATTCACTAAACATAATTTAGAGGCCTAAGGATCCTCAAGGACTAGCTCTGGGAAAATATATAAAGAATTTGCAACTGTGGCTAAACGTCTTGAAGTTATATTCTTAAACCTGGAAGAGTCTGCAGTATTCATGGATGGAAAGTGGGACGCATTGTGAGGAAAAGGGTGAGCACAAGATGTCAAAGAAGGATGACAGGCAAGCTGTTTACAGGCAGAAAAGAGTTGCCTGTGCATGAAAGATAAAATGTTTGAAAGTCACACAAAAATTTTGAATGTGGTTATATTCTAAAAGTCATATTGTCCTTTTGTTGAATTTAGACCTTGTGAGATGAGTTATTAATCAACACTCAGATTTGATCATATTTGGAGTTTAGAAAACTGTTCCAGGATATGGATGGACAAGAGGAATGGAGAGAGATGAGGAGGGAACTTTGTCCAAACTCAAAAGGGAAGGAGACAATATAAAAGTGGAAGCATATGATATGAGTTCTCTCTCATTTCTGGTTCCTAGCTTCAAGTCCTTAGACATGAGTATTCTGATGGAACCATAGGAGCCAGAAAAAAGGAAGGAACCATTGGGATGAAGGAGAATAAAGAATTCAAAAGAAGGGGATAACAGGAGTCAAGTGCTATCAAGGCGAAAAGGGGAAAAATAGGGGTTATTTTAACTCCGGAGAAAATAGAATGGCCATTACAGGGAAAGAAAGGAGAGAGTTAAATCTTAGGTGGATGAAAAACATAGGGACAGGTATCAGCTCGAAAGTTTACTGAAATATATACATACAATATATATGAGTGTATATGTATATCTGAAGGTGTTATAAAATAAATATTAAAAAATAAACCATTGTGCCAAGAAGAGACCTCTCTTTGAGTTGTTGGTCAGGGTAGTCCAAGATAACCCCAAAATAACACAGGCTATAATATGCCACAGCCCTTGACTGTTGCACAGAACTTGAGGTTAAGTTCATACCACTGAAAACAGAACATACTTAGAACACAGGGCTTGGAGCAAAGGAGCCGGAACTGATTTGGTAACCTCCTTCCTAGAGATTATCTCCTATAATATCAGAAGATACTAAGTAAACTTCCAAGAAAGAAAATGAATCAGTGATGCTTTCCAGATGCAAAATCTCTAAACAACAGTAATAACCAGTCCAGCAAATAATCTCTATTGGTGCAATAGTAACATTTTAAAATTTTTCTTTATCGAATTGCTGTGTATTTCATACAGAATATTTCAATGTTAGTCAGATTTATATCCCATTCCACACTGGAACCACTCATAGCCCACCTACCACAATTCATACTTTCTTTCCTCTGTGTTAATGTCTATTGTATCAAGTTAGGGTTCCCAAATGCTCCTCAGTGCATGTTCATCCATTAAAGTCTAGTCAACTTGTCTGAAGTCTCTCACTTTGGAAAATTTACCTCATCTTAACCCAACAATAATCAGTTGCCAATATTTCTTCTCCTATAATGTTCTGGATCATTTGTTGTTTCTCGTGATATTTCCCCACTCATCTCTGATTTTGTTGATTTGGGTTTTCTTTTTCTTTCTTTGGTTAACTGGGCTAAAGGTCTTTCTATCTTTTCATGTTTTTAAAGAAATGGCTCTTTGATTCATTCATTCTCCATACTGTTTTGTTTCTACTTTCTTTCTTTCTATTTAATTTCTGATCTGATTTCTAAAATTATTTCTTCTTTTCTGCTAGGTTTGGGTTTCATTTGTTGTTGCCTTTCAAGACTCTTGGTTTTCAGTGTTAGGTCATTTATTTGTGCTCATTCTGATTTTTTAGTGTGGCACTTAAAACTATAAACTTCCCTTTTAGGTCTGCTTTTAAAGAGTCCCAGGTGTTTTGCTATGTTGTACTGTCCTTTTGGTTTATTTCCATGAATATTTTTATTGCTAATTTCCCTTAATTAATTAAATTCTTAATTTCTCCTTTGACCCATTCGTCCTTCACCAGTGTGTTCTTTATTCTCCATGAGTTCGTGAAGTTAAAAAGGCTTCTTCAAGTGTTGATTTTAAATTTTATTGCATTGTAATCTGATGGGATACATGGAATTATTTTATTTTATTTTTTGTATTTGTTGAGGTTTGTTTTGTGCCTCAATATGTGCTCAGTTTTTGAGACAGTTCCATGGGGTGCTTGGGTGGAATATTCGGTAGAATATTCTGTTAGGTTCATTTGGTGCATGGTATTGTTTAATTCAGATGTCTGTTTATTTTCTCCCCAGTTCACCTGTCTAATGGAGATAGTGGGGTACTGAAGATAGTGAGTTGTAATTAATCTGTGAGTTAAAGTTCTGCATATTGGTTTTATGAAACTGAATGTACCAGATTTATATATATATATATATATATATATATATATTCATGATTTTAAATCTTCTTGGTTAATTGTTACTTTAATCAGAATGAAGCAACCCTCTTTTTCTTTTCTGATTAGTTTGTTTGAAGTCTATTTGCTCAGATATTAGAATGGCAACTCCTGCTAGTCTCTTAGTGCCATTTACTTGGAATATGTTTTTCCATCCCTTTTTGTTAATTAAGGTGGTGCCTGTTCTTGAAAGTGAGATGGGATTCTTGCAGAAAACAAAAAGATGGATTTTGTTTCTTGATCCACTCAAGTAGTCTGTGTTTTTTGATTGTTGCATTTAGTCCATTGATATTTACAGTTATTACTGAAAGATATTCATTGGTTCCCATCATTTTAATTTCTGTTGCATTCTTGGTGTACTTTTGTTATTCCCCAATTATACCTTTGTTTAGTTTCTTTCTGTTGCTCATTGGGTATAGTTGTTCCTTTCTTCAGCTCTTTTTATTGCTTTTAGTATTCTCCGACAGGCTGATTCTGGACATGAATTCTGTCAGCTTATTCATGTCATGAAAAGTTTAGCTTTCCTCTTCAACAGAGGTAGACATTTTTTTCTGGGTAAAGTAGTCCAGGTTGGCATCCATGGTTATTTAGAACTGGGAATACTTTGATCCAGGCTCTTCTGGCTTTCATTGTGTGCATGGAAACATCAGCGGGGTTTTCCTTTAAATTTGACTTGATTTTCTTTTGCAGCTTTCATATTCTCTCTTTGTTCTGTATATTTAATGTTTTTACTATGATATGTGTTTGAGGGGATTTCTTTTCTGGCTCTGTCTCTTTGGTGTCCTATGTGCTTCTTGTACTTGTATGGACATGTCTTTCCATATTTGGGGGAAAATTCCTTCTACATTCTGGTTGAAGATCTGGTCAATCTCATTATCCTGAGATTCTCCTTCTATGCCTATGATGCATAAATTTGGTCTTTGCATGGTATCCCACATTTCCTGATTCTTCCATTTCTTTGTTTAAATTTTTTTTTCATAATCTTTGCTTGAGTGATTCAGTTCTTCAACATTATCATCCAGTCTTGATATTGTGTTTTCCATTTCATTCATTCTGTTGAGACTTTCTCCTGTTGTTTCAAATTGGCTTTTATTAAGTTTTTAATTTCTTTCTTCATTTCAGCCAGAGTTTTCATCATTATTTTTAATCCTTTTGTAATTTCAGTCAGAATTCCCAACTTCTTTTAGTTCTTTGATTCGTTTGCTGGTGTGTTCTTTAAATTCATTGAATTCTTTGATGTGGTTTATGATTGTTCTTTTAAACTCTGTATCCTGGGTTATCTCTATGGGCTTCTCATCGTAGAACTCTGCTAGAGGACTGATGATGTATGGTGGGGACAGCCTAATCTAAACCAGTCCTCTCTGAAATTCCCTGTCCAGATGATTCTAGATTATGTCAAATTGACAATTAAAACAAATCATCATATAAGAGTAACAATTCAAAAGTGTCATCCCAGGGCTAGAAAGATGGCTCAGTGGTTACAAGCACTGGATGTTCTTACAGATTACTGGGGTTCAGTTCTTAGTACTCACTTGGTGACTAACAACCATCTAACCATAGTTCCACGGGATCTGAGGCCCTCTTCTGACCTTTCTGTGCATTGCATTCCACTGTTGCACTTACTTTCAGGCAATACACTTATACACATAAAAAATAAAATAAAAATAAAAAGCAAGTGTCACCTAACCTTATTGCGGGTCTCAGCACTCAGGGCCAGCCCGAGGGGACCAAAGGGACCTCCGCCGTGGGGCCAATGCTGAGGGAGGTGGAGTCCCTGTTCCAGGCACCAGTTATCCAGGCTCCCCAAATTTGGTAGGAGGGAACTGAGAGGTCGGGTGAGTCAAAACATGGACTCCAGGAGTTGAGCGGAAAGCCAGCAGTGGTAATCTGCTGCAAACTCTGTTTATTCTGGAAATGCATGGTATCTTATACGTTTGGTTAGCCAATCAACTTATTGGGTGGGGTTCGGACTGCAGCCAATTGTAGTTTGTTCCCAGGTGAACCAGGTTCTTTCCAGGTGCCTGGCAGAAACTGGCTTCACAACTAACCAATGCCGGATGCCACGCCCTCGAGAGCCATTCCTCCATTCCTCCTGGCAGGTGGCCTAGCTAGGCCCACCCTGCGTTATGCCCAACATAACCTCTCACATTATCATTTAACTAGCTGATCAGTCCAGACCAAAAATCCCAAACGAGAAGTCCTCTAATGGATTAGCACAATTAGCGTCTCTTGACACATCTGATCAGAAGGAATTCAGGGGTGGAACCTAGAGTCCCATGTCATCAGAAACTTGACAAAGGATTGTAATGCACGCTAAATTTGGAGATGTCTGTTCTAGGATGTGGAAAGAAGTGACAGTCAACCTGTAGAACTGGCATGAGTGAAAGGGTGTGTGGACCTCAGTTTGCCTTTCAGAATTCATAAAATTACTCTTTCTTCATCTACAAACTGGCGTCTGTGGAAAAGTTTAGGTCTGCCCAATCTTTTCACATTGTAACATAATAGTGTCATTACAAAGTTCATGCCTGGGAATCATACAATGCAATTGCCAAAAGAAAAATGGCAATAGAATTCTCATGCTGTTTTAAAGAGGTTTCCAGTTGTCATAGGATCTTGGGGCAAGTGTCTGGCATGTGGGCTGCAGTTCAGACAAGTCTGCTACTTGATCTCTCATCATATCACTGATGATTTTGTTTTGTTTGCTTTCCTTAGGATTGGTATAACTTGTGTTTTCTATTAGTTGAAGTTTCTTTCTTTCTTTCTTTTTAAATATTTTTATTTTCTGAGAACTTCAAAAATGATTGCTATGTTTAAATAACTTCAATTTCTTCCTCTCCTCCCTCACACTTTTCTTACGTCCCCTCACTCCTTTCAATGTCATAACCTCTTCCTTAAATATTGCATTTAGTAGTGCTCATATGGATATGTGTTTAAAGTTAATAACTTGGGATTGGATAATCTTTCAGGGAGCTCATCCCTAGAGAAAACTGATATTCTTTCTCTCAAAAGTCATTGATTGCTTGTAGCTTTACAAGTTTGTGTGGGACTTTGTAAAATTTCCTCCATCCTCATTGGCATGTCAACTGGTATTGTCATTGTTTAGATCTTGTTTAGGCAAAAATATTATTGAGATTTAATTGGTGGAGTTACTATGTCAATCTAGAAGACACTTTCTAGCAGTAAACGTCCTGGTCCTATCTTTCCACTCACTTTTTGGAGAATTTCCCTGATTCTTAGGGACAAGGAATGATGAGAGCTTGAATGTGGACATAGGAAATGGATGTAGAGAACCATCCATGAATCTGGGCTTTCTTAGACTAGCAAAGTGGGGGAAGGGAGGGCTTTTAGATAATCATATACCATATACTATATACCATATACCATATACCATTCTGAGTAGGTAACTCTTCCAAGCTTGTTTTTTTAGATAGTGTGATATTTTTCACACATGTGATAGTGTTAACACCTCCACCTCCACAAAGACTTTGCAGATACTATTCACATTTGAAAGGCTTCCCAATTACCAACATGAAGCAAAATCAAAAAATAAAAAGATTCGGGTAGATTAAGTGACTTATGGAGGTACTGAAGGGCACTGACATTCGATCATATGCTGTCTAGGCAAATCCTTTTCATTAAACTGAGACACTAACTTAAACATAGAGCTCTTTGTTATAACACTACAGTTTGTGAAGGAACATACTTTCTAAAGCACTCACCTGATTATAAAATACTGGGGACTGGTCACATATCTTATACAGACTATATATTTATTTCAGAGACTAAAATGATGTACTATTATGTGAAAGAACTAGCAACCTTCTCAAACACTCTCCTTATCGAGTCCTGCATTACCAAAGCAACTAGAATTATGACAGGTCACCTTAAAGATGGGCATCTGAAGGTTGACTTGTAAATTAGGAATTTAATGTAACCCTTACAAACTTTGCTGCTCTGAAGTGAATACAGCAGGGACTTTTCACCACTGTCTTCACAAAATCATAGCTCAGCTTATGTCATGATTTTGCCTGTCAAAAAGACTCTGGAAATTGTAGAAATATGGTTTCTATAGTTACACAAATTTCCTTTTAGAAGATGCTTGAAAAATGATTCATACATCCTGAGGGAACCAAGGATGCTTTCATCTTATTAGTCATTTCTACATCAGCAATCTTAAAAATGATTCTTAGGGTACACTACATTTTCCTCTCATTATACTACAAGATGATATTAGTGCTATAAAACAGAACATTAGGTCATCAAATAAGTGTTTGTTCCCAGGTTTTCTTGACCTCTGTGTATGCATGCAATCAAATCAGGATGGTCTTGTGAGATGTTATGTCTGAAAAAGAGAGAACATTTTAAAGTGCCACTACAATTAAAATAGCTTCCAATAGAGTAGCTAAATGAGTTTGCCCTATTGAAGATAAGCAATTTGTCAAGCTTTAATTAAAGAGGAAGATGTGGAAAATGTTACATATTACTCAGAACTTAGGCAAATTAGGAAAATTCAGGATATTTTGTAAAAACTATTTTTAAAGAATTTAGCAACAGTTTTGTGAAATATAGAAGTTGAGTTTTAATTCAAAACCTTCACTTAGATGCTTCTTATATATCCTTCAGCTATTTTTTTAATGTATGCACTACCAGGCTATAGATAGTCACTTCAGAATAAATTACAAGCCTTATAACTGGGAAACATATTATCATACACACATATGGATGCAGATTTCCTACCCTTAGAACATAAGTGTAGGTGGTAAACCTGCTGGCTGGGTTCCTTGCCTGGGTTCCAGACAGAGGCCTGGAGGAATGACTTTATACATTTAATTAAGTGCACTGTATATTATTCTTCATATTGGTAAATTGGGCATGATATTAATATATATCTCATATTTTGTATGATAAATAGCAGATATGCAGTTATTTGTGAAATTCTTTATATAGTGCTGGTCAAAGTTTATCTACCTCAATGAATATTGGTCATAGTTTAGAAGAATTAAACTATGAAATTCCCAGAAATTCAATAAAAATGCATTAAAAAAGAAGTCAACTATAAAGTAAGGAAAAGAAAGAAGAACATATTGAAAAGGGAGGGATAATTCTGAATTCTGGTAGAAGAGGTTGATAACGGTAAAGATTTTTTCTACCAGTAGGAATCAACAATACAAAGCAAACTGAGATTCAGTCAAGCATCCTGAGCATTCATTCCTGAAACATAGCCCAGGCTCTGGACACTTAACTATCTGATAAACAAAGCTATCAGTGAGTGTCTGCGGGCATGTGCATATGGCAGCCTGCTGTAGCATCATGTCATATTTCAGAGAACCTACAATCAAAGAAGGAATGTAATGAACCTAGAGGGTCCTGTGTAACAGGAAGTACACAAGGCCTCCACTGAAAAGTTCACTTGTAGAATAATTTTCCATATTATTACATTTGGAGGTGGGAACTGAGATATTATTAGGTCAAGAATGGAATTGGTATTCTTATAAAAGACATCCCAGAAAGCTCTTGCTCCTCCAGCCATGTGATGGTAGAGCAAGAAGTCTACCTATCTATATAAATATGACATTAATCTCAGATTTCCACCTTTCAGGACTGTAAGAAATAATTTTTTTGTTACAAGTTTATCAGCTGTAGTTTTTAACAATTACACAAATGGAATAAGATATCAATGATCAAGATTAGCAGTAGACACCTCGCTTGTGATGCATGCAGCTTGTATATTCATTAAAATATTAAGTAAAAGAAATGATCAACTAAGCCCTTGCTGGTTCCAATAAGCATTTTAAATTGTTAGATAATGGAACATATTATAAAATTAAAACACGGGCAGTTTATAGAAGTCTGACAGACCATTCTTTATGCAAATACAAACACTTTCATCATTTACTCCACTACAGTTAAAAATAGGAAGTCCATTCTTTCATCTGTGTTGGTATATATCAATGACGGTCTGACCTACATGATCAAGTCCTGTCGAAGGAAGGAAGGAAGGAAGGAAGGCAGGAAGGAAGGAAGGAAGGAAGGAAGGAAGGAAGGAAGGAAGGAAGGAAGGAAGGAAGGAAGATAGAATTAAAATTTCTGTGTTTAATTTTGGAAAGCTTATTTCTTCCACAAATATTTGCTGTGTGTAAAGAAGAAAGACCTGTGTTAACTGCCATTTGGTGATTGGTTTGAATAACCCTAATAATCACAAGAGCACAATCATTTTCCTATTTGCTGAGGCAATATGACAAACCTAGACTTGTATGTAGTGCAATTTAGTGTGGTCACTATATCAATGAATTAGATTCTTATGTTGGAAAATACCTCAATAAGAAAAAAAGAAAGATACCTCAAAGTCATGTGATTAAGAATAACAGAGCCCTTCTACAGAAGGTATTAAAAAATCCATATAGCCAATGTGGGTGCATACATATTTCAATCCAAGAAAATCATAAAGATCAACCTAATATAGAATAATCCTATGATTAGGGGCATGAGAAGACTAAAGTTATAGATCTGAGAGTGAACGGAGAATAAGAATTACCTAAATATTAGACTCTTTGAGTAATATCACTCAGCATTCTAATTTTCCTTGCCTCAGGAACCATATCCACTCTCTGGCGAAATGAAACAATTTTATATTCATCATATTGGTGGTTTCCCACATTGCTTATACTTCTGTGTCTAGATTGATGTACAGAGCATAGTCATCTAGCTTTGTTCATGTCATGAATGGTCTGTGTTTTAGAGCTGATACTGTCTTGTGTTTTAACTACATCATCTCTATCTATTCATCTGTCAATTGACAGAAAGTTGCTTCCATGTCCTGTATTTGTGAATAATGATGAAATGAGAACAACAAAGCAGGTATCTCTTTAAGATCCCAATTTTAATTCCTTTGGATATATACCAGAACTCGCCCTACCAAATCATATGGTAATGCAATTTTTAATTACTTGACTTACTTTTATAGTGTTTCCCATAGTGTCCTTAACAATTAACATTTCTTTCATCAGTATTTCCATATTCAACAAACTGCTGTCAGACTGCTCTTGCAGAGATCCTGGGTTTGTTTCCAGCACCCACATGGCAGCTAACAACCTTCTGCAACTCCATTTTCAGGGGATTCAACACCCTCTTCTGACATCCATGGACATTGCATAACATGGGTGTACTTACTTTCATACAGTCAAAACACTCATACACATTAAAAAGTGAAAATGATCTATAAAATCACCACATCCACTATGTTATGCTGATTTACATAAGCAAAGAGTAGGTTTTCAAGTAAGAACTCTTCTAGTACATAACTACATATCTTGGCACATTGCTCCCTAGTAGGGGTACCAGGTACTTGAGATGCCAACTATGAACAGGGTTACTCAGTGTAATCATCAGAGAGCAGGAAAATGAAGTGAATATTGAAACAGGTTCACTTTGTTGATGCAACTCTCTAATAGTACACATGATAGGGCCAGCATTCAGGGAATGTGATCTTATAAAATGTCATTAAGAAGCCTGTGAGTAGAGGTTGGATGGTAACTAGAGGCATTTGTCTTCCAAAATTGCCTGCTGTTAGCCTTTGTGGCTATCTAACCATTCTTCCTGGTTAAGTGCTCATAAATGTTAAAACTTACAGATAGGCATAATTTATTCTGTAAGACCTAGAGGCTACATTTTATTTTAAGTATATCTTTCAAAATTATTTTTTTCATTGTGTGGTATTACACACACACAAACATACACGCACACACACACACACACAGTTTCTATCAGTTTGAGTGATTGGGAAGTATAATTCACTGAGTCCTTAAATTTTGAAATGGAGTGAAGAAAATCCTTGATGTAAAATATACCAATATGCTATAATAGCAGTAATATAATTAGTAAAATGCTTTCCATGTGAGCTAAACATTTCATATGTGCATTTCTTATGTGATTCTCAGATAGCAATAATTGGACTCACATCAAACGTGGATTTGTGCACCATCATGATCAGCTTGCTCAGAAGCTCAGCAAGACAAATTCGTTTTTCCTAACTTACACTCTGCAATTGTGCCGTAAATAACATCTTCATTCCATTATTCTTAACGTGTGTGAACAGCTGGATTCATTTAAAAAACAGAACTGTGGAGAAAGAAATTAGAGAATAATTTAAGACTTTCACAATGTTATTTAAATAAAATGGCAGGATGTGGGTGCCTTTCTGGGCTTTCTGTTCCAGAGCGACTTGCTTTGCAGTCCACAGAGTGCTGTGTTCTTCTTAACGAAGCCTGAGTGTTCTGTATTGCTGCCCTATAATTTTCTGGACAGAGTGAGCTGCTGCTTGTGCCAAGAAAGAACTACACACTCCATTATCTTTTCAATAAGCCTGAAAATTATTTGTTTTAAAAATCTTTCCCACTGTCACTTTTCAAATGTTTGCAAAAGTGATTGTTACAAATTTTCCCCTATAATTATAATTTCAGAAGTGTGTCACTTTCGTTTTCTCTTATATTTCAGTAAGAAGTTCAACTTGAACTTCTAAAGACACCTGTCCTTTTGCCAAGTATTACTCTCTGTTTATTCATCAATATTTAGGGTCACAAATGTTCTTTCCTCCTGTACTCAATCACTTCTGTGGTTTCTGTGATTTCTTGAGAAGCCTTCATAGCGTACCTTCTGAGGGACAGATTGTACCAGACCCTTCATTTCTTTCTTGACTTCCCACGAAAATATCATGTGACTGCTAAAAGTGTAACCTGAACTGAATTTCATTGCTGATGCTCAGGGTCCAGGAATGTAATTGTTCTGGGGTTCTGGGGGGACTGTTTGTCACAATTTCTCTGATTCCTCAAGCATTTTATTATTTAATCCAATAAACAGTTCTATATTTTCAAGAAACTTTTAGAGATTTATTTGTAGTCAGTGTAGAAACAATTTACATTAAAAAAAAGAATCTTGACCAGCATTCTCAATCTACCTTTTATCTAGATCAGTCTAGTTGTTAAATGTCCCCCACAGGTGCATAGGTAAAACTTGACCAACTAAGCATCAGAGGCACTCATATATATATATTAGACTTAGGGCTTTATGGAAGGTCCTTAGGTAACATACTCCAAAATGGCAGTGTAGGTGCCATTTGGGATCTGGAGCTATTTGCAAGGCTTAGATCTCTGAGAAGTTGTAAAAAGGTGCTCTCTTCTCATTCATCTTTTGTAAGCTCTGGCTCCAGGTTTCCTTCCATCTTTCTGAGTTTGAAACTGTCAGGGGTTTCATTCACACCTTACATCCTCTTCTGTTTTTTGGCTCATGATGTAATCAGTGTCATGTTCTCTGTTCCTGTCATTCTAACTAGTAACTCAAACAAATGACCTGCTCATAGATTTAAACCTGAAAATTTTGGCCTAAATAATCCTTCTTCTCTTTATAACTTTATTTTCTCATGCATTTTGCTATAATAACACAATACTGACTTAAATATATTATGAAATACTGTATTTTCTCAACAAATAAATTCCAGTTCTCATAAATCGTACTCCCTTTCACAGTTTCTCCGCAACACAGTAGGTATAAAAATTCTTTTTTCTGTCTTAAATAATCAACATATATAGCGTCTATCACGTTTTATCTGTGTCAGTTTATATTCTTGGCCTGAAAAGGCGGCATCAAGCTTGCCTAGTTATAGTTGGGTTACCAGTACAATACAAGGACATGAATACAAATCTAAAGGAAAGAGTTTGGTTTGCTTCCTACTGAACCCACTCAATTTCTTATGGGATTTGTCATCTAATTATGATTATTTTTAAAATTTGAGATATTTGGATCCGTTTTTCTACCTTGGAACTCAATGCACGGTAAACTCTGTGGAATACTTCTCTATATCAATGACACTATATTTACAGTATATTTTTCACACTACCAAGGATCAAGTGTTCTGGGTTTGGGTTAGGTTAATCCAAACAGTTAAACTTACAGAAGACTTGGAAAGGGAAAACCAAGAGAAGAAAGTTTGCCCTGTTCCTCCTGTTGACACTTACAAAGCATCTTAGGGAGACTGGGGTCTCCTGCAATAGTGAGAGCAGAGATACCATGCTGCTCTCCATTAAATTTAAAATCAGGACCATCTCATATATTCTGAATGTGGACTCTGGTTAAAGCATCCACTGTGCTTATATGTGTATGCATATCACCTGGTTAATGGTCATTGTGTCAGTGGTATTAGTCTAGTACCTGTGCCCTCCTGATTATAAAGACAAAGCAGCTCTGTTTACAATCACATTTCAGCACTATTTTGAAAGACTCAGCCCTTCGTAGCCAAATAGCATCTGTAATCCTTGCCTTAATCACTATAGAGGCCTGGACAAAGCAGCACACCTGATGTATTGCTTTACAGAAGCAAATAAACAGTGATCTAACTTGGGGATGAGAGCCTTTTTCATGAATAATACACTTTGCCCTAGAGAGAGAATCTGGCTCATATTAGTCTGTAAATAATCAGATGCTGTTGACACTGTTATCTTCCAAGGTCTTTCACAATACATCCCTACCTATTTTAAAAGGTAGTCTGTGACAAAGGCATGTGGTCTCTGATGTAACATGAAGAAGCAGGAGACATTCATGGAAAAGTGTCTGTAGGTAGATCTTCGCGTTTCTCTCCCATCTAGATTTCTGTTGATCATTGATCCTTCAATGATCCCTCTGCTAAATCAGGCCAACAGCTCGGCTTTACCTATTCAGTTTATCTAGATGATATTTAATTAGGGCTCCTATCAACAGAATCCCTATAAAAATTTTGATCATTTACAAAGTATCTAATTATTTAAAAATTCAGTGCTTAATTGTTCAAAGCAATTAAGTTTAAGTGAATCAGTTCTGTTTTACTTTAGAAGCAGTTGGAATTACCATGCATAATTCTAGAAGAAAATTTAAGATTGTGAAAGGATGATTTTCTTCTACAGTCTGGCTGGAGTCAATTGCCTGAATTTTCAGATTTGGAAGTTTCCTGAGGGCTAAATGATGATTTTCATAAGGTTTTAATAAATATTAATATGGAAAAATTTTATATTTCAATTATTTCATTTCAAAACTAAAGACTTCTAGAAAGGGTACAGTATCTTCAATAGAAAGATAACTGATGTGAAATTATAATTTCTAAAAAGGTAGTTTTAGGCTGCTTTTTTTTTTCTCAAAAGAAATTACCAAGAATGCAAACTGAAGGCATGAGAACTTAGAAGTTAACAGACAAGAAAGATACTAAATGAAGGTCTAACCTATATCCAATTGGCTTTCCAAAGATAGTGGGAACAAGTTCAGTGAGGAAAAATGTTATTTGAAGAAATGATGGAACCAGTGAATTTCTATTGGAAGCTTTGAAAACAATGTACATAATTCCTGTTATTAAGAATATTCTAGACTAATTGAGGAAGCAAATGCTTAGTATGTATGATTAACACAGGAGTCCAGAATCAGCACTGAAGCATGTTGTCAAGCACAAGTCTTTAACTGAGGTGACTTTGAGCTTGATACATAGTCTAGATGAGTGGCAAGGGCAATATAAACAAATGTAAACAAAGAGGGATACAACAGAACTCCTCCAGTAAAACTGCTTGAGGAATAAACTTATTGGTAAACCATGTTTGACTTGGTGAAATTGTTGTTTGGATCTGTCATTGCTGTCTTATACATAGTTAATAGTCTTTTGTCATATTTCCCAGGAAAAAAATAACCTAAGGCTTCTATCCAGTTATTCCTCAAGCAGGAGTAGCGGTAAGGAGTTACTTCAAAATGTGGGTCATGCAGAAAGAACTGCATTATTGGAAGTCCTGTCCAGTCATGGGTGTTGTCATACCTTTAAGTTTCCACTGCCTGTATAATATATACCTCCTAATATCACATGCAACTGATAGGTAGAAGGGAGTAGGAGTTAGAACCCCAGTTGAGTGACCCATGACACCCTCGGTCCTTCCACTAGGAAGTATTAATAAACCTATTATTATTGTCATAGACCTAGCTATCTCTGTTATTGTTGATTTCATGGTCATGGCTATGTGACTAAGCAGTCCTTAAGATTCAACACCTACCTCCAGTCCTTGGAGGTATGTGGCCATGTCCTGCCATTTACCAGAAGTTTCTTTTCCAAAACAAGAAGACAAATAGGAACTGATCTGGGCAAATATAGGTTCACAAATTTTACATGCTATCTATAGTTTACTAAAAATAAATAACATCTGAGTACTACAAAAATAACTCAAATTATTATTTACTCTTTTGGTTCTGTTGTTAATATAATATTAACTTCTCCTCCATTATCTCCAAAGTATTAAGAATGTTAGATGTTGCAAAAATTATGTATGTTCAGTAAAGTCACGACTGGTGCTATTTTGTGTGAATAGACCTTTATTATCCTAAGCAGAAACTGAAATTATAAGATTATGCTTTCTGAGTATGCCAAAATGAGTTATTTGAAAAATGCTAATTGTTTCCAGTATCTTGCTCTGTCCTCCTGTATGATGAATTCAGATGAGTCACTGAGTGTAGTGGAGAGGAAAGACAAGAGATGAGAGTGATCCACTGCAAAAGAGACCATTGCAAAGAAAAGTGCTCTCACTGCCTAGAAGTGGGGAGCAACAGCAAAGAGAACACTGTGCCAATTACATGTTTGAGTAAGCGTAATACTGATGCCATTTTTCTACAGTCTTGGCGAAGCCATCTTTCCCAGGGGTGTTTGTCTGTCAAGATCGTTGACAGATGCTTTTGAATGAACTCTTTGGGGAGGGAACAATAGCAAGTCTTTGTTTTTTACCAGGAAGCCTTGTGTCTACCCAGGGCCAGAGATATAGCTCAGAGATAGAGCTTCTGCTAAGTCAAAAATCACGTAACAGAATATATTAAAAGGAATTTTTAAAAGATTTTTTTAGTGTATAAAAATATTTATTTTTGTGTCAATGCTTTTCCAGAAGGAAACAACCTTCCCTTGTTGGGTATCAACAATTCCCTGGCACCTCCAACTTCCTCCCTCTCACATGTTATTTCAAACACTAAGTAGGAGGAATTAGGAATCTCTCTCCTTTATTAAAATTGGTCTGTGACCTGGACTATAAGAAACGTTGCTTGAAGCTGATTGGTAGGAGGGATGCACATTCTCAAGGGCCTTAAGGCTATTCATTTCAAACTAGCTATCTAACACTAAAAAGCAAGGTTTATTAAATAGTAGACACAATCACTACTTGTGTACCCAGGTTATCACTTTCTTCTTCTTATTATTATTATTAAATAATATTACACAGAATGCTATTTAATGTTTTAGATTGATATTGAGGTAAATGTCAATGTCTAGCCTTGTAAACGTAAAGGAGCAAGTATTTTAATTGATGCTTCCTTTTATTCAGATCACACAACTATTTAGCAATTCTTTTCCAATACTTCTGAGGAAAACAAAGTTGTGTTCACTTTTCATAACGTTTACTTCATTTTACTTACTTTGCTTGGTGTCAGTGTGACCTAGCAGGCACTCATGAAGATAAACAATGAAGACTCTACAGATGTTGCGGTTTCATTCTTGCTCCAAAATAGACCACTTCCTTCACTTACAGCATGTGTTCAATTCCAGTTCTGTTTCAGTCCTCATCTCCTGGGTTTAGCTGGTTCCTGCAGTCTTTGCTTGCTGCCTGCATTTTGTGTAGAATATTTCTTCCCATATAACATCTGCTTGATATTAAAACTCAATAACTTTCTGGGCCTTAATTCTTCAGATAAATGTAGTATTCTAATTTTATATTTTGGGCCCTCTGGTACCAATTCTGACCTGCTTGCCTGAACCTCTGTCATCCTCATATTTCTGGAAGGACCCCATAGACCTAGGACATTGGGAACTGACACCCTTATATAAACAACTAACTTTGATAATGGAAATAAATATAACAAAATCTATGAAAGACACATTCTCTTTTAATATAATGCATCTATACCTCAAATTTTATTTGTACATTTATTTATGTATGTGTGTATTTATTTATTTAGAGACAGGATCTCCCTTTAGTCCCAGCTACATATGTAGATATGTAGATCAGGCTGCAGGGTTGCCTGTATCTCACAGACCCACCTCCTTCTGTCTCCCTGGTGCAGGGACTAAAGTCATATGCCACGAAGCCTGGCTCTAAATTTATTTATTTTTCGTGTGCGTATGAGTATTTTGCCTGAATGTAAGTGCACCTGTGGATGCAGTGCATGCAGAGGTCAGAAGAGATTTTGGATCCCCTGGAACTGAAACTAGAGTTAAGGATGTTTGTTAACCACCATGTAAGTGCTGGGAACTACACCCAGGTCTTTTGCAAAAACAGCCAGTGCTTTAAAACACTGAGCCATCTCTCCAGTCCCCTACAGGTGTATTTTATTTCAGCATTGTGCAGACAGAAAGATAAAGAGTTGTAACTTAAGTCATCATTAAGTAATTGACTTGTATCAATTAGAAAACAATTGTGTTGACAGTGAAATTTTTATTTTCCTCTAATCATATTTCCAACTTTTGTTTCAGTTTTATATTTTTACAGCATAAAAGTGAAAGCTTATTTCAGTTTCCAATCAGTTATTTCCAAGTGTATACGATGCCTTCTGACCTCTTCAGTAGGTACTGTCTCTCTATGCAAAGGGGTAACCCAGTTCCCATATATATCTGCCTTATACAAGATGGTACAGGGGATTAGACCGTCTTCTTATATCAAATTATTTTACTCAAAATAATTTGAGTAGCTTGAGATACTCAGACAGTGTGTCCTATTTTGCTTTCAATTACTGACAAAACACTCTGACCAATACCAACATGGGGAGGAATGGGTTTATTTGGTTTATATCTTTCAGTTCACATTTCATCGCTGAGGGAGCCCAAGGCAGGAACTCAGGACAGGAACTTGGAGGTAGGAGTTGCTACACAGGTCATGGGGGCGCACTGCTTGCTGACGGCTCCCTTGGCCCATGCTCGTCTGCATTCTTAAACAATACAGAACAACCTGCCAGTGTGGTACCGTGCACAGTGGGCCGGGTCCTCCCGCATCACTCAGTGATCAAGAAAATACCCGCCAGACATGGCCGCAGGCAAGCCCTATGGAAGAAATTCCCCAATTCGGGCTTTTTCAACCCAGGTTGTCAGGTGAACGATTAAAGCTCTCTAACCACGCAGTGGATCTTTTTATTTTATTTAAAAGTCTATAACCTGGTTCCCTTCCTTACTGAGTTTGAGCACTTTCATGTTTAATTGCAGTCAAATCTTTTATCTTTCTCTGAATTCTTTTCGTGATTCAGTGATCTTGACATTTTTCTTTTATTCAAAAAGTCTTAGCTAAGATAATGACAATCAGTAAGGAAAATATGATTTTCAGAGCAGCACTTGCTCAATATTTGCTAAAGTTGCCAACAGGAGTTATAAAATGGAGCATAACTAGCTATTAGATAGGAAAAGCAGGATAACAAAATAGGAATACATAAGCAATATGAGATAAAGTTTTCAAAAAAGAGAACTTTGAAAAATTGAATTGTATCTTTCATACAGAATATCTCAATCATCTTTCTACCTCCTTCCTCAACAGCACCCTTTACAGCCCCCCAACTGGAATTCATGTATTCTTTCATCTATGTTAAGGTCTAGTGTGTCAACTTAAGTGTCAGTTTTTCAGATGGAGATCCTCAATCTCCAGAATGAAATGTAGTTTTTAATGGATCATAGTGACCTCTATTTATACCCATTAGGAAACCCAGTGACTGAGGATATAGATGACCTGGTTTAAATGGTAGGCATGATGAGGCTTGAGTATGATAATTTGTTTAATTTTTCACTCATCTGGCATTTCATTTATATATTAAAATGGAAGTAAATCTGGTATTGTAGTTTGATTACAGTATTCCTAATGGCTCATATATTGAAGGTTTAGTCTCAGACTGTAGAACAATTGAGAAGTAGCTAGATCAGGAGGACACTTAACCTCATCAAAGAGTTAATCTGTTGGTTAATTCATAGTAGTATCTTAGAAGGAGAAAGCAGGTTACATCGGCTATGTTTTGAAAGGTCTGTCTTATCTCCAGCCTCTTCCTCCCTGATTTACTGATACCTGGAAGTCATGAGGTGAGTGAGTAGTCTTCCATCTTGATCTTTCGCCAGGATGCTTGTCTTACCACAGATCTCAAAACAATGGAGCCAGTTGACTCATGGCCTAAAACCTAAAAATCCTAAGTTAAAATATCTTTTCTCTCCTTAAATTGTTTTCCTTCAACTATTTTGTCACAGTGATAAAAAGCTTTCATGAAAAATAAGTGTAAGAGCAGCTCAAAACTAATATGCTTTGAAGTGAGGTGTGGTGACTCATGCTTTGTAAACCCAGCATTAATGAGACTGAAACAGGAAGATTACCATACATCAGAGTCCAGCCTGAGCTACATAGTGAGTTCAAAGTAACTTGGTTTATGTTACAAGATTCTGTCTTATAAACACACTAAAACAGTATAAAATAATATCCCCCAAAATAGGTCAAAAATTCCGATAGACTTCAAAAATTAGTTTGTATCTTTTCATTGTTGTATATCTTAAGCCATTTTAGAATGTTTTTATTCATTAATATAAGAAATGTTATAAAATTTGAAACATTAATTGCACAGGTGAACTCAATCTCCAAAATATGGAGTTTCAGGGAATGAAAAAGGAAAGTGAAAGAAAAAATCCTCCATTTTTGTACCAAGAATGTTTTATAAAATTTCACATTTTCTCAACAGATCCAGGGATTTGGCATTGGTGTTGCTGCTTGTATCTATTTTTCATTTCTATTCATTTCATCTATATCTTAAAACCTCTCAAGTTTAGCGGGTACAAGGATACAAAACCTTATACTGAACCATGCGACCAACTTGATAACATAATTATCATCATGTAAGCCTCGTGGCTTTATCAGAAACTCCATTGTCTTTTTAACAGAAAGATGTCACAAAGTTTCCAACTATTTTGAAAGCCCTTGCAAGCCTCAAGTTCTCCTTTATGAAGCTCTCAGAAGAAAATGACATCAGTGTTTCAATTTATATCATGCAAATATTTAAATGATCTTAACAAAATCTGGTCTGCAGACTGATGTTGGGTAAAGTGAGTTTTGTTCAATTTTTTCAGATTTTGATGGCTATAATTGCACAAAGATGTGAATTTGGAGTAATTATTTCTCACTTCATTATTTAAACTCATTATAATCTCTACAAACAAACACCAGCAAAAACCTGTCATTGTAATGTTTTAAATATTTGATTATAAAGCATAGGCTGAGATTACAATTATAATACATCCTCAACTTGCTCATATTAATTACAAGTCAACAAGAAACAAAGAGGAAGAGAGCAATTTTAATTAGTTGATAGAATAATAAAGTTCCAGGAAAAATACTTCACTATGTAAGATTTGATATGGTCTCTTGTCAACTATACTGAAAGCTTACTTAAAACGTTCATTTATCTAACAACACAAGATGAGAACGGGCTATCAGTTACATTTCTGAAATGAAGGCAGATAAACTGAGTTGTGAAGTGGAATTACTCAGGAACATTTTTTTTTATTCTCATAATTCTTTCTTGCAGACGGTTCTGAGTTACTCAGTGTGTCAAAAAAAATTTTTCAGGTGTTTGTAAAGTGTAACTAGGGTTAAGAAATACTCTGTGAAAACTATGTTGATAAAAGTTAATTTGTTTTTATATCTCTTTGATAATGAAAGCATTTTATTTCATTATCTTAGCAACAGTCACAATAACTAAGACAGTAAATAATTTAAGTAATATTTCATTAGGAAAAGTGATCCAACAAGAAACTGTCAGATTTCTGGCTTATAAATAGATGGATAAACTTGACTGTGCATAAAGAAAAAAAAAGTATTACTTGTTTTATTTAAGAGTTTCACATAAACATGAGATTTTGATTAGGGAAGGAATCCAGTTTTCTGGGTGAATCAATTTTTTAATGTGTTAAAAAGATTTAAATTGGAAATTTATGATTTCCTCTCAAAATTTTAGGGTAGATTTTTCTTTTTACTTTAAAAAGAAGTTAAAGAAACTAAAGACATGTAAAACCACTGTTACAAAATATTATGTTTTATCTCAATATAAAAAGCCATATTAACAATAAATTCCATTTTTGTTAAGAAGTCATGTAATTACTACAGTATAAAAACACAATTTTCAAATTAAATATATTTAAATCAATTTTAATGAATAGAAAAAGATAATGTCTAGCATTAATTAGCATGAGATTATTTAGGCATTTTTTAAACAGCAAGCATAATGACACATTCAATAAAGATCAATCTATATAACGTGTGTAAAAAGTTGTGACTTTTCCCAGTAACAGCAAGGATACAGATCACAAATATTGTCAACTCCTGAAGATTCTCCCAAACTGTGAAATGTACTGTTGAAGTGCCAGTGTCACCCAAAAAATTTCAAATCACCCCTATCACTATTCATTGTTCATTGCTAGAGTTTCACAATGTGTATATGTCTATATTTTTAAAGCCCATTTGAAGTGAAGGAAAACCATTTCATTTCTTCTTTGATCTCATTTCTTATCTCAAGGGACAAATGAATTTTCCGTGTGTACTTCCTTTGATGGTAGGCTGCTGTGTCAGTTCACATCAGTCTGAAGATCATCAAAACTTGCCTTGTGTCTGCTCTGGAAGTTCTTCTATGCAATAAATTGTCAATGGACTTAAAACCAAGGTTGACTGAGACCCCAGAGACTAATAAAGAATCAGAGACTTAACCAGTGTTGGCAAAGTTTAATTTGTGACAACTGCAGCAGAACTCTTGACCTTTGCTCTCTTTATAATGCAATAATCATCTGTATAATTATGCTATGATTGCAAAAGCCAAGACCCTCAGATTCTACCTTGAATACTAAAAAACAAGATCAAAAGCATTGTTTCTATAGTAATTCTTTCCTAGTACCATTTTTCGTTTCAAGTAAACACCAAGAACGTCTCATATTTATCCAAAAATACAGGCTTACATTTTAGGAGTCTCTTGTGAGAAGCTGTTTTCTAAAAATGACAATAAATATTGAAAATTTCATGCCTTGAAAGCTAATTCCAACCCTTACTGCCACAGAAATGTGATTCATTTGGGTTCAATTCTGGCTTCTTTCTACAAATAATTAAGGACAATAAAAGATTTCATAAAATTAATACAAAATTTTATAAGTCCAATGGGTTTGAATTTTATCAAGCTAACAATGTAACAAGTAGGTAAAAAATACCAATCAGCCGCTATAACTGTCAAAGTAAGAAAAAAATAGACAATGGGAAGTGCCTTCTTTTCTTCTAAGAATTTAAAAAGTCCTTGAACACTACCTGTGGAACAAAAATGGAAAATACAAGATATTCCCAGGAATGAGTATGTAGTCATTATTAGTGTGTGGGCAACATCAGAAACTTAGATCGTGGGGGCCATATACAACAAAGATTTCTTGGACTTGTCATGTTGAAAAGAAGGTAGTGGCTTTCTCATTGGGTGACTGCTACAAGAAGACAGGACTGTAAGTGTGAATTAAAGCAAAGAAAACCAGCGCTTTGTTTTGTTTTTGTTGTTCTCTGAGTTTTCCTAAAACACAATTAAACTGGTATGTTGGTGTATTATATTGAAATTGCAACCTTGCAAAACTTCCAGAATCACAGTGATTGAGGTATTTATGAACACTGAGTGAGGTAATATTTTATGTATTTATAAATACATGGGCTTAGAATATTGATTAGCATGCTGCAAGCAGTGAACTTCACTCAAATGCACTCTAAATCATTCAACTTAAAATGCTATGAAATTAATCAATAATGACTGAAAATCATTTGCTATGTGTTACTGTTCAGATATTTCATTTTTAACTTAAATCAACACGTAAGATTTATGCTATTTATATGATTTACTATATATTCCTAAGTGTGTGTGTTTTTAAAAGACCTTTCAGAAACTTCCATTAATTAAGAAACTGAGAATAAAGCTTGATGTACTGGAACATGCCTTTGATCCCAGCACTCAGCAGAAGTAGGCAACCTTTGTAAGACTGAAGCCAGCCTGGCCTACATAGTGAGTTCCAGATCAGTTGGGACTAGAGCGAGACCCTGTCTCAAAAAGACAAAATAGGTAAAAAAGAAGGAAAGAAAGAAGGAGAAAGCAAGAAAATTGATTTTTCTGTCTCATTAAGTACAGTTGTAAGATCATTTTGAATTTAATGACTTACAAGAACCAAGTAGAAATATATTAGGAATATGTTTATACATATAGAGAGGGATGTTTTACTATAGAACTCAAGCCCAAGTTTAATATGCCTTTCCAAATCTATTGAAAAAGATTTTGCACTAGTTTAATTTACTAATAATTGAAAGCTACATGTGCTATTGGATCCATTAACAAAATAAATATTTTAAATGTTAAATTTATCTGAATTTCTAAAAATGGACTTTCATACCTACCCAGAAATTATACAGAAACACACATAAACACATGAACACACAGAAACACACACACACACATACACTATCCACAGATACACTCATGCACCACCCCTCACACAGACATGCACACATGCACACCCCCCCACACACACTTGTCTTCCAACACACAATGCCAAGTCTTTACCAAAGGTTTTTGTGAGTATTCTGACCTCCTGAGACATAAACTTATTGTTCTTCCTTCCTGCCTATATTTGCTGATGTCATATGTTAAATGCAAGATAGTTTTATTTCAAGTGGAGCAAAAATTATCTATATAAAATGTTTTTTGAATAACTAAATAAAATTGAATATTTCAACTAAAGTTTATGGAATACACAGTGGTTTTAATATGCCCAGAGTTAGGAAGGTTTGTTTTAAATAAATGATATATTACTATTGTTATTCTTCTATCCAAAGGCTTCTCATGTGAATTTTATTAAGTTTAGTACTTTATTTATAACACATATAGTGATATACTGATTGTTAAAACATTTCCCTATGTATATGTGCACATATATATATAATATATGTGTATGTAGATACACATACATATACACTTAATTTATTCACTTTCTTAGGAGTTAAAGAGCAAAGATGTTTCACGTATTTTTATTAATAGTCTCCTCATCTTCCCTAATGTTTCCTTCCCATGTTTCTTTTGGAATCTGCTGAAAAAAAAACAGCTTTAAAAGTGACATAGATTTAATATGTTTATGATAAGAATTTTATTCAATATCTTCATTTTGAAGCATGAATCAATAGAGAAATATACTGTAACTTGTCTTTTTCACATGGCTACAAGTGGTTTTGCTAGACTCCTGATGGTGCCAAGCGTGTAAAGTTAACAGTGACTGAGCTGCTCTCTGGTTTGCATTGGATAGTTCTTTGTGCTTTGGCTTAACAGAAAGATATCAAAAGATATCAATGAGACATATATTAAAGGGAAAATTGGCTGTGGGTCAGTAACCAGTTATCTCATGATTCTGTGGAAATTCTGATTCATTTCATAGGAATGAGTGAAGACTAGTAACAGGTATCAACTTGTTTGGACTATGATGATCACTTTTATCATTTTAATTTCATATTTTCACCTGGTTTATGTAACTATGAAAAATTATAACATCTCTGATACTATAATTTTAAATATCTTGCTATAAGATAGTCAACTTTTCTCTGGCAAGAGTAAAACCTCCCTTTCGTTTGCCTCAGTTTTGAAAGTCTAAGATTGTATACAATAAATTTAGAGAACTAACAGAAAATTAAAAAAAAAACAAGATGGGAAAATCTAATCTACCAAAATGAAGTAAGATTTTAATGATTGAAATGAAATCTTCCAACTTAGTTACTTCAAAGAATACCAAAATGATAATTTTCCACTCAGTCAGCCGTAAACACTAATAAAACTATTGCCATCAATGTAATCACAGGGCTTTGCTGAAGTTGTGGATGGATCTTCTCTGCTTTCCTGGAAATTGTTATTGAAGACTATTTTTTACACATGTACGTATTTATAATAATTTGTGTTTCACATTCAGATTGTAAGACAGTGCAGAACTTGATTCTTTTTAAAGATTTTCTAAAATTATGAGATGTGTATGTCTGTGTATGGGTTTTTGCACATGTGAGTGCAGAGCCCGCCCATTACTGAAGAGGGTATCAGGTCACTGAAGTTGAACTTAGAGGCAGTTGTAATCACTGGACATGGGTGCTGGGAACAAACTTGGGTCATCTGCAAAAGCAGCATGTGCTGTTAGGAGCTGAGCCATCACCCTCCATCCCCTCAGCTGTTCTCAAATCGAAAAGGTACACCGTAGTTAGCATTTTATTGCTTGCCTCCAAAACCTGTACTCTATCTCACACTACTGTATCCATCCCTAAACTATCCAGAAGAGCTTTTTTGCACATATGTTTGTAAGTAGCCAGGGTATCTTTTATTTCATTGGATGTATAAAATGTATAGTTTAAAACTATTTAAGTGGCAAGGAAGGTGTTGTTGGAAGGTAATTAAAGAAATACATTTATTGTCTTATGTAACAATTTTATTAATCTTATGGATTACTTTTTGTGAGGACGTTTTTAATGTCAAGGCTGTCTTTACAGCAAATTCTGCAGTAAGATGCAGTTGTGACCTTGGTATTAATACAGTCATGCAGAGCACACAGTAGATTCACACTAAACAAAGAAAATATAAAAGGTAAGCGAGGCAAAGGAAAAGCAATTTTTGTTGAGATTTGCTTATTTCCATAAGATACTCCTTTTATTGATTTTGTCAACAGATCTATTTTCATTATACTCAAGTACTGTACAAAATTGCAAGAAATGCCACTAATTGACTACTTATGTTTCTACAAAACATCGTTGTGAAGGTGCATTTATTTGTTAAAGTCAACTAATAACTGCTAATGTACATGTCAATCAAAGGTATTTTAGTTTTGCCAGAAACTTCGAATCTAGGTATGATATACAACTGTTAAAGCTGATTAGAATATTTCAGGGACATAACTGGTATTTTTAATATTAAAAGAAAACTGAATTTTATTTGTTAGTCATATAAAATTGAAAACTGTGTTTTCTAATTTAGCTATATGATTTGTGTGTGAGTGTGTGTGTGTGTGTGTGTGTGTGTGTGCGTGCATGTATGTGTTACATGTGTGAAGGAATCCACAATCTGCTGATGATGTGTGAAGGTTGTCATTTAAAAATGTTCAACTCCTACCAAAACCTCTTCTGGTATACAAAGCTGCTGTAAATTTGAGTCAGTGAAGTTTAAAGTTGCAATTTACAAAAGCAGATTTACATTAATTCTTATCTGAAAGAGCTGCTTTCAAGACAGAAAAATGTGCCAACTAACTGCCCTTTCCTTTAGAATGAGTGGCTTCTGAATCCTCATGAAAAGAAGCCTTAAGGCAGAATTTGCAGTAAACAGGAAAGAAGAGAATCGTATAAGTGCTCATCTGTAGTCTGGGACACCTATGAATTCTCATCGGTTGGAGTTTTTGGCACAGTTTTCTAATCTGATATGAACGTTGCTCCACCTCAGCCAAGTTGGCTGCTTTCTCCCACTCTCCAGCACCAGAAAAATTCAGCCGACAACACATACCTGAAAAAAAAACACCAAGTCACTTCTATTGTCTTTTTTTAAAATTTTGGGTAGTTTCCAATGATTGAAGTGAGCTGTAAGGTTTCAGTTATTACTTTCAAATAAACTGTGAAGCTAAGAATATAATGACCATGACATTCCAATAGTTATTAAATTTAAGTATAATTAGCATCCTGTCAGGGTGGCTCATAGTTATTTGAGCTTGTCATGCTGTAATATGTACATGGCTATATATATTCTACCTAGTAATTAAAATCTGGTTTCACATCTCTAGCTTTTCTTCTTATGTGTGTCAAGCTTCCAATTACACTAGCAGGGATTCTGAGCACTCCTGAAGGGAGCTGATGGTACAGATCTGAGGTTCCACAGTTCACAAAAATTGATCTTTGAGTGACAATGTTAATTTTCCAACATCTTTAGGCAATAATAGAAAATTATCTTATTTAAGGTCTAAATCAAAAGGTTTCACAAACAGTGACATAAGGTCTTCATTTTCATCACTATTAGAACATTAGGAAATAAATCATGTGATTTGAAATCTGCTTTAAACTAGGTCCTAGGGTAAATCTTTTAAAAAGGCAATGGCTCTTTTGGTATGGGGCGTTTTCTGCCTGTTTGTCCATGAGTTAGCAAATACACGTCTCCATTAGAGATCTACTGGTAAGCTATATCACTATATACATACTGTACATGTTGATTCACAAATTAGCAGTTATTAGTCAGACTGTACATAGCAAAACAAACCAAGTGTAATGCTGTTATATATACCAAAGGCAATCAGCATCAAGATTCAAGGACTGACCCCTAATACAGGTTCCCTGTTTAAATAGGTAGCCCAGTAAACTAAATTAAATGTACCAAACAAAACTGGGAAAACTATTCTAGACATTCTATCAATTTTGCTGACACTGTTGAAGGTTTTCTTGGCTTCAGCTGGCTTGTTTTCCGGCTTCTTGTTGGGTTCTGGCGTTGTTGCACTTTTGGAGATGGTGGAGAGAACAGGATCTTTGGAAAGATTTGGGGCGTAATTGGCCACAGCCACCGCATAAGCATTGTTCTGTATCATGACTGAGGCTTTCTCTTTTTTCTATTGAAAAATAAAATAATTAAGAGTATAGGTTTAGCCTGCTGCTTAAAATTTTCCATAACACATTTCAATTTCTAGAAAAAGTATACAAATAAATAACATTATCCACTAGAAAGGAGACATTAGGAAAATAATATGAATTCATTAAATCCTAAAAATCATTAGAGTTACCAAAAAACCCATGGAGTAATATACAGGTCTATTTTCCTAAAGAAGCATTTTTTTAATGGAAAATAAACAATGGGAAAAAAAACCTTTAACAAAAATACTGCTACTTTAACTTGTATAAATCACCTATGTATTTACTGAATGAAATGAATAAATAAATAGATAGATACTAAATAAATGTAAGAATGGTTTTTAAGAAGAGGTATGATCATCAATGATGAAGCTTGAATTTCTCACCAGATAATGTGATCCACCCTACATCATGGCAAACTTGGAAGGCAATGCTTTATCAAGACTGTAGGGAATTGTAACTTTATGCAGACTGTAATATACAAATTACTAACATCAAAAAATAGGAAAGGAAATGAATTTCAGTCCCTATGACATTGCTTGACTCATGCCCATTTTGCTTCACTTACTGATCTCCAGTTCAGTTATCTCCAGCTCATGAGTCATTCACCATGACCTCCTATCTAGACCAAATAATTCTCCTTCTTATTCCTTGGCCTTGGCTTGGCCTTTTTCAGTCATTAGACACTACAGCCACAGGGCACTCCACAAATAAAAAAAATAGGGACTGGAGAGATGGCTCAGTGATGAAGAGCACTGACTGCTCTTGGAAAGGACTTGGATTTGATTTCCAGCACCCATATGGCAATTAACAACTGTTTGAAGCTTCAGTTCTGGGAAACCCAAAGCCTGACCTCTTCGGACATTGCATGACATGAATGTACTTATATACATGCAGACAATAGTGAGCTCATACACATAAAAATTTTAAAAATGAAATAAAATATTTAAAAAGACAAATTCGATTACATAATTCTTATGCTTAAATCTCTCCAACAACAACTCATAGAGCTTAGAATTAAAACAGCAAGATTTTTTAAATATTTTGTTTTGTTTGTTACTGTTTTTACCAGAACTTTAATCTTCACTTGTTAGTCCCAGTGAAATTACTCTACCTTTCAATATATTTCTCTGTTCAGGTGCCTTGAGACATACTCATTTCCCAGCTTATAATTCCTCCTCACCCCATTTTTCACATAGTTAATTCCCTTTTCTAATCCAGTCTGGATTTGAATGTCATTTCTTTAGAACTCTGTGCTTATTTACTGCACCTTGGTCTTCACACTCTTCATGTATTCTCTTTTGGAGCGCTAAAACTTGTTTCTTTCATGGCATTTTGAAAGTATATAAATCCTTTCTTTGCCATGTGATTATTTAATTGACATCTTCTATTCTCATTAGGATCAAGGTACAATGAAGTCCGGTGTTGTCTCTTTTCTGTTCATCATTGTAACCTTTACACTTAGCATGAAAGCTTCCCATAAATATCTTCCATGGAGTAGGCATAGCGTATAGAACTTATTAATGAAGTTTGAAAATAAAACTTCTATTTATTCTGTATTAATGCAAGTATATTGTGATACATGCACATGAAAAAAAAGAGTCAGCAATGAGATATCCAAAAGGGTGAGTACTGTAAAGTCACAGATTTAGATCTCCACCTAGAGTAGAACTTGTAGCATTGTTGAATACACAGTAATAGAAATGTGCTCATAAGTAGGATGAGACAATAATTCTCAAACTCTGGAGGTCCTGAAATGAGACCTGGATTTCCTATCTCTTGAGGGCATGAGTTTGATCCCGTTCTGTTTGTCCTGAAAAGGCATTCTTCAATATCTAGTTGGAGCATAAAGGAAGTAAGGATGAGAGGTTACCCTGTGTATCTTATAAAACCTATACTACACCTCTCCATGATGGGAACTTGGTTCTGAGGTTAAAGCTGAAGCTAGGCTTCAAGTACATGTCTATGAAGACAGCTGTATCTAACACCTCTGTAGTCTCACATCATGCTGAATGTTAAGTTGAAGGTGTCATTCCAACCATTTGTAACTGGGTAGGGAGCAAGTGCTACTTTCACCCCATGTTATAAATCCAGGAATAGAGGCCAGGACTCCTGACTATGAAAGAGTGAAAAATATCACACAATTTAAAAATATAGTTATGACAGCTTTCCAAACTTCTTGAAAACCTTGCCATGTAACTTTCTATTTGAAAAAGTTGTTTGGACTTTGGGAATACTTTTTCCTTGAAAAACACTCTAGTTGAGGACTTTATCTCTATGCTACAATTAGAAAGAACTCAGCAATCGAAGAATTATGTAGTACTGGTTACGTTAAGATTTAACCTATAAATAAACACTATTTTAAAATGAAACCAGATTCCACTTAAAGAGAATATGAGTCTTCCAAAAAGCTTTTGCCTGCCTTCTGTCTCAGCCTCCTGTTTGATGACAGGGAGATAACAGCAGTGAAGCTATACTGAACTACTGTAATAAACAGTGAATTAACGTAGGCTACAACCACACTGAGAAACTACTTTCTCCTGGGGAGAAGGTGACAACTGGAATGACAACAAACTAGACAGTGATCACTGCTGTACAAAATGTATATGTAATACAATTAATTATATACTGAGAGAAGACTACATAAACATCAAATTGAAAGACTCAATGAAGGTTTCATGGAGGTAAAACTTTTAAAGCAGATCAAGAATTTTGGTGCAGTAATTAATATATTTACAGAAAGATTTATTTTGTTCCAATAGGGCTCTATAGAGAGAAATGATATATTAATTTTACTGACGTTTCTCCTACACCATATTTGACTACCTTTCAATTGTACATGCATAAAGTTAATAGCAAAATCTTTTAGGAAAGTGAAAACAGAGTATTCAGTGGACAACAGTGTTAAATGAACAGATGGCTTCTACCAGCAGAAACCAATCAAATATCAGTCCTGGATATCTGTGTTTCTGTTTATTTAATCCTAATATTATACCCTCTGTAAGAAACTGTTAAGAAAATACTTCCAATATGTGTTTTGAATTTTTATTGACTTAATTATAAAAATGCATCTTTATCTTTCTTCATTATGAAAATTAAGGGTTTAATATCTAAAGATAGTTATACAATTCAGAGGAGAACTAAACAGTAAACAAAGTTATGTGATGCATTTGGCTTCCAAACACACCGTTAGAAGTTAAATATTTTACCATTTTCAGAAACAGTAGCAAGAAAAGTCTCACAGTCATATGTCATGTCTTCCCAAGAACGTAGTATTGGTGGCTTGTGACTTCTCATTAGTTCACTGAATGAAGGTCAGAGCTTCCGTATGGTACCACACTCTAATCCTAGGCTGAGCACAGTATACTTTTTCTGGATTAGAATCTTGCTTCAAGGGTATATAATTATTCTTAGTTCATTTGAGAATAATAATTGTAATCCTAAATCATGCAAACTGTTCCTTATGGTTTGAAATTAAATGCACATAAATAAAACTGCTATTGAATTCATAGCTGCTTTACAATATTAAGATTTTCTGCTGAAGTCAATCTCCAGATGGCCAGGAAATATCCTACCTGCTGGCTAGCCTTCAAGTACCAAAGGGTGACAGGCAGTCAACTTGTGAGTGAGGGTGAAAGACATCACTGATCTTACCCAATGCTTGACCCTGTGTGTGATACGAACCTCTCAGGGAAGATGTGCCAACTGGTACACTAGGGTAGCATTTATGAGAATAGCCAAGTTGATTGAATTTAAGGCTTCCTCCAAAGGAGGGAATTCATATCTGATACTGTCAATCTGGTCACCAGCCTCCTAGTGTGGAGGTCATGGGCTCTAGGAGAGCAGCTACTATTGTTCATTAGCAGCTACTAATGGTCATGTTATGGGGAAATACCAAAGAAGAAGGGTGAGAAGGAATGAAGAGCTGGAGGATGGGAGGAGTGTTGTGAAATGCTGTCTTCTGGACATGACAAGGCCATTGTGCTTATTAACTCACGACAGTTGTGGTTACATCCACAGGACCTGAACAAGAATAAGCCGGTCAAAATTCCAACATGGAAACAGTGAGTTCAGTGAGGGCAACCTGAGGAGCTAATGGCAGTTGATGGCTCCTGGGAGAACAAATATCATTTTGGGGGTGCAAGGCCTGTGGTCGGTGGCCGTGCTCCAGTGGATGATCTCACACTCATGTATATATGGACTTAATGAGACAAAAACCAAAATAAAAAGTGCAGGGCATAGATTTGGGAGAGGAGTGTGTGGAGTTTCTTTAGAAGTTGAAGAGGAAAATAGGGGATGAATATGAACAAAATACACAGTATACATGTAAGGAGACCACAAGGAATAAATACATAAAAATATCATTGAAAGGGTTCTTGGGGCTGGAGGGATGACTCAGCAGTTAAGAGCACTGGCTGTCCTTACAGAGGACCCTGGATTGATTCTCAGCATGCACATAGCAGCTAAAGCCACCCAAAACTCCAGCTCCAGGGGATCCAATGCTCTCCTCTGCCCTCTGTGGGCAATGCACGACACAAGTCTACTTACATACACGCAGGCATAACACTCATACACAAAAAATAAAAGTATTTTAAATAGTGTAAAAAGAGGTTTTCTAAAGCATAGTACATGAAACCTTCAGAATATGTTTGCGATTCTGTTTTCCATTGTTCCTCTTAAGAAATAAATTTCCTACCTACATTAGCAAAGTTTCCTATTGTAAACCATTATCAGTGGACATCACCTTCTCTGTTTAATTCTGAAGAATCAAAAGGATTGTGGTGAGAGAAATTCTTATTATATGTAGATCTTTGAATATCACACAGGCTCTGATTTAAGCCAGAGGATCCTTGCATGCCTCATGATACTGACCTCTCCTAAATAACTTTATGCAATGTTTAATCTAGCTTATAGTTAGACCCTTGAAGAGAAATCCAGTGAAACCTATTGTTGTTGACTGTTTAAAACACTGCTCCTTGTCCTGGAGTCATTTTTAATGTTTCTGTATAATTTTGTTGTTTTGGAAAAGTTTGAATCATTCCTCCTACTTAATTAACTATAGTGTACTTAAACCAATGGTATATTTCTATATTTAGGCACTCAGATAAATCACTCCCACTGGCATGGACATCTGTAGCAGATAAACTTTTACAGACTTAAATTAGATATCTGAAATACAATAAAAGTTAAGAACGGAGTCAACTGGAAGAAGAATGCAAAGAAAGTCTGTAAAACAATGCTACTATTTACTAATTTAAGAAATTAACAGTACCTACACATATGTCACTAATAAAATGCCTTCTCCAGATGACTTAACCACGATATTCACATTATTTAATCTCCTCTAGGTAATTAAAACAGAAGTCATCTAGAAACAAATGCATCTTAAATAATGTCTTACTGGCTAGCCAAATCCATCCACCTGCCTATACTCCTTAGCCTGTGAATCATACCATAATTGAGCCAGGAACTCACCATTAACCTGCACTGATTCCCAGGTCAAATATACTGACCCTTTTACCTCTATTATGCTAACAATAACCAAGCTTTGAGTCATACTGAGAGAGACAACACTTCCTGCTGCTTGTATTAAGAGGCCTTTTTGTGTCTTTCTGGCACATTCTGTGCATTTTGGCACTAGTTCCTGTACTAGAAAATACATGCATCTTTTCCCTCTTTTTTACCTTCGCCTGATTGTGAGCCTGAAAGCATAACTGCCCTGCATAATCCCTAGCAAAGTTCTTGGCACAAAGTAGATCCAGAAAGCAGTGCACAATGGTACAATGATGCTATTGTAAAATGAGTTTAAATAAAAGAAAATAAAAAGATAGGGGAATCTGTTTTATAGGAGAGAATAAATTCTTTGTTAGATGGGTAAAAATAGAATTTAATAGTATCTTCACAATTCTACTATGTTATTATTCCAAAGTCAACAATTTCACAATGGAGAGCTGTGGAAGACTGGGCACAAATCAGACAAGCACATTTTACATAAACTACCATGGAAAGTGTTTTACTTGTGACTAGAACACAGACATAACATGGGATAAGAGATAGGATTTATAAATAAAGTCAGTAAGTGATGAATTTTATACAGATTGGGATAAATAGAATATTGTATGTTGTTAGACAGTCTGTTGACAGTCGTCAGTGAAGTGAAAAGAGAACAGAACATATTTTTAACTGATTCTTTTGGTTGGGAGGGAAAGAGAGTCATTCTCTTTTGGGGATGTGGTTGCCGGTAAGTTGCTCATGCCACAGTGAATGGCTAAACACCCATGTGCATGTAGAATACAGTAATTGGACTTAGAGGGTTATTGATCACAAAAATAAAAAATGAAAGAGGACTTGAATCTAGGAGGAAGATAAGCTGGGGGAACAAGGGGAAGATGGAGGGAGGCTGTGGTTTAGAGTTGTGATCAACATACTTTGCATAAATGTATGGAAGTTTCAAAAATAAATATATTATGAAATACATAAATTACAACAGTGAGAATATTTTTAATTTATTACATTATTGTCTCTCTCTAATATATATATATATATATATATATATATATATATATATATAAAATAGCTTACAATGGTGACACAAAAACTTGGTGTACTTTAAGTGGTAGAGAAAATAATGTACTAGCAAACTGAGTTTCTAGCTTATTCAATATGGGACCAATTAGGATATGATTTTTTTAGATGAATGAATGTAACCATCACACAGTTTCAGAAACCTGATATTAAAATAAGCATGTGATAATTTCATATCATATACTCAATACAGCAGATGTTGGAAAAAAATCTAGGGCTCCAAAGACAAATGCATGCTCATTCTATCATGTCATGCTGCCTTGTAACAGGTGTTTTTTTTTTTTTTTTTGTGGCTCCCGGAAAGCCCCGTACTCGTAAAATATCAGTATGGTCCCTGGCTCAGCAATGTTACTGTTAACTGACTAGTCATCCTGTCTGAGAAAAGTGGTACCTACAGAACATTGAAGATTAAACAGTACATCCACTTCTCTAAGTACTCTAAAGGCTTTCCTTGGATTAAACTGAGCCATGAGAAAGCTATACACTTGGATTGTATCAGTCTAGCCACTTGAAGAATTGCCTTTAATGAGTTGTATGTTAATGTAATGCCTTCAGTTTTTATTGAAGGGGACCACAAGAAACATCAATATGAAATTCATTACTGCATTTATTGTGAAAAAGTAGACATCATTGCTACAGTACCCAGCATCCCCTACTATAAAACCAATTTCAGTATAGAAAAAAAATTTTTTTAAGAAAATTCTATTTTTCCTTTTCATTGATTAAAGAACAATACAGTAACTTTGGTGAGCAAGAAGCTTAGAATTTGAAGTTCAGCCTTCCTAGCTATGGCTGTAGGCAATTTGCGAGTCTGATAGCAGACATACTTGAATCTATTTTCCTTTATCTTGATTTCTTAATTATAATGTATTTAATTTTAGCTTGAGTATATATTGGTAAAGTGCGTGAAATTCTTTGGAAACAAGAGAGGATGTTAGAAGTACAAATAAATGGATAAGTGTATTTGAAGTATGGACTATTTTCTGGGATTTAAATGGAGTGACTCACAAATCAGTAACTTGGTTTATAAGTTTGGATACTGTGTTGCTATGTCTGCATTTTATGTAACATATTATCTATTGCATTCTCTGTTTTGTTGGTCACTTGAAACTTACCATCTTAGATTTATAAATTAAAACAAGGAATCACAACTAAAAATGTTTTAAAACATGCCTGAAATCAGTTATGTGCTGTCATGTTGTGTTATGATACGAAATACACTAATACAAACTATAACTGTTGCAACTATTGTAACCCAGTAGTAGAAAGGAATTGTATACAAAAACCAGTAATTAAACGAACTACTATAAATCAAATTTGTGCAAAACGCCATGGAAATACAGTAGAGAGTCCAAGTATATTAGTACAGAAATTCTAAGAAAAGCCAATTCTTAAGACAAGCTATTTTAGGCAATCTGTAGAAGTTTGCAGTTAAGAAAGGAAAGAGAAGCTATCACAAGAAGATTCAGTACATCTAGTATCACAGAGACACAAAGAAGCAAAGGTTCTGAGGGAAATGACTGTGGTATGTAATGATTAGATGAAGAAGATGAGCACCAATGATGGGTGTGTTCCATCTTGGGTTCAACACTTATTACACGTGTGATCTGAACCAAATGATTTTACTAGACCAATTACTGTTCTTAAACTAAAGGTATTGACAGACATATAGAAATAAATTTAAGAAATTATATTAATCATTCATTATATAAGCAGATCCACTCGAAAACTACGTATTTAGACCAGATCAGCTTAGCTCCTTGAATAACTGCCTTCAGTAATGAGAGCAAACAACAACAACAAAAAAAAAAACCTGCCTTCAGTACACAGCTGAAATATACTTATAACAGGACCAATAATTTAAGGGGAACGAGTGCTCAGAAATGCATAAAAAATAATGATATCCTTGTCAATAATGAGCAATGATTATGTGATTGGGAATAGTAAAGAGAAGACAGTGTTTTTAATATTGTAGATAGTTCTGCAAAACTGTCAGTAAAACCTTGAAATTGAGAACCACATAGTAAACAGTAAGACACAGACAAATACATCAAAGAAACCAGCATGATGCTCTCTGGGCATCGGTGGGAACACACGGGAGAGGAGAGAGGGCTGAAAAACACTCTCAAAGCTTGGGATGAATTGTGGCAACTGCTGGGGTGTGAGCAAAGGATGTCTGATACCCTGCGGCATTCTGTTCTGTTCTGTTTTGCTTTGTTTTGTTTTTGTTTTTTAATACAGGGTCTCCTTGTAGTCCCAGCTCGTCTGGAACTTGCTATATAAGCCTAGATGGCCTAGATCTCAGGAGATCAGGCTGTCTCTACCTCCTGAGCGTGTGTTACCGTGTCTGGCTTGGAGTAATTTTTAAAATAAAAATAAAAAAGTTGTCAGAGAGTTAGAACCCTGGAGCAGAGATGTTCAATGAGGCTTCGTTGGGTTAAGTGGACAAAACTTACATGAAGTTAATACAGGAGACTTTCCGTTACAGAGCACTAAAAACAAAGAATTTCAGACTACAGTGGACTAAGAAGTAAAAGTTGACATCATTTGATACAGTTCCCACCTTTCCCTACCAAGAAGGAATTTCAGCAAAGGGAAAGCATTTCTCTAAAACATTATTTCTTCTTCTCTTTAATTAAAGAGACCAAAAGAGAAGATAATAGGAAAGAACATTCAAAAATCTGGAATGGAAAAAAGAAAAGGAGAATTCGCCGGTAGGAGAGAGCAAGGGCTCAGCATCGGAAGGGGGCCTGTGTTTACTCTTATGGGTAAAGGGAAAAGGCGGCTTTAAATACATAAGACAAGAAAATAACAGCAGACAGAATACTTTTGACAAAACAAAAGAAAGAAGCATATCATGAGCTGAAATGAGGGTTAGTTTTGGGTTAGAGAAAGGTTACTGGGTAAAGGAGCATTTCAGAAGTACCTGGAGGTTCTGTGGACAGACACTTGTGAGTCTTTTAGAGTCAGATCATTTAATCCAGAACTATACTCTCAGAATAATGTTTTGTTGACCAGCTTAATAACTGAGGCTAAAAGTGGGGTAAAGACCTACCACGACTGTAAGGCTCAAAAGTAGTTAAAGTATAAAAGAGTAGATTTGTTAATTTTCTTTTGCAAAAAGCATCTTTAAATACTACTGGAGTATATTCTTTGCAGGCCAGTCATCATTGTAGCTCACAGGGCTCCCAGCTAGGTAAGACTGATGATTACTTTCATCCTCCAGTACAGTCCAAAGCACCTATCAGCACTATGAAAACTAAATGGCATGAATGACATGGGAGTGATCAACCACTTTCTGACTGGATTTAAGGTCTGTTCTTCAAGTCATAATTCATGCCTGCCATTGATTGGAAGCCAAGGACCCATGGTTATAGATATCATAGGTTCTAGGGAAGAACCAACTACTATTATTTGGCTAAATGGACATAGTATTAAACCTATTCCTAATGGCTTATTGTTATACTCATAGATTAGTGCATCTTTCAAACTTCATCAGATAAAACTTCTTTGGGAATTAAATGGAAATTAACAAAGAAATCCACAGCTTGTCAACATTCAGAGAGAATAAGAGTTTGTGGATTACTAAGCTCTAATGAGACATCTACATCACACCATCTCCTCCCAAGGCTCAGAGATCATTTCAGAAGAGGAGGCAGAAAGACTCTTAGGGCCAGAGGCTGTGGATGACTCTAAAGAAACAGTGCTTTCAAGTAATAACAAGGAAGGTACACACAGGAACTGATACCTCTTGTGACAGCATGCACAATATCTCTTCAAGCTCAAGCCAGAGACAAAAATCTCAGCATGGAGAGAGGAGGCTGGCCCAATGTCTTACCTGTAGCTGAGGAGTTATTGGCAATTATTGGCAATTGATAGCTGCTAAGTATGGGAAAGGAAGAGTCAGTTTTCTTTAAGATATTATTTTCCACTTAAAATTTACATCTAGGGAAAACTAAGGTAGAAGCAATTCTTCACTGGAATTCCGTTGATATATTATTCTATGTAATTTCTTTTTGACTGTAACAATCTCCTATTTTCAAGCAGGTTTTAGAAGAAGATTCTCTAAATTCATTTGAATCATGAAATTAAATGGTGTACCCACTTAAAACTCACTATTACGCTTTTAAAACCTTTCCATGAAAATAAAGCAAGCCTCTCTTTGATATATTGCCAGATTTAGAATAAAATTCATTTTAAAAGAAGTGCTTACAGATATCTATTGTCAGCACTGCCCTCTCCATGAAGGAAGCAAACAGAACAAGCAGTGTGACCGACGCAATGTTCTCTTTAAACTACAAAACCCAAACAGCACAGAGCTAACTACTTTCCATAACATCAGACTGATGTGGCAGTGCTGGTGAGATTTATTTTAACTATTTACGTGTGATACACAAGTCCAGTATTAGGCACTGTGAGACTACTGCTTTTAGAATGCACTACTGAGAATATATTTAGATTTATAGCTGCTTCTATTTGCAGATTCAAGGGTAGAAAAGACATACCACTTCTCAGAGCAAATCACAATGTTAAATTTTCCTGGCACTTACATGCATTGAAAATATATTATCAATAAAAATTTTAATACGTACTTATAACCACCAGTCATCATAATTTATTTTTTATGACACAGTTACACAGGACTAATATTTTATTTTCAAAAATATTAGTATAAAAGTGCACGTATAACTAGTATAGCTAAAGAGAAGTAATTGCATAGATAAAAGGAAAAGTAGTACACTGCATGGAAATTAAAAGATAAATCAATGATAGAATGTAATGGAAATGCTGAAATCATCTCCAAGTGAAGCACAGCAAGTTGATCAAATTTTTTTTTCAATATTTAGACACTATTTCTGGTAACAGGCAAAACACAGCTTATAAATTAACTAGAGCTCTTATTAAAACTTCTATAGTTTATCAAATTGAGAGAAAAGAATGAGAGATTTAGACTGTAAAATTCACTGTGTTTAAACTGCAACATGGCATAGAAATTAAATTTATAAATATACATATATTTTAAATAGATGAAAAATCAAATCACTCTTCAAATAGTAGTTTCTATTGCTTCTTAAAATATTTTATAGTATATAAAATTATATTACCTCCAAAGAAAGCCTGCTTTTAAGGCAAGTGCTAATTTATAAAATTGGAAAAGAATCAACGGTAGCAATGTCCAAACAACTGCTTCAGTACTTGAAACACAAAAATATGTATCAATAATCTTAAAATAAGTTAGCATTAAAAGGAAATAAGTTTCTCCATTTATATCACATGAGCTAGGTATTCCAGTACCTAAGTATTTATTACATACAAAATGAAAAAGACAAAATTTACTTTTATAAACTGGCAATAGGGCTATGGATGGATGAAGTGCACTTTACCACTTGATAGAGCTAGGAATTCTCCAATAGGTGAGGTGAATGACCGCTCTCTTTTCAGAAGCTCTAACACAATGTAGTTTTGGTGGTTTAAGTATATGAACTTAAGAGGCAGACAGACCTCACTTCAACTATACTTCCTACTCGGTTCTATGAGCTGGTACATATGAATGGCTTTTCAAAGCTTTAGAATCTTCTCCAGGGGTAAAATGAGAGTTGAGACCCTACTTACTGCAAAGATGGAGAGGACATGTATGAAACTTAGCAAAATGCTTGAGGAGTGGTCTGAAAGTATCAATACTATAAGCACTCATAAAGGAGTTCAGGTAAGAACATGTTTTAAAAGTTGAAGTCGCAAGGAGGGAAAGGAAGGAGGAAGGTGTTAATGGGTGGAGGATGGGGATAATTCAAAGGCTGGGACTGGGCAGGGAGGAGGGAGGACAGAAGAGAGGATAAAGAGCAGACATGAATGAATTTTGCAAGGCTAAGGAACCCAGAGGGAAATGTGACGCCACCAAAACCCCCTGAGAAATGCACAAACTGTGTGTATACATTAGTGCATCTATATATCCAGGGGCTGTTTGGCAAGGAACACAGTGTAGGGCAGAAGGTGCCTCCCTTTGTGTGTTTGCTGAGAGTGTCCCAAGAGACTCCAGAAATAATACAGGCTTTGCCAAAGCTCTTGATTATCTCCCAGAACTAGAAGAGAATACCTTACTTCAGAAGACAGGAGATATTTGGGATCCAAGACTCAGAGCAATGGAGCAGGAACTGACCTGGAAGCCTTCTACCTGAAGTTTAGCTCTCACTGCTAAGGTGGAAAAATCAATCAATGAACCTATCCAAATATAAATTCTAATCACCTTCACAACTGGCCTAGCATTTCACCTCTGTTGATGCAGTAGTAATGCATTCATCTGGGGAGTAATCACCAGCTATTTCATTGGACTTAAACCCCTCTCAATGGGAGTGACTTCATGCGTGGCACTGTAGACTTGGCTAAACAAATGGGGTTAGAGGGGGCGTAGATCCTGGGGAGAGCCTTACCGCAATCATAACACTAAAGGAATGACATTTCTTATCATATGCTAAATACGGATCCCTAAATCCACAGACAAATGTACAGTACACCACTCATCAAAGAAGCTATTTTTTTTTGCAACAGATAGAGGTTACAGCAAAATCTCACAACGGTCAGACATAGAGAATATACAACTGAAGGATGACAAGTCCTAAGTGGCATATCTACAGTTGAACTCTAAACCTAATTGTTCATGGAACACAGTGGAACAAGGAGTAGAGAGAAAACTAAAGCATCCCTCAACTCTCACCAGTGAAACTTCCTTAAACAACATAGTGCTATGCATACAGAAGGCTACAACTAGCCAAGTTTTATAGATTAAGAGACTGAAGAATATGTATTCCTGGATAGGGCTCCTATATTGAACTTCGCCTTATGGCTCAGGGATCATTGCAGAAGAGAGGGCAGGAAGATTGTAAGAGCCAGGACTGATTCATGAACTTAGGGAAGCAGAGTCTTTCAGGCTACCACTAAGCTTGCACATGTGAACTTGTGGTAGTTGTGGCACTGAGCACATGATCCACATCACCTCAAATTAGACGAGGGCTCAGAGTGGAGCAATAGAAAATTGGTGGGCCAGATCTAGACTGAGAACTGGAGACTGAGTACTACTGGGAGAGGGTGAGTATGCCTAACTTAAGATATCTAGATAGTCTGACCAGACTTTAGTGGATGAATTTGCAATAAAAGACTCCTTAGCAATGATCCTTGACTAGATAGGGCTTAACATGCATGACGGAAAACATGAGGCCTGGTGCGGGTTGAGGGGCATGGGCAAAGAACTGCTGTAAAAAATGCATAAAACTCAAAAAAATAAGTTTATATAATATCCACTCATGTATATGTGAATTTTCATAATGCCTAATTTTAGGAAAATTTCTGCTATAAGCTGAAGGTTTTCAGGAATTGAGAGAAGGGAGTTCCCACTTACCTTGTCATTTACTACACTCTTCCCATCCCATGCCCATCCTCTTTTGGTGAAGTAATTAACAGTTGCAAATTCAATTAGAGCAGAGAACACAAATGCATAGCAAACAGCAATAAACCAGTCCATGGCAGTGGCATAAGCCACTTTAGGGAGAGAATTCCGAGCACTGATGCTTAGCGTCGTCATCGTTAGAACAGTTGTTACTCCTGTAAAAGAAAAGACAGGAACCAGCAAGGATCAGCACTAGGAGTCCAGTACTGGAAAGTTATTCTTTTCTTTTTCCTTTCCATTGTAGGTACCTTCACTTCATTTCTATCCACTAGAGAGAGTCATTATATATCTTGAAATTGTGCCCCTGGTGAATTCTGAAAATGCCTTCATTTTTCTTCTATATTTTTTCATTTTTAGTACCAATGACGTTATAAGACCAGTAATATCAAAGTAGGTTTACTTATGATTAAATGCAAACACTTTAAATTGATCAATTGTTCGTTAACATTCATTTAAAAAACCTTGTCCACAATACATCAAAATAATATTGATTTGTTCCATTAGGTTGAATCATGATAAAACAATAAACCAGCCACCGACACCAATGAACCATGATTAAGAAGCTCTCCATTCAAGTATTGCTAACTATGAAATTAACTTTGCTTTGCTAAGATTTGAGGAGATGTCTCTTTCATAATATTACTTAGAATGTCATAAATAAAATTATTAAAATCAAAACTTTGTGAAATAGAAATCTCCATTTTTAAAGAATGCATTATATATTTTGGCTTAAAAAGTAATTCTTTTCTTGTACAACTTTTCTGCTGATGGTCAAGTATCTCATATTAAGAAAAAAAAAAGAAGGCATTAAATTAGGAGGTGGGCCGCAATGTCAGCACTCATAAGGCTACAATCAGTTCAAGACCCCACAGAAGCATTAGTGTAGACACAGAAGTTTCATGAAAGGAAAATAAAATGGATTGAGGATATTGCATGGCCAGGTTTGATCTCTAGCACCAAAACAGAGGTAAAGAAAAGTATATTCATAATACGGTTTGGTTTGGATTTTTGAGACAGGGTCTCCTTGTAGAGCCACCTGTTCTGGAACTCACTGTACAGGCCAGGCTGGACTTGATCTACTTGCTTCTGACCATGTTTCTGAGACTACCTACCTAAGCATGGTGGGTTCACGACAGGTGCACAGCCCCTCTACAGAATCTATCAGTTATTAAGAGGCTTTTAATTCATAGCCTCTTTTATTTGACAGCATTCTGAAAGTTTCAGTGTATACACCATTGATTTATTTACATGTATTTTATTTAATTATGTGTTAATAAAAATGAAATAGTTTTGGAGATTCTGGTTGAAATTGGTCATTGGTTATATAACAGAAAATCAACTGTGTGTGTATGTGTGTGTGTGTGTGTGTGTGTGTATGCTTATTTTGTACCCTGCAAATATGACAGATTTCCTTGATAGCTCTAATGTTTTTGTGTTGTTCACTATGTACATTATATATAAAATCACATTATGTACAAATACAGTTTTACTTATTTTCTTTCACTTTGTTTGCCTTGTTTTTCTTCTCTGATTTCCCTATTAAGAACTTTATAGGTTGTGATATAAAGGGTGAAAGGAGAATAACAGTGTAGGAAGGGTTAAAAGAAGAGCTGTATGGAGGGCAGGGCAGAGGCAGGATTACAGAGTTAAAACTTGCCCTCAAGGCCTTTAGAAAAAGCCACTATAGAAGCTCTTAAAAATATACACATATATTATAAAAAGAAGTTAAAAGCAATTACCTTATAACAGGAGGACATTGCCTCCACTAGACACCACAGGCAAAGAAAGAAAACGTTCGGTGTCAGAAATGTATTCCCTCTTTTGAATCTGTGAATCAGGGATCCCATAGATCCTCAAACAACACTAATGATTGTCCTCCTGTTGTTTACTCACTAGAACTTCATGGCAAGACCCTATTGCTGAAGACACTACACTACACACCACGCATGTGAGATACAGAACAAGCAAGAAGAAATCAACCTGGTGTTGTCTTCAAAGCCTTATCCCTACTGTCTAGTTTTTATAAGGCTGGAAGATATATGCATGTTTCCTGGAGTGAAAAATTATCATCGGTGTTACTCAGTTGTGAATCCTGTGAGCTACAACATCTGGCCAAGACATCGTGCCAACATCTTGGCAAGATATACCAACCGGTGCTATAGTGGCAGAAATTTTATGAGAATAACCATTTTCTGATTGGATTTAAGGTCTGTTTCTTAAAATGAAACTCATATCTGACATTGACATCTGGCCTAGGAATCGTCCACTAGATGGTCACAAGTTATAGAGAAGCACTTAATATCATTATTATGTTAAATAGGTATAGTATTGAACTGATTTCTAATGACTTATTGTTATTTCAATAGATTAATGCACCTTTCAACTCCAAGAAGAGAAGCTTCCTTAAGTAGCAGATGGTGATTAACACAGAGAATCACAACTGACCGAAGTGCAGACAATAAGAGGCTATCCATGAATAGGACACCTATTTCAAACTTCTGCCTCCCAAGGAAGAGGAGGGGAAGAAGATTGTAAAAGTCAAAGAAGGTGAAGGGCTTAAAGGAAACATAATTTTCCAGACAGCTGCTCACTCATATGAACTCAGCAATGGTGACAGTATGTACAAATCCCATATAATCTCAAGCCAGACAAAATCCTTGCATGGACATAAGGAAGTGAGTGAGAAACCCTACCCCTGTATGAGGAAGTGTTGGCAATCAATGGCTGCTGTGAGAAGGTGAGTCAGTCTCCTCATTTCAGGGTGGACTCATGGTAGACTGAGCAGGCTCTAGTGGATGCACCCACACTACAGGGCATTGAAGGACACAATTTGTATATAAAAGCCTTTATAAATATATAATTTCATATGCTTATGAATTCACATATATATGAAATTGGGGAACGGGTATTCAGAAGGGTCCATATAGTGGAGGAAACCTAGATAGAATCAAAATATATTGTATGAAATTTGCAAAAATTCAATTAAAATATTTTAAAATACTCAATGAAAGACAAAAGTTAAGAAGCAAAATGGAAATTTCAGTAAAAAGAAAAATTTCAATCCTGTGTTCACAAATAAAATGTTATTTGTAGACTTTTCATAGATGCTTAATGACACACTGAGGAAATTCTCTGCTATTGCAGCTTTGCTTAGTATTTCTTCTTTAATTACTTCATTTTCTTTCATTTACTGTTTTATTAATGCTTTGAGAAATTCATTCAGTGTATCCTGATCATATTCACCTCTCTTTCCCCAGCTCTTCCCAAGTTCAAGAGAAAATCTCAGCATGGAAAGGGGTGAGAGGCACAGTGGGTCTCTGATATGTTCAAGTGCTTTTGTATTTTTGAACTGTTAACCTATATGCATTTATAATATATATATATTAATTAATTTCATATATATATAATATATGAAAAAGGGGGTGGAAAAATCACAAGAGCCAAGGTTGACCCATGCACATGGGGAAACAGGCTTTCAGGTCACTGGAAGCTTGCTCATGTGAACTTGTGGTAAGGGTGGGGTGTCACACAAGACCCATGCAGACTCAATCAGAGAAGAGCTCAGCATACAGTAAGGGGAATGGGTGGTGGGCCAGTCTTCACCTGGGAACTGTAGACAACTGATTATTGCTGAGTGAAGGACAGTCGATCTTTAAGATCTCTAGATAAGCTGACTAGACTCCAGGGGGTCTAGATGAAGGACATCTAGGTACAAATGCTTAACCTGATAGGGCTTAAAATAAGTGAAAGAGTGCATGGGGCCTGGTGGAGAGGACAGAGGAGGCCATGGATGTGGGAGGGATTCTAAATTTGATTAAGTACTACTGTATGAAATGCACGAAACCTCAATAAAATATTGTTTGAAAACAAGATGTATAGATTTCAATGCAGCTTGGTTAGGTGCATATTTGTTTATGATTGCTACATGGTTTTGTTAACATGATAACTGTACAATGCCTTTCTTTGTCTCCTAATATTTATCATCTTAAAATTTATTCTGATACTGATGTAAACTATAGCTCTTTTTCAGATATATGTGCGTGAGAAATTGATAGCTTTTCTCACTCTTCTGTTTGCAGCTTATCTCTATTTGAATTGAAACCGAATTTCCTTCAGATAGAATATGGTTGGATCACTGTTATTTTTGTACAATATTTCCATTTTAAATGATGAACTCAAACTATTTTATGTAACTGACAAAGATTGACTTACAGTATTTTTGAGATTTATTTGTATAGGTTTATGTTTCTTGATGCCTTAACTCTTTTGTGTTAAACATTCTATATAACAGACCATTTTCGTTTATATAACAGTTCGGATAAGGTCTCAGTGTACCATAAAAATTCATTTGCTGGAAGGCAGGCCCACCATGATGTTGTCAAAGTGGTGGAATCTCTTACAGAAAGGGGTGAAAGTGGTGGGCATACATGGGCACTACCCTCGAAAAGGATTAAGGTGTTCTGGTAGAACTCTAGTTCAGGCCAAGTCAGAAGGTGGGCGGGTGAGGGAAGAGGAAGAAGAGGAAGAGAGAAAGTTGAAGACAAGTCTTTGAATATCCCTTGGATAGTGAATAGGGGAGTCTCTCTGAGGTTTTCGGTTTCTATTGGTTTATTCTGCGGCAAGTCCCACCCTCGGACCAATAAGGGGGAAGGAAGGCGGGGAGAAAGGAAGAAAGGAACATGGCCGCGAGTCCCGGGTAGGGCAGAGATTGAATCCATGCAGGAAGAAAAATGCCCCGGTCGCTGGCCCATGCAGAAGGTCAAAATGCAGGAGGCCACGTCCCAAGTCCCTGCTGTCCTAAGGATCATGTGAGTGAAAGTGAAATGCTGGCCAGGCACGGACTAAGAGACCTGCGCCCAGCTATCGAGAACTTGATGGGCCGGCCGCTGGTACCCGGCAACTTTGTAAACTTCGCTAAATAAATCTCTCCAAATGGAAGATCAGTTACCGTTTCATCCAGCTGGATTAACCAGATCCCACCCCCTAAGGCATGGAGAATAAATTTCATGACACATCCCTGCTGTCCTGTATCACAATTGATCTTTTCAGGAAGCATCCTCATTATTCTGATGCTATAGACCATGAGACTCTCACCAGAAGCTGAGCAAATAGGTCTACCTCATCCTAGACATTCAAGCCTTCAAAAAATGAACAGGGACTGTTAGTTTGTTCTAGAAATAGAAAAACACGTGATATGTTTTAAGCTATATATTTTGAATTTTTTCCAATATATATTTTTGATTTAATTTTTGTGCATTTCATACAATATATTATTAAAATAATTTCTTTAGTTTTGTACATTTCATATAATAAATTTAGTCAAATTTAGACTCTGTTCCCCATCTGCCTGTTACTCCATAGTACTGCCTTCACATTTCATGCATTCTGTCATATATGTTAAGTCCCATCCAATCAAGCATTTACACATAGGTGTCCTTTGGTGCAAGTTCATCCCCTGGAGTTTGCTCAGCCTTTCCAGAGTCCCTCCTTTAAAGAAGTTCTCCTCTCTGTCACCCAGCAATTATCAGTTGCCAAAAGTTCATAGGCTAGTGTTGGAGCCATAGTTTCCAGAGAAAATCCTGTCTCTGGCAACTATACTGTACACCACTCATCAAAGAAGCTTCTTTTTCAATACATGGGGGCTATTGCAGACATCCACAACTGATTACACACAAAGACTATATATCTGAGAGATGCTCAGCCTTAAATGACACTTCTACAATGGAATTTCAACACCTAAGTCTCATTGCACATAGTGGAAAAGGTGGTAGAGGGAACAGTATTTTGAAATATTTTTAGTGATTATCTTAACATTAAAATTTATATAAAATATATAGATATTATATTATATAAATGTAAATTAGATTAATATCAAATAAATAGCAACAGTATATACGTTTACATAATATAGCTCCATTCTATCTCTTTTATGATATTATGTTGCAAATGATATCATTACAGTTTTTGCCTATTACATGTAGATGTGTAACTACTGCAATGTGTAGTTAACTTCAAAATCATATAATAAAAAAGATGCTAAAACATCCACCTACACATATATGTATGTATATAATCTGTCTTTTATGCTCATTCAGTTATCTTTATGGCTGCTCTATATCTCTTCTTGTGGATTGTTATCTATCATCTTTTCTTTTTAGCTTGAAGATACATTTCAAAAGTTCCACTCATGACAAACTTACTCAGATTTGTTTATCAGGTTAAGGAGATGATTAGAGCAAACCTGGAACAGTGTAAGTACATTTATTTTATATTTTAACTGTACTATTTTTTCTCATTACCATAAGAATACTATTTAATTTTTACTTAAATTATGTAACTTTAGTTTTGATGGGTTAGAATTCTGGGGAGATACTCTGGAACTGAAGTTAAGGACAGTTACTGATCATCATGTGGTTGCAAGAGTAGCCAGTGTTCTTAAACACTGAAAAAAATTCCTTCAGCCTCTATTCACTATATTCCGGTTCACCTTTACATGAAGCATTATCTTTGCCTAAAATTCTCGATTTGAGAATTCTGTGTCTTCAACTTTACACAACTTGCTCACGTATCTAATTGCCACTTTGAGTTTAATTTTGCTTTCAACCACTGACCATCTTGGATTGATTTGTGGGCTCAGAGCCTGAAGATCTTCACCACCCGTTCTTCAACATTTTGCTTTTAACCCTTCGATTTCCTCTATTCCTGTAATTGTAATTATATGCACATTGTTATACTTGACGATGTAGAGCAAATTTCTTACACTCTGGTTATATTTCTGTAGTCTTTTCTTCTATTGATTAGCCTCAAGAATCAGTTGTATGTGTGAGCTCAGTGACTTTTCTTGACTGAATCTACCTGTGAGACCCTCCAGCTTTATAAATCTAATTAGCGTATTTTGAACTACAGAAATTATAATTGTTATTTTTCTTATAGATTTTATCTGTCTTTTTTAATATTCACTAAGGAAATATTATCATTATACTTTACTTGCCTAGACATTATTTTCATTAACTCCTTTGAGATTATGACCTTTACCAATAAATTTAATGTCAGGCTTTCTTAGATACAGATTCTAATCAACATTTTTTCTGGAAATGGTTTGTGCTTTCATTTATTTGGAAATGTCATACTTTTGATGAAAGACATACATTTTTAACGTAGCTCATTGGGACTCAAATTCTGGCTTCTCTGCAGGATTTGTCATAATCATAGCTGATAAAGATGTCACTTACTTGTTTGGAGAGAAGTCTGTATATCTGGGGTTTGTTTGTTTGAGCCCACTGAAGTCTATTTTGTTATGTTAGGGGTCATTTTTTAATAAATACACATAGTTTTCCTTTAATGTCTGAAAGCAAAACAATCTAATTTTTCCAACCTGCTGTGTGTGCAGTCAAAACATAAACATTGTTTACCAACATTCAAAGGGAAGCTCTTGATTCTACTCTGGCAGTCACTTTCTGCTTCTGCAAATCTTTAAAGTTAACAAGTGAGGAGAAGAGAAAGCCTTTTCAGGTCTTTCCTCAACACGTACATTATCCTGGGCATATATGTGGCCTTCTAAATGGCATGAAATATGTCAGTGTTCTCCAAATTCTTACCTACAGCTCATTCTTCAGTCTTTAAATCTTTCTTGGAGGCATAAGAAGCTCATGAAACTTACCAAGTTCAGGAGGCTCAGAAAAATTACAACCTTACAAGCATCCTTCTCAAGAGTATGTAAGTGGTAAGCAGTTTCTAAAGGAGAGAAGACTACCTTTGGTGGAGTTGTCTGCAACGTGGTCAGGGATGCAGGTGATACACCTCCCTCTGAGTCACCCCTCACCATTATTCTGCAAGTAACGCCAATAAATTCACTGTTTGGTCAAAACCAAAAAAAAAAAAAACTAGAATGTAATATAAATTAATTGTAGATGTAATGATTGATATAAATTAATCATTAAATGTAAAAGGAAAAATCGGAAAATATGCACTTGGATTTGTATGCTGAGATAGATAGATATAGAGATAGACATAGATATAGTGTGTGTGCATGTATGATTTTTGAAGCTGACAAGAGTATTGGTAACGTATTCTCTAAGTTCCTTCCTCCTTTCCTCCCTCCAACTGTCCCCCTTTTCCTTTCACTCAAAGGATATGATTTTTATATACTGCTTTTCTTCCTAATGGTTCAGCCCTGATGAACCTTTCTATTTCAACATAATAGACAGCTGAACATTAGAGAGAGGATGCAGTTATCTGAGATCTGCCAAACTTTCCAGTTTTCTGAAAATGCATCTTACTACCTCACCAGGCACGATACAAATGAGCATTCCCTTAACACTGCTTCAACAGGCTTCTTCCTTCCTCAACTTGATGTGACCTCCTCAGTGTACTTTTCTGGGAGGCGTGTTTCCTTCTAGGCAACTACTTTAAAGCGCTGAATCATTAAATTCTCTGCACATTTATGAGATCACCCCCCTGACAAAAACAGGATCTAACTCATATCTCTTGTAAATCTTTATTGCACTTTAAGTAATAGCACTTATTCCAAATTATAGCTGACAAAATCCTTATATTCTTAATGGTAATCCATTCTCAGTATCCGAGTAAATGATCTCTATGTAGGGGAATCCTGAATGATAGGATGAAAATATATACTGAACAAAGAAAATCATATCAGAGAGTTGGTTTCAACGTGCAGACCTTAGGCACTGCTGGATGTGTGTGCTGAAACCTGTACTCTTGGGATTCCCTTGCTATAATTTTCCTCCTAAAGTTTCCATATTTTTGAATAGATTTAAAATTATGCTTTCCAATAGTGTTGTTATAGAAACAAAATGAATTAACCATATGTGAACCTTGCCCTATTATATATATGTGGTGTGTGTGTATATATATATATATATATATATATATCAGTCTGCAAGTAAAATAGACATTTAAATAATAAAGCTAATGAAAATGTAATTCTGTTTCTCAAGCATGTGTGTGTGTGTGTGTGTGTGTGTGTGTGTGTGTGTGTGTATAAGAGGTAGAGATGTTGAGTTACAGAGTGGAAGTTGGGAAAGAAAAGTCTCAGAACTCAGACACAAAAACTGCAAAAGGAGAAATGTAAAAATATTTGATACCACCTGCTGGTTACTGCTAGAAATGGCAGAAACAAAAGATAGTTTGATAACAAAAATGTTTCCCTTCTTTCCTTTATTCATCACAATGAACAAACCAATACGCAACTGTTTCCAAAATTAAATAAAATAATATTTACATTCCTATCACAGCGTAAAAGTTTGCAATTTTAACTCATCACTACCCTGCATCTATATGATAAAAACTCTGAGGCTTCTATATGTTAAGAATAATTTAGAGAAATATGTAAAACCCAGTTAATTTGTACTCCACTAACTTAAACTTTAGGAGATCAGAGAAACCATCATGCAGCTAGAAGAAAATGCTATTTATTGCTTGTGCAGTCACAACAAGGCTACAAAAATGACAAATTGTTCTCTGGGTTACCTGAATGTGTCATGGATTTAGTATATCCAAAGCTCATCACCTCACCCAAACCCTTGGCTTCTTACAGTCTTTTCAGTGAAAAGTTTCTACAGCCTAAATAAAGACAGTTTCTTATACCAGACTGGAGTGCAAAGACGTAGCATTTGGTACACGTCTTTTCTCTAACTGCACTCTTTCCCCTTTCCTAGTTTGGTAACTCATGTACCTCGATGTGACAAATTATTCTTCAAAACTACTGAAATCAACTACTTTGGGTAGGCACTGGGAGCACACCATTTAGCAAAACAGCCAAGGCTCTTGTACTCTAGAGTACCTATTCTATGAAGATTTCAATGTACTTAGGTCAGTTGTTACAGTCTGTGAAACTGTCACATGCATCATGCCTTTTCCCATATCCTGTCCAGCTCAGATTTGCACAGCTGCACACCCAACAAACTCTGTGGATTACATCCTATTTGTCTCCCATTCAAAACGTGAAAAGGTGACTAGTGGAAGGATGTACTTCATCAGACTACTACTGAATAAGCAGTATTCAAATAATCTCCTAGTGTTCTATATTCAATGTTAATTTTCTGTTGGTAAAATTTCAAGAAATCCATTCTCTCTTTCATGAAGGAATTGCTAATTTGCCCTAGGCAGTACGGAATTTATTTTTAGTAAATAATAACCAAATCAGGTAAGCTTTCTAAGAGACATGAAAAAGTGAGAACAAAAGCATTTCCTACATTAAAATGGGCAAGCTAGGAGATATTGTTTATTAGGGCACTTATTCCAGACCAGAAGGATGGGTGAGGCTACTTTACAGAGACAAGGCAGGGAGAGTTAAATGGTTATCAGAGGATATAAGTTAACTAGACTAATGAATAACATTATAACCTCAAGGATATGAGAAAGACAGGTATTTTGAAAAAGAGGATATTAGTCTTCAACAGGGGAAAATAGAAAAAATAAAGGTTTCAAGCAAAGGATCATCATCACCATCAGAGGATCAAGATATTATTTCTGACAAAAAAATTTAGATGTTTAAAGAAAGAAATTGATGAGAACACAAGAAGATGGAAGGACCTCTCATGTTCATGGACTGGAAGAATTAATATTGTAAAAATGACCATCCTTCCAAAACAAATATTTAAATTCAGTGTAATCCCAATCAAAACCCCCAAGACATTGTTTGAAGAATTAGAAAAAATACTGAAATTTACATGGAAGCCCAAAGGGTCCCAGATAGCCAATGTAACCCTGCGCATGAAGAGCAATGGAGGAGAGATTACTATACCAGATTTCAAACTATATAACAAAGCTGCAGTTATAAAATCATCATGGTACTGGCACAAAATAGACCTATAGACCAGTGGAATATAATTCAAGACTCAAACATGAGAATATGCAATTTCAGCCACCTGATATTTGAATAAGGGACCAAGAACACTTAGTGGAGAAAAGATATCTTCACCAAATGGTGCTGGCAAACTGGATCTCCACCTGTAGAAGCATAAACTAGACCCTTGTCTTTAACCTAGTATAAAAGTCAACTCCACATGGATCAAAGACCTCAATGTGAAGCCTGAAACTGTTTGAAGAAAACGTTATCAGTAACCTACAAGATATAGGTGTAGGAATTTTTAAATCAGACATCAGTTGCTCAGGAATTAAGATTAGTAATCAACAAGTGGACCTCATCAAACTAAAATCCTTCTGTACAGCAAAAGAAACAACCAAGAAAATGGAGAAAACCCACAAAATGGGAGAAATTCTTCACCACTAACACATCTGACAGAGGTTTTAACATCCAGAATATATGAAGAACTCAAGAAAAAAATCAGAAAAAGAAGTAACCCAATTATAAGATGGTCTAAGGATTTGAGCAGAAAGCTCTCAAAAGAAGAAATAAAGAAGGCTGAGAAACATCCTTAATGTTCAACATCATTAATAGAGAAGTGAAATTAAAAACAAATTAAGATTTCATTTTACCCCAATCAAACTAGCTAAGATCAAGAGAACAAATGTTACCAAATGCGGGAGAGGATGTAGAGGAAGAGGAACTCCTACTCACTGCTGGTGGGATTGCAAACACATGCAACCCCTATGGAAAGCAGTGTGGAGAACTCTTTAAACTCTTACTTGCCTACAGTATTTGTAAACTATTTTCCTGAAGCCCTGACTAAGGAAGCACCCTGCTTATTCTGAGTCAGTAAAGCTAGAGGAGCTAGATAGAGAAGGATGTCTTTCCATCATTGGGGAAAAGGTTCTTTTCTGAAACTTTTGCTCTGAAGGTTCTAGGCAACAGACAGACTTAGCAATAAGCCCTGATCCTGGCCATATTTCTCAAACTTTTACCTTAAGTACCTAGTAAGATTCCTACAGTTAGAACCCATGAATATATAGAGCCCCAATAAGACTATAGCTTGGCAAGCTTCTCACTCCCACATTAGTGTTGATTCAATTCACAGCAATTCACCAAAATTACTAGGAAAGTGCTCCAACCAGCATATGGCTCCCACAGCTTCTCTTCCAGGTAAGGAGATCTTGGCTGTGTCACTTGGAGTTTGTCTGCCTCTTTGCAATTTGGGATGGCAGTTTGCCTGTCACCTCGGCTCACTTGTGAATGCAATAAAACGCCTTAGTCTTCAGTTTGCTCAGCCTTGTTTTGTATAAGGATAGAAAAGAAGATTGCAAACTCTGCACGCGTCAGCTTGAAATTTCAAGCCTGGCACCTTCACATTAGCACATGAATTACTTGCTTTTTCATTACTCATAAGGTATTATTTTATTCACAGCATTTTATTTTGTTCAAGGTAGCTGGGACTGATAAATACCTAGAAAACCTGGGTAATAGTTTAAAAAGGTAATGAACTGATATAACAGAGAGAAACTTTGAAAATTAAAGATAAGTTAATATAAGTAATAACTGGTAATCAATGCCAATTCTCAAATATCTAAATGTTACCAAGTAGAAAATATAGCTACTCTAGCAGGCCACCGTGTTCTAACAGCTTAGTCTTAATGGTGTATTTTGATAGGGTGTCATTTAAACGAATTATAATATAATCTAATAGAATTGTTAGAAGACCACTATTTCTGGGTCATTTTCAAATAATTTATCGAAACAAGGAAAATTCAAGAAATCAAAGTGTTTACTACAATTCTTATTTAATAAATAAAGTCGTATGACTCCCAGCCCCTCCCCAAACCCCAACTGAATTGATTATATACTGTTTGAAACAACATGGGCTATAAAACTTGGCCAAATTATTTTTAATACTTTTAACACAACTATTAAAATAATTGTACCATTGCCTAAATTACTAGAAAACACTTACAGTAATGTTACTTAAAAGAACATAGCATTTATGTATAAACAAGCTCTTAAATTAGTAAGATTTCATTTGTGGACAGAATAAAAATTATTTATAATAAATTTGAACCTGATGCTATATTCACATACACACACACATGCATTCACTCACGCACACGTGCATGCACTCACACACTACACAGGTAGATATTGTGGACCTCAGATATGAGTGGAGCCTCAAGTTGTGTAAGGAGGGGTGCTCCGTTCTGTTGTGAGTGCTTTTTGTTACCAACGACACCTTTCATATTTTCATAATATAATACATCATGATATGCTGGATTTCTTTATCTGACTTCATTTCAAATGACCTGATAATTCCGTGAGGACGAGGAGTGGTTTTTGTTTTTGTTTTGTTTTGTTTTTTTTGAGCACCATTCTGCCTGTAAATCCCAAAAGAGTGTCTGGAAAGTATCACATTTTCATTTTCCATGAATGAATAAACATCACATATAAGGTAGATATACCTGTTTTGTGTATGGAGACAGCAGATTAAAATCTGAAGAGCACTTTTCTTCCCCAAAATTCAGTGTCTAAAGAAATAGTGACTTAAAAGAGTCCTTGGAATTAAAAGAATTACTATTCCAACAGAGTTTTTAAGCAAGTATTTAGTATTCTCATAAATCTATTCAGTACACAAACACACACTCATACCATACACACATCTGCATATATGTCATTTCCTGATATGTAAGCATCAGCTAATGACTATTTTCTGTTGTAAACTGGAATAAGAAGATAAAAGGATTTATTCTCTCTCACCCTCTCCCTTGTCCTTGGTCTTCTCTTGTTCTCACTTTCCCTCCCCACTTTCTTTCCTCTCTGTCTCTCTCTCTCATCCCCTCTCACTCTCTCTGGCCCTCCATAATTCCCTTCTGTTTTCTGTTATCTTTAGCGAATCTCGAAATATTTTTACCAGCTATAAGATTCTTTATGGCTCTTATTTATTCACATGCCTGTCTCATTCCTGTATGCCCTGAGATGCATGTGGCCATGTGGTCTTTTAAAAATATATCTATTGAGTTTTTGTGCTATTCATATGATAGATCTTAATCAAATTTAGACCCCTGTCCCATCCCTGCTCCTCAATATCCCCTCCACCGGATTTCATGCATTCTGTCATATATCTCAAATCCTATCTGGCCAAGCATTTGTACACAGATTTCCTACAGAACAAGTTCATTCACTGGAGTCTAGTCAGCCTATCTAGAGTTACTCTCTTAAAAAAGATTTACTTTCTCTCTCACCCAGAAGTAATCAGTTGCCAGTGGTTCTTTTGCTAGGGTTGGGGACTGCTGTTATTTCCTTTGTTCTATGCTAGATTTTTGGCTGAATGTGTGAGCATGGGTCTCACACATTCTGTCACCATTGTTGCAAGTTCATATGAGAAAGTTCCCAGTGGCCCGAAAGTCTCTGTTTCCTTATGTTCATGCAATAACCCTGGTTTTTACTATCTTTCTGCCCCCTTTTCTGCAATGATCTTTGAGTCATAGGTGGGTGAGGTTTAATATAGGAGTCCAATTCAGGCACACACATTCTGCAATATCTTACTCTCTAAAATGTGTCCAGTTGTGGCCATCTTTATGTGCTGCACTCTTCTGGATGAGGAAGCTTTTACTGGTGAGAGTTAAGGGATGTATTAGCTCGACCCCTGATCTGCTGTGTTCCATGAGCCTTTGATATAAAGGTTTGACTCTAGATGTGTCACTTAGGGCTGGGCATCTCTCAGACATACATTCTCTGTCTGTGACCTGTGTGGAACTTGGTAATAGCATCTATCTGTAGCAAAGAAGGAGGCTTCTTTGATATATGGTATGCTTGTCTGTAAATATAAGGATTCATATTTAGCATACAGTAAGAAATTTCATTTGTCTATATAAATGCCCAAGTTAAGGTTTTCTCTAGGATTTATGACTTTCAACCATGTGCATGTGGCTAGGGTTACGCTGCCACTTATGAGTTCCTTCCCACTCAGTGGGCTTTAAGTCCAATTTGATAGTCGTTGATTATTCTGTAGATTAATGTACCATTACTGCACCAATAGAGATAGTTTGCTGTGCCAGCCATTTTGGTTATTAGAATTTTGAGCTGGGTTGAGCCATTGACTTTCTCCATTAGCAACTTACGTAGTATTCTCTAGAACTATGAGAGCTAGTCTTCAGGGAGACTTCCAGGTCAGTTCCAGCTCCCTTGCTCCAAGTACTGTATTCAAATTATTTGCTGCCTCCAGCAATAGGGTCATACTTTCATACTGGGAGATAATGAGGGACTGTGGCAATAGCTGTGTTACTTTGGGAGTCTCTCGGACTACACTTACCAACAATGGGAAGGGAGATTTCTCCTGTCTGGCATGGTGTTCCTTGCTATATAGCCTTCAAGTATACACATTCATTCATGTTCAGATACTGTATGTGTATTTTCAGGGGGCTTTTGAATGAATACATTTCCCTCTATCATTTTATGTCCTCACTTTGTCCCTGTCTAGCCTCCCTCTTCTTTCCCCAGTTTAAGTGCCTGCGTTTTCCTCATTTTTTTCTTGATAATTTCTGTCTCCTATTGTGCCCTCTCTTATAAGTTCCTATTCCTCTTTACTGCTGTGGTTCTTTGAATGTTCTTTCCTACTCCCTTCCAGGTTGAACACCCCCATTTTTCCACATCCCCCTTAGTTACATCTGTTTTCTACTGTCCCCTCCTTCAGGCTCCTTCTTTCCCTTTGCTCTGAGCTTCCTTTCATTTCTCACTCCTGCTATTACATCAGGATATATACTCACATATAAGGGATCAGTGCTAAGATCTGCAAATGAGGAAGAACTTACATCCCTTGTTTTTCTGAGTCAGCAAATTTCATAATTTGGTCTTTTCTTACTGGCGAGTAGAACTCCATTATTTAATGTATCACATTTCCATTATCCACTCGTTACTTGAGGGACGTGTATGCCAAAGACAAATATACCCAGATCATATGGCAGATTCTCTTTCAGCTTTCTAAGAGTTCTCTACACTGCATTCCTTAGTTGCTGCATGAGTTTGCATTCCCACCCTCAGTGAATGAACATTCTTCTTTCTTTACAACCTTGACGGCATTTGGTGTCTTGGAGGGTACTGACTAGGTTTCCTTCTAGCAGTTTCAGTGTTTTAGATTGCACATTGAGGTCATTGATCCATTTTGGGTTGATTTACCATGTGGTCTTTATAACATATTTCCTTTTTAAACTGTGAGAAGTAACACTACTGGGCCATAATTACAGATTCTGTAATATATAGATACAAGAATACAATAATCTTTAGAATAAAACAGGTGCTTAATCATATTAAAATATAAATATAAATTTTAAGTAACATAAATTGATGACTTTTGCAGATAATTTTCATATTCTTCCACTATATCAGAAAGAAAAATACAAAATGTCAGTGGTGTAAGAAGCACTTATTACAAATGATAGTTCTCTGTGCATTTGTGCCAAATTTATAACATCACTATGAGTTAGGCATTAAAATTACATACAAATAAATATACAGGTTAATTCAAGTTAAATGAGGTTAACAGTCAAACTGAATACCATAACTTTATCAAGTACTAGAGGTAAGGTATAAACTCAGAGAGCCTGACTCGAAACTTCACAGTCTGCCAAAAAAATGCTAAAAGGAATTTCTATGTACATATCAAATATTTTTAACAATCCTGTTCTAACTTTCATATTTTGCTGGCTCGACCTTTAAATTTTCCTATGTATTTCTAGGACATATGATTCATGGAAGCGTTTAAATTGCTTAGGAAATGGACAGGCCTAGAGAAAAATAAATATTAAAATCATGCAGGGGTTTGGTGTCTGCCACCTGCTTGGTATGAATGGCACAGAGGATTGATAACATCAAAATATAAACACAAATTTTAAATTATATGAATTAATGATTTTCACACACCAGCAGCAGCTACCTCACGGCAACTCACCTAAGGAGGCCCTCCATCTACATTTGGAATCAATGTTTCTTGGATTGTTGGGAATATAAAGGAATAGCACATTTGTCTGTCATACATATATCTGACACATGTAAAACTCTCCATCCAACTCCCCGCTTTCTTCCTGAGCCTCAGCTGTTTTACCTCTAAAATGGAATTAGAATACTCATTTTATGGATTTTCAGTCATTAAATAACATGCCCTGTGTAGAACCTGTCTAATTCAGAGTTCTATAGATTCTCTGCAATTTTTTTCCCATGAAACTCCTTAAAATCCTAAGTAAGTGTTGAATAAAGATGCTGACATTACAAAGGAAGGAAGCAATAGACCCATCTAGTGGCAGACTGAGAAAAATCAGAGGACACATAGGGACTGAACTATCAACACTGATGAAAAAAAAGCTATATATATAATATATTATATTTATTATATGTTTTATATATTATATAAAATATTGGTTATTCATATATATAACCATATATAAAATATTGGTTATTCATTTTCCACTATGTGGGAAAATTTTAATGTGGCTCGTAAGACAAGAGAATGGAAAGCTTTGGATTGTATTCACCCCTATTCTTCCATTGTTCCTACAAACCCCAGATTATTTTCCAAATGGATTCATTAGACACAGTATATTCAAGAATAAACTCCTTTGTTATTAGAGTTATAAAATAGCATGATTGCACTCCATAAATAGACATTATTTAAGAGTTGGTTGTTATCAAATGAATTCAGGAGTGCCATTATGATTTAAAATCAAGCTCTTGCAAAAACAACTTACTAGCTCATAGAGTGCCTCATTTGAAAGGTAATTTCTAAGAATTTAGCAAGGTCAGACCTAATCTCGGGATTTCTGAATCAGGAGTCTCTACATTAAAGCAACACTGAATGTAAGACGAGCCCAATATAGATGCCCAAGACATCTCTTCTCCTTTAATTAATAGAGTCAAACCTGGTGTAATTGTCACGGTAATATTGTGATTTCTTATGTTTCAGATGAAATAATATGTTTGGCAGGAAGAACACGAAGTCAGAAGTACAAAGAAAACCCTCTGTACAAACTCCCCACTGTTCTCAAATCCATTTCTACTTCAGCCTTGTAAATTACATTGCCATAAAACTCAGGGTGAATGATCAAATGTTAATAGTTTCAGTGGCTTCTTGTAACTCCCTAAGGTGATTTAACTGGAGAGAGACTATGCTATTTGTGATGAATAATGTATTAGAAAATTTTATCACAAAATCATCCAATTGTAAATCATTTCCTTGAAAGGAAAAATGTATTTGACAATAAATAATACCTTTTATTATTTTTTGAGAGTAGAAAAACTGAGAATACACATTCAAAATTTTGTTGTAGTGAAAGTAAATATATCACTCTTCAGAGTCAAGATGCTACTGTTTTCTACATGATTTCACACTGTAAGTGATGACAACAAAAGCTATATTTCCCCAAAAGAGTGTAATTAAAACAAGGTAACAGTACAACCAGGGATGCTGAGGCTTTAGAAGTTGCATTTCAAGGCTAACCTCTGCTACACAGTGATACCCCACATCAACAAAACAAATAAAACCACAAAACAAACATAAAACCCTCTTATAGCTAGCAAGTAGAAAAGAAGGTTCAAAGTCGACACCAGCTTGATTTCTCATTGTTTGTTGTATGACTCATAGATGTAGTGATTTTAGCAGTTGGATTTCATTGTCAGATCTGAAGATGAAAGGCAGTGGCTGTAGCCAGTACTGTTTAACGGTCTATGGGAAACTCTTGTCAACAAATACCAAAGAAGGAATTCATTCTTGGCACTGTTGGCATTAGTTGATTTCTTTTTTACATATATTTCCATTGAATTTTGTATATTTCTATTGAATTGTACTGGACTGCATGCATCCTGTCATATATGTTAAGGCCTATCAAGTCACGTTTGTGTACCCAGATGTCCCTCAATGCAAGTTCTGACTGGGTTTTTGTTTGCTAGTCTCTGGGTTTTGGTAGGGACATTGAACCTCCATTATAGGGTAACTTCTTTTAAAGTCTTTCTATGTTGTATATGTATATGTGTATATATTTTAAATGTTCTCTAGTAACAGGGTACACATGACTTTTAAAAGGACCTTTGGTGATAGTTATTCCTCCATTCCTCCCCTTGCTTCCTTCTCTGCCCTGCCCTCCCATTCCCTATCACATTGACCCAGCCAACACCATTATTTCGTTTTCACTGTTATATCACTGAATAATATCTACCCTCCAGTGAACACTCTTTCCCTCCACCTGTGGTCCCTTAATAGTTTTCTGATCACTCTGTATTTTCCAACTGAAACAAACATATCTAAAGATTCAAGTTTAGTATCCACTTGTGAGAGACAACATGTGACCTCTGTCTTTCTGTGTCTGGTTACCTCACTCAGGATGATTATTTCCAGTTCCATCCATTTATCTGCTAATTAATTAATTTCATTTTTCCTAACAGCTTAATAATATTCCATTGTGTAAATGTATTATGCTTTATTTTCTTTATTCATTCATCTCTTGATGGACATCTATGCACTTTCTATTTCTTGTCTACTGTGACTAGAGCAGCAATGAACATAGATGAACAGTTATCTCTGTAGAAGGATATAGAATTCTTCAGTTATATGATACCTAAAGTGAAAAGTAATAATTAACCTTATCTGGTTGTGATCCCTGTGAGTTATAGTAACACCTCGCCTGTAAATATATGTCCACTGACGCAATCATGTTATAACTCGCAGGGGAGTAACTCACCACTTTATGTTATGATTTGATTTAAGGCCTGCTTTACAAAATGGATCTCATACTTGGCACCACTATCAAGACCAAGAATCTGTGGCTAAACAGGTCGAAGGACACAGGGGAGAACCTACTACTACAATTCTGCTAAATGGACATAGCGCTATGACAACTCCTAATGATTTCTTGTTATACACATAGACTAGTTCAGGTCTCACCAGACAAGCTTCTTCTTGTGGTACATGGTTATTAACACAGAGACCCACAGCCGGTCAACAGGGAGAGAATAAGAGACTACCCTAAATGGGACACCTATATTTCACCCTCCCCCTAAGGCTAAGGGATTATTCTGGATACAGAAAGATTGAGGGGTCAGATGTATTGTAAGGACCTGATTTGGTGGATGAATACAAGGAAACCAAGTTGTCTGAACAGAGCATGAAAATTCTACATATGAGCCCATAGTACTTGTGATAGCATGCACAAGACCTATGCAAGCCCAAGCTAGACCAAAACCCAGCATGGAGTGGGTGGTAGGCAAGCAGTCCCAGCTGTACATGAGGATCTACTGGCAAATGCCAGCTGCCTGGGGATGGAAAATCATGTTTCTTTAGGACTGTGACGTCTGGTAGGTTGACAGTATTCCAAGAGATGGTGTTACACCCAAGAGCATTTGAGGAACACAAATTAGACTTGATAGACCTTTAAGAGAATAATAATTGTGGACATGAAGTCAGCAGGATATAGTAAAGCAGAAGTAGACATGGGGGAGAAGGGCTGAATATGATCAAAACACACTGCGTGTTTACAAACCTTCTTAAACATTAGCAGTCTTCCCCTATACGCTATAAATTAAAAAAAAAGTTTTCATGGATGACTTCCAAGAGAAAATATATTGGAGAAATATTTATAGTCAAAACAATACTAAAACTGTCCTCAGATTCCACAAATATCATAAGGACTATAATAATCATTTATAAGTAGTTATATTTTTAGGACCTGGTTAAACCACAGTAATTTTGTTTTTAGAATGTAGGCTATGACATTTGGACAAGACAGATCAAAATGTTAAAGGCATTGTCTGTATCAATTTTGGGTCTCTGATCTAATAATCAAACTTCTACAGCAATGCAAAGCATCTAAAATTCCATAAAAACATCTCCTGAAGGTCATTAGCTGAGGAGAATTCAGATCTTAGTGATTGCCTCAACTTCTGATATACATTTATTAAGCATGATTCTCAAAAACCAATTATCCATATATAAAGTCAACACCCAGGATATTTCTAACTTAAGTCTTTTGACAGATAAGCAAAAGGAAAAGCATGAGGATCAATGAACTCTATGGTCAAACTGTTTCCTTGGCGTTGATCTGAGATTTGATAATGGAGAAAGGATTCGGGGAGGTCAACGATACTCTTAAAGCCCTGTGGATCAGCTTTCTTACCTGAAAATGGGTAGCAATGGTATTGTCTGGAATAGAAATTTTAGGAATTTTATTTTCAGAATAAAAAAAGACAAGAAAGTTTGATGTGCCTAAAATGGTATACAGAAGATGCTGATTGAGGATTGCATTTAATATTGTTCAAGTGCTGCAAATGAGACTGGTTTACATGTCTTAAATCTTATCTTAAATGATTATAACTAAGTTAAGTTAATATTTGTAAATATTTGTTAAAATCTCAAAATTAATGAAAAGATGACCAACGAAACTATAGCATATAATTGTAATCATTCTCTATATCTGTACTAAAGGGTGATAATAACTCATTTATGTTGATAAGCTTAAGCAGGCTGCCTATATTTCTGACACATCTTGCCAGCCTGAACCAGAAGTAGTGAGGCTCTCTGATATTCTCTGCCATGGCTCGTTACTGTATTTTGCTTCAGTCACCTTCCTAATTGGCAGTGGAATGACTGGGATGAGCTCTGACGACAGCAGGGAGGCAGGCAGCTGGTGGGCTGGCAGCTTGCATCTGATTAGCATGTGTTGCCTTGTGCCAAAATCAATTCTAAGATGCCAGGTGTGCCTCCTGTTAGCACTCTGCAGCCCATACCTTCTGGAAAAGGGACTGGGAGCAAATTTCTCTGAAATTCTGTCTGCCACATATAGTCTTTCTGCTCCGTATTTTCAGATCCTCCTACCACACTGACATTCTACCGCTTCTGTCCCCCTCCCGTGGATAATCTTTCTCCTTTAAAGATTATCCCTACTTTTTAGGTGAAGAGAATGAAGATGTCTCTCAGATGACATCACTTCCCCCCTCTTTGACATTGTTTTTCCAGTAGACTTGTATGCAGCTCTCTTTCCTATAACTGCAAGTCCTGAGCCATAGTTTTCAAATTTATATGTCCCTGTGTACTAGGAAGGTAAACATGTTGGTAAGGTGAGCACCATGGTCCTAGAGGCCATAGCAAATAAAGATCGTCTGTCTTTAGACAGTCCCCTTTAGGGACCTCTACAGCTCAGTGTCAGGCAAAGCTTGTTAGGGAAGGTCATGAGGTTCTCTACATTTTAGAAACTTTTCTGATTTCCCCCTTAATGAAAAATGTTAGCATGTATGCATATACAAACACACACACACATGCGTATATGTGTAATCTATACATATTAATCTCTTTTATATTTCTAGCTAGCTACTATGATCAGTCTTCATGACTCACATTACTTTATGGAATTTGTAGCTAGAAGGTACAGAAAACACAAGTGGTCTTACATATAAATTGGTGTTGGAAATCAGTATAAGCTCATAAGTGACCATGTGCACTGTATGGCCTTTTTCATATAACAGGCACTCAAGCCCATTTACTGTGTATCTTTTAAGATTATACACATTTCTTCACTCACAATGTCCATCATAAAAAAGATAAGTTTAATGTTCAGTGAAGCTGATGAGGAGGAAAGAATGTTCTACATACTAAAACCATGTGATCTATACATTCACTGCACACAATCATTTTCTACTTGCTTATTGATTATCTCCCACCTGAGTCAGATTTTTAAATATTGTTACTTTAACTTGAAAAATTGGCAGCCAAGTATGTTAGCACACACCTTTATTCCCAGTGCTTGGGAGGCAGAAGCAGGCTGATCTCTGAGACTGAAACCAGTTTGGTCTATATAGACAGTTACAGGCCAGCTTGGGCTACAGGGAGAACCTGTCCAAAAAATAAGAAACAAAACAAAATAAATTTTGTAATAGAAAATTCCTTTTCATTTAATTTTATCACAGCTATTAGTTCTTCTATAAAATTCATATTGAATAGAATCATATTGATATGTTTAAAATACCATCCAAAATATCACATTATATTCAAATCTTATAAATACTTCAGAGAAGCATTTAAAGCAATCACTATTTGGACTGCTGTTCACATTTTATGATTTCTATTGTCATGGCAAATGAAATGTTCCACCCTTGCTCTTTAAATTATCCAATTCATTATTGTTAGTACAATGGAAACCAATAGATCATGTGTGTTAAGTGGTTCTAGACACTCTAATTAAACTGCTTATTAATTTTAAGAATTTTATAACTGTATTACTTTGCATCAGAGTACACTGTCTTCTACAAATGGTAATTTTCTAATACTTACGAGACAGTTATCTTTTCTTTTCTTTTCAGACATACATGAATTCATTGTATTAATAAATATTTATTGAAAACCTATTATGTGCCAGACATTCTTAATCTAATGGAAGAGAATTGGGAAATTAAAATTCTAGTTGCTGGGACAGAAATTGAAATATTTTTCTATAGAATATTTAAGATGATATTGAAGAAAATAAGAAGTAAAAGAAAAGAGAGTAGAACTGAAGAAGCAAAAATCAAGATGAAGAAAATGTGTTTAAGTTCTAAACTATCATGTTTATCTCCCTGAGAACATAACCACGGAGAAGCACCCAGAGGAAGAAAAGGGATGAGCCACACAGCTCTGGGGAAAGAAAGGACTGGGAAGAAGAAACACACAAAGAATGCTGAACACTTGGAATGTTCACGAATACAAGGAGGCCAGTGTGGATGTGAGGAGAGAGATGAAGGATGTGATGAAAACAAAGTGAGCTGGTCTTGAAAGAATGTTCACAGGTGTAACTGACTGACTGAATTTCCACGGGCTTTTGGCTCTTATTGTGTATTTTGGTAAGACTAAAAGTTCAGAAGACAAGAATGTGTGATTTGACTTCCATGATGAAATAACAACCATGGTTGCTATATTAGTAGAGGCCTGGACCAAAGACAATGTACCTCAAATACAAGTCCACTTCAGTGTTGTGGGCTGAATATGTGTGTCTGCAGAAATGCATTTCCTGAAGTGGTCACTGTGAATGCGGCAATATTGGGAGATGAAATCTCTAATCACTACGTGTTATACAAGGAAGCTTCACCGTTGACAGTTGGAATGTGCATTAACAGTCTTTCCACCTACCCTGTGCTCTACTATGGTGCCTGAGTCTTAGGTGTAGAGGTTGCACTGTAGATGTATCACTTAGGGCTGGGCACCTCTCAGACACTTATCATCTGCATTTGGCCAGCTGTGGAACTGTAAGAGTCTCCATCTGCTGCAAAGTGAAACTTCTTCCATAGGATCAGAAGAAACTATGCAAAATGACAAGGAAGAAAACTAATCAATGATCCTATCTAGCTGTGAAGTCTATGGATCACAACACTTACTGGCCAACAAATAATCTCTACTGGTGCAGTGGTAGCACTTTAATATTGAAGGTAATCAACAGCTAAGTGGACTTAAGGCCCGCTTAATGGGGGGGGAGAGGGAATCATGTATGGTACTAGAAACAACAAAATACACATGGCTGAAGACGTCATAGATCCTAGAGCCAAACCTATTTTTGTCACAGCCCTAGATTAACGTAATTTCTTATTTTATTCTAAATACGTATTCTTATATTTATAGACAAGTGTACCTCTCATTAAAAGAGCCATATCTTTTTAATAACAGACACCAAACTGGAGAGCTCACTCTCTCTTTTAATGCATGAACACATGCACATACACACACACACACACATACACATGGAAACCTACAAACACACAGAAAGATCATGGGAGAATGCAGTCAGAAAGCGGCCATGTGCATGCTAGAAAAAGAACTCTCACCAGAAATCAATTCACCAAAGTACAAGAAAACAATTTCTGTGCTATTAATTACACAGTCTGTTGTGTTTTCCAGTAGTAACCAAGAAGACAAAGGTATACAGCTATATCAGACAGTGAAAAATGGCTCAGCAAAGCTATAGTGGAATGGATTTTTAGAAGAGTGATAATCAGTTCTACATAAACTAAACTTGGCTTTGGATGTTAAAATAGGATACAAGGAAAACAGCTGTATTTCTGTGTCTGGAGTGAAGGAAGAGACACTATATAAGTTGAAAATCTATTATCACATGTAAATGCTAAGAGTTCATGATAAAAGCAGAGGTCACCAAGGTAGAAGCATACAGATAGAGAAGTTGATGACTAAATATCAAGCGATCATGCATTCTGACACGGAAGTGGTCATGGGAGTAGAAAACAGCAAAGGAAATTAAGAAAGCATGAAAAATGAAATGTTAATCCAGAAAGTATTGGTATCCTGAAGATCAAATAAATTATTTTCAGAAAATTTTTTGTCATTTAGGGTGAGTAATATATTCTTTCAAATGTCTCTAATAGTACACTGATTTCTGATTTGGTCCCTGGATTTGGTAATATTTAAGATTTTGGAGAGGTCACTTTGCTGGAGTAGAAAGGACACATCCTGATTAGATGGGCTTTACGGTTCAAGAAAGGAGGAAGTTTGTGAAAGTAAGAAAACTATTCTTTCAAGTGTATCCACTTAAAAGTAGAACAGATACATGAATGAGAATTGGGCTATTAATATCATGCTTCTTTTTCTACTACTAGGGATGGCTGAATATGGAAGACATCTCTCGCATAAGTGGATGCTAGCTTCGATCCTTACATATATGTGTTTTGATTGGAAAATCCACAGACATCAGAAAACCGGTAAGTGACCACATAGACTGTAGGGGGTTCTTCATGGGAGGGCAGATAGAATAAAGTGACAGATTCAGTGTATTTTCATAACATTCAAACCCCTCCCTCATCTCCTTTAAGTTCTATTTCCACCTCCCCACCTCCTCTACCCCAGCTCTCCATGACTTCTTCCTCCTCCTCTTCTTCTTCTTCTTCTTCTTCTTCTTCTTCTTCTTCTTCTTCTTCTTCTTCTTCTTCTTCTTCTTCCTCCTCTTCCTCCTCTTCCTCCTCTTCCTCCTCTTCCTCCTCTTCTTCCTCTTCTTCTTCTTCTTCTTCTTCTTCTTCTTCTTCCTCTTCCTCTTCCTCTTCCTCTTCCTCTTCTTCTCCTTCTTAGGCTTATTGAATCTAATTTGTGCTTCCCAAATGCTCTTGTGTTTGAGTTCATCCCCTGGAACCTGGTCAATCTACCTAACATCACAGTCTTTAAAAAGCAGCCAAGAATGGATGCATTCAAATCATAAGTAAAAAGGACTACCATATGCAGAAATGTGGCTAGGCAGACCATTTCAGCCAAGGAACTCAGAAGATGAGGGTTTAGGGCTTAGACATTTTCACTCCTTTAATATTCTCCTTCCAGCAAAAAGCAGGGAAGCTACCAAGTTCAATGAGATATAAATGAGTTGTAAGAAAAGAGAGCAAGGGCACATGATAATTTGCTTCCTCTAAAGCAAGTTCCTCTCCTTCAGAGGAATCTTCCTCTTCTGTATTCAAGGAGAATTTGACAGCTCACAATGGCTCAATATTCGCCTGTGACCTAGTCCAATCCTTGTTCTACTGGACTGTATCCAGCGTGAGCAAGTGAGCTATAACTTCCCATTAAGATTCAATGATGAGGTTTTTAGATGGATACAGTTCTAACATGGTGTTTCTAAGAATATTTAAACAAATTCATGACTAGAAGGAATAAAGTGAATACAGAAGCATGATAGCTTGAGTTGAATTGAATTACACTATTTGAATTGAATTTCACTACTTGTATTAAACTGAATTTTGTTACTTGAAATTCTCTACTTGGCTAAAATTTAATTCACACTGGTATATTTTACCTACATATATATCTGTCAAGGATTCTGAAACTACCTTCAAACAAGTCAACCTCTGATGATTAGATGTCAAGAAAGTTAAATTCCAGCCCAGATCTATCCAGTTTTTCAAGTTTACGGCTTCTTAGAGAGCTTGTCTCACAGAGTGATGACTGACACTGAACCTCAAACAAGAACTGGTGACCCTTTACTTGTGTCTTGATTTTAAGAACACTGTGTCAACTGAAGATAACAGTAACCATAGCAACTACACAGCCTTCATCATGTGTTCAAAATGGTACTAAGTGATCCACAGAGGCATGAATATGAGAACATTGCAACGTTAACTCCCTTAACTCACTTATAAGGAAGTCATACTATTACCAGCCCAGCTTTATGGAAGGATTAAACTGAGGCACACAGGGATTAAGGAACTTGCCAACAATCACCCAGCATAAGGCTAGCAGAGTCAGGCTTGAACCAGTGTAGGCTGGCTCTACAGAATATGCATCTTCTGTATTTTATGACCTTCATGGCAACAACTATTTGTCTTACTGTGTCAAAACCCACTGACTGCCAATATGACACGTAGTCAATCCAGATTATTATAAAACTGAGTTTACTCCTTACAAGTTCAAGTAAGATGGCCAACTACAGATTATTGGAAGGAACTTTGACGTAAGGTCATTATGTGGAAAAAAAAAAGTCATAAATGAGCCATGTCTCCACTTCTTTCCATCAAAAGAAGTCTTCATGTTCTCTAGTCACTGTTCGTGGGATCTGTGTTATTAAAGTCAATTCAATCAGGAAAATCTATGGAACTAAGATGATAAATAATTGAGCCAAACATTTCCTTTAGAGTTATTTATTCTAAAATTTCTATGACAAGCAGCTTATTCTTGGCTATTACTACAAGCTTGGACTGTGGAGATGACTCAGCATATAAAAATCACTTCTCACGCAAGCCTAATGCCCTGAGTTTGGATCTCCAGAACCAACACAAAGACCTGATGCAGTAGTCCGAGTATGGTGAAGAGGTGGAGACTGTCTCAATCAAGGTAGAAAGGCAAGGACCAACACTGGATCCTTTTCATCTGATCACTGTCATCCCACATAACATGCACAGAGACAGAGACAGACATAGACATACAAACACACACACACACACACACACACACACAGAAAGACAGAGAGAGAGAGAGATACACATACACACAGAGACACAGACACAAAGACATAGACACATATACAGATTCAGACACACAGACACACAGAAATATGCTGCATTTGCTATGCTTTGAAGCATCTAAATTTCTTCTTTTGTACCAAATGCCTATAGCCTAATGGATATTTTTTTCCATTTTATTCCTTAAGAGAAAAAAACTGTTATAAACTAGATTTAATATTAAAAATAATACAAAGACAATAGTTTCATATACTTATGTAACAATACAAATTATTAGGCTTCAAAAATAGTGTTTTGTTGCTTTTAATAATTATTTTTTATTAATATAAAGTTCTGAGAAGGTGAAACAACCAAAAGTCCCAGAATTCACAAGTCCATAAGACTGGCTTTACCACAAAGTGAAGGTTGAATATTACAAAAGCACTGAGTACTCTCAAGAGCTTTGAAATCACCACATTCAAGGAAAGAGGTTAAAAGTTTCCGGAGTTCTTTTTTCACTGCCAGGAAAGAACAAATGCCTCATCAGAAACAGAATCATGTTTGTTTCTATTCAAGGATCTTCTGTAAGCCTCTAGAACACTGCTGACCAATAAGTCCTCAGCAAGTATTTGTTAGTGTTGAATGAACTGGGCATAAACACTGGGAGCGAGTACAAGGGTTTTTTTCTTTTATCACAAGATGCAAGGACAATCCCACTGAATTAATATGTATGAAAAACATTAGGCTGATTCCACATAACCAAATGTAAATACGAAGTAAAAAGACAAGTCTCAGCATAATAGAGGGAAATCTCTAATATCAAAATGTACATTCTAATTTCAATTCTCTGCCTACTTTCATAATTCCTATATTTTTAATTTTAATCATAGCACGAAAGCCAGAATGGTCTTATAGGTTGATATCTGTCTCCCAGAATGCATGAATTTCTTAACTGTCACAGTTCCTGTTTAGTTTCTTAACATGGGTAGATTATTCAAAGATTTAGACCAGGGTAGGGGGAAAGGATTTAATGATCTTTCTCTAGACAGAAACAATGTAAACTTAACTATGGATTTAAAGTGAAATGTTTTAAAAGGATAGAAATAGGGCCTATGTTAACTACTGCACATCAGTCAGAAAAGCTACACTCAGAAGACAGAAGAAGACGGTAAAAGATGATGAAATGTGTAGTAAGGATTAGGTATTTAAAAACCCAGTACAATAGCTTCTGTCCATAGCTTTCCCCAATATACATGCATCAAGCAGAATTATATCAATTACAGTCTTTAATAAAATAAACTTTAGAATTTTTGCCAAGAATGTTTTCATCACTTAATAGCATCTGTTTGCATGAAAAATAATTTAGATCCTTATACTTGTATTGTGAGGAATTATACTATAATTTACATGTGTAATGTTTATGTGTACATATGTATGTGGGGGCTTATGTGCACATGCATGTGGAGACTAGAAGGCTGGTGTCATTCTTCAGGAGTTCTGCACCTTGTTTTAATTTCTAACATTTATTTAGTGTGTGTGTGTGTGTGTGTGTGTGTGTGTGTGTGTGTGTGTGAATGTGTTTGTGTGTATGCATGTTCATGTGCCATGGTATGCATATGGAGGTCAGAATACAAACAGCAGGAGTTGGTTCTCTTTTCTACAATGTGGGTTCCAGTCTCAGGTCATCAGGCTTGGCAGCAAGTACCTTTACCCACTCAGGCATCTCACTGACCCTCTTCTTGCTTTTTGAGACAGGATTTCTCGCAGACATGCTACCATGTCTGTCTTTGTGTATATGGGTGCCAGACAGTGAATGCAGATTGCTATGCTTGTGTGGTAAGCATATTACTTTCTTTTACCTCTCCTAATTTCAATTTTATATTTTAATTTAAAAATATTTTTATCGATTCAAGAATTTTATACAGTGTATTTTGACCATATTTAGACACACTTCTCCCTCTCAACCCCCAACTTACTCTTTATATTGTCTATTATTGTCATGTTTTTTAAAAGGCATATCAAATCTAATCTGTGTTTCCTTAATATTCCTGAATATGGGCTGTCTCTTGGCGTTTGGTCAACCTACCAATATCCAAGAAGTAGGAAAAACTGATTCTCCCTCTTTAACCACCTATCAAATAGCCAATGGAACTACTGGCCAGCACTGGGGTTCCATGACCACCTCCCTGATCCATGCTGGGTCCCTGTCTGACTTGATTTGTACAGGTCTTGTGCATGCTGTCATAAGTGTGGGTTCATATGTACAACCACCCTGAGGTGTCCAGACAACACAGTTTCTTTGTATTCATGTATGACCTCTGGCTCTTAAAATATTTCCCCCTCTTCTGCAAAGGTCTTTGAGCCTTGGGAGGAGAGGATGATTTTATCACTAATCATTTAAAAATGTGTACAGTTTTTATATTCAAATCTGGCAGACTTCACACTAACAATTTTTGCCGATTCAGAATGAAATAGATATTGATGTATTCATCACTTATCTATATTTAGACAGGTAGAATTTATATACGTTTCTTTTAAAATCTACATCTGTTAAGATTTATTTATGAAATCTGTTGAATCTCAGGAAATGATGTCATTTTTCCTTACAATTTTTATTAAACAAATTATTTTATATGACTTTTCATTATATATATATATTTTTTTCTGGCTATTAGTTCTATCCCCCAATTTACTTTCTCTTCATTGTTATATAGTAATCCTTAAAATGTTTCTGCAATATTTGTTATCTGAAAGCCATGCAGCCCTATTTTTCAAGCCATTTATATGAATATTTCTCATATTTCTGACATCATCATTTTAGTTTTTTTTGTATTAATATAGATTTGTTTTCAGTTGTCATGGGGTGATCCTGGCTTTCCATTTTTTTCATGAAGTTTTTATTCAATTTTCCTGCATTTCATATAGAACTTCTCAATCATTAACCATCTTTATAGCCCTTCCCCACTGGCAACCTCCCGTAGCCAAATTGCTTTTGGATCTATGAACTTCCTTGTTCTTATTCATATAAAAAGCATCATGTAATATGTGACTATTGGTCTGACATCGAACATTTAGCAAAATGTTCTCAGGTTTCGTGCACAATGAGGCACATATCTGTTCTGATCATTTTCACGGACAAACACGGTTTCATTATAAGCATGTACATTATTTTGCATGTTCATTTGTTTTCATGGAAAGTTTGCTGGTTTCTGCCTTTTGACTATTGAGAATATAGTTCCTGTAGTATCTGTAATTCCATGACATTTTGTAGTTCAAGTGACTGTTTATTGAGACAGTGTGTAGGCATGTAGCCCAGAAGGGCTTGAACTTACAATCTTCCTGCTTCAGTTTTCAGAGTGCTTATATTACAGGTGTGTCACCACAATCAATCCAGTCTCGGATTGCCATTATCCTTGGAGATCAGCTAGCAGGTGAAGTTTCCTGGGTCACATGGTAATACTTTTTTTGGTCTTTTGTGAGGAATTACTACACTCTTATCCAAAATGGATGCATTGTTCTATATTCCCATCAGCAATATTTGAGGGTTGTTTTGTGTTGCCATTTTACATCACTTATTTTTTCCATCTTAAAATAACAGTTACGCCCATCTTGACGAATATGAAATGTAATACATATGTGGATGAGTGTCTCCCTTAGACAGTAGTGATGCTGAGCATCGTGTGTGTGTGTGTGTGTGTGTGTGTGTGTGTGTGTGTCCATGTGTTTGGTATTTTGGGTGTAGTTTGAAGATAATTGGGGCTAAATTTGTGTCTGATAGAATTCACAATTGCAGTGATTTGGTGCTAGACTTCTCTCTCTTGAAAGCTGGTTGATTACTCATTGAACATCTTTTATTTATTTTAAAACTGAGACTTTTATTTTTTTTTCCAGGTCTATGTCTCATCAACATTAAATAAACTTTTTGTGTAAATTTTTCATATAATTTTATTTTGGTCTGTTTGATATTAAAATCTCCACTGGATATAGGTTTTATATCTTTTGTTCTTAGTCTAGAGGATTGTATATTCTGCCAATATTTACTAAGAAGAGAATTTTGGCTCTGTTGACTTAAGCTACTGCTTTCACATTCGCTACTTTTAGTTCTTCTTTGTTCTTATTTCTTTCATCCACAGGTATTGTGCTTATTTTGTTCTTAATTTTCTGCTGATATGGTAGACTGATAAAATATTTATGTGAGATTGTCCTTTATCAGATGTAGGTGTTAATTACTATGAATTTCCCTCTGGGCACTGCTTTAAACCAATTCTCTAGGCTTTGCTATACTGTGATTTCATTATGACTCAAAGCATAGTATAATTTCCTAAGTAGTTTATTGTTTGGTTAGCTGTTTGGGGCTATTTTGCTTCATTTTCATACATTTCCAGTTTCCATTATTATTGACTACCAGTGTCATTGTAATGTGTTTAAAGATAAGACCTAGAATGATTTCAGTCACTTTATACTTACTAAGAAATGTGTTGTAGCCCATAATATCTATTCTGAATACTGTTCCATATATGTCTGATAAGGGTGCATAATTGGTGGGTTGAGACTGATTTTATTTTCCCTACCTTTCCAGTGAGTGTATTTGGTTATGTTTACAGTACCACACATGAGCTTCCTCCCCTTGAGTGAGTATTGAATATATTATTATTCTCACTTCATTTCTGTAATGAATGTAATATTGAGATTTAATTTACTATTTCTATGGATCATGTTACTATTCCACTGTTCATTTATTTGTTATACATTTATTAAATATCTTGTTGTACTGAAAATTTTCTAATATCTAAGTCAATAACTGTGCGTAGCAGCTCTCCAGATGATGAGTAAGAGATGCCCAAAGCCAAATAATTGTAATGATATCTGATTAGTGCCATTTCATAAACACTTTACAAAGCATATAAAGTACAATAATGAGTGAAAATATCAATGCATTACTAGATCATATTTACTTCAATTTCTTATTCACTAAGCACAAAATATTGAACAAGATATGTATTTAGAAAATAACCAGCTTATATATCACATGTTTCAATGGTTATGTAATGAACTAAATGAATTAATCATACCAGGTAATATTAATGCAGAAAAAATATGGCTGAAATTATAATAATGCAAAATGATAGCAATTTTAAGCTTGATTTTGTACACACATTCTATTTAAATTTCATCCAAAACATATTTTCATGTATAGGTGTATACATTTAAAAGAATAATGTTTCAACTTATTCTCCTCATCTTTATCTTTTCTACAAATCTTTTCATAATGCATGTTGTTTTTCTTTCTTTCTATAACTCTGCCATAAATGCAGAAAAATGGACTGCTGCTATGGGCGAGGTTGTAGCTTAGTGGAAGAATGCATGATTAGCTCTCAGCACACCCGTTTATGTCATATTGAAATTGTGCTTTATACTTTATTTCCTAACTTTCTGATTAATCTGTTTTTTAAATCTTCTAAAACTTATTATTCAAATATTAAAGAATTCTGTTCTTTGACCCCACATTCACCTACCTAATTTATCTAGGATATAAATTCTAGATCCATAAGTTCTGTCACATGTTACCTAATTATTTCTATTGTACTTATTTGTATTGGTCTACTGGACTAAAAACTGATATTCAAAATCTGAATCCATATAACCCAATCTACATTCATTGTCCTAGCTTTTCTATTCTCTTCTCTTTGCCTTTGCTCCTGGCAAACCATTATTCACTTAAGAAGTTGAAGAAAATTTAACTTAAACATTGTCCTAAATTTCTTTTTCTATACATGCTCTGGATGTCCACTGAACCTCAAATCTCTCCTAAACACCTTTTCATTATTTTCCTTTTTTGTCTAAGTTTTCTTTAGGAACAACATAATTTTATCTCACTGGACTATTTCACTAAGTTCCTAACTTTGCTCAATGATTCTGGTTATTAAGCTTACCTTCTATCAAAGGTGCCAAATATTTCTAGAGTACAAACAGAATCATATTAATCATAATAAAAATAAATTGACATAAGATAAATAGGTTTTAGAAATCAAGTACAGAATATAATGCCCATAACTAACAATATTTCATGGTCTACTTAAATATTTCAAAGGGAATAAAACTTATGTTGTGTTTCTCCAACCCACACACTAATACTGAGATAGCAAATGAGAGGAAACTGGAAGGTAAGAAGAATTCTATGACCTTAACAGTGACACTAGTTTCATAAATATATACTAAATGTTTTATATTCATGGAGTTGCACATTTTAACTATGTATACCTTTATATTTCTCAATAAAGTAGTTAAAATGAAAACCGGTATATAGCATTTATGAAGTGACAAGCATTTTTCTGAGAGTTTTACACATAGTGTGGCATCAACATACTTCATAGGTTTGTGAGTGCTAACAAGGTACATTCTATTAAAACGAACACTGTTTTCATCAAGGCCTTGAACTATGTCTCTGTATCTCCACTGTCACTGAAGCAATTATCACAGAACACACCATGTTCTTTCATCCTTTAGTGTCACTGTAAATTCCATTAGTTTTGGCGAGGTTTTGGCCTAGCCCATCTGTTTGGGAAACTCCTACTCATTTAAGACATAGCTCAACTATTAAGTCAGCATCTTATTCCTCCAGTTCTCCTTAAGAGAATAACTTGGCTGTTTCCTATGTCAGCTTGCACATGCCTCTTCTACCATGGTTTTCTCTCATATTGCCATTATCATTTTGGCTGTGCTACTCTGCTTCCAGCAGCTGTACTAGCCACAGCTACGTAGAGACTGTGCTTTATGTGTGCTTGCTTCTCCAGTTCCTGCTGCAGTATGCAACAAAGTAAGTTCTCAGAAAAACTTTCTTAAATGAGAGGACTAAGCACACAAAGGTGAATGGCTTTCTTATAGAACATGCCCAGCCTATTCTGTGCTAGAAAAGGTCACCACATTCTCTTGCAGCTTTATAATCAATAACATGAATTTTAAGTACGCATAGTGATAAACACCGGTAATATTAGCACTAGAATCACTCAGGCTGGAAGATCATGAGTTTGAGGCCAGCCTAGGCTATATAGTACAAACGTATGCTATCATGATATCAAATAACACATGAAGTGAGTGACTTCCTCTTACCTGCAATACAAAAATTATATTCCTTCATTTCAAAACAAAACCAAAATAAAAATACTTTAAATTTGAAAATCCACTGTTTGGTGTTTATTTATTTATTTTTGTTTGTTTGTTTTTAAAACTGGGTCTCCTTGAAGCCCTAGCTGGCCTGGAATTCACTAAACAGACCTGGCTGGCCTCAATCTCACAGATATCTGTTTGTCTCTGTCTCCCCAGGTACCCTGTTTGTTTTAGGAAGATCAAATAAGTAAATGAAATCTGGCTCCATTTATTTTCTAGTCCCTAACTGGCAGTAGAAACATCAGTTTTCATTAAAAAATTAAAATTAAGAGAGGAAATCTATAAATATAATATTCCTACACTCTGAATCAAAATCTCAAAAAGCTTCTTCCTTAATTATTATGGAGATAAGGTTAAAAAGTAGTGTGGCTGAACAGGAAAAGAGACTGAATATATTTCCAGGATATTTGATTATATATCAACAGTGTGGCACTGATAATATTCTACATTTTTGAGCTTCAGTTTCCCCCATCTATAAAGCAGAACCAACATTGTCTATGCCACACTTCACAAGACACTGATGTGACAAGGAGAAAGAAAAAGCCTGGAGTACACTTTGAAACACAATGTGCTCTACTGCAGGCGTTCACTCACCGAACACAGTTCTTGCCGGCACAGATTCTCTGTTAAGCCAGAATGACACTTGGGAGAGAATGACAGTCATGATGCAAGGCAGATAGGTCTGAATCACAAAATACCCAATTTTTCTTTTCAAGTGGAAATGAGCTGTCATTACAGTATATTCACCTGGAAGAAACATTTAAGAAGCTTAAGGAACCGTAGTTGTCAATAGTCAGAACATTTTGGAAATGGAAGGGATTAGGAAAAGCATAGTCCCCGCTTTAAAAAAAAATGATCACATATGTAGCATGAGAACAATTTCAAGTAGAAATACCTCATTAGATCTGCAAGGGTATTTAACAGAGAATTTCTACAGCATTAACAAACTTGCATGGCTACATCCTGTGAAATAGTGTTCACTTTTCTCTTAGGTCCTGCTTACTCCCCAGCAGGACTCTAAAGGCTCTGCTAGTGGATTATCTTATTTCCTTAGGTCCATCACATCCACTAATACTGCTTCACAGTGCTGTGGTAACTGATCTAACTCTGTCCTCCCTGGCTCTACAAAGAATTCAGATCTGGTCTCACCTCTGAAACTGCTCGGCTGGCCCAGGTTAGCCACTTTTAACCCCATCACCAATTCCGACTGACTCTCTGCTGCAGGCCAATTCTAATTTGCTTCAGTCAGTACTATCTGATCCCCATATCTACCTTCCTTTATTCTCCCAGGGTTTTAATTATTGCCAGATGTAAGATAATTAGTCTACACAGCTGCCTTTTTCCTTACTGAGGGCAGCTCTCAGAGAGGAGCTTTTTGTGCAGGCTAGTAGTAATTACCCAGAAATCAAGAGTGAAATAATCATAAATTATCCAGGATAGAGAGAAAAGAATGAGCAACCTAGGGAAATGTTATCAGTAACTTTAAGATAAATGCTAAAATTGACTGATCTCAGAAGACAAACATTTTTTTTTAATATGTAGCACATTTTAGGCCATGGTTTCTGAAACTTTCGAGCACATATGAATCTCCTTGGAACCTTATTACAACTCATGTACTAATTTAGCAGGGGCATTACCTAAGATTATCAATGTCTCAAAAATTCCCTAGCTTTCTAAGCTGCTAGTCTGTAGATCTCAAGATATTTTATCATCTGGTAAGTTTTCAATGGTTTTAACCTATTAAGATTTTTCAACATTGGATTCATTTAGAAAATTTCACTAACCTGTACTGGATTTAATAGTCTCCTTCCCAATTGATTGGCCCAGCAAATCATATTGATTTAACCTAGATCCATCTGGAGCAACTTGCACTGAATCAGATGCATTGTAAGTCCAAATGTAAGTGACTTCTGAAGTGGTATATGCATCTGTCAAGAATAAGAAAAAAAGTTTTCTAAGTATTTAAAATAAGAACAACTTATAGAATGAAATCTCTAAGTTTTTATACTCCATAGAGTCATTATTTATGAACAAATATTTAATATCATATTTAACACAGAATTATGTACTTTATGTACTTAGAGTTTACATCTTTAGTATGTTTATTAAGCAGAACATAAGAACCAATCATGAACATGAAAATATTTTCCTTATAACCACTTTGACAGAGGAGCAGTACATTTATCTTCAGAGTCTTGAAAGTCACTGGTTTCTAAGATGATTATACTATCCCTCAGTCCTAGGAAGCAAAGGAAGACACCTCAGAAAGAAGTGATGAACTTTAGTCACACAATTGATTTAGAAATAATGACTAACTATGAAATAAAATTATAATCCAAAATTATATTGTTTTCTGAAGATAAATTTTATTTAGCTATCGTGAGTAGAAGAATTTCATTAGAAGAACAAGAACTAATTGCAGATATGCAAAAGAAATCAGGATATTGTATAGTACGCTAATATTACAAATGCATCTTAAACATTTATTTATGTTAATTAGTGCACACAAATTTCTTAGATTATCAATGCACAGAGTTCCAATTAAGCTACAGATTGACAGAAAGTGAGAGGAAACAACAATGGGTTTGCCCAAAGATACAGAACTTAGCTAAAGTGAGTGGTCTCTGGAATGGAGCCAAGGGCACACATCTGTTACTAGTTACACTCTGTTCTGACATTTCTTTTGAGCTTGTGTTCTTGTTGGGGACCAGCTGACGTGTTCATGCAAATGCAACCTGTTTCTCTACAATGGAAGGTTGAAGTCAGGTAATTCTTGCCCTACTGCCACACTCATGGAGAACGTATGTACTTCGATTGTATGTCTGCTTCGGGGTATTAATCCTGGTGCGTAATTTAGCATCATGGCTACAGTCTCATTTTGGAGAAAAACCAGATACGTTTTCTATAGCAGTGTTTTTGCCTTCCATTCTTTATTACTGAAATCTCATTCTTTATGACTGAAATGACTGAAAATCTCATTTCATTATTCTGTATAAATTTTTCACATAATATTATTGAACTGAGCTGGTACTGCTATTGATATTGATCTAATCAAGTATTGTTAAGCCATTCAGGAAGTATGATCAATTCAAGTATCAGCTATAATACAGTGACTATGAGTATGTTTCTCATTTGATGGGTGATCTTTTAACAGAATATTTCAATGTTGTTTGGTTTTCTGAAAGTTGCTATTAATATCTGTGCCAGTGAAGTTCTCCTCATAGTTACACATGGATTCAATGATATCCCAAGTAGATTATATTATGTGAAAAAATTTTAAATAGGATTCTAAAGTTGTGTGTAGATACACATGTATTTAAAGACATTTTTGTATAAACTTCCATAAATACTTTTATTTATTGGCACATGAATGAATGAATTCTAGTTGTTAAGGGATTGGAAGGATAGTTCAGTAGTTAAGAGCACTAGTTGCTCTTGTAGAGGACCCAGGTTTGGATCCCAACACCTACATGTCAGCTAATAACCATCATTAACCCCAGCTCCAGAGGATCCAGTGGCCTACTCTGGCATCCATAGTAATTGCAAATGTGGGGCATCTTACATTTATATATGTAAACACTCATAACACATAAGATGAATAATAAATAGCAATTTAAATTGACTACTAATCTAAGTAATTTCAGTTACATAATCACTAGTGATGCTACTGAGAGAGTTACAAAATAATGTAGCTAGGAATTGGTTAGCTAGGAATTCATTCGAAGATCATCAAGTGCCTTGTGAGTTTCTCCCATCAGCAAATATCTTGGTCCTATCGATGACAGCATTTGAAATGTCCCAAAGTTCAATAAATCAGAAATATTCTGCATATATCACTTGGCATCAGAAAGGCTTCATGATACTCAATAGCTAGAGGAGTAACAATTTCTAACTTTTTTAAAGTAATTATAATTGTACCACTTTTGAATCTCCATATTACTGTTAAGCTTACTGAGAGAAATGAGAGTCTGTAAACGTTATGATGTTCTTAGGTATTTAGAAGATACAGATAGGTACATACAGTCTTATGTGTTTTTATAAGTAGTTTTCAAGTTGCTCCTGTTAGATTAATGAATAAACTCACTATTTAAATAGATATTAATTATACAAATCTGACAAAAGTGTAAGAATCCAATGTTGAAAGTGTTGGAGCCTTCATATAGCTATCAAAATTCAATTTCATTTCATTAATTAGTTATCTTTTATCTTAAAAAGTAACTTTTTTTCAGGCTCTTTTGATCTAGTGTACAAAATAGTGCAGCTGCTGCATTCAAGGAGTTTTAAGATCAAAACCAACAATAAAAGGACATGAAATAATATGAGTAAAACCAGAGTGAATTTAAAACTGCATGTACACAGAAATGTTGCTTCTTTAATTTGAGGACAGTAATAGATCTCCATTCTACTGATCTCCCAAATTCTACTGTTTTGAGGTTTATGGGGACTTTTAAGAGTGAAAAAACAAGTAACTATGAGAATAGGTCATGGCTGCTCCTGGCTGTTTCTGTGGCAGCCTGTGAAGGCTCTTCTGTCACATCACACCGCTGTCCACATGGCTATCGCAGATGCCTCAAGCACTGGCTATGTACAAGGATAAGTAAGAGAGTATGTAAACTGCTCTGCAATATGTCAGACTATGAAAATGAACACAAAAACACATAAGTGATAATTAAAAGAATGCAGAACAAAAAATGAGTGCCGACCATATGAATCCAGGATGGAGAAAACTATACCCTCAAGCACACAGAATGCCATCACTCTAACTGCACTCAATGAAGATTTTTATTGTGAGGTCAAATATTTCCAAATATTTCAGTTTCAGTATTGAAGCATCTTGCCATTGGAATCTGATGTCATAATAACAATACTTCATCCAGTGAGGTTGCTTTTCCTTCCCAGATCATTACTGAATCTTGGAAAAAAATCTTTTGAGTGCCAAAGCTTTTCGAGTTTCTTTTTAATGTCACTTATGTAATGCAAATGAGTTTCTCAGCTGTATCTGCTGTGGTTTTCTCAACATCGTGTTTACGTTTTATAGCACGACTATCTTAGATAGTGTTAGAAGAAATGTCAATTTTGAAGTAATGGTTCCCATGACAATAAAGAAAGGCTTTGTGCTTAAGCACAGAGGAGACTCAAAGAAAATTGCGAACAGGCTCCTGCTAGAAGGATGAATATAGCAAGCAAGCTTGAACCTCTCTCTTAATCCACAAAAGTATTGTCATAAAATACAGGGCTTTGTATTCATCTTAGCAATTCTATTTTCTTTCCTTCAGTTTGTAGTCTGTGTGAAGCTACGATCTTCATTCAATCACATTATTAATCAAGTTAAAAGTGGGCATTTCTATTTAATGCAGGAAAAAATGAACCCAAAGCTGTCCAGAATGGAGAAAAATGATATGCCAAGAAAAGCACAGTTTCTGCAAATAATAGACAAGGGACATGTTCACAAAGGGGAAGCTGCTTAGCTATGCTGATGAATTTAATCCTGAACCTTCCTGGGTTGTCCTGCGGACCTAGAAAGATGGTCTGACCTTCTCCCTTTCCATTATTCCAGAGTGCAAATGCTTCTGCTTGACATACAAGATAAAATCCAGTTACCCAATGAATGGCCAGAGGCACACAACACTTAGAAATGTTCTATGTACATAGAAGATGACAGTATGTAACCATCCAATGACTTCATTTCTTTTACATTTGTTTTAAGGAAGAAGACCATTTCTTCTATCAGCTCAGTGGTAGATGATGGCCCAGACTTCATTTCTCTATCTGACTTTTGTAACAGGCAGACAGGAAATATGCATAAGTTATCTTATGTAATTCATTCCAAGCCGATAAAATTTTAAAGTTTTAATGTTGGCAATAAAGTGCACATGAATATATTATAATATTAACTCCATAATAGCTCCTTGTTTAGTTTTATACATTATCCTGGTAATTGGTCTTCTTTGTTAGCAATAAAGAAGTTAAATACTCGAGAGTACCATGTACCATCCAACTAGTCCTTGAGGCAATCATCATGCCTTTTTCTTCCATAATATGAGAAGAAATTGCATGATCAAACACAGCTCCTGACTGCCAGGGACATTATAAATTCAAAACATGTCCATCTTTATACTTACAGCTGCCAAATTTCAGGGGACACGAGTGAGCATCCATTGGAAAATCCTCCAAATGCATTGGACATTCTGCTTGAACTGTAAGCCTGAAAATCAAAATTCCATTCTTGGTAAATTTTCTTTTAAGTTGAAATAAATTACTTTTCATTGTTTTCAAAATGTTATGAAAAGGTGAGACTTTCATAGAGGTTTACATTGGGCATATAGAGATTTAAACACCTTTCTGTTCTTTCTTAGGGGACTCTTCACGGAACACTGGCACGTGCAAAATCAGAACATAAGTAATAACAGTTACTTAAAATACTTTGATCAACAATTTATACTCTGTAATTTGTCTTAATCAACATCACTCTTAATATTTGACATATGACAGACTTTTAAAGCTGTAACATCATTTCCCTCATCATTTCATCAAGTTACAGAGCAAAGTCAATGTAAGAGTTCAGTACGAAACACCCAACTGTGAAAGAGTATCTTCATCTGTTGTATATAGCAATGTCTAGAAATAGATATAAATAATATCAATGCACCTCGAAAATTATGTTGTTCAATTGATTGTTGCTTAAATTATGGATACAATTCATGAATACCAGGTGCATTTTTCTGTATCTAGATATGATAGATATGACATAGAAAATTTGTTACAAAGAAAACTTCCAGTTATTTGCATTTGACATAAAAACAAAGTGGATAAAATGAGTACTGAATAGAACTCAAAAAGCTGTTGTAACAGGGCTGAAAAAGATGATCATCAGCCTACACTAGCATATACCTCCAATAATGTATTTAAATAGAAGCCTCTGTAACATTTTATAAAAATATGTACTCTGTGGGCCTTAATCTATAGTAATGAATTGTTAAAGTCATCAAGGTTATTATACCCAATTCTCAGTGTCATTTGTAAAATATTACATCAAAAAAACATACCTCATTGTATACAACAGAGTCCCATCATCCTGGATGCGCAGCAACTTGTTGGGCATTGTCATGTTGTGAGCCACTGACTTTTTCCCATTGTGAAAAAAGGTATCTGGAGTCCAGATTTTACTAGCCATTAAATTGTTAAGTCGAAGGATATTCATAGGGCCTTTAAATTTTAAACGTTCATCTTTCCATTTTTGTCGAAAGAAAACGTCTATTGTATATTCCTAAAATACAAAATTGCAATTCCTTTGAAAACTGTAAATGTTTTAGAAATAAGAATACACAATAAAATCCCAATGAGATAATATTCTGAATAGTATACAGAAAGAAGTATTGCAAGAAATAAATTTTACATCAGAAAGATTATTCCTTTAGGTTATCAAGAAATGATGCTTCTAACAATGGTGTAAAGCATGTGTATTTGCATAATTAGCTACATATTCTCTTGAAGAAAAGGTAATAAATTTATTTTATCTGGCCTCTCGCAGTAGAAACAAGCTCTCAGGAAAATGTTTTATTGACTGCATCCTTTCAAGCTGCTTTCAAAAGGGTATGCTTGGGGCAGATCTGGAGGGGTTGTTTTCCCAAGAAAAGTGAACAATCAGCTTTCCAGTAGAAAAATAAATAAATAATAAAGAAAAAGAAACCTCTTTTAAATTCACTCTCATATCTGTAGGAATCACTGCACCCTTGTTGCCAAAGAAACTGTTGAATATGATATTTTTTGATTCTTAAAAATATCTGGTGATATATCATATTGTTAGCTGAGAATTTTTAGCAAATGATGAATTCATCAGAGGTTAGTTACTAAATTAGTTGTAACAGAAGAGTTCTATCAAGTTATTAGATCTCTTAGAGTATGAATTTTTCAAAATAATCTTCAAGCAAAATGTGCATATATGTTATGGAAATATACACATGCACACATACCAGCTTGTGAGCAATTCCTCCAGTTTAATTTTTAATTTTTTAAGATTAGTTGAATCCTGCTCCTCTTTCTTTCTCTCTTTTCTCTTCTCTTTCTCTATTGTGCATGCTCTCTCTCCTCTCCTGGAGTTTAACTTAGACACATGATAGCTCACATGTGATTAATACAGACAAGCTGTTGGATGGTAATTTTTACAATGCATATTTGTGCCAACCTTACATATGAATAATCAAAAGTTTCAATTATACTCCTAACCTTGTAAATTCCAAAAACTATATACAAAAGTAAATCGTCATGCGTTTGAAAATACGCATCTTAACAAGTAACGATTTCACTTAAAGAAAATTCTTGCTATTTTAAAAGGACAGATGAATAGGATCCCATTATAAGAATACATCATTTGCACAAATCCATATTAACTGAATGTTGCCTAATGATCCATCAAAACTTGTCTGTGCAATGAGGATAACTATCAACCACAGATCATAGCATAAATAAACGAAGAAGAGTAGCCTTGGTTAGTTAATGTGTTTTTAATGTATAATCTTGTTTAAATAGAACTCAAAATAGAAAAGTTAGATTAAAAAATAAGTCTTTGTATTCTGATAATTTTCTGTGCAAGTATATCTTTTCTGTAGTGATCTCTCAAGTTCCTGAATCCATGTGACATGAGTTTTGCAGAGAAACTGAACAGAATTTAAACCTTTGTATAAAACTTCAAATAATTCTGGGAAATTAAGGTAGGCATTGTATGCATGTTGCATTGACATGAAAATCATATCCTGGATACCTACTTACCATAGAGAAGACTTTTAAAGCTTACAAGTAGAACGTATCAGGATGAGTTAAAAATACTTTGTAGGAACATTATTGGCTTTGAGATCTTCCAATATCCCATGTGTGCCTAGCAATTCTATCCAACATGATCTGTATCTTTGTTTCCGAGTGTCACCAGGCAAACATGTAACCATTTAGCCTTTAACAATCCACTCTCCCATTTTCCAAACAGAGTAATCCACCTGTATGGCTGACCACTTCTCTGTTTCTTGATCACTTGGAAAATGTGTTCCTGTTTTTGCTCCCCTTAAAATTCTCCTACACTGGAAGATTATTCCTATCGCCAGAGTATGTTTGCTGCTTTTCCAGAAAGGAATGAGGACTTTTATATATACTTTAATTTGCTTCAAGATATATAAAAAAATTATAAGGAATATCATATAACTGGTGAGATGGCTCAGTGGGTAAGCTGTCAAGTCTGATGATGATCTGAGTTCAATGTAATTTCCATAACCAACACAATGGGTGTAGAGAACTGAATCCTACCAGTTGTCCTCTGAAGTCCATATATGCATGCAACCCCCCAACAAACTCACAAATATATGTAAAATAAAAATAATTTAAGAAATTTTAAATACTGGTAATGGTGATACATACCTTTAATATCAATGCTAGGAAGGCAGAGGCTGGTGGACATTATCAGTTTGAGGCAAGCCTGGTCTATACAGTAAAACCCTGTCTTAAAAAAATCATGCTGGATGTCCCTTTAATCTCAGCACTTGGGAGGCAGAGGCAGGCAGATTTCTATGAGAATGAGGCCAGCTTGGTCTACATGATGATTCCAGGCCAGTTGTGGCTACAGGGAGATCTCAACTCAAAAAGACCAAAAATTAAATAATAAATAAAAACTTTTAAAATATTATAAATATAACTATAGCCTTGCAAATACATTATCATAAATATTATTCAAATCTGTTTACTCCTACTCAATTATATTTCCATGGTCCTTTAATAAAAAATTAGCTTGGAGTAAGTGCTTACCAAGCACATACATGTGTTGGATGGATGAGAGTTTACAAATGTGTATCATAACCCAGGAGCCAATGGGCAATGATGAGGACACACAATTAAAGCACAGATTTAGGAAGAAAAAAATAAAACAAGGACATATACTTGTATAACAATCATGTAGCAAAAATACAAGATGAAATGGGTTGTGAGGTGTCGGGTAATAATAAAGAATTAAAGATCCATGTAACTAAAGATTTGGAGAAAATCCTTATACCCATGCCAAATCAATCAGGAAAAATCCCAGTGTAGAATAACGGAAATGAGCAGCAGCAGACCCCAACCTTAGCTGAAGAGCTATTGGCAACTGAGTACTGATGGATGAGGGTGAGGTGTTTTTATTCTTTTTTTTTTTTCTTTTCCTTAAGGAGTGACTTTAGATAGGCTGAGTAGACTCCAGTGGATGAACATTCAACAAGGGACAGCTGAGTACAAAATGTTGACCTGATGGGACTTGACATATATGACAGACTGCATGAAATCCAGTGTGGAAAGGAAATGGGGCTGCAGATTGGGGGAGGGGGTCCAAATTTGATTGAGATCTATTATATGAATTTCAAAAAAAACTCAATAAGTTAATTTTTATAATCCTTCAACAAGTAGATTCAAAGGAGAGATGTTCAGAAGTTTTATCTCTATGTGTGAAGGATCTTAAAGTTACTAAATTGTTAAGACTGAATTGTGGTGTTCTGCACAGTGTGTTGATATCTAACTTGACTGACTTCATTTTATAGTTTCAATGACTTAAGTTCAAAGAGTAATAATAAGTTGGTGGTAATGGATTTTTTTCCAGGACAGGAAAGAATACAATTGATTTCCCAAGTCCTTGGATATCTAGTATTTTTGAGGAATATATTCAGTAATAATTTAGCAAAATATACCTTCAGTAATAATTTAACAAAATACACCTCTTGAGATGCTTTAAAAATAAACTCATTTTATGAACTGAAGAGAAAAAATATATATTGTACAGAATACAATCCTACTTCTTTCTGCAGATGTGGCTTTAGATAAAAATCAATGAATTTTCTGTTTTTGAGATTTTAGGAGAAGAACCCAAAAAAGTATGTGGTTTTCACACAATGTTTTTCCACCACTAAAAATCTGCATTTACATAGCAAGCTCCTTAGTGTTATTTCCATAATTTGTACTGCAAACAAGGAAATCACTCACTTCTGCACAGCATGTTATATAAACATGATTTCAAGGACACATTAACTTAGCGAAGACAGCATATTCTTGAGTGCCAACTACATTAATTATAAGTCAATGCTTGTAAGCCAATTTCTGAAGAATTATGTCTACTCACTGAAACACACCCAAACTACAGAACTGATCTTGGAATGATTTCTCTTCTACTCATACTTACTAAGTGTATTTAAAAGTACTACATTTATTTCTTTATAGGCTTCTTTTGCTAATAAAGACTAGTTTCCCCTGGGTAAATTCCAATCAGTGTTGTATCTCCTAGAATGAATAAAAATGTGGTTTATGAAGCAGGTACATAGCAACTAAAAAGTAAAAATGAAAAAAGAAAAACCACTGGGAATATACAAGAATATTTAGGCTTAAAAAGATATTTCTTTGTATTTAAAGATAGAAAACAAATTTAGTACAGTATTAATATTGCAAACATTTTAAAAAGTAGGACATTTAAGAACAGATCAACAGAATGCCAATAAAACCAATTAGTATGTGATTGTAAAGTCCTAAATACACAGATGTTCAATCAAACAGAAAGAGCAAAACACCATAGCTATTTCAAACACTGAGGAACTAAAATGCACGAACTTTCCTTTGCAACTGATGGCCAGGAACGTTTAAATAATAAATAAGAGACTCATACTGTACATTTAGATACTAATATCATATATTTAAAACATATTAACAAGAGCATTAAATTGCTTAATAATTTATATAGAGAAATTCATTCTGAAATAATTTGTCATTTAAAATTTAGAACAAGTTTGTTCAATATAAGCTGTGTGATGGTGCATGCTTCTAGTCCCAGCACTTGGGAAGCAGAGCAGGCAGATCTCTGTGAGTTCAAGGCCAGCTTGGTCTACATATTGGGTTCAAGACCAGCTGAGGATACAGGAAGACCAAAAAATGCAACAAGATTATTAAATATAGAAAAATTATTCCTGTTTCATGAATGGGAATATTTCATAAAGTCTATTTAAAATTTTAAAGGTTTGAATTTCAGCTTCAATGATATGTTACCATATATTACAGTCTCTTCATTATACGAAGCTACAAACAACCATTCTTGGTAGGATATCACACTGAAATGTCCTTCTTTCATCGACCAATGAAGGGACACAGTGAAAGTTAAAGAGTTATAGAAGGTTATGGGAATAATTGAGTGATATAATCTCTAGAAATGAAGTCTCTTTAACAAGTTTCCTTGATCTGATGGTGGGAAAACATGGTATCCTCTTACAAAAACATGAATGGAGTCCACCAGACATGATGGAGTTATAACAAGGGACTTTGTGCCTACTAGACACTGTAAGCTAGGAAAGAAAAAGCCCAATGCCAGGAATAGACTTCCATTTGTAAAGCCGTTACTGGGCACCCCACAGACCTTCAAATTTTACTGGCCATTAATCCTGCTATTGATAACCCACCATAACTTCACAATATAACCTTATTGCTGAAGACAGTACATACATAAGCTTTGAACAAACAAAGAATTCAAGCTGGTGCTGACTTCAAGGCCTCATGGGTACTGGCTAGCTTTCATAGTGCTGGAAATTCCCATGCATGCTACCTGAAGAGAAAATGAATTATCAACTTTGCCCAGTTGTAAATCTTGCAGGCTACAACAACAGCTGGCCTTACAAGATATGCCAACTGGTACAATCGTGGCACAAAAATGATGAGAGTAACTAACTTCTTTCTAATTGGATTTCAGCTCCACTTCATAAGATGAAGCTCATAGCTCACATTGATATTAGGCCTAGGAACCTTAGACTGTGCAGGTAACCTGCTGGGCAGAGCCTAATACAATTATTCTGCTAAACAGATACCGTATTAAACCAACTCTTAATGACTTATTGTCATAACCACAGATTAATGCATATCTGAGCTCTCAGCAGAGAAGCTTCCTTATGCAGCAGATGATGATTAGTACAATGATCCATAACTTGGCAGACAGCAAGAGACTGTAGAGCGATTATCCCTGAATAGGACACCTACATTAAACTTCTTCCTCCCAAGGCTCAGGGATAATAGTGGAAGACGCAGAAATAGTGTAAGAGCCAGAGGTGGTAGATAATTCATAAGGAAACAGTTTTCTAGACAGTTGGGCGATTACTTGTATGAACTCACAGCAATATTGAGAGCATGCACTTAAGCTAGACAAAAATCCCAGTAGAGAAGTGGGGAGTGGGGAGGAAGCCACAACCCTGACTGAGAAACTGTTGGCAACTGAATGCTGCTGAGAAAGAGATGGTCTTGTTTAAGGGTGAAGATCTCAGTAGGCTGACCAGACTGGATTCCACACCAGAGGTATTTGGGGCAACAAATTTAGCTCTATAGGTTTTATTGGGATGAGGATAGCATAGGCAGTGTGGACAAGCGAGGGGATTTAAGTGCAGTCAAAATGTATTGTTTGAAATTCAGAAAAATTCCATAAAAACAATAAATTATTAAAATTTAAAAGAGATTAAAGACCTAAACATAAGACTTAAAATTGCAAAATTTCTTTTAAAAAGTATAGGAAAGAGGCTCTGGGACAGTGTGCTTTCAATGATTTTTTTTAATGCTAAATATTCAAGAGCTAAATATTTAGATGCCAAAAGCAAAAATAAACAAGAAGGTCTACATTAAATAAAACCACCAACATAACCACATAATGGAAATACCACATAGAGCTTGGGAGAAACACAAACAACTCAGTTGAATTAAAACTATTAACCCGACTATAAAAATTAGTAAAGTGCCTAATGGTAATTTTTCTAAATAAAATATTTAAAAATGCCTTATGCATATATCAAAAGTGGTTCACTATCACTAGCTACAAAAAATTGGAAATTTAATCACAAAGATATACAGTTTTACTTATATACTGAAATATATTTTATAAAAATTTTTAAAAGTTAAAAGAAAAGTAAAAGAGACAAATAACACAAGTATGAAGAAAAGGAACACCTCCTTGAACACTACCATGAAATGCAAATCAGTTCAGTCACTGTGGAAACCTATATGGAGGTCTTCAAGAAAGAAAAGCAAGAATTCCATTTGATCCAACTATAGCTCTATTGGGTATGCATCCAAAGGAAACAAAATCATCCCAAAGAGTTATCTGCACTCACATGTTCATTGCAGAGTATCCACAAACAGCCCCAAATGGAAGCAACATAAATGTCCACTGATAGAGAAAGGAATAAAGAGATTGGAAAATAGAACATACACACATATTTTACAACTTTAACTAATAAATAAATACTGCCAGTTGTAACAAATATGAATGGTTCTGAGGGATATTACACTAAATGAAATAAGCCAGACAAATAAAGACATTAAGGCATAGTTTGATATTCACAGATAATTTTTAATGTAAAATACACAGAAATAGAGAATAATATGATGGTTACCAGGTGAAGCCAGAGAGAACACTGGAATAGGCCAACATCATGAAAACATGGAAAATTAATGAACAGTTCTATAAATATGGAGCATTACCTATTTGTAATGTTAGTACATATGTTGTAATGTAAGTATGTAAGGAAACTAGAAAGAAAAGATCTTGGTCATTAGATTCTGTTGTACATAGGAATCTTGCAAAAAGATTGAGTTTCAGCTGCTGTTATTGTAAAACCTAGACAACTCTCTGGGAAAATGGTTATATGAAATTGCTTGTCTATATTAAGCACATCATTAAGCGTACTCAAACATCATGCATATACTTCAAGTACATTCATAAAGAAGTTTTTCCACATCAAAATGGACTAAAAAACAATAGCAAAATTTAAATTACTGGAAATAATATTAATATGAGAATGACAGTTTCCTAAAATAAGTATATTGGAGAAACTGTGAGCAGATTATTTAATCTCTTCTCACATCAGATGAATGATCCGGAAAAAGCTGACAAAAAGGTAAACAATGGCCCAACCCCAGTGGTACATCAGATGTGAACCAGGCAGGGAAAGAAAGAGATTTAAATTTAAATTAAGACATTGATACATAATTGCACTGGATGGGTGTCTTTAGGCTGTGGATGCATTAAGATACTCTCACTTTTGTGGAGGTGTTTTAAAGAATAAAGCTTTCCTGAATATGGTCAGTTGAGTTTCTAAAGCCTGTGGAATAGGTTCTGTAATCTTAAAATCTTTGCATAATTTCTTCTTCCCTTCTCCATCTTGTCCCCAGCAATCCCTTGTCATACATATACAACGACACACTGCACTGCAGGAATATTGACATACATGCCAGGCTTCTAGTGTGTCAAGTCTTTCTATGCAGATTTATTGATTTATGCAACCATCACTCTTCTTCATTAGCTGCCTACATCTGATCACCTCTGCTTCTCCCTGAGACAACATCTAGGCAACTGGAACGTTGGAAATACACAGTAGTAAGCCCTTGAATGACTCTGAATGACAGAATAATGAGGTGAATTTTTATTCTCTTTTCTATTTTTTTTCAGACAGATTCTTTAATAGCCCAGTAGAAGTGGAACTCACTATGTAGACCAGGCTAGTCTAAGTCTCACAAAGATCGGCCAACCTCTGCCTCTGCCTCCCAAGTTCTGGGACTAAAGGTGTGTGCCACCACACCTGGCTAGAAATTTTGCTTGCTTTTATGCAATAAGGAACTAAGCAAAGAAGGAGAAAATCATCAAGTGAGTAAACAATCTCAGACATTGTATCTTTTCCTGCATGTAAATATGCCACTCTTTTCACCCACAAATGGAAAGTGTACTTTATGCACATATATGTTCATTTTGTTTGTCTGTAACTATATTAAACTACTTATATTATACTTTATTCTGTAGGATAGCTGTATGTTTCAGAACATAAACATGTCAAAAATAATGTATAAATAGGTTTTCTGCTGTCAGAACTCTACTGTTTTAACCTTTGGGAGCATATTTAAATATTTTCTGGGGGTCACTTAGTTGTAGCAGACTTCAAGGCCAGACAGAATATTTTTCTAGCCCATCTTCTACAGTATCCCTGAGTATCCAAGGCTCCAGTTGTAGTGAACTTCACATTTCCCTAAACAGAGAGAGCTCTTTCTTAGTGTGATAAAACAACTTTCATTCTGAAGCTAGATCATCTTTTGTCCTTCTCAGCTAGCTTCCTTTTCTGGAAACCTTTGAAAATTCTAGATCTTACATTCACGTTTACTCATCCATACTTCGATATTACCATGAACACACTATTTTAAAGTTAATGATTTTTCTTAGCCGCATCCTATTATATTATGAGCAATTTGAGGGCAAGTTCTGATTAGCCTTGGATGACTCAAGTCCCAACTTTGTGATGGATACATTATTTACTTAGTAAATGCTGTGGAAACACATAGACAGAGGCACGCCTCCTGAAAGCCCAGACTGCGAGATAAAAAATGATGAATTTTGTAATCTAGTGTGCAAAGTCACACAAAAGGAATGAGCACATCAGGAGATAGAGCAGAAGAAAAAGACAGACTATTTGAAATGCCCTAAAAAACACTGGAGAAAATTAAATTTGAGCTCGGCCTTGAATACATAAAAACACTCTAGTCGGCAAGGCAGAAGGTCAGGTTAACAAGAACCAAGAAAATCATGTACAAGGGAAGTGACTTGTTAGTGATAATGGCATGTTCGGCAAGTAGGGAGAAGTTCAATGCAATCTTTAAAAATAAAAGCCTCGCTGAGAATTATAATGCCTTATAGCTGCTGCCCTCTGTTGCACCTCCTTCTCAACCACGCTGCTTAAAAATGTTGTCTCTGCTCCCTCTCTCCTTCCTCACCTCCCACGTGCCTCACCCACTACAATCTGGTTGCTTTTACCACCATCAGCAAACACCTCCTTGTTCTTAATCTAATGACATATTTAAGCATTTTTTTTTCTGGGCTTTACCATAGAATACGAGATGGTTATTATCTCACTACTTTTGCAATAACTCCATATACTGATACTGTTAAAACCAGTATTTGTCTCTTGGTGTTACTACCTTTGGGTACTGACCATGGGGTGTGAAACCTCCCCATGCCTGCCAATGTACATATAGAGTCATATCCTGGAAAATGTATGTCTGTAACACCAATGGACAAAATTATTCTTCTTAATCAAGAGATACAGGTATTGTGCTATTTGTCTAAAAGGACAAGTTCTCCCTGACTTGCAACCCAGGAAAATAGCATTAAAACTCTGCAATTTGTATTTTTAAGATTTGCTTTATTTTTATTTTATATGCATATATGTACATCTATTTGAATGTCTGCGACATATGCTTGGGTGCCGTGGAGGCCAGAAAAGGAGTCAGATTCCCCATAACTGAGCTAAAGGCATGAGTCTCCATGTTTTAGGGACTGGAAACTAAAGTTGGGCCCTCTGGAAGAGCAGGTAGCACTCCTAACCACTGAGCCATCTCTCCAGCCCATGCAATTTTCATCTTTAAAAACACTTTAGAAATCAATGTAGCTTATTAAAAAACAAAAGAGTGGTGATGGTAGGAAATGTCACTTTGTCCCTAGGATCCAGAAGAGTTAGTACTGATGTTCTAAGTTCACAAAACCCTCCCTGCACCAGAAAGGTAACAGAGAGACTCAAACCATTTTTGTTTGCCGTCTTTTCTGGAACCGTTACTCAAGCCCCAAGACACTACATCCAAAAGATGAACACGTTCTTTGGTGATGCTGTAAACAACTATGATATTTCTACAAGAGTGCCACTCTTAGCCTATCCCTGCCCAGTTCACATTTACATCTTTCCTGAAACACAATCACTCTCCAGCTGATTGTCTCTTATTTTGTCCTCTAATGTATAAGATGTATGACACTCCAACTCTTAAGTCTATCCATGTCTAGTGCTTCCAAACTATGCCACATTGATTTCATAATAGATCTTTGCTGAATTCAGAATAAGGCTAAATATTTAATTATTAAATGGAGATGGTTATGTACCATAGCTAACAATTATGAATCTACAGATTCCAGAGGAATCCAGTAAGCATCTAGCTTAATACAACTGTAGTTGTTTCCAATGCAGATGACCATGAATCACATTTTGCGTAACACTTTACGTATCTTAGGACGGGACTGGAAAATATCAGATGTGTAAATGACTGTTCTCTGAGTCTAATATTCACATTCCAAAATGTCTCATAAATACATTGTTCTTGCAAGCTGTAAAAGGACAAATGTCATCAATTTATTTCAGATGTCCAGTGTTTCTCATGTGCATAGCAAGCTTTTTTAGCCGATTGCATTAACAAGTGATGATCTCTTGAGGAAGAATAACAATAATTCTATCATGATTTTCAACTAGATACTAATATTTAATAGCTTTATGTACTTCTCTGTGAGTGTAACTTCTGAACTACACATTAGCCCATTGGCTTCTGAGGATTTAAGATAATATATTCAATGATTTTAGAGAGGGGGAAATATTAGACAAGGAGATCAATATAATTAATAAATCAAGATCATGATTGTCTGCTTGCTAAAAACCTAAAGGTACACACTGGATAATAAAAAAAAAAATCACAATTCTGCTTCATGGCCCAAGGACTAGGATCAAGCAAAGAACAATTACCTTTGATGAAATTCTTAGAACAGGTTTAGATATAGCAATCTATAATTGTACCACTAATGTCTGAAGACTATAGACATACAATGAAAATATTCACTAATATGGGAAAAGGTATTTTATATAGAAATTCATGGGAGCACAGAACAAGCGTAAGAGACATTGCTATTGGGCTCCCACCTACTACAGAGATTGTCTTTTGCAGATATCAGTGCATTCTAAAACTTAATTAACTTCTTACTTATTAATTTTTAAATGTTGAAATAAAAGATTTTTTAACTTAATTGGAAGCACTGAAATGAGAATCATTAAATGTAATTCAGATGCACAACTTTCTTTTGGACAATTACACTGGTTACTGATTTCACGACAGCTGTGTGTACATATGTGTCTGCACGACTGTGCCCATGCACATGTATATGTGTGCATGGGTGTTTGTTCTTCAGGTCTTAATTCTTTTTGCTATGTTGCTTTTTCCTCTCAGGCTTGTGTCAAGATAAATCTACATCACAGATCTGAACAGGCGATCTTAGGGGTTTAGATTTTGCTGCAGTTTATGTTTTACGTACACCAGGCAGAAGGAAGCGTATTGGCTACAAAAATAAGATTAAATGTACTGTTTATGTTTTTTTTTCTTCTTAACAAATTGCTCCTATGAGAGATTATCTGTATGTCTCCAGGTTCTTTTTTACTAAGTGATGAAATGTATGTGCCTTTCCTTTCTCTTTCAATGGTTTCTGTTTAGATTAGCAGAGATAATTGTCTTTACTAAGCATGAATTCAAGTTTTTCCTCATTATTATTCTTATTTTTCAGAAAAGGAGTATAAGTCAGTAGTGAAAAGACTTCATGTGGTCATAAGCAAAACAAAGTCATTTCATTTAAAAAAAATGTACAAGGCTATTTTTATCAATGAGTTTCCTTTTTTCTCTATAGAGTTGAAATGTGATCATGTATGTTAATGTCAGTTGTGTTACACTTTGTGTACATATACATATATGTGTGTATTTATGCATATAAAATCTTCTCAAAATTAATTTTCTCTAATTTCATAGATATCAACAAACATAGAAGTGCACCTCTTCAATGATCAGGCTATTTCTTGTTCTTTACTTTGCACCTTCTCTCTATCACATATTACATTGGAAATCAGAGCTTAATATACATGGTCTCCTATCCTCCTTTCCCTCTCCTATGATAAGGAGATGGATTCTGTCAACACTCCTTGTCCTTTAACAATGATGCACTATGCAGCGTCATGGCTTGTCAAGGAAGTTTTCTGGAATCTCACTTCAAAGTCACAGCAAGAGAAGGGAGTTCTTTATAGTTCTTTTTGGAAGTCTTCTAGAACTGGCTGGGAGTTCCAAATCACCAAACAAAGCAGCCCTATGGTCCTCTTCAATACATCCTCATGTATTTATTCAGCAGCTGCAAGCTATGGAGAGTCTTCACTGAGGTGTGAGCTCATTGCCTTGGGAGAACGGCACTCCTGAGCATCTGCCATCCTTCTCAGGTTCATGATTCTGCACTATCAGAAATTGCTTTTGTCTCTGCACTTTGTAATTCTTATTACTTCTTTTATTAAAAGTTTTTTTTTTACCTCTTTTGGTATTTAATCACCTCCTACTAGTTAATAATGCATCACATTAGATTTTGCCTGCTGAAATTCATGTTATAGATATCCCCTTACTGAACTCTGATGATGGGTACTGACACTTTTAAGTATGTAGTTCAAGAGATTTCTTGCAAGGGAGGCATTGGTAACAAATAATAAACAGGGCATATCTAGGTACACATATCATGGGAATACCATGACTAAGAATATTCATATGACTGTTTAAGGAGACCTGTTCTAACGAAAGATTAGATTTTTAATATTCTCAAATGGACTTTTCTGCGTTCTCATGAAAGGCAGATATATCTTGAAAAACTAACAATTAACATGAGTACTTGAAAAGGGGTGTTTTATTTTGTTTATAGATTGAGGTATAAAATACGTAAATTTGTCTATTTTTCTCAGAGTTATCACAGAGAGGAAAGAAATTGGGAAGAAATGACAAGGTGGGTTTGACTGGCAGCAAAGGACAAAGACATGTCTTCTAATTCTCATTCTCTAGACCTTAAGGTATTATGGCCCAAGAGGAGGATGCCTGAGGGCTAGAAGAGATTGTGAGCCTCCAAGTTGATAGAGAAGCATCATGGGATAGGAGATGCAATGTGGAGGCAGCAAGCACATCGGGGGTCAAAAAGAGGATGTGACCGAATGTTACAAGGTACCAATGAGAAAAATATTATTCAACAAAAACTTCTATCACAGAGCACTGCAGTAAAAGTGGAAATGGAGGGTTGATTTACTAGCATGTTCATTTATAATTAAGAATTTATTCTAGCCCAGTCACTTGTGGCAGATCAGCTTAATTCCTTAACCTATCTATTTCATTAAAGAAAAATTAGTAAACATCAGTCAACTAGAACTGAAGATTCTCTACATTCAAATTTTCTTTGGATTGATTTGCATGAGCCTTCTATGTATGCAGATTATATGACGAGGCTAGCACCTTATTCAGTGACCTGAAGTCTGTCTTCACATGCCACACTTACCACTCTTGGTGAAGAGCAATTACCTATAACACTCTTCAGTCTTACGGAAGTTCAGGTTGTCCTAATGCTAGAAAATTATTAGCAATAATATAAGAGATTTTTAAAATTAGATTCTATGATGTATCTATGTAGACAGTTTTAGGGGAAAATACATAATGCAAATGACTAATTTAAATACTTAAGATAATGATATATTCCATAGTATACCCAGATACACATCCTCAACTTTTTGTTGATATGAGTAGACATGAGATGGATAAAGAAAGATATGACAACAAAAATACTTATTTACAAAAAGTTGCTCTCGTTTCTCAATATAAGAAAAAAGGAGTATTTTATCAAAACAACAACAAGAAAAATGTACTCACCATATCTGTATCTGAGACAGGGCCAAAACTGGTCACATAGATGTTAGTGAAGACTTCAGTGATACTGTCTAATATGAAAGAAAAGAAATTTGGATATAGATTTTGCATAGTAGACGCCATTAGAGAAGGAAGGGGTTGAGGACCATTGTTACAACCAACAAGAATCTACAACGAGAAGTGCTTCCACACAACTCCTCATTCAGCATAGGTAGATGGAAATTCCCATTTTAGGAGTACATTGTTCATTATGAACAGTTTTTTAGGAATGATCTTAATCAAACTATATTAAAAAGTTATCAGTAATACTGACAATAACTTATATTTACTGCATGATAGTCTCAAGTTGATGACTAAGCTAAAATTTTCAGATGTCATTTCATGACAGCATGGATTAATCGTTAAGAAACAAGTCTAATTACTTAGTATATCTGTATATCTTTCCCATAAACACAAAACAATTATAACTTATATTACAAATTACATCTCAAATATACACATATATATCATATTTATATAGAAAGCCTTATAATTTAGTAACTAAAAAAGTAACTTCCATTTAACTATATTGGATTCTTTTCAAACAACTTTTGTTCTAAATGTGCTTACAACTGTCTGAAATAATAAGGTTGAATTAAACTGGATTCTAAAACTATAACTTACAAAAATACAATTAACAAATTTGATTAATTAACCAGGGGATTTAGATTTTTTATTTTAAATGAAGTCAAATATAAGTTAAAAGCTCAAAGCAATTATTTAAAAGAAAAACATTTAAAATTTCTAAAAATATATTAATTTTATGCTTTCCTCTGTTTTTTTTACTCTACACTAGGTATTCTTCAAAGGTTTTAAAACACAATAATCTGAATGGAAAACTTAGGCAACAGGTTCTCCACTGCATGTCTATAATTATACATGACCCAGAGTAAGCAAAAGATGCCAGAGGAACCCCCTCCCCAACAACTATAAGCTTAGAGAGAACCCAGTTTTAAAATGCAAGCACTCTGGGCTTCTGAGTCTTCAGGCTAAATTAAGGTACTGTATCACAATGAATGATAAACTGGAAACTAGATTTATGTTCTTACTGACTACCTACTTCCACTCTCTGAGTTCTCTGTGTCACAACATAATGCACCAGTAAGTATATTTATTGACTTTACTTTGTGTATCATTTCACCACTAAAACTGTATTTATTAAATCTATTAAATAAATTAAATTTATTAAATCAGACCCTTGGAACATAAATAAATTAATACAGTTATTCTTACCTGATGCATGTCTGAAATGTCTACATAGTGCCAGCTTCCTAGGCATGCAATGTGTGCAGAACCATAGGACACCTTGCTTAGAGAAGGTTTGACATTTGGTTTTTGCGCTCTTAAACTTGTCACTGTTTTATTTTTTAAAAAAAAAAACAAATGTTCTGCATTTTTATTTTAGACTGTATCTCACAAAGTATAATTCTGTTTTGGTCCTAAATTAAACACATTATTAGATATCTTAATGAACCCAAGATTTCATTTCCTTATATAATGCATCAATCATGTTACTGTATTTATTCAATACACAAAATAATAATGATTCAGACATTAAAGATATCTAATTAAAATGTTCATGGAAAGAGAAACTAAATCATCCTAATATTACACTAAATACAGAAAATTACTCCCCCATGTGAATACTAAATTTCTAGAAGTGAGATGACAAAATCTTGAATGCAAAGTATGTGAATAACATTCACTCTATGCTAAGGGCAAACAACAGGTAAGGGGTACTGTCAGTACCTGGTATCTATAAGTATCTGCCAGGTAGAACTGAAAGGTAAAAAATAAAATGAGCCTCTGAGCTGTAACAAGAGAACTACCTAAAGATACATAGATACATATATGCAAAGTGACCACAAAGAAAGTCAATGTTTTCATAGTTTTGGCAAACATTTCATTGAATTTTTGTGTATTTCAAACGGAACATAGAACAAAGGGTAAAGATGATACTAACGAATCTCTCAATTCTCATTAATGTTCTCGTTATTGAAGGCCTTCAAAAATATTGCTAAATAATATATTCATTTTTAAGGGATAGTCTCTCACTGTGGACATTCAGACAAAGGAAATTCAGAAAAGGAGTCCAGATCTTGTGTATCTAAGTTATCTAAGTGGCAACTGAGCCAGAGAAAGTGGTCTTTGGAACTGAGATTTTGAGAATTTCAGTGTGGATTGATATACACAGATTGAAACAAACAATGTGACTCTAAAATCAAGGTGGATTAATGACTTATTTCAGTTGGACAATGACCAATATTTTAGACATCTAACAATTTTCAGGATTCTACGTTCAAACAGCAATGCATGATTATTACTAAACTTTAAGAGAAAGGAAGTAAAACAAAAGAAAGAGATGAGATTATAGAAATAAAAATTATTTATGTATGTTGTAACAGGTCTGTAAAAGATCGTCTAGAATATATTCTGTTTGTATTTTCTTTTCATCTGGGAATTAAAGCATGGCAGAATTGTTACATGTTACTGTTTATCAGATTCGTGTATTTCAATAAGCAAGCAAAGACGCTTGCTATCTGGTAGTACCCTTGGTCTCTGTGTTTTAGGAACCATGAGTCGTGCTCTAGAATCCCGAGACCTGAGAGTGAACAGCCAGAATGAGGTGCTGAGTCACAGCTGTCACACAAGTTACCAACTTTCCTCTCCCAAGGAAGGATAATTGTTTCTCTGCCTTACACCTTTAAGTGTTCTCTCCTCAAAGTAGTCCTTCACTGTTCTTCTATTCCTTCTAATTCATTTTATTTAATCTTTTTTTCCCATGATACTTGCTACTTAGAATAGGAATATTTAAATTTGCCACTGTTTTAATATTTTCATATATTTTACTAAATATTTGTGGTTCCTCCCTAACCAAGATTCAAGCACTTAAAGGGATAGTGAGTGTGATATTTCTATTCACTATTTTATAAATGCTTACTTTCTACAGGCTCTGTCATGTATTAAATATGCACTTGAATAAGCAAATTATTTCCTATTATAGTTTTTGTAGAATACCTACATTTAATAAAATAATTCACCAATATTAAAAACATAGCCACATAACTGCCACTACATATAAGAAGATATCTCTATTTTTGTTTTACGCAGATATGTTATTCATAGAAGCAGGCCAAAAGGTTAGATAATGCTCTCTGAGTGAAATAACAAAGTCCAGCAAAGATAAAGTATAACTTGAAGAAAGCATTGATTCTGTGCAAGCCCAGGTTGCTCTGGAGTTCAGGTAGCTCTCAGCCGAAACATGGGCCATGAGTGCCCTAAAAATAATCAACTATCAACTTTACGTTCAGCTTTAGAAATGTCAATGGTGTCATATACAAATATAAGTTCTGCACATGCATTTCTCTGGATGGAAAACCTTGTGAAGTTGATAGCAAATAATTTGATAGAAATAAATAATGCATATAACAAACACGGACAAAAGCCTGAAACTTCTAAACAATAATGAAAACCAGAATGGTAGCTATCATCGGAGGAAGGGGAAGACCAACAGCCACAGACAGGACTGAGGAAACACCATGTACATTTAAAGTCAATTTCTAGTTTATCCTAGAAAAATTTAGCAAAATCCTTTCTAATTTGATGAAAATGGCAGTAGAATAAATCATATTATTCTCCACATTGTTGTGACAATTTGAAGTATTTATGGGGAAAATACCCCAAAGGGAATGCAAAATGAATAGATAAATAATTTTCAAGAGTTTAAATTAATTCATGAAAATTTGTCATCCACTGACTAAGGCAGGATACAGGAGAAGGTTTACTTACAAAATATTTTTAAAACTATGAGAAACTATAATGTAAAATTAATATTTCGTGTTCTACAAGATTCTTTTGACATTGGTATTTGAGAGAAAAAAATATAAGTGAAGTAAATGTCTGCCCATGAAGAATTCACATCATAAAGGAGGGGAAAATGAACACTGCAGTAAAGAAACAAGGTGACAGTAGACCGATGCCAAGAGAAGTATCTCAGCTGTGCCCTTGAGGGCTGTGCTTTAGATATGCAAAGGTAGTAACCATTCTCTAAGACAGCAAAGTGGAGGAAAGGAATTCCCGGTGGGGCATCCTAGCTCCTATAGTGAAGTCTCAAAAATAGGTTGCAATAAGCTTAGCATGAAAATAGGATGAAATATCAGATTAAGAAGAAAGGCAGAAAATGTGTTTCTAAAGAAGTGACCCACCGCTCTTCTAGGAACAATGTCACTTCCTGTATTTCAGATCACATGGGGTTTGAGAATAATGAAAGTCAAAACAAGAGAAAAGCTGCTTTCTCTATTTTTTTAAGGTGATGTAACTGAAATACACTTTTCATTCTCACCACTTGAGAAGACGTTTAGAGGGTGAAAAAAGGATTTCAGTAAATCTGTTCAGGAATAAAGTAAGGAGGGTTGGAAAGTAAGTGGAGGAGAACACGAAAAGAGAAAGTAAAAAGCACTCCTTTTAAAAGCTTCTCAAACATGATTTTCATTGAAGTCACAAGCGGTTGGCCTGTGCAGTGTAATGCAATGTGTAGAGCAGTCAAACTTTCCAAACAGAAATATCTAACACTCAGCAAGAGTAAATCCATGTTTTCATAAAAGACTGATAGGCATTTGGATTTAATTCTGCATGCAGTCTCATTTCTCTTTTGCTTCAGAACACACATGGATATTTTAAAATTTATTCTCTCCAACCACGTGTAATAATATAGTCAAGGTTAGAAAGGAAAAGCATAAAATAGGACAAAATTTGAATGCACAAAACTATTTCTGAGAATTTTTACATACACCAAATGAACTTATAGTAGATATATACTTAAATCTGGCCAAGCAGGCAACTCTATTAGTCTGAAAATGGAGACTGCCTGGTTTCCCTCACTTGCATTAATATGGAATCCAGGAAACTTACTGGTTGCACCAGTTAGATGTAATTAAATCAGAAAAATTCCTAAGTGCAATCATCTGTACATTAAAATTTTTCTGACACTTATAATTTGGCCTCCTACACCAGTCAAATTTTGGTAAGTACTGAACAGTAGTGACCATGGACCGATTGTGGTCAGAATGTTTTTTTTCAATGAAATGGTAAAAGAAATACATTCAGTATGGGCACTTACTGAAGTGTGTCAGCCACCATTGACAGATTTGAAGCAATTTTCCGTGGTTCCTCTGTAAGCATTTGTCATTGCAAATTGTGTAGAGTCTTCTTTCTTTTAGCTGTAGAATTTTTTTCTAGGATGAATTACAAGGCTATCATTGCCTGTGGTTAATCTCTTCCTTACTGTGGCTGACATTTTAGTTTTACCATTTTCTTAGTGTTTCAGACTATCTACTGAGAAGTGGAAATGTTGGACCCATTTTCTGGTTTGAAAGCATTGCTATTCAAACATGAAGTAATGATGGGATGAAGGATGCTTGAGTTACAGCTTAGGGCATTCATCTTTTTAACAATAATTTTCTCAAAAGTTCTATAACACAAAGGTCTATTACTTGTTCCACTGTTCTACTCATTTTAATTACTTTTTATTTTATGTTTACTTGCATGAATGTAAGTGCACCCCTGTGTGCTATACCTGCAGACCCAAGAAGATGAAGTTGGATCACCTGGAACCAGAATTACCAAAGGTTGTTAGCCATTATGTGGATGCTAGGACCAAAACCATGGTACTCTACAGGAGCAGCTAGTGCTGTTAACTGTCGAGCCATTGCTCCAGTCCCTCAGTGTTCTACTCTTAACACTCTGCTGACATTTCTATGGGAATATTGCTTTCATTCATCTTTCCTTACAACCTATTATTTGATTTTTAGGTATGTACCTTAAATAATATAAAATGCATCCTTTTAAATTGCACAATTCAATGTTCTTCAGTATAGTATCAAGTTATACTACACCACTAATATCTAAACTTAGAACATTTTTATCATCAAGATGAAACTATATCGGCTAACTGACACTTCTTTTTCTCACTTGCCCCAGATTGTAGAAACAGCTGCACACTTATATGTTCATTGCTTAGTTTTGAATCTATATGGATTTTTCTATTCTGTGCATTTCATTAAATAGAATATCTTTTATTTCCTAGCTTTTAGAGGGTTTACACATTGAAATAAATCTAATGATTTATTTTTGAGACATGGTCTAACAATACAGCCAAACCTGACCTGGAATTCACTATGTAGCTGAAGTTGTCCTCATATTTATGATGCTCATCCTCTTACCTCAGTCTGCTGAAAGCTGGGATTACAGATGTGTGTGAACCACCATACACAGCTAAGATAATAGATGAGGATTCTTCTGGACTATATATTCATTTATTAATATCAAAATATTTTAAAACTCCCTTTAGCATTCTTTTATTAGACATTACTTTTATGATTATACTGTAAATGCATCCATGCATGTATTTTATACATATATATTATGTATATATGTGTGAGTTCCCCAAATTAATTTTGGTTTTGTGTTCTAATGTTAATCTTTCATGGTGAAAAGCAGATACTTTATAATTTTAATTCTCTTAAATATATTATATTTGACTTTTGATATAAAATTTAATATATCTCAAAAGCAATTCATGTGCATTTGGCTGCCGGTGTCCATTCTAATTGGTTTAATCTGCTTTAAACTCCTGTTTCCTTGTTCATCAATTGTTTTCTCATTAGTGAACATGGGTACAGGATCCTTTGTGTTATATTTGAAATATAATTCTGTCTTTTCAAATATTTTGTCCATGTTCATATTATGTTTTCATTTCTTGTTACATAGATGTTTTCTAACATTTTAGTTCCCATGTTTCTTTGACTGAACCTTGTCTTATTTCATTAATGATTAACCAGGAGATTATAAGATTAACTTCTTAAAATTATCTAACTGGAATAATATCAACTTAATATTAACAGGTAGCAAAAGTCTGTTCTGTTTACAGTTTGTTTCTCCTCTTCCCATTTGTGTAACGTCATAGGTTTATACATCTTGAGCTCATTAACACTATATAGTTCTAAGTTTAGGTAGCTATTCCTATTGAAATCCAATAGGAAAGTGTTTGAAACTGGAACCCTTTTAACAGTGGTTATTCTTGGCTGCTTAAGTATTTTACATGTTTCTTGGAAGTTTTCCATTAGACAACAGTTTCTCTCTAGTGTCATTATTTCAGCCTAAAAAGATATGTTTATTATTTCTTTATGGCAGATGTGCTAGTGACACTCTCAATCTTTGTGTACCTAGAAATGCTTTATATTCTCTTTGTTGTATACTGTATATGTTGGAGAGTTTACTTCTCAGATGTGTAGATTGATATTTTCCATCAAAATTCAGAAGTCATTCACTATTTCTTTAAATTATTTCTGCTCCTTTCTCTCCTCGGCTCATCAACAAATACAAAGATTCGTGTGGCTTAAAGTTCCCAAAAGTCTTTGCCCTTGTATTTCTTTGTCACTCTTTCCTTCTGTTCTTCAAAACGAGTGCACTCAACAAATCTTTTTCAAATTTACCAATTCTTTTGAAAGTTCAGGTTTCATAATGTTTAGTGATTTTAAATTTATTTTCATACATAGAATTTCAGTGTTGCTAGGGAGACCAGGCTGGCCTCTGCCTCTGCCTCCTTAGTGTTAGCATTGAAGGAGTGTATCACCATCCCAGGCTTGGAAATGAAACTTTTTAAGAAAGCTCCAAACCCACCCTGGCTTCTCCAATGCCTGGTAGGCTAGTGCAATTCATGATATAAGTGGTTAGAAGACTGGTCGTTTTCAAGTTGAGCATGAAGTACAGAATAGCAGATGGGATAGAAAACATTTAAATGCCACAGAGAATGGTGAACTCATTAAACTACAACCATTTTTTTACTTAAATCATCCTAGAATTGTAACAAGCCTCTGGTTAATTTTGAGAGATGTAAGAAAGCCAGTCATACAACTTTTGTCATTGTTCTTGCTTCTTTCATCAAGAACAGATTTTGTAAGTGCCTCACTCCACCACTCTACAAACTTTATCACTGTCTCTTCTCAACTCATAAATTAGATTGTGTTACTTCAACTCATAACAACCTGGAATAGTTCCTCATCTCACTCAAAGCAAAAGCACCAACCTTTAGATTTTTGACATACACAACACATGGCGGCCGTGTTCCTATTTTTTTTTTGTTTCTCCTGCTACTGTTCTGTGGTCTGCTTCACTGATATCTTGGCTTTTTATAAAACATTCCAAGTCTTTGCAAAAGTCTGAGAGATCCTCTTCTCAGATCCATAGTTTGCTCTCTCATCTCACTTACCTAACTACATTCATGTTTCCTTGTTTATTCTAATGCATATTTATGTAGGGTCAATTGTATGCCAGGCACTTTCTAAGAACTAGCAAAATATTATTTTCAGTCTTTACTCAGATATTGACTTTTTAATGACCCATAATTGAACACTGTAATTCAAACTGCATCTTCCTTCATCTTTAGCACTTGTTTATCTCACTCCTTGTCATCATTACATAAAAATAAGACCTAAACGATTACGTATTATATTCATTGCTTAAAATGAAAACTTTTCTTAAAAAGCAGATACGGTTGTGTCTGTTGAGTTAATGAATGTATTCCAAAGGGCTGAATAGTTTCTAGAACACAGTAGTGTTCTAGTTAAGTGTTTGTTGAAGGAGCCACTGATTGAACCTCACTTAGTTTGCAAGGGGGAAACTTGGATTAAGTCTTCTTTTCTTTCACCAAAGCATACCTCAAAGCTATGAAATAGATTATGGGGATATTTGTAAACTTTTAGGTTGAAAGGGGGCACATTAGAGAATAGTTTTTAACAGAATACAGAAAATTTGATATTCAAAGATTCTGTGATGGAGAAAAACCACTAGATGTGATAACTGAAAGCAAAAACAGTAAAGGAACAGAAAGGAAGAAGACCAGCATAGGTCATTCGTGTTTCACAGCTGTGTGCTCATGGACAAGTAGTTTGTTCTGCAAAATAAAACAACCCCATAGGCTTGGTGTTTAAATTGAGTTAGTTTATTAAATCGTATGGCAGACACATAGTATAAGATTATTTGCCATTTAATTACATCTGTATCTAACTGGGGAATTCTAGCCTGTGAATGTATACTACAGCCACCTTGTTTCCTCACCATCTCACTTTCAAGCACCTTAATTCATCATTTCTGAAGAGAGAAGGAACAGAGACTACCTCATAGGATTCATGGAAATTTGAAGTCTAGAGAAGGATAGGTAAGCAACTTGTGCCAGATAACATTGTTCCAAGAGGATATGCTCATTATGGATAATGCTACATTATAAGATAGCTACTGGAGTCTGAAAAGCAGATGAATTAAATCAGAATACAGACCAACAAGGAAAAAGAGCACAGTTCTACAATTTAAAGAACCCATAAAAGAAAATGAGCCAAGAGATTATATCAAGAAAGAAACCCAGAAAAATATTGAACTCAAAAGAAGAAAATATCATGTCCCAAAGATGGTACAAATGAAATTTTATGGAAAGAAATCTCACCTCACATTATCTTTCTACAAAGCTGCTCAACTTACTAGAATGTCAATGATGTAAAGACTTTGCACGTGGCTGGTCAAGGGTTAATCATCTTAGCTGGTTTTAGTTGCCCTGATATTTATTTCCTACCACTTTGTGTGATCCAGTTATCTTTGTGACTACTAAATAAGTTATTTTGGAGTATACAACAGACCCCTAACCACAATCAACCCCAAATACCAGACACCATCAGCTAACGTCTAATATGTAGAAAAGAAATGCCTGTGTCTGTTGGAACTCCCTCACTCGAGGAACTCACCAGTGCACTGAACATGCCTGCTGACCTCCAAGTTTCTTTGTTCTGTTACTACACAAACCTCATGAAACTGCTGCTACTGTGGAAAATGGAATTTTGCTAACCTGAATTTGAGTTCCTGGGCCACAGTTAGCTACACAGTGTTTCAGAATAAATTGTTTCTTGCCCTACTTTGAGGTGAAAACTGTGTTTTTACATGTACAACACATAAAAAATATTACAAATGCAATTAATACTTCTACTTGGATTGGACAAACTGCTAAAAGATGAATTATTCTGGGGTCTGGAGACTGGATTTAAGAGATCTTGGTGGCATCAGTTGAGTAAGAGATGTGTGCAGAGGCCAAGCTGAATAAGAAAAGTTGGAGATGAAGCAAAGCTAAATTAAGTTTTGAAGAAGGCTTAAGAAAATTGATCATGAAGGCGAGGAGGAGTCTAGACACATGCCAAAGGGAACTTTGGGATTTTCCTGTTGAGGGTGGAAGATAATGGAACATAATTAACAATGCATACTGGGAGCCTGAGATAGAAAAGGGGGGCTGACTATGCAGGAAGAGATCGATGACAATGGAAGCAGAACTTCTGAGTAAGCAAATATTCAGGATACTGAATGTAAAATAGGGGGCAGTGAGGAAGTGAAGACCACTGACCAAGACAACTCCATAGGGGACAGCAGTTTGCTGGGGGATCAAACTGCTGGGCTGCCTCCTGGGATCAGAGAGACAGTAAATTTGAACTCTATTTAAACCCTCACACAAGAAATCACTCAAAATAGATTAAAGACTAAAAATGGTAAAACAACTACAGAAAGACTGGTTATTGACCTGAGCAATTAATTCTTGTATAGAACCAGAAAGAACAATAAACAACAGTAAAAATGGACACATTATTTCACACTTAAAAGCTTCTCCCCAGAAAACCTCAGGATCAGACAGATTCACCGCTGATTTCTATCAGACTTTCAAAGATTTAATACTAATTATTCTTAATTTATTCCACAAAACAACATGAAAGGACAATACTGAATTCACTCTAAAAACCTAGAATTATCCTGGTTATGAAATAAAAATAAAATCCAAAGTAGAAAAGTTCTCTGCCAAATATTTATGCAAAAATTCTCAACAAAATCCTTACAAATCATATTTAGGAGCACAGTAAGATGATTACGCATACATCATGACTGAGTATGCTTCATCCCAGAGATCCAAGGTTGGTTCACTATGTATGTAAATCAGTGAACATAATATGTCATATAAGCAAAATTAAGGACTGAAACCATATAACCACCCTGATTGATGTCCCAAAAAGGCATTTCACAAAGTTCAATATGTCTTCATGAAAAAAAAAAGTCTGGAGATATTGGGAATAGATGGTGCATACTTTAAAATAATGAAAGCTATAATGCAATAATCCTATAGCTAACATCAACTGCACAGATAAACTGAGAACACATTCTCTAAAATCAGGGGACAAGGATGTTCGCTATCCCTTCTTTTATTCAGTGTAGTGTTTGAAGTCTTAACTGTAGCAATTAAGCAAGAGGAAAGACATAGAGGGTATAAAAGATGAGAATGAACGGGCTGAAGGGATGGCTCAGTGGTTAAAGGCACTGGTTGTTCTTTAAGAAGACCTGGGTTCAAATACCAGTTTCCACATGCTGGTTAACAACCTTCTGTAACTCCAATTCCATGGGATCTGACACCCTCCTCTGTCCTCTGTGGGTACTGCATGACACAGTGCACTTACACACATGCAGGCGTAACACTCACACACAAAATAAAAATAAATTAAAAATACAAATAGAGGCTAGAGAGATGGCTCAGCCATTAGGAACACTTGCTGTTCATCCAGAGGACCCGAGTTCTATTCCCAGAACCCACATGGCAGCTAACAACTGTCTGTAACTGCAGTTCTAGGGATCTAAGGCAGTCTTTATACAATATGGGTACACTTACTTACATGCAGGCTATGTACTTATACACATGAAATAAAATAAAAATAACCTTCATATACACTAGTTAACTCATTCATAGTTCAAAAGAAAGATACCTAGGAATGAACATAACAAAAGAAGTGAAAGACCACTACAACGAAATCTTCAAGACCCTGAAAAGGTAGTCAAAGAAGACACTAGTAAATGGAAAGAACCACACTCCTGATTAGGAAGAATTATTTCATGAAAATTACTCTTCTAGCAAAATTAATCTAAAGATTTAATGCAAAATCCATCAAAACTCTGATGTCATATTTTATAGATCTGGAAAAAAAATCATCCAATAATTCATATGGAATCACAAAAGACCAGGCTAGCCAAAGCAACCCTAAAGAGTAAGAACACAGCTGAAAGCATCACAAAACCTGACCTCAAATTAAAATGCAGAATTGTAATGATAAAGACAGCCTGGTACAATGCGAAAACAAACAGATAGTGGAACAGAATAGAGGACCCAGAAATAAACTAAAGCAATTAATAATGAAGAGAAAACCACAGAATGAGAGAAAATATTTGCAGTTCATACATCAAGCAAGGTGTTCATACCCAAATATATATATATATATATATATATATATATATATATATATATATATATATGAAACTCAAATACTTAGGAAACAAAGAACAGTATTTTAAAACCAGGAATGAAATGGAATATATATTAATTCAAAGTCAGCATAGGAATGGACAAAAGGTAAATAAAGAATATTTAACATCATTAATCATTATGGAAATGCAAGGTCAAACCACAACAGCACATCCCTGCACATCTGCTGAAATGGTTATTATCAAAATCATAAGAGAGGACAAGCATTGACAAGGGGTAGAGAAAAGAAAATTACATTATTCTTTGGGGTGAATAAAAATTAGAACAGAAATTTTGGATACCATGTAAACTGCCCCAAAACCTAAAAATATGATACAGCAATCCTAGTATTTTATACTTTAAAATTATAGAGTGGATTTTGTATGCTCTTAATAAGTGAGGTTATGGATATGTTAATTGACTTGATTTGTTCATTGCACAATATCAATAAATACTAACAAATCACATAGTACCCTAAAATATATTATTATTTGTCAATCATTACATTTTAATGAATCAATAAATTTTTAGAATTTAATGTCTTTCATTCTCTTTGATAAGATACAAAGAGATTTTAAAGTTTAGGTTCAAGCCATCACTTTCTAATAGTCTCTGACTGAAGGTGACTAATTAATCTGACTGAAATCACTGAAGAATCTCTCACTCTATTCTCAGTCTTAGAAATGTCACTCAGATAGATGACTTGTAGCAATTTGTCTCTCTTTGAAAGTTTCCAGCAATATATAGATTCAGCTTTCTTATGCTGAGGGAGCTAAATACACATGCCTTCTCAAAGCAGTAGTAAAGGAAATGCAGGAGGATAGGAAAAAGGACTGAGCACACATTACCTTGCATTTGGTTCCATTTGATTGAATTAACAAATATCTACCAAGGGCTTACTAAGTACTACACAGAGACATCCTCAGTCTAACAGTCAAGGTAGAGAATTCTTCCTGGGGGACACTGCTTGTGATGGCACATCCCACAGAGCAGTACTTCATCAACCAATTGCCTGCTACTAAGCTTAGGCCTTTGACAAGGGAAAGAAGAAAGGAAGCTTTGAAGATATCACATTTGTTATAAGCAATATTCTCCTGAAAGGAGATTCTAGTGATGCTGACACACTCAGGATTGCTAAAGACGGTACACTGAGCACACCCAGTATCTTACAAATCCAAGGGTACAAAGATTATTCAAAATACCAGCTACTATAGATCAAGTAAAGCTGTGTTTGTTAATAGCGTGTAGCTTATTATTCCCAATCCTGACATTTCATTTTGCTCCCACAGCCACTTACAGAAACTGGATCAACAGCAGAAAAATGGGGATTGAAGCATAAAAATTGTGATATAAATTATCTCTTGCTCCCAATATTCCTGTTAATAAAAAATTCTAATAGCCCATATCTAGTATGGCACAAATGTTTCTTTCTAAGATAATGAAATAATTTTAAACCAATATACAGTGAAGATTCTTCATTAAGAAAAAGTTCTAATATATCACTAATATTTAGTGGTTAAAAAACTTACTGTGATCTTTTTCTTTTTTATAAAATGTATAAGTTAAATGTACCAACCAATGTTTTATAATCTTTTTTATCACCTCCACATAATACTACCTTTGCCAACATTTCTGTTTACTTTGAATTGTGCTTTTCAAGGCTTGACAAGATAGTAGTCAGTAAAGTACTTCCCACACCAGCTTGAGGACCTGAGTACATATCCCCAGCACTTATATAAGGTGCTAGACAGGGTGATGCACACTTATAGTCCCAGTGCTGAGGAGGGTGAGACAGAAGGATCTCTGGAATTTGTTGGACAGACAGCTTAACTGAATCTGCAAGCTCCAAGTTCACTGAGAGTACCTGTCAAAAAAATAGAGTGGAGAGTGGCTGGAGAGATGACTCAGTGGTTAAAATAATTGACTGCTCCTCCCAAGAACACAGGTTAGTTCCCAACCTCTACATGGCAGCTGATGACCATCCACAACTCCAGTTCCAAGGGATCCAATGCCCTCTTCTGGCCTCTGAGGGCTTTGCATAATAGGGTTTACTTAAATACATGCAGGCAAGACACGTATACACTTAAAATTAAGAATGATTGATTAATTAATTGAAAATTTAGGTGTAGAGCAATTCACAAAGATACACAGTGTTGACTTCTGACCTATAATGCAGATATGTACACACACACACACACACACACACACACACACACAAACACACATCCCTAAACATCCCTATGCATGAAAATGAAAAGAAAACTGGTTTCTTTATTTACAAGTTTTTAGAAAGAGACATCAAATTCCAAATACTTATATAAGTAATAGTTTCAAGCACTGAAAACTCTTCCCTTTCTAATTCTAGTCTTGATAAAAGACATCATTCATTAAGTCAGCTGCAGGAGTCAAAGTTTTGTAGACAATCCAGACCCTTTTTAAAAATCATTTCTTTATTTGTCTATGATATTTTCGACAGAATGTTTTCTCCTCTACCACTGAACTTCAACCCTTCCACTCATTCTAGGAATCTGAATAATATTTTAATAGTTAGCATATAACAGGTACATCCCTGGTGCCTGCTGACCAGTAAACCTAGTCTCTTCTGTGAGCCAATGAGAGATTCTGTACCAATTTTTGTTTTTAAAAAGAGAATGACAGCTGAGGAATAGAACTGAGGTTGACCTGGGGCCTCCACTCTCATGCATACATACATACCTACATACAAACAAGTGCACTGAGTGCACACACACAAACATACAAAATTAAAAGTAAGTAAACAAAACAACACTCATTCCTATATAATGAGCATATGTCTACATTATCATAAACAATCATAGGATTATATTAAGTAATGTTCTAAGAAAATTCACTTTATCTTTCAGTGCTTCTATTTTATACTCACATGATTCTGAGAAGCATGACTTTTCAGTAGTGAATTCCTTTGGATTCCCTTCATATAGAGCAGTATACTCTAATCATGAATAAAGTGACACAAATTTTGTTGTATTTAAATGTGAATTGTATAATAGTCTTTGTATCCCTGAACAATATGGAATCAATTACATGTAGGAAAAATTTTATAATGTCAATTGCATTAGACCTTTATGGAGGGATTTTAATGCAGGGTTCTAGATTTAAATATTCAAAATCATATGTTTTGAGAATATTTGCTTTGTTTCAAGTAGGTATTTTACATTCAAGAACCCAATATTTTTCATCTATAGCATTCCAAAGTTAAAGACATTCAGAGCTTTGTTGGAAATATTACAAGCTGTTGCTATCTCTCCCTGAATCTCCTAGATTGGCCTCAAAAAGAAACTGTACTCATAATAGCAACAAAGCTTATTGATATTCCTATTTGATGATAGTATCACTTTCTTTTCAGCAATAACTTCAGCTTAAAAGAATATAAAAGGATGGAAAAATATACTGAAATATTAACTTCAACACATATTTCTAGATGCTGATGCTGGAGTTATATATATATTGGAAAATATTATGAATAATCCATAGCTAATATGTAATTTGGCACTTTAAGAAATTTCAGTTGCAGCCCTTAGTATTCTTTAGATCTGCTGAATTCCCTGGGTGAGATAACAAAAGAAATTTACAACCTATTAAGCCTTTAACATATGCCTATCAGGTTAAATTTATATATATATATATATATATATATATATATATATATGATCCAAATTTATCTCTATCACCACTTTATAAACTGGGTGTTATTATCCTTATCTTATCTAGTATCAAAACTTAGGAGCTAAAATGTGTACAGCTACACTGAAACGTATTTCTGACTTCACATTATTCTCATAGCCACTGTAGTAATAAAATGCCATTTTAAAACAACAAGTGCAAGACTGGGGATATAGCTCAATGATAGAGTACTTGCCTAGCGTGCACAAGGCTTGAGCACAATCCCCAGAAACATACACACAAAAAAAACTAGTAGTATATATTAATAAAGACTCCCATAGTCCTGGTAAGCAGTTAACACACATTATACAAAATCTGTCAAATAAATTTTTCAGGCTTATCATCTATATGATATATAGGTAATGGAAAAAGAAAGTATATTTTAATACTTGTTCATAAAATATAGATATATAAAATAGGTATGTATAAACATAAATGCATATAAACAAAAACAAATATACCTTTTTGCTCATAAAGATGTAGATAGAACATGTATTCTATATGCTACCTACATATGTTTCATATATTTATTTTGGTACTGAATTGCCTCAATTAAAATAAAAATAATTATGAAATTTGTTTTAAATTTGTAAACTCCCAACAGAGATACATATGTAAATGTACAGATAACAAATAAATGAATTTTATTCTTATCCTTTTATTCTTGTTATTCTGTCTTATAAAAATAATCATGGTGACTGCCTTGTTATACCATGTAACATCTTAGATAACAGACAAAGAATGTAGCATGTAACCATCATGGTCTTTGAGGGAAAAGAAACAAGCAAATAGATTATTACCCATAAGATATTCACAGATGGTGAGAACAAACAAGATGCTGAGGATTGGAGTGGGAGTAGGAGAGAGGTGGTAAACAGAGAGACATAGAACTGAAGAAGGCTCAGAGCTGGAGAGCTAATGAAGGCTCAAAGCTGCAGAGCTAAAGAAGGGCCAGAGCTGCATAGCAAAAAAAAGGCTCAGATATTGGAAGCTGATGAAAGCTCAGAGATTGGAGGCTGATGAACACTCAACATTGGGAAGCTAAAGAAAGGAGGCTCCACAGAAAGCCTCTTCACAGGCCACACTTCTATCTATTATTCTTTTATAAGATGAACAAACATTACATTGACTCATTTTCTTACAGAGTATCATGGTTATAGCCTTGAAAATAAAAGACAGAAGAGAGGAGAGAGAAGAGGAAGAAAAATAATAGACTGACTGAGCAAGCACAGTCAATTATTACTATAATGTTAAATACATTTTAAGAAGTCACAGGAGATTTAGACCTTTATTTAAGGGAAGACTCCATATATGTAATAAAAAGTTTCTATCTGGAAGTGAGTATAGGAGTGAGTTCAGAAGTTAGTAGTGAAATGAACTCAATAATCACAATAAAATTACTCTATCCCACAAAGAAATGAAAGGATGAAAAATAGGCAACTGAAACGAAAACAACGGTAGGACACTTGGGCAGTACTGCCAGAATTGCCAGGAGAGTTAAACCTGGACATGGCCACAAAAAGTTAATATAAGTTCTCAAACTCCATATTATCTGTCTTTTACACATAATTTTATTTCTTCTTCCTTAAAAAATCCAATCTTTTATTCTTTAAAAGTTTCACACGTTTACACAATTGCATCGATAGTAATCATCGACAGTAGCTCCATCCAAATCTCCCTTAATGCTCTCCACTCTGTCACGCTCTCAACTTACATGTCCTCTTTTTGACTGTTGTTGCTAACCCCCTGTGTCAAATTACTGTTCTCCATATGTTCATGATTGTGTAACCATCCACTGTGGCATAAGCACCCTCTCGGCAGCCACATCACCAAAGACTTACTCTCGCTCCCTCAACAGCCATCAGCTGCCAATAATCCCTCGAAAAGGTCTCAGGGTCTCTCCCAGCAATGCTGGAATTTTGACTGGCTTGATCTTATGCTGGTTTTATGTAGAGAGTCCCAGATGCTATGAGCATGTCACAGACATGTCATGCCCATAAGTGAGCATTTCACAGCTGTCTTCCTGTCCTTGATTTTGTATTCTATCTGCCCTCTCCTCTTGAAAGTTCCCTGGACCTTGGGAGGTTGATATAGATGATCCAATCATGGCTGAGTATTCAGTGTTATAATTTTAACATTAATACATTGTTTAACTTAAATACATTGTTTAGAACGAGATATTCTTATCTTCATCATTTTCCACTAAAAACAAAGTAGGCAGACAGGAAATGTGTTTTTATTGACACAATTCTAAAAGTCCTAACATTTGAAAAGGTATACAAACAAGCTGAAGCTGAAAACCAAACTTCCAATGCAAATGGTCACAGACCATGTTTAAGAATTTTTAAGTGTCTTCTTTTCGTGATCTTCGCTCATAAAATATTCTAATATAAATATTCCAATTGTTTTGCACCTGTATCCTTTCCCTTAAAGTTTGTCTTTCCTGTTCTGCTTGGACGCAATTTTATAAATTATTGGGTTTTGTTCCCATTCTGAATTCTTATATTTTTATATAAGCTTGTAAATTAATGTTTGAGGTTTTACTAGAAAACACTTTCCACTTGCTTAGCACTGCTTGTTCCTGCCATTCCTGGTCATCTTTTAAGCTGTTATTTCAGCTCTCCAGGTAGTTTTCAAAGACAGCTGTCTTACAACCCCAGCTCATAGATCAAACAGATTCACCCCATGGTTGCCTTCATTGAACTGAGAACGTGGAACTGTGAGGCTTTGCTGTAAAGGTCGAGAATCACTGTAAATGAGTCTTTGCATCTCACGCAGTAACAACATATCCAGTCTGCAGTTCAGAGACAGTTACAGCTAAATCAGGTTATTCCGTTTGTGCCCCGGCTCCCCACCTACGGCTCGCCTGCTTGGAACTGACACTACAGCTCTGAACTCTATTTACAACTATTGAATCACGATATTTTTCTTATATTTATGACTCACAGATTAAGAAAGAGGAAAACAAAGCAGAAATAGTAAGTAAGCTACATAATTTATTTTTCCTTTGGTCCTCCCAGAAATAATAACACTTGTTTCTCCTCTCAGTGTGAAGGTTTTGATGTATCCCATCTGTAAATGCTCACAAGAATATAAATTCAATACAGAAATGAAACGCATCATTTCCTGGAAGCATGGCGGCAGCTCTCTTTAGTTCCTGAGGATATATCACCACATAAAGAGAAGGATCGAGATCTTTTTCACCCCGGGAAGAAAATTTTTTTAGACAGATATTTGAGGATTTATTTAGTCAGGTAATTTCACCCATTGTCCATTTCCATTGACTGTACAGTAGTGCTCTATGTGGTCAGAGAACAATGACTTCACATCATTTTCAGAGCTCTCCAAAACTGAGAGCATTTTCTGCAATCAGGAAGGCTGTAAGATCCATATTGATTTTGGAGAAAGGCTGTAGAAAAATGTTCAGACCAGACATTTCACAGAAATGAACAGGCAGATTCAAACTTCGATTCCAGAGCAAACCAAGAGGTTTTCATTGAAAAGCTTTCTAGTCTTTCTGTCTTATTGTTTTCCCAGAGCAGAACTGTTCCCCATGCCCTTTGGTGGCACTACTACCATTTATTTATCACCAACGTCATATACATCATTTTCAATATGTTTTATGGAGGATATAAAGAGGTACAAACATGTTCACCATTCCTTTTTTAGGTGTATAAAACAATAAACTACAATTTGGAAAACAACAGTAGTTATGTTAACAATAATCCTTCCAGATGCTTAGGCCAGTACTTTGTAATTGTCCATGGCTTCCCTCTGTTATACACATACATTACATCAGTAATCTACTGACACTGCCATCTAAATAGATGAAGTCTTACAGCTTCTCCAGAGCACTGTTATACCACTTCGTACCAGTTACCACTTCTCTCACCTTCCAAGGTGATTTCATAACTGAGCTACTGCTTCCGTCTTTGCTCTGGGTTAAATTACTCTCATTACAGAGCACATGAATGGACTTTATGAAATATACAAAAGCAAATCTGCCTGTTGGTGTTCAGAACACTTCAACAATTCCCCATTTTAATGAGAAGCAATGGTCAAAGTTCTGATAATGTCCAAAACACACTGAACATTCTGAGTCATACTCCACATTGCATACCTGAACTCAACCCCTGATAACATTGCTTTTCATTGTCTTGGTGCTCTATCTCTAGGCAGGCTCACAACCACACACCCTTTAAATGGATTGTGCTGCTTGACATACCAGAAGGCAAACTGCCTTCCAGCCTTCATTACAGTGGCTTAGGACCTTGTCAAAATGTCAGCATCTCAATGAGAGTGACATTCACATTCCCATGTAAACTGGAGTTTATTGTATTAGTCACTTTTCTATTTCTGTGATAGAAACACTGGCCAAGGGAATTTATAAAGGTAGAGTTTACTTAGCTTAGGGTTCCAAAGCAGCAAAAGACCATCATGGCAGGGAGCAATAGTGGCAGATATGGCTACAGTAGATGCAGAAGGTAAGAGCTCACATCTTCAAGCAGAGAGCTACTGGAGACCTGGCAAAGCTTAAGAACTCTCTAAGCCCACCCCCAGTGATGTGCTTCCTCCAGCATGGCCACACCTTCTAAACTCCCCAAAACGGGGCCACCAAGTGGGGACAAAAATGTCCAAATACTTAAAGCCCATGGGGAATATTCTCATTTAAACCACCACACTGATTTCTCTGACTTATTTTCCTTTTATTATTATTGTCTTCAAAGTATTTATCACTGCTATGCTAGATATTTTACTCTTTTTTTTCTGATATGCTCATTATTCTGCTCCATTAACTAAGATGGAAACTCGAAGTGCTGGGAACCTGTTTGGGACTCTGGTAGATTTCAATGGATTTTGGGCAGATGCTGATATACAGTTGGCACTCCATAAAAACATATCAAATAATTAAATATAAGAAAAATGAAACCAAATACTGTCTTCTGAGGTATCATATGCCAGAGCTTTGGTAAGTATTTTGCTCACATTCTCTTTCCTCCTTCTACGAACTTGTGAGGTGGGTATTGCCCTTCTCGGCAACTGCAAAAATTGATATTTTGCAAAGTTGGTTATTTGTTCAAGGTTGCACAGCACATGTCAGAGCCAACACTGAAACTCATATCCAACTCTAAAGCTTGGATGTTAACTACTGTTCCATGCTGCAAGTAGCAACTGATTTCTCCACAGATTTCTGTGTAGGAAAGGATTTAAGCTTTCTGGACTGGGAAACAGAAAGTAATTATCCTGGATTATGCTATCCCTGGGTATAATCTTAATTTAGAAACTTTTTTCACAGGACAGTGGCTCATAATTTCCATACAGAAACAAGAGTGAATTTTAAAGCATTATTCTTTTTTTATTGATTTCATCCCATCCTCATCTCAGTTCTCCCCTAGAGATTAGTCGTCAGCATCACTAAGACATGATACCTGTTCTTTGTCTACAACTTATACAAAACACACACATTGATAAATTAAACATGCTAAAATTTACTAGGTAACTAATTTCAATCAATGAAGCTGTCTGGGATCATATAGATGAGATGATCAGTTGACCCTCAGTAACTGTCATTAGTTCCTACTGAGTTCAGCCAGAGTCTCAAGAATAACAGAGTCCCGGATTCATAAAAGAAGGGAAGCCCTGTCCTTGCACACAGTGCAAATGTATGCATTTGTCCCTCTTTTAATTTTTTAAATCTACTTTAATTTTATCTTATGTGTATGAATGTTTTGCCTGTATGCATGAAAGTACATCATGTACATCCAATGCCTGCAGAAACCAGAAGATCCCCCCTTGAACTGGAGTTGCAGATGGTAATTAGCCACTGTGTAGGTGCTGAGAACCAAACACGAGTCCTCTTGAAGATCAGCCAGTGCTCTTAACTGCTGACCAAGCCATCTCTCCAGCCACAGCGTTGACCCCTCTTCGAGACAAGACCTTATTTCAAGTTAGCATTTGTCACTCAGTAGGAGGGTAATTTGTATTCATGTGTGTCATTCTTGGCTCCGTTTGTGTCTTAGATTCAAAAGTTGCATGAGAGAGAGGGCTGAATACAATTATACACACTAACCAACCTGATACTGACCTAGCAGCCAGCCCTGGACTGAGCAGACTCTTAATATGTGCATTCTGATAAAAATACCCTCTGTACTCCCTGCTGAGGCACTCTCCACCCACGCCAACACTTTCTTTCTCATTTGGCTGGTGAGTCATATCATTGCTGGCAATTTATATTAAATGCTTCAATCTCAATGCTTGCTTCCTTTTTTTTTCTTTTGTGCTCTTATTTTCTTAACCTGAATAGCCTCACAGTTGCAAATGTTCATGACTTTCAGCATAAAAACATAGAAGAATTCAAACACAGTCAACAGACTCCAAGCATCTCACTGAACAAAACAATGTATTTTAGGACTAAGCATTCATCATGCTTTAAAAATTCTCCAACAGATTGTCTTTCTAAATGGTGCTTTAAACAGCAGTTGTCCCTTCCTTTTCAAGCTCAGGGAAGACATAATACATCCTTTGGGGTCAAACCATGTTCCATTTTCACATCAGTGAACTCTTTAACTGCAAATATTTTTCTTAAATGCATTCTCAAAATTCTTTTTAGATCAATGTTACTATTAAATTAAAGAAAGCAGGAGAAGATATTTTGTATGCACAAAGCATTTATTGCCTGAATTCAATAAATAGCCTGCAGGGAAATTATTGAAATATGTAGAACTTTTGATTCCTTTACTGCCAAAGCACACCTGGGTGAGGGAACCCCCAAGCAATCAATACTATGCAATGCATAGTAATTCCTCAGCATTACTGGGAGAAAATATATCATAAATTCCCTGCAACTTTTCACCTTACTTTGATATACTTACTAAAATGATCCATATTTCTTTAAAACATGAACAGGCTGATTAAAATATCAATTAAATAATAAACTCTTCTAGCTTTTTCCTACCACACATTCTATCAGATAATTAAATGACTGGTTTAAAAATTTTTATTTATATTTCCCATTCCTCATTCTAATTTAATATATTCTCGTATCATCAAGTTATTAACCTGAGACGCATGTGACCTTATCTCCATCTTCACTGAACTGTCTGAAATGTAGCATTCTTACTTCAAATAAGGTGCCAGCAATCACACCCTGTCAATCATTACTTGCATTATGGTACTCAATGTCCTTACCTCCTTATCCCACATTAAAGAATGCCATTTCCTCCCAAATTCACTCTTAAACTGTTAAAATTAATTTCTTCAACCACTGCTCTCTCTTGTTCTCAGAAAGTTTCCATAGTTCTCTGAAGTCAAATTCAACTTTCTTTTGCTCTAATTGCCAGATCTTCCCTAAAGACTTTGATAATATCCTCCTGTCCTTTCTTTCTCCCTAGATGTGCCTAAGTAAAATTACTTGTTGATGTTCTGCTTCTTTTTGCAGTCACCATCATCCTCCTGCCCACAGGAAGCATACCTGTTATTATCAGGGGTCTAACCAACTTACTGAGCACAGAGCAGTTCCTCTCCCTAACAGGCATCAGGCAATTACACAGCAGGCATATCAGAGTAACTTTATGTCTGAGAACCTAAAAAGCACGTAGGAAAACCACTTCCAAAATTCATAACAACCTTGGTGTTGCAGAAATAGCACAAAATGATCAGAAATTAAGCTCCATGATTAGCTTCCTCCATGTTCTGAGAGGGGCAGAAGAGAAATGATGTACCAGCAGCCCTGCACAGAACAGCCTAGTGTTAAGGTAACACTTATTCCTATGTGTCATTCTTCATGGACATTTCCCTCCATAGACTAGACGTTAGTAAAGAGCTACTTTCAGCTCCGTTCACTATATTCACACTTTCACAGAGAGGGCAGCAGAGACTTAGGACAAGTGAGACAGGGAGGAGAAAATAATCTGGTCAGCTCTACTCTCTACCATGTTTAGAATCTTTGCCCAACTGAGGTTGTTCTCTTTTGTTTCTTCTGATAAGCAGTAAGTTCTGTACTGACTGGTTATCCAGAAGCAGGTCTGAAAGAGCATCCCCTTCTGGCTGCATCATTTTAGCACTCTACACATGAAATGGTGGGCAGGGATGGTGGTGTCTACTACAGGCCCCACTTTCTGGGGTGAGATAACAGAGAGTTTGACTATGAGGACTCGGGTGAACCATGTTCTCCAATTTTGCCTTATAAATAAGACTGATAATCTCATCTCCATGCTTTCCTTTTCAGTGTTTAGTTTTTTTATTTGCTTTGGGATTTTAGGAAAGAAATAAAGGATCTTATTAAAGCCCTGTAGACCCTTGACAGTGAGAAAAGCGTTTTATCCCTCAGTATGTTTCAGTCTAGTAGGATTCCATGGAGTGAAACTACTTCAGATGAATCTGAATTTCTTTCTCTTACACTTTTCATAACCTTGAGCATATACTTAACCCCTAGAGCCTCTCCTTCTCAGCTATGAGGGAGTAGTATTCAACAAATCATTTAACAAATACATACAGTAGGCCATGCAGTGTCCTAAAGTTTGAGGTTACAAACTGTAAAGATTGATTAAAATGTCAACCTTCATAGAGTTTTCATTAGGTAAGTAACATAAAAAAATCCTATAACATAGTATCAATATGAACATTACATGGGCTTGTATATGAAAAACACAGTGGTATCTGAAGCAGAATAAGCTCTCAATGAGTGATGACAATGTTGACGATGGTGATGATGATGATTATGGTGATGATAAAGATGATAATTATCTTTAATTCACTGAGGAAACAATGCCAACTGTCTAGACTGTTACTGTAATTCTTCTTCTGTGGTTGTTTCTGAGCTTGTAATCTTTGAAGATATCACAAACATAATTTTACTTACGAAGTCAAAAAGGATGCTTCCAAACAGAATTGACTCCTCTTTTTAAAAAGTCACAATCATCATCTCAGTTTCATGGATTAGATATTAGGAGTCTCAAGCTTATATATTTTTAGTTGACATGTAAACAGTAAGGAAATACTGACACTCCTGCTCTTGGGTCCATTCATAGCTACACTGTCTTCATCAGAGAGATCTTTCACCTACATCCTATGCCAGTTGATGGTCTCACATGCTGCTTTGGATACTTGTTAGAATCTGTCCATTTGGATTCCTATCTGACCATGTATGATCAACCCACTTAACTCATATGCACTGACATTCTATGAATAAGGAATGCTGAATAATAATAATAAGATCAATAATCAATAATTATATTAAATTAATATTACTTACATTAAATAATTATATTAAATAATTACATTGTTTTCACAAGTAATCAATAATTATCACCAAGATCATTTCTTTCTCTATTCAAGTCAATCTCCATTAATGTATGCCTTTTATGTGGTCTATGTTTATTAGGCAGTCTTTAAATTAATCTTCATTTAAAAAATAAAAATAATCATTTAAATACCATTGTGCATAAGGATCATAAAATTCATATGTAGCAGAGGCACTAATTGAAATATATTTTTCTGACATCTGACTGAAAAATTTGGTCAAAACCTGTCCACATATGTTTCCATATTCACTAAAAATCACTTGCTCCAAAGTTAAGGTGTCAATATTTAGATTCCTTATGGGAATGAAAATTCTCTAAAACTTTAGCCCAGTTTTGTCAGAAAGTATAACAAAAAATTAGTTAAGTTTCCTTATGAAAGGGCAGTTGGATAGGGGGAGTTTCTCTGTCTCTCTCTGTCTGTCTCTCTCTCTCTCAGTGGAAAAGACTCTGTCTATTATTTCTGCTGCTAATGGGCAGGATCCGAGAGTTCATCCCCTTCTTCTTTTCCTTAAATGCTACTACATGGAGACTGGGGATTAAACTCTGGAAATCAAGGAAATGAAATCCGGTGAGTAATATTCAGCCTAGGAACTACACAATCTAATCCAATCAAAAGGTTTCTATCCTTGCTGTAACAGCACAAAGATAGGGCTAGGTTTACAACCTCAGAGGCTGTTCGGGGGCAGCTTAATATGCAGTGGTCAGACAGTTAACTCAGCTGAGGAATATAGACTGGATATGATCTCTAGCTAAATACAAATATCTGTAACAATAAAAACTACTACTCAGTTTCAAAGAATCACTATCAGTGGATATTTTACCCTTTTACTCCAGATCTGGAATTTTTAAAGAGAAGGTGAAACTAAATTTTTTTTTGTTGGAAATATTCTGATTTCTAAATGTTTAAGTTAATTATTTATTTAAAATAAAAATGGACCAATAAGACAGTTTGATCCCTTGAAATACGGGATAGCAAGTTTAGGGTCAAGCAACTGGATTGTAGTAATGGGGATTTGAAAAATAAAACAGTCTTAGAATTATGTTATCATCGCAATTTGGCAAATGCTAATACCATTAACCATGAAAGAAAGTCACAGCATGAAAATCAGTTTCCAGGGGTAGAATTATGAGGATGATGCCTAGAATTTACACTTGCAAAATCCATATATGAAAAGAGAGAGCTCATCTTCTGTATCCATCTACTCAATAAATAGAATTGCTGTCTACTTTCTAGAAACATACATAATACAAGAGATAGAAAAATGGATAAGGAGTCAGAAATACCTGCATTTAGATGTCTTGGATTCAGAAAACATTACTGCAGAGTTCTACCACCAGCGGTAATGAGTGATTTGCTCCACAAAGAGGTTGTGTGCGAGGAGAGGGTGGTAGTCCAATAAGACTTCCCAAAGGAATCAGCATTTAAATTACAACATGAAGAAAAGAAAACATACGGTAGAAGCAATAGCTTCTACAAAAATTCAAGTCAAATGAAAACGAAACAAGGTCAGTTAATCCAGTGATGAAAGGAAGAGATCTAAACAAAAGCTGGTGTCTATAAGGACAACTTGAACTGTTGTGCACTTGATCCTGAAAGGAGTGAGTGACAGGAGAGTTCCCATGAGCAATAAGGAACACATTCAAACCACAAAGCAGTATACGAACTAGAGAATGAAATTATTGAATTATCTTCTCAGATTAATTTTTAAGTTAGGGGATTCAATGAGACAGTTCAGAACCTTGAGGCATAGTCAAGAAACCAAAGAATTAAAACTAAGGAAGAAGTATAGAAAGAAGAAAAGAACTTGGAAAAAAAATGAATTTTAAGAAGAGTAGATCTAGGCGCTGGAGAGATGGCACAGTGGTAAAGATCACTGACCCCTGTTCTATTCCCATCACTCACATGGTAGCTAACAACTCCAGTTCCAGGGCATCTGACATCCTCTGCTGACCTCCGTGGGCACTACCTCCATGAAGGCATTATGCTCAAACACATAAAATAAAAATAATACATGAAATAAGAATTTTAAAAAGAAGAGTAGATCTAAGATGTCAAACAGAGTCCAGAATTAAGAAAAAGAGGGCTTGGAAGAGATGTCACCTTTTACATCACACACATAAGGAGTAAAATCCAAGATGTAGAAACAAAACCAAGGGTGAATACAACTTGGCAGATTCATCACTAGTTCTCACAATCACTTCCTCTTCAAACCTTATGAAGCTTTAACAAAAGCTCTTATCTGGACATGTCATTCAATGGAGGGAGGGGAGTACGTAGTTTTGTACAAACTCCTAATTGCTATGAGTCAAATAAACAAGAAAGCAGCCAGTGTATGCTTTCTGGTTGGACACACTTCAAAGATGGAGAAGTCTTATTCTGTTCACTTGTATTCAGTAACATACTCTCTCTCTATTTCTCTACAATGAAGGAAGATTGGTTTTAGAGATCTGTTCCAAGAAGCTCATTTTCTACTCTATTTGCCCTGAAGAATACCACAAAAGGAGGGAAAACATTTTAGATGGAAGGGGCATTGCAAGTCATTGTCCACAGGCCTGTCATACTCATATTTTAGAAACTGAGGTATAGAAATAATAACAGTATATCAAAGCTTGTGACAATCTAACGTACACTCCTTCTTTCTAATAATCAACCAGTTGTATTTAGGGCAAGGTGTCCAAACACAGCTTTAATTCTAAAAAGTAGATTTTACTTTCTTGTGCACAATAATGTGTGTTTTAAATCTTATACACTTTTCCATCACAGCTACTTCTGATGAAATTAGGGGCACATTGTTCTCTTTAGTCTTTAAAATAAAATATAATCAGTTCCCTACAAATTAAGGTTCCTTCAGGTTCATAATATAGTCCCTGTCTAACATTCTAACATAAGCCATATATAACTTATGAAGCATCAATTTCTTTTTATTTCTTCAAAGAGAAAAATTGGAAATAACTCTTGCAAGTATAGTCCCAGCAACCAGGAGGCTGAGAAATGAAGATTGGTTGAATGAAGAAGTTCAATACAACCTTCACAACTAGGTGAGACTCTGTTTCAAATTGTTATTATTTTACTATTATTATTATATGTAGTAGTAGTCTTTAAACAGAAAATTTTAGAATTCTGTGCCCTCAAGATTGTATGTATGAGATAATCCTACGATCTAAAACCATATTCAGAATTTGATTATTTGTACTTCATTATTTATACAAGTTAAGTTCACACATTTAAGTTTAGTCTTTTTCCTCTACAACTAGTTATCTATTCCCCACACATTGTTTTTCAAAGCAGTTGTTACCATGCCATTGTATTTAAAACGGGGTGTCATGTAGACCAGTGTTGGGGGTCCCAGCACTCAGGACCAGCCGGAGGCGGACCTATGGAGCTCCACCATGGGGGAGGGGGCGAGTAGGTGCAGAGTCAGCACACAGACCCTGGGAGTTGAGAGGAAAGTCAGCAGTGGTGGTCTGCTGCAAACTCAGTTATTCAAGAAAGAGCAGAGTGTCTTATAGGTCTTGTTAGCCAATTGCCTTATGGGGTGGGGTCCTCGGTACAGCCAATTGCACTTTGTTCCCAGGTGGATCAGGTTCCCTCCAGGTACTGGGCAGAAACTGGCTTCACAGCCAACCAGTGTGGAGCACCACACCCACCAGAGCCATTCCTCCATTCCTCCTGGCAGGTGGCCTAGCTAGGCCCACCCTGCATTATGCCCAACAGACCAGGCTGATCTTGAACTAGCTATACAGCCAAAGATAGCCTCAAATGTATGATCTTATTGTCTCTCTTTCCCAAATGCTGGAATTACAGGCATTTGTCTCCACGCCTAGTTTATGTCTTGCTGAGAATCAAACCCAGGGATTCATGCCTGTTAGGCAAGCACTCAGCTAACTGAGACAGAATCCCAACCCCAGCAACATATTTATTGTAATTATTCCATGTACATGCATCAATCATAATATGTTTATATAACTACAGTGTATTCATGACTACACAGAGAAACAACATTTTAAATTTTGTAGATTATCTACCTAAATTAATGGTACTAATAAATAGTACTCGCAATTTTACACAAGCTTGGCATACATGAGTAAAGAATTTGTGATTGAACTCTGAAGAAAACGAGGTTTGACACCACCAGTTTTTAGAAGAAGAAGCTATGGGTTTCTGGTTGAGAAAATTATATTAAAAACAAACACTGAGGGGTTAGTAGGAGACAGGTGTGCTGTAATGGAATGGGATGAAAATGGAGAGAGGAAGTACCTATGGAGGAGATAGGGAGGACAACACAAAGGAGAAGGAGGGAGCAGAGCTAAAAGAGCTAATAATACTGGGAATGTTTGAAAAAAACATAAGGAGACACATTATTTTATAAGTATAATTTATATATACATACATATATATATGGAGAGAGAGAGAGAGAGAGAGAGAGAGAGCGCTCTTCAGTTAAGAGTACTGGTTGCTCTTGCACGGAACCCAGGTTTGATTCCTAGCACCTTTAAGGTAGCTAATTCAACTTCAGTTCCAGGGGATCCAGCCACCTCTTCTGACCTCCTCAGGCACTGCATGACACATTTAGATACATTCAGGTAATACAATCATAAACATAAAATAAAATTTAAAAATTAATTAAAGTATATATATATGTATATGTATATATAGAGAGAGAGGGAGAGAGAAAGAGAGAGAGAGAGAGAATTTAGAGAATTTAAATAGAATAACCCCATAAGGCATAGTAATACACACTCACACAGGAGACATTTACTATCTCACAAAAATCCCAGTGTGGGGCAAGGGAAATCTTCCTTCCACTTATTTCTCCATGCAGGGGAGGTTCCAACCACTGCCATTGCCTTGGTTACCCCCAAGAATTTGCAAGTGAGACCTTACTCTTGGAATCATCCCACACTTCAGACACAGGACTTGGACACACTGAGCTGGTACTCTCCTGGAGCTTCCTCCTTGAAGACTAGCTTTCACAGTATCAGAAAATGCTACAAGGCTACGAGTGCTGCCAAAGGAGAGAAGCAATCATCAGCTCTAACCAGCATTAAAACCTACAGACACACCCATGGCTGACTCAACTAGATACCCCCAATAATACAATAGTAGCACTAGTATCTCAGGGAACCTTACAGTAATAATGAGCTTCTAATTGAAATTAAGGCATGCTCAATAGAAGGAATGCCTCTCTGGAACTGTAAACCCAGCCAATTAACAATGATGGGAGCAGTCACTGACCCTAGAGGAGAACCTACCTTTGCCACTTTTCTAAATCAATATACCTTCCAACTATATTCTAAATACTTATCCTTATACTCATGAAAGAAACTTGTATGCAACATATGGAAGCTACTAGAGAAATCCACAATGGGTCAGAATGCAGAGAATAAGTGATAGCGTGGAGCCCAGCTCCAAGTGGTACATCCACATGATCCCTTAACCTACGGCTCAGGAAACACAGAGGAAGGGAAGTGAAATATTTTAAAACCCATAAAACTGCTAGATGGTGACTTGCAAGATGTGACAGGAGTGCTTCCCCAGTGAAACAGCAACAATATGGCTGCCTGCACAAGGCCTGCACGATTACCTTGCCAGTGGGCATGCCAGTCTGAATCAGAGAAAACTCACTAGGCCTCACCTTTAGGTGAAGAGCTACACAATGGCTGATGAGGGAAGTAGAATCAGTTTGCTCCAGGGATAAAACCAGTTATGCAAAGTTATGCAATCTTAACTAATCAACCCTAAATTCATGTACATATGGGCAATAGTAATTAAACTCAGTGGGATATAGATATACATGGCAGATCATAGATAGACAGACAGGCAGATAGATGGATGATAGATACACACACACACACACACACACACACACACACATATAATTTTAGACCATGAAGTCATAAATTTGTGAGGGGACTGGAGGAGCTGGAGTATGGTGCTAGCGTGGAAATACGGTGTACTTAATGTATGAACTTCTCAAAAACAAATTATTTTAAAAGTAAAAACAAGAACTAAGGCTTAGAAAATGCGTAAGGGAGCAATATCTTGCATCATATTCTTTCTGGGTGTCTCCTGGAGTTGTAAAATAGTGTAGGCCATCTTCGAGTACTTCCTCATTCTCAATCTTTGGGCCCAGATCAGTGGCATTGCCAAAAAACAGAACCTTGAGCTTAGGATTCTAAATCCAATTCACACTTAACAATTACCATCCAGGTGGTTCCTGGACATTTTACAGAGCAGAAAATTAAGAAAAATAGATTTCTTGATGTTTCTATTGGAACATTAATAGAAATGGTAAATATTGCCAATAGTCTATTGATTACCCAACATATCTTCTTTCTGATAAAATATCAATTTTATTTAGGAAAGAAATGGGCCTAACTCCAGGGGATGCACTCACTTTCCCAGCTGTCTTTGTAGCTGAATGAAGCTCTGAGCTAAAGATGGAGGCCTACTTTATTGACAAAGGGAACAGATCTGGTGTCATCCATCTTTCTATTTCAGATTAACTCTGGTGGTTAGGCTAGCTAGACATGCTATGGAAATCCTGGATCAAGAAATGATAAACAAAAGCCGGAGAGATGGCTCAGCAGTTAAGATGGCTCTTGTAAGAGTACCAGGGTTTGATCCCCAGCACCACATATCAGCTAACAACCATCTCACTTGTATTTATGCAGGCAAAACACTGAAACAAACAAAATAAAATTTTTAAAAAATATTAAGAACTGAAACAAAATTGATGTATGTGTAGGGAGTGTACACCTTTAATCCAAGCACTCAGGAGACAGAAGCAGGTGAGTCACGGTGAGTTCAAGGACAGCCTAATCTATGTAGCATACTCCAGGCCAGTCATGGCTAAACAGTGAGACCCTCTCTCATAAAAGAAGAGAAAATGACAAGCAGAAGGACAGAAATAATACTAAAGATGAGAATATTCTATTTTGATATTCTATTTTGGAACTGGATCTTGCCATCTAGCTCTAGTCCTTCCTGCCCTGGTATTCAGTATGTAACCCATGCTTCTTCTCTCAACTTTTTAGTAGTTCTCCAAGAGCCTCATAAGTACAAAGTGTACAGGCATGCCCCCCTACACCTTGTTAAGTCTCTTCTCTCTCTTTCTCCTCTCTCTCTCTCTCTGTCTTGATGTCTTGTAATAATTCAGTTAGTGTTAGAGCCACCGACTATTGAAAACTGACCCCCACAATGAAGCCACTATAAATTAAATTATGTAAATTTCAGGTAAACGCATTGTTCCTTGGTGAAGGCCACTGTGAGGTCTCCTTTCACACACTGGATCATTGGATTTCAGTGCTAGCAAGCAGTTCCCTTCCTTTACAATTTCCATTAAGCCTGTAGTATAAAAATCTACTTGAGAGTATTTACTTTCTACTGTCTTCAGACAGAAGTATCTGAGTGTCACACGACCCTACCTAATCTGGTGAAAAAATTACAGAGATGGCATGACACAAAACTCTCCCTAAAAGGTTTCAAAGAAGAGGTATCTGCTTTCCTCCACACTTTCCTATCCACTCACTTAAACATGCACCTGCCCACTTCCTCATCTGCTGATAGATTTGGCTTAGCATCCCAGCTGTTTCAAAACAATAGCAACAGAGGCTGAAACTGCAGCTGCCTCCTGAAAATGATAGCAGTCTGGGAAGGAGATGCATCTATTAGAAGTTGGTAACAAAAATGACAAAGCCAGATTGGGTGATAACAGATGAAGTAAAATAACAAACAAGTAGGATTACAGTTTCACAAGCACCTAGATGCAAATGTCTCCATCATGATTCAACACCTAGATTCCGAGGAACTTCATCACCCATGTGTTTCCCACATAGTAATGTAAATCCTAAGTGACCCTCCTTGTTGAAGCTATGAGTCAAACCCTCAGTTTGGCATCAGCCAAAAATATCTCCAAGAGCTTTACGGGTTATGTGGGATGCTAGAAGGAACGAAAGTTTAAAGGATCCTTCTGCTAGAGCAATATTCTCCTCACTGTTGCATCTGCTTCTGCTCTCCTTTAAAGAATTCAGACACTAGAGGCTAAGGAGAGAGTTTAGTACAGTATAGTGCTTGCCTTGCAATCATAAGGATCTATTTTTGATACTCAGCACCCACATAAAAAGTCTGGCATGATAGCAAACACTTGTAATCACAGTGTTTACAAAGTATAAACAAGAGGATCTTTGGTACTCACTGGCCAGTCAGAATAGCTTAATTGTTGCACCGAACCAGTGAGCTCCAGTCTCCAAAACAGGGTGGAAGGCAACTGAGGATTGACACTCAGTGTTGTTGTCTGACCGCATACACTGAGCTCACACAAACACAGATACATGCACACACACACACACGCACACACACAAAGAATTCGCAAAGCATTCTTATGTACCTTTAGCCTTAAGTCAGTTTTTGATATTAAATCTATTCTAAATGGTGATATACTTTAATATAAGCATTGTTAATAACATGCTTTTATACAGATTTCCTTCTAAACTGCAATTCTATAATTGCTACAAAGTCAAAAGCTACTCATAGTCATAAAAGATATATAGTTTTTAGTTTTACTAATCTAGTGGCTTTACTGTACACCTTGTACTGTATTCTTCAATGGCCACGCCCTTGAGACTGAATCTAGAGGATTCACTCTATTTCTCACTCTAGGGTCCCCACTCTGGATGTAGTCGTAACATTCCAAACTTTTTCTGACTTTAGTAATCCTTTTCCTATTCTCCCAAGCAAAATCATCGGTTTCACATTTTGTGCTTCAATGACTACCCTCACATGCCCTAAATAACTAATTAAATCCCCCTCCTGTATTTCCTCCTACTCAACCCAAACACCAAATTTGCAATTTCATTTTCTTTTAATTAAGACTTCCTTTCTGGGTATGCAAATTTTAATCTTCCTTCTAAGCCTGTTTAGTATTTTAGTCCACTATTTCATTTCTTGAGAATTTAAGGAGTTTCTTTATATCATTATGGTAACAGAAATGAATTTGTTCCATTCACCACAGTTTGCTATCTCTAAACTGCTTAATTCTGACGTAACAAGTTCTAAAAAATTAATATAATATACAGGACCTGAGAAGTAGCTCATCATATTTTACCTAAAAAAAAAAATCTCAATTCTTCTTAAATGTAATTGAGAGTCAACAAGAATCTCTTCACTCTCCCTAAATATCTCCCCAAACATTAGTCCTCCCCCTCCAAACCACTCCTTCAGTTCAAGTACAGGCTAATTCTTAATACACTCACATCATTCCAAAAAACACCTGGTCTTTCTACCTTCTTTACAGCAGTAAACTCTCCAGGCCACACACAGGGAAGGGTTTGACTGAAAGGATGTCTAGGGTCTGCATCTGTCCAATGGCATTGCACTGCAGGCAGCCAGGAGCTTAGACTTTTATGTTCCATGCTTCCTACAAACTCACTTCAAATAAATAAGAAATGACAAATGGCTTGATATCTGGCATATGTGTTTTCATATATATATATATATATATATATATGTATATATATATATATATGTATGTATGTACATGTGTGTGTGTGTGTATCTTTCTAAATTATTCCCACTCTGTCACTCTTGAAATCTCAAAGGCAGTATTCTCTACGACCTTTAAACCAAATGAAGAGGATGGGCCTGATGCAGAACACAAGGCCTATTCTCAAGGTTGTACTATTATAGGCTCTTTCAGAGACCCCAAGAGGTCTGAGTCAGAAGGGAATGCAGGCTAGATGCTCAGTTGCCTGATGCATCTGCAGGAGCATCAGCTCCAACCTCGGCTAAATGAGTGAGGAAGAGAATGCCAGATTTCACAGCTTTTCAAAGAAGCAGAGACCCCTGACGTCTGCTGTTTACAATGCTTCCATCTGAGCCTCTAAGTACTTAACAACTAACTCAATCTCTTCCTCTCTACACACCTTGCAGCCCACACTTCTATCTTCCCCTCACCTCCTCAATTCCATATGCTGAGGTCTCAAACCATTCTCATCACCAGACATGCTAGCATGACCCAGGTTTTCCATTCAAGTTCCTGATACAATCCAAGTTCAGTTAGTGGGGCATTCACTATTAGTGTAATACAGAGAGCTTTGTGTGAATACAACCTTGTTTTCACAAACAAATTTATATTCACTAATTGATTATTCCAACTCATTACACATCATAATTAAGAACACCATGAAAGGCATCTTTCTTTTTTATAATGGTTTTCTGTTCAAAGATTCTAGATATACAGAGATTTGTAGAAAAATGAGACTTGATAAGCAAAAGACGCAGAAAACATTTACTTTCCTTAAAACTATATGACACATTTGAGCCAGGCATGATGGCACACTCCTTTAATCCTAGCATTCTGGATGCAGAGACAGGTAGATGTCTGTGGTTTTCAGGCTCGTCTGATCTACATAGGAAGCCACAGTATCACCAAGGCTACATAGCGAAACCTTGCCACCCAAACCAGAACATCTATATTATATTTGTTTAAAAGTTATTAATTTGTACATGCCACAGCTTTTACAAATTCAGTGTAGTACTAGATGTAGTCATCATTGTAGCTGTAGTAAAAGCAATAACAATAGGACCGATAATATCTTTATCAAGTTCCTTTCTCTGCTTATTGTACATTGTACAAAGGTTTTAGAGGTAAAAAAAACAAAATAACTGCCTAATAAATGAATACATCCCCTACTTTTAGCTCTAGGTTAAGAATGAAGAACTCAAATCAAGGGCAATTGTATAACACAATAAAAGTCATGAAGTACACATCTAACGGCAACAGAATTTGAGACCCAGTGCAAAGACTGATCTTAGTCATTATTTATAAAGTGATATAATGCTCTCTGAGGTCAGATTTCTTTCATTCTGAGAGACACATTTTGGTATGAATTTTTCCAACTGAATAGTCCATGCTCTATTTTTATAAATTTTGAAGTAAGAAAATTCATAGAAATATTATCATACATCTCTCTACAGTGTTAGGATAAGAGTAAATTTAGAAACTGACCCTCAGACCTCACATCAATCAGCAGACCTCATGTTTTTCATGACTACAGGCATAAAACTTCTTACAGTTTCAGATAATAAGATAAGAATGCTGGGGAATATTTTTCCCAACCACCTCATCAAAACGGCTTTCCCAATTGTAGTTAAGCATGGTACTTAATCTAGATTTTGCAGACTGGATCTGTAATTTAAATATGAAGCCTTGTCATTTCTAATAGTTACACTGCCTTGTGTATGCTAGCTGCCATAAACATAGGAGCCCTGTCTGCTCACTCGTTTTTCCAGTTACCCCATGAAATTGGTCAGAAAAAATGTTACTCTTTTTATTCATTTAATGACCTGAAGACTTGTAAGAAAAGTAAAACATCTACCATTTTTTCAAAGTTGTTAGCTCGGATGGCTAACTAAAGAAAGACAAAAGAAAATCCTTCAAGGTCCTAGTGCTGGCTACTTTGAACATATGTTCTTGGTTAATATGATTTTCAGGCAATTCTACTTTGGGTTTCCAGTTTCTCAAAGAAGTAAAACTACCAAATGTATAAGATTTAAAAATATTTTATTAGTGTGTTTTCAAAGAATAACACCTCAAGATGCTGGTCTCCATGAACAGAGTACCTCTGCTATTCCTAAAAATATTGATGATTTCCAGTATGGCAAATCATGCCTTCAGAAGAGTCTCAAGCTAGCTGGGCCCCACCAGATCCCAGTAATGTGAAAGAGGAATAAGAAGAACTCATCTTGCCATTTCACAGATCAGTCAGTTAGGGATGGGACATGGGAATTACCCAAATAACATATTTAGCTTATGGCAGAATCGTAGCTGACACTAGTTTGGAGTTTGAATAACTGATAATATAATTTTTCTCATTCCAAGTGTCAACTTGAAATACATCAATGCCAATAGGGAAAGGACAAAATGGTACTTTTTGCAAATAATTGTTGCATTTCTTTTTAAGATAAAGTGAATGCTGTAGTTAATTCATTTTTAAAGCTAAATACTAAAACTTAGAATCAATTAGTTAAATTATAATTCATTCAAGAGATGCTTGCTTATTTGAATCACTAATCAAGAAGTTTAGGATAGATGTACCATTAAATAAAGTAACAAAATTTGCAAGAAATCTTAGATCCCATAGACAGCTTACATTTGTCTTATAAAGAGCCTAAAGTCAGGATTGATGGATATCCAAGCTATAGAATATATTAGGTTGGTCAAGTACGTGCCATGGAGGAAGTAAGATCAATGAATGCCCCTGAGAAGAGAGAAAAGCCAGAGAAAAATCTCACAGAATCTCCTGGTGTGTTCACAGAGTAGGAAGGATGCCAGCATGACTGAAGAGCTACCAGCAGGCAGGGAGCTGCATGAGGCGAGGTCAAAGAATGAATGGAAGACAGACATCCTTTTCAGGATGAGCAGGGCATGACTGCAGAGCCCTGAGCAGATGAGTGATACGGACTTACTTAAAATTTAAAAAGAATCTACCATTATTCATTAAATGCTTTAAAATTTTATAACCCAATATATTACGTAATCTTTGTCATATATCTTAATTTCAGTGTCCCATCCTCCTCCCAGAATAAAATATCATTATTTTCACCAAAAATTTTAAGTCTTAGTATGTCAAAACATCTCTACGTTGAGATCTGGTCAGCCGTAGACCCAGGAGAACATTTTTTTTCTTAAGTACAGTTAAAAATTTACTTGTGTTTTCTAAGTACTTTTACATATTGAAGTTATAAAGGGAGGAAAATACACCTGAGATTAATTACCTAATTATCTAGCAATGTAGATGTTTGTTTGGGTTTAATAATGTTAACTTGAACCTGAACTGTTTTCCCTTATTAATTTCCAGGATATGATATATATTTTCCCTGAACTTTCTATGTGAGTGGTATGTGTACTTTCAGGTTAAGGACTTTTTGGATGTAGGGGCTGGAGAGGTGGCTCATCAGTAAAGAACATGTACTGTTCTCCCAGAGGACTTGAGTTTGGCTCCCAGCACTATGTCCAGGGGTTCAGAACTGCCTGCAACTCCAACTCCAGGGGATCTGATGCCTCTAGTCTCTGAGAACACCTGCAACTACTTTCACAGACTCCCACACAAACACACACACATACACATGATTAAAATGATAAAAATAAATATTTAAACAAAAATGAAATTTAGTTATAGAATTATAATAATCTAAATTTGCAAGTCTATTTAGAAAGATTTTCACAGCCTTTATTTATTGTCATTCACTATCTACCTGCTATATACCAGCCACTTTGCTGTACTCAACACATATGTCCTTGTAGCAAACATTTACCACAGGACTTACAATATTAATCTTATTTCAGGGACAATAAATGTACATCTACAGAGGCAGTGAATTAAAGCATCATATATCTGCTAAGGACCAAAGCTGGTACAGAACCTAAATTTTCAGCAAACAAAGCGAGCTTTTATCACTAACTCAGGCTGCTCAACCTCAATATTCATAACTAAAAGGTCAGTCTGTCTGGTATGAGATGTACCACTTGCCAGATGGCAGAAAGTTAGTCTAGCAACCAACATTTATTTTATGGCCACAATATGCAAATCAGTATTTAGTTGCTGAAATCACAGTGGATTTATGGTAAAGTATAATGCCTCTCCAAGCTTACAATCTTATTAAGGTAACCAGATGAGATTAAAGATGTAATAAATAATACAAGATAATATATAACACATTCTTAATCAGAAACATAACCAACAACTGCTAAAGAAATTCAACAGAGAGAAAGTCACTCTGAGTGATTCAGTTAAAAGCCCTCTATACGAAAGACCACCGTCATAATGATTTTCACAGAAGTGATAGGTTTTCAATCAGCAGAGAAGAGAGAGGAAATCATTCTAGTCACAGATATATTATGACCAAAGGTCAAATGAAAAGATGAGAATGGATTATCACGAGGAAGTAAAGAGTTGTGTCTGAAGTACAAGATGAACGGGCGTTGAGAGAAAGTCGGAAATGCACCTGGAGAATCAGACTGTGGGAGACTTTAACTTGGGTTCTAGAACAGAGAAAAAAGAGGTATTTTGGGGAATATTTCGATGGAGCACATGCTTTGTGTACACTGTGCTTTTGTGCAGTGCTCCCAACCAGCTTATAAAGTCAAAGGGTAGTCACAGCATTGCCAATTTAAATCAAAGGCAACAAGGATACTCTGGTAGGGCATGTTTAGGGTGGGGTGGAGCAGAACCCGAGTCTAGACCTGTTTACCCCATAGTCTGTTCTCCTTCCCTTTCCAGAATTCTCAACACCATTTACCAAAGCTAATGGGGAAGCACCGAGGGTCTGTGCTCAGCCGAAGAGGGTGGCATATGAAGAACAGTGTCAGACTTAAAAAAGAGTAATCAGATCATGAGATTCTCAAATACTGTCATTATCGCAGGATTGGGGAAGGAAAAGAGTAACCTAAAAACAGACACAGTACAATATGTTAAGATAGATGTTAAGACGATAGGGATCTATATTTGAATGTGAGCAATGATTTTTAATGTAGGAGATTCTAAAAAAATAAATGCAAAATATCCGGACCCTTAAATATCGGGTTTCCCCTGCCCAACCACAAAATCTGAGAGCAAAGATTTTTTTCTAAAAATGTAAAGAAGCAAAGTTCAAATTCTATCGCCAATATTTTAAGATTATTTTTGTCAGCATGTAATTTATTTAAAGATAAGAAAGTCTATGACTTGAACAAAATATCTACCTCAGTTCAATACATGTCTTGAACCACCATTGTGAATTATGACATCACATGACATTTGTTTCTCTTGTATGAGACTGGTGATAGTTCATTGCCACATTTTCTAATCCAGATACCAAGTCCTTCCTTATTCTCTTCTAATTAGATACAGTCAGTATTAAGGACATATTTTTCTTTTGTCTTTTGTCTTTTAGAAAACTAAGTGCATCTTATCCTTTTTGTTCCTAATAGAATTATCTCTTAAAGATACAACTTGTCATTGGGTGATATTTGCAAATATTATCCTTCTTTGATCCCTCTCTTAAATTCAAGGTATACTCAGGAATTCAAGTAAATAATTAATAATTACATATCATATTATTTAACATGCTGGGTCTGTTTGGACTTTTTTTCCTTATCACTGACAAACTATACAATTTCCAAAGATAAGTTTAAAATGAACATTGATCTATGTTTTTAAATGAATTAATAGCATAAAAATTCACTCATTAAGCTTGTTGACAGAGCCACATGTAGCACACATTGGTCCAGAACTCCCTATATAGCAAATGATCACCCTGAAATCCTGTTCCCCTTACCTCCATTTACCAAATACTGATATTATAGGCATATGCCACCAGCCCCTCTCTATATAAATATTAATAAGTAACTTATTATAAAGTTGATAAAGCTGGGAGTAACCAAAGGACTGTATAACTCATTGATCAATATCAAATATTCAGTTAATTTGTCTTTTTTAAATCAACTAAATAAATATCTTAAAAATTATGTAGGCGTGGACACATTTATCACATTTGGTTTTCATAATTAAAATATTAGGTGATATATCTATCTCTGTACAGAGAGACAAAATATATAACAACTTTAAATTGGTGACTAACAATATTTTGGCTGATAATATTTGCAGGTTATATACCTGTCCTACTTTAATCAAACTCTTTTGAATCACTTAGCAGCACTGAAGAGTAATTAAAATTTAACAAATTAACCAAGTCTAATTTCCTTTGCTTTCATGAATAAAAATATATTCATTGTTCTAACTTGAAAATTATTGCTTAACTGTGAAATCAAACTGTTTTACAACTTTGTAATGTAGGTTCATAGCCAATGTATTTAAAACATTTGTATTTTCCTTATTTTTAATCATCTAAATTGATATGAAAACGGCCATCTCTAAATGTGGGAACTGCAAAAGCTGCAGTACAAACAGGTATATCTGCTCAGTAGTGGCAAACCTTGACATACTCCCAGATTGAAAAAATAGTCCATTTCTAGTAAATTAATTAGTAAACTATTCATACCTAAAAGGTAGTCTCCATAAGACTTTATGCATTCTATAGAATGTATATTAAAAGCATTAGGTGTGTACAAAAGAAGTCTCTGATAAGCTTTTTAAAATGTATCTTACTTTCTATTATAAAGGAGATTTAATGCACAATATCTTCAAATGTAAAATACATTAAAATAGAGATATTACCCTTAACTTCTAAAAGCACAATTTTGTGACCATTTGAAATAAAGAGGACTATTTTTACCTCCCAGTCCTGGTCTAAGCCGATTATCGTAACCATCCAGAAGTCTGTCTAGAATTCTTGTAAAGATGGTAATGTTATTTTTAGCCTCATCTTCTTGGATGTTAGCCAGCACCAACCTAAAGAGATAATTTTACAAGTTGATATGGATGGATATATATATATATATATATATGTATATATATATATGTTTATTCATATGGGTGTTTTGCATGTGAAAACATACTCTTCTTTCTTGATTTGAATTAAGTCTCCCTCAACTATTAGTTCCACACATGTTTTGCCTTTTTGTATGGAAATAAACCTATGGAGAAGATAAACATACTTTTTTAAATGGAGAGTACACAGCAGGATAACAGAAGTTTAATGATAAAGTTTGGGATTTCTACCACTTAGCGTTCTATATGAATTATTATTATTTAAAACTTAATGCTTGGAATATATCATATCTATAGATTCTTACACTGTAGACATTATTAGTAAGTTTATTTGACAGTTAGGAGGGTGCAATAATCAAAGAGATTCCTGAAGTCCTTCAGTGTCTTGAAGATTAACTAAAGAATAGTTAGAATAGAGGTGCAAAATTTCTCTATCACTCTCATAAGTATTATTTTTCTCTTGTGTCTTGGGCTTTTCTAATCAGCATTGTTTCCTAGCTTGGGGTATGCCTCCACCCAATGGCCAAGTGCAATATAGACATCAGGGGAACTCCACTGGCAGGCTGCCAGACTCCTGTGTAGCAGGAGTGATGGGCTCTGAAAGAGCAGAAACACACACAGCTTCACAGAGACTTGGAAGTCCAGTTTCTCCAAATGGTCTCAGAAGAGTGATTCGGGGCTACATAAACCCAGGTCTGCTTTTGGTTGTTGTTGTTTTGGTGATAAAATTTGTTGGAAGAACAAATGGTCTTAAAATATCACCAGCCAAGTTTTAGAAATGATGATTTTCTCCATTATTTCTCCGTCATACAGTCAGAGGCCTGATTTTGTGACATCCAGCAATTTGGTACAGAAGCAGCTGAACGTATAAAACAGAATGTCTCTTTTCACTGCCATTTTTTTTTCTCAGAGTGATTCAGAGATTTAAATTACCGTCCCCCAAGAAAGAATCATTTATATAATAGAATAAAATACTGGCATGAGTGTTACTGGTCAAATATAGAACAGAAAAATAGTAAAGAGAAAAATTCAGATAAGCACTGGAAGCTCTCAATGGTTATTAATTGATCATAGATTGTCCAGGCCTGTAAAGTCAAAGATCATGTATAAGTACATCCTGATCAAGGCATATTGTGTACAGTCATTGAAAGAGACCATTTTCTTTAAAATGAATACAGAACCAGTAGTTAACAATACTTATAATATATTCAAATTGATGACAAACTTCAAACTAACAGTGCTTGAGGACCAGAATAAGTAATAAGGCATAAGTATAAAGATAAACACGTTAATATTATATAATTAAATCAGTTCATACACTGCAGCCTCAAAGGTTTCTCTTTTGCTAACTTAAGCTAATTTTAAACCAATCACCAGGACAGCAATAAAATTCTACTTGGAGATTCTGACTCAAAAGTGTTTTTTAATCACATTCCTTGCAAAGTCAATATTCAGATATTAAAGTATGTGTTTTCCTATTAAGTAAAGTATATCTAAATATATTTCTGTACATTTGCAAAGTATCTTTTGACCATTTTTTCTGATTTTTTTAAAAATTGAAGATTACAACTTAAATGAAATTACATAAAGAAATAAAAATAATTTTATTGTAGACCACAGACAAAAGATCACATATTTGAAATGTGCATTGTTTTAGTAGTTATCATTTGGGAAAACAATGTACCTCTAAATTAGTAACCAGAAAAGTTGCCTAATAAAATTTTTGTTTTATTGTTTGTGATCGTGAAATTGTATACTACCTCCACCTAGAGGTTTAAGGCTCACACACCATTTTGGGCTTTCTATGTTGACTACAGAAGCCACAGTAGTTGAAAAAATGGAACAGAGAAGAAAATGAAAAAAAAAAAAAAAGCAAAAACTAAGTTACCACTCAAACCATTTAGCTGTTAATTTCCTGTCTGCTTGAAAGAGAACTTGATTGAATTTTGCTATTATTATAAGTACCTATAATTTAACTACATGCATACTTTGCAAGACTATACTATTGAAAAGATATTCTTTCTGGTAAATGTTTTATACAGAAAATGTGTCCATTCACTTTAGCATTTAATAGCTGAAAGCAAGGAACAGCAAAGTTTCTAGAGTCTCTGACAATCCATAGTTCAATTTCCTGGTACACTCCGTCTTCATTAGGAAATAATTCTTCAAAACACCTTGATGCTCAGAAACCACAGCTAGACACTGATGGCAATCCCCAAACAAGCCTAAACCCGAACTGAAGGAGTCAGAAGCAGAGTCTTACCTGGCTGGGTCCCACACCAGCAGAAACAGCAGCAGCGACTGCACGGTGCAGGTGTTCCGCTTTGTCTTCATCGCCCTCTTTGCAAAGCCGGGGAGGAAACACAGATACATGAAAACTGCCTTCAGTCCCAAGTAACCCCAAAGAATTCTCATTTCAGTTGGGAACTGGGATTACTCCAGTGGAGTGCATGTAGTGCTAGATGATTGGGGGAGGGGATTCTCCTTTAAAAATTCAAGATGACCCTGCTAATCATCTTTTCGCCCAGCCAAGAACTTCCCCAGACCCATCCTCTACAAATACACGTAGATACACACAAGAAATAACAGCCTGGACTCTAACATATGAGCTTGGAGGAGTAAGAGGAACAGAGACGGATACTCCATGCCTCAACCTCTCCAGCAAGACCAACCCCCCCGAAACCACAGCCGGAAACGCAAGAAGCAATCACCCCACTTTTCCAATATTGTCCTTTTCATGGCAGTGGATTGTGGTTCTCGCGTCTTTACTCCACTTTCCCCAACAAAAAATAAAACTGAAAATCCATTCCAAACATTTTCTCTGCTCATCCACGATTGCCCAAGTCCACATTCAAGAGGCAGTAGGGCTGGGAATCAAGTGCTGCGAAGGACGCCTTTGACAGCTGCTCTGGAGCCAAGGACCACAAAAAGAGAAGAAGCTTGAGGCTCTTGGATCAAACACCAGCCAGGCAGCCGCTGCGTGCAAAGTTGGAGACTATAACAGAGCTCGCTAATGTGCTGCCGACCAGGCTTTCCGATTTAATTGTAGTTCAATATACGCTTCTGGGGAGGAGTGCTGAAATCACATCTCCGAGGCTGGAGAGCAGAGGGGGACCTGAGCCTCATCAGAGAGTGGAGTGGGGGGGAGATAGCATGTAAGCAAAGCAGAGGCGAATGGGCAAAGGTTCCCACTGCCACCAACGTCAGCGACCCTACCTGAACAGCCAGCAGAAGTGATGTTTTTCTCCCTCCCGCTGCCCTAATCCTGAGGAGATAGGAAACTTGAGAGAAGAGAGAGAGAGAGAGAGAGAGAGAGAGAGAGAGAGAGAGAGAGAGAGAGAGAGAGAGAGAGACTGCAGCACGGAACGATCAGGGAGTGATGCGCTGGTGGCTGGTGGAAGCTGGAAGCCGGAGCAGAGCGCGAGGAGCGGTGGCGGCAGCGCAAGGAGTAGAAGGAGGCGAAGGCGACCGTAGTGGTGGTGTTGGGCGGAGGAGGAGGAAGAGGAGGAGGGAGTAGCGAGCGATGGCAGGAGCTGGGGGTGGGGGCACGGAGGCGCTCTGCGCGCAGGCGGCGGCGGGCACGAGCCCCGCGCCGGGAGGAGGAGGAGCCAGCCTGGGGAGGAGGGCTAACGAGGTTCCTGGGAATGCGGGGACCCCCCCACCCCCACCCCCAATTCGGGCCTAACGACCGCCGCCCTCCTGGCACCTGCAGAAACGCAGGGTGCCCGGGTGCGCCCAGGAGCGCTGCTGCCCGCGCCCACGCCGCGCAGGAGTACCGAAGCCCACGCCTGGCCACGAGCTGCTCTCAGGAGGCCCTGAAGCTTCCTGGGGATGGGTGGGGGCTGCTGGTGAGTGTGGGCACGCCACTGGGAACGTGTGTGTCTGTGAGGCCCTAGATCCGGGTGGGATGATGCCGCTGGTCCTCAGACAGGATCCCTAGAGGAAAGATGTGGCTGCCTGGAAGAGGTAAAGATGTGAGGCTCCTACTGGAGGGCGAAGGGGCTAATCACTCCTTTACTTAGTCATCAGCGCATCCACGCAGGACCAAGTTAAACGCACGTTGCGTGGAATCACACAGCAGGAAGTTTCTTTGATTTCCCAAGCCCTCTGTCCTCCAGCAACCAGGACTTAGTTTCCCCTCAAAGCTGTTAGGGCTGGAGATTTGCTCCAAATGGTCGGTGAAGTCCTGTGCAGATCCTACACTTAGGAAACATGCTTACTTTCAACAATCCCTTTACCCAACGTCTTTGCGGAGGCGGCATTCTCCTTACCAGGTGATCAGACTCAATCTAATAGCTCTAAAAAGTTTACATTAGCCCCTAGCAAAGGGACCCGCTGTGCTTATTCCACTTCCACAGTGCTTTCCTAGAAGACTCGAGATGTAGCAGGGTTTGAGGTTTTCCACCTTTAGGGCTTTTTCCTCACAGAGCTTTTTAATTCCAATCTCATCATACACTTTGAACATTGTGTGTTTGATCTGTCTGATTTCTCGTCTATTATATCTGGGGCGATTTCATCCAAACGTGCAACTTGAACAAAAAGAGAAAGGTGTGGAAAGAGAGAGACTTGTTCCTTTGTACTGCACATGAGAGAATATTGTGCTTATTCTCAGGCAAATCAGAGCGGTATTTATCTTTTTCCAGAAGTTGTTACAAGCGTTAGACACTTTAAAAGGAGAGAGAGAGAAAGAGAGAGTCACACACACAGAGAGAGAGAGAGAGAGAAATAAGTATGTTTCTATTATTTTACATTCAGAATCAATGTGTACCAAACACTTCAATTTTGTTAGCTGGGCACCAAACAATTCTAATTTTTTCATAACTGATACATACAGTTTTCCCTAACAGGCAGTGCTCATCTGTGGTAAAATTTAGCTTTGTTTGAAGATTATAGGGGGTAAAACCTTTGCCATATAAATATTTCAAGCTATCTCTTTTAACCTATTAACCATCACTTTCCCAATAAGCATTTAATATGCTACAAAAGATACAAAAATGTGTTCTCTTCTTTAGCTGACTCTGTGACGAATGGAGTACACCCAGCTTCCTCCTCCATCATTAATATTCCTTCCCTGGCTTACCCATGGCGGAGTCTAATTGAAATTCACAAAGATAAAAAGCATGCCATTTAAAACCTTGCAACCAGGGAGTCCACACGCCTCATACTTAGTGTGAACATTCCCTTCCTAATTTTTTTGTTCCACTTCTGTGTGGGTTGCCATTAGGAACTCTCTCACTCTACCAGTTATATTACTACAAAATTGTTTATGTTTTGACCAGTGCAACCATCATTGCTATGCACCAACATTTCTTTTTCTTGAACCTTATAATTTTTGTAAATATCTTCTCACACGAATCTGATTCTTACCACTGTGGTTCTTTTACTCTTAATTCCAATATTTAAAAAAAATGGGGTATGATTTAATTGCTTCCATTTCAAAATTTTGAGCAATTAGCAGGATTTGTTATTAGAAATGGTCATCTTTTTCCACTACAACTCATATGAAATTTGTTATCTTGTTTCATTACGATTTGCATTAAGGAACTTCATAAAGATAAAGCAATCTGTTTAGGATGTTTATCCCATCAGTTGTTTCTTTAAAAATATATGACTAAATATTTCACAGTTTTGGATACATAGATGCTGGACCTAAAGTAGAAATTATGTTTCAAAATCTGTATTTCTAACACAAAATGTTTTAGGACTATTATTGATGTTAGGTAGCTATGATTTAAACTTCAGAGCATATTCAAGGAATTGGAAGGCACAAATGTTGATGTCAGACATTAAACCTTTGCCTGATAGCTATGGTTATACAGACATTTCACTACATTACAGGGATTGTCCAGTCTCACTGAACATTATACAAATGCAGCCGAGATTTCTTCTTGGTTTTCTATGGTGAAGTGTCCCTTAACTGCCTAAACTTGGAGAGCCTGCCCTGTACTTATGACTAAGCTTTTCCTACTTACTGCCTTTGAGCACGTCCTGAAGAAGCTGACCCTGGAGAATAGATAACTAATTGGTTGCCAGTAAATCCATTCCCACTCAGGCTTGGCAGTGCAGAACCTCCTGTTTTGAACCCATTTGATTTACTTTTCAAAATTGAATTGGGACAGGAGGAGCATGTCTCCTCAGTACCCAACTCTATGCGAGGTCCAAGAATAAAAGAAAGCTGAATAATGGGGAAACCTTAAGTTTTTATTTTCATTTCTTTTTTTATCTCATAACACTGTACAACTTTAAAATTTGTTACAAAACAGCTCATGTTTTGAACAGGTATTTTGTAGTGCTTCTATTTCTAGAGGCCAACAGGGCACTACTACTCCAAGCCTCTTTGTGCCAGAGCACTTCACAAAGCTTTAAGCTTCCTGCACCATGATTTGTAAATAGTATATGTGTTTGTGCTGTTTACGTTCAGATTAAGAATATATAAGAAGCTTGCTTTTACAGAAGATGGCCCTCAATAACCGAGACCCTCAACTGGTCAACATGCAGAGAATAAGAGACTGTGGAGTGCTTTAAGTATGAGTCTGTTTTCATATAGTCACCATGTTACCAAAACCCAAACAAAAACAAACAAATGGAAAGAAAAACTGGGAGCAAATGCACATTTGGCAATTCTCAAATCAAAATTGCAGCTTGATCAAACTCTGTTTTCCATGCAAGCTGAATTTAGATGGATGGTTAGGCTCCCAGATTCTGAAAGGGAAACAGCTGGAGAGTAGGAATAACTAGTCTCACAAACAATCTCATAAGCACTCTTTTACAATAATGCATCTAGCTCCCATTTCATTAGAGCTAAATATATCACGGTATACTACCTGGGATAAGCTATGCACATGACTTTCTTGAGAGAGAATTAGCAAATGTTTATAAAGTGATTTTAAGAATCCTTATCCAGCTTACTAATTGAATATATCCAGCATTCAGTATATCTTCCTGCTTCCTGATATTTTGTAAATTACTTATACCATCACACACATACAGAGTAGTTTGTACGGAATTTGTTTTGCCTTTTGGTAAAATTATCAAAAGTTTATCTTTCAATTTCTTTGACTGTTCCAAAAGCAAATATGAGTTCCAATAATTCAACCCCAGAACTCCTCCTAGAAAATATACTGTACATTTTTTTCCGTGACATGCTTCTATAAAAAGTTCAATGTGTTTTGCCTGAGATTATTCCTTAAATAGCAACCATGGTATAAGAATATTAAACATAAATTTATAATATTTTCATGTATATAACAGCTGAGATCTCATCCTAAATACTCTGAATATATTGACTTATTTATTCTTCAAAAGCCAGGGACTATTAATATTGCCATTTAACTCATGAGAAAACTCGAGATTACATTCTTAACCACTATATTATTTGTAATAATACTTCATAAAATTAAGCAGATGAAGGCAACAAAGGTAAATAATGACAAAATAAGAGGGCAGAGTAAGTCCATGTTCACATTCACTCCTATTTTTAAACACATGAGGAAGAATAAGACTCTCTTCAACTGAAAAACACTATTCCAAAGTCTTTTAAATCATCAGTCTATTTTGTCTTAAGTGTAAGAGACAGCAAACATAATTTGAAGAAAAAAGTGAAAGATATAATCGGGCTCTAAGTATTCCATGGTCAGTAAGAAACATGAAATGAAAAGTAGAAATCAATTATTTCTAATAAAAAGTGAATAAACTCATGGCAAGTTAATTATGAATGCCAGAAGATTTTAAATATGTATCATTTATCCTTGATGGAGACTCATTGTTCTTTTCCAGAGTGATTTGCTCACAGATGCTCTTAAATAATTGCTGATGTTTGTAAACTTAAATCCTTTGGAATACAAATGTCAAGACCTGATTCCAGAACGGAAAATTGTGTGGCTTTTGGTAGTCTCAGTTGTGATGTATGTTTCTAACTCTAAAAATTCAAATCTATAAAATATCACTATCCTTAACTGCTTAAACATCTTTTTTCCCCTCAAAAGATGCTGGTGATTTTTCTTCCCCCTATCCAGGCCCAGAAAAGTAAACTTTTTTTTTTTCTTAACACCCCCAATAGTATCACACAGACACAGTGACTATTGAGAGGATGTTGGAGGTTGTTGTTATCACTTGACTTATTTTCATTACTAATTCCATAACCTTCATTCTTTTCTTGCTTGCAGCAGTGCAGTATCATGAAATCTGATGGAAGAACTAGAAGGGGTGTAGATTGGAGAGGGGTGTGAAAATAAATACATAGAGTGAACTAAGTTTCTTGAACCTCTTTCATAAAGCGTTGATTTCATTCATGTCCTAAGCACTTTCACCAACACCCCCATTCTCCAATGAGAAGTCAATTTGTGAATCAGAAATGAGAGAGAGAGAGAGAGAGAGAGAGAGAGAGAGAAACAGAACAAATATCACCTTATTAAAACTCTTTAAATGTGGGAGTCTTTAGTCATCTTTCTCTACTAGTTGCACAGGTAGAACTAGGTATATATGATTTTCCAGAAAAGCTTGAGGAATAAATTAAGGTAACCAGTTAATGAATGATAGGTGGATATGACTATCATTGCTTCCATATATACATAAGAACCCCAAATGAAGCGAGATGAAACAGTTGTGTTTAAGTCAGAATGGAAGCCAGGCTGGATGGCACACCTTTAATCACCACACTTACGAGACAGAGGCAACTATATGTCTCAGCTTTCAAAGCTTGCCTGGAAAACATAGTGAGTTTCAATCCAACCATACATAGATCTACATAGTGAGACCCTGTCTCAAAAATAAATACTTAAATAAAAGAACTTAGAATCCTCTAAATACCTAGGTGCATGTTCCAGAGCTGTTCTTAACTGACCTTGCAGTTTGGGACTCATTCTTTAGCTATTATGTCTTAGTTTTCTTTCATATAGAATAAAAGCAAAATGTTGCAAAATGTATTTCACTTGGTTATCCTGAGGACTCTGAGGAATGCTTTATGTGCTCAGAGCATAACTGGCTAGTAGGCACCACTTCACAGTCTTTGTTGGTACTACAGATGTATTCCAAAGCTGTTAGAACCCTGTCTCTGCATTTAGAAAATGTAATTTAGTTGTACTCACAACCCTTGATTGTACTGGATATTTTTATTCTCTTTTTTTCCCCCATGAGTATGTTTCTATCCATTGTGTCCCACCCACAGTCCAGCTTCAACCTTCACAACAGTCCATCAGTGCTCAACATGTTTTCTCACATTCTTTTCTTTCTCATGAATATTGTTTTCCTCTCTCCTTCTGTATTTTTCTGGTGCTCCTGTTCTCCTTTTAGTACACCATGCCCTCTTTTTATTTCCTTCAGCCTGGCCTGCATTCCCATCTTCTTTTAGTTCTCTAGTGGGCCCTTTTCCTTTTTCATTAGTATTCATGCATAGCATAAGTCTGGATTGTGTAAACACTTGCCTTTGGTATGTGAAAGAACATAGGCTTATGAGTGTATACAGATAAAACAGTGGCTAAGCACACAGGAATGTGTCTGCTGCATGGGTACATGCATCCCATATGTTTCTGTGAATGTATCCCTCAATTAAATCTACTGACCCATCGTATTAATTGAATTGAAAATTCAGGTGACATTCTCATTTTAATTGTCTATTGATTTACCAAAATTATCAAATTGCTGCATGTTGGCATTAAAAACTGAGACCCATGACTTTAGCATTCAGAATTCTAACTTACTTGTTAATATGGGACCTTCCAACTGCTTTCTTCTTTATATATCAGCTAATGAATATGGTCATAACCTAGTCTTTTTTTTTTCTGTGACTTTTAAGATAGCCAGTACTTTCTGATGTTCTGCTACAAGAGAGATACAGGAGAACATTCTGCTTTTGAGCTAATAGTTAACAAATTATTCTTAAAGGGTTTTATTTTGTAGGAAATCAATGTTGTAGGAGGATAACAAAAGGCAACTGTGCTCCTCAGCAAACACTGAAGAGCTTCTTTACTCCTTGAAATTAGAAGAGCCTCCAAAACTTGCTCTGAATAGAAAACACAGAGCAAAAGAAGAGCCATCTGCAGATGTAAAGATCAGATTCAGCATGCGGTCTTCTTCCTTGTTAGCTGTCTGTGGCCTGTGATGGCCCCAAATTTGTTGCTTTATGCTTCTAAATTTAACAGCAGCGTGTAACTATAAGAATCATCTGACTTATCCCGACACTGGAGGAAGGAGAAGATGAGAAGAAAGAAAAGGAGAAGGAAGAGGAAGAGGATCACTTGTAGTTGTTTATCTTTCATTTTGTTTTAATGCCACATATGATGGAATCATCCATTAAGTATTTTCTGGCAGATGAGACTTTCTAAAAAATCCATAAATGACACCTCCAAAGTAGCTGCTTGCGTAAGACTGAACCAATTGATTTCTGTGGATTTTATTGATATTTATACTTATTCTGTCTTTCAAGTATTCTTTCTTTTTCTATATTTACACATAAAGCTGTTGAGACAAAATCAGGGGTTGTTTCTGACAAACATTTCTTCTGAAATTATACTTCATTCTTCTGCACAAGGTCAGACATTGAATAGATTATGTTCACTGAGTTCCAAAGGAAGCTCTGATGAAATATCTGGCAGGTATTAGAAATAGCATGAAAACTAGTAAAAAAGGAAAGGGTTCAGAAAAGAGGCTATATTGTGATAGGAACTTTAAAATGATCAACTGGATGAGAAATGAATAAAAAATGGATCTAAGTGGGTATTTGTGTTAGGAATACCTCTTCATAAGAGGTACTGCATGAAGAAAAATAAAACTCTAACCTAAAAATGCAGTGTGGGAACTTGAAGCAATTTTCTTACAAGACAGAAAAGGCTAACTAGTCACAGATTTTAATACAAATTCCATTGTCATCGCACAATTCACTAGAGCAAAATTTTCTAGGCTTAAACTACTTTTAGCTAGTCAATCATCATCATTCAAGTACAAGCTATTGTAGCAATTTAACTTTCAAGTTATCAGAAGAAAAATTTACTCATCTTTAATAAGCACTTGGGGGAGCCAAGATTGATTTATGTCTCTTTCTATCCCTTACATTGTTTCTCATGTGGAAGGAACTCAATGAATGTTAATAGAAGGAAAGATACATGGGTGAATAAAAACATAAGCAAATTAATAAATGAATGCCAAGGTATGTCAGACAGTTCTTGAATTTTGTTCACCATGAAGCCACATATTCTTCAGTTATGGAATCTGGCCTTCCTGCAGTAGCCTGAATGATCTTTCCAAAGTAAAGATCTGATCATGTCACTGCATAACTTAAAGTGATTCTAAGATTTCTTTGTCTCATGAGGTCAAGACTCAAGTATTTTTTTATCGCCAGTGCCTCATATCTTTCATTCTTCCTGATTATCAGTTCCCTTACCCCATCAACATCAGTCTTTTCCTCCACTTCTTGAAATGTGCTAGAGTCCTGACTGCTATTTCTTTTCATGCCACAGGATGATATAGCACCTTCCCCCTGTGCTGGAAAACTCCCACCACTTCAGTTCATCTGATTTGAACCTGCTTTCTCTTCACAGTGAAAGAAATAGGAAGCACTTCCTAAACAAGTCTTCTAATCTGCTCATTTCAGCCTCTCCTTTGTTTCTTTGTAATATGTACATTCTCTCTGACCACTTCTCTCCATTTCATAACATTTTGTGTGATTTGATTGACACTTGCCCATTGGCTATGCTGTATATTTCAGGATTTCTGTTCTCATATTAATTTTTTCAACATGTTTTTTATTGAATTTTTGTGCATTCCATGCAATATATCCTAATCATATTTAGACCCCTAGCCTACCTGCACCTCTCATTTTTAATAATGTTGAATATTCTTAAATGAGTGCATTGAATGGTTTGGAGTATCCACCGAATAAAAATTGTTGAAATGAAATAATGAATATTTAATAAACGTAATGCATTTGTTACTCGCAAATCCAATATCTCTTATTCCTAAATTTAAGTCTTCAATCCAATAACAAAGATTGTTGCTACAGTGATAAAGACTCTATGCAAAATTGAGAGCTGAATACCATGCCACAGCCTCCCTTTATGGAAAACGAGAAGGCCTGCATTATCTTAGCGCTGAGTGTGTGTGCAGGGAGGTGAAACAGAGGATGTGTCTGATTCACAGAGTAGAAGATTGAGTCTGCACTTGTAATAGAGCTGGCAATGGTGAGGCGGAATGAATTCTTAGCTTTAGAAGGTGAGGTGGACTACAGACCTTTGCCAGTGCTCAAGAACTGACCATCTCAATGAATCATGTGTGTATATTCTGTCTTAAATGGAATCATCTGTGTTTATGTAGCAGGAATGTAGAACTGATTAGAAGTTCTAGATGAATTGTGTAGATGTATGCGGATAAACTCTAAGATGTCCTTTGTTTCCTTTATATTCATATTTTAAGATGATTCCCCTTATTTGCTAAGAAAAAGTTTAATTAAAAATTTTTGTATAATTTTCTTACAAAAATCAGTAGCCTCCTATACACAAATTACAAGCAAATCAGAGAAAGATTTCAGGGAAACACTTCTGTTTACAATAGCCCTAAAAATTATCTAAAAATAACTACAATAAAGTACATTAAAGACCCCTTCAATTAAAATTTTAAAACTTTCAAGAAAGAAATGGAGGAAGTCACAAAGAAATAGAAAGATCTCCTGTGCTCATGGATCGGTAGAAGTAACATTGTGAAAATGGCCATCCTATCAAAAGATATTTACAGATTCAATGCAATCCCAACCAAAATATTCATGATATTCTTCATAGAAAGAGAAAAAGACATTCAAAAATTCATATAGAAACACAAACTCTAGATAGCTAAAACAAACCTGAGGACAAAGTACAGTACCAGAAGATTGCTATACCAGACCTCAATCTCTATTGTAGAGCCATAGTCATAAGACTAGCATGGTATTGGCACAGAACAGACTTGCAGATCAATGGAATGAAATAGAAGACCCAAACGTAAGTGTAAGCAATTTCAGTAACTGGATATTTGATAAAGGTGCCAGTAACACACACTAGAGGAAGGATATCATCTTCAACAAACTGTGCTGGAAAATTTAATCTCCACATGTAGAAGAACAAAATTAGAGACTTATACCTATCACCGTTCACAAAAGTCAACTCCAAATGGATCAAAAACCTCAATGTAAAAGCTGAAATTGTTAGAATACATAGGCAGAACCCTAAAGGACATAGGTACAGGAAAGGATATCAATTGCTCAGAAATTAAAGTTAATGATAGACAAATGAGACTTCATTAAAGTAAAAAAAAAATCTGTACAATAAAGAAGACATGCAATTTTGTGAAGAGGGAGGTTACAGAATGGGAAAAATCTAGTCCAGCTGTTTATCCAACAGATACATAGAAAAATAATAATAAAAAATAAAATTAACTAATTAATGTCCAGACTATATGAAGAACTCAAAAAAACAAAGAATCAAGAAAACAAATGACCCAATTTAAAATGGACTATGGATTTGAGCAAAGAACCTCAAAAAGAAGAAATAGCAGTGGTTAAGAAACACATTAAAAAGTGTAACTAAGGAAGCGCAAATAAGAAGCACTTTATGATTTCATCTAACCCCAGTTAGAATGGCTATGATTAGAGAACAAATGACACCAAATACTGTCGTGTATGCGTGAAAAGGGAAATCCATGTCTACTGTGGATGGAATTGCAAACTGGTGTAACTACTGCAGAAATCAGAATGGAGAACTCTTTTAAAAACTAAAAATGGATCTACCATAGGATCCAGTTATACAGATCCTTGTCATATACTCACAGGACTCATCCTACTTTGTCCTACTGCAGAGATACCTCTGCATCCATGTTGGCTGCTGCTCTTTTTATGAGCACCAAGAAAATAGAATCAGCCTAAATGATCCTCAGCTAATGAATGGATAATGCAAATGGTCTTACCCAGCTGCAAAACCTAATAAACAACAATGACTGGCAAGAAAACTACGGCTATTGAGGCAGTAGTGGCACTTTTATCTTGGGGTTAATCAGGAGCTGTGTAGTTGGTATTAAGGCCCATTCAAAGAGAGGGAACCCGTGTGTGGTACTATAAATATAGTCAAATACACGTGGCTGGAGAAGTCATAGATGCGAGAGAAAAACTGCTTTTGCCATATCCTAGCCAATGTAATGTCTTATTTATTCTAAATATGCATTCTGAAGGCTGGAGAGATGGCTTAGTAGTTAAGAGCACTGGCTGCTCTTGCAGAGGACCCAAGTTCAATTCACAGCACACACATAGTGACTAACAACTATCCATAAATCCAGTTTCAAGGAATCCAGTTCCCTCTTCTGGTCACCACAGTCATTGCACATCATCAGAGCACTTACATATATTAAGGCCTTACACTCATATACACAAAACAAATTAATAAAATCATATAAATATGAATCCTCATATATATAGACAAGTGTACCTCTCACCCCTCATCAAAGAAGTTTCTTTTTGCAACAGATGGAGACTATTCCAGAGTTTCACAACTGGTCAAACACAGACAATAAGTGACTATAAGATGTAAGCCCTAAGCAACACACCTTCAATGCACTCTCTACACATAGCATGAATGGATCTCTTGTCTCTTACCAGAGGTTTCCTTATGCAACAGATAGTTATTAACAGAAAACTCCAAACTGGACAATCTAAAGAGAATTAGAGACCCCAGAGTGCTTATCCTACAATAAAAAGCCTATTTCAAACTTCTCCCTCCCAAGGCTCAGGAATCATTGCAAAAGATGGGAAGGATAGATTGTAAAAGTCAAAGGTTTTATGTAATTGCAAGGAAACAAGAATTTCCCATACAATTGTTCAGTTATGTACATGAGCTCACAACAGTGGTGACAGCATTCACAGTCCTATGCAAGTTCAACCAGAATAAATTCCCAGAACAGACATGGAAGTGGGTAAGAAATCCAAATCCAACCTTAGGAAATTTTGGCAATTAATATAAGCTGGGAGGGAGAGAGACAGTCTCTTACAGGGATGGAAGTCTTTGTAGATTAACAAGGCTCCAGTGGATGGAACACACTGAAAGATACTTCAGGACAGAAAGAAGGTGCTATTGGCCATAAGATAGATAGATAGATAGATAGATAGATAGATAGACAGACAGATAGATAGATGAGAGAGAACATTAAATTTGGTAGTGGGTGGTAAGAAGAGGTGCAGCTAGGGGAGAGTAAATATTATCAAATTATACTACATGGAAATGGCAAAAATTCTATGAAATATATGTATATATATATATATATGTATCTTTTGAAAATGTACTAGCTAATGCCTATGTATGTCTTATAATGGAATTTTTAAGTATTTGTGAATTAATCTATATGGTACAGAGGAACTAATGTATTTCACTCTGTCCCTTGAAGTAAAAAAATTCAGTGTGCTATAAATTAAGAGTTTTATGTAAAATCTAAGTAGTAGTCTGGGAAATCTGTGCTATAACACCTAATGGTTCTTTTATACATTTTAAATGGTTTCTATTTGAAAGAAAACTGACAAAAATTATGATATTGTGATAAAAGTTTTTGTGAATTAAATAGTTATTTTTAAAGGAATCAATATATTTAATATGGGTGTTTGATAATGATACTTTTTATCTCATAACTTCATCCTTCATCTGTCTTAACTCATAGACAGGAACAACTTAGTAATTTCCTTCTCCAATTTTTATTTACCAAAAATGAAGGAGGGCAACAGAAAGTTATAAAACTTATTGCTCAGACTTTGGAAAGGAACACACGATGTCCTTTACCATTATAAAAATACAAACATGAAAACAAATATGCGCAGTTAGCAAACTGTAAAGTACAGTACCATGCTTCATTTTGTTTTAAATTAGAAAGAAATAGAAACCAAAGTTACCACCCCTCAAGAAAGATTGTAAGTGCCAGAGGTAGTAGACGAATACAAGCAAAACATGTTTTCAAGATACAACATGACAGTTACAAATATGTACCCACATCACTTGTGAGAACACACACACAACCTGTGCAAGCCAGGCAAAAATCCATCATGGATGAGGGACATAAGTAAGAAGCCGTTGCTGAGGAACTATTAACAACTGGTAGCTGCTGAGGGAGACTCCGTTTTCTTAAGGGGTGGGTATGTTGTTCGGTAGGATGGCCAAGGGATAGACCACACCAAAGAATATTTGGAGAAATTGGACTCAGTAGACCTTAAAAAGTAGTTGCCTATATGAACCCAAAACACTATGACAGCATGCACAAGACCCATGCAAAGCCATGCCAGACAGGGGCCATCATGGCTAGGGGAAGAGGGCAGAAAGCCCAAGCTGATGATTTATTGGCAACTGATAGAATCTCAGAGAGGAAGAGTAAATTTTCCATACTGCTGTGAAGCCTACTAGAGTGACTAGATTCCAAGGGATAGACCCACACTCAAGAGTACTTGGGATATACAAATAAGGCTCAATAGGCATTTTTTAAAAGACCAATAATTAGAGAGGACATGAAGTTGGGTGGGAGTTGTAGTAAGATCAAAATACTTTGGATGAAATCCTTGAATTAATTTAAAAAATGAAAAAACATAATAATAGAAGACAGGAAGTGAGGTAGGTGGGTTAGAAGCTGAAGCAGACCTAAGAGGAGATGGAAGAAGGCTTCTGAAGGTGATCAAAGCACCTTGCATGAATTTCCCAAAGAATCAATAAAAACACAGTGAGAAAGAAAACATTTAGTGAACGATGATAAAATAAAGACTAAAAGATCTTAAAAGTCCTTGTATACATCACCCATGTGGGTTGGTGTTCTTCCTCTGTTTGCTCACGTGCTCCTCTGCCTGCATTATCGCTCGCTATTGCAATGATAGGCCTCCTTTTCCCCAGGGGAATGTGAATCCCTAGAAAGAAACAGATAGTAATTTATTCCTGTGTCACCTTCTTTGCAGCACAATAATGGGTTCTCAATAAAAGATTGTTCAGAAAATAGCTCTATGCATCAGTGGCTATATGAAATTACTATTTAGTTGCACATGGTTACTTTGGCCCTAGCCAGAAGATCCTGAACAAATTGCATTAAGAGGTGATAGCTTTTGAGTTGAGGAGATAGTCACCTTACATGTGGTAACTCTGTGAGCATCCATATTGGTGCTACTTGTTCACAATTACCTTTGCTTGGCAGAAGAATTTCCTGATGTTTCAGACAAGAATACTTCTGTTACAAGAGTGTTCTGAAATGTTTCTAGAATTTAACTCACAAAATGTACTAAACTAAACAACAACAATTGTCGGTTGACTTTTTTGTAAAAATACCTTAAAACACATAACATGAAGTTGAATCAAATAAAGAGCAGATTTTTTTTTTTCAGAAATCATTGCCTACCAATTGTCAAGCAATTGATTGTCTAGAAAATGAAACTTTAGTGTGTCTAACTTTGGAAGTCACGTGACTTCCAAGCCTTTGATTTTTGGACTATTATGTGTTGGACAGAATGTTTATTTGAATAAATCACAGATGTGAAAGTGAAAAGGTGATAGACAGAGAGGCAATCGGAAGGAAAAAAAGACAGGCAATAATGAAGAGTAATGAAGACAGAGTGAGAATCTACTCAAAATGTACACTAGAACATGAATTTGCATTTGGTTATTAGACTGAGCAGTGGTCTAGCAATTCTTAACATTAATCAAGAATGCACAAATTTGGGGGCAAGTAAAGTAAACATATTATAGGAGCCAGTGCTTTCTATAATACTGGTTGTTAAGTCGTTCAGTTGCTTCCAAGAATGGATCCCACACTGGGTTCTTAAAGTAGTTAGAGCAGAATAATGCAGAGTCCCCTGGAAACAGATTAATGACCAAACCTCAAGTCAGCCTTGCTGTGATTCCTCCCAGATTTGACCTTATAGTCGTAATAGCAGAATTCTTTGGCTATCTTAATCAATACTGGGTTTTGATAAGTGAACTGTCACTTTATTCTTACACACTCAGCTCTTGATGTGGTTCACCCCTTATCATCCCATGTCTTTTGAGAAATGCATAGTCCTTAAGCTCTTAGGAATAAATGTCATGATCCTGAGCCCCAAGTCCCTATAGCTCTGTTCTCATGTATTGTCTATTCTCTTTTTCATTTTCTTCAGTTTTTCCACCCCAATAATAGAGTATATTTCATTAAATTACAAAATCCTAGAACAGACTAACAAAGTGTGATATGCTAAAGTGATGATTTCAACAAATTATATACTGAAGAATAGGAAAGATCCTTAAGTACCATTTAAACTTATGCGGTCATCCAATTTTACCCAGGACAGGTCTGACTTATAAGAAGACTAATGGCAAAATACCATTCATTTATTTACCAAATGACCCAAGAGTTCCTTAAAGAACCCCTGCACCCACACAAAATGGTTTGCTCTTTATATTTTAGGTATATTTAACTTTGAAATCTAGTATAATTGGTACTATACGTGAACAGATAAGTTAAATTTGACTGATAGCATAAAGGAGACTAATTAACCTAATAAAATCTCAGTGCAAATCAATCCCTTGGGATTAACACTTTTAGCATAAAACTTTAATATAAGTAACTTTCTTAGCAAGAATAACGTGATTTGAGGTGTGTGAAAAGTTAAGAGAAGTTTACAAGGCTTGTTTCTTTGCTTAGATAAGAGGAAGAGCAAGCTCAAGGAAGCCATATCCCAGGCATTTAACTTGGAGTTATCTTTCTATCAGATCCGATGACAAGGCCGGGATGAATTTTTCTCAAGCTACAAAAATTCTATGGCTAAGTCTGTTCCTTAAATGTTTTCTGCCTAGCAGATTTTGAGACAAGATCTCCTTTCATTGTGCCTTAACATGTGACATAGAGGATAAAGGACTGGGGCTGCCTCCAGCTGCGGAGGATTACTGCTGTGTATATGACATTCAGTAAGGGGTTACTTGATTTTACCTTACTTGAATGATCTTGACTTATTAACAGTAACTACAGGGTTTGAAAATGAGGGGGAAGCTGGGGCTTTATTGTTGTCCTAAGGTGGTGACAATGATGACACAGATGGACAACATCAGAACTGAAAACCAAGGCTCCTCACAACTGAAACTAACCTCTTCAAATGCACATGGACTTCTGGAGGAGGGCGCAGCTTACACTACAAGTGAAGGACCTTGGAGCAAAAAAGGCATTTTATTTCTAGAACAACAAGTCACATGGAAAGCAACTGTTGAGTATTGTTTCTTCACTAAACAGGCCAGATCCAAAGATGCTTAGGGTCTTCAGTTCCTTCCCCAAAGAAAGCTCACCACAGCACATGACACAAGAATGCAAAGAGCACATTTAAAGCCCCGAATCAGAGCACAAGAAAAAGCTGAAAGGTTAGCAAGTCTAAGCTGCTGGCCAAGGAATCATTAGATTCTATTATATTCTATACTGGGGGAAAGTGTGATTAATGAGTTAATAAGCAGGTTTGGGAAGGCTAGAACATTGTAAGAATAGAAAACCAAGCAAATCATTATACCATCTGGCCTTGTGAAGATCTGCATTGTCCCCATTTACAGATTGACGTTTTATATTGGGCTCTTTTAGAGATTAGTGCTCAAGCCCTTCTTCCCATCCAGGAAGCAGATAAAATAATAAGTAAATAAATAAATAAATAAAATAATAAAATAATCAGGCAGCAGATAAAATTGGAAATGCTGCCTGATTATTTCTATTCCATGAATACCCTGCCTTCTCTCTAGGTTTCAGTAAATAGGACATACTTTTCTTACATGAATCTTTCTATAACTCACAGTTGAAATAAAGTGTTTACAAGTATCCCTTTTCACAGTAAAAATATTGCCTATAGTTAGTTTTAAAAAAACTCCAGTCAAATTTTTAAATATTTATAATTTATCAAACATCAGAACAAAATTAATGTATAAGAACACAAAAATCCATGTAGTATGTAGAGTCTTTATCACAGTCTGAAATATTTTAGTTTCATGCCTTAGTCGTTAAACAGTTAATTTATAAAGCCAAGAACTTTCAGAAAGAATAGATGGTATTTAAATTTGTGAAACCTCTATACTAATTTCATCCAGTAGCAGTGTACCAAGGAATATTACTTTAGTTTTTTTGTGTGTTTATTTTTTTCCAGAACTATTTTGGTTATGATAATAGATCCAAATTAATAACAACTTACATTCATTGAGCTATATGTATGTATCAAATCCTATGGACAGCTTTATTTGTAGGAGCTATGAATATCTTCTAATAGCCTACCCATACATTATCTCTGCTTTAAAGATTAGGAGAATAAAATCAAACAAGGAGGAGTTATTCTAAGTGATTCATTTAAGATGACTGGGCCACTCAAATACAGGTCAGATACACGTTGTGAATTTTGTGTAGTCTTGAAAGTTTCTGCTTTCTAAATGGCAACTTTCACCATGAACATTTTATATAATGTATCAATGCAGGCTGGATTTGTTCTCACATATTATTATTATATTTGCTCACTTTCTTTTGATTTTAAAAGCAATAAAGAATATCTGTGAAGTCCTAAAGATTAGTTGGGACTAGTGTCTAAGCCTACAATGACTAACATGTAAGCTGAAGGAGTCCAATCAGACGGCTTGCCTTTCCACACACTACCTTTATCTTGGTCACTACCAAATTATAACACTCAATTTTTTTTCTACTTCCCCAAAATGATTATTAAAATATAAATACAACATCTTTTTTCTGCTTAAATTCTACAAACTTATAGAACACTGACTTTTTTGTTTTTGTTTTTGTTTTCCTCACAAGATGTAATACTTCAGGATTAGTTCTGGAATATACACTGAATACACAGGATTTACAGTGCTGTAAGGAGAAAGGAAATGTTTTATTTGTAGTCATTTGAACTCTCAAACCACAAAGAAAAAAGATGCCTAACTTATCTTTATCATTCATTTCTGTGTTATTGAGCCAGAATTGCCTGCAGGTGCATGTGGCTATTAAAGGAAATTGTAAATCGTTTTCATATCTCACTAATGTAGTGAAGATGTATAAATAGTTGCACATGGTGGATAATTAGTTTATGCCAACACATTATTGTGCTTATGAGCATCTGGATATCAACTGCTTGGCAAAGGAGCCAAAGGATCTGAATACTACAAAGTAATCTGCAAAATGCTGAGTGATGAAAATTTAAGTGACAAAAATAATATGTTAAACTTACACTAATAAGATCTATGTTTAAACAAAAGAAATTCAAAGAAAAAGTAATCATAGCAACAGGTTATGCTTCCTGGATCCTTTTTCACTTTAATACTTTCCTATAAAGTAACAGAAGATAATGAATGCATTTGAAGCATAGATATACTATAGATACATTGATAAATTATGTAATTTTATTGTTTTATTATATAAAGTATAATGGCAGATATGTAGGTATATCATAGAAAAATCAAATGTTAGAAATGCTTATTTCTAGAAGTGGTTTTAAATTTAAAGAGACTTTTCAAGTGTATACTATATTTTATTCTTAATTTCTAAAAGAAATTCTAGGATACAATTGTGTTCTTTCTGCTGTCATATTCAGAACTTTGCTCATTCTTGGAGAAGGCTAAATTGCCCTTGGCCTCCATAAGCTGTGGCTGCTCTTTATTTTGTTCTGTTTACTTTTCACCTCTGTCTCATGTACTACCCAGATGCTATGGCTCTTTGAGGAGAAGCAGAGAAGTCAGATATGTGCAATGCTCCGTAGTCTACCTCCAGAGTATCTTCCAAGATTCAAAGCTAATTCAGCTACCAATCTCTGTAAAACTAGAAATTAAATTTAAGGAATTCCAATTAATAATGGTAGAACAAACACAAGGTAAAATTTCCAATTCTGAATGAGAAAAATAAAGGATTTGAAAGAGAGATTGGCTCAAAGGAAGACCAAGCTCAGCCATTAAATATTCAAACTCCAAGTATGGTAGCTGAAACATACTAGGGTGGACTTTCTTCTTAAGGGCTTGCAAACCATTGCCCATACAGCTTTGCTGGCTTCATGCCACATGGCAACGCTCACAGGATGATTTTGCAAATTGTTTTCCTTGCAACTGTCATATATTGCTGGCACTCACATCTTCCTGAGATGTCACTGCAATTATACCTTCCCTCCCATATCTCCATGTGTCACTCTTCCAGCGACTACTTACAGAGCCCCCAGGCCTGTAGCACACTGCCTGCAGTCTCAAAATCTTTTCCCTAAAAATCGTTTCTAAAAGTTGTTGTGACCCTATCCCTCTAATAAGTAGCACGTTTGCAAAACCAGTATTGTGTGGATGACATGAAAGTCAACCCAGAGGGAGGTTTACATGTGCTTGCTTGAACCACAGATATAGGACCTTCTCAATGCCTTAGCAAAAAATAAATCCCCAAGTCCTAGGTAGGCAGTCCTGAATGAAGAGGGTACCCAGGGGCTCTTCTCCTCAGAAGTCTCTTTGAAACAAATGCACATTTTTATACCATTGAACTTCTGTATATTATTTATTTCTCTTGTCACTATTACTAAATACATGACAGAAGTAACGTAAGAGAGGATGCCCTAGTTTGCTTTTCTGTTGCTGTGATAAAAGACAGATGAAAAACAACTTTGGTTTATTTCATCTTTCAACTCCTTGGTCATAATCTGTCACCAAGGGAAATCAGGGAAGATCTCAAGGAAGCAACCTAGAGGCAGGAACTGAAGCAAAAGCTATGAAGGAAAGCTTCTTCTTGGCTCAATTCCCCTGGCTTGCTTTGATAACTTTCTTATAAAGCTATAGCCACCTGCCTAGGAATGGCACCACCTACCCTGGGCTGGGCACACCTACTTTACACAGTAATCAAGGAAATGTCCCCATAGACATGTCCACAAGCCAATCTTTTGGACAAAATTCCTCTCTTCAGGTTCCTTGTTCAGAGTGACTTTAGTTTATGACAAGCTGACAAAGACTAACCAGCATGGAGATGTTTATTTCAGTTCACAGTTTAGAGGATACAGGTCATGGTGACAACTATATAGCATCTGTCATGACTTCTTCCATGGTGTTGGGAGTTTGTAGTTTGCATTATTCATAGTTTAGCAGACTGGGAAAAAGAGAAAGCTTGAGCTAGAAGTGGAACTGAGTTATAATGTTCAAGACTCACCCTCAGTGATCCATTTTCCACTAGCGAGGTACTACAAAAGGGTCCATAACCTCATAAAACAGTACCATTAACTTGGGATAAACTGTTCACATGAATGAACCCATGGAAAATATGTCACATTCAAACTATATCACTATCACAGGTAAGATGGTTTTATATAAATTCCTGAGATGCCTTCTAGTCATTTTTCACATTTTCCCAGTACAAAACACTCACGATCCTTTCAGTAAAGCAAATCACAATTCCCTTCTTGGTCATACTTTTACACGTATTGTTCTTTTCAGTAGAACCTAAGCATTTTCAAGACCTTTACCCATTGTAAATCTGGCTAAAAAGTATCTAGTAGAAATCCTTGCAATCCAAGTGCTGTCCTATGCTGCCGTCAGATTTCTTTTGCCAGATAAACTTGTGTATCTCCTTTTGCTTCTTATAAAGTATCAGGGCATAGATAAATTCCAGACAAATCTTTACCAGGGTATAATAAATACAGCATCCAGTTCAGTCTCTGAATTCATAGTTCGCATCTGAAATTTCACTAGCATAGCCTTCATGCGTCATATTTCTGACAGCATTCTGTTCTTCTGAGCCTCCACCAGGACTGTGCATTATATTCCGTTTACATAGCATTCTAGGCTCTCTCTGACATGCTTCTCTATATCTTTCCAAATTTTTCTTGTAAGCCAAATCTAGAGGTCTCACCCCATCATCAGATATAGTCACAGCAGCAGTCCTGTTTCTCAGCACCAATTAGCCTCTGTCACTATGATGAAGCATGTCAGATAACTTTACAAGTTCCCTGGATATCTGGGACTTAGTAATCCCACCACCATCCAACATGTCCTTTATATTTTTCTTTTTTACTGGATAGATTCCATGGTGTGTGATTATAATCACACTTGCACAGGACTCTTCACTTTTACGCCATCCAATTTTGTTGAAATTTGGAAAAGTCAAATCCTGATTAAACCAGATCTGTGTATATACAGTGCCAGCACACATGCAGCTACATGTGATTGGAGAGAAACAGAGACAATACTAGGATCAAAAATCCTCAGTGCACCTTTAACACTCCGGAGCAACTTTACTTTCTTTAAAAGGCTTCTCTTTTGTGGTGATTTTACTTTTTGCCTCCTTTAAAATACCCACAGTTACTCCTCCCATTCTTTGTTAATAGCATCGCTTTTCATTCACCAGGGAAAATGCGACGAAAAGAGCTTTCTCCTGCTTCCACTACCAAAACTTAAGTCTTCTTTTGCTGTCTGTTAGGATTACTTGATTCTCAGTTACCACTTAATTCATGAAAAGCATTGAACGTAGTTGCCCATTTGCACTTCCTTGAAACAGTTTTACCTTGGATGCTTAGATACCATACCAAGAAAACTTTCTAGTTTTCTTCTACTTCTCTGGTCACAGCTGCTTTTTCTCCTCTGCTTGGGGCTCTCATTTTCTTTAATCTAAACTGCACGGTGAGCAGCAGTCTGCTGGTACACTGCATTTCTTCAGCTCACACTCACTCATTAGGTGGCCATGTTCATATGTCTTTGTAAATACCGTTGACACACTGTTTCTCCAGCCTACAACTCCAGGTTAGAACTGTTCAAGTATTACAGCCTCATATATCTAAGTTCTTAGTTGGTTTTCCACTTGGAGGCTTAGTGGGCAGAGCATTAATATTAGGTCCAATTTCTACCTCCAAGACTATTCCTTACACAGTCTTTTTCTTCCATTCCCATAAAATGACAGTTTCTCCATAGTGTCCCAATACAAGTGGCAAAGTTCCCACTGAGAGTCTACATTTTCTTGTACTTAATCCACCTTCTAATCCTTTGATTCTACCTTTAAAACATACAAGTTGTTTTTTTCTCATAATGATGTCACTGTGACTACATTAGCACAAGCCTTAACTTTCTTGCTATGGTGGTTTGAATGAAAAAATAAATGTCCCCTAGAGGCTCAAGTATTTGAGTATTTGTTCCATAGTTGGCAATCCTTTGGAGGACCTTTAGATGATGTTTTTTTGAAGGATGTCACTGTGCGTCAGCTTTGAGAGTTTACAGCCTGGCTCTCCTTCCAGCTCACTCTACTTTCAGCATGTGGTTGAGTATGTGAAACCTCAGCTTTCTGATCAGCCAAAATAAACTCTTTCTTCTGTAAGTTGTTTTTTGGTCATGGTGTTCTACCACAGCTAGACAGACAAAACAGGCTTAGCATATATGACAGAATGCATAAAATCGTGTGGGCAGGCTATAGTGGTGCGGATGGGGGCATTTAAATATGACTAAGATGTACTGTATGAAATGCACAAAAATTCAATTAAAATGTACTTTGAAAGAAGTAACTAATGCACTTGGGCTATGATAACTGATTCTAAGTTTTCTCTTATGAATCTATTCTTGGCTTTCTATACTGTATTTCCCCCATAAAAAGCATTTAAGCCTGGAGTATTGGCACATGCCTTAAATCCCAGCACTAGGGAGGCAAAGGCAGGCGGATCTTTATAGTTCAAGGCCAGCCTGATATACATAGCGAGTTCCAGGCCAGCTGGGCTACAGGGAGACCCTGTCTCAAAAAAGACCAAAAAGAAGTTAAAAGGCTTAAAAACTATAGCCTGTGAATATATAAGCCTGACTCTGTGTGGAAGCTTCCACTTCTGTCCACAAACATGGAGTTTAGCTAGCCTAACTGCTACCCTTGCTCTCAGATAATAAAGAGTAGGCATTAGGTGTTTAGACGCCATCCTGATTACAGATAGTGTTTAACTTACAAAGGGATATTTTGATAAACCATTTTAAGGTTAACAAATGTATGTAGAAAATATATTTAATCACTGAGCACTATAGTTTAACAACAGAGTAGCACTTGTAGTTTATCAGTTGTTTATTCTGGACATTGCATGACTGACAGGAATCCAGGCTCACTGCCCTATCCAGCATTAGGAGAGGGTACCACATCACCTATGTCTAGCCTGGAAACCTGAACACTTTCAATATTTAAAGTATGGCTTCTACTGAAAATATTTAATCCTGAAGATGACAGTTCATAAATCAGGGACTGCCTCTAATGTTAAGCATTTTAGAAACTTGAAGTCATTTAAAGTAAATGCCATTTTGAATCAGAGTGACATACTTACACATGTAAATATGATAGAAATCTACATTGAAAACCTAAACACTTTCATACCAGAGTTTCCCCACCTTTGAGGCAGCAGCGTTTAACCCTTTTAAACTGCTTTTAATAGGTGTTTCCATTCTATATACAAAAAGGTATACATTCTATACACAAAAAAGGTATTCCTAACTAGCTGATTTCTAGTATTATCCAGAGTTCCTGTTGTTGTGCATAAGAAGTTATGTCCTTATAAATCTACTCCACTTATCTGTCCCACGGGCTCTGTGTGATTTTACTGCTAATTCTAGCTGAATAAGTAAATGGCACACAAATGAATATAGTTAGGTAAATATTTTGTACTAGAAATCCATATAGGTTTATTCCTTCCATATCCTTTTGTTTGAAGTGTTTCCTTTTTCCCTGAGGTTTTCAATACTGCACATTATTCTATTACATTCTCAAATGCTCTTTCAAACTGGAACAGTCTCTTTTTAGTTTTTCTTCGCTTTTCCCAGATCTCTTTGCCAGAATCTTCATCCTCCTGTTCTGATATGAATGATATGATTTGGGAAATAATATTTATTGAAGATTAATTTTATAAACAATAATGTAAAAAATCTTCTGATCCCCCTGGACCTCTAAGGACTGGGATGATAGGCATATCCCACCAGACCTGGCTTTATGTAGTATTTAAGGTTTCATGAATACTAGGCAAGCACTATACAAAGTGAATTACATTCCTAGCCCAAGTCTCACATTTTAAAGGAATCTTCCAAATTTATGACATTGTTTGGACCTTTAGAAGCAAGGATCTAGTGGAAGAAAGTTGGGTGGTGCAGGTGCGTCTCTGAATCTGATGTCGGAATACCACTTCTTCTCTCTTCTGCTTCCTTGGCCATCATGATATGAGCAGATTGGCACTACTGCACTTTTCCTGCTGTGATGTTCAGCCTCACTCAAGTTGGGTGCTGTGCTGGTAATTGAATCATGCAACATGGCATCAAGTGGTATGAAAAAAGTACAGTCTTAAGAGGCATCCTAATCAAAGAGGGAGAGAAGCCACTGGTGAGGAACAGATGCTGACTGTGACCTCGGGAAAGTATATTTAAGAAGAGAATAGGAATGATCTTCAGCAAAGTGTTAAGGCAAGATAAGAAGACATTCACTATAATTCAAAGCATTTATACGTTTTATCAAAATTTGACCTTAATGACTTTAATGTTCTTCTAAGCCTGGATTGATTAAATTTAATGGATATACTCCCAGTATCTGGACCATCCTCCTATAAGTGCAAGATAAGACAGCTGACTGATAGAAGCAGTCACACAGAATCCACAATGGATGACTCAGACAGTGCTTTACACACTGGCTGATTGAATGGAGTGACCTCATTCTAAATAACTCTGATACATAACTTAGATTACAATTGCAGCATCATGTCTTGAGCCTTATACAAAAAAAGTTCTGAACCTGCTCCTACTTGCATTTGCTCAGTAGCTACCTTCTATCAAGGTCTCTTGCAGCAACAGCTTCCTCTTTCAGGACACATTCATGGACTATTCACTTTTTAAACACTATAGTGAATCCATCCACATTTCCTATCAGCCCAGCATCAAAATACACCTAGAAAGTAGTCACATGTCATTAATCTTATTATTGATGTCTTAGTCCAAACTACCATTGTGTATCTGGACAATGGCAATAACTACTGAATCAATCTCCTTTTGCTCTTTCCATTCTCCTGTCTTCAGCTCATGAAAGGCAAAAGAAATGATATCAAAAGTAAATTTTACCTGATCACTTCTTCATTCATAACCATCATTGGTTTCTCATTTTATGTTAAAATAGTATCCAAGTATATTCTTCATGAGTTTGTGTACACTTGTCTCATGATATCTACACTGACATACAATGTAAGACAATGCAATACTGCGTGCAAGGCACAGTAATACCAGACATACACATCTTCTTTTTCTTATTACATTTCCTTTTTCCTCCTCAGATACAGCAGTAAGATTCCTCTGATGATATGCCAAGTACATGGTATATGTATATATAATATTCTGGTCTCCTAACTTCACTACTCTTTGCTTAGCGCATTCTACACAAGATGCCTTCTACCTACAGTTGTCCCCTTCCAGAGACATTTCAGCATGTCTCCAATTTTTATGGAGCAGTAATGCAAAGGAAGGAGCCCATGCTGAACAAGCCATTTCTAATGGGCACTGAGCACCCAGTATGATTCTGCCACTTGGATGAGTATTAGAAATACTCCCTGAGTCCTAAAGGATTACAGTTTAAGAGTACCCACAAATAACAGTGCTGCTCTGTGATAAGTAAAATAATGGGAATATGAGTCTCAGGAACATTTTGTAGAGACTAGATGCTAGATGGAAGAGAGTGAGAAAAAGCTTCACAAAGGATTATTGTGTTGATTCGTTCTTTGGCCCTTCTTCTTGACATCCTAGACACAAATAATATTTGTATCAGTCTATTCAAAAGAAACAGGGAAAAAGAATAATATGGTTCATCAAATAGAATGCATGTCAAAAACCTGACATCATCTAAGTTTCAGTTTTTCAGACTGTGTTCACACAAAGCCTGTTAAGCAATTCTGAACACTTCAGTAGCATTGGTTGTTGTATGTGTTCCATTAAGCTCAATTTAACAGATGATATAGATTGAAACAGATTTTTAAGGAGAACAAATGAAGAGTGGAAATATTTTAGTGACATTACGTTTTCTGTAATCCTTGAGAAAGCATATTTTAGAAGCAGCTAATCAGAAGCAAAATTGTTTCCAAATGGCTTAAAAAGCTGTGGTGGTTAAGTTTCAATGTCAACTTGACTGGATTTGGAAACACCTAAGAGATATCTCTGTGTATGACTGTTAATGTGTTCCCAAAGAGGTTTAACTGAGGAGGAAAGATACCCCCCTAGAATTTGGGTGGCACCATCCATGCACTTGGGCCCTAGATTGAACAGAAAAAAAATGTGTATTGGAAAAATGACTCAGCAGGTAAGTGCACTGCTGATCTTTCAGAGGACCCAAGATAGGTTCTTAGCATCTATGTTGGCTAGCTCAAAACTGCCTGTACCTTAAGATCCAGGGGATCTGATGCCCTCTTCTGGTTTCCATGGGAACCCACATACATGTGGCATACATAAATAAAAATAGAAATATTTTTATAAAGAAAAATGATTAAAGTGAGCTGAGCCCACATTCTTCTCTCCGTTTCCTGACTGCAGGTACAGTGAGTATAGACACGTGCTCCTGCTCCAGTGACTTATTACTGTGACAAACTGTACCCATTCTTAACCAATGAACTGAAATATATCCTTCAAACATTAAGTTTCTGCTTGTCAGGGAGCTGGTCAAAGCAATAGGAAAGCTGACATTTTCTACACTGTCCACCATTTTCCATATTTACTTACCTTAATTATTTCCTGGTGCAGGAATTTTCCTAGGGATGTGTAAAGAACTATTTGTTTATACCTAGATAGAAAGAACACTAAAAGAATTATTCCATGAAGTCTAGACTGGGGAGACAGTGTTCATTGTGTTTACCTACTAGAGCATGAGAGACTCTGAGGCAGTCACATATTCAGGAACTCACATCCTCATTACCCATGATTCACCGTCAACTGCACCATTGGAGTCTCAATCCTCATTCTCCAAGCAATTCTCTACCTCCTATGTACTCTAGAACCACAAAGGTTGGGTGAAGCATGCCCAGGGGTAAGTAGATGGAATCTCAAAAGAGGTTCTCTTGATTATTTTCCCACTTCTTCCTGGAGGGATGCTCACAGCCTCATTGCTGTAACCACAGACCTAGCCATCATTGGTACTGTTCTGATTTTGTTGCCATAACTGCAGGTCAAGGTGTTCTACAGGTATAAACAACCACTGTGCTTTTTGATGATAGTCATACCAGCCTGGAGAAAAGGCTGTTTCTTTACTCTATAAATTTGATGTAATGCTTCTATAAGTTGGTGAACGAAAATATTAAATGTGGACATAATAAGGATCAAAGTTGTATTTTGTAAATACTCATCATGTCTGGAATGGCAGTACACACCTGTAATGCTATTACTCGAGAAGCTAAGACAAGGCGACTTCGAGTGTGAAGCTAGCCTGGACCATGTAACAAGAAGCTGCCTCTAAAAAGTATTTTTTTATAATCTCATTTTCCAATTCAATCTTCCAGTCCACCCCTATCAAACAGTATATACACACACCCCCACACACACACAGAGAGACATGCACACACACGGAGACATACATAGACACCCACACACCTTACATGGTTAATTGAAAAGTTTGTTACAGTGAATGGCTTATAGCACCAACGTACTTCCTAGAATTTTAGGTAACTAGTGAGATATTAGCAGACTTAAATATCATTTGGGATGTATGGCTTCCCTCATAATCAGCAGCTTGAAAAAACAGAAACTAAAACTATAGGTCTCTGATTACCAGTCAAAAACTGGGATTTCAATTATAACTTGGGACCTGGGTAGAGACATGTCAGTCTGAATTACTTGGAACATCATAAGACTTTCCGGTAAAGGAGAAAGACGTATAATTGCACCATACTGTAAGAGTCAATCAAGATGGGCCTATCAACCACCTAGATAGGAAAGTGTCCTTCAGGAAAATTGTCTATTTAGGAACCTAAAGAAATTATATAATGTTTGTTTAAAATGAAATTGGGGCAATGAGCCTCTTGGCCATTTCCTACTCTTACTCCTTGAGAATAGTTCACTTTGCTCTGTAGCAAATTCAACCAAAAACAGCTTATATGTCTTCTCTGAATTTGTTCCACCTAGACTAGAGAGCCAACAGAAGCCTAGAGTGAGATGCTGGTAACAGAATCTTTTAAAATGTGTGTATGCTCTCATAAATAGTATGTACAATTTCATAACATAAAACAAAAATGCTACTTTCTATAGGTAATCTTCAATCGAAATATTAAAAATTAGGAATATTTCTTTCCCAACTGACAATGAACATTTCTAAAAGCTGGTTTGGCCTAAGTCGGAACTTCAGGGACAAGTTCCAACATAAATTAGTTAGGCGAATTAAAATAGCACAATGGAGATGTGGGGAGTGATTGCTCTCCCTGTTTTATTTGTTGGTTTAGTAAAGTGTTGACATGTCTGAATATACTGTTTTTTAAAGGTGTCCTAGAGTTTCTGTCCTTGATCGCAGCAAACAACATATGTAATTTTTGACATTAAGCTAATACATTTTTTGTATGTGTGCATGCATGTTCCTGTGGTAAGGAAGTAAAGATGTGTGTGCATGTGTGTGGAGGTTAGAAGACAGAAGTTGTTCCTCAGGAGCTGTTCACCTTGTCTTGGTCTTTGTTTTTGTTTTGAGACAAGGTCTCCTACTGGCCTGAATCTCACTGAATTTGCTAGGCTTGGCATTGAGCCCCAGGAAATTGCTCATCTCTATCTCTCCAGACTTTTGAAGAGAACATTGCCACATCTAACATTTTGTTGTTGTTGTTGTTTTTGCTGGGTTCGGAGGCTCTAACTCAGGTCCTCAGGCTTTCAAGGCACTTTCTCCCTAGCCTTACAAAAATGTTCTGGCAAAAGATTTCTGCTACTGCTGGATAGCATCCTGTCAAACTCCAAAGAATGGAGATGGTCTGGAGATTTGAATCCTTTGAAAATAAATGGATCAGACAGGAGCATTGCTTATATTAGTGAATTGTACATATGGGGCTGTTACTTCACCAATAAACATCCACTTCCTGAGAACACTGTTTTATTCTGATGTCTGACCTCCAAATTCAAGTGTTGATATCTTTAGATTTAATTTTATACATGTATATTGGGTGATTAAATTTTGTTCATATTAAGTCATACGGTCTAATAATACTGTAGACATCTACACTGTAAAGTAATCACCACAATCATGTTATTCACATCCACCACCACTGGTAGTCATTTTTTAAGCACTTAAAAATCCGATTCTTGGCTAATTTACAGGATAGAGTAAGGTACTGTTGACCACAATCATACTGTTGCACATTCTACCTCTAGAGGTCTCAATCCTTTTCTGCTTTGCTCATGTAGGGGTAAGCACATAACCCAACTTCCTGCTGAAAATTCTAGTGGAGGCTTCTGGAAACTGTGTCTTCCCGTCTTAAACAGAGGAACCAAAGAAAAGAAAATTCTGTTTCTACCACTGGCCACTGATGTCTTCAACAAAGGGCTAGACCTGTAGCGTCCATTTGCAGTTTATAAAAGACTTTTCCTAAGGAGCATAAATGAGTACAGAACAATAAACAGAAACTTAACCTAAAGTACACTGATTTACAAAATCAAGTAAATCTGAAAACACTACAAATATCTGACCTTTGCCTTTTGTCTTTTACCTGGCAAGATTGTTTTCTTGTTACAGATGCCATTTCTGTTACATGAAACCAAAACCTTGTTATCTACTTTAGAATCAAAAGGAAGAAATCTTGTAAATTATCAAATTGTGAAAGGTACAAACCACAATTTTATTCCCTACACATCAAACTGAGATGTCTTTATTCCTAATTTTCACACCCAGATAGGAAATATATTGCAAACAGGCTGCAGCTGCTGAGTGACTCAGCCTGGCAAGTTTCCTGCCTGGAATTATGTGCTGCTCTGAGTACCACTCATCAAACGCTCACCCCAGGAGCATCAGAATATGCATTCAACAGATATTAGACCCACATCACTGAAAGGAGGGATCTCATGGAATACAGCAGACATCTAATATCCAGTCTCTGTGCTCACAATGCTGAGCATCAAGAGGTGGAGAAGCAGCATGAATAGAAAACTGAAAAGACATGAAAAGTATGCCACAGACAGCACGATGCTCAGTGTCAAATAAACCATGTCAAAAGTTAACTCTGTGAGCTAGAAAGGAAAATAGCCAGCACAACCTCTAACAAAGTTTAATTGATGGTATTTATATTACGACTATGAGATTAGTAGAATAGGGAAAGTCTGGAAGGAAGAAAGATTCCATGATTGCTCAGAGATGAGAGGTTTTTAACTCCACATTGTGGCATATTGTACTCTACAAGGCCTGTGAAAGGAGCATAGAACAGGAATGATGAAGCAGTGACTTTCTGTTGCTAACATAAAACATCCTGACCAAAGTGAAGGAAGAATTTGTTTGGTATAAAATTCCAGAAGAATAAGAGTCCATCACGGAGGAGGAGGTAGGGCAGGAGGAAGCCAGAACAGAAAGCTAAGCTCTCACATCTTCAAACACACAGGAAGCAGAGAAAGAGAAACTCCGAGTGGGACCAGGTTATGAACTCTTAAGGCCCACCCCCAGCGGCGGTGCTTCCTCCAGCAAGGTCACACCTCCTAAGTGTTGCATAACCCTCCCCAAACAGCGCCATCGACCGAACAAGTGTCCAAGCACTTGAGTCTACGGGGGACGCTACCACAGATGGAACGAGGAAAGAACCAGAGATAAGAGAGGACGTGAACTTGGGTTGACTAAGGGAAGCCATGGGCAGTAGACATAGAAACCTGGCTGAATTCTCTGGAGATGAGAAAGTAATCACAGGTTTTGAGTAACTGTGAAAATAATCTTCAAGAAATAGAAATTTGGCATCTAGATGCACGGTTGGAAGGGATAGGCTGGAGAATGGATATCCATGATAACACTAAGACCTGTTTACATCACTAAGCTAGGCTAGCACTGAATACAGCTATGCTGACTTCAGTGAGCTGACAATTCCATAACAGAAACCCTAAGCAAAATATTCAATGCCATAAAGATTAGTAAATAGGGTACTGATTAGTTTTACACTTTAGAAAATAATCATTCTGTTAGACCTTCATATTTAAGGTAAAAATTTCCATTTACTAGTGGTCAAGACTGTATTTTCTTCCATCTCATTGTTTGAGTTAATTGTATGTATTCAAGGAGTGTCAAATGCTGTTAAGGTATATGTAGTGAAGTAGATATTATAATCAAGCAGTTAGTATAATCATCATTTTAGTTATTCTTTTATATGTGTGAGTACCTAGAGTCTGCTCTTGCAACCTAATACCCAAGACTTTTACAATATTACCAGAGTGTTCATACTGTGCAGTCTATCTCTAATGTTATTCACTATGTATATCTATGATCTTTACTCTCTTATCTATATTTTCTCACTTCTTCTTATTGTCTGGTCCCTGTAATCAACATTTTATTCTTTCAGTATGACAGTTTTTAAGATTTCAAACACAGGGTTTATTATCCAGGAGTTTCTTTTTGAGTTTGACTTGTTTCTTTAACTAGAATGCCCTCCAGCTTGATCCATGGCAGAATATCTTGCTATAATAATATACAACATTCTATTTTATGTAGATATCATAATTTCTTTATCTAATAAGCCATCGATGAGTCATTTGGTTATTTGACTACAATGAATAATGTTGCAATCAACATGGAAGTAATGCAGGATTGTTTCTGAGGTGGAAACTTTTCTTTGGGTATATGCAAATGAAAGAGGTTGTTGAATTTCTATGGTGTTTCTATTTTTTTAATTACTGAAATTTGGTGATTTTCATACAACATAATTTAATGGTATTTCAACATTCTCCCTATCTACATCTCACACCATGTCCCTGCCCAATTGAATTCTATATCCTACAGAATCTGATTTGTGTCCCTAGATGTCTTTCAGTATTTTTCCATCAACTGGACAAACCAAGGGTCCCAACCCTCAAAGACACTGTCTCTCCCACTTCTAGCTATTTTTAAGTTTTTCAGAAACATTTATAATGGTTTCCATGATGGTTGCATCAATAGTCCCATCAACAACGTGCAGGACTCCCTTTCTCTCTAAATTCTCATTCATATTTATCTCTGAAGTTAGGAATAGGGATTTCAACAAGTGTGAGAAATTATATCACTGTGATTTTAATTTGTATTCTGATTAATGATTTAGCAAGGTTGAATAATGTTGACCAATATTTTACATCTTCTTAGGACAAATCTTTATGTAAGTCATTTACTTATATGTTCTTCTTAATTGGGTTGTTTTCCTTCTCTTGTATAAGTTCTTTTTACCTTTGGTTTTCAAATATTTTCTACCATTTGGGGAGCTGCTTTGTTTACTTTGTTGATTTTTTTTCTGTAGAGAGGTTTCATTAGTTTGAAATATCCATATTTATTTATTATTATTTTATAGTTTGAGCTATTGCAATTTTAAAAATGTGGGAGAGACCAACATCATGGTTTATTTGTCTATTTTTTAAAGAGCTTTGGATTTGATAACTAATGTTTAGTTCTTTTTAACATCTTAGTTTTCTTTTTTCTGTTAATTGATAGATGTTGACTCTGTCTCAAGTAACCAAAGCTAAATGCAGTTTTTTAAATCTATACCCAATAGAAATAACACCAATGACAAAACTGAAGACAATAGGTATTACTTCTTCCCAGTAGGATTTATTTTCTGCTCACAGTCCTTAGTGATGAGATTAATTTATTCATTCTTGGCTTATATGCATTTTTCATAGTGAAGTTCTTTTATTTGTCTAGACAGTCATTCATGCATTCATTTGTACCAGTATTCAAAGGTACTTAGTGTCTTTTGTATACTATCAGTTAGGTAATCAACTAGTGCAGACACTAAAACAGTGAGAAAAATGGTCATTTTTTTTTCTTTGATTTCATAGTCTATTTGAAGGACAATGTGAATAATTACATTGAATAATTATAATTGTACTGTGTGATAAAGTTCTTGATAAAAGCAACCCAGGATAAGTTGGGAGTATGCAGGAGACATACAGGCCACAAATGACCAAAGTGTAGAGAATAACTGCAGAGAGCATGTCCCTGGATTGGACTCCCATATTAAACCTTACCCACCCATGGCTCAGTACCATTACAGAAGAGAGAGTGGAAGGATTGTAAGAGCCATGGTTGGTGCAAGATATAAGGAAACAGACTGCCCACCCTTTGAGAACTTACTCATGTGAACTTACAACAATGGTGGCAGCATGCAAAAGACACATGCAAACTCATTCAGACAAAAATTCAGTAAATAACTGGGGAAATGGGCAGTAGGCCTCAAACTTGGCTGAAGAATTTTTAGCAACTGATTACTGCTGGGTGAGAGAGACTTGATTTTCTTTAAGGGAAAGACTCTAAATAGGATGACTAGACTGCAGTGGATGAGCTCACACTGAGGGACATCTGGGTACACAAACTTGAGTTGATAGGCCTTAACATATATCACAGAATACATAAAATCTGTTGGTGGGAGGGCTTATGGGGTAGATGGATGGAGGAAGGGGATTCATATGATCAAGATGTATTGTATGAGATGCACAAAAATTCAATAAAAATATGCATTGAAATAAAGTTATCTACTTTTGAATTCTCAGCAGAGATGTTAATTCTACTTCTCTCATCACTGCTATGTGACAACAATCAAATGACCCTTGTGGGCATCACTTTCTTCTTCTATATAATAGTTGTGGGACTGTTGTACAGCGAATGTGATATCTGGTAACTGCTACTTAATAAACTTGCATTCAATACATGCCAGTAATTGCTACAATTCTCATTTTTATTTCATCATTACTATAATCATTCTAGGTCATGGAAAATGAGTAAAGATCACTGAGGCAATGAGACAGTAGGGAGAGATTATCATTCCATGCTGAAGAAACACAAAGACTACCCGATGAGCAGGTTTAGAAAAGGTTATCAGTAGGTCCTATGGAGGAGAATTCCATTTCTTCCCCTGAAAGGCCTGCTCAAAATGAATTCCCTCTGAGGACCACCTTGAGTCAGTTCTCAAAGTCTTGCTACTTTCTTAGCCCTTTTTTTTATTTTCCATTCCATCCACCATGCAAATGACATATTTCTGCTCCAGGCAGGGTCAACACAAAGCAGATTTGTATTCACGTTCATTATGTAGTGAGAAAAAGATTCTGCTTAGAGGCTAGAACAAATTCCCATTTGGTAGAAAACTGAATAGCAGGTGTCATTCTGTGCATGGTTTTACACGTCAAGCAGCATACTTCTCCCAGTTTTATGCAGGTGTTTTGCTCTATGTTCTATTATTTTATTTATTTATTTACTTACTTACTTATAATTTTGAGACAGTGTCTCTCTGTAGGCCCAGATGGCCTGAAATTTGCTATGTAGACCAAGCTGGTCTGGATCTTCCAAGTGATAGGATTAAAGAACCATTTTTTTTTGTCATTAACTTTAATTTTTTTTTATTTTTGTGAATATCATATATGATTAATGACTTTATAATCTTTGCTTCATTTCCCCTCCCAGCTGCCCTCCAGCTCGTTCCATGTCCCACACTTCTTCTCAACCTCTTGCCTGCTTCTTTGATTATTGCTGTTTTAGATAGATGATAGATAGATAGACAGATAGTTAGATAGACACAGATAGATAGACAAATTATAAACAGATACACACAGGAACATATGCATATATAATTCACTAAGTCCATTTAGTGGTGTTCATGTGTGCCTGTGTTTAGGATTTCCCACTTGGAATTAGGCCTTTCAGGGAGCTAGCCCTTGCAGAAAACTGACTCTGCCTCCCTCAGGATCTGTTCACAGATGGCCGGTGGATCTGTTGTCTCGATGTGGGATCCTGTAATTCTAAGCACTTTTTACCATTTTTCTACTTTTCTTTTAGCTAGGGAAAAATCAGCATTTTTATCAGGTATTCAAAAAGCTCTCTGACTTCCTTAAATTTTCTGTAAGCATGGATGATAATCCCAGTTCACCCTTCACCAAAATTTAGGCTAATATATAATATCTCAGTATATTTCACATCTCTTTAGGTTTATAGTTTATGATATCTTCTAGTACACTGAATTCTACTAGGATATTTTCCACTATAAATATAATTATTTCCATTTATTTATTTATTTATGTGTGAGTGTTTTGACAGCATTATGTAAATGCACCTTTGTTGCGCAACACCAGTGGAAGTGAGAAGAGGACTTCAGATTCCCTGGAACTGGAGGTGTGGATGACTGTCAGCCATCATGTGGGCACTGGGAACTGAACCAGGACCTCTACTAGAGCTACCAGTGCTCTTAACCACCAATTCATCTCTCCAACCTCATATTTCCATTTCTATAACAAAAATCTTTTGAGTGTCAAGTTATATTGATATTTTGTAGGTAATCCTGGAGCTAGGAAATAAATCCTCAGTGAGAAATTACTTGGGAAATGTATATTTCCTTTTCATCTATAATGTATTTCAGAGTAACAGTGTTTTAAATAAAATCTTACATATTTCAATGTCAATTTCTGGTAATATATTTTTAAGTACCTGCTTTCAATTTCAGTGCCCATCACAGATCATTAGCCAGCAGTTTCTGTATGTTACATTCCTATTCTTAGACCATAGTTTGAACATTAGTGCTATAGATACATGAGAAAAAAGTTATCATCCTTTAGGAACATTTTTTATTTTTACCAGTTAACTGTGAAAATCAAACACATATATTTCAAAGAAATTAATGTTCTTTGTAAAATTCACATGAATTCTAATAAAATGTGGAGTGTTAAACACAGTGTTAACTGCAAATAGGAGCACAACAGATGTCCAGGACATTCCCAGTCTGCCTAAATGAAACTCTTCCTTTCTCCTTCTTTATCTTCCCCTAGAAAACTAATATTTTTAATGATAGACAATCACCTTCTATTAGGGAGATCACAAAGCTGGCAAATTCTTATCCCCATATAGATGTATTTATGGAATGGTTTCTTTAGATAATGCATAGTCAGATGACAGGACTCAAACACCACAATGAACCTAAAAGTAGTTTACTCTCCTCCCTGTAGCACACCTTCAAAAATCCCACATTAGGGACTGTGTTCTTTGTTCACACAAATGATTATTGTGCATCCTTCTTATTTTTTTTTTAAACAGGAGAGTTTAGGAAAGAAACATACTTTAAATACATTTCATTTAAACTTTATACTATAATCAATGCTTACATATATATGAAAAATAAAGTCAGAACTCAAAGTATTTGATTATAGCAAGAAAATAAACATGAAATTCAATCCAGCATTAGACACTGTAGAATAAGCTGACATGCTAGCTTATTGGATAAGTGTGCTTACTCCCAAACCTGCCAACCCAAGTTTGATCCCAGGATTCACATGGTAGGAGAGAATTGAATCCCAATTGTTTCCTCTGGTCTTAGACATTCAATGCCATGTGGTGAAAGAGAGAGAGAGAGAAAGAGAGAGAGAAAATGAAGTGATGATAGATAGATGTAATAAAACATGCTACAGGGAGTGATAAATAATTACTAGAGTTGGTGATATAGACATGAATTTTTTTCACTTTACACATTTTAACTTACTAGGAATATTTTAATTTTCTCATAAAATAACCATCATTGTAAAGGGATTCAGAAACTGTATGCTGGTCAAGTGTAATGGCAGAAACAATGAAATTGAAGACGCTAAAATAAATAGCTAACTGGAGGGCTACAGGAAGGATTTTAAGAAAGGCACATTTTTGAGATATGTACCTTATAAACAGGCAAAGAAGAAAATCATAGTTATCTTAAACTAGATTTTGGAGACTAGAGAGATCACATCACATAGCTGTCCTAAGTTATTCAAGACTATGATATTCTTCTTAATTTTTACAAGAAAGAAATTTCATATTTTGAAATGGACAGGAAAATCAATGGAAAAATGTAAACTTCAGCATAATACTATACAGTGTGCTGGCCTCCTACCAAGATAATATTATTTTTATTGTGAATCCAACCAAAGCAAAATAGTGAAGTTCAATTTGTGGAGTCATGAGCATTAGGAAAATTCCAAGTTGATTACAAGGAGATTCCCTGAGTCATCCTTGGTTCTACTAGGCAATTAAACATTTTCTACAGAAGAAAATGAACAAATTGATGTTTGGATAACATTTCCAAATAAATAAACATTATGATTACACAAATATAGGAAATGATTCATAAGATGAACCTTAATCCACATATCTTGGTTTTAAAATAGTTTATCTCTTTAATTAGATTTTTTTAAAGGCAGACTTAAATGCCTAACTGGCCATTTCAAATACTTTAAAGCAAACTGTGTACAGGAAAGACAAAAAAAAAAAAAAGCAAAAAAAAAAAAAGTAACATAGTTACCTGATCAAGTATTGTCATATTTTGTTAATATCATGGTGAACTGGTGTCTCCTTATTATATACCAGGCCCAGAGTTCTAATGCATGTGGCGGCCTACCTGGGCAGCCCATCATCAAAACGATGTAATAAAAACCAGCTTATCATCTTTCATCTTCAGCTAGTTTACCTTCTGTAGTCTTGAATTCTATTGATTGACATGGTTGTTATTCTAAGCACTCAAGCTAAAAAATCTTAACAGATTATATATTAATGTATTTTTATCCCTCTATATATCCATGTATATTTAGATAATTATATATAATTAAACAATAATAAGTGGCTAGGCTTTATATGAAATGACACATAGATTTCCTGTGTATGTACGTGTGCATTCCTGTTTGTATGGGTGTCGTGTGTGTGTACAAGTGAACATATATGTATATGTGTGCATGTGGATTCCGTAGGTTAACCTCTAGTGACTTTACTGAGATTCTGTCTACCTTTGTTTGTTTGTTTGTTTGTTTTTTAAAGCAATGCTGTTCATTGGGTAGGAGCTTGCCTAGAAATTTAAGCTGACTGACTAAAGAGCCCTGGGGATCCTCCTGCCTACCTTCCCCTGAACTGGTATTCTAAGTGCACACCACCTTACTCTGCTTTGATACTTGGGTTTTAGTTATTGGACTTAGGTCCTCACGCTTGTGCAGCAAGCATTTTACTAACTGAGCTATCTCCTCAGCCCTGGAGGATTTTTTTTTAAATCAAAATTCTCATCCTTAATTAAAATCTGTCAAGGATACTTTTATTATTCTATTTACAAATGAGGAAAGTAGGATGCCATGGAATTGGGCAACTTGTCCAAATGTGTGCAGCTAGGAAGTTGAAGACCTGGATTTGAATCTGGGGTCTACCCATGATCCTGTGCTTCTCAACTTTTTGGCATACAAATGCATTTGCCTCACTCAGTGCTAAACTTTCTTAAAAACGGTGGCCTTGCTAATATATCTAAGCTATAACTCGAATCACTTCCTGACTAAAACACTAGAAATATGTTAATGAAAACAATCTAAATTTTGTAACCAAGGATCAAAATGTATAGTTTGGATTTACTGGATTCTTTCAGCCTATCTTTCCCCATTTCTAGTCATACAACCTGAACTCTAGCCAATGCAACAATTTTCCTTCCCTTAAAAGCTTATGCATGTGCAAAAGCTGGGACATGTTGAGAGTCTGAGAAAGTGTGACTCACACTTGCAGGGTAGTAGGGGTTAGGCTGGAAACCGAGTTTGGCCAGATTTCAAAGGAAGACTTGATTTTTTTTATCTTAGGTGTGTTTGAGGAGTAGGGTGGGAGATAAGAGAGAACAGCGGTATATGAATAGATTGGGGGGGTCAAGGAAGGATGAGAGCAATGTGTGCATGTGGGGACAATACCTTTATTCAATGCTTTGATGACATTCTCTATGAAGAACAACATTGTCTTTGTATTTTTGGTTTTGGATTTGTTGTTGCTGTTTGGATTTTTTTTTTCATATCAACAGGAATAACAAAATTAGAACTTATAACAAAAAACAGTCTGCTCCCTTCAAAGAAGCTGATGATTAATAAGGATTGTTAGAAAACCTAGAGAGAACTGTTTAACTTCTTCAGATATTAACGCATATCAAGTTGGGGAAAATGTTTAAAAATATTAATTAAAAGTTAATTGTATAAAGTTACCTTTTAAAATATTAATAAAAACTTAACCATAAGTATCTGTTTTTATAAAATATGATTGTCAGGACTAAAGAGATGACTCAGCAGTTAAGAGCACTGACTGCTCTCACAGAGGTCCTGGTTTTGATTCCCAATACACGCATGTCCTTAACAAAAGGCTTTAACTCCAGTTCCTGGTGATCCAACACCCTCTTCTGACCTCTGTGGGCATTACATCACGTGGGTGCACCTGTCTACATGAGGCATTACACACATACACATAAAAATATTAAAAAATGAATAAAATATGATTGTCAAGCAAGCAAAATGGCTCAGGAGGTAAAAAGATGCTTGTTGTTAAGCCCGACAACCCCAGTTCTGTCTTCTGGGCACATATGATGAAAGGAAACAGTTTACCTCTACCAGCTGTCCTTTGATATGTATGCCATGACATGTGCATACCCATACACTTAAATAAATTAAGGTAATTAAAAAATTCTAATAGTTAACTCAATCTTTTGGGAGGCTTTTGATATGACTAAGTATTTTATAAAACAATTTGGAAATTTCACTTAAAAGCTTCTCATTATTCAAAAGTATTCTTTAAGATTACTATTTCATTAGCTAAACTTCTTAGAATTCCAAGATATAAGGCATATACTTTGCACATGTTTAATACTGTTTTTATACAGATTGTGAAATCAAATTCAAATACTGAAATATCTCAAATAAAAGGCAGACTCACATATTGTATTTTAAACAATGAACTGTGATTTCCTTCATTTTAAGTTCTAGAAACCTTTGACCACATTTGTTGATTTCATTAAAATAATGTATTTCAGAACATCAAATCATTTCTATTGGTGATTTAAAACAAAACTTAAATATATTGCAAAGCCATAGTCTTTAACATGCATTCCATGCATCGGAAAAAGAAAACTCAGGCCCAGAAATGCATGTATTTGGAACACAAAATTCAATGGGCATGACATTTTCTAGCCAGATAAAAATACACATGCATATGTCAGTGTGACTCATTCTACACAACTCAAAATTGCTGGAGACTGGGCGTAGCTGTGAATATTACTTCACCATGTAGTTTTCAAAGGAAAAAAAAAAGTAAATTTGGCAGTTTCCAATCTTCCTTAGTAACCAGATTAATCAAAGTTTCAATTAATGAAATGCCCAATTAAGGTACATTCAAGCTATGTTAAGTACTAGGAAATAAATGAGGAAAAATGAACAGGTATAAATGTATATATTTAGTTTGTCTGCCCAAACTATAATTAAGTCAGACCATGTCTCAGCCCATATATTGAAATGCTCTGTTGGTATTACATTGAATTTCATATTCAAGGTGAGATATCTGAATTGTACAAATAATTTTCACCATTTCAAAAGTATTTTATAAATTATAACATTAACAGGTTATAAATAATCAAGGTTCTACAAAAATAGTAAAAATAGCTTCAACGATTATCAGCTTTTCCTGCTTTGTATTATGACAAATGACTTTGTAGGCATTATTGAACTTTTTATTATTCATATTTTTGTAGGTAAAAAGAAATGGTATAGCATACTACACAAAGCTAACAAATAACAAAAATGAGAACTCAGTCCCTCAGTCCCACTTCAGTCTGAGTTACAGGTCGTAAGGAGCCACCCTGTGCGAACCAAAACTGAATTCTCTGCAGGAGCAGCAAGTGTGATTAACCACTGAAAAATCTCACCAGCCCTTCACTAGTACAGTTTTAAATCTCTCAAGAAAGGATTTCTTCTGACGGTGTACTTCCAAAATTATGCCATATCCCCCCACTGCCCCAATACAAGGCTTCTTTCCTGGCTAGTAGGGACCCAGAACTTTTCAGACTGCTGAGAATACGTGAATCCTTCATGATGGTTAGCTTTCCAAATCACATGGGGCCCATGCCCCTGTATTGGGACCACCTGCAGTACCCCACTGGGACAGAACTAGGCTTTTCTGCTGACTATAAGGGGACCAGATCTTTGCAGACTGCCCAAGAATGCCTGAATAGAGCCTCTGCCTATCAGTCTTCCCAAATCTTTCTGTTCTTGGGGCCAGTCGGTACACAGACTTTAAGAGAAAGACCAAGAGTACCTGACTTGGACATAAATCAAGTCTCTCTGTGGGATGAACTTCACAAATCATATTGTGTCCATCCCCCTCTCTGGGACCATCCGCAGTTCCTGCCATATCTTCAGGGCACAAGCTTCCCTCCAAATTAGTAGAAACCAGCTTTCATGGACCTTAGCACTACTGCCTGGGGCTCATGAAGTGCTCCTGCTAGTCAGGTCTGCTTCACCCTCCTGAAGAGCTCTGAAGTAGTCAGGTTAGGATCATCTGGTCCCACCAATATAAAATCAAAGGAAAGTACTTGAAGCCTAGACCAACAAATTTTTCATACCCAATCAGAAAATAACCAGGGTACATCAAATGCAAATAGAATCAGACTTCAATTAAAAAAAAAGGAAGGCTTGAGTTTCATAACAGGATCACAAACATGAAAAGAAATCCACATGCCAAAATCACAGCAAAGAGTAATAATGTGAAAACCCCAAATAATTAGCTCCCCTAAAACAGCACCACACCTATAAAAGAGTTATATAGTGAGAATGCCCTAGAAATAATCCAGGACACATAATTTAAAATGAAAATTATAAGCATATAAACATGGTTAAAGAATTCAATTAGTTTAAAGAATACACAAACAAATCAAAGAACTAGAAGATAAAAAAATCGTGACTGAATTCACAAAATAGTGAGAAATATTGTAAAAGAAAAATATTTCATTACTGAAATAATGAAGAAACGACAAACTCAATAAGTCAATTTGAAATGACAAAAGATGGCCTCACTCACAGAATGAACAAATGGAAAAAAAATCCAGACTGAATGACAAAGTTGAAGAATCAGAACACATGAACAAAGAATGTGAACAATTTTTTTAAAACCCAAGAATAGATTATTTAGGAAATCTGGGATGCCATGAGATGACAAAATTTTCATTTCATAGGAATAGAATGAAAAAAATCCCAGGAAAATGTTATTGACCAGATTTCCAACAGGGTTGTAGAAGAAAATTTTACCAAAATAAGGAATGGTATACACACACAAGGACAAGAAGCACATTAAACAAGAAAGAGACAAGGCCATCAAAGAAATTCCCCATGGCATACCATAGTAAAAACACTAAATGTACAGAAAAAGAATACTGAAAGCTACGGAAGAAAACCAAGAAATCATATAATGGAAAAAAAAAAAAAAATCAATCAGAATGACAGCTGACTTTTCCATGAATACTATGAAAGCAGAAAAGCATGGATCAAAGTATTCCCAGTTCTAAATGACCCTAGATGATAACCCAGAATACTTTCTCCAGCAAAAATGTCTATTATATTGGAAGGGGAAAGAAAACCTTCCATTACACAAATAGGCTGAAAGAACTGATGTCCACCCAACCAGCCCTTTGAAGAATATTCAAAGTAATACAAAGAGCTGAAGAAAGGGACAACTATAGCCAAGTAGTAACAGAAAGAAACTAAATGGAAGAATAATTGTGGAAACACAAAATTAGACCAAGAATACAAACATAAATTAAAATGAAAGCAACCAACATACATCTTTCAATATCAAATTTAAGTATAAATGGACTGAACACCCCCACCCCATCAAAAGTAATAGGCTAGCTGCATGGATTAAGAAACAAAATCCATCTTTTGTGATCAGCAAAAAATTCATCTCACATTTCATCCTAAAATGAAAGAATGGGGAAAATACATGCCAAGAAAATGGAAAATGGCACTAAGAAACAAGAAGAGACTGCAATTATAACATCTGATGAAACAGACTTCAAACTAAAGTTATAAGAAGAAATAAAAAGGTCACTTAATTCTACCTGAAGAAATAATTGATTCAGAAGATATTATAATCATGAACATATATGCACCAAACTCTGATGCATCCAACTTCAGACCAGCATTACTACAGGTCTTTAAGATACATATTAACCCAAACTCACAAACAGTGCAAGACTTCAGTACCCCACTGTCTCCATTAGGCAGATCAACTGGACAATGAATAGACAGACTTCTAAATTAAATAACATCATACATCAAATGTAGGTAACAGACATCTAACAAATATTCCACCTGAAGACCAAAGAATACACATCCTATTCAGCACCCCATGGATGGTCCTCTAAAACTTACCACATACTGGGGCATAAAACAAACCTCAACAATACAAAATATATATATATATAGCTAAAATGATTACATGCATTCTATCAGACCAAAATGCAAAAAAAAGGCTTAAAATCAACACCAAAAGAAGCTGTACTAACCACACAAACTTGAGGAAATTAAACAACATACTCCTGAATGATGAATAGGTCAAAGAAGAAATTAAGAAAAAATAAAAATATGACCCAAACAAAGAACAATAACACAATATAAGAAAGCTTTAGCGCTTTAAAAGCAGTCCTAATAGTGAAGTTTATAGCTCTAAGTGCCCACATTAAAAAAATCAGAAAGACAACAAATAAATGACTTAACACTGCAATGAAAGCCTCTTGAAAGTCAACAACAAATAAAACCCAAGCCCACCAAAAAAAGAAAAGAAATAACAAAAATCAGAGCAGAATTAAGGAAATAGAATCAATGAGCTGGTTCTTTGAAAAGATGAAAAAGATAGACTGACCCTTGGCAACAGATAGAAAAAAAAAAAGAGCAAGAAAAAAGAAAAGAAAGAACAATTCCAAATCAACAAAATCAGAGATGAAAGGGGAACTATTACAGCAGACAACCAGACAACAAAAAGAAACAGAACTTTATAAAGGAATTCTTAAAAAAAAAACAATACTCTATTAAATTTTAAAACATAAAATTAATGTATATATATACCAAAATTCAAAATTCATGAAAACTACCAAAGCTAAACCAAGAAAGATCAACAGTATAAACAGACCCATAACATATAAGGAAATTAAAACACTAATTAAAAACCTCCAGACTAATAAGAAGCCCAAGCCCAGGTGAATTCACAGCAGAATTCTACCATATATTCAAAAAGGACCTTCAAACAATGCAACTTATTTAAAAAGACAGAAATAGAGGGAGAATTCCAAGATTCCTAACATCAATTTAGTACCAAATCCAGAAAAACACACCACCACAAAAGAAAGCTACAAAACCATATGCTTAGTGAAAATAGCTGCAAAAAAATCTCAACACAATACTTCAACCCACATACAGACACGTACCAAAAAGATCATCTACCATGATCAAGTTGTTTTTATTCCAGAGATGCAGGGATGGTTCAACACATGTAAGTCAATAAGTATCATAAAGCACATACATGGATTCAAAGACAAAAATCACATGATCATCTCAATAGATGCAAAAAAGGATTTTGGCAAAATCCAACATGCATTTATATTAAAAGTTCCAGAGGATATTGGACTGTAGGGAACATACTTCAACATAATTAAAGCTATATAAAATAAACCCACATCCAACATCATTCAAAATGGAGAGACTCTGAAAGTATTCTCATTAAAATCAGACAAGGTTGTCCACTAATTCCATTCCATTTTAAAATATTGCATGAAACTCTTGCTAGAGCAATAAGATAAGAGAAGGAAATTAAATGAGGGTTAACTGGAAAAGAAGAGGTCAAATTATTCCTTTTTGCAGATGATATGATATTACACATAAGAGACCCCCAAAATTCCACCAGACAACAACCAAGGAATAATTCACACATTCAGTAAAGCAGTAGGTTACAAAACTAATCTGCAAAAAAGTATCCTTTTTATATACCAATTCCAATTAACCAGAAAAAAATAGTATCACATTCACATAACCTTAATAAAGTAAGATATCTCAGAATAAACCTGACTAAAGACATAAAATTTCTCTAAAATGAAAATTTTGTATCTTTGAAAGAGACTGGGGAAAATACCAGAAGATGGAAGAACATTCAATGCTCAAGGATTACAAGAATTAATGCAGTAAAAATGACCATCATACAAAAAGCATTATATAGATTCAATGCAATCTGAATGAAAATTCCCATGACATTCTACACAGAATTAGAAAAATATTCTGAAATTCATATGGAAGCACAAAAGACCCCAGATATTAAAAACAATTCTGAATGCAAAGATCAATGTTGGCAGAGATTACTGCACCAGATCTCTACATTTATTACAAAGCTACATTCATAAAAACATTATGATACTGGCACAAAAATAGACACATAGATCAATAGAACATAATTGAAGACCCAAACATGAGAACATGCAATATCAGCTAACAGATATTTGATAAAGGTCCCAAGAACACACAATATACAGCATTCTCCAAAAGTGCTTGCAAAAGTGGATCTCCATCTGTGGAAGAATGAAACTATACCCTGACCCTTTAACTTGCACAAAGGTCAACTTCAAATGGATCAAAGACCTCAGTGTGAACCCCGAAACTCTAAAAATGGGAGCCAAAATCTTTGGCAGTAACCTACAAAATATATCTGTAGGAAGGACTTTCTAAATGAGACATCAGTTGCTCAGGCGCTGTGGTCAACAAAAAACAAATGGAATCTCATTAACCTGAAAAGTTTCTGTAGAATAAAAGTAATAGCCAAGATAGTGAAGAGAAAACTCACATAGTGAGAGAAACTATTCATCAGGGACACATCTGAAAGATGTTTAACATTCAGAATATATAAATAACTCAAGAAACAAAGAATCAAGAAAACAAATGACCGAATTAAAAGATGGTCCAAGGATCTGAGCAGAGAGTTCTCAAAAGAAGAAATAAAGATGGCTAAGAAACATCTTAAAAGTGTTCAACATCATTAATAATTAGAGAAATTCAAATTCAAACCACTTTAAGATTTCATCTTATCCAAGTCAGATTGGCTAAGATTAAGAGAACAAATGATAGCAAGTGCTGGAGAGGATGTGGGGAAATGGGAACGCGTACTCACTGCTGATGGGAATGCAAACTTCTGCAACCCTTATGAAAATTAGTATGGAAAGCCAATAAAACCAAAATGAAACTACCAGTTATAGCTGTCCTTGGCATATGCACAAAGGACTCATCCTACTGCAGAAATACTGTACATCCACGTTTGCTGCTGCTCTTCTCACAAAAGACTAAGAAAAGTCAGGAACTTTAGGGTCACTCATATGATGAGTGGATACTGAAAATATGATATATTTAAACAATGGTGTTCTACTTGGGCTAAATGAAAGACAAAATAATGAAATTTGCTGGAAAATGGATGTAACTAGAAACAATTATATGAGTAAAATAACACAGACTCATAAAAATAAAAAAACTTAGGTTCTCCCTCATTATTGATCCTAGCTGGAAATCCTTATATGTGATTGTGTATCCTGATGTAACTGCAAGAGCCAGGAAAATTAAAAGGAAGAAGGGAAATAAAGGGTAAGAATGAGCCGTAGAGAGAACAGGAGGAGACACATGTTACTAAGGGGGACGTGCGTAAAATGGGGATATTTAAATGGGAGAAGAAGAGGGAGGGTTATACAAGGAACTTTGGGAGTAAAGGGGAAGAAGTTCTTAAGAGAGAGGTAAGCATATGAGACAGGTAATATCAAGGAAGAAATGGGGAAAGTGGGCATACTTTAACTGCAGAAGGCACAGAGGGAGCATATATATATATATATATATATATATATATATATATATGTATATACATATATATATATATATATATATATATGAAAACACTGCTGCTGTTTAACAGTGATTGAGATTCCATAGGTAATCATTAAGACTCAAGTGAGAAAAATGATATAAAGGCTGTTCCACTAGGTTTCAAGCATGTAGGTGAAGATTAGTGTATAATTACATATTTGTATGTATGTAGTTAATTCATTGTATAGTCCTATTGTATGTAATTGCTAATGTACATAAATCAATTTTACATCTAATGCAGCCAGTATCCTTCTATTTATTTACAAAACGGTTTACATAAACATAATACTGTACAGAATTTGTGTAGGAGATTTGTTTGGGGGAAGTTTTTCAATGAGTTTGTTTTTATCCACATCATAGTTCAAGGTTTTTGTTTTTTTTTTTTCACCAATCCCTTCACATTTATTTTTTAAAAATCAGATGGTTAGAAAGGTAAAGTCAAGGCAGACAAATCTTAAGGAACTCACATCATGCGATTATGAGGGTTATCTGAAGCAAAAGAAAAAAGGCACGTTTGTATAGACATTAATTCTCTGTGCTTCGTTTCTGTCCACCTTAATCATCAAAGCCAGATGCTGCAGCTTTTTGCTGTGGCTATTGATTTTCAAATTGGCATTGTGATCTATAAAGTCTTTCCTTGATGTTTTGTTTTCATCTCATCGACTAGGACAAGGTGCCTGTCAGCAGATATTTGCTTGGTGCATACTGAACTGAAAAAAAAGAAAACAAACACATGCCTTATTTTTCTCCGATATAATCATCCGTGTGCTTCTAAATGATCCTCAGAGGTTTTGCCCATAGACATAATACTGTCTTTACAAATAGCTTTGGCCTGAGCACTGCATTTCACATTCTTCTTATCCCTACTAATTTTGTATATCCTTCTTTATTTAAATAATGGCTATCAATTTTTTTCATATTTCAATATTTCCATCTCTCATAGTAATTATTTCCCAATGACAAATATAATCTTTTGATTGCAAAAGTGCTGAATTTGTTAATTTTTCTCCTGCATAGAGGAATTGTTCCACTCGTTCAAAACGATTGATTATAAAATCACTTAGTAGTTCTCCACCTTCTTTTTTTTTTTTAGAAATTACGAAGTTACTTAACCTTCAGGATTTTTCTCTAAAATACAGTATAAAAAAAGTGAATTAAGAATGTGAAGAAAAGGGAATGAGAACTTTTCTGATAAGAGCCTAAAACACAGCCTAGAAGGGCCCCAAGCCTCGCATTTCTGCATAGCTTTGACTAAGGTTTTGGCAAATGCTGAACTACACTAGGGATTGTGTAGTTTCAGCAAAATGGTTCATTAAATCATCTGCTTAAACAAAACTTAAAAAATTGGAATGCTCATAGACTTTAGGGGAGAACATTTTACTATTATTTTGGTAAGTTGTCATAATATCAAACTGCCTTCCTTAATACTTACTGTTGCGTGACACTATTCCTGGGTAGATGTAAAAAAAATCTACTCACTCCAGGTAGTACTGACAGATCAGAGTAACAATACCACCAAAGTCAACTTGGTTACCCAGTATTACATGAATACATGGATCTGGAGTTACCCAAACAGAAATGCATCCAAAGACAGCTATATTGTCAAAAGTCCATCCAAGTAGGAGTGACTGCTCACAAAAGCTGAAACCCTTGAGTTTACAGACAACTCAACAAGGTCAAGAGTGTCTTTATCAGGCATCTCAGTCTGTTTGAGCCTCTTTCAGGAAGCTTGGTTGGTCTCTGTCTTCTAAGCAATTTGGTGGATATGTCTTGTTGGAAGCTCGACTATTCTCTGCCTTTTCTGGGGAGCTCAGGGGTCTGAGCCTCTTCTGAACAGCTTAGTTTGGGGAAGAGCAACTCAGTAGTCCTAATTCTTTATTTTACCCTTGGGAGAGAGGAGTATTGTATATCTGGTCAGTTTCAGGAACTTCTTGAAGCTTTTGAATTGCTTATTTCCTGAGCCTTAATGAACTTCTGTACGATATGGACTCTTTCATCACACTTTAGAACACATTTAGTCTTACCAAGCTTCTTCTCAAGATGGAATGTTGTACCTCAGAGAAAACTGATAGGCAACACCTGTCTCTATAGCCACAGATTAGACAAACTTGTAATCCTCATCAGAGAAGTTTCTTTGGCAGTGGGTAGAGAACAAAAAGAGACTCACAGCTTGTAGAGACAGGACACCAAAGAACGGGTTTCTGTGGAATACTCAGGCCTACATGGGATATCGACATCACAACCTTGCAGCTAAGACTCAAAGAACACTGTTGAAAATGGAGTGGAGGATAAAGACTGTAAGAGATGGAGTCTGGGGAGGACTACTGCAAAGCAGTATCTTCCAGATATGACAGGTCTCTTCAGGTGAGCAGTCCTTGGTAGACTGGCCGTGCTCTGCTGGATGACTTCCCACACATGCACACTTAGCACTAAGTTTTAGCTCTGTGGGTTATAAAAAATTTAAAAGGCAAAGTACATGAATATGGAGGGAATATAGAGGGATCTGAATGAGTTAGAGGGGTAAATGTGGGGTAACTCTGGACAAAATGCATTGGGTACATGCATGAAATTCTAAAGTAATGAATGTTTAAATACTTAGAAACATGACATTCAAAATAAAAAAGTTAATTCCCTTGAACTATTCAGTAAACTATATCAAAAGCCCTGCAGTAGTTTATTTAGAACAGGAGACAAAAAGGTGAAGGGATCAGAGACGGAATGTAATACGTTGAGGGGAGGGCGGTACTTTGACCGCTGGTGAGTCTGCTGGCATTCGAGTGAGCATGATGAAATTGACCTCCTGTTCCTGAGAAGATAGGAGCTCAGAGAGAGAATAGGCAAATATCAAAAACAAAAATTCATCATTTTAGAGGAGCCAAGAAAAAAAAAAAACTATGTGCCTATGGATAAGTAAAAGAAATTAAGATATGTTTGTAGAAGATACACAGTGAAACTACATCAATGAATCTATTTTCGACCCATCTATCATCTGTCATCTATCTATCCATCTACCAATAATTTGTTTCCTATTTATCATCTATATTCCACTTTTCTATCCGTCTGAGTTATCACAGAGAACAAGTACCGTATGACATTTAAATCTTCATGAGCACTTGACATTTGTATAAACATTTCAGTCTCATTTTCATGCAATTTCTACCCAAATATGTTGAATATATATTTTCCACTTCTTTTTCAGTCTTTTATCAAAAAGCATTACTCCTGAGAAAATTTTTTTCTGATCATTGACTTTAATATGTAGCATAAGAAATAATTTAGAGTTCAGATATAGACTAACTTGTAACATAACTTTAGGATTGGAAATAACTTACTTTAAAGTCTTCAATCATATGTTTAATCATATTTAATTCTTTACAGTAGAGAAAGGAATATGTAGCAATAAGAATAGATGGAAGCATTACATCAAACCAAAAGGAATGCTTTTCTGTAAAATATAATTATGATGCTATTTTATGTCTCTACAAAGAGATTTTTAAAGCCAATGCTCATGATCTACATTCTCATGCTGATTACAATGACCTCATTTATTATTTTAATGGCAACAAACTGCCTAGAATTCTACTACAATTAAAGTCATTTAAGGTATAGTGTTCAGGAAAAGCATACTACATATGTAGACATGGTAACAGAATATTTTCTCAGAACAGTTTCCACTATAACTTTTCTGTGTTACCCTTTTAGCACAAAGCACACAGGCAACATGAATCTTAAAAACACAAATATGTTGATAAGTCATATCAAAAGTAGCTTAAAATAAAATCTGAATCGGCTTCTTCCAGAGTATAGGGAATTCAACCTCTCTGTCTAACATCTTGAACAATAACCTTGAATATATTTAATCCTTATATATTTTATTATAAGAATTTATGTTATATACATGATAAATTCATATACTAATCCATTCTCTTGTAAATACTAAGGATTATTAGTGACAATAGTTAATAATATGGAATATTTGAATTTTTGTATGAGGATAAACTTACTTAAGTCTCACTATATAACACAAATAATAACTTTGTAGAGATGACAAGTTTTCATTCAGTTAGCTGGGTTGTGTTAATCATTTCACAATATGTTCATATTTCAAAAAGTAAAGTTTTGTTCCTTAAAAATCCATAATTTTCAAGACTTAGAGATTGTAATTTGGTAAAATATTTGCAATACAAGCATGGAAACCTGAGTTCAATCCCCAGTGCCCATATAAAAATCCAGGTGTAATGTAATGCACCTCTAATCCTAGTGCAGGGGAGGCAGGGACAGGAGGATTCCTGTGGCTTGCACGCCAGCCAGTCCAGCCAAACCGGTAAACACCAGGTTTACTGTCTCAAAACACAAAGCAGAAAGTGCTTGAGAAAGATACCAATGCCAATGTCTAGCCTCTGCACAAAAACAAACGTGCACAATACAGAAATACATAAAATATGCAGTCTCCTCCTTGAAGATGAACTGTTATGATATCAGAGGATACTACACAAGCTGCCAAGGGAGAAACTCAGTGACCGACCCAGATGTAAAGGCCACTGAACAATGAGAGGCCCAGCAAAAACTCACTTATTGGTACAGTAGATGCACTTTTATCTTGGAGGTAATTGACAGCGGTCTAATTGGAATTATGGCATGTTTCAGTGAGAGGGAACTTGTGTGGCACTAAACAGCCAAATACAGTTGGAGAGGTCATAGAGCCTAGAGAAAAACCTACTTTACCACATTCCTTGATCAATGTCACTTATTATTTTATTCTAAATATCCTCATATTACACACAAACATGCCTCTCACCCATAATCAAAGAAACTTATTTTTTTTAATAGATGGAGACTATTAGATATCTGAATCTAGTCAAATGCAGAGAATGAGTGTCTGTGAGAGGCTTAACACTAACTGACACCGCTTAAATGCCACCTCTACACATTGGATGAAGGCATCTCTCACCTCTCACCAGAGAAGTTTCCTCACACAGCAGATAGTGATTAACACAGAAACTCACAGTTGGTCAATGTTCCAAGAACAGGAGGCCATAGAGTGCCTATCCCTAAATAGGACACTTATTTCCAATCTCTTCCTCCCAAGGCTCAGGAGATCACTGCAGAAGAGGAGGTGGAAACATTGTAAGAACCAGAGGGGTTGGATGATCACAAGGAAATAAGAGTCTTTCAAGCATACATCGATTGATGATCTCCCTTAGCACACTGCATAGTGTCCTCCCAAACTATGTGCGTGCGTGTGTGTGTGTGTGTGTGTGTGTGTGTTTCTCCTGGATTCTCTTTTTTCATCAGATCACTGTTATTCAGTCCTGAGGATTTTGCCCTAATGACTTTGCATAATTCTAGTCACCTCTCAAAAGTCCTACCTCTGAATTCATCAGATTCATCTCCTACTCTGGTAATATTCACTCCAAAATTTAATTTCACACAGAGACCCTTGGAAGGCTTACTCAGTACCTGAATATTCACAGAAATCACTAAGCCCCTTTTCAAAGGATAAACAATTTTTGGTTTTGTAAAATTTACCAATGACTTTTGTAAAAAGTCCTACTTCAACGAGGGACTGCTATAATTTTAAAAGTATGTTTTTGAAGTTGGAAGCAGGTAGAAGTGTACAGGTGTACAGAAAAGAAAAGGAAAGTGCGTTTGGGAATTAGCAGGTTTGCTAATGTGGTAGTTATGTTACAGATGACAAGAATGAGACGGCATGGAGCAGAAGGAATGGTAAAATTAGGTGACAAGGAGGAACTGAGAAATGGTGAGCAATTCTGATTGTTTATCTTTAAAGGAACAAACTGAAGGGAGGGCAAAAAGCAGCTGTGTGCTAGTAAAAGCTCAACTTTCTTTTTCTCTTTATTGTTTTCAAAACAAAACAAAAAAAAGGATATGAAATCACCAGGAGCAAAAGAAGATTTTAGTGTGGATATATTGGTGTTTTTGAGTATACATAGAATAAATGAATTTAAGCAAACTGGAATAGATAAAAAAGATAATATATGAAAGCTGAATCATCCAGATTATTCAAAATTATTCATATTTTAATAAACCTATATAAACCCATGGTCTTCATATAGATATATAACATTAATATATCATATGAGAGAACGTATGTCAAATGAAATATTTCAGTTGTATGCTCTGGGACTCAAAGGAGATGTTAGTATTCAATTCACAAGACTAAATATACATAAAATAAATACAGGAATAAGATACCAATATTCATAATTCATGGGTTAATGATCAGTGAAAGTATGTGGTATTTTTCCCTTGAAGGCTGTGATACAAAAGAGTGAATGAAAAATGCAGTTAATTTTCTACCGACTGCCAGTAATGGCTTCCTGTGGAATGACAAAGTAAAAGAAGTCAGGCAATAGTAATTTCAATCACTTTGAGATTGATTTATTTTCAATGGCAAGTTCAGTCTGGTGAAAGGTGTTATAATGACAGCTCCAGATCCCAGAAGGAAAGTAGAACACGAGAAGCAGTAATTTAAACTGTTCCACATGCAGGCAGCTGCCGTGACCCCTGGAGAGCTGCTGTGGACATTCAATTACTGCACTCCTCTCCTGTTTGCACCAATGCTACTTAGCTTGGATCTTTGTGGAGTGAAGGGTCCTTCATGTAATTTCTATCTACACTTTCAGCAAATGAAAATGGAATATGCTGTTTTCCCATTACAATAATGTAGAGGGAAACCCAAGGCATTTGTATGAACAATGCTGTCAACAGTACTAGTTGTATTTAGTCGCACTGCAGAGTACTTCTATACTATTATCTCATTTAGTATTAACATAAATAGTATAATTAAATTGACATAAATGTGTTTTCTCTGTGACAGCATCAAATACAACATGGTTATGTACAACAATATTTTTTAATATTAGACAAGTAGTATTCTGACTATGTACAAGTTCTTACTTTTTCCAATAATCTATTTATTTAATTAAAAAATCTTGGATATTAACCCATTCTAAATTATCTGAGTAATTAATAATTGAATACTGATAAATTTCAGCTTCTGTTCAGAATTGGCATTTGTAAGCCATCGTATAACAAACAAGTTCCTAAAATAACATTGAATATTAATTAGTAAGTTTCCCAAGTGTATTCAATGGCTGAGACATCTACAGATATCTTCTTGGAAAGATGAATTGCTGAGATTCAAGTTTGAATTTTAGATACATGAATCCATTGGAGATAAAATAAGAAATAAATGATTTAGTACCTAGTATTGTGATTTGATTTTAAAGTCATTGGGAAGTCTAAAGAGCTAAACTATGCGAAAAGTGATTCCTCAGAATGTTACAGAAATATGCAGCTTCATAGTTGCCTACCCGAATAAGCTGACAAGTCCTCAGACAACTGGCTTCAGAGCCACATGGTAGCTAAAGCACATGGCACTACCGAAATTTCTCTTTGCGTAGCTAGTAAATACAGTGTTTTCATAAGGTAAATATTCAATAATCATATGTCGAACAGCTAGATAGATACTCTCTCCTTATTACACTGCTCTATGCATGTATTCTTTTACAGGTTGCCTTTCATTCCATTGTTTACAGGAATTAAATAAGAGTTAACTATGACTTTTGAATTATTTAATGTAGAGATTCATTATGATAAAACTTCTAGAAATCTAAATTCTTACAGTCAGTGATAGAATAAGAACTCTCAGTTCCATGTCTTCATTCTCAAATGATAGACCTGACAGGCCACACCTCGAATATGCCTAAACCTTTGTAGTCTGGGTCAATGTACAGTTGAGAACTTGTCTCAAAAAAACTGAGAGAGAGAAAGAGAGGGAGAGGGAGAGGGAGAGAGAGAGAATATATAAAATCATGTTTTAATTCACCTGAAGAAGAGATCATTAAATTATGGGGTCTCATTTGTCTTCACCCTGAACTTAAAGAAGTTTATAAATCGAGTAGACTAAAGGTTAATTTGTAAAAATCTCATAGTTTTGACCTTCAAAAATATCTAAAGTTCTACCAATAGCAGGTAATAATTGGGAATACAAGTCTTAGGCTATAAACAAGGTCATTTCTATTCAGTAGCATTACTTATATATGTATTGATTCAAATTATCTTACGTATGTCTCTCTTTCATTTTTCTATATGTTCAAAACAATAATGTTTCTCACTTGCAATCTTATAATTTAGATATCTAGTCAATGTATGCTATTGATATTATTTATGTATACATGTATACATTCATATATTTATCCTGCTAGAACATTATCAGTCAAGTCTAAATCATATGACTTTTAAAGAAATTCTTATTCTCAGTAAATTTTAGAGTTCAGTTTGTCCCTTCAGTACATCACATCTTGTATAAGAACTACCAACATTTTTATTTTCACTGTCACTGTGTTAGTTAGTTATTATCAATGTGCCACAAAGTAGAGTCAACTGGGAAGAAGGAAATTCAATTGATGAATTTCTTCTATTGGCCTGTGGCCATCTCTGTGAGGTATTTTCTTAATTGTTAAATGATAGGAGAGCCCAGCACACTGTGAACAGTGCCATCACCAGGCAAGTGGGCCTGGGCTCTATAAGAAACATAGCTTAGTAAGCCAAGGAAGCAAGTCAGTAAGTAGCATTTCTCCATGGTCTCTGCTTCAGTCCTTGCTTCCAGGTACCTACCTTGAGTTCTTGACTAGGCTTCTTTGCAAGATGAACTGTAACCTGTAAGAAGAAATACAGTCTTCTGTCCCCAAGTTTTAGTCAGTGTCTTATGACTGTAACAAAAACCAAACTAAAACAAACATAGCTCAATTCAAATCTCAATAAATAACACTCAAGACATTTTGTTGAACTACAGTAATAGTCATATCATTGTGTAGTTTTCATTGGGATTTCTTAAGGATCTATTCCTGGAAAACCAGTTAGTATGGACTAGAAATGATTATTATTCACTTTACATATTTTGAAACATCAACTATCTAATTTTCTAGGATAGAGTAATAACAAAATGTAGACAAAGAGGCTATTCTCATGTATTTAAATTCTAATGGAGTAAGGCACAGGAAGACTTTTAAAAAAGCAAATAAACAGGATAGTAATGGGTGTATAGAAAAGATAAGCCAGAAACGTGTGGTATAGGTTGACCGGGGGAGCCTGGGACATTACACAATACAGTGAGGAAACATCTCTCATGAGATAACATTTGTGCTAAGACCTAAGTGATGAAAATAAGGACAACAGTCTCCCCAAGTAAAAGCAAGTAGAAGCTGTAATGACAGACAGATACCAGCTAATTCAGAGAACTGAGAGAGAGTGGGAATGTGACTACAGACTGGAGCAAAAGGGGAGCTGTGAGGAAACATTGGGAAAGATGCCAGAGCTCGATAAGTAATAATTGCCTGCCTCCTGAACTATGTTGGATGCCTTCAACAGTAGGTAATTATATGTAACTAATGATAGAAGAATAAAATCCACACAGGTGTAATCTTAATATTTCAGTTTCTCCATAGATAGTATAATAATTATTCACTATGAAAAATTTAGAAAATAATGAAAACTTTAAAAAAGAGACAAATCAATATCAAATCTCAAATTTGCAGGTAAAACACTATGAGACTTGTGTGTATCTTGTTTCCCTAGTAATTTAGATCAAGATTTGGCAAGTGCTCTGTAAAGTCATAAGCATTTTAATCTTTGTGGGCGGTGGGATCTCTGGACAGACAGCTCAGCCACTTCTGTACCTTCAGTCAGTCACAGAGAGTATGCAAGAGAAAGATGGTCACTCTTTACTTATTAAAGTTGAATAGACATTTCACTGAAATTTACTGTTTATATAAAATTGATTGATTGATTGATTGATTGATTGATCTTTTTGAGACAGGGTCTCTCTGTAGATCTAGCTGGCCTGGAACTCACTATGTAGACCAGGCTTGCACTGAACTCACAGAGATTCTCCTATCCTTGTTTCCTAGTGTTAGGACTAAAGGAGCATGCCTGCTAATGCTTATATAGCATGAAATATTATGCTTGTGATATAGGGAAACCATTTAATGACTTTAAAGACCTTCCTTGGCTAGTAGGTTATGAAAACACATTCAGAATATCAAAGTTTCTCAAAGCCATGCTGAGTTAATCCTTTGTTTAGACAGACACAGCTGTTTGCATCTATATAGGTAGGTGGACGGTACGATGTAAACAACTAATGAAATATTTAAAGATACAATATAAACCTGCTTTAGAAACTTCCAAGTTTTACTCATACTTGTTTAATCTATGGCATACAGAAGAAAATTATTTTGTAGCTTGTCGGAGCTCCATAGGATTGGTGATGGTTCCTGGGTACATTGTTGAAGAGTAGAGGAGAAGCTCAAGTCTTTGGTTGAGCAGACACAGCTGCTACTGGACACAGATTCTGGTCCTGAGCCAATATTTGCCATGGGGCCCTGTTGATTCCTTGATACATTTTTCACGAACAAGAAATCAATTATGTTAACCTAAGGATGTGTTCATAGATTATTTTTACAACGCCTGATTACAGATTATAATCAATATTCTAAAATATCACCCATGACTGGAATGTTTCTCAGCTGAGCAGTACTGGTCCAGCATGCATGAGGTGAGAGGTTCAGTCACCAATATCATAGAATAAATAAATAAATACATAATTCTCTGGAAACATTTTTAGAAAAATAGGGGTCTACCATAATATATAGATGATAACTGGTTACTTTTCAGTCTTGAGTACATTCAAGCTTTGTCTAAAACATATTCCTTAGTGAAAATATTTAAAAATAATGGTATTTTCATTTATGTATGATAAATTCTAGAGATGTAGTAATTGATATAATGGGTAAAATATCTGAAGGATCATTAATTTGTGTATTTTCCCAATGTAGTCAGCAAAAAGTTTGTGATATTTTAAATTTTGCTCGACACATGAATTCTGTTCTATAAATATGTCATTATCGTAAGTCACTGTTGGGCTTTAAATTTTGTTTGGATATAATGAAGAAAACGGTACATTTGTTCAATTTTTCTTCCAGCTAGAAATGGTGCACATCTTCTTATGGTTTTCAATGGCCTCTGCAGTTTCTTTGTGAATTAACAGTTTATTGGCGTTCTTTGTTTATTATTGTGTTGGGATATACAGATTTTTCTTGCTAGTTAATAAAATTCTTTTATTTGTAAGTAAGAATGTTATCTATTTTCTACACAGGCCTCATGCATTTATTTTTCTGTTTCATTTTCTTGTTATTTCATTTAATGCAGTATGTGTTTCAAATGTATATAAATTTTACATTTTCTTTGCCATTAACTATTTTTTTAATTTTGTTATTTCACTTTCTTTCATTTGTACAATATTCTTCTGCATTCCAAAATATACTCATATTTGCAAGTACTCTTTTATTCTTTTATTGTTGTTCTAATTTCATGATTTGTCTATATCTTAATCCCTAGAACTTGTAAATAAGGTAATTTACATAACAAAAGCAAGATTTTAAATATTAATTAAGAATTGAATATGAAGTTGTCCAGATAGATATAATTAAATAAGAGAAAACGGGGTATAAGACCAAGAGAAAGACATAAAATTGGTGCAGAGACTCATGTTTGTCCTTCCAACATTTGGGAAACCTAGACAAGAAGATTGCATTAAATTCAAGGCCAACCTAGGTTACATGGTATATTCTAAACCAGTATGAGTTACAAAGTGATAAATAGAAAAAGAAAGAGTTAAAAATAAACCATCAGCTCAGAGTGAACAGAACTGTAACCTGATTCTGAACTTTCCAAAAAGTAAGGTACCAGGTCTTTAGAACCCCAGAAGTTCAGCTACCACCTTGACTTTTGAAGCCTCATGCAGCCCATTTCAGACCTGCAAAGTGGTAAAATAATAAATGTGTTTCTTTGTAAACCCTAATTATACAGTAGTTTGTAACATTTGCAAAAGGAAGCCAAGGACATTATTTCCCACAGGTGTTAATTTTGTAGTCACAAAATCTAGACTTTTCTAAAAGCTAAAAGAAAAAAATATAATGTCCAGTCAAATATGGTGTATAGTATGTAGGAGGAACAGGATTTCCCAAGAAGTTTTGAGTGGCCAATGAAGGTATGATTTGGGTATAAAAGACTGATAAAAGGTGGTGAGTTTTATATCTAATAGGCCAATTAGATGATTTAATCACTTTAAATTGAATAATATTCAATAAATAAAGATAGTAAATTCCTATTGGGAACTAGTTCATTAAACTTAAGTTCCAGTTTGTGATAACAGACACTACTTGTCATGATAACCTTTCCTCCACTGGGGCCATTTTGAAGGTGACCTGCTTATTCCTGGTTCTCTGGAGTTTTTAATCCCTCTGTTTTGACTATCCAAGCTATACATCTCTTCCAAGGATTCCTTATAGGAGTCTGGGAATGCTCATTAAAAATATTGACACAATTCTTTGAACATGGTTTAAAGTCAATTTATTATTTTATGGCATTTGAAGACAAAATTTTCAATTTCTTCGAATCTTTTTTATTTCTATCAATTTCTACAAGTTCCTGCTTGCATTACTCAGGGTTTTCTAAATAAAGAGAACAAATAAAATGAATAGACAGACAGACAGACAGGCAGGTAGGCACACACACATGTATTTATTAGACTGGATTACAGGATACAGTCTAAGTAGTACAACAGTGGCTGAACCACACTGGAGAGTCTGAGAACCCTCCAGTACTTGCTCATTCCATGAGACTGCATGCCTCAGGGTCCCAGTCTGGCAAAGAATACCTGGTGGATTCCAGGAGATCTCCTAGTGTTCAGCCTACACTGGAATCCACAGAAGTTGGTCACTACAGCAAGACAAACTCACCAGTAAAAGAGAAGGCAAGCAGGCAAAACCACAACTCTCTTCTGCCACGACCTTTTATACAGGCTCACCGCATTTAAGGTGAGACTTCCAGCTTCAAATGATCCAATCAAGAAATTCTTTTTCAATGCAGTTCATCTCAGATCCAGTCAAATTGACATCACATTGCCATCATCTTAGTATCTGCAACATGGCCAATCTCCCACCTATCCGAACATGCTATTACCGCCTTCAAGTTTCATGTGTGTTCCTACGATTCCCTTGTCTATGGGACCCAATAAGTTCAAATACTCTTTCTCAAAAAGAGTTCTGGGTTGTAGTTGCCTAGATGCCTGTAACCTGATTATCTGGTTCAAATCTTCCTCTCATATACTTCTGTGATCCCAAGCAATGGATAGTCTTCTCTGAGCCTCATATAAAAGAGATAATAAGATCTATCACATAAAAATATGAGACTTAAATCAAATAATGATAATAAAATATTTTGACAGTATCAAATGCAATCTTCAATAATTAATGTTGGTTATATATTCCTATTTTTTTCTTCACATACAGATTTTGAACCTCATCTCTGCTTCAGTGCACAAATATGGTTAGTTCAAAACTTAGTTCTGCCTCTGCATATCATAATATTCTTCCATCCTTCCTGGTACATCTGAAAGGAATACATTAAAATTATATAATTTCAGTACTTTGAACTCATAGAGGTCAGCTTATTTTTCATTTAAAAAAAATTTCATCTTTTTAGTCAATAAGTGTATGTTTAATACTGATTGCTGTGTTGTCTGAATCTCTATCAAAATTTCCTCACATGAAAAGTAGGAATGATATTAACACTTACAAGCTTATTGTGAACATTAAATGGGTTTAAGTAAAATGTATAGAAACGTGTCTGGATATTAGAAATGCTATTTATTTTACTCAACTTGTTATTGATAGACACACAACTCTGAAATGCTCTTAACATGACAAAAGGCCTCAAAGTTCACTTCATTTTAAAAAAAAAGTTATTTTTATTTTATGTGTATGCATATATTGTCTCTGTGTATGTAAGTGCACTTTTGTCATGCAATGCCTACAGAAGTCAGACATGTCCATGGAGTCATGGACAATTGTTAGTTGTCATGTGGGTGCTGAAAACTGAACCTGGGTCCTTTGAAAGAACAGCCAGTGCTCTTAACTACAAGCCATCTCTCAAGCCCTTAAAGTGCCTATTTTCTCTGCTGTCTTTTACACTGATGATGTAAGTTTTCACTAAATATCAAATCAACGGGTGAAAAACACAAACATGATTTATGGAAGACTAATATTTGGATTAAGAGTTATTTTATGGGAAATTTGATGTATGGCTAAACATATGAATGTATATTTCAGAAGAAGGAAAGAGGAATATACAAACACCCAGGGGTTGGTTGGTTTTTTTGTTTGTTGTTTGTAGGGTTTTTTTTTTTTTTTTGCTTTTTTTCCCTGCATTTAAGGAATTGAGAGGATTTTGAATGCCTCTCCATAAAAACAGCAACAATTATAGATGATCTGTACAAGCAAAGAGCTAGAAAGGATCTGAAAGCGCAGAGGATTGTGGGCTGTTTATGTCATACCCATGCTGATATTCTGCAACAAATTCAGTATAAAGGGAGACACGACAGTGCGACTGACAGGATTTATGTATAAGAAGGAATTTGGCTTGTAAGGTATGAAAGAAGTTCCTTTTCTTTATAATGCCATGACAGAAGCAGAAATTTCTCAAAAGCTGAGGAATTTGGCAGAAGTGTAATGTGCGAAGAAGCCAGAAAGGAAGTTTCTGGAGATAACAAAAGATGCCTCTCAAGTACACACTAATTATTAGTGTCCAGCTATTTTTAGTTGAAGTTTCCTCTGAAAGGGCTGCTCCTTTCTAGATATTTCTGCCTTTCTGAAGATAAAATCAGAGAACCACCTAGTGTCTTGGAAGTTCCCATTCTTACGCATTTATAGCTCATGTGCATCCTCTTGCACTGTTTGATTGTTTATTTGAGTTTATTATTTTCAATATTGATCACTGATTTTTAGTTCATCTATTCAATAAACATTGATTGAGGATGACTGTATGAGAGATATTATGCTAAACTTTCTGAAAATGTGTCTGTGAATAATAATACCCATGATTATTATTCTAATCATTACAATAAACTCAGTGACACTTTACAAGTATTTAATTCTCCCAAACAAAAATACACTATAAATGCTAACAATAAACTTATTTACAAATGAGGCATTTAGGTACAAAGAGGTGAATGACTCACGTATGTCATACATTACCAAATGTCACAGTTTGAATGACTCAGATCTGGGCCTCTAGACACCGTGATAGACATGTCTCTGGGATAATCTCAAATTTCCAAAAAATTGTATTCTAGTACAAGAAGGCAGATGGTCAAAGAAATGTGAAAAAAGCCATAGTAAGGAAAGCATAAAACATTGTGGGATTATACATGGGAAGTATACAACGCAGATCATGAAAGCAGGAACGTGCTTCTCTATGCTGAGACCTGAAGTGTATGTGGAATTAATTTGGTGTTGGAGTGGGAGTCAAACTGTTCTAGAAAAAGTAAACACTCCTGTCTTAATGTGAGAGAGGCTATGATCTGGTCTGTGTGAAAAGGGAAATGAAGTCACTATACTTACAGGGGAAAGATGATGATAGTGCATCTGGGGATTTGAGGAAAATCATAGAATCTGGACCCCATTGCTGCAGACTCTTTACATGTAAAGGTCTTTCTGTGTGTGACATGCCTTCCAATGTCACTTTGTTATAGAGGTGGATATGTGTTTCGATTGAGATCCTGGCTTTCCAGGTAGAAACCTTCCAAATTGTCAAGAAGGAAAAACAAAAAGCCTACGTCTCTCACCCATTCTTTTGGCAATTATCCTCTTGCTTGTCTATCCTTATGGTTAATAACAAAAAATCTCCTATTTGAAAGACAGTTCTCTGAAGAATATAATAGGGTATTTTTAAATAAAGGAATCAACTTATAATGGTAAGTGGAGTGCAAGTTGTTAGAACAGGAAGAAGCTACAAGAGGTTAAGGGAGAGAATCCCAGATGTCCTTTCAAGATGTCAGAGAATGACTGAAAGAACTTGAACGTGATATGAAAAATGACTTTAAAAAGGCCTGAGTAAAGACAAGGCTCTCAAGAATAAAGTCAATATTACATAATGCTGCAGAAACATTTTGTGAAGAGAGTGAGGATCGAAAAGCAAAGAGGAGGAAGTCGAAGCAAAAATCAAAGTGCAAGCAAAGTAGTGTGCTATATCAGATACAAGCATCAAGAAAGTTTAGGCAAAAATAAAGATAGAAGGCAGAATAGTGTGGAAGACAAAGTTGGAAATGGACTTAAGACATTAAAAATAGATAATAAAATATCACAGAGAAAGCAAACAGAAAGCAGACAATGTGTCCTTTAGAAAATTATGTCATAAGTAGACATAACGTGATAATTGGAAGGAATTAATCAAGATGCGAGAAACTGCTCTGTAGAAGACAACTCGTAAATTAAGCAGACTGATTAAAATACAATTTGAGGTTACTTTGGGTTTGATAATTCATCATTTTCTACAGGATCTTTCAGCCCTTGAGAAATAATTCTAACAAAACTTTCGTATGAAAGGAACATGCAGAAGGGGCAGAAAGGTCAGTGGAAGGGAAAAGGTGAACAGCAATCATACAACCATGAAGAGCTAGAACGGCTTAAGAGCCCAGAGACTACAGACATCACCAAACACTTATCCCTAAACTCTCGTAGGCATCTTATTGCAAAGGTTGGCAAGCTACTCAGAGACATGACACACAGGGCAAATGATGCACCCGAGAGCCAAAAATAGCTGATTGTGAATCTCAGAAGCAATCTGAAATGGCCCAAAAGGAGAGGTGGGAGAATTATTAATCAGTTTATTAAAAAATAAAGCTTCGATGACTAGCCATAAATAATTTTCTCTTTTTGAATCTAGATCCAAAATAATGTTTTCTACTACTGAAATAAGTGAGGATGTTGTGTATCAGAATGACCCCTATTCTGAAGCTCAGTGGGCAGGGAAGAAATAAATTAATGTGATAAAGACATTGGAGTGAGTATCCCCAAAGGTTGCTTATTTTCGTACACATTCTGCAGACCCTCTCAAAGAAAATAGATAAATACGTGATTGAGACATTTAAAAGAGAGATGCGATCAGAGGTTAGCAAGCTTAGGTATCTTATACATATAACATGCCTCTTACATTAGAGACAAATCAAAGGTAAGGCTATTTAAACATCTATGAAGTGAATTCCAAGAAACCTGGGGAAAAGGAGCACAACACAGTGCTATAAAATGAGATAAAGGTGCTGGAGAGATGGCTCAGTGGTCAAGAATACTGGTTGCTCTTGCAGAGGACACCTGGTTCAGTTCCCAGCATCCACATGGCAGCTGACAACAGTCTGTTATTCAAGTTCCAGGGGACCTGACCCCCTCTTCTGAAATCCACTGGCATTTGCAAGACACGGGCACACTTACATGCATGCAAATACTCATACACAAAAATTAAAATAATAGATTAAAAAAGAAAAAAACTGAGATAAAGGAATTTCTGGCAAGATGGAAGATGTCAAAGTGCAGATTGGACAGCTGGTAATGTTCGACATGTTTTGGAGAAGAGAGAGATGCAAAGTGGTATTAATGCAATGCAAATAAGAGAGGAGAAAATGGAAATTCACAGAGGGGTTGAAAACTATTAGGAAACAGTATATGTGTATACACACACACACACACACACACATATATATATATATATATATATGGTTAAACATTGTCTAGTGCTTAGGGCATTCCAGCTCCCCTGCCTGCATGCAGCTCTCTCATTAAGGAGTCACTTCAAAGTTGTACAGAACAAAAGAGGGAAGAACTTAACGGGAGGCTCTGTATTATGTTCTTTATGAGAGGATGGACGGGTCCATCGTAAGGTAAGCCTCAGCTATTGTTTTTCATCTTTCGAATATATGAAGGGATTGAGTGGCAAAAGCAGAGAGAGATCTGGAGCACCATGGGAAGCTGGCACCTTTGGAAGTCACAGAACTTCATAACTGACAGCGAGCTCCAATCTGCGCCTGATACACACTTTCATATGTAAAAAGTAATGATGGTTCTGTGAGGCGTGTGCGCATGTATGTGTGTGTGTGCATGTGTGTGTGTGTGTGTGTGTGTATGTATCTTAAAGTTATGGTAAGAATTACGTTGAGATATGTATATACATTTATACATATACGCATATATGTGTGTGTGTATTTTTAAGTGCTTGACATGTAGGTACTCAAATGTTTAGTAGAGACAGCATTCAAAAAATCTAAGTTATCAGAAAAGGAGAGAAAAGATAACATTATTAAAATATTAATGAGCTTAGAATCCAGGCCTTTTGAAATGGTTATTGTTTTTATGTGGGGTGATTCACACATAGCAAACAGACAGACAACACAGCAAAACAATACACACAACATGACAAATGAGAAAAGAAGAGACAAAGCGACATAAAGGAAGGCATCTGGAGCCGTTAGTCAATGGAGGGGATGGAGGCTCCATGACCTCCCTCCTCAGTGGCAACTATAGTGTGCATGGGGCACTACTGAGAGAAAATGGAGAAAGGGCAGGCATGCAACAGAAGAATAAAATAGTATTCATCTGTAAATTTAGTAAATATTTACTGTGCTAAGCATTTGAAAATAAGAGAACTACTGGAAAAATAAATTATATAAAAATGAGTAACATGTGAAAGAGGACTGCAATATCTGCATATATTTGTTCATCTGGGATCTGTGTAGTGTGCTTCTGGAAGGATGGGAATCTCTGTAAAGGGAGCCTCTTGAAAATGGCTGCTCCCGTTTTCACAGCTTTGAGGAAAGACGCTGACTCTCTCTAAATTGTACTTGGATAATAAGAAAGAAACACATTTCACTCAGATTTCCTATCTACCCTTCAACTGCTTTGCACAGGAACAATTAGTTCAGAGCTCTGGGTGGAGGAGAACAAGCAGAAATTCATGAACTCAACAAGGGAAGCCACATGCCGGAGCTCATCTGAATTCTTCAGGCAGGAAGATCAGGCATTCAAGACCAGTCTCAAGTACACTGCAAATTCTAAGTCAGTCTGGACAAATAAGAACATATCTCAAAAAATTATTAAATAAACAAACAAGCAAGCAAACAAAAACTTAACAAATGCTAAATGTTTCTTCAGAACATTACCCTGAAGGCCAGCTAAGTTTGAGTCTCAGTTTGAACAATCTACTTCGTGGTAGGTGTAAGTGATCTCTAAAGGATGAGAGTTAAGATGGCTTATTATTTGCTACTTGTCTATGGATCACATAAGAGCGAGCCATTTTCTTTTTTAGCTGTACATAGCGCCTGCCATAGAAAAATCACTTAAAATGTATATGTTTTCTTAAGTGATTATTTTACTAAGCATTTATTTCCTTATGCCTTGGGCCATAGTAAATATAGCTAGATAGTAATTTAGGCACATCTAGTCTGGTAAATTAAATTTAAATATGTTTAAAGATATTCATGGAAATATTCTGGGAAAGGGGGAGTTAATTTCTTTGAGGAAGTGATCCCTGGGAGGTCCACAGTTCAGTGGATAGTGCTATACCCAGGAGTATATTAATCACACAAATTTGACTTGATGGGTGAAAAAATATAAAAGAAGACATAGAGTTGCAGAGGTGGTAAGGAAAGAGGGAGTATGGATCTGGGAGGACTAGGGATTAATATGATCAAAATATATGATATGAAATTCTCAGAGGGTTACTAAAAGTATTTCATTTTTAAAGAATAAAAACAATATTCATGAATGACAAGTGGACACCAGAATCAGTTATGCTAAGACATTCTTAAATATAAACTACACATCTTAGAAATATTTCTCAAAATATTTTTAAAGACTGTACAAGCAATATAGTTAGAATTATCAAGTGAAATATCACTTTAAATGTTTCTTCTCACAATATCAAATAAGAAAAGGTAAAACGGACATGAACTGCGTCTAAGAAAATGCTGATGATGTCAATATGACACCTACAATCTGTCCTCACACAGCTACTGTCATTCAGCAAGTAGCTGAATAAATTAAAAACAGAACACAATATTACTCATTTTGTAAAAATAACCCAACACAAAAGGTTGCCAAGATTCTAAGCTTTTGTCATTTCTAAAGCTTGTTCTCCCAGTTACTTTTGTTCTGTCTATGCTACCTGACGATGTTTGTTGCTATAGTTAAATCCAATTTTAGTTCTGTTGCATGCTGCTGAGATGCACAAAAGACTAGCAACACTGTCTTTAGGCAGAATTCCTGTCATAGTGCAACTTCAGTTCATCTCCCATAGACATTTTAAAAAGTCTGAATGACACCCAAATCTCTCAGTTTTACCAGAGTCATGTTTTCCAGATTCAAATACATCTTCACTCATTTGTGATTGTGCTAAGGGATATAACCATGTCTCTCCTTCACCAAGTTTCAGTGAAGCTCTTCTGAGCTATTCATCAATGCCGCCCCCAAATGTACTTTAACAAAAATCTGCCAATTTGAATAACTTGAAACCATATCCTCATCCTGTCTCATCACTTGTCATATAGTTTTTTTTTTTCCTTTGTCTCCCACACCTTCGCTTTTGAGACGGGGTCTCAGACAGCCTAAACTGCCCTGTAACTTGCAACGTAGCCGAGGATAACCTTGACTTTGATTTTCTGGCCTCCATCTGTCAAGTGCAAGACATATGGGAATTACAGGAGTGAACCAACACTCTAATATTTGATCACATTTCTCATTTTCTACATCCCCCTGGTAATATTTGATCTACATAGCTTGACTTCAGCGAGAATCCTGTTAGAGCAGTTTATTTTCCCCTATATTTCAGATTTACTTACTATTTTTCCATAGATTGACCTGCAACCCTAATCCTCAACTATAAACCCCCCACTTTGCCTTGTTCTGCTGCAAACGAAGCCCCATCTTTTCTATTGCAAAACTAACCCTGTGGTCTTTGCACAGCTGAAAATATTCCTCAGTAAAATCTGCCTTTCTGCTCTGTATCAAGTGTCATGAATAATTTATTTTCTTTAGAGAAAGAATTCCCCCTTTCACTCTTATGCAGTATTTTAGTTACATGTAATACTGAATGAATATTGAAACTCTGTGTGGGAGGATTTAATACTCACAGGATCTTATCTTCATATAGACTTTGTCTTAGAGCTCAGGTTAAACTACTTTGATCACAACCCACTTTGAGGGAGGTCACAGCCTAAAGAGGGAATGGGCCTGGATATGGCAATCACAACGATTATTTCTCAGAAGTGGAATACTGGGCAAAGAGAGGACATTTTTGGTCTCAAGGGTGTTTACATAATGTATTCATAATTCAGATTTAATGTGCTTTTCCTAGACTTCCATAATTTTCTCATAAGATGAACATTCTACCAAAAACAGTAAGAATTTTTTTTAAAAAAAATTTGGTTTTGTTAATGTCTATAATGTTCTGGAGAAAAATCAGCTAATCTTTGGGGAGAGAGTCGAAGAAACATTTCTCTATGAAAGTTAACCCATTCAAAGGCTGACTTAATGTTACTTATTTCTTTGTTCCCTGAATATCCACAAGTCATTTGCCAATGCCTGTCCCTGTGTCTTTGTCTCTTCCATCTGCATTGGAAATATATTCCAATCCCGATAGTGCTCATCATGTCTTTCAAGCTAAGATTCACAAGATGGACACTTACCACTGTTTAGTGAGACAATAGGAAGTCCTTTTTTTTGAAACCATTCTGAATAATTCCATTCTATTGGAACATATTGTTAGCAAATACATTGTTATTAAACAATAGTTCTTAAGATAAATCAACCAAGTATAGAAGTCCAAGATGAGAGAAACAGAAATTTTTATCTACATTTATGTGCTAAGTGTTTGAAAGTTACCTGTCACTAGTCACTACACATAGAGATACTTGTTTTTCATGTTTCTTAGAAGCCTGGACTTTAATTGCCCTGAGAGCAGGTGAATTTTGTCTTCTGTTAGAAAAAAAGTAGTAATTATTGAAGCAATTTCCCTAGTAAATTACTTAAGCATTAATGGGTCCAGACTATTTTCATTTTAATAAAAGATACACTAACACAAATTAACCAGAAATGGGAGTTTTATTTGCTCTGATTTCACTATAGGAGTAACATTTGAGTAAAACATTTTTCTCTGCAGAAGTAAATTATGCCACATTCTTTCAGACTTCAACCTATAGATTAATCCACAATCTGAAGTAATCACCCCTGCCATGTTTACCCTCACAGTCTGCCCAACATAGCCTCAATAATTTCAGATTTTGTAATCTGTTCTCCAATCCTGCCTTACTTACTTATTTCTCCTGATCATTACTCTCTGTGTGATTTCACCCTGCTGTTTCAGGAGACTGCCTCTGGATTTCCCTATTACACGTTCTGGAAAAGGATTTAGAATTTGGACCATTGAATTAGCAGCGCAACACACTTCTTACATAATATATTGCACATCATAAGCTCATGAATATTCACAAGTATATATTGTTAATTCTTCAGCTTAAACATCTAAACTCAACAACTCACTAAGACTTTTTTTTCTAAAGCAAATTGTGGTAATATTTAACTCAAATTATTTACTTAACATCTAAAGGGAAAAGAACAGGGAGTAAGAGAAATTATTCTTGTATTTCTAGATAGTGTACACAGTTAGTAATTAATTTTATTTTGACCAAATTCCTAACATTTGTGGATAATTTCATAGTGCTAGAAAAAGTAAACAACAATAAATTATAAAGATGTCTTTAAGAATGGAAACTGGAATGATTTTTTTTAATTTTAGCTTGAATTCTTGCTAACAAGAATAATACTAAAGCAAAGATTTTAAAACAAGTTGTGCTTGCTAAAAATATGTGACTCATAGGACATGGGGCAAATTATGCCTTTCCAGATCCAGCCAGGCTCAGTCTCAAAGCTGAATGTAATACCCACTTTGTATCTTAGATGAGATGGTGAAAGCATTACACAAAGCCACCTTACTGCCTCAGGGGACTAGTTCTCAAAAGCAACAGAGAAAATGGAGAAATAAAACTGCAAATTCCCTGAAAGCAAGATATTCATATTTCAGGGTTAAAGATAGTGAGCCCCAATTATGGAAGTCAGCCTAGGGTAGAGGGAAAGTTTTAGATAATAGTTTTTCTGGTTCCTTTAAAATATTCCCTTGAGGAATTAGATAAATTTAAAGATATTGATCAAATGTTGAATTTTTAAAGAGTGTTTTTGCTCTTAACATGTAGTCATCTCACCAGCCCCCATGTCTGGTTTATGTGGTGCTTGAAGTCAAACCCAGGGCCCTGTGCTTGTAGACAAGCATTCCACCAACTGATCTACCTTCCTAGTCCATCAAATGTTGTTTTCATTTCCATGTTTTACACGGTTGGGTTGTTCTGTTAAAGATCTCTTGGCTAAGTGAATAAATCCTCAAGTTTGCAATTGGAAGATAGATCTGGACTTGAGTTTGATAATTTTCTAATAGGAAAACTTTGGCAAACTTGCTATCTTTCCCCTCTCCTTTCCCCAGCACTTTAAAGACTATGCATACTATCTTTTATCAGTTGTTGTTAAGGATAGCAAGAGATCATCTAGGTAAGGCATAAACTATGATGTTATGTTGAGTCACTTACTAAATTTAAATATATACTGAAAACTTTCAGTATTTGAAATAATCATAGGATCTAGATGATTATATATTTAATCATGTTTTGATTTTAAAACTGCTAACTCTTGTCAATTTTCTTGTTTCAATGGCCTTGCTCAATATTCTTTGTTTCAAAGTTAATATCTACTTTATTCACCCTAAAATAGTCACTTTGAATACTAGCAAGTTTTACTCTCAAACATGTTGTAAATAACCTATATGAATTCATGTTAGCTCTCTTTGTCTTAGAGTTTATTTACTATAATATATAACATTGCCCTTCCTAGACATCATAAGCTAACTTTGCAAATATACGCAGGTCCACAGAGTCAAATAAAGTCAGATCCACAAAGTCAAATCAAGTGTAAACACTATCCCACTTCAAGATAACATATTCTTTTCAGTTGTATCATTTATCCCAGTCCTATCAGGCCTCATGTATTCCATCATACATGTTAAGTTCTGCCCAGTCAAGAATTAGTACTCATGTATTCTAATGCAAATTCTTTCACTGGAGTCTGGTCAACCTATGTAGAGATTGTAAGTAAGGCATACTCTCCCTCTCCTAGTAGTAATCAGTATCCAATAGTTCTCAGTCTAGGCCTGGCCCTCCACCAATTTTTATTGCTCCACTATGGGTCATTGGCTAATTTGAGTTGGTATGGGTCCTGTGCTCAATGCCATCATTGCCATAATTTTTCATGTGTAAGTGTCCAGTAGCCTGAAAGACTCTGCTTCCCTAAGATCATGAACCAGCCCTGGCCCTTACAATTTTTCTGCGCCTTCTTCTGCAATGATCCCTGAGCCATAGGTGGGTGAAGTTCAATATAGAAGTCCTATCCAGGGATACAGATTCTGAAGTCTCTTGTTCTACAAAACTTGGCTAGTTGTGGCCTTCACCAGCTTCTCTGGTGGGAGTTGAGGGATGCTTTAGTTTTCTCTCTATTCCTTGTTCCACTGTATTCCATGAGTCTTAGATGTAGCGGTCCAAGTGTAGATTTCTGTCACCTGGGACTTGGCAGCCCTCAGTCGTACATTCTCTGTGTCTGACCAGTTGTAGAATTCTTCTATAGCCTCCATCTGTTGTTAAAAAAAAAAAAAAGCTACTTTGATGAGTGCTGTAGGGTATGCTTGCCTGTAGATATACGGATCTATATTTTGCATATGGTTAGAAATGTCATTTCTCTCTTGGATCTATGTCCCCTCCAATCATGTGTATTTGACTGAGTCTACAGCACCATCCAGGAATTCACTTCCACTGAGAGAGTTTTAAATCAAACTAGATAGCTGCTGATTATCAACCTCTCCACCCCCAGACGAGAGTGCTGCACCAGTAGAGGTAATGTGTTGTGCTGGTTTTTACCATTATTAGGATTTAGGGTTGAGTTGGATCATTGATTGATTTTCCTCCTTAGCAGTTTGCATGTTGTCATCTAGCATTATTGGAGCTAAAACTTTTTTTTTTTTTTCTGCATTTGCTATGCCAGAGGACTCCTTCACTTTCCTGAGTTTGGTGATAATCCCAGCAGCTTGCTCATAGTTTTCCATCATGGGAGCTGATATCTGATCAAAGAAGTAGAGCTCTCTGATTTTACACTCAATGAATCTTCTAAAAACAACTGTATTGAGACTCAGCATAACCTTCCATAATTTATGACTTACCTATATGAACTCATGTGATCCTTATCACGACATATAACATTCAACCCATTCCTCTAATTTCTCCCTCTGTCCATAGAATTTCTATTATCTTACTCCTTACATTTAGAACTATAATTTCATCTTTGATTCTCTTCTCTTCATTTACATGGTAAACGGTTACATACTTTTAATTATAAATAGTTATTTTGTTTTCCCATAGACACTGAAACACTTAAGGATGATCTGACTAATTCACTCACAATTTATTGATTATTTCAGCTGTTTAGCTTTCCTTGAATTTCTGTTACTTCTTTACTCAATCATTTTTATATATTAGGGTAGCCAAATTAATGTTGCATAGATTTTCATCTTGCAAGTTCCTGCTTAAAAGCATAAAAAATGTTATTATATGCAGTACAATCTCTCCTATCTACTTTTGAGATTGAGCATTGTCCAAAGTACCCTTAAATACCAATGTCCATACTGCCCTTCTTGTAGCTGCCATTCTGTTCAAGTCTTCATGTTCCCCCACCCCCACACACACATCTTATGATGACAGTTATAAAGAAACTTAGTACAAATTTTTTTTGTTTTATATTTCGGTTTATTTATTTATTTATTTTATTGAATTTCTGTGAGTTTCATATATTTTTTATCAAATCTAGGCCCCTCCCCCAACGCTGCTCCTCTTCAAGCTTAACTTTTGTTCAGACTTAGTGCATTTCACACCTGCTTACATTTCACAAGCTAACTCAAGTGACTGTGGATGAAGCCTTAACTCAGGAAAACGTCTTTTTCCTCAGAGGAGAGGCACAGGAAACCCTGTGACTGAGTCTAATGTCAAAAGAACAGAATGTGCAACACTTCCATAGAGGGAAATAGATAATATTTTGAAAGTTAGGAAAGTGTCATACCGTCTTCCTTCCATGAATGTTTAACTTTCTGGCTTTTATTTGTAAACTGTTTTCACATCCTTCTGAAGGAGACACCACATACAACACACAACATCAAAGATTCTTTTCTTATGATTTTCTATAGCTACATCATGTTAGGATATGAGTGCTCTTGAATTACAATGTGTTAACTAAAATGAAAAAAAAGGAAATGTATGCCCACATTCTATGTAGCAGACAATAGCATGTTTGAAAAGAATAGGCAGAGGATGGCAGTGACTGTTCCAGAGGATTTTCCAGCCTTGCTACGTGCAGAGGGTGGGAGGGAGTGCTCCTCCATTACACCCTGCATCTGCTCCTTCCAGTACTGCCAGAGTCTGTCTTCCTCCCCTGCCTTCACCAGAACATACTCATGTTCCTCTGTTAGGAATTCCATGAATTACTAGTAGGTGTAAACTGAAGTGAACAGGTTTTATACTTTTATGTTAGATGTTATGTTATTCTGTGAATTCTAATATTATCATTCTAAAACTTATAAATTCCTTAGTTTATGTGTCTGGACCTCATCACCGTTTATGGGTCAGTGTTTGTGTTATTGTATTTAGGACAGAAGAAGAATGTGTCTAAGGACTTGCACAAGCATGCGCTGATTGGTTGAAACTTGCAGTTCCTTAAGTACAACCCTGCCTCTCTGGAGGATGCTCTTGATTTCACATTTTGTTTTCATGAAAGCTTATTTTCTAAATGTTTTCCTTATAGACACATTATAATCACAGCGTAGCCCTCAGAGCTTTCTGTCCTAGTATCAGACATTGTCCTGGTGTCTGCCTTGCCCTAAACCTACAGTATGGCTGTGGGACTATAGTAACTTTATTTGATGCTCTAAGTTATTTATTTGCTTACTATTTATTGCTAATTTATAATTGATCAAAGAGGTTTCACTGTGGTATTTTCACATATGTATTGAAATTATTTTCATTGTAATGATCTCCATGATTACCCTTTCTTATTTCCTCTCTCCCTTACTTTTCCGCTTCCCTAATAACGACCTCCCTTTCTCTCAAGTCCTTTGTCTCACTTCTATACCATATATGAGAGAACATACGTGACGCTTGTCTTTGTGAGCCTGGCTTGTTTCATTTAACATGATGATCACTTGATCCATCTTCTTTCTAGAAACATTGGTTTTACTTTCTCTTACGGTTGAATAAAATTCTACTGTGATTTCATACCACTCGTCCAGCTATAAGTACCTAGATTGATTCTAAACATGACTGTTGCGAAGAGGTGACATGGTCAATCTTTCTGAGTCCTTCATAGCAAAGAAATTTCATTGACAGTAAAAATTAAGACTGAAACACATGGTGTAAGCGGACTGGGTTAAATGTTCGCCTTTGTATTCACTTGACTTACAAGAAATCAGAACAAGGAAATATTGTTGAAATGGTCATCTTTGGTCTGGTGAGAAGATAGTTTTAGACAATGAACTATTTAGGGCTTACTTCTCAAGAAAATCTCACACTGGTAAATCACATGAGATGCCATGTGATAAAGTTCGCCTGTGTCATAAAATCCCTGCAACAAAAAGGCCATTTCTGCAGCATTATAAAAAAAATAATCTCCTCACATAAACCTGTGCTAAGAATTGTTAATGAAGTTAAAGCCTGATAATGGTTACATACTATCCAACAGAACTGAGGGCAAAATATGGTAGAGGACAGGTGACTGGTAAATCTGAATTTTTTCCCTCAACTTATTTATTGAAACATGTTCTTCACAGAGTTTCATAGTTACAACTTAATGTTTCAAAAATTCACTTTAGTCTTATTTTGGTGTGTGCATTATAATGCTTTCTACTATATTCTGGATGTTTCCATTTTTGAAAAAGGGTTTTCTAGTTTGGCGTCTTATTTGGATGAGGTATAAATGAGAAAGCTGAAAAGCACCTTTATAAATAGAGTTCAGATTAGAGAATACTAGACAACAGGAGAACACAGATTCTAGAAGATGGCAATTAGCCCAGGAAGACTGAATAATGTAAATTAATTACTATTACTTCACATCATAAAAATGCTAATGAAAAATTAACATTTCCCAAAAGTCCAGTATTAAACCCTGCACAGTAGGTAAAGACTTTTGCTTCTTCCTATAAGGTGAATCTAATAATAGCTAACATTTGTTGAAGGTTTACTATATGTCAGGTATAATTCTCAATGCATTGCATGTATTGACTCATTTAATCCTTATAATAACCCTTTGTGTAGGCACTGATATTGCTATTACTATTTTGAGACACGAAACTGAAGCACAGAAGGATTAAGTAATTAAGCTCAGGTTGTTTGGTAAGGATCCAATCTAAGCTGTTTAGCTTTATAGCCAGGGTTCATGACCACTCTCCAAAATGGCCCTCAGAAGAGCAGAGTTATGTTAAAACCAGAACAGTGTAACTGCTAGGAATCCAGTGGGCCCAAACTCACATTATCACTTTAATAAAAGCCCAAGTCTCTAAATCAGACCTACGTTTATAGCCAGCAGACTTTCAAGGCACTTGGGAATTCCTGAGAATTATGAAATTTCCTAGAGATCTGCATGGTGCTGGAGGCCTGATGGTGATATGGAAAATCAACAAGAACATTAGTTTTAGATGAATCAGAAGAATGACATTTCAGATATCCTCACCGAAAATGTGTGAAATTAAAATCCACATATGCCATAGAAACCTGCAAAGAAAATTAATATTGTTACCAAAATTCTAATAAGGAAGTTTAACAATAGGAAAAGGGGTTTACATAGAAAAAGAGGAATCCCAGTGTTAGTTATAGGTTACATAAAATCTTGTTCTGTTCTTCCAGCATTGTTATTAGTAGTAATAATATCTGATTCTTTGGTAAATGTTTGTCTCAGGCTTCTCAGTTCCTCTTCATTCGAGGGTATCCCGGTAACATCCTACTGCTTTCTACTCAGCTTCAGTCTGCTCTTACTAGCATCCCACCTTCCAAGCATCACCTGCTATCTATGCTATCTTCGCCTCTCTCAATCTATTGGTACATATTTTGTAGCCAGAGTGTACGTCTCTGGTTCCTCATGCTTCCCTTAAGAATCTGTTTGAAATGTAGAATGATGTAATGCCTCTCAGCTATTTTCACATCAGGATATACAAAGATGCACTCTTGAGTTATTTGATGAGACAGCTCATGCTAGATACCATAAGCCTTGCTTGACTGAACTTAGAACTGAAAGACTCAATGTTATTGTCTGTTCTTTCACTGACTGAGGAGTCTTGATGTAGTAAGGAAAGTAGGATGTTTTGGAACCATAAATCAGATTACATGTTAACTTTGCCATGGTGAAGACTGAAATTTGGTAAAGTGACAATATCTTAGTGTCTATAAGTTATCAAATAGAAATAATAACATCCAAAGGTTGTTATCCAAAAGTTATCCAAAACTTCTCCCAGTAATCCTATATCTGCCTGGCCCTTTCCTAAATCTTTTCAAAGAGAAAAGTTCACAGTCTGTTTGCTTATTCTAAGCTGTTCACAAAGCCATGATGATGGTAGTTAATAGCACAAGATATGGACATGTATGTTACTTTATCTCTTATAATATTACCTTTTGCAGTCAGGCTGAAACTCTGAAATCTGTTCATTAAAGGAAGATGCAACCAACCTGTAGCTTCCTTTCCCTTAGAAATCATCTGGAAATACGCATTGGGTTTGCTCACAGATTGCTTATTTCAATACCTACTGTGGTGTAGACATCAGCTCAGTCATGTGGGATACTACAAAATGTACAGAATTCACCTTCTGTTCTCACTAACCACCTTATAGAAAATTAGAACGCTGAGAATAAAGTTTCAAAAGTTCTGTGATGTAGTACGAATGTGGTCACCTTAAGCATATTAGTGTTTTCCAGACAGGAGTGGCTGCAGTACCCTCTGTAGCCTGACTGGAGTGTGCGCTCAATCTCCTTTGCCTTACCGTTTCTGAGAGTAAGGGAGGTTTATGTTGTTCAGTGCTTCAGGCAGCCATTTATACTCTTCTGAGACTGTCATAGCTGAATTGGGGCATCTTAAGGCTTCTTGTTACCCCCAGGCTTCACCTTATTGGGAAATGCATTCTTCAATCATAGAGTTCTATTGTGCTCCATCAGGAGAACACTGAACCTTTCCCCCAGGCCGCATGCTCCTAATTATCCCTCTTGTTCCTGTCTCTTGTTTGTGTTTAATTGGGTCTAGACAGCAGCATCCTGGCCTTTTTTGTTATTTGTTGTATGTGACATATAGTTCATACTCTTAATCCTAGCAAGCTACTGCTTGATAAGCCACATAAGTTTTTAGAATTCATACAACTTTCTATTTAATTTTTTTTACTTTTATTTATATGTATGAGTGTTTTGAATGCATGCATGCAAGTGTACCTCTGTATGCAGTGCATGTAGAGGCCAGAGAGGGTATTGTATCCCTTGAAACTACAGTTAAGGAAGAGAAGGTTGTCCGCCTGTTTGCGGGTGCTAGGAACCAAACGAAGGTCCTCTGCAAGAGCAGCCATTGCTCTTAACCACTGAGCCATCTCTCCAGCACCCACTGTCTTTTTTAAAAGCAAACTTCACAAATGAAATTGCTGTTCTTCAAATGTCATTTAAATATGGAAGATAGGATTGAGAGAACATTTCTGGTTCCTATACAAGTTTCTTCCTTCAAACCCAATATACATGCATACAAAATAAAAGGATTTGTTGCTCATCCCCAGGAAGTCAACTCACGCTGAGCTTGATAAGCTTCTAAGAATGAGCGGGGGGAGGGAGGAGAAAGGAGTGCACAAAGCAGTGCAAGGGGCTCTATGGAAATCAAAGCAGGAGCAGATTTGAAGGAGATGCAGCCCCAGGGAGAGGAGAAAAGTCAGAGGACATGGGCAGTCAGTAGACAGAAGAAGAAACGGGAAAGATCGACGAGCACACAGAATATTCACCTTCAGTAACGCGGAAAGGTCTGTGAAGAAAAGTAATCAGGAATGGTCCTTATCCTTTAACATTTGTTTTAAAGCTTGACATTATTTGAAGTGGTCTAGCAGCTATAAAACAAGTACTTTTAGGCACTCAAGCACTGAGTCTCAATAGTCAATACTCAAGCACTGAGGCTGAAAGAAGAATAAAGATCTTTGGGAAACTAACCTGGATTAAAACATGCCCAGCTTTTCAGATAAGTTTTTACAGCCTTATCACCAAATATTTTAATTTTAAGTAATTTATGCATAGTATGGTGAAAAAGATATCCTCTATTTAAGTTTATGATTTTATAAAATATTTGATGTATTTTACACAATGCATGGGATCAGTAGCAGGGAGGCAAATAGGCGAGGGGTCTAATATGATTAGGATGTAGTATATGAAAAGCAAAAAATTCAATAAAACGTATATTGTAATAAAGATAGAGTGGGGCATGGTAGCACATGCCTTTAGTCTCAGCACTCAGAAAGCACAGGCAGATAAATCTCTGTAAAACTGAGAATAGCCTTGTCTGCATAATTAGTTCCAGGCCAACTGGAGCTATAGGGAGACCCTGACTTTAAAGACAAGATATAAATAAATAAAAATAAAGAATCTGAAAAATAGTTGACGGTAATTGTGTATACATAAAAAACTTCTATTATTTGCTTTATAGAAAACCTTTGATTTTATGACATCAAAGTGTAATATATAATATTTATCACAAAATATGCCAAATATGGGCTGGAGAGATGACTCAGCGGTTAAGAGCACTGACTGATCTTTTAGAGGACCCGAGTTCAATTCCAGCACCACATGGAGTTTAGCAACTATCTATAACTCCAGTTCCAGAGGACCCAGTGCCCTCTTCTGACCTCCACAGGCATTGCACAACACATTTACCTACATGCACGCAATAAACTCATCTCCAAAGACTAGCTCTCATAGTATTAGAAGGTGCTATGCAAGCTGCTAGGGGAGAAAACCAATCAGTGATCCCACCCAGCTATAAAGCCTACAAACAAAAAAAGTGACAAACCATCTCTATCAGTGCAACAGTGGAATTTTGTCTTGAGGATCATCAGTTGCTGTCTAAATTAGACTTAAGGGCCAATCAATGCAAGGGAATGGAGTCATAGAATTGTGAATATAGACAAGTGCACATGTTTGATAATGTTACAGAACTAAGAGAATAACCTGTTACTTTCACTTTTCTAGACTAGCATAATTTCTTACTATATTCTAAATATGTGTCCATATATTCACAGGCAAGTGTAGCTCTAACAACTTCTCAAAGAAGTTCCTTCTTGAAACAAATAGAGACTTTTATGAAGCTCCGCTTATTCTCCACAGAGAATAATTGAAAGTGAGGTGCTCAAGTGCAATGTAGAAAAATGCAAGTTCTATATCTGATATTTATGAACATCATGCACAATGGAGTGAAAAGACTGTAAAATTCAGAGAAACAAGACACCTGCTGTTAATTAATGAAATCTAGACATGTTAACAAATCTACACCCAAGAAATCTCTGTAGTGTGGTAGCCTAACAAGAGCTGCACAATTCCAAAACCACTTGACTTGCCAAGGCAAATGAAGGAAATTTTAATAGTTTCCACCTCAAGATGAAGAGCTACAGGAAATCAGTGTATGCCAAGAGAGGGCAAATCAGTATTCTCCAGGGACAAACTCCCTGAGAGATTACCCAATCTCAAGTGGGCAGCCCTAAACACAAGTACACACAACACATTAAATGGACTCATTGTGTGTGTATATGTGTGTATTTATAAATGTATATATATATAAAACAATAGGAAGAGGACAAGAAATCATGAGGGAGAGGGGAAGACAAGGGAGGAGATGGAGGGGGACTGAGATGGGTAGAAATAATGCAAATACATACCATATATGAAATTCTCCAAAAATCCATAAAATAGATAAGAACCATTAACACTTGGAAACTTTAGAGCTTTTATACTTTGTTAAAAGTTTGTAAGAGTGGAATGAAGAGATGGCTCAGCAGTTAAGAGCACTGGCTGCTCTTACAGAGGACTCAGGTTCAGTTCCCAACACTCACATGGCAGTTAACAACCTTCCATTAATCCAGTTCCAGGGGATCTTACACTCTCCTCTGACCTCTTTGGGCAATGATCAACATGGGTACACTTACATACAAGCAGGTAATACACTCAGATACATAAAAATAATACATAAACTATTTTTTAAATGTTAGTGTAAAGTTAGGGCTTCATTCTAACAAATAACTACGTATGTATTTGTGCATATACATACATATATTTACATGCATATAGGATTAAAAGAGGGAGGAGGAAGACAGGGAAAGAGAAAGTGAGAGAATTGAAAATCCTAGTAATCATTGGGAAACAGGTTTCATTTCAGTACCATTTGTCTTACTTTATTCTTATATCCATACTCATGTATCTTGACTTTCCTAGAATATTCACATTTATGCCTCATTCAGGTTTAACCACAGTGCTTTTTCTTCTATAAAATGTCTCAATTTTGACAGTAAACTGCAAGTCGTTCTACTTGAGTATGCATCCTGTTGGATACCTCACAAATATAAATAGAATGACTTTATCAGCATTGAGTTACCTGATAAAGGTGAGATTCAGGTTGAGTTCACTTTAATGAGAATATTATATTGGCTTGAAAGTGAGTATTACTGTTAGAAAAAAGCAAGGTTATATACTCAACTCCTTTAATATTCTATAAGACATCAATTAAGAGTTTGCTGAGCGCATTACAAGTCTTGGTCAGCATTTTTGAAAGGCAATTTAGTTCTTTGTAAAATACAGAATAAAGCCCTCAGTAAAAATGAAGTCTAAAGCCATAGTTATTGCTGGCACATCTCTTTATTCATGTCACACAGAGCATCAACAGAGAGCTACACAAAGACTGCAAACCAGGAGGTCAATGGCAACTTCTTTCTCTTGGTTGTGGGGTCAGGGGAATTAATAAGATCAAGTTACATATTGTTCCTTGATCTGAGGTCATTACTCCAAGGATAGAAGGAAAAAAAAAATTAGTAGGCATTTTAAGCATGCACCTGTTTTTATCTTTTACCATGTACCTTAAATAATTAGAGCAATCAAGGAATGGTTATGAAAATCAAATGGAGCTGGTCTGAGATTCATGAGGAAGACCTTAGAAGAAGTATTTTTCTCCCCATCGTTGAGTTGTCCTGAAGATACACCCAAAATGCGTGGAGTAGACATGACTTGTTAGTGGGTAAAAGCAAGATAAAGCAAATTAAATTGTTACAGAAATGAGGAGTCAAATTACATTTTTAAATACTAACAAAGAGTTGTCTGTGTAAAAGAAAGATCTTCACCTCATTGCCTTTCTTTGTACCTATTAAACCCATAAATAATATTTAGCAAATCTACTACTCTGGGACATACTAACCCCTATTATCTTGGAAAATGAATTCTTCAAATTCTTATAAAACACCTAAATCTTTCTAGCTGTAAGACTGAAATAGCCAGAATTAAAATAGCACTATGGAGAATTCAACAACTATTAGGAAAGCAGTTAATACCTGGGAAGAGCTGGCAAGATTCCAATGTGGTGCTTCAGTTGAGAGCTCCAACTGGAACATTTCACACACTGCAGTTTTTCTCAGCTGTGAGATAGAAAGACAATGCAATGGATGTCCAGAAATATGTAAGTCATTTTGTATGCAAGCAAATTAGTACTAAAATACTTCAGTAAGCATCATCAGCGAATGCATTTGGGAGATTAAGGTACTACATGCTAATTACTTGAGAAATCAGTGTTCTTCATACCTTATACTTGGATATCCACTTGGAACACATCAGGGCTGGTGAACAGGCTGGGTAGTTAAGAGAACTGACTGTTCTTGCAGAGGAACAGAGTTCAGTTCCCAAGACTGACATGGTGACTAATCAGCACAGAAACTTCAGTCCCAGGGAATCCGACACCTTCTTCTGACCTCTAAGGGCTTTGCATGCACACAGTGCACTTAGAAACAAGCCAGGAAAATGCTCATATACAGAAAATAAAAATAAATTTAAAAATAATTGGCTAGATTCAGGTAATTGTGTTTACTTGATTACATTTTTATATTTTATAAATTGGATTGTATTCACTTTGAACTGAATTATTTTATAAGAGTTTTAGATTTGAGGCTATACTGATACAAAGAAGTCATATTCTTATGCCATAAATTGATTATATTCATAACAGAAGATTAAAATTTTCAGTTTAAGAATATTTGCATAAAATTATATATGAGCAATAAATATTAATTAATTTTAAATATTTTATTTCTATTTTATGTGTATGAATGTAGTGCAAAGTTCCTTAAAGATCAAATAAAGAAATTAGGACTAGGTGCCAGTATCTTTCTTTTAGAACCTCAGCCATGCTAGGCAGGCACTATATCACTGATCTATACCATCAATCCTCTTTTTATCTTTTATTTTGAGACAGGGTCTTACCAACTTATATAGACTGGCCTTGAACGTGAGATATTTGTAATTCAGTCCCTAGAATAACGAAGATTATGGGCTTGGGCTACCAAGCCCAGCTCAGGAGTTAGTCTCTAGAACAAACTGTTTCAACAGTGAAAATTAAAACAATTCACTTATTCCAGAAATTATTTTGTAGTGCTGATAATCAACGGCTTAGCTACATACCCAGTCTTAAACATGTTGAAATAAAAGTAGTCTGTTGTAAAGCTACTTTGATGGAGAAATTAGTAAGGTAGAGATAGATAGAATTAATATATCCCAGGAATCAAAAGAAATAAGACACAATCCGTTGTCAGAGGTGCCATGTATAAAGAAGGAATCCTGTATCTGTGACTGAAGGACTTATTTAGAGGTGCTAAGAGACTGTGAAGGACAGCATGCATTGGGCAAATACAGTGTCTCAAGTTCAGTTTTGGTCATGTCAAACTGAAAATGCGACAGAAAAAATCCATTGTAAATGTTGTCAGATAATTGTATGAATCAATAACTATGAAAAAAAAAGTCTAGTGGATCTATAATTGTGAAAATATTTAGTTTAGAGATTTTTGCTGGAGTCATGCAGATAGATGTAATCCTGTGGAGGACTTAGCATAAGAAAAACAGAAACCAGAAAAATACTTATGAATAATGGTATTTAAAAGACTAGAGAAGGGGCTCAGTGGTTAATGGTGCTTATTGCTCTTGCAGAGGACCTGGGTTCTGTTCCCAGTGCCTGTATGGCAGCTAAGAACCATTCATACTCCATCCTCTCTCCTCCTCAAACGTTACATGACATGGGTACACTTACACACATGAAGGAAATATACTCATACATATAAAATAAAATGATAAATAAAATATTTTTAAAAGACTTGAATAAAAGAAAGAGAAAATAAGGATGAGTCATAAAGAAGTGTAAAATGCAATCAGAGTAATATGTTAAGAAATTAATGACAATGGTTCTAGAAAATTCACTTGCTTAATTATAATTCTATGCATCCCCTGAAGCAGCAGTTTTACTGGTGAAAGAATGGCTAAAGAGTGGGGAAGTGTATAGAAAACAGAAGCCATGGGCTGTTTTAACAAAGAATGTTTCCTTTATTCTAACGTCAGAAAGGGAGACAGGAGCATTTTTGTTGTGAGGAGGTTCTAGAATTCCAAACTGCAGGCTTTAAATGTCTTTAGATTGGAAAAACTCTGCAATGCCATTGAGTGCATGCATGGTAGAAGTTTCTAGGACTGTGAGCAACATGAAGAAAGCTGGAATTCTAATGGTGAAAAGTAGGACAATTGACTATTCCCACCTGCAAGAGGGACACATCATACAACTTCCATTTGTTTCAGTGAACACAAACTGATGACTTTCATTCCAGTGTCATTGCTTTGACCCATGCTCACTATCATAAGAAAATGCAGAAAAGACTTGGACACCTCATCACGGGGCAGCAAGAGAATAGAAGAGAATGACTGCGAGAATGTTATATGCAGTCCAAGGTGCATTCAGAAGATAGGGATTGATGGGTAATGTGAGTGATAAGATAAATGACTAAATTAGTGATCAGGGATTACTGAGACTTCCAAATGGAACTGAGTATAAAAGTGCCAATATCTGAGAAAGTAATCTGGAAAATCAGAACATTGGCAGTAGAGAGGGGTGTTCAATAAATAACTTCCAAAGCTAGGTGTGGTCGTGTATACCTGCCAGCTCAACTCTTAGGAGGCAAATGGAGGAAGATTGGGCATTAAGGACATCATGTGTGAAGTCAACCTGGGCTACATGAGATCCTCTTTCAAAAACCATATGAGACAAATAAATTATTCTACAACTATTAGACCAGAGCAACTGTCCTTCCCCAAATAGTACAGTGTGAGTATAACTAGATGGGTAAGTAATGCTGCAGATCTTATCTGTACCTGCTAGGCCGGGACATAAGGCCCCTTTTCAGCTTCTTGATCTTGTGGATAAAAAAAAATAATTAAATATATACTCAGAGGAACACTTGAAGGCAAACCTTATTGGAGTCTGAGAGAGAAAACAACTTGGACAACTAGCTGGATATCTCCTCAACTGTCAGGAAGAGGCCTACGGAAAGAGGAGGAAGAGAAAGATACTCTTTCTGTGGTAAAGGCAAAAAAACAGGTAGGTTCAGCAATGAAAGCTCGTGAGCTGCTACATGACAGAGGCGCCTTCAGGGAAAGTGAGGAGCCCTAGAGTTACCAAGGCAAGCAGGCTTAGGACTTCAGTCTTGTCTAGAGAAGGACGTTTGAAAAAGGGAGAAAAAAAAGAGCTATGTTTTCTAAGTGAGAACTCAGAAGTTGAACAGGCTTAGTAATGAGTCTGTAAACAACTGCACAGAGGGAGAACATTGGGGGACCATGAGGATATAGTTCCTGTGTTCTTATCTCATTCTCAAATGTAGCACTTGGATTTTGATTATATTTGCTTGTTTTTCACTTTCTTGCATTTTTTTTTAGATTATTAAACAAGATGTTTCTCCTTATGTAGAGGATGGAGTCATCCAGTCTTGTGTGGGCAAGAGAAGACTCTGCTATCTGCATCAAAGAAAGATGTTATCAGCCACTAGCCAATCCATTTGTAAAGAGAGCTAGTTGCTTCTCACCATGGCAAATGCATCGGTGGGTACCCATATGATGATATTCACATCATAGTAGGTAAACATTGTCTACATATGAAAGGTTATTTTTGGCCATAGATTACCATGTCATTTGTACCAAGGGAAGCTGACAACAAATTTTCATAAACACCAATAATGTCTGGGAAGAAATTAACTGCAGATGTCCTTTGTTGGCCCCTTTCTTCCTGCCTGACATCATTGATCAGGCTGCAATGCAGTGTTAATATAAGTGTCTATGAATTTTAAGCACCAGAGTTTTAACTGCATGCAGCAGATTCTCCATTATGAGAAAGACTATCCAAAGGAAGCAATGGGGTAAGTATATTTAGGGAAACAGGAATGTTACAAGCACGAATATGAGAATTAGTTAGAAAAGAGACCAATTATAATTACTGACTTAAGCAGGAGTGCTATATGGGAAGCAGTGTTCTCAGAAGAGCAAGCTGGAGGAAATAAAAGACTATAATGAGTATTAAAGCTGAGGCTGCCATTAACAGGCTGGATCCCTGTGCCGTCATCATAACCAGTAGAAGAGTGGTAAGCTTAAAGCATTCCGGCTTGAATTGTTGTGTTAAGTTTCTATTTATTTACAAATTCAGCATAAAAAATGCCAAGGAGAGGCAAATTTAGTTTGCTCACAGAGGCAAAATAATCACATAATAATTATATACATTTATGGAATCTCCTAGTGAGGGGACAATAGGGTGTTCCATTCAAGAAAGAAAAAAACTAAGAAAAAAAAACAAAAATAAAGCTGAGAAAGAAATTAATAAAATAAAAAGCTCATGAGAATTTTAAAAGCAAACGGACAAAAACTTTACCATCATTTTTGTGAAGTCTCCTTCAAAACTAATAAAGAACCTGTTCAAAGATTATACACGTACTGAGTAGGCTTCTGTAATAAAATCACCTTTCTGTGTTTAGTGTTTGTTTATTTTCCAGTGGGCAATCCCTCCTGTATTTCTCTGACACATTTATTACCTTTAATTTACTATTTAATCTGTAATGCTCAGTTAACATGTCTACATTATTATAAGTTATTTATTTTGAGAGATGTAAATTTGAAAAATCACATCAGGTATATAAATATAATAAAGACATATCAGTGGGCCTTTCTCTCCAGAGAAGCCCACGTTTGTGTTTCCATTATGTACTATCCTTCTTCCTCTATATATCTCTATCTTAATTGTTTTCATCATTTGTATTAGTTCTTTGTGGATTTAATGCAATGTATTTTGGACATATTCAGTTCCTTTCGCCTAACTCCTCCTAGGACCCCTCATTCTCTACATACCCAATTCTACTTCTTTTCAAACCCAATCAAGTAGAATTTCTGCTGTTTATTTTTTCCCCATTTTTTTAGTCTCATTAAATTCTTTTATCTTTTCCCTTTGAGAATTTCACACAATGTATTTTGATCATATCAGACTCCCTCTGAGTCTAATTTGTGTTCCTCATGTGCTCTTGTGTGTTTATCCATTTTCCAGAGACTTCAACCTATCTGGCATCATACCTTTAAAGAAAACTCACTCTCTCGCCTTCAGCAGTTATTAAATGCCAATAGGTCCTCAGCAAGGGCTATGGCTTCTTCGTCACCAACCTTGTCTGTGCTGGGATCATGTCTGTCTTGCACACAGCTTGTGTCTGCTGTCACAACTACTATGAATTCGTATGTGCAGCCGCCCTACTGTGTCCAGAAAACAGTTTCCTTTTAGTCATTCACTGCCTCTGGTTCTTAAAATTTCTGCTCCTCTACTACAGTGATCTCTGAACCTTAAGAGAAAAGTGTGATCTAAGTGCCCACTGACACATTTATGTATACCTATAAAAGTAGTCTCACTATTAACTGTGGAGTACAAGGTTCCCTTTTCTGGCTTTATTGTTCCTTTATAAACTTGGATTATCTCCAACATACAGTAATAACTTTTGTTTTCACAGTTTTGCAGGACCTGGTATATTACTTGCAAATTTATTTTATTGTGGTAAAGCTGGGCGACATGCTCTTTTCAAAAAACTATTATAGGAACTTGGTCATATTGTCATATATAGGCACCATATTGTATATTAGAGCTTACTTAATTGAAACTGTCACTTCTTAAGAAGCTGTGAGCTCTACCAGGTGAAATTTGCTGCCTGTGTTTTCTGAAGATGATTGTCAGGGATATAGAGTCTACTGTCCCTTTGGAAGTGAGTCTATTTCAACTTCTTCTTTAATGGTATTTTTCTTATTTTCAAGCATCATATATACTTACTCATTTAACTTTATAATGGTCCTAATGTTTCTGAATTTGACAGACATAGAATGTTGTCTGGAAAATAGAAAATGTACTCTGAACTTAAAAAACCTTAAGTAAACTATACGTACACTTGGAAGTCATTAACTGTATAGAGAAATAGTGCTTTGTGGATGCTATTTTTACTCATGTTAAAAGATGAATAAAGAAAATTATCAGAGAATACTATACAAGCTGATAAGAGAGAAAATCAATCAGTGGTCCAACCTACTGGTAAAACCTAATAACCACAAAAATGACTGGCACAACAAACCATTTCTGTTGGTGCAGTAGTGGGACCTTTTTCTTGGAGGTAATCGATGGCTATCTACTGGACCTAAAGCCCACTCGATGAGAGGGAAGTCATGTGTGGCCTTGTAAACACAGCCAAATACACATAACTGGAAAGGTCATAGATCCTAGAGAAAAACCTGCATTTATCACATTCCTAGACTAATGCAATTTCTTATTGTACGCTGTATATTCATCTTTATATTTACAGAAAAATATACCTCTCACCACTCATCAAAGAGGCTTCTTTCTGAAACAGAGGAAGACTATTACAGTGTTCCAAGACTGGTAAAATGCAGAGAATAAGTGCCTGTGGATACCTAGTTCTAAGTGACACATCTGTAATGCAACTTCTATACTCAAATCTCACCGAATATAGCATAACAGGGAATAAAGAGACTATTAATGCATCTTTCAACTCTCACCAGTGAAACTTCCTTATGCAACAGAGGATGATTAACACAGAATACTACAACTAGTCAAAATGCAGAGAATGAGAGACACTGTAGAGTGTGTCCATATATAGTACTTCTATATTAAACCTCTACTACCAAAAGCTGAGGAACCATCGTAAGAAAGAAGCAGAAAGACTTTAAGAGACAGAGGTGGTGATGGCCACAAGGAAACATTTTTTTTTTTTCGGGCAGCTGGGAATACACTGGGATCTCACAGCAATGGTGACAGCATGTACAAGAACTATTCAAACTCAAACCAGACAAAAACCCAGAACAGAACTGGGGAAATGAATAAGAAATCCCCAACCTTAGCTAAGGAACTATTGGAGCTGATCACTACTAGATAAGGTAAAAGTTGGTCTTCTTTAAGGGAGTGATGCTAGAGAGTCTGACCAGGCTACAGTGGAAGAGCTCTCACTGAGGGACATCTGAGGACACAAACTTGACTGGCTAGGACTTAATATATATGACATAGTGTATGAAATCTGGCTCGGGAGAGGGGTCAGAAAGAGAAAAAATGCATACCTAATGATAATTATAAGGAAAAATAATGTTATTAATATTTTCAGTGCAGTGGGACCTAAAATCAGACTGGAGATAGAATAGAGACAATGAGCCTAGCTTTCTTTAATAAAAAGAGATGAATAAAGAAACTGATTTTCATTTAAGGAAAGTCATTTCAACAGTTATTTGGCCCCTATTGTATTATTTTTAAGTTTCTGTAAATGGAATGATAGCATATATTTATGAGTTCAAAAAGTCTGCTGTGTTATATATCATTCTAAGAAGTGATTCACTTGCCTTTTGGGTTATATATTTGATATCTTTCCAAATCTATTTAATAGGACAGAATATCTGAAATTACACTCTGCTACCAAATGAAAGCAATCTATACACTAGCAAGATGACAACTTAGGCAATGCAAGAGTGTTAAAATAGGAAGATACACCTGAACTGTTTGCAAAGCCGAGAATGAACCAAGGGAGATTTGGTATGCTACATAAATAATGAACATCTAATGAGGGTAATTATTTAGTTGTATTTATCTACATGACATTCATTGTCTTTTTTATTTTCATAGTATTTTATTGAGTTAACTAAAAACATCATTATAGGAAGAATTAAACATCTCTTGAAGGAAAAAAATATGAGTGTGGAACCATGGTTATTGGAAGCTAAGGAGAGAAGCAGAAGGAATGGGTAGAGGAACATTGACTAATGGTTACTAAATTATAGTTAAATACTTTTAAGAAGTTCTGACACAATAAGGAGATCATAGCTAATGATACTGCACTATACATTTTAAAATGTAAAGGAAAACGCTTTGAATGTTTCCATTCAGCTGGAGTGGTTAAGCACACTGACTAATCTTGCAAAGGACCCTGGTTCGATTTCAGTACCTACATGTGGCTAACAACCATCAGTAACTCCAGTTCCAGGGGATCCAATGCCATCTTCTGACCTCCCCCAGTATGGCATGACATGGATGTACTTATAGACATGCAGGCAACACACATAAAACCTAAAAATAAAATGTATCCATCATGAAAAATAAATGTTTGAAGAGATGGATATGCTTATACTTATTAAATATTCTACAATGTATACACGTATCAAAACATTCCATGTACCATGTACTCTATAAATATTCACATTTTTATGGTTCTATGTTAGCAAAATTTTGTACTGGTTAAAAATCAAGTGACTCCAAAACTTATGACAAAATAATATGTAATGTTTTGTTATCTCGATTCTTTTCCATTTCATTTTGAAATGCTCTTGTCATTGCAAGACAAGACATAAATAATTATTGCAAGATATTTCCCAGAGTTTGCTCAAAAGTAAAGATGATTTGCTGAAGTTTTACTTTATGCATCACATTGTTTTAGAACTATACTCTAAAGAATCAAGTCGTAGTCTCATGCATAAAGTAAAATATCAGTATAGAGACTTTCCTACTTCATTCATTCCTAGGTCGACTAGCACAGACATGCAGAGAATGATTTTCTGAAAGTCACTGCTCCAGGACAACAGGCACAAGGTGCCAAAACCAAAATATTAGGAAGCAGCTCCTTGAGCAAATCGGATCCAGGCAACATGGAAAACATTCTCAGCCTTTGTATTCAGGGTTTTGTTTTGTTTCATTTGCTGTTTTGGATTATTTGTTCACTTGTCTGTTTGGTCCATATTGTTCATCATATTATTTGGTTGTGAATGATACTAAAGTTTAAAGTAACATTCTCTCTTTGAGGAACTTAGAAAAATCTTGCAAGACCAATGAGCTGGCTCAGCAGATAAAGGGGCTTGCTGGGAAATGATGGTGACCTAAGTTTAATCTCTGGAACCAAAATAAAGGTGTGAGGAGAGAACTGACTCCACATGTTATCCTCTGACAAAATAGTCTTCCCGAGAAATGAGACAAATTATTAAACAACAATATTTTCATCTTTAAAGCTTCTCAGAACACAAAAAACATTATGTAAAATTGTGTTGAAAGAACTGATTTAAAGGAAGAAATTTAATCATATAATGTTGAAGTAATTTTTGAGATGGAATTTGAAAAACACAGAGTGTTTAAAGTTTTAAATAACAGAGGCTCTATTTCCTGGAGATTAGAAAATCATGGTGTTTCCAGTAAAAGAAAACAAACAAACAAATAATTTAGTTCATAGAGAGTGAATAGCACTACAATATATAGCAGGAATATTGGGAAATACTAAGGACTTTATGGGAACAGATAAAATAAGCCAATTTTATTTGATTATCAAGCCAATGAATTTAGGTATAATAGGACTGCACTAAATAATTTTCTTTTGTGCTCAAAGAAGAGAATAAAAGAATTTGCTATTGTTGAGTTATTTAATCATATGCAATAAATATATGTGCTACACTAATCTCCAAAATTCTGGGCATTATTGTGCTTTGACAGATTAAAACTGTGACTTTAAGACAATATATAAATATTACTAAGTTAGAGAGTGGAAACTTGTAGAACAAGACTCAAATCTAGGTGGGTTTACTTCTAAAACCTATGTTTTGCCCTGTGGCAGAGAAAAACAATTTCAGACAATTTCTGATTCAAACAGTATATCTGTCTGTGTGTGTATCTACATACATGTTTAAAATTTCATGTAAAACCCCTGTGGATATTTTAACATTTCCTATAGAATATATGCATGAATAAAGACATATATGTATATTTACACGTATTCACGGTCATAGGTACCTTTATTCGTATTTTTATATGATTGATCAATAATTCAAATATGTTAGGCAAAGTGGATGACTGACAAAGACTGACAAATGAAGCTAGAGCCACCCTTGCTAGTGGCTGAAATTTAACAGCCCTGTATGCATAACCTATCATGTATAAAGGAATCTGTTTATGCAAAGGCTATAAGCATTAGTATCATGCACAGGTTTTAAGTTTTGGTCTGATAGATATATTTTCAAGAGTACGTATTATAATTTAACAATATTTTTTTAAGTTTGAATGTAAAACAACTGTTTTATTCAATAAACTTGTTTCAGAACTACCCCCTGAATTAAAACTTATAAAAGGGAACAAAAGGGAAACTAATGTCAGAGACCCTTCAGAAGTTCATTCATGTAGAATATCCAGTTTTCCCCAATTATTACCCTTCACCTTCTTCTACAGAACATCCTGCCAATGTGCCAAGTACCTTTTATCATCACAATCAAAGAACAAAAGTGCACCTCTGTGATTTTTGGCTGGTGGAGATAACGCTGCCAGTACCAGCCTGCGGCACTGAATTGCCCCAATGGAATGTTGTTTCCGGAAAGAGGGTGAATGAATCACTTTTATGGGCTGAGCCTTTCTCTGCATGTCACCTCATATTATTAATGGTTGATTCAATTTTGCTGGCTAGAATTAGAGTTCTTTCTAGGGTAAGGTCAAATTCAAGTGGCTGTCTTACAGTTTCTTATACTACCAACCATTATTATTTAGGTCATGCCACGAGTATTTCATTTCTCCTTTCCTTGCATTTAAAAATATTTATAATTTTTGTATCTGAAGCTACTTTTAAATAACTAAAAGAAAAGCACATATCATGAAGTATATTAAGACGTGGGCTTTGGAATCAGATATACCCAAATTTAGTTACTGGTTCTGCCTTTAAGCTTTATTATCTTGAGTATGTACCTTTCTCTGGGGCATAAATTCTTTATTTATAAAAGAAGAAATGAAAGGGAACAAAAGGGAAACTAATGTCAGAGACCCTTCAGAAGTTCATTCATGACATGTCCTGTCTGTAGTACTGTAAGGATGAAAGAAGATTAAGGTTCCTAGAATACTTCTTGTCAAATTACAAAGCTTTAATAGATGGTAGGTATAATAATTTGTCAGACACTGCTAGGATAAGCAATCAAAGACAAATATGGCAATAATTCAAGTTCAAAAATATGGGTTAAATAAATGCTGCACAGTAATTTGTCTATGAATTTTTGTTCTTTCAGGTTTAAAGTTATATTCTACTTTCATATTTACTGAGATTTAAAGGACCGACTTTTACATAATAAATTATTAGGCACCTTGTATATAGTCCCATTCAGGTGATTTAAATCTATCCAGGAAGAGAAATCATGACACATGAGCCTTCGCCTAATCCAAAGGAAATACATTCAGGTTTATATTGTGTAGTAGAAAGAATGGTCCAGAATTTACAAAGAAGAAAAATGAAGATGCAAAAGATAGTCAGAAAGGGATTGATGATGGACTTAGGACCTTGAATAAACTTGAAACATAGTTACAATTTTTAAAAACATCTATGAAAAGTTTAATTTGTGTAGTTAATGAAAGAATAATTGTGTTTGTGTCTGTAGAGCCTGGAGACAAGAACACACACACGTTCATTCTTTCAAGGTTAAGTTCAGGAAGCCTTTGTTACTTACTGTGTACTTACTAGCAGTGACCGACAACGCTCAAAATGAGGTCCAGTCTCCTCCGATTCAAGTTCTTTTTGCTGCAGTATGTTGAATGAGCGCACTTTCAAAGAGCTTTCTGAATTATTCATGTGAATATGGAAATGCTCTTCCTCATAAGGCCATTTCTATATATAGATGTTAATACCATTAAGACTTTTCTTATGTTCAGCCCTCTCTGTGACTAAGTACTGCATCATCAGCATGCCATAGACATATCAGATAGTCATGAAATCCATTTATACATGTTGTTTTGCAAATTCCCATTCTGTGATCTCACTATGAAATTTGGGGAAAAAAAGTCATTTATGACACAGAAATCAGCACATTTTACAAATAAGGGTTTGGTTTACTTTGCCTTGTTTCTCTGGAGATCCAGGTATTAACAAATTTGTCAGCATACTCTGGGGTGGAACAGTAAACTATACACAGCTCCACTGTTTAGATGGGTAAGAATATAAAAGTGGAATAGAGTGACATACAGAAAGATCAAAGAAATGTCTTTTGAAAGAAAAACTGGCAAAAATAATAGAATCATTAGATTTTATCACAGGTTTTCTTCATAAGCAAAGAAAGGAAGTCTTTTTGAAATATAATACATAAACTGCAATTATAGCAGTACTTTTAAATATCTAATTAAAATTATACCTATGAAACAGAACTATTCTACATCAGTAGAAACCTGTATCTCAGGAAGGCAAAATCTTTAATGCTTCAAGAAAGCTATGAATCTAATATTGTATTCATCAATCAACAGAATACAAAATTATTATTTCAATAGATCAGAATAAAGCAATTGATTAAAAATCACAGTGTTTCAGATTCTATATGAAAGCCACATAAAGTAAAATTCAGGGTTTCTTTTATCTAAGTAATTATAAATGTGATAATTTGTTATGGTCAATAAAATGTGCGGTTTTATTTACAAAGCGTAAATCTGGAAGACTATGCCAACAAGGAATTGTGGTGAAGAAAGCGGAAGAACAGCAGTAGGAGAAAGAAGAGGTAAGCACAGGAGCCTTCTTGAGTGGCTGTTGGCAGGCCCAGTCTTGTGCAGAGCAGTGCAGGCAGCCTCAGCCGTTATGAGGTCATGATTGCTGTGGCTGAGTAATAGTCAAAAGATAGCGGCTCACACCCCTTCTCCCTGTTTTCCTGCTCTTACATTCTTCCTTCCTCTTCTTCTGTGATGCCTGCTGAGCTTTAGAAGGGGTAGCACAAAGTCCTTTTTAGGACAAGGAACTTATGCTAACTCAGATCCCTCTCCCCTATAACTGTTACCACAGCAATACCCACTCTTCTCTGCAGTAAATGTTACTACCTACAAAACCGTGACAACATGAGATAGCTTGAGTGGCTTAAGGAGCAGAAATTTATTTTCTCACAATGAAGGAAGATGAAAATCCAAGATCAAGGTATTAGAGGTTTAATTTTTTCCCAAGGTCTCTCTCTTTGGACTGTAAATGCCATCTTCCTAATGTGTCCTCACATGGTCTGTCTTCTGGGTGTGCATCCTTGATATCTCTTCTCATTCTTTAAAGGCCACTAGTCACATCGGATTAGAATTACATGGATGACCTCATTTAAGAAATCACCTCTTTAAACACCATGTTTCCAAATAAATTTGCATTTTGAAGTGTACTGGCAGTTAAGACTTCAACCTATTAATCTTAGGGCACAAGGATTCAATTCAGTTTCTGACATCTGTCCAACATTTAGCCTTGAAAGTACCCCACAAAAAAAAAAAGTTACTTATTAGAAAATGTTCTCAGATCTATTTAATGAAGGCTACCATCTAAAATAATAATTTCAGAAACAAAACTCATGAAGGACAGCCAATGCAGGTTCCTGTATGTTTCTACCCACAGTGAATGCCCCCAGGGACCTCCACAACAAATCTATACTGTAATGATTCCTCACCAACAGATAGACACTGTATTTCTCTAGTCTCTACTATAGCTGAAAAATTCTATGATAGTTGTCAAAATTGGTGACATTTTTCTCCCTTCTTAGTTTTCAGACCCAGTTTAGACATTGCTTTCAGGAACTGCTGTCCTCTCTACCCTTATCCCTGTGCTGAACCTCAAAAGTAGGCAAATTGCTTCCATTGCTCAATGGATACTGGCCTATGTAGTAGAAGCAGGTTAAACAGAGGCAAATGCCTTAAATGGTCTTAGTTTCACCTATCACTTATGCTCAAGAATTTGCCATAGAAGACATCTATTAACTGATAACTTTATCCACTTTTCTGTAAATCAAATGGTAATGAAATAGATTAAGTACCAATCTATAAGCTTGAATCAAGTTTAGCAGACACACAATCTGAAATAGACGTTCCCATTTTGGAATTTAGATTGTTCAAACTTAATTCTACCATCTGACCCGGTAATATGTACATAAATTCTTGTTGTCATGATCTGTTGAGTTTTGCAACAGATTATCATATAATGCTATTGTTGGTAATAGTCCATCCAAGACAGTTTACTGTCTTCCCAGTTCTCACCCAGCATTTGTATAAGATAAATGTATCTGACAGACAACTGGAACGTGTCTATCCATCATTTCTCAAGGTACACTAGAATCCAATTCAGTCTTAGGAAGAATTTCTGCTTCACATGTCTTTTTTCTCAGTTTAATACACATTTTTAACATAACTATTGGTTCATAGACCTTGGTAAGCCTAGAATGAGAAGTAGAGTCCATACTTTATCTTCCCTCAATAGATAAAATATCTGTGACCCACAGGGAGATAAGATTCCTTTGATGTAGCCACCTCACATAACAATTTTAGCATAAAGGTCACAACTTGAGAAGTGTCTAATGCGTCCTAGCCCAGCGCTTTTCCCTAGCAACTGAAATCACTTGTGCTTGGGTCTTAGAAAAAAGTTCTTTTGAAACATTATTTCATTGAAAGCTTCTTAGCTACATTACCCAAACATCTTAGCTACTTCTGATTCTGTGATAAAATACCCTGACAAAAGTGATTTAAGGAAACAAGAGTTTATTTAAGCTCACATGTCAAGGGACAGCACAAAAGTAAAGACACGAGGAACTTGAAGCAGCTGGACATGTTGCTTCCACAGAAAGGAAGCAGAAAGGAATGAATGTCTGTGCTCAGTTCCTTTTCTCCTTTCTATAGAGCTCAGGATCCTAGCCCACTGGGAAGGTTTTCCCACCTCAATTAACCTAATCAAGACAGTACCCCACAGGCAAGGCCAGAGGCCTATCTCCTGGGTGAATCTAGATCTCATCAAGTTGAAAGTTGAGATTAAATATCACATGAGGAATTCCCTGGTTACATCATGTCAATTGTTTTTTGTTTAGAGTTTTCCTCAAGGTTAGTCTTAGACATATTTGACATACATTTTAATGTCAAACTTAATTTGAAGAGAATATTTAATGAGAGAGAACCATTAAGTATAATAACCTATGTCAAATGTTGAGATCCATAAAGTGGCTGAGAACTTCTGATAATCATTTCTTTAAATCAGCTGACCATCATGCCTGCTCATATTAATTCATATTAACCAGAAAGACGTATTAAGTGAATTCCTTTCTAGTGTTAATAATTTCAGTTGTTAAGGAAAAATTGTTAGAACCTACAAGGGTACAGAATCTTACATTCTTCAAAAAGAAAATTTAATAATACCTAAAACGGAATGTATACTTGTATGAATGAAATCATTTGCAGTTATGTGTATTTTTCTACAAATCATTCAAGTGTGACCTTATACTTCTGAGGACACAGTAATGGGACAGAGGTGCAAAAATGTCAATAAGTGTTGGCTTTGTGGTCACAGACAATATAAATTTCAAGACTTACGTATCCATTTCCCTTTCTCTTTTGCCTGATTTGATGGACCCAAGAATCCATGCCAGTTACAGGAAAGATCAGGAAGAGTGGCCTCATCCCCATACTGTTTTCTTCATTTCTAAGACAAAAATAATCAACAATAGCAATAATAATTTATACCAATAAAGGTTGTATTAACAGATAAAATTCAGTATCTAAGTAATTTTTGTTTAGTGTCTATAGTATGCCAGGTATTATGTTCTGTACTGAAGATAAATGAATAAGCATTGTGACAAAGACCTCTGCAACTTATGTTCTAGCAGCCCGAGTAGTAGGAAGACAGGTATATATCACAACACCTGGCTTGGATGTGCTGGAGTTTTAAATAAACTTGTAGAAAATATTTCACTGAAAGAGTGCTTTATGAGCAAGGGCTTGGAGCAGGTTGTGACACGGTGACAGTTGAGTCTAGAGAAAACATTCACAACCTAGAGAAGAATCTCAATATTACAAAAAGAGCAGGAGAAAATGAATATAGGGAATAAAGTGATTACCTAAGTTTTTATGAATCAAACTGAGATACATTGTGGCAGCCTAGAGATTGAATAGGGAAGATGTTTATAGTTATTAGAAAATTCACAGTATCAATGTTTCACAAATATTATATTCCATGAAATCCACTACACTAAGGTATTCAGCTGCACTGACTTTGTAGATCAGTCCTACTCATGGTTGTTCATAATTTGAGATACTCAACAACTTTACCTTTAAATCTGTCAAGGTTTTAGTATGAGAGAATCCAAATCATCAGCAGTCTTTCTGGGCCAATAAACAAAGATGCACATTGTACCAGAGTTCACCCCAGTTGTGCTAATCTCTAGGAACTCATGACTTTCTATATTCCCACCCCTTTAATATGGATGTGATCTATGATTTCTTTAAAAAAAACACAATACAGAATACAAGATTACATTACTTAAGATTATAGTACCCATCTTGCTAGATAACTGTTTTCTGTCTTATCTTTGAAGAGTCAAATGATTAGCTGTGAGATGCCTTGTGGAGAAGGCTAAATGACACAGAAGTTAGACCAGCTCAGGACCAACTGTTAGTAAAAACTGATGATTTTAGTACCATATACTCTTAATAGAAATCTATGATGATAAATTTCAGTTGCCAACATGATGGGATCTAAAATCACCTAGGATACAGGCTTCTGAACAAGTCTGTGGGGAATTGTCTTGATTAGCTTAACTGAGGTAGAAAGACCCCTGCACTGTGGGAGACACCATTCCAGAGCCTGGAATCCTGAATTGTGCAAAAAGGAGAAAATAAACTGAGTACTGGTCTCCAACATTCTCTGCTTCCTAGCTGTGCACACAACATGTCATCTCCCTGAACTTTGCCATGACTTCCCTACCATGATGTAACCTGGAAAGGGGAGCAAAAGTAAACCCCTTCTCCCTTACTGCTTTTTGTCAGACATCTCATCACAGGGATAGATAAACCAACTGAGGCAGGCACTTACCATGAACAGAGCTTTCAGGTCTGAAGGTTGCTCTGGGTGATTCTGTGAGTCAACTTTGAATGAATGTGAAGGCCTGGAACAGTAGCACACAGGATGAAAAGCTTTATAAACAGTGAATATTGGGCTATATTACATTTTCAAAACAAAAATCTTCCTTCAGTAAGAAATTGACAATAATATATTAATCTCGACTGTCATTTCATCCTAAAGAAACTTCTGGATGCTTCCAGTTTCAGCTGTCAGTAGCCTCACTGTGAGTCTTTCCAGATAGGCTCTTAACCAGAGCAAAGACAGGCAGAAACCTAGGACTGTCTTGGACTACATTCTGCAAATACAGATGCTTTAATATAACAATTTTAAGCTGCTAAGTATTAATAATTTTAATGCAGCTACAATAACTAGAACATAGCTGAAATACATTTCTCTCAGACAGCTAGCCTAGACACATAGAATTACTCATTTGTTTTATCTATTTGTTTCATTCTAAAACCAAGAGTGTATTATTTTGTATGATGAGCCACTATCATCTTTCCATTGAACTTTGTTAAGATTATTTTTTTTTCTTTCTTGCAGTCAGTGTTTCTTTATTCCTTTGCCACTATCCTGTGTCAGTGAAAGGCATCAACACTCATGGTACTAGCAAAAGAAACAGGAGAACTGACTTCAATCTCTATCCCCTAAAGTTACTAGTCTAAAGTTTCTGGCAAAACACAAGGCTTTCACATTATGCAACACAGATATTGAGGTTAAAAGGAAAACAGAACACTCACATTTAGATGAAGGGGAAAAAAAGGAAAATGACTAAGAAACACAAACGAGTTGCAATTTTTTACGTTTTGTGTAAACCTCTTACTAAATATATTTATAATGATCAAACTCCACATCATTTTATACTGAGGGATATAATAAGTGATTATCTCCAGAAGAACAATAAAGTTCACTGCTCCAACACTGATATAAAGGAAAAGACTACAAAAAGGCATTAGTTCTCTTTTGTTATTTAGAAAAATCCTTAGCTTTCCTTCTGTGCTGTTTGATTATAGCTCTATCTTTCGTGATCATCAATTTTACAACTGTTTTCATTTTTTGTTTACTTAGTTAAGTAAAATTTAATGGACAGCCTAACCAAAAAATTTTATGTCTTACTTGTGTATGCTAAAGTCGATGAGAACTGCATATGGGAATCGTGTTTGAATACACAGTCTACTGTGTCCATAACTACTCTGTCCGTAACTCACTCTGCGTGGAAATGCTCCAGACTCCACCCACAAGCATAAATGTATTGACTATTTGGCAAAAAATTATATCCGGTACAACAAAGGTTTATTTAAATTATTAAGTAGGGCTTACAGCAAAAAGTTGCATTATACTTGATTTTTCTTAAACTTCTATTTTATCTTATAACTATATATCATATCTAGCTAGCTAACAAGAAATTTCCACTTGGCTAACTTTTTGTATTACAATCATTAAGGAAATAAAGACAGATGGTATTTTTCCACTTCTTTAATACAAGCGGGGCTGATTAATGCAAGTATTCTGTTAATTGGAGTACAGACTTATTTTTTAAATAAAATCCTCTTAAAAGTTAAACAAAGAGGGTTAAAATGACACTACAGATCCTGTGTATAGGTATACATTACACAGGACACTAATTGAGCCATAAAACCACAGAATAACTAGAGGTCAATAGCACATGCTATCGCTTTCTAAATTTACATTTCCTTGTCTTTTATTTTCAACATTCATTTCCTTAAAACAAAATATTTTCAGACTCAGTTTCTGAAATCATGACAGAAACTTTTTTCTTTAGAAAGTGCTTTTTTTTGTTTCTTTTTTCTTTTTGAGCACCTTTCAAGCATTTCTTTAGTTAGAATTATGTAATAATCAGTACTATTCTGTCATCTAATTTGAAGGTATTCCATGTCATTCACATGAATCACCATAATCTTTGCTATAGTTCCATGATATCAAATTTATTATTTCTCTAGATATGAGGAAATGGAGCTACAGAAGGATTGAATGAGTCTCATAGACTTCTATAGTGAGGATGTCATAGAGGAGAAATTTACCAGAAAATCAATGCAAAAATTATATATTTAACAATATATTATTGTTGTGTGACTTTTTTCCTTTCTTTCTCTCTCTTCTTTCTCTCTCTTCTTTCTTTCTTTCTTTCTTTCTTTCTTTCTTTCTTTCTTTCTTTCTTTCTTTCTTTTTCTTTCTTTCTTTCTTTCTTTCTTTCTTTCTCTAGAACTCCCTATGTAGACCAGGCTGGTCTTGAACTCATACAGATCTGCCTGCCTCTGCCTCCCAAGTGCTAGGATTAAAGGCATGTGAACAAGTTAGGTGTCCCATGACAGACCAAAGAAATAGTTCTACCCAAGTCTAACTTAGTCTATCTGTGAGTTTAATGGGTTACTTGCAGGAACATGGGTGACTCAAAGACAGCTGCATCAACAAAGGGAGCCCAAGCATGAAGAGTGACTCATGAAAGCTTCATCCAGGAAGCTGACTTCCCTGCACAATTATAGGCATCTTGGTCCATCAAGGTCTCTTCATAGCAATCATTTCTGTTTGTAGGTGAGGAACTTGTGAATCTTGGGGTTCAGGACCTTCTGAGACAGGTAAGTTTGATTTACTTCCTGAGTCTTAGGAGCCTCCCCTTCCTTTCAGGAGTAAATGCTTAAAATCAAAGAAGTTGCCACAAAATAGCTATTTACCTTTCAAATACTGTAATAAGATAAAAAAAATAGCAAAAAAATATTGGAAAGGGTAGATGAGAGAGATGTTAGATAGACAGATAGACAAATACAAAGATACATAGCTGCATAGATAGATGATAATAGATAGACGATAGGTACATAGATACATAGATGCATAGATAGACAGGTAGATGATAGATAGATCATAGAAACATAGATAGACAGATAACAAATTTGTTGTTGTTGTTGTTGTTGTTGTTGTTGTTGTTTTGTCTTTTTGAGAGAGGGACTCCCTGTAGCCCAACTGGCCTTGATCTCAACACCTGGCTCTGTCGTTCAAGTTCTGGGGAATAAAGGTTTGAGTCACCACACCTAGCCCAGATGATTGATTTGAAATCAGCATAGATCACATCTTATTTATGAGATATATACATAAAAGGAAGAATTTTTTTAAGTGAAAAGAGAAAACAAGAAAAAGAAAGGGTTTAAAACATATTCACCAAACATCTAGCTGCAATTATCTCAGGATACATCACCAATTCAACTTCTAGGAGGAATGCATCTCTCAATTCTCACCAGAGTAGTTTCCTTATACAGCTGATGGTGATCAACACAGAAACCACAATTGGCCAATATGCAGAAAACACCAGGCCACAGAGTGCTTCTCGCTGAATAGAATAGCTGTGTCAAATGTCTGCCTCCCAAGACTCAGGGATTACAGATGACCCCAGGAAAACCTGTCTTCTAGACAGCATGTCAATTACTCATAGGAACTCAGAACATGCACAAGTCCTATACAAGGTTAATCCAGAAAATAGCCCACCACAGATGGGGATTTGGGTAAGAAATCCCTTGAACTCAGGAATTTTTGGCAATTAATGACTGCAGGGAGTGAGAGAGACAGTATCTTACAGGAACGGGACTCTGGGTGGAACCAAACTAAAGGACATTTGAGGACAGAAATCAGACTATACCCCTTGGATGGAGTCAGTGGGAAGAGGCGCAGGGGGAGGGGATCTGAAAACCATCAAGCTGTATTGTATGGAAATCGCAAAAAATTTTTAAAAATTTAAGGAAAAAGTAAATTAATACAATCTCTTTAAAAAAGAAATCTAGATCTTCACTGGATGAGATGATTTATTTAAAACTTTCTTGACATTTTTTCTGCCATAATAATGAGATACTGTGGTGGAAATCCAAAAATCTCTATTGTGGACTATATTAAATAAAAATTTAACACTGCCTTTCAATATTGGCGAGACATAATAAAATCATAAGTAACTAAAAAGTTAATAATTGCTGTATAATTTTGAAGAAAATAATTAAAACTCAGAATCAATTTTTAGAAGAATTATAATCTCTAAGAAAAAGAGGAGTAAGGACATTGAAAGGAGAAAACAGTACATTTTTCAAGTAACATACAGACAGAAAAACAAAATATTGAATATTTAATCCCTGGCTCTACAGCAAAATATTAGGAAGTTGTAGAACTATTAAAAATAATGTATGATGGTTATGCTTGTGGGAACAGGTGCTACTTAAATGAGTTTGATTTTATTTTCAGTATACACAAAATATGTACATTGGTGCTCTGTCTTAGTTTTTTCTTCACCTATATTCAAAAATACTAGTAATAATTCTCTATTTGCTTTCTAAAGGTTAAATTGTGGCAATACAGTTAGTATAATTGTCCATGTTAATAACTTGGAAAATCTTCATGACATAATTGTTCTTTGTCATTAACACTGACACAAAAGAAAGAAGAAAATATCAAGAAGCAAATACTCAGCTTTTCAAATAGAAGAATTTATGCCTCAGCTAGTTAATAAATCCTTCTTAGTATCATGCCCACAATGATCTCTATGAATTGTTTCCCTAAATTTTAAACTACACTTTGGTATTGTACAGTGTAGACTAATAGCCCCCCAAAGTGTTTCTTCCCTAATCTTTAGGTCTTGTAAATGTGACAGTTCAAATGGCAAAATATACAATTATGGTTAAGATCACTGATGTAGATTTTCTTAACATCCAGAACCCCAGTGTGATCACGTGATTTCTTAAAAGTGGAGAAACTTTTCCTTCTGGCTTCATATGAAGACATGATGAGGGAAGACAGATCAGAGAGAAATCTGATGTTGCTGACCTTGAAGATGGAAGATGGGAACCCCAGGGGAGAGTTGCCAACGACCTTTGGAAGATTCAAAGTTCAAGGAAAAACTGTTTCCCCTGGGGCTTTCAAAAAAGGACACAGCTCTACGGACATCTTGACTTTAGTGAGAAGGATCTTGAAGAAGGTTTCAAACCTAGGTAACTAATAAATTTAAGGGGTCTTATATACTATGTGGTTGAAGACTTCTTTCCTTCCTGTTGGTTGCCATTTATTTTAGCAACAGAAAAATCGATGGAGAATTATATTCTTATAGTCATTACAAAGCAAGTGCACTGTATCTTTCTCCAGCTAACACAGGCTCTGTGAGCCCAAGCGGAACATACACATTTCTGTGTCTAGCATATGAAATCTGGCGTACTGCTTTGTATAGGCTAGATGAAAATGTTCAGCATCTATTGGATTGGGGCAATTCTTCTCTTCTGGTTTTATATTCTACAGTTTCTCTTTCATTTCTTTATATCAGACGAATCTCAGGCAGCCTAGGAAAAGTCATGCACGTTTATATTGGGCAAACATGATTAGGCTTTATGAGTTGGGCATTTATCCAAAGGGGAGTGTCCTATAGCTCTTCCATAAATAGATTCTTTTCATGTAGAGACTGTTGCCTGAAATAGTAATAAAATAATCACCTTTTAACCTAATCATAATCATTTTTCCTAATAATGCAGGATTATACTAGCCACTTCCTGTTTTTTAAAAAAGCAGGCATTTATGTGCCACAAAAGCAATAAAAGTTACTCATAGATTATATCACTTCCTTCACAGAAATACACTGGATATTGATATTAGATACACATTATCAGACAAAATATCAGTTAGGCTCAAAGATAAACTAATTATAGCAAAACTAATCACACACATTTAAAAACAGAAAAGTAAGAAGCCAATCTAGAAAAGAGTTATAGCACTTTATAGTGTGCTCACACATTTTAAAAGGTGTAAGAGCAATTTCACATCAATATTACATATTTGAATAAAATCACATTAATAAGATATTTTAAAATTATTTTCTAGTTGGTTTTAAGTAAAACCCTTTAAAGATAGTTATCACATAATATTACTCGTGGAAGAAAATTCTGAAGTAGTTATGCCCAACCTATCAGCTACAACAAAATTTATTTTCTAATTTTAATATGCGAATGATCAATTAATTAAGGTAATTTATTTTTTGCCTATTAGTTTGGGCAGAATTTAAAAAAAAATAGGAAAATGTATATCTGCTATTTCGAAAATAAAACCAGAAAGTTCAGTAAATATTCATTGATCTTTCACTTTTAAGGTTTTTAAGAATTAAAGTTGAGAAAATGGGACATCAAAATAACTATGGAATGACTTAGAAGAATTAAAGATATTTTGGGAGAGGATGGGACACTCTAGAAGCAGTTGAAAGAGTCTGAATTCCATCTCTGTTATGTGCTTGCTGTGTAATACAAAAAGTTCAGTTATTTTTCTTAGTCACAGTTGCTAAGTTAGGAAAGAATGATTATAAAAGGAAATGAATTAATGAGTCAATTTAATATGCATACTGTTTTTTCAAGTATTAAATTGGTGGAGAAACATTTATTCTTTAGCTGGATGTGGTGGCACACGCCCTTACTTCCATTACTTAGGAGGCAGAGGCAGGCAGATCTCTGAGATGCAGGCCAGCTAAATAGTGATTTCTAGCTGGGGCTACAGGGAGACCCTGTATCAAAAAGACCAAAAATGGGAGCTGGAGCGATGGCTCAGCAATTAAGAGCAATGGCTGCTCTTGCAGAAGAACTGGGTTTGATGCTCAGCACCCACATGGTAGCTAAGAACCATCCATAACTCCAGTTCCAGGAGATCTGACACCCTCTTCTGATCTCCACATGCCTTGCATGACATAGGTGCACTTACAAACATACAGGCAAGACACACATGCACATAAAAAAAAAGTTATTTATTAAGAGAAATTTGTTCTTAATCAGGTTATGTATGTTTATTGCTGGTAGTTCTTTTTTATAGCTGGTATTTGTTTCTGAATAATAAAATAATATTTTTCTGAAATTATGCCAAAGAATCTGCTTTTCTTTTCAAGGAAACACAATTTCAAATTTGGCACTTAGAAATCCTATTTACAAATTCTTGAAACTTTTCTATAACAAGATTAGTAAAAATAAACCTTTATTAATAATTATTCCATTTTTAACCATTTTGGAAATCAAATGCTTTGTGAATAAAGAGAATTTCTATTAAATTAACCCATAAAATTTTAAACTGGTAATCGTAATTTTAATAATTCCAAGGTATCTAAAATATTGACTATCCCTAAGTTATCTATTTTAAAAACTCAATTATTTTGTTGAATTTTTCTGTTAATAATGAACTGACTTGTTCATATGTACAATATCAGTGAGAAGAACTCTGAAGACCAAACTATGGGGGGCGGGGGATGTGATAGGGATTACAAACCCATGAATTCACAGTGGAAATTTCAGGTATATTTCCCCAGAGGCAAATTACAAATATATATATATATATATATATATATATATATATTTATATATTTATATATTTATATATTTATATAATTATATATATACATGTATATATGTATATATATAATCACAAGAAGCTGAGAAGCCAAGAAGTGATTTTGACAAACTCAAATACAAGACAGATAACATGTGCACTCTAGGACCAGTATCTGTGAGAAGTGGTATTCTGCAAGCCAGTCAGTGTGAGCTGAAGTTTAGAAAGAGAAAGGGGTAAGGGAGGAAGGGAGGGAGGGAGAGAGAGAGAGAGAGTTAGAGAGAGAGAGAGAGAGAGAGAGAAAGAGAAAGATTCTGCAAGGGCAAATGACTGAACTTCCAAATTATGGAGAGTTTAAATACTGCAGAGTCAAATTAGAGTTCTGCTCTCCATTGTAAAAGGCACTCATTGCCAATAACTATGTCTGACCTAACATTCTTGTGACTATCAAACCCCTAGAGTATATTCTTGGCAAACTATTGATTCTAAGAGAGGTTTTGTCTGCTATAGTATGCTCTGAAAGGTTTTAGTTTTAATCAGATGCTCTGTGTCTATCATAACACACTCTCTGGAAAAAAGTTCTTCAATTAGTCTAGTAGAAACAAGTCTCTTGAAAAGGAGGCTCAGTGGTTAAGAACACTGGCTACTTTTGCAGAGGTTCTGGGCTCAGTTCCTAGCACCCATGTGTGGCTAAAAGCTGTCCATAATTCCAAGTTCCAGGGATCCAATGTCTTTTTTTAGATTCTGTAGGTACTGTACATATGGGTACACTTACATACACTCCGGCATAACACTAATATACCTAAAATAAAAATAAATATACAAGTAAATAAATTATCAAGGCTCCTGAAATTACACAGTGAGTTCCAGGTCTAAAAAAAGAGTTCTTGTTTGGCAAAGAACCTTCCATGGTTCAGAGGCATCACCACCTTGCCACCATCTAACTTCCTGTACAACATCATTAAAACTTCCTCAGGAAACATTAAATCAAAAAGTTCCCATTTCAGCCCTTCATGCCGTGTGTCTGGACAGCATAGCCTACCACACACAGTGAACATCTGTCCTCTAAGGATACTCAGTTCTGCTTTGTTACAGGGTGATGCTACTACATTCCATTTGCTCCAAGCCTAGCTATGCCATGTACATTTTGAGACTTGGAATTGTAATGTCAGTTGTCCAGTGCCAAAGGCATCACCTAAAGCTATCATGTGGTTCAAATGGTTTCATCTCCTCCTGCTTGTCTGCTTTGAAATCAGTAAGGTTACGTGTAATCAAAGAACAAATATGATAGCTCAAAGGAATTAGCAGCTGGTAAATTTAGAAGTAAACTCTCATATGTGACTTCACACAGAGGTTGTTTTTCATCTTTCTCTGCATGTCACACAGCTCATCTAAATGAGAAGTACAAATGTTCTCAAAGGTAACTCCACATCAGCTCAAAACGTGAGATAATGGTGAAAAAGAAGCTTTCTGTTGAATTATCCATATTGCACCTACCTGGCTTTTAATTGTACTGAGGTACATTAATGATCTCATTCAGTTTTTCTTCAATTTTACAAGTATTTCTTTGTTTTGCTTTGGGGAAATAGGGTATGCATCCCAGCCTGCACTCATGTGGACACCAGAAGACAACTTGAAGGAATCAGTTCTTTCCTTCTACTATGTGGTTTCTGAGTATTGAACTCAGACTCATCAGACTTTGCTTCAAGTATCTCTACTCACTGAACCATCTTGCTTGTCTTGATGAGATTGAGTTTTAATAAGAGTTTATCAATTAGATAGAGTTATATCAGTAAGAAGAAGCTATTTGCATATTTATAATATTTAATGGAAAACATATAGAACCAAGAAAGACAAATTAATCAGCATATATTCACTGAATACTCTGTAAACAGTACTATAATGTACTTGCGGGAGATGTAAAAATGACCGAAAAGGCCTGGAGAGATGGCTTAGTGGTTAAGAGCACTGGCTGCTCTTGCCAAAGACTCGGGTTTGCCACCGACATGGTGGTTACCAACCATCTGTAACTCCAGTTCCAGGAGATCCAGTGCCCTCTTCAGTCCTCCACAGGCATTGCATGGCACAGGTGCACTTACTTACATACAAGAAGGCATAATACTTATACACATAAAATAAGAATAAATAAAACAAAAAAGATTTAAGTGACTAAAAATATTTGCTGGTCTCAAGGATTTCTCCATCAAATTTTACATAAATAAGACTTAAATGTATGATACCCAAACCTTCCATTATTTAAAAGTCTACACTACAAACCTAAATTTGCTGTTTGAGGAAAAATCTTACTATGTAAATCAGAGATTGAATTAAGTACGTCTAGGAAATACATCATGTTAGCTGGAAAACAATTCCTTTTTTGCAAATGGTAGGAACATAAATTAGAAGATTTAACAGAAAAACAATCCAAACATTAACTCAAGAGTTTACATGTATAAAGTGAAAATTCAGCTAAATTTCAATGTTTTAGATTCTCATCTCTTGGGAACAGAGGCTCATTCAATCCTGTCCCGCTTCCTATGAGAACAGTTACACAGCTGTTGCCCTGCTAAATTCTGACTGAGGCTCAACTCCCGTCTCTCTGGGACCCATTATTGATTTTGTTCCCCTCATACATTTTCAGGTCTGCTCTCTGTTTCCTGGATGCCACCTTTACATGAATTGTGATTTTTACCTAGACCCTGTTGTTATCCTTTGTCTCAGTCCTTTTTCTTGTATTATTAATATCTTCTTTTACCCATTTCACTGCCTAGGGAAAAATTAGAAAGTTCAACACAACAGAGGGCTTAAGGAAACATATTTCTGGGACTATTACTCATAACACTTGACTTGTAACAGCAAGACTTGGGAAAAGATGAATCCACATACTAAGAAAAAAGTGCTTTAACTTATATAAACTAAAATTAAATTGTATTTCAAAGAGTGTCCCACAGATATCACAAGAAAATGCCTAATGTATTTATTTGCAAATGATCAATTCCTATTTGAAATGCAGTTAAGTTTTGAAAAGACTGATGTGTATTGGCCAGTGTGAGTCTAGAATATTTTGTGGGTTATAGAGAACCTAGGAGTTTCTGAATATGGGTAGGATTTGCAATCTGAAGGGAAGTGAGGAGCCAGTTTACGGCTAAGTGCATGCACACAAGGCAAACTCCTATAACATCGGGAGACAGCAAGTGTTTGGTACCTAATGTCATCAAAATTCTGAGCCTGGCTAGACTCCTCCTTCCTCTGTGGGCCAGAGGATCCTCTTGGTAGTTTATAGAAAGGGTGTGTGCATGTCCACACACCGCCCACTGGTGAATTTCTTCATAAGCCAACCAGATACTGTTCTGTTGTGTGTCTCTGTGCAGACTGTGGGGACTGGATTCAATCCAAGGTAATGACAGTGTAGAGAAAGGAGTACCACTCTGTTAAAGGCTACGCTTTCAAATATATCCCAGCGAACACTATTCTGGACGTAGGGGAAATCTCATTGCACTTGCTAACTTTGCTAACGCAGGTCAGGTGTATAACCTGTCTCCTGAAGGAAAGCAGAAAGATGTGCTGAATAAGGCTGAGTGAAGCAAGCCCACACTGTGCAGAAAACAATGACTGCTCTTACTTTTCAATTAGTCTGTTATGGATCTGTATGTGGCAACTGGTACAATGACTGCCACATTTTTCAGGAGGATTTTCCAGTTCTTTGTCATAACCTATCTGACCTACAGTTTTACTGTGGACAGACTTCCGTTCTTTCTAACACCAGGCATTTCAGCTCTCTTTTCTGAGCTCCTCCAGCCTAACACACACCACTTGCCTTCTCTACTTACTTCTACACTCCAAGATTTATTCATTTGTTAATTCATTGAGAAAAGTGAGAGAAGATACCTTGGGGAGAAAAAAAAATGGCACTCTTGTGCGGTGGGTCTTTTTCAAAGTGCTATGATTAATTTTCCAAGTTTCATTATGGTTACTGAGTGTGGCTTGAAGCAAGGAAGAAAGATGAGAAAGACTGCAATATGATGAATATCTCTCTAACACCTTTCTGCTGGGCTCCAGAAGTTTTTTTTTTTTTTAATTTCATATATTCTGTAAAACCTTCCCACAAATCCATTTGAGAGAAAAAAAAAAACTACACATCACATTCCAACAAAATATCATTATTATCGCCATACATGAGATAAACAAAAAAACTTGAGTCCATGCATCAAAATGGCAATAGAAGCACAATAATACATTCACAGCTGCATTCCTTTCAAAAAACCTCCCTGTCTTCAAGGGACACAATCTCCCTGCTTCTGTCTCTCTTGATACAGAGATGTAGAGGATCCAGATTTTCTACATCTGCAAATCTTTCTTTTTCACGTGAGTAATTGAAAGAGACATCATTCCTTCATCTTGTTTTCAAGGACTGTTGAGATAATGAGTTCCCATTATATTCTTTCTGTAATAATCAAGTTAAGTCATAGCTGCAGTACTTCCCTGTAAGTGACTCAAATAAAAAGGCAGCAATCATAGGTGACTGACATTATCAGTAGTTCTGATGACTGTTAATTATAAATAGCAACCAAGACCAGTATTCTTCCACTGGTAAATCATAACAAAGGCATTTGAGTACAATGGATGGTTATTCCTAATTCCATGTCATAATCCAACAAACCAGAAACATAGCAGAGTGTTAGGACCTAATTTTCAAGGCTTCTTCCTTCTTGTTGAGTGGAATCTGAGCCCCAAGACTTTAGTTCCTTATGATCAATACTCTAAGATATAAGATTTTATTCATCCGTAAGAAATATCTCTCAAAGTACAGGAATTTTAAAGTACAAATGAATTTTATTTTTATATTTTCATTTGCTGTTAAGTTTCTGTGAAAAACTAAAAAAAAAAAAAAAAAAGAGCAGAAACAGACCCTAGAGAAAAACATACTTTCAGTTCCCTAGACCAACATAATTTCTTACTATATTCTGAATATATATCTTACATTTACAGACAAGTGCATGTCTCACCAATCAAAGAAATGTCTTTTTGCAAAGGATGTGGAACCAGAGGTGTACAACTGGTCAATAAGTGACCATAGGGTGCTCATCCCCAACTGATACATAAGCACCCCTCCCCCAGGATGCAGGGAACATCATGAAAAACTAGGGAAAGGAACAGGATGCCTGTTACTAAAGCGAATGCATCATAGACAGGATAGAGAAGCTGTACCCATGAAATAACCACAGTAGGTTAGCCTCACCAGACCTGCGAAATGACCACACCAGTTGACATTCCATTGTGAATGGAGGACATTTTCATTACGTTCCATCTCTAGCTGAAGAGTTACAGGTAACCAATGGACGCTGAGGGAAGGAGAATCAATTTTCTCCAGGGACTAGCTCCCTGACAGTTTATCTAATACCGACTGGGTATTAGCCCTAAACATAGGTATACACAGCACCACTAAATGGACTCACTGTTTTACAGCCATGTATAATTATAATATGTAATTAAAATGTACATATATATATTTATGCATGTATAAATTATGCATGTATGTCTGTACCAATAATAATCAAAGAAGAAGACAGACACTGAAAGGGAGTTGGGGGAAATGGGAGGAATCGGATGTAGGGAGTGGGAGGGGAGAGTGATGAAAATAAAATATTCATGTAGGAAATTCTCAAAAATAAAAAAAATATATAAAAAAGAGAGTAACAAAATCAATGTGAAGTGTAAAAAGAAATTAAAGAGCATTTCACTAGCATCAAAGATAGAAATGAGTCTTCAATATCATACTATGTAAAAAATTATATTATTTCCTTGCTGGGATGTGAAGAGCAATAAAACCAAGGACTTTGTATAAGTTCAAAAGTGCTGTGTTTCTGAACTGTCCTCTGCCCCAGTTTTGGTAATTTTTATTTACACTGAAGTCTATAATAATGCCATCATTTGGGATCCTATATAACACAACCCCAGAAAGTACACACCACATTTAATTGCTTCTCAGAAGAAAACTCATATGCCTAAACTTGAGTGATATTAGTGATATAATATGAAATTTATGCCGGGAATATTAGACAAGTGTATTTCCATGTTGCTGAACCTCAAAGAAATACCATATGTATTTATACTCTTCTCTGACCTACAGTGCAGAGACAGGCTATATTATGAAATAGACGGTAGTCCTGAAATTATAATTAGTTGGACTCGAGGAAGATAATTATACATAGGTAAAATGACATGACATCCTGATAACAGGAATGTATATGAACATATTCTCAATATCTTTGATATTATCATCAAACACTGATAAATAAACCATGTTATTTTAAGATTTAGAGTTGATATATCTTTGAAAATGTTCAGTTTAATGATTCCTAAAATAAATCTTGAATAAGGAATACTTTAATTTTAAATCATTTCAACTGTTTTGCAAAGTTCTAACATGTTGCCCAAAGTAACTCATTTTTTACATTTATTTATTTACTTATTTATTTATTTGTTGTGTATGTAGATACATATGTATGTATTCAGGAGACAACTTGTACAAGTCGACTCTCTCCTTTCACCATGTGAATCTTAAGGATTAAACTCAGATCATTAGATCACCTTTATCTACAGATCCATAGTATTTTTCCCCAAAGTGAATTAATTTTACATAATCAATAAAATGAGCAAAAAATATGATAAAATAATTAAATGGAAAATGCTGCCTTTAAATAATCTTGGGTGTAGAACCTTGTTGAGAAAAACAAATAACACAAAGTTGGATGAGTTGGGAAGATTAGGTGGGTCTGGGAAGAACTGAGGGTTGGGGAAATATGACCAAGAAAAGATGTAAGAAATTCTCAAACGATAAATAAAAATATTCTTAAGTGCTGTTTTTAAGCTGATAATTTGTGGGTGGCCTCAGGACACACAGTTTTAAGAAATGAAGTAAAACAACGAGGCATTTCATGAAATATGAGAGATACACAGAGATTTATATTTGAAATATAATGGCATATTGACATCTAATGATTCCAGTACAGTTCAAGACCAAGAGAGGTCATCAACAAATGCCAAAGCCATGGTAAGAAGGGCATAACCCTTATAACAAATGTCAGGTTTCCTTATGTGATTTTTACCTGCAGTATCTCCAGTTTGACCATTTTAGTCTCCAGTGGATTTTCCATAAAATGGAGAAAATAACATGTAATAAATAATGTCAACATGAGAGTAACATCAGCTATCAAGTCTAATGTTCATAGACCAAGGGAGATAATTAGTAATAGTATGCTTTAAGCATATGCTCATTCTTAAGATTCACAACTGGTATAGTTGTAATACCTGCAAAAATATTTGTTTAAACTATTAGATTACTTTGTATTAAATGGAATTCAAGAGTTAAAAGAGTAAACATTCGCTGGATACTTAATCAACAATGATGGTGCCTTGCAGACATTACACAAATTATGTTCTGAATACTCTTGCATAAATTAATAAAAATATACCTATGTGTATTTTAGTTACTAAATAACACAATTATACCCTTAACAGTAAAAGGGTGAAAGCTTAAGCATTAATAAAATAATAATTAGTCTCTTTAATAGCTATCAGTAATTGAACTCCTGCTAATTCTCAAGAAAAGTCAGTTACTACTTTAAGCTTCCCAAAGCTGAAAGATTTTTCCCAAAATTCAGTTTGGCCTTTTCTCCAATCCTTCATTCACTCTACTCTCCTATGATATCATTAAACTAATTAGTATAATTAGGAAACAGAACTTCAAATTTTGGTTTAATTTCATTTATTTTGAGTCCATCATCAGAAAACACCAATCTTCCTCTCTCCTTTTTCCTTTGTATTACTGAGAAAGTAAGTGTTTCTTAGATTCAGGATTCACAAGCATTCCTGGCTAAGCAGCCTAGAACCTTAATTGCAACCTGGACCCTGATGTTATTGTAGCCTTCACTTTGGGTTTTGTTGGGGAGTTTTTATTTTTCACCATTAACTTGTTCCAGTCTTAACCAGTGAGAAATGGTTTTTGCATTCCATCATCAAACACCAACATTAAATATATAGATCAGAAATATTTTTGAATAAGTAAAAAAGAATCAAATATAGATAAGAAAAATGTACATTTGGAAAAGCTTTTGGTGGTTAAGAGTGTATGACTTGGCTTTTGCTGTTACACATCCATGTTTTAAGTCCAGAAGAGTTTTAAATTCTGTATTTGACTTAATTTAAATATGATAATAGCAACCCATGGTATGTTGAGCATGGTAGATAATACCAACTTTTGGTGCTTCATCCAAAAGAAAGTGTCTATTTCTCTAGGGGCAGAGAGTTAAACAAAGATTCCTGGGCTTCAGAATGGGTTTCAAAGGGGAATGTCAATGAAAGGGATGTGTGGGAAATAATTCAAATATGAAACATCAGAAGGTAGGCTCAGGAAAGAGCAGTGGGACACCTATCTCTAGAGGCAGCTCAACATCCAGCAAAAAGATGCAAATCTCCAGCTATTTGCCAAGAACAAGGACGCAGTGCAGGATGCTGCTGCCCCCTCTGCATCTACAGATTTTCTAGGACACTGTTTGGAGGCAAAGATTCTGTCACAAGGAAAAGGCTTTACCGTCTTTTTACATCACTGTGGTCAAATCAGTGTCTGCTGCTTGTACATTAATAAGTAGAGTGCATATGCCATTGAGTCCTAGGGATTTTAGCTTCAAAATCTTATTGCCAGGGGCCACTAGACCAAATTCTCTAGTCTGCATATAGGGCCAAGAAAATAACTGTAGGTGGGAAAGTCATGAGGAATAGCCACAAGGCCACCAACTATATTGCTGCATCTTGAATTTGGGATGCATACCTAAGTAAACTCGATGCTAGGAGCCATAAACTTTCCACAGAGGCAGGGTTCTCCCCACGATAACACTAGAAATAATAACCACTATGATGTGAGACTAAAACTGCAGATTTACAAGTGAGTATGCACCTGGATGCTGAACAGCCGCCCTTGCAAACTTTCAAATTGTGTAAGCAGTCTAAGTGCAACTGGTCCACCACTGCATACATAGATTATCTCCTCCAAAATGTGACTGCGGAGTACCAGAATTAACTTTGTAATCGGAAATTTCTCCCAGATGAGCTGAAATTTGCACTTCATGGATTCAGAACACCTGGAACAGACTGAATGGCATCCTGGCAAATTTGCAACCAAAAAATAATTTACTCCACTCAAAAGTAATTTCTTCTCTGGTCTTTGGCATCATTAAATACTTTTTCTGAAATATTTTTTTCTGAAATGATTGATTTTAGAAATGAAGATTATCATCTAACTTTGAGAGGTACAACAATTTTACATTTTATTAACTCTTTAAAACTTCAGAAGGTGATCTCATAAAGACATAGGACTTAATTAACACAGTATTTCAGGACATTAAAATAATTTATACTAAAATACATAAGCTGTTGCTGCTAGGGCTGCCTTATGTCATCAGTTTGTCATTACACGAATTTATTTTTGGGACTATGAAAGTGAATATTAAGACTTTTCTTGCTCTCCATAATTCACAATAGAATCAAATTTGAAGCTAAATATTGCCATCTCAACATAGGCATCTCAGAGTATGTCATCAGTCTCTCTGCAGAACTTCAAATTCTGCATTATGTGGCTAACCCAAACTTTGGGTAAGGAGCAAAACAAGGACTGAATTTAGGCCTTGTTTGTCCAATGGTCTTAAATTTAATTGAACCAATCCATCATTTTGATCCATTTTGAAACAAAATGTGTATATTTCTTACATGTAATTCCAAAACAAGGTTCATAAGAACAGTGTTTACAGGATAGAAATGCTGTCCTAGAAAGAGGAATGTTCATATATGTTATCAGCTTCCATAAAACAGGAGATAAAATCCATTTTGTTAAACCTTGGTGCTTATGGGAGAAAAAAAGCAGTGTGATTCTTTACTACATTCCTGATTTCTTTAAGGCTTTATGCAAGACATCTCTCATCTCTTGCAATGCCTCACTCACTTTATTCTTCCTCAGAGAGAAGAACATGCCTCTATTCAACTCCTGCCTCCATCACTTAGTAGTAGTATGGGATGGGAAAAATTTCTCAAGCATTCTCTGTCCTCCATCTCTCTCTTTTAGTACATGGATACTTATCATTTATATTTATAAAAACATGGAAATTACATTACATATGATATATAAAGTATTTAGAACAACAAATGTCCATAGGAAGTTCTGAATAATTATTAGCTATTATTTTTCAAAATTGTCTGTAATTTTCTTTCAATAGCATTTATTAAAACCTTTGATAATGGGTCTCATTGTCGAGGAGAATGGAAATAAGAATAGTCTTCTTACAGCTTTGTGCACCATATTTCTGTAATCTATGCTCCAGTACAATATTCATTTTTTTATGACAGAAGCATCAGCAATCTCTAAATTACCCTAAAGCATTTGTGACCAGGAATTCTTGGAATATTAAGACTTCATCATAACTAATCACTTCATTACCAAAACAAAGATAAATATTTGAATGGATGTTTCTAGATTTGCAAGGGGAAAAATGGGATCAAATCACATAACTAGGAGAGTGGCAGAGTGGGTGGATTAGGAAAATCTACTGAGACTTCCAAGAAGTCCACAAAGCCTATTTGATGTGTTGGTCAGGTACAGAACATAATGCATAGTCTCAGAGGTACTGAAGAGTTGGGTACTGAAGGATGGGTGACGTTATTAGCAAGAATGACAGCCTACATATTGCCATTGTCAGGACAAAGGGAAGAGAACCGGTTGAGACTAATAAAAAGTTCATATTTTCTTTCTAAGCCTCCTAACTTAAAACATGGCAACTTGTATATCAACACATTACACTATGAGCAAGTAGGATTCATTTCCAAGATGTTATCAAAAAGTATGTCAATATATATATAGATATAAAAGTCACAGGTCCATGTAAATACATGTTGAATATACTATTTCTCACAACTTCAAATAAAGGTTATAATAAAACCGGAGAAGGAGAAAATTCCTTAAGTGTAAGACTTTACCAAAATCATAAAGTATTTTCTTACAGACCTCAAAAGTATTTTATTTTTGGGGGGGGCTATTCAAAGATATTCCTAATCACTACTGTTAATCCAGATTGTCTCAGAGTTTTTAATAATCTCAGTCACACATTAAATAAAATAATATTCTAAAACACATAAAATAAGGAAAATTGACATTTGTGTAGAATTATTTTTGACAGAATCTCAGGCTGACCTAGAACTCACAGAGATCTAACTGCCTCTGCCTCCTGGGATTAAAGATGTAGGCCACCATGCCCAGTAGGATTTGTTCTATATAAACAATTAAATGCTCCCCCTTGTCTATGCTGGAATTTTGTCTGTGGAGTTGTGCATGCTGCCACCATTGTTGTGAGTTCATATGAGTAACTGCATGCCATTGTAACTCTTGGGGCAAATGAAGTCCATGTAAACATGACCTTCCCACTGGAAGCACAGGTATTTGTCTTTGATCTCTCCAGTCTCATACTTTGTCCCCAGCCATGGAGTTGTGTGTGTGTGCCTAACCGCCTTTTTACATGACAAGAATGGTAAAATATCCAACTTTTACTGTTATTTACAGAACTGAGTCCACGAATAGGGTGTCCTCAGAGAAAAGGGAGAATGAGCAATTATGGGCCAAAAACAAGGATTCAGCAGGAATGTGTAGCAGTCATATGGTATTTTACAAAGTACTTATTTACATTGTTTGGGGAATTTAGAAAGATAAAGACAAAAGAGATGAAGTGAAATGAAACTGATAGAACAGTGTGACACTAGTAATTAATTACACTCAGTAACAAAATTCAATATGGAGAGCTTTGTGGAAGTTTAGGGCCACTTCTCATATATATTATAGACAAGAGAACCAGAGTGTATGAAAGCTTAAAAGCATGCCCTACGATGATGCACGATGTAAGTGGTGTTTTGACGTTACAGTTATTTTATATCCTGTGAGGTCAGAGGAACATGAAACTGTGATTTACAGCACATATAGTATGCACACATTTGTACGTGTGCTAAATCATTGCTCTGCCTTCAGGAAAAAGGAAGGCAATCCTGTACTTCTCTGAATTTAACCTGGCCTCTGTGTTATGGAAGAGACTATATTAATACACCAAGAAAAAGCCCTCTTATGGATAATGGTTAATATCCATTTGCCTAACTCCTTTAAGAACAATTCTATGATGAAGTTTATATTTTGTGTTTGACACCAAGTATTCCACACATTCATCTGAGTTCATAATCTGATAGTTTTGCTTTTTGGCTGTGAACAATATCATCCCATATTCATTTTCTTGAAGTTTGGAAAGAAAGTGAAATATGCTGTTTCTGATGCACTTACATAAATGAATATTACAAAGTATGCTTTTAAATAAATTGCTCATTATTGACATTGTATAAATCCTGGGATATCATTTACAAGCTACGTTGAGCTTTTAAAATATTTTATTAATATGTTTAGACCCTCTTACAATGTATTTTGATCATATTCTCCCCTCCCCCTTCCTCCAACATTCACCCCATGCCCCTACACAATCAACTTCATTTTTTTTTTGTGTTCTTATTGAGTCTGATGTGCGTTGCCCAAGTACTCTTGTGTGTGGAGCCTGCCCTGGACTGTGATAGACCAAGTGTCACATCATTAGAGAAAATGACCCTTCCTATCCTAGCAGCTACCAAAAGCCAACAGCTCCTTAGCTGGTGGTGGGACCTCCTTCTCATCTGTACCCTTCCCTGCTGGGATTTTGTCTGGATTGATCTTCAGTATGTCTTATGTATGCTGTCACAATTGCTTTGAGATTATACGTGCAACTGCCCTGCACATATAAAACATTGTTTCCTTGTCTCATCTACCGCCTCTGGCCCCTACAATCTTCCCACCTCCTCTTCGGCTATGGTCCCTGAGTCTTGGGAATAGGGATCACACATTGAGTTTGTTCTTAGGAGTTCAAAGTGTTGGGATTTTTAATAATCTGATTTCCCCTGTCTTGTTTTCTATTTCTTCAGAAGTCAGAGCATTATATAAATTATTTTAACAAAGGTATATTTTTATAATGATCAGAGTTGGGAATAAGGAAGGAGCTTGTTAGCTAGTCTCCAAGTACTTTGAAGTATATAAATTACTTGTGCCAATAACACGGATACTTCTGAATGTAGACGTGTTCTCTTTGCCTGCTTTATTTTCTATTACATCTATAGACATGGATAAATCATGTTGAAGCAGAAGAGGTGTGGTAATATTATATGTTCCAGAGGACCAGGATGCCTGCTTCTAGACGGTGTCCTCTGGACAGCACAGGAGTGCTGCACCCTTGAAATCTCAACAGAATGACTCCCTAAACAAGACCGACATGCCCGTATTGATGAGGGAAATTTTACAAGGTCTCACTCTTGGATGAAGAGCTACAGGCACCCGATGGCTGCCGAAAGAGAAAGAATCAGTTTCTCACAGGGACAAGACCCCTGATAGCTTGTCCAATCACAACTGGTAAGCCCTAAGCACAAGTACTTATTCACAACACCAAATAGATTCATTGGGTTATTGGATAGACAGATAGACACACAGACACACAGATAGATGATAGATATATAGATATATAGATAGATAAGACAGATGAATAAATGCTATAGAAGAGGTCATAAATTTGAGAGGAAATGGGGACATGGAGGTGTTGGAGAAAAGAGACAGAGTGTAGAAATGATGAAAATATAGTACTCATATATGAAAGTCTCAAATAATTTCTTCACCTCTAGTTACAACAGTGAATGAATACATAGCAGAAAATAAGATCAAATGGGGAAATAAATATCTCTTGGCACAAATTTTAACCCAGACATTAATTTCATTACATGCAAGACACGGTTATGCTTTGTTCTATACAAATGCTGTAACTGAGGGTTTATCACGCATGCCGGGAACACTTATACCCACATGCTATTTCATTTAATGTGTTCTAATTCTCCATCACTTAGATACCATCCGATTTTTTCCTATGAGAAAACAGAGACAATTAGAAGATTTTATATAAATGATCTCAAAAATTATTTAGAGGTTAAGGAGATGGTTCAGCAGATAAATCCCTTTTCTGTGCAAGTGTGAGGACCTATTTTGGATCTCTAAAACCCATGTAAATGCCAGAACAAAATAACGTAAAATAATGGCCCATATATAACCTTAGAGAGCTGGAGGCATTATCAGGGGATTCCTAGTGTAAGTGACTAGCTAGATTAAACGAATTAATGAGCTCTGAGTTCAACTGAGAGAACTTGCTTCAGGATGTAAAGTGAAGAGGAAGCAAGGAAACCCCAAATGTCATGCTAAGTCCTCCATGGGCACATATGTGCATGTATACTCTGTATATGGATACTCCACTCACATATATGCATACATGTACATACATATATATGCCAAAAATTATAAACACATCTGTGTTTTATATGTCCAACTAAGATGATTGTAGTATCAGTTGACACCTCTTGGTACTTAAGAATAAATAACTATGCTGGGCATGGAGCTGCAGGCACTCCAGAGGCAGAGGTAGGTGGATCTTGTGAGATCTAGGCCAGCCTGGTCTACATAGTGAGTTCCAGACAGATTGGGCCTTCAGGAGTCCATGAAAAAAATAGATAATTTTGTATGGGTCCATGTGTTAAAGAGACCTCTAATGTGAAAGACTTGACTGTGATATTCAGTATGTTACACAGTACCTTATTAAACTTGTTGTGGGAACCCGTAGGCACTATCTCTGCCAGTTCATCTTATGAAATAAACAACTTAAAAAGTTACAAAAGTCGGAGCTGGAGAGATGGCTCAGTGGTTAAGAGCACTGGCTGCTCTTTCAGAGGACCAAGGTTTGATTCCCAGTATTCATATGTTGGCTTACAATCATCCATAACTCTAATTCCAGGGAATTCAACACCTTCTTCTGATCTCCATAGGCATTGCAAGACATAGATGCACTTACATGCATGTAGGCAATACACTTATGCACATAAAATAAAAATAATAAATAAAATATTGTCTACATTTTTTTAATCTTACAAAACTGTTAAATAAATCTGTAAGTCTTACTTTTAAGGAAGAAAAAAAATTTTGTGAGAGATCTTTACATTTTATCATAGTTACTTTATTATTTAAAATTGAAGAACAACACAATTATTAAAACAGTAGTTTCTAGCTGCAGAAATATAATAAATATCTGTTTAAGAATTTCTAAAATTTATTTGGGTTTTCTAACTTACTCAAGGAAAGGTAATCACTTCACTAAGATATACAGTTCAGTAGGAAATTTTCTAAAAGAGGGGACAGTTTTTATGTAAGGCCATATGTAGGGCTCTGAAAGACGTAAGAAAGACTTTGAATTTTCTCCCCATCTCTCCATTCAGTATTTTATACTTCATTCATTGTCCAACCCTAAGGATGTATCCTAGAAATTAAAACTTCAAATGATTCTGTGTACTTTGTTTTCAGAAGCACATTTTTCATCAAGTATCTGTATTGATATTCACAGCAGGTTCTACTCTGACTTGCTTGGTGCATGTCTCCAGAACATGGATTGTGTTGGCAAGACATTCAACATTTCACATCCACTTCTGTTATCAGGAATGTTACCAGGCCTATTCTTGAAACTAAAGGAAGGTAAACAGCTCTTGAATAGGAAAAAAAAAAAGAGTTTTGAAAAAAATCACAAAGGATGTAACACAATTATGGTAATACATAAAGAATATGATTTATTTGTAAAATGCAGGTGTAACATATAACAGGTGTAAGGTTGAATCCTTAAATCTGTTAATTTTGCCTTCCAAGTGGCTATATTTTGTTTCCATGAATAACATCATTTTAGATAAAACAATGTAGGAATAATAAGTAACTTTGATGAACCATATGTTGGGAGGGAAGGAGGGAGGGAGAGAGGGAGGAAGAAAGGGAGGGAGGGAGGTAGAGAGGGAGGAGGAGTTGAGAGTCAAAGGTTCATATATTTAGTCACAAGTAGAGATGTATTTAAGTTGTTGGTCCATTATAGAAAATTGGACTCAGCAGTAAAATGCCCACACAGTTCCATTTCAGAACTGTACAATGGAAAAAATGCCAATCTGGAGAATCATACAAGGCAATCCAAGAAAAGAAAAAAAATAAACTATTGCCGAGTGCAATGGAAGTGAATAAAACATGAAGGTTAGTGACAGAAATTATGTTTAAAGAAAAGCTGCGGGAAAGCGAAAGATAGTGTCTTATAGGGTGAGGCTCTTGATGAGTCCACTGGATGGATCCACACTGAAGGACATTTAGGGACACAAATCTGAATTTATATCCCATGATATATATATATATATATATATATATAGATAGATAGATAGATAGATATAGATATAGATATAGATATTATGTATATATAATATGTATACATATATAGTATAGTAAATTAGGTACAAGGCAGTGGAAGGAGGTACTGATTGGATAGGAGAACTAAATACTATCAAACCATATATTTTTAATATTCTTGAGTTTTGTGCATTTTATATAATAGATCTTAATCAAATTTAGACCCCTTCCCCATCTGTATTCCCCCTAAGGTTGGGGCCTGCTGCGCATTTCTCCAGGTCTGCACTGGGTTTCTGTCTGATTGAGTAGGCATGGGTCTTGTGAATGCTGTTACCTTTGTTGCAAGTTCATAAGAACAAGTTCCTAGAGGCTTGAAAGCCTCTGTTCCTTTATGTTCATGCACCAACCCTGGCTTTTACAATCTTTCTGCCCGCTCTTCCACAATGGTCCCTGCCAAGGGTGGGAGAGGCAGAATATAGGAGTTCAGTCCAGGGACGCACACTCTGTAGTCTCTTATTTTCTAAAACTTAGCCAGTGTGGCCTCATGTGTGCATTGCACTCTGGTGTATGAGGATGCTTTACTGGTGAGAAAGATGCATTAGTATTCTCCCTATCCCCTGTTCCACTGTGTTCCAGTAACCTTAGGTGTACAAGTTCCACTGTAAATGTGTCACTTAGGGCTGGGCATCTCTCTGACATGTATTTTGTGTGTGTGATCAGTTGTGGAACTCTGTAATAGTCTCCATGTTCTGCAAAGAGTAAGTGCGTATGGTATACTTGTTTGTAAATATAAAGATATTTAGCATACAGTAAGAAATTTCATTTGTCTAAAGATATGACAGAGAGTTTTCTCTAGGATCTATGACTTTACCAGCCATGTGCATTTGGCTAGATTTATAATGCCACCCATGGTTTCCCTACCACTGAAAGGGCTTTAAGTCCAATTAGATAACTGTTGATTTTCACCTAGATAACAGTGCCACTACCACACCAGTAGAAATAGTTTGCTATGTCATTCATGTGGTTATTAGGCTTTATAACTGAGTTGGACCACTGACTCATTTTCTTCCTTAACATCTTTCACAGCATCCTCTAGAACTATGAGAGATAGTTTTCATGAAGGAGGCTTCCAGGTCAGTTCCAGCTTCATTGATCCAAGTCCTGTGTGGGAAGTATGTCCTGTCTTCAGCAATAATGTCTTATCAAGGACTATGGCAATAGCCTGTGTTATTTTGGAAGGCTCTTGGTTTTCTCTGACAAATAACTCTGAGGGGAGGTTTCTTCTATCTGACACTGTGGGCAAGATCTGACTTACCAGGGAAGAAGGCCTTTCTGCAGCAGGCAGATCAGGAAGCCAAGGGCCAGGCTGTGAAGACTCTGACAAACTAAGTTAAAGGATTGAGCTGGTCGGAGTGCAAGGGTTCAGGAGGCATTGGGCCTGTCCTGACTAAGAGGGAATTCCAGAGATCAGGGACAGAAAGAAAAGGAGTGGGCCTGGCCCAAGGCTGGAAGGGGGACTGAGTATGGGAAGACAGTGGAACTGCTCAGGCTGCCGGGGAATCAAAACTCAGTGGGTCTGACTTACCAAGGTAGTAGGCCGAACTGCGGCAGGCAGGTTGAAAATCACATCACATAAACATATTAACACCAATTACTCAAAGAAAGAGCATCGTTTCACTCTCATATGGACTTAGGTAGGAAACTTCCTATTGAGGGAAATACTGTTCTTAAGAATTGAGACTGCAAGGCAAATCCAGATTCCGAGAAGTTTGCCAGAGCTTCCATACACTAATGGTTCTACATGGTGGCATATGTGGTGTATGATAAATATGTGATATATACTTAAAATGCAAAAATTAGACACCAAACTTTGGATTTTAGCACATTGTCTAGCATATGGGCCTTGTTTTTCTTTTTTCAGGAACAAGTGCCAGAATTCTGATAATATAATTATCTCAAAATTTTCAGCTCATAATTTTAATGAGCAAGTCATGTACCTGGCAAGACTAAGCTCTTTATCTCAAGTAATAAAGCTATTAATATTCAAGCTTTTAATTTGGTTTTTGTCTGCTAAGGAGATTGACATTTGCTATAACAATTTTAATGATAGCAAAAATCTTCTGTAATATTTCTTTTAATTGGTCTTAAATTAACAACTTGGAAATTCATAAAAGCCTTTTACCTGAAAACTGACAAAAATAGTAACTATTTATATCCTTGATGGAGGAATAAGATAATATTTCAACTCGTTGTTGTCTAAGTATCTCAAGTTCCTCCTTCTACAAAGATTTTCTAAATAAGTATTCCATTCCTGGTACAAAGACCTAGATATTATTTTAATATACTGGATTAAAAGTAATTGCAGTGAAAGTCTGTAAAAGAGGATATTTAGACTATCTTTTTTTTTGGGGGGGGGTCTGGCAAGTTAGAATCCTTTCAGATTGCAAACTTCTAAAATATCTTTATTTCCCTACCTAAGAGTAGAAAAATTGGTGGCACACCGCCACATTTTGGCCCAGTGAATTTGAATAGATTCCAAAATGAGGCAAATAGAATGGGCATAGTTATTTGTTCCGTTTGTAGCTTTTTATTGATTCCCAATTGACTGTGTAGAGCTTATGCAAATATAAACTCATATATAAATGTATTTCAGGTATGGGTGAATTTGATACTCATTTGATGAAACTGAGATTATCTTTTCTCCTAGAAATACACACACACACAAACACACCAAAGATGTGTGCATGGGCATAACTGTAATAGAATTCCCAAAAGTAAAGTTTGTCCTTTATGCTTCTTGATATCACCTTAAGAATGACTGTGATGACTGGTGAAGTAAAATGGGAAGTTGACATCGAATCGTTGTCTACATAGGAGCACTGTCTAAGTAGAAAAATTATTTGCTTCTTTTTGTTAGGCTTGGGTGATAAATTGTCAATCATTTCTATGAAAGGCCATTTAGATTTATATCTTATTCAAATTGACTGATACTAACACTACATCTTTTAAATTACTGAAGAATGGTTTCTTAGCAATAACAGTGGCTGTAATATGTGTTATAGGGAAACTGCTTCTCTGGGAACTGGGGAGGTTTATATGAAATAAACCATATTGTTCAATGGTGATATGATTCTTAAGAAGTGTATTTCCAGTACAGTCAAATACTTTGACTATTAAATACACTTGACAGATAAAATCAGATTAAGAGATAATATATCTCAGCTATTCTTATGAACTCAAACTGGACACTTGACTTCAATACATTTCTATTTTTATGCATATTTCAATGGAAACTGAAGCAGAAAACAGGACGGTATTGCATCCAGTAAAACTACCAAGAAATAAAAGACTTCAAAAGAATAATAGGGTGATTTTGAAGTCAGTTTTTGGTTCTAAGTCCTCAAAAATGAAGATGCAGTTTTACAAGGTTTTTAAAAGTACAATGGTATATGAAATCTTTTCCCAGATCTACGCACTGAAGAACAATATTTGCACATCTCCTGTGACATTCTCTGGAAATGACCCTCTTGCTATTCAGCCCTCCTGCATCCTGACCTCATTTATCCTGTGCTAATAGCTGTGCCTTGGTCTCTCCACTCCCAGCCACCTTCACACCTGATGCTTTCATCACTTTTGACTTAACCTGTTCAGCTTCACTACTTTATTACTTTCCCTTTTGTGTTACTCATTCTGTGATACATTAAAATCTTAGCACCCAGTTTTCCTGGGAATCAATGTTTCTAATGACTAGAGCACTAATCTAAAGAAGGCTATCACACACACGTCATTTATTACCTCTATGCAAGGTGACTAATGTCTGCCTATAGATAACATTCTCATTTTGTAAAAACAACTATTCTTTAGTCTTATTACAGGTTGTTAAATGACTAAAATGTGACATTACAGCAACTCAGTAGACATAATGGTTCGAGTCACCCACAGGAATGCAAATCATATAAGACTAAATTTCTACAACTGTCTATAGCTCACTTGTCTCTTATGTTTCCTTTGTCGCAATTCCCACTCCCTTTATAATAGGAGAACATGTAATCATAAACTTGTGTTGGCTGCCATGTCAAAGCAAGATTACACTAGGGGAAGAATAAGTACCTGCTCCGTTGGAGTCAATGAAGGCAATAGCATCAATCTGACCCATTTATAACCTCCCCAGGCCTCACTTCTCCCTTCTGATGGAGACTGAGAGCAGATCCACCTATCATGTTTTTTTGCTCAATAAAATGGCATGTGTTTGCAGAACATCTTGTTTTACTCTTATTCGTATTTTGACTTGGCATTTATAGCAGTTGGATGAGAAAAAAGCCACAGTCGGATTTGTCTGCAACAGACAGTCTAATTAAATTGGAGGGGAGGGACAGATGCACAAAGCTGCTGAACTGCTCATAACACAAAACATGGCAGATTCAGCTTGGAAAAATCTGGCAGGATGGTGCCAGCAATTTTTGCTCACTGAACTAGCTGAAGTATGTAATTATGTTAAGTTCTCTTATTTTAATTTCAACTTCACATACATCACTGATGCATCTGAAAAGATCTTAGAAATCCATTATTTGGGCTGTGATAAAAGAACGATATACACATGATTCATAAATGCTGTAATTTCCGTCTGACTCAGATTCTTCAATATTAAAAATGCTATTTTTTCAAAATAAATATTGATGCATGTAGTTTTTCTAATCCTTTGAAAATGTTCCCTATATGATTCAAATCAGCAACAGTTCCTTTTTGATTCATATGCGCTCCAACTGATGTTTGTAATTTGCAAACCTGAAGCAAAGCTTTATAAACATGAACTCCTAGGAACAGAAGCACAAACCACCATGCTTACAGTGCCAGATTATCTCTGCAAGCTTTTACAATGCAGCCTTCCTCCACAGAACATTCTCCAAAGCTCTGTGAGCATCCATGCTGGTGTCACACAGCACTCTGCTAATCTTAACTTGGTGAATTTCATTCCATTCACCCAAGTCAACAAAAGCTACAGATACTACCAGCTTTTAACATGAAAATTACTTCTTAATATTTGTAGTTAATATATGTCACACACATACACACACACACACACACACAAAATCTAATTTATAGGGTGCATGCCTTTATTTTGATATTCAAAAGTTCCAGGAAATAATCACTGTAAATTTGTCCTTTAACAAAATTAATTATACAGGTGATGGTACAAAAACTATAACAAAATGAATTCCAGAAAGTGCCAAGTCCTTCATAGGGGGGAAAGTATTATGTCTTTTCTGTGCTTAAATATTAAACAATGAATACCAACCATACAAATAATAACACAGACAGCAACAAAGCTAAGGAAATGCAATTTATAAACACAGAGGTTTCCAAGATGAACTTTATATTGAGTATAATACTAGATAATAAACCCTATAACATACTGAAGCAGAGGAAACTTTCCAGGGACAACTGAACTCTACTCTTTCAAAGGAAAATACATATTAAATAACTTGTCTCAATAAAGGCTTATAACATTTCAAGTCAGGGCTGGAGAGATGGCTCAGTGGTTAAGAGCAGTGGTGGCTCTTGTAGGGGACCAGGGTTCAATTCCCAGCCCCCACATGGAGGTTAACAACCATTCCCAACTACAGTTCCATGAGATCTGACACCCTCTTCTAGCTTCCACAGACTGAATGCACAGGGTCCACTGACATGCATACAGGCAAAACATTCATACACCCAAAATAAAAATAAACAAAATATATTAAAATACTTTAGTTTAATTTTTAAAGAACAGTAAAAGTATAACTCTAATTATCCAAATGGAAAATGAAATATATTTCATGATTTATATTTGGCTGTCATTTATATAAGGTGCATTTAGAAAGCAGCTGTGTGACTGGGTAAAGGTAGCCAGGACAAAGCCGCAGCAGCCTTCACTTTTTCATGAAATAAAAGGGGACATTTTTAAAGAGCAGTAAGTACAAAGAGCAAATAAAAAAAACATACTGAAAACTGAAACCAGAAGAAAATAATTATTGATTTAATACAACCAAGAATGCTGAGTCTCAATGGATAATCAAAAGCCAGAAACTCTCCCACATGGCCCAATGCATAGCAAAGAACAAATGACTCAGGAAATGGCAATATCCAACACAATCGAAACTGAAACAAAGATGGTACAGATATCTGAAAGATCAAGTGAAAGCATTTTTAAATCCCAGATGGTCATAATCCCCTTTCTCCCCCTACATAGCTAAGGCTTTCCTTCTTCAGTCAGCAAACCTCGTCCTTGATCCCTAAACACATACACACACACACACAAAACAGGCAAATGATCTGGGATTCATTAATAATAGAGGACAGATCAGCATATCTCTTGTTAGACATGAGACTTCCTCATGAAAGTAAAAAGTTTCTTTACAACATAGAAAACAACCAATAAAATGAAGAGGCAGATTACTGAATGGGAAAGGATATTCATGAGCTGTAAGTTCAATAGAGTAGTAATATCTAGAAGACACAACAAAGAATATTTTAAAAATAGAAACAGTTACAATATAAAAAAGTTTAAATGTAGTTACCCTACAGCGGAGATGCAGTGGCCCTACCATGTACCTAATAGGCTGGCTAATAAAAAGCTTAATGCCAGATATAGCCTCTTTCTTGAAGTTGTTGACAGGGGAGTTTCCATAGACCCTCAAACACTGCTTGGTATTACCATTGCAATTGATTACCCTCCATAACTTGACAGAAAGACTTACTGCTGAAGACACTATATGAATCATAGAACAATCAAGAAAAGATAAAGATGATATTAAACTCCAAGCTACTACTGGTTGGCCTTCATAGTACTAGAAAGTACTCTGCCTGCTACAAGAAGAGAAAAGCAGTCGTCAACCTTACTCAGCTCTGAACCCAGTGAGCTACAATAACGAGTGACTTGGCAGTATATGTCACTAGTACAATAGCAGAATGAATACTATGTGAGTTCCCAACCACCTTCTGATTGAACCTGAGTACTGATTCCAAAGATGGAACCCGTATACGATATTGCTATCAGGGTCAAGGACCTGTAGCTAGGCAGTTCACAGGTTCTAAAGGAAAATCTGCTGCTATTATTCTGTTAAATATGCATAGTATTAAACTGACTCTTAATGGTTTAGTGTTATACCCATAGATTAATGCATCTCTCATTATTTTCTCACCGATAAAGCTTCTTACAGAGTATGGTAATAACACAGAGACCCCCAACTGGTAACATGCAGATAAAAAGAGACTAAGAAGTGCTCAGTTCTACATAGGACACCAATATCACATCTTCTCCTCCCGGGCTTTAGGGACTTTTGAAGAATAGAAGGTGAAAAGATTATGAGTCAGAGGTGGTAAATGAAATACAAGAAAACCCTATTGTCTGGACACCACAGGGTAGTTGCACATATGATCCCATTGTGCTTATGATATTATGCACAAGACCTATGAAAATCCAGGCCAGACAAAGACTCAGCAAGGATAGCAGAAGTGGGAAGGACGCTCAAGCTGTAGCTTAGGGTCAATTGTCAATTGTTAGCTGCTGAGAGAGGGAGAGTCAGTTTCTTGGAAAGCTGGCCAGACTCCAAGTGATGGATACACACAGTTGGTAACACAAAGTAGACTTGATAGTCCTTTAAAAAAACTAGAAAAAGTTAAGGATATGATGTCTGAAGTATTAGGGACAGTAGAGATGAAGAGAGGGTTTGAATATGCCCCAGATGCATTGTACAAAATTCTCCAAGCATCAATAAAAATATTTTAAAAGAAAACATCCCAATCAAAAAATGGACTGCAGGTCTAAACAGAGATGCCACAAAGGAAGGATATGAATGGATAACAAATATTTTTAAAGTGTCCAACTTCTTTAGCCATCATGGAAATGCAAATTGAAACTAATTTGAGATTCTATTTCATCCAGACCAGAATGGCTGTCATCCAGAAATACAAAAGGATAATAAATGCTGGTGGAGTGTATGAGAAAAGAGGAGCCTTATTCACTGACGATGGAAGTACCAATTGGTACAGTCACTAAGCAAATATGTATGAAGATGCCTCAGAAGGTTAGGAATGAAACTGCAGCATGACCCAGTTATTCTGCTTCTGGAATATATCCAAAGAATGTTATATTTTACTGACTACATACTTGCTCATCTATGGTTTGTTACTTTAGTCACAATAGTTAGGAAATGGAATCAGTCCAGATTTTCATCAACTGATGAGCAGATGATGAAAATGTGGTTACATATACACCAAAGAATTTTATCCAATGAAGAAAAATGAGGTTTTCAGGTAAACAGGTAAAACTGGAAAAAAATCACATATATTTCAGTAACCCATACCTAGGAAGACAAGTACAACATGTGATCTTTCAAATGTGGATCTTATCTTTGAGTCTTTCATTTGGGGTATTAAATTTCGAGTTCTTCTAGAGTCCATAAATCTAGAAGTAGGCCATTGTGAAGGGGATACCTCAAGGGAGGATAAAGGGTAGGTGACAGGTTATATGAAAAAGGACCAGGGTAACACTAGGGGCGGAAACATTAACATAGCATAGCGAGGAAGCAGGGGTGGAGTAAGGGCAACATGAAGAGATGGGGAAGGCAGTCAGGGCAAAGGGGACAGGAAAGAGTCATACAGAAACCGATGACTTTGTAGCCAACCCTTAACAAAAGGAAAATTGGAAGGGAAATACCCTGAATGGCTGGAAACAGCTACTCTTTGAAGCTGTGGGTTACCAAACAAAAAACGCAGTGCCAGGTATAGAATAGCATCTTGTGAGTTTTTGGTCAAAGAAGATTTCTTTGTCACTGATTTTAGTAATCCATCAGTATTAGATTATATGACCCTATTGTTGTTTAAGAGGCCACACAACTTGGTTGCATGATATAGAGAAATCGTGGTAGGACTGAGTTGGAATACTCCTCCACTGCAAGCTAGCTTTCATAGTGCTAGAAGGTGCTGTGCAGGTTGTTAGGGAGAAAGGCATCAATGTTTTTACTCACCTGTGAACAATACAAACTATAACATCAACCTGCAGGAAGGTATGTCTATTTGTGCAATAGTGGCAAGGATGTTATGGGTATAACCACTTTACCTCTGATTAGATCTGAGATCCATTCTACAGGTGGGAATCTATACCTGGTACTGTCAGCCTATTCAAAAGCCATTGTGGAGTCAGAATAGGATCTAGGACAAAGCTCACTTCTGTTGTTTAATTAAATTCATATAGTGTCAAACCACTTTCTAAACTCATATGTTTTGTCCTAGATAATTTTAATATAACCCTTAATCAGAAAAGTCTCTTTTTCCAGAAAATTGTAATGAAGGCAGAGTCTTATAGCTATAGATGATGCTAAGAATAATTTAAAGTTGAGGGCTAAGCACTAGAAAGTCATTTATACCAGTCCCCTCAAGGCTCAGAGAGCACTATGGAAAAGGAGGCAGAAAGATGGTAATAGCCAAAAGCCAGGGGGAAAGACTTCAAAATGCCATCTGCAGTACAGTATATAGCCAATGCAATCATGAGCTCTCAACAACTATAGATGACCAAATTGGGTCTATATAAGAATGAGCCCGTTAACTGCCAGACAAGGATGGAGGAGTGACTGAGTTGCCCTCCCCTTCACTGTTGAAATAGATTACATAGTTTAATGGAAACTGGAAGTCACTGTTCTCAATTGTACACTCACTAGTAACCCCACTAGTTTCCAACCACTAGTTCCAATAGAAAGCCATACAAATGTTCCTGATTAAATTGAATGTGTCAAAAAGAAGTCCAAAACATATGAATCTGGAAATGCACAGCTGGGGAAGAAGAGTGGTTGATTGGGTGGGAAGGAGCTAAGAAAGGATGGGAAAGTTAAATAACCAACATGCATTATACACATATAGGAAATTGTCAAATAAGCATTTAACAGAAGGAAATCTCAAGGCTGGAGAGATGGCTCAGTGGTTAAGAGCACTGGCTGCTCTTACAGAGGACCAAGGTTTGATTCCCAGTATTCATATGTTGGCTTACAATCATCCCACATGTCAGCTAACACCTATTTATTGCTTCAGTTTGAAAAAATCTGATACCCTCTTCTGACCTCAGCAGCCATTACACCACACAGGTGCACCTACATGCATGCAGGCAATACACTAAAAAACAATAAAAATAATAAAATAAGATATTTTAAGAAAGGAAATGTCTGAACAGAGTACTAGAATGCTTCATTAAAGTGAAATTGAGGAAAAATTTAGATATTAATTGAATCATCTCATGATTCTATAACTGGATAGCACAATTATGTTATCCAGGATCTTTGGAGGAATGTTTCAGGGACTCTGGCCAGGCCAGGAGTATACTAAAAGGCAGTGATGGAAAAGGTTTATTTTCCTAATAAGCAATCCTACTAGATTACCACACAAGGAAGCCCATGATCCTTTTTTTATTCTCAGAACATTCATTCAGATAAAGACCTTTTCTTAAAATGTAATTATATAATAGTCAAACACTAGCATACATTTGAGGCATATCCTCTAACATCAAAGACAAAAAACAAAACAAATCAAAATATCAGAGAAAAAGAGATTACAAAGATGAAAACACACAGAAAATCGTAACTAAATATTTTCAAAGAAATACAAAGAATCCTAATAAAGTGGAAAAGGGTCTTGGCAGAGGCAGACCTGGGTTTCACTGCATCTGATTTCCCATGCTTCATTTTCTGCCTCATTGGGCACTAGCAGGATTGCCCAAACCAACCAACCTGCTACTCAGAGAAGCATTTTGACAAGCATTAGATGTACCAGCATGGAAAGTACATTCCAAACAGGGATGTTCAATCATCTGATGCCTATAGAGGAGTGATTGACAGTCTATGCTGGATTCAGAAACGATCCATGAGTCAGAACTGCATATTCTTCACCTTAGGTGACTTCTTCCGAAAGAACATCTGGACAATATCAATGAGAGTGTAGTACTGAAGTCACTATTATTTTATCAGAACCTGTATCTCTATGTCCAGGAGCATTTGTTTTATGAAATTAATCATACTATGATTTGGCACATTATAAGTGTCACATCTTCTTGGTAGACCATCACCTTTATTAACATGCAATGACCTTCTTAATCTCTTTTAACTACATTCTCTTTCATTCTGATTTGTTGGATATAAAAATTATCTAATTCTTCTAATTTCCTGCTTCTGCTTAGTATATATAAATCCATCATTTACTTTTAGTCTGGGAGAGTCTTTGTTAGTCAATAATAACAAATAATTGGATCTTCTGTTTGATTGAAGCAGCCAGTCTGCTACTTCTCAATGGATAGTTGAAATGACTAGCATTTGCAGTTATTGAGAGATATTCGCTATTCTCTGTAGTTTTGTTGATTATTTTTCCTGGTTGGCCTACACAGTTTATTCTTTTTTTTCTTTTTTCCATGAAAGGTTTGCTGATTTACAGAGTTGGACATATTTGAGATTTTTCCTACTTCTCATTTATAAATCCATTCCTCTGATATTCTGTTATGATTGCCTTCCTTCCTCTTCTAGATGAAGTATTCCTTTAACCACCTTAAAAGTCATCAAAACATCTCATGAAATTTTTGAGACAAGAGGACTTTGGGACAGAATCCATCCTAAGATGCCAGATTTCTCAACAATACTGTAAGTTATAAAATAAGAGATAAAAGTCTTAAAATTTCTAAGGGAAAAAATGTTTTCCCAATTACAGTTCTCCAAGAAGTCAAACAACTATAAGGAACAAATGTACCAATAAAAGACACTTTTCAGTCGGATACACTGAAGACAACTGATGCATTGGTCAGCTGTTGGTGTATCAAAAAAGGTCTTAATTACCTGATCATGCCAAATCAAGAAGTACAGAGGCCTAGAGATATGGCTTGGTGATTAAGAGCTCTCACTGCTCTTGCAGAGGACCCAGATTCAATTCCCAGCACCCACATGGCAACTTAAAAAACCATACATAACTCCAGCTCCAGGGGAATGCAGTGCCCTCTCCTGACCTCCTGGGGAACTGAACAACACAGGTGCACTGAGCACACACGCAGGCAATGCACTCATGAACATAAAACAAAAATAATAAACAAAGTATTTTAAAAGGAGAATGAATACTGGGCATCAAAGGAAGTGGAAACTATATGAAGAGAGAACAAAATTCATCATGTAAGGCATTCACAGATAGCACTATAAAACCAGTAGGTTCGGGGATGACCCAGTCTATAAGTAACAGGAAGATTAACAATAGATTGTTTTTCAAAACTAGAAAGCTTATAGGAGAACATAAGTGAAAGAGAGAAGATTACAAAGTGAGGGGAGAAGATAAGATACATGAATGATAAGTGTTTAGAGAAGTAACTTTTTAAAAGGTACTCTCTGTAAGGAAAATTATCCAGAAATGACAAACATGGAATAATTTGTGGTTTATGTGGAGAGGTAGTGACATAACAATGATAGTTACAATAATGTAAGCAAACCTTGATCTTAGCAAATTGTGACCTAAGGATAATGGCAAGATAAGGGCCATAATGAAGGGGAATAGTGTTTTCTGAGTGGAAAAAAAATACTCAGAAAAAATAATACAAGCTGAAAACAATCAAAAGTAATAGAGAAACCCTTTTAAAAATTGTGGAACTCATCTCTGTGAACGAGAAGTGTGGGTGTTATTATGAGATTTGTGGCCCTGTTGCTTCTGACAGAAACTTGCAATTATTCTATTTTATAATGCACAATAAATGAAAACGGGCATTTCAGCTAATATGTAGGGCTATGGTTATCACTGATTGCCCCACTAGTGTCAAGTGATATGACATATATACTGGGGCCACTTCCCTAGTTCCAGATAAGCACAAACATATCCAAAAAGAAGTTGTCAATAATCTGGATTGTCATTTTACCTAATTCTCCTTAGTCCTAACCTCTAGGATTTAGGTTTTAGTACCTGGATCTACCCAGATCTTTGGGCTATTTTGTAAGAATGAATAATCCAAAACTGTATGTTGATACTTAAACTATTTTCAGGCATGCTCTCCTCCTTGAACCTTATGGTGCTGTTGAGTCCTGTAATTTGTATTATAGTGCTTCTGTGTTGTGGTCATGAAATTTGGATGAATTTGGAGAGCACAGTTCAACTGTCCAGAGCTCCAGAACTTACTAAAGGTAACTTGGGTTCTATTTGAGAAAATGATCTTGCACTTTCTATAACAAAAAAAAATAAGAAAAAAGTAATTAGCCTATCTAGTAATAGTAAAGTAAAATACAAAAATTATAATTTTGACTTTTTATATGTCTAACATAATCTGGAGGCAAAGAAATAAACCATGGAAAGGCAAGTAAATATAGAAAGAAAATGAAAGAGAAACATATGTACCAGTTTGGAGAATAAAGGGAGCATAAGCAGAAAGTTTTCTAGCTCCGAGGACAGCAGAAATCTACACAGATAACAAAGACATTAGCAGGCACAGCCAAGATGTTGACTGCCTCGTACCCTAAGGTTTGTAAAAAAAATTATAAACTAGCTACTTGTGTTTCCTCTTTTTTGAATCATTACTAATTACTTAAAATAAAAGGCTAAAGATAGGTAAATAAACATGAATTCTTTAAAGAACAAGTGCAGAGGATCTAACAAGTACAATTCTAATGGTGTCAACGCTTGGTTTTTGCATTTAGATGCAGTTGTTGTGCTGGATGAGATGCCAGAGAAAAATGCACGATGACATTTCAAATTTCATCTGCGACTCATTGCTTACACACTATGTCACCGTGCAATAATAAAAATCACTTATTTTGCAAAATAATGAATAATATTTTCCCTCCCCTACTTTGGAACGGAATCCAAACAGCACACTGAAACACAAATGAAAAGGATACTTACACTGCCATCTAGTACACATTTTTCTGTATAGCATAAATTCCAAAGCTGTTTGAGTAACCTCTTTAGTCTTAGAAAAAATTATATGCTTAATTGCAGCTGCTGTTCATGTACTGAAATTTGTATATCGATTGTTCTTTTTCCTTCAGTGACCTGAAGGCTTCCCCTGAGCACTGATTCTTCATCATTCTGACCTGTTTATCAGTTCAATAGTATTTCATTTACTTTTCCCAGATATAAAATTTTAATATACTAGGGATTTGTGTAAAGGCCTCATCTGAAATGTTCGTGCTAGTCAGTTATTATCCTCCAGAAAGTTTACAAAGATCTGAGCCAGAAGTGTATTGGCATTCAGCATGCTTTGTAAAAGTCACAAATCACAAGGGCTGGAGACCTGGAAGGTGCCCAAGCATTGTGTTTGAAATGAGCAGAACAAAGCAATCTGTCAGGACTTAGTCTGAACACCTTTAAGACTGAAACTAACACTGGATCAGTAAATCCTAACATGACATGAGTTAATAATAAGTTAGAACTTCAAGGCCTCTTAAGAATAAAGCAGAAGCTTTGGTCCTTTCAGACAGCCCTGGAGCTTTTGCAGAAAACACAATGCTAAACTTTGGTCTAGAGTATAAATATTAAACAAAAGTGTAGACAGGTAATCTCAGGTCAGGTTAATAGCAATCAATTCAATTTAATTGCTCTGTCCCAAGAATAGACTTTGGTATTACAAACATGTCACATTAATATTGTGAACTTTTCACAAAATGTTGATGATAAAATTTGAGTACTTAGAAACTTTCAACAGACAAAATAAATCGTGATATAGTGAAAATTCTATTTTTGTAAGTTTTCTACTGGGTATTGGAAAATTTCTTGTCTCTTGGATTAAAAAAATCTTCAATGTCTTATAAAGGAGAGAATATTATCTATTTGAAATGGCATTTTATACTTATTTCTCTGCTTTTGTTATAAATTTGGTGACTTACAAATTGAATTAATCATGAAAAAACATAGAACTTTATTTTAGGAAATATAGCTTTTTAACTCAATAGTAAAGCTTTGAATATATAGATTAAGTATTACTGAATCAAGAAGCTTAATTTTTAGGAATCCTTGCTTAATAAAAAACATTATCAACTTAAATGCCAAAATTATAACTTAACACTTGGCAAGCAGATGCAGGCAGATATCTGTGAGTTCTGGGTGAGCACTGTCTACATAGTGAGTCCAAGGCCATCTAGGCTGTATAGGAGGATCATGCCTCAAGAAACAAAATGTGTAGAATAGTCAAGTCTTAAAATCTCAGTTTATAGTGGCTGCACTAATTTCCTTCCTCACAGCAGGTATAATTCTTCCTCTCCCCATACACTGTTTTATATTTGTTGTCACTTGTTACTCTGTCAGCTGCTCTGATTGGAGTGTCAGTATAAGGTTAAATGCATTAAATAAAAATTAGCATCCTATTTTCACATCAGATGTTATCTTCAGTTAATGCAAATGAACATCCTATCCTGTCCTCTCATTCCACTACATCTTCACCATTAAGCCTTTTAATCCAGTTAAATACTACAGAACAGTGACAACTCATCTTAAGCTTGTTGGCCTGTATTTCCTCTTGTTTGCTCTATTATTTTACATGTGCTATTATTTTGCTAGCCAATCATAACAACATACAAGAGACGTGTGGCCTAAAAACAGGAACTAATTTTATCCCAGTTCTGGAAACTAGAAGCACATGATCACATGGTGAGCAAGACTGGGTTCTCTTGAGGCCTTTCATATTAGCTTATAGAGACCTCTTTCATCTGATATCTACACATGGCATTTTCTCTACATCCATCTTTGTTCCAATATCATCTTCTAAGGAAACTGGTCACAGTGGTATAGAGCCACATTACCTCATTTGACTGTAATGACCTCCATAAAGACGTTCTGCATATACTCACATTCTGAAGCACATTATAATCATGCTAAGATTTGATTTAGGAAGACATAATTTATCTACAAAATCTACTAAACTTTACTGTATTCAGTCAACGTATTCTCAAAATTTCTCCCAAATACTAACATTTCCCTCTTCTCCTTAGATTACTGATTTCTGTATTTCTTTAATTGATTTTAACTGTCTTGAAGTTTTTATTTGACTACATGTCAAATTTTTTGAGAATAACTTTTAGTTTATATTCTTTTTCGACACTGGAAAAATCTTATTTATTGAAAGTGAACATTTAATAAAGACCTGTTGACAGAATTTCCTGTAACTCTTCTTTTTTTATTTTCAACTTTCTTCTAATGTATTTTTATTGAATTTTTGTGCAGTTTGTACAAAATATCTTAGTCATCTTGATGCTCACTCCCCCATCTGCACACTTCCATGAATTTCCACTGAATTCCATGCAGTCTTTCATATATGTTAAGGCTTACTACGTCAAGTTAGTATGCCCAGATGTACATCCCTCAGGGCAAGTTCATCCCCTGGCATGCACTCAGCCTATCTAGAGTCTCTCATTCACATAAAGAAGGTCAACTCTCCCTCATGCAGAAGTAATCAGCTGCCAATACTTCCTCAGTTAAGATTGGGGTCTACTGTCAATTTTCACAGTTCTATGCTCTGTTTTGTCTGATAGAGTTTGCCTGGGTCCTGAAATTTCCAGTATCTCTTCATGCTCTAAGACCTTCTGTCCTTGCTCTGGCTGTCCAATGACCCAGTATCTGTATACAAATGCTCTGTTTTAATTGAGAAATTTTTATAAAAGAAGTGTGTGTAGTCATCCATTTAATAAAAGAAAGTCTTCTGACCATTAAGAAAGAATCCATCATTTGCTTTTAAGTTATATACTTATTCTTTTCATAATTTCTTTAGGATATTTACAAATATATGTAAATTGTTTGCTCCATCCAATGAAAAATTCAATCCTGCAAGCATAATCTACTGTCAAATGTGAAGCAATATTGAGAATGAATATTGTCCTTACAAGTTCTACACAGTATTTAAGCTGAAGATTCAAGGTTACACACATTTTCTTAGTGCAAATAGAACTATTTGATGGAATAAAGGGTGCATCTTATTGGTACAGGCATTACTTAACAAGCAAAAAGTCCTAGGTTCAAACTACAGTGTCAAGAAATAAATTCAATGTTTATTATTGCATCTTTATTAAAAAGACAGAAAGTATGTTATACTGGCCAAGGTTCTCTTGAGAAATAGAATTGATAGAATGAATATATATATATAGATAGAGAGATAGATAGATAGATATAGATATAGATATATAAAACAAAAAGAGATTTATCACGCAGCCTTGCAAGACAGATGCTGGCTGGTCTAACAAGGGCTATCTGGATATCCAAGTACAGGAGAGGCGGAGAACCCAGTGATTTTCAGCAATGAATCTCCATACAGCAGCAGTACCAATCTTAGGACCTGGAGGATTCCTGGCAAGCATTTCTTGGAAATACTCACACAGATATACCCATAGACATGTCTCTTGGTTTAGTCCAGTTCAGTAAAGGCAATAATCAAGTTTAACCATCATAGGTCCACCCTTTATTGACTTGATGCATAACCACTTTTCTTTATATCATGTTTAATTTGCAAATGAAGACAATAATAAGGGCATAATGCTTTCTAACATGATATAACCATCACACATACAACTGAAAATATACAATTTTTACTCTAGAATAGATGGGAAAAACTCTTGAGGGAATATTTAGTCTTTTAGCACCCTATAAATTAAAGTATGATGATAAAGATTTACCAGATACTGATGTTATCTCAATTGAAGTTATAATAAATAATAAAGAAAGGAGAAAGAAAACATAAAACATTTCCTCAACAAAACTGAAAGAAACACTCCTAGCAATTCAGTTCTTAGTTCTGTAACTGGTACATGTGGCCTTAGCTTAGCAGGTTGTTGTAACATTCAACAGCCCTTAGCAACAGTAAGTCATTGAGGTAAACCAAGAGACAGCCTAAAAGATCTCCAGAACTCCAAAAAATATTCTTCTTTACCTATATCATGAAGATATCTGATAATCTGAATTAATCATTCCTCCTAACACTATAACTTATTTCTTTAGCCTCTTGACCCCAGACCTTCAGGTACCCAAAGTGGTCATGGGAAGCCCTAGCTTCAAGTTCAGTGCAAACTTTGTCATGTTTCCTGACAGAAGCACTCTCCACTCTAGAACCAAAATTGCTAAGTGATTGGAGGACAAGATCATGAAAACAGGAAGCAAATTTTTGCTAGTGAGCCACTTGGATTGATGGTGAGGAACCATTCTTGTTTCCACTTCTCAGTTCCTGAACCCATGAATCTGGCTATGGAAGAAAGAGCTCCATACACTGCACACTGATACACAGCATAGACAGCTTTTTTGAACCTTGCCCAGGCCTCCATGCTAGTGCCACCTAGCTGGCACTGTATCAGTGTTTCAAAGGCCATTCCAGCATTCTGTCAGGCCCGTGGCTGCAGAAGGGTACGGAATATGGTAAGACCAGAGATGTCCATTTTCTGCATTTTCTCTATTAGTTATTTTTCTCATGTTTAGGGCAAAATATCTGCAAAGGACCATTAAGAAGGAAGACTTTATTTTAGTTTACTGTTCCAGGAAATACAATTTCGTGACAGAGAAGTAATGGTGGCAGGAACCATGGACGGCAGTTTGTCACATCATGGTCCGTAGGTAGAGGGGAAGTGTATCAATGATAGCACTCTGCTCATTTCCTCCTTTTTATGCAGTCTAAGAACTCAGTCCATAAAATGGTATCATTCATATTTAGGGTGAGTTTTTCCACCATAATTACCTAATCTAGAAACTTCTTCAAAGATATGCTCAAAGGTTTGTTTCCATGGTGATACAAATTCCCATCAAGTTCACAATCAAGATTAATTATCATAAGTGGTATAAAGGCTCTAAAGTCACTTCCTGCAGGTTAAGCATTATCAGTTAAGAAGAAAAAGAGATACAAACACTCGACAAGCGATTTTAATATTAATATCAATATTCAACATTATTCTTAAGATACTTAGAATTTTTATTCACAATTCAGTAGGTCAAATAGCTGAAGGGGAGAATACTTGGCTTTGGAAACAACTACCTTTTGTAATTTTTTTCAATATCATTTGTCAAATGTGTTGAGCCACTCCAATAGAAAGAAGTACCTTAGTATGGGGCTTTTGCTCTGAAAGACAAAAGACATAGACATTTTGCTTGGACATTCTGGAAAGTTTAATTTTGTACTTGCAGGATTAGTTTCTGTGAAAATGGTGGTTCCTTGGAATATCATTCCTAGGGTTTGCAACTCTGTTGCTGCTTGTGATGATGTCATAAGTATGGATGCAGGGTGGGGCTCAGGAACTGAGGATCTACTGAAAGATGATGGCTTCTGAGGAAAGAAAAGTCAGTTTTCCTTAAGGCTATGGACCCAGCAGTCAATCATGGTCCATGGATGACATGGGTGAGTATATGGGCGATACAAATTGGACAACACCAATAAGCTATGTTTTTTTAAAAAAAGAAGACAAAGTTGGGAAGGGGTGAGACGTGAGGGTGGATCTGGAAGGAGATAGGGAGAGTAGTCAGGGTGACTATGATCAAAATACATCCATGTATGTATGAAATTCTCAATTAATAAAAATTTTATATTTTTAAGTTGTCATAATCTTTACCAAAAATCAAGAGGCTTTCCAATGAGTAGTGATGTAAATATATAAAAAGATGAGAGATAATAGATGATTGAGAGATAGGCAGATGATAGATAGATAGATAGATAGATAGATAGATAGATAGATGCTAGGTAGAAATATGGATCATTTGGGCCTCATTGGTTTTAGGCTTGACCATGTGATAAACACGGAAGATACAGGATGAGAATGTGTACTGATTACATTCAAACAGGATCTCTATATTTTACTGTAAAGTGTGGTTCAGGATTTTAGTTATGTGTCTTCTTAGATAAAATATTCATTATTTCTATATTCTTAATAAATATCTTGAACTAGGAAATTGTTAATATGAAAATTCCATTCAATTATTTTCTGAAGAATTTAATTTGTCATCATAGTTTCATTTTCCTCAAGTCTGCATTTCTAAATGACGTGGCATGTTGACTTTATACATGCTTACCTGTTGCTCATTGTCCAAATTTCTGAAATTCTTGGATCATATGATTTGTGAAAGATATACATATTCTTCAAATTTTTTATTTATTTTTATTTTATGTGTATGAGTGTTTTTCCTGCATGTGTTTAAGTGCACCTGTGTCGTGCAAAACCTACAGAGGAAAGAGGAGGTTGCTGAATTCCCTTGAACTGGAGTTACATATAGTTGTTAGCCACTATGTGGGTGCTGGAATTCAAATCTTGGACTTCTGAAGAACAACCGGTACTCTTAATCATTAAGCCATCTCCCCAATCCCCTAGACATAAACAATCTTAGAATAACTTTCAGTTCTACTAATACATTTTAGATGAGCACACTGATGTTCATAGCAGTTTACTGATTTACTTAACATCACATAGCACCTCAGAATGGCCCCTAAAACCAGACTTCTTACTCACTGTCAATAAAACATGCTACATGATTTCTCCAAGTTCAAATAAGTAACCTACATACTCCTTGAAAGACAGACCAAATTTGGGACTCTGCAAGCACCTGAACTCACATACAAATATATACCACCACCACCACCACCTACACACAAGCACTTAATTTTCAAAAAATTAAAATAAATCTTTAAAAAGGCTACTACATAGCAAGCATGGTACAGGTATCAAGATAACCTGTAACTGCTTTCAAAGTTTTCACACTCAGGCACCAGTGAGGTGAAGATGATTTTGTCCTTTACTGTGAAATATTAAATAGAAACATTTTGTTGAGACAGAGTCCCATGTGATCTCAAACACATTATGTAGCTAAGCATAACCTTGAACTTCTGATTTTCCTGTCTCTACCTCAGAATGTTGGGATTACAGGTGTGTACAGTCATGCCTAGCTTATATTGGGATGGGAGCTGAACCCAGAGCCTTGTGCATGCAAATACTCTACTAAATGAGCTACATCATAGACCCTTTGAAACAAATTCTAAAATTTTAGTTTGAAAAATTATTACTCAAAACTATTGCAATATACTCTTTCCTCCGTGAAAAATAGTGTCTTTCATCTCTGCTTTTCTTTTGCTTTAAGAATTTCTGATTGTTGAAACCTAGTGGAGAAGCCACTTTTAGCAGAAGGTTTGGGATTGACTGCCAGAGGTTGCATCTTTATACCGCTTTGCAAAGTTGAACATGCTTTTCATGCAAAAATACTTAAAAGTTATATTAGCATTCCCCAAATGATTCCTCTTTCCATCTGTGTTGATAAGCATTTAAATGGGTCCACAAAAGACATTTTTACATTATCTTCTCAAATGTGAGCCAATTTTAATCTAGCAGGCAATTATTTTAAGTGAATGGAGGTCAAATACGTGACTTTTTATTTTATTTACTCCAGTCAATACTAATTCCTAGCTAGTTATTGCTTTAGCAACCGTACCAATGAAGGGGATTATGACAGCCACATGCCTCCCTGCCACAGATAGTGGCACAGAGTTGTTGAACAGGAATTGCCCTTCTCTGGAGAAGGAAAGCTGAAGCATCACATCGGTGAGACATTTTGTTCCCTTCTTGAAAAATATGCCTCATTTCCTCACCAGAGGAATGAAGGCAGACTGCAGGATTGAAGCAACTGGTGGCTGCAAATTTATATGAATGATAAAAGACACATTTCAAAATGCCATATCTGTGATTCATGTCTGTTACTTCTTTTAAGGCTTGGCCCACACTTTACCTTAGTGAGAGACCTTTCCTTCTCTCCCCATTTGTGAGTAAAGTGACCTTACAGTTTATTGTCTAACTGGAACACTGTTGAGAGTGAAACGTGCTATAAATAATAGAGTTGAGACAACAGGCATATCCAACTGTTCCTGCTAAACTGGGATGGTTGGTCACACTGTCTGTGAAGGAAGTACCATCACTTTAGCATTCGAATAGTATTTCCTACAGGTTTTATTTATTTGGCATTCAGGATACGCTGCTGTTTATATATCATATGTACGTCTGTGGTCTTAATTTGTCTCATAATATCCTCTGGGAGTAAGAAGTATTTTTTACTTGTTTGTTTCTCCAGATGTTAAACCAAGTATTACATGCAGTGTGAACTCAAGGCAAATTTTTGACAACAGGTTTTGAACAATTACTGATTAATGTCTTTCAACACAGCTTGAATTAGTATTTCCCAGAGAAAGTAGAGTGGCTGTAGCAACTCCAACAGCTGAAGAAATATTCCGATATTCAGTCAGAAACCTGGAGACCCAGGAGAGCTACCGGATAACTCCAGTCTGAAGCTGAGAGGCTCCAAATTCAAGAAAAGTTCATCTTTCTGTGCGTGTCCCAGCTGATATAGTGAGGCAGGATGAGATATTTACCTGCAGAATAGGTAGACTTTTTTGTTTCATTCAAACTGATTAAATCAGTGTCACTCATGATAGGAAGAACAATTTGCTTTACTTGGTCTGCTGATTCCAATGTTAATCTCCTCTAAAAGTTTCCTCACAAACACTCCCACAATATTGACTGACAGAGTTTCTGAACATGCCTTAGCCAGTTCAAGTTGATCTATAAAATTAATCACCAGAATGTACGGTATTGCATTGGCCACCACTTCTGTATTTGTATCTTTATTTGTATGCTTTTATTTTGTTTGTGACTTAAAAAGATCCTCACTTCTTCCATTAGAGTTCCTCAGTATCCCTGGAAAAATACTTGTTAATATTATCAATGATAACAACTTAAGAACTGTAACGATACAAAGGTGAGTAAGGCAGTTTCTGCTTTCAGAGACCTGAAGGACTTATTTGGAAAAGAAGATGACTGGGAGCTCACTCCAATCATAACAGCATAAAATGTCTGTAGTTCAAACACAAATAGAGAATAGGATGGTATAAACAGTCAAGATTTTAAATCTGAAAATATATGTTTGAATAAATTCAATCCCATTTCAGAAACATGCAGTTGAATCCAGTTCTATGAATTCATATCTGTGTGATCTTAGACTTTAGAAATTTCATTTATTCCATCATAAATTATAGCCAACAATAAGCATTTTCATAGATGTGTTATGGAACTGGGACATAGTAAGCACTTAATAAATTATCATTATAACTATTGCTGCTGTTATGAACATTCTCCTTCTTACTATATGAGAAGTTATGTGTTTTGAACTTTTCTTCATTGCTATCATTATAATGCGGAGTTTATTAAACCTAAATGATTATTGTTAAGAGAAAATGAAATATAGAAATCAGAGAAAAAAGTAAACTAAAAACAGTTAAATTGGAAGATTTCTTATGATTGACATAACATGAGTAGAAATATACCATGCATGGCATGGCTGTGTCTATGATTCTATGCGTATCTACAATTTTAGGACATGGAACCAAGAACAATTAAAACAGCCACTCTCTAAAACAACACAATATTCTGTTTATTACTTTCCAGTGTTCCTTCATGAAAATAACTAATTGGTATGAAACAAAACTTCCAAGGCTGAAATGGCAAGAAACAGTGAATGCTAAGTATAAAAGTACAGGAAGTGAGTGTGCCGAAAGCTAGGGAGCCATCGTGAATGGCCAGCACACAGGACAAGCTTCTGATTTAGTCGTTGCCACCTTTGCACTCACAAAGGACTTTCAGAAAACAACACCCACTTTCATGGAGTAAATAAATTTGAAAATGCTCTTGTGCTGGAATTGAATTGCAAAGACTGTGGTTTAGTTCAATGACAGAGAAGCTGACAATGGTGCTTCATGCACATTACCACAGCTCAGCCCTCAGAAAACTGAGGTAGGAGGATGGCAGGTTCAAGACCAGATTGGTCTACATAGCAAGACCTTGTCCGAGAGAGAGAAAAGAGAGAGGAGAAGGAAAAAGAAAATGGTGAAGGAGGACAGAGAATATGTGTGTGTAAAAGAGAGAAAAGATAGATTGATAGATGATAGAGAGAGAGAGATAGAGATAGATGATTAGATAGATAGATAGATAGATAGATAGATAGATAGATAGATAGAAGATATTTTCTCATCCTAAGCATAGGCATAAACATCTCTCTTGGCCAATCATTACTGGGGGTCAATAGGTAGGTGAGGAGAGCAAAAATCTAGAGAAACAAGTTGTTTATTTCTAGAAACCAAATTGAACTGGAGAAAGAGCATCCCTGGAGGGTTCTTGGTCTCATTCATAAAAGAATTAAAGAATGGGCCCAAATGGAAGCTTTGGGACAATTTTATTCAAATTTAAAGAAAAATCTTCAAGGAAGGCAAGTTTGTAATCTCAGCAGCTGCCCTGAGGAGGAGAATGCGAGGGAGAAGGAAAGAAAGTTATGAAGCCATGCAGGTCTAAAGCCTGCATGGACGTCAGACACAAGGCTGACTGGCAGCTGCTGTCACACGCCTGGGAGAAGGAGGCTTCAGAGAAAAAAGTAAAGAAATACAAGATGCTAGGGTGGCCCAAAGTGCTAAAGAAAGCATGTTTAGAAAGGGATATTAAGAAGAAAAGAAGAGATTATGCTTCTCTGAGTTCTTCAGAAAAATGGGCAGACTTTCAGAGACCTACATGTGTGTGGCCGGGTTCAGAAGCACTGCACCAGGAGGTAGGACTTTGGGCAGGAAAAGTTTACTCTATCATTAACAGCCTATGTACTTCACCCGTCTACTTAGCCCGACTTAAGGTGAACGAACATTCCTATGACCCGGTAATTGACCTGTGAATCTGGATATGTGGGTCTGACAACAGATAGACCAGAGACTTTATAATCTATCTTGGTTAATCTTGTGGGGGTATTTGCTACTCTAACATGTTAATTACTGGGTTTCTTGAATGTCATAGTTCAACCAAAATGAAGCAGCTTTACACAATGCTGTGGCCAAGGCTATCTGATGATACATGGAGTGAGAAGGAAGCCAGAGATTCAGTGAAGACCCTAGGAAGTTAGAGGTGCCATGTATTTGGAACTTCTGCTAAAAAAAGTTGTAGGTAGCGAGCAGAGCCAGCCCATGAAAGGGGTCATGTGGGCTGTAACCAGCAAGGTAGAGCTTACAAGTCCATCAGAGCTTACATTCCACAACAAGCCAGACATGGTACAAGATTTAATGTTTGCCCTGTTAACTTCTGGTCTTGCTTTGGTTTCCTGTCTCCTGTCCCTACCCCTGTCCCTCCCTTTTGGAATTAGGAGGATTGCCATGTGCCTCTCCAAGCACCATAGAGTGCAATTATGTTAATTTTTCTCTTGAATTGTAAAGAATCTTCGAAGATAAGATGTACCTTGATTCACAGAGGAGACTTTGGACTTAGACTCTTGAAAGAATGATTTTGTTAACACTTTTGGAACTCTTACAGATGGAATGAATGCTTTTTTTCCATATGAGGTGAGTCTAAGCCTTTGGAGAGGGTGGGTGCAAGGGGTAGAATGTTTTGGTTGGGAGTGAACTGTCCCCAGAAGAGAAGTTAAGGTGGTAGAGCTTGGTTTCAAACTGTGAATCCAACCATTGAGATGTGAGTAAATCATGAGAGCTCTGATCTACTTAGTGGCTTGAACCATTGATAGATTCATAACTTGAAAGCATTACTAGGAAATGTTGGAGATTTTAAATGATGAAGCCTTAAGGAAGCATAAGATTGGGGCCATGCCCTTGATCACTGTCTGTCTATCGGTACTTACTGGCCACCGTGTGGTGGGAAACTCTTCTCAGGTGGACTCTCTTTACCAGAGGCCTACAACAGTTATAGGAAACCATAGACTGAACTGTCTGAAACCATGAGCCAAAATAAGCCTTTCCTCACCTAAGTTGATTTTTAAAGGCGATTTTCAGTATTTTGTTGTATTTTTGTATATACCTAAAGATACATTAAAGGAGTATTTTAAATTGATTCATGAAAATACTGTGGATTTTCACATATCTAATCTTATTTTTACATATTTAGGGGCACGTTATTGTCAGTATCCAGATATGTAACCATGGTTCATGCCTTCTGTACGTCTCTGCCAGTTGAGTTGATAACTTTCCTTTTAAATTAATTACTTTACATTAATCTCAATTCATTTTATTCATCTTGATTCGTTATATGCCAAATAATTTAGGATCAGAAGGATCAGTTGCAGTTGTCACATTTAATTTTTATTTGAGCAGGCAATTTAAGATTATAGTATCGAACTAAGCCCCACGGGTATTAAAAATATATTAAAAATTGGCAGAATGACTGACTTCGTACAGTTTGGTCATGGGCCATTTCATTATAATGCTAGATTGTAAATTCCAAGAGAAATGTGGAAGTCTACCACCTTTTCAGAGTGTCTTTACACCCTTACTCTTCTTATCTCATATTACTATCAGAGAGAAAAAAAGAGGAAGGAGGAACTCCATGCAAGAATACTCACCCCTCATGCTCTGCAATCATAATGATGCAACAAACAGAAGATGAGCAGAGAGAGAGAGAGAGCAAGAGAGAAATGGAACCACTGAGTGCCAGCAGGCAGGCACAACGAAAAGGAAGAATAGGGATAGCTAAGTGGCAAATCACAATTGCCATAACATCTAGGGTTGACTCAGACCTTAGTTAGAGCTAGCATCTCCAGGTAGTGAAGACGGCACAAAGAACTATTTGATTCAGTTGTTTTGATGCTTCTGTTGAAGGACCATATGGACTGAACTCAAAATGAAGAGTAACTTGGTGAAAACCTATTGTGTTCCCCTAGGACTAAGAGCCATCTTTTAAATTAGTAAATTGTTAAATTAGTATATTCGTTCTATCATGTTTTGGGTACTTTAAGCCATTGGACTGAAATTAGCTAGAATCAGTAAGAAGGAAAGTTTATAAGCATCAAGACATATTTATCCAGCTCTTGAGTATAATGAGAACTTATTTGATCTAGTCATTCTACTTCAGATTCCTGGGTTTTTAATTTGCATATTTAAATTATAACATTGCTTTTCCATATTTCTATGATGTTTTTCTAGTAGCAGTCTACACTTTACCTGCATAACAAAGAAAGTCATTTTAAAGATTTTGATCATTCACTCTGTGGCCAGTGACTCACAGCATCTAAAACATAGCGCTGAATTAAATGAATAAACAATTACTAACTTTACTTTTGTTTGACATAAATATTCTTGTACAATCTTTCCAGTAGCAAAGAAAATTTTCTTAACAGTCCAAACTATGCTATTCATTATGAATTTTTTGCATATTTCAATGGTTAGGTGAAGGATAAGCATGAGAAAGTAAATATGATTATGAATTTCTATTTATAATTTAGCTAGAGAATCCTTTTTGTTGTTAGACCTTTGAAAATCTTCTTTAAATCGTTTTGTTTCTTAATTTAAAACCACACTCAAAGAAATTTACATTTTCTAAGTTCTTATTTTCAGTAAACATACTATATAAACCTTTCCTTATGGTAGGAAGTCCTTGTCTCAACAGCCATTATTTACATGAACTAATTGTGCAGCTGAAAATAGGTATGAGAAAAATCATCTTGACATTGCTTTGGCCCTGAAGGTATTTTCTGGAAATAATTTTTAAATACATTCTTGCTATGCCTAGCTGTCAAACACATTTAATCAAAAAGTAGAGGGCAGAGAAAGAAGCAGGTTCATTCAGAAGTGGTTATTTCATCTTCGTTTCCTTCACACTTTCAGCCTTTTTTCCTCAAGCTACCCACCAACACTGGCTGGAAAAATAGACTGAGGTTGACAGTTATATACTATTCTGAGTAATAAACTTAGCATTGAACCTTTATTCTTCATCTTCAAAGACTTGGTAAACATTAAATAATTAATCCTCAAAACACATTTGAGAAGTAGCATACATTATCATCACCATCGCAAAAGTAGAGGCTCTCTGAAATTAAATAAGTTGCCTACGGCTACGCAAGAAGCTCTTGTCAGAGGTGGGGCAAGGTTCTCCTTCACTTTCTCATTTTAAGACCTAATCTCATCCCCTCCGATCCACTATAAATCCAGGTCCCCGTTCTCTATTCCTTTTGTTGAAGCAACAGTGGGCCAGTAGAATTTGTGGATTTACAGTCATAAATTTGGATGTATGTCACTCAGTTTTAGTAGGAAATTCAGTTTTAGTAACCAGCATAGCCATTTCTCTACCTTTTTGAAACAAGGTTTCTCATTGAGCCTCGAGCTCACTGATTCAGCTACACAGCCTGGACGGCAAACCCCAGATATATTCCCTGTCTCTGCAATCTCAGCATTTGGGATACAAGCATGTATCACCACACCTGGATTTTAATGTGAGGATCTGAACTTGCACCCTTGAACTTGCTTGCTTCGGAAACACTGAGCCATCTCCCAAGCCCTGGATTTCACCTTTAGGAAAAGATCAAATGAGGATGCTTAGGAAAATGTATGACAGATTTTTTGTAAAGAGAAGCTGATGTCCGCTGAAGAAATAAATGATACATTTTAAAACAACAAGCATCTCCGTTAGCACTTGTTGAACACTCAGTTCTTGCTAAGAAATGTTTGTGTCAAAGAATTAATCACATTCTGAATCCCATGGGCTCAAACAATATCCCTATTAATATTCATTTTTAAGTGCTGCACTTGTACTTGCTAATCCGTTTCCCAAATGAAGGGCAGGTCATTCTTCCTAGAGTCTCTATGCTAAATACCTCAGAGCACGTATGCGTTATTCTCACAAAGTTAAGAAGCTCTACGAGACAGAACCCTGCTTCCACTTATCACAGAATTAACTGAATTTTACCCTCATCAGGTCCAGCTGATAAACAGCCTTTGGTGAGCTGAACTCATGTCGCTTGTCTACTAATTGGCCAGTTATATTCATTTGCTGTTGCTGAGCCTCCAAACAAATTAAGGTTAATTGGAACCAGGAATGGATCAGCAACCTTAGTACACAATCTGTTTAGTAGTTCTCTTCAACTCATTACTGCTTGCTTTTTCAGTTCATGTTAGTTCCTTGCACAAATTGTAGCACATTTTCCCTCTCTCACTTTCTCTATCTATATCTCTATTTCTATCACCCTCTTTTTCCATTTTATTAAATATATTTTATTAAAAATATTTTGAAAGAGTAATTATGGGGGGTCAAGTGGCACATCACAATACATGAATACACAGAATCGACAGACATGACACCCAAGATATAGCTCATGATTGTTGATCTTATTTGAGTTTTCAAAACATATCTTTATGTCTCACCTAGGTCTTTGTTATTTTGAATGTCCCCTCATAGAACCAGGACCTGAAAATATCCTCAGCCTATCAACTGATCTAGGTCTCTAACGCATTTGGTATAAATCCAGTTTATCTCACATAGTAAAGAATGACATTTTCCCAAGGTTAGGATTCATTGCACGCTGGTTCCTTTGGCTTCATAACTGAGTGACTTTCAGCCGTGCATGAGGCTTCCATAGTGCTGCAGCTGGCATTCATTGCGCATGTAGTTATGGCAAGCAAAAGTAAAATAGTTCTCATGCTTTGCTTTACTGTCCCAACGAACAAGTTTTATCCATGTTTCACAAGGCTGAAAAAATCTTCCTGAATGAACCTCACTGCAAAGTCCTTACTATGAACTTAACCAATTATATTCAGAAAATAGAACCTAATTGAAGTATCTGTTTTCTGTCAGCTCCAGCTATGGATTAAAATCAGAGCTTAGAAGAATAGCTTCTTCCTTAGCTTATGGATTGGGTGTGCTTCTCACTGAGGCCTTAGAGACAAGGAAGATTGGGAGTGAATATCAATTCCGACTACATTTTACTACTATAAAGTTTTCTATTCATGTAACAATAAAGATTGTTTTAGTGGTCTCAGAGTGAAATTTTCCTAAGTCAGTGTACTGTTTGCTATTCTTTCTCTTTCATTTTTAATAATTTTATTGTTTTGTGTATTTCCTGTAATACATCTTAATCAAATTTAGACCTCACTCCCCCCTTCCTGGCCACCATACCCTACCACCACCAAATTTCAAGTATTTTGGCATATATGTTAAGTCCTACTTGGTAAAGCATTTCTATTCAGGTGTTCTTCGGTACAAGTTCATCCACTGGAGTCTAGTCAGCTTATCTAGAGTCACTCCCTTATAGATCTACTCTCTCTCACCTCACAGTAATCATTTGCCAAAAGTTCCTTAGCTAGAGTTGGGGCCTGCTGCCAATTTCCCCACTCTATTTTGAGTTTCTGTCAGTTAAGTCAACTTCGGTCTTATGCATGCTGTCAGCTATAAGTTCACATGAACAAGTTTCCAGTGGCCTGAAACTGTGTCCTTATGTTCATACACCAACCCTGGCTCTTAAAATCTTTCAGTCCCTTCTTCCCCAATGGTCCCTGAGCCATGGGTGCGTGAGGTTTAATATAGCAGTCTTATGCAGGGACAAACACTCTCCAGCCTCGTATGCTCTAAAATTTAGCCAGTTTGGGCCTTCTGTGTTTACTGCACTCTATTGTATGAGGAAGCTTTGCTGGTAAGAGTTGAGGGATGTGTTAGAATTTTCTCTACGGTTCTGCTGTGTTCCAGTAGCCTTAAGTAGAGAAGATCCACTGTAGATGTGTCTCTTAGGGCTGGGCATATTCTCTGTGTGTGACCAGTTGTGGAACACTAAGGTGGCCTCCATCTGTTTCAAAAAACTTCTTTGATGAGTGGTGTACATTTGTCTGTAAATATAAGGATTCATATTTAGCATACAATAAGAAAATTTCATTTATCTAGAGACATGATAGAGAGAAGTTATTTTCTGACATCTATGACCATTCCAGTCATGTGAATTTGACTATATTTATAGTTCCACTCATGAGTTCCTTCCTATTGAGAGGGCTTCTAAGTCCATTACAGAGCTCTTGATCACCCTCTAGATAACAGTACCACTACTGCACCAGTAGAGGGAGTTTGTTATGCCAGTCATCGTGGTTATTAGGATTTGGAGCTGGCCTAGGGTATTGATTTTCTCCCTCAGCAGCTTACATAGTATCCTCTAGAACTATGATAGCTAGTTTCACGGAGGAGGCTCCCAGATCAGTTCCAGTTCCTTTGCTCCAAGTCCCATGAACAAAGTCTTCAGCAGTGTGGTCTTACCTTCAAGTTCTGGGAAGTAATCAAGGGCTGGGGCAATAGCTTGTGTTATTTGGGGAGACTCTTGAACTACTCTGAACAAGCACTCAAAGGGAGGTTTCTTCTGCCTAGCACCATGGTCCTTGTTATATAGTATTTAGGCATACAAATGCACTAATGTTCACAAACTGTGTGTGTATTTTTAATGGATGCATTGAGTTAGTACATTTCCCTATGGCTTTTTATACCATTCAAGATTTATTTATCTCTCCTCTCTCGCTGTCTAACCTTCCTCCTCCCTCCCCACTTTGAGTGCCTCTATTTTCCCATTACCCCTTGATAATACCTGTCTCCTAGTACTCCCCTCCCTTGAGTTCTTTCTTCTTCGTTCCCTTCACCCCTAGAGTTCCCTGGCCAACCTTCGTTCCTCCCTTTCCAGTTGAATATCCCCATCGCCCCCACTTCTCCTGGGTAACATCTGTTCCGTACAATCACTCCCTTTCATGTTCTTTCTTTCCCTTTACCTGGGAGAGAAAATAAATGACCCAATAAAAAGATGGTCTAAGGACTTGAACAGAAGGTTCTCAAATGAAGAAATAAAAATGCCTAAGAAACACCTTAAAAAGTGTTCAGCATCCTTAGTGACGTGAGAAATGCTGATCAAAACCACTTTAAGATTCCATCTTACCTCAGCCACCCTTGCTAAAATCAAGACAACAAAAGACACCAACTCCTGGCAAGGATGTGGAGAAAGGGGAGCGCTCATTCACTGGTGTTGGGGGTGCAAACTTGTGCAACCACTAGGGAAAGCAGTGTGGAGAACTCTTTTCATTGTCCTCCTTGCAAAGAAAGGGCAAGTGCATGTAACAGTGACTCTCATTGTGTCTTAAGGCTCCCTAGCCACACAGGGGAGGAGGATGACAGCATCACAATGAAACTCATCAGAACACTGCTCTGCTTTCTCCCTATTAATGTCTATCTACATCTATCAGCATTATCTCTTCCTAAACTCATCTTTTCAAACTACTCAGCCTTTTATCCTTGCAAGGCATTAAATGAGTAATTATGTAGGTTAAACTTGTGTTTTCTGCCTTTAACCATCTCTCTTTCCACTGGGCCCTGGTGTACTAATGACAGTAAATCCAGAAGTAATAGAGTAATTGTTGCCACACAGAGTTTTTATTTTGTTAGGGTTGGGGGCAGAGAGGGAGAATGGACACATGAGTGTCATGGCACATATGGCAGTCAGAGGACAACCTGTAAGTCAGTTTTCTTTTGTCATGTGGACTCTGAGGACTGAACTCAGGTCACCAGGTTTGCATGGCAAGTACTTTTATCCCCAGTGTGATCTCATCAACCCCAGTTAAGTTTCTTACATAAATATTTTCAATGTATTTTTATGGCATAAAACAGTTGCAAATATCAAGCAGCTTTGCTTATTTATTTTTTAATATATTAATCATCTTTTTGGTCTGTCAACATAATTATGCATGCATTTAAATTTTATTGTGCTAAAGTTATTAAAATATTCAGAGAAATAATGATTAATTTGTGAAAAAATGTAAAGTTCATAAGGTTTCTGACCACTTTAGAACATGACTCTTAATATTCAGTGTAAACATGAACTGGAATTCTTACTAAAATTACTGCAGTCTTTGAACATTATCTCCAAGGTCTAGGATCTGTTTAGCAATATGAAATTTTGGCTACATTTGAGATATTTATAAAGATGTTACATATTTTTAATTAATAGTACATTAGCATAATTAAGTTATAAATACATACTTCTCTTAAAATTTTTACACTAAATTTCATGCATTTGTGTTTCACATCTGGTGAATTTGGTCATCTGTATATATCCATAAAATCTGAGCATGGCCATCATTTTGACATTTCCTTGGTCCCACTTTAATTCTTCCTTTCCCCTCCTCGACAACTCTGTCCATCTTAAGCATTCACTGATTTGCTTTCTTGTCACTGTTAGTTCTAGATTTTATATAAGTTGAATTTTATATGTGTAAGAGGAGTTATGGAGTCAGGAAAGAGAGATATCTGGCTCTTTTAATTAGAATAATAATCGAGATTAATTCATGTTTGTTTCTGGCTTCTATTCCATAGTTCATTCTTCCTATCCTATGGAATGTTTTCTGCTTACGTTGCTGACAGATTTTTGAATTGTTTCCAGCTTTTAACCATGGTATAAATATTCATACACAGGTCTTCACAAATATGTAAGCTTTCATTCCTCTGGAGTAAGTATCAGATAGGCATAGCTGTAATGGTAGTAACATATGCTGTTTTTAACAGAATGGTCAACTGGTTTCAAAATTGTCAGCCCATTTTAAATCTCCAATCCGAGTCTATGAGGGTTCCAATAGCTTCCCATCCTTACTAACACTTGGTGTGATCGATCATGTAAACATTGTTTCTGATTCTAACAGGCATGCAAGGGTGTCCACTTGTGGTTTCTATTTGTGTTTCGCTAGGGCTAAGCTATGCTATCTCCTCACGTACTTATTTCCTGTCTGGATAAGTGTCTTCACTGAGTAATTGCTTAAATGAAGCTATAAACTGTCACCTGTTAAACATTTATCAAAATATTTTCTATAATTTCTAGTTTGATGGTATTTTCATTGGAAATGAAATTTGGGATTTGTCAACAGCTGTCTTGCTTCTCCTCTAATGGTCATCTGTATCATCCTGGACCACTTCTGATTGAGATTTCTCATCATTATGTTTATGACTACCCTGCTTATTAGTAGATTCAGCAGTTTGGTGATTGGATAGGAGATATTGTGAATTCTACATTTACTACACCAAATATGTATGTATTCCTATAGAATTGTTAATCTTCTTTGTAGAAAGTCACTAAGTTACCTGAAAAAGAATTGAATTGTTTACTAGGTATTGCTTCAAGTTTTGTTGGCAGAACAAGGCTTTAATCTGGGATGACTACTAATGTCTAGTACAGACTTTAATCTCAGGAGCCCCACTACCAATGCAGGAAACATTTTAGTAATCCCTACCATGCTCTGTGAAATTACATGTTAGACATTCTTTTTAATTTTTTTAAAGAAAATTTAATTTATTTTTAATGTATGTGTATATCTGCATGCAAGTGCACCTATGTCATGCAATACTTGTGGAGGCTAGAAGAGGTCATCAGATTCCCTGAAACTGGAGTTACACATGTTTGCAAGCCACCATGTGGTATTTGAACTTTGCAGCCAATGTTTTTATCCATTGAGCCATCTCTCCAGCCGATGTTAGACTTTCTTGCCTGGCTCTTGTTAATAGCATTGCTCTCTATGTGAGTTATAAGGATTAGTCTCTAATTTAGTTCTTGCACAAGACTTTTCTTAGTTTTGAATTGTTTCTTTATGCATTGCGCTGATCACAACTCAACTGAGAACGCCAAGAGTCCCTCCTTCCACAAAAGAATCTGGTTTTCTAGGTATCTCTCCCTCTTCTGTCTGCTCTGTAAACCTTAGGGGTTTTCATTTCCTAGAACTCCCAACCTCTACTTCCTAAGCTATGGAAGTTTCAATGATGTTCCTTCTCTGTTTCACTCTGGAAGTTTTTTCCAGAAGTAAGTTGGAACAATTAAAAGTTTGCTATTTTTCATCTTAAGGATCACAGTCTTTCATTGCCTAAGGTCCAGTTTCTTGAGAACTAGAGTTATATATCTTTTGTCTGTCTTTTGCTTCTTCAAGCAGGAAAATATTTCTCATTCTTGCTAGTAAGGTGTCCATTAAACTTTTAAAATCTATTTAAAGTTGTTTTAATCATAAATCAAATAACTGTTTAGCAATGAATTTAAAGATAGATTTTTGTTAATGTATTTCATCCAATTTACAATTCTATTTAAACTATAAATCATTTGCAACATTTTATAATAATCTAACTATGTCTCTGAGCACTACCCCAAAGCAGACATATGTAAAAGCACAACACTGAGATATGAAGGAATTTTAGAACTTAATGGTATCCTGAGCCCTTAAGATGGCTGTGTAGGGGCCATTTTCAGGGAAATTTGAAACATCTGTCTAAATGTGCATTAAATAAAAAGCTTGGCAAAACTTCTTATAACAAGGAGAAATTTCACACATTTTAAGTGTTTCTTTTTTATTATAAATTGTACTTAAAATACATCAAAGTTAAAACCATAATTATTTCAGAAAGTAAATTTATATTCTTACTTTCAAATTAAATTTTGATTGCTGTTTTAATTTCTTCCTAAATTTTTTAAATTTTAGGGAATTTACAATAATAAATCCTTCCAACTAAGTAGAGAACAAACATAACCAAAAATACACAGATAATCATTTCTCTAACATAACAAAGTAGTAATATAATGTGTTTATTTAGCTCATCATATTATTTAGAAACAACATTTACCCAATTAAAAAACAATGGAGGTGACTCCAAGAAAGGTAGAATTTTTATGCCTGTAAAATGAGATTGCATAGTCACTAGAGACATATGTGGTCCAGGGCTTCCTTTGATTCCTTCACTTATTCAAAGAAAAAACTAAAATATGCAGGAACCCATACAGCCACCATATTTACAAAGTGCTTCATGTTACAATCCTCATTGCCTATATTCATTAGAGATTCATCAAGTTAGTCCAAGTTAGATTCTGACTTGAATCTTCACTTATTTTTCCAGCTTAATATCCTTCTAAATTTTAATTCTGGGTTATCTCTTTTATGGTACTTTATTGTCTGCTAGCCTGTTTCTGAAGACAGCACAATGCTACTCCCTTGAGTACCTCACGCAAAGCTTCCAAATTTTAAATTTTACAAACTGAACTGTGCAAATAGAATTCTATCTTCCTTTTTTATGGCCTACCAGAGCCAAAGATTTTATCTATATATTTTGAATTATTTCCCACTGGATTTTGGCTTTGTCAGAGCCAAGAGTTCTATACTAAAATCATATAGATAATTTATAACTCTTCTCAATAATAACCAGATCAAAGCTATATAATAATAACCAGATATCAAAGCTATACTTCAAAGTAAATAAACGTTATAGCCTAAGAAATACCATTGTTTGTAATTGTATAGTTGACTACATATATATATATGTATTTTTATTAAAGAATCATAATGATCTTTTATGTAAAGTATTGTTTCAACTCTAGTCAATATTGTACAAAAATACTAATTTTTAAAGTAGCAACGTTTTCCAGTTATGAACAAACATCACTGAAAATGAGTATTAATTTTCTTCTCGCTCAACAGGATTCTTTGCATCTGAACTGCACTAAATGTGAGCTGATAGAATTAATAAGGCCCTGTGTTTAGTGTAGGTAGGAAAATTGCACAGCGTATTTGCTAATGTGCTTCAGTTCTTTCATATTTACTCTTTGCCTTTGCCTAAACACATCACGAAATTTTCATGAGATTTGTGCAAGATGACAGAATAGTGGAAAGTGATAGAAATCTATAGATTGGGTCTCTCAGAGAATAACTCCAGTTCTAAAGGTGACTCAGACAACATTCTTTTGCAGCTGTGGCAGGACAGACACATGAGTGTGTGTACAGGTGCATGTGCCCTGTACACACACGCACATATGCAGGTAAGAAGTTGACAGCTGGTGCTCTCATAGTCTACATTTTTATTTTTTGAGACAAGGTTTCTCACTGAACTTGGAATCTATTGATTGGTTATGCTGGATAACCTGAAAACTCTAGGGATATGTCTCTTTTTGTTTTCCTACAGCTTTTATGTGGATATTGGATCCAGACTCAGGATCAAAACTGAGCTGTCTCTCCATTCCTCTTATTATTGTTAATTATAGATTCAATTAATAATGTAGAAACCACTAAAAACTACAAACTAGATTATCTTCAGTATTTCCTAATAATGGGTACAATCATTTTTTACTGCTTTAAAATATCCACAAAACCACCACAAAAAGGTACTGATTCATATTTTGATGGTTTTGTAATATAATGGGATTGCAGACATTTTCAAAAAGTATACATGCCTAAAGTCATTTCTGAGAAGTGATCTTGTATAGAAAAAACATTTCTAGGTAATTCCTAAAGAGGCAGCATTGCCATACCAAGTGTGCTATGTTTCTGGTGTACCTGCTTCCAAGGAAGAAAGTGCTTTTTTATTTGTATTCAATGTCGTTTAGAAACATCTGAAGTAATACTATCCAGAAGTGATTAGACTATCATGTCATTGTCTCTACCACATGTAAAAGTATCTTCATTTTTCTCTTGGTGCTCAGGAGAGTGAATAAAGTATTTCTCTACTCCTCTTCCAGGTAGTCATCCCTCATCCCAATTCCCAGTCTAGTTCTAGCCTAGAAGCCTCTCTGGAAGTCCAGTTCTGAGTACACCTTCACCATAAATGTTGCATATCTGTTCCTTCAAAAGTGTAGCCTAGACAGAGTCATATGTCTAATGTTCATCATCAAAAACTCTGGAAACATGTCAGATTAGTCTAATCACATCACACCCTGTTCTCCAACAAATCATGCTAATACCTATTCACTTTTTGAACAGTGTTTGAACACTAATAGTGTTCCAGATTCCCTTCATTACTACTAACAAGTGGTACTTTGAGCAATGCTCAGCAGAACCCGGTGATGGTCTCTTCCCTTCTTGGATATCCTCACCCTCCAGTAAGCTTCATACTATGTCTATAACACAAATGTCACATATCCCATACCCTTTAGAAAGAGTACACATGCTTATATTTCAGAATCCACTTGCATGTTCTCTTGTCTAGCTCCATTAGAATCAAAATAAGTCACTCAGTCATCTTTGTTGTAATCATTGCTTGGACTATAGAAAAGTTCTTGAAGAAAATTTTATGTGATTTTTCTTATGTAGTTTAGATATTATGGAAGCATCTTATATCACAGAGGAATCTAGCACAAGGATCATTTAAAAATTCACACTGCGGGACATCTGGGTCAACAAACATGACTAAACAGGCCTTAATATAGATGACAGAATGCATGGGTGGTATATGGTAGTATAGCTATGAAGGGGTCTAAAGATGATTAAGAGATATTATATGAAGTGCATAAAATTTAATCAAAATATACGTTGAGGAAAATAATTCTCCACTACTAATTTTTGTAACTAATAGTCTGTGCACTACTTGAATTTGAACATGAGTGAGGTGCTGAAATGTTTTGGCTGGGGTTTCTCAGCTTCAGCAGTATTGACATTTTTGGTCAGATTCTTTGCTGTGGTGCGGAAACATACTTTCCCATGTATTGTACGATGTTTAACAGTTCATGAAGTTCCTTATCCCCATTAAATTACAGTCACACCCCTAACTGGTCATAAGCTCTCCAAAACTGGTGCTAATCATAAATGTCTGTAGATATTAACAAATGCCCCTATAGGCAAAACCACCCCCAGTTCAAAGCTACTGGTTAACATATTCCCAAATTCACCAGATTTCCAGGATTTCCTTTTTGTTAGATATCCAAATAAACATCTATAAACACCCTCAGCTCTTATCCAATTATATGTTGGGATTTGCTGGTTATGGACCTTTAATTCTTCCTGATTCTATATATGCTGCAGCATGCCCTCCACTAACATCTACTCCTATACTTGTTAACACTAACTATTCATTCTTACAAAAATACTACTAAGACTAATATGTGCAATTTATATGATGCAGCATTGATGAGTATAACTACATTAAAGGCAATGAATAATTTTATACTCAAAATTAATCTCACTCTATATGGAGAACGATGGCCTCCTCTCTATGCTGGAAAGTTCTGTGTCACTTTCTGTGCTTCTCCACAATTCTGTCACCAAAGGTTCCCCTTAATAACAAGCCAGGCTCATCTCTTCTCCTCTCTCTTTTTTCTTCATCTTTACCCATCTTCATTTCACGAACTCAACAATCTGCATCTGAGTAGAATAACTATGCTTTGATGCTTTTCACATACCTCCATTTCAGTCTACAACCAGTGGAATCTGTTGTGTTAGATCAAAAAGGGCCCTTTGGACCTGTCAAGTAATTTTTTTTAATATTAAGGCTAATTGACTAGCAGATGGAGTATGAGATGCTCTCACTATGTAAATACCATCTCCCCTATGAAATGTTGTAATATAACTCTCCACTTGACTGCCTCCTTCTTATTGCCCAAGTCCTATTTTAAGTCCTCTCTTCAGGGATATGTCCCTAATACTATGCTTATGTAATGAAGTAATTCCTCCTTTAGGCTGTTGTGCTTCAGAGCAAACAGTATTCTCTTCCACTATTCTTACAGGAATCCGTAATTGCTTGTGCATATTAGTGTCTGAATCTTCATTTCTGTGTTATTGATTTTTAAGCTCTCTTGAAGAAGGTATACGTTTGGGTTTTTCAACTGTGTTAAGTGCCACGGGGTCCATAAATGTCTTAGTTGTTAATTACAAAATGAGGAAATTAATGCTACAGAAGTATGCAGTGTTGATGAAAGATTGTTTTAAAATACATTCAAAGATTACACATAGACTTAAGACAGACATAGTGATTCAGAATCAACTTAAGGGCAACTTTGTCAGCAAGAATAGAGATAAACCAACCATCTGAAAACCTTTCATAAACAGCAGTGTAGGCACGCTTCTTAACTGCAAAGACTGTGATTATACTCTGTGCCCTTTTCCAGATGTACAAGGGATATGTCTACTCTGTGAAGGGAAATAATGATTCTTTAAAAAACATAAATGAGTAATAGTGTAAATAACTCCATATTTTATATATTGCTTCTGACAGCAACACGTAAAAGCCTCTCAGAATCTGAATGATGACCAAGAGAGAAAAAGAGGAAAAAGGGACGGTTCAGCCTTTGCAATTGCCCAGCAAGGAGCTGAGTCAGGCTGCACAGCAGCAGCAGGCTTCCCCAGGGCCAGAAGACACAACAGAAAATATGCAAAGTGGTCTTTGTTCAGACAGTTCAGTTGCTCCACTCTGCACTTAATCCTCCTCCCAGCAGTACTGCCAACATAAATATATGCATAAAAAGAACTTATTATAATTCCAACACCAAAAGTTTAGCAAAGACAATCTTCCCTATATACACAGAACAACGCACACATGTGCTGGGATACTCTTCACACACACAGCGCACACACAGATATCCCACCAGCCGAGATCGAGGCTCCACTTCTGCTGCATCCTCAGCATTAGGTATCATTTGTTCTCTTGATTTTATCCAGTGGTTTTGATTTGTGTTTCCCTAATTACTAAGGATGTTGAACAGACTTCAAGCTGTTTCTTAGCCATTTTTACTTCTCCATTTGAGAACTCTGTTCAGATTCTTAGCCCGTGCTTTATTGGGTTGTTTATTTTCTCGTTTCTTTGTTTATTGAGTTTTTTGTATATTCTGAATATCAACTTCTGTCACATGTGTAGCTGGTGAAGATTCTTTCACTCTGTGGGCTTCCTCCTAACTCAACTGATTGTTTTCTTTGCTGTAGAGACACTTTTTTAGTTTAATGAGGTCCCACTTGTCGATTTTTGACCAATTCCTAGGGACAAGTGTCCAATTTAGGCGGTCCTTTACTGCACGGCCCATATATTCTTATAACAGTTCCAACATTTCAGTTTCACACTAAGATCGCTGATTCGCTGGAGTTATCTTTGTTATTTGAAGATCTAGTTTTCCGGCGTCATTTGTTGAAGATGCCCTCTTTCCTCCAGTGTGTGTTCTTGGCACCTTTGTCAAAAACCAGGTTGCTGAAATTGGGTGCACTCATGTTTGAGTCTTCTATTTTGCGTCATTGACCTGTAGGTCGGTATTTATGTCAATGCTGTGCTGTTTTAAAGACTTGAGGTCTCCAATATAGTTTTAAATCTGGTATGGTAATCCTCCAGCAACCTTCTTTGTGCTCAGAATCGCTGTGGCTATCTGGGGTCTCCTGTGATTCTGTATGAATTTTAGAATTATTTTCTCTATTTCTGAGAAAAAAAAATGTCATGGAGATTTTGATTGGGATTTGATTGGATCTATAGATTGTTTTGAAAGGGTTGTCATTTTCACAAAATTAATTCTACAAATCCATGAGCATGGGAGGTCTTTCCATCTCCTTGTGTCTTCCTTTATCTCATCAAGGATTTAATTTTTTTTATTGTGTAGGTCTTTTTGGTCTTTGTTTTAGTTTCTGGGTTTTTTTTTTTTCCTTTTTAACATCCTTTCCACCGAAGATGAGGCCTATCCATAAAAGGTGGATAATTATTTTTTGTGGATAACAAATTGATAGATCTTGGGTTTTAACCCATTCAACCTATTTGTATCTTTTGACTACAGTGTTGACACCATTGAGTCATTATTGGAATTGTGGAGTGTGGATTGTTTATTCTCGATTTATTCTGTTTGTGTTCTTAGTCTTACTTTGTGTTTCAGTAATTATATCTTTCTTTGTTTTCTTTCTATAACCTCTTGAGTACAGTCATTTCTTTTTTCTGTCTTTTGTATGTCTTTGTGTATTCTCCATAAGACTGGTTTGGCTAAAAGGAATTCTTTCAGCCTGTTTGTATCCTGGAAAACTTTTCTTTCCCCTTTGACTTTGATAGACAGTTTTGCTGGGTAAATTATTCTGGGTTAACATTTATGGCTATTTAAAACTTGGAATACTTTGCTCCAGGCTGATCTTCTTTCATAGTTTGCAATGAAAGTCAGCTGTAATTTGGATGGGTTTTTCTTTATATGTAAATTGTTGTTTTTCTCTAGCAGTTTTCAGTACTCTCTCTTTGTTCTGTACATGTAGTATTTTTACTATGATATGCCAGGAAGAATTTCTGTTCTGGCGCTTTCTAATTTGTGTTCTGTGTGCTTCTTGAATTTGTAGAGATATGTCTTTTCATAATTTAGGAAGTCAATGCCACTGACCTGAGATTCTTCTTCCTCTACATCTATCATACATAAATTTGGTCTATTCACAATACCCCACATTTCCTACATGTTTCTTTCCTATGTTTCTCTAAATGTTTTCATAATCTTTACTTGATTGTTTAAATTCTTCAACTTTGTCTTCCAGTTTTGCTAATTTTCTTTCCATTTCTCTCATTCTGTTTGTGTGATTTTTGTCCTTTCTTTCAAATTGGTTTATTGAGATTTTTAGTTCTATCTTCACTTCAGCTTGAGTTTTCTTCGATATTTTTACATCTTTTTTTACATCTAAAACTGAATCCACGTTTCAAATTCTGAAATGGTTTTCTCAGTTCATTCAGCCATATATTCTTATTTTCTTGGCCTCAGTCAGTAATTTATTTTTATCCTCTTTGAGTGTGTTCTTTTAAAAGCTGTTGAATTCTTTGATCATTTTTATGATTGCTCCTTTAAATTCTGCATCCTGATGTTCCTCTGGGTAATTTTCATTGTAGTACCCTTCTATATGACTGGTAGCTTTTGGTGGGGACATAATATCTTGGTTTTTCATATTATTTGTGTTTTTGCTTTGTGACCTGGGCATATAGACTTCTTTGGTTGGTTGTGTGTTGCATATGAAATTCCATCCTGCTTTTATTTAGTTGAAGTTTGGTTCTGTTTATACTGTTAATATAGATAGTTTACTTTCTCATTGCTATGTATAGTTAGTTGGCTTGTGCTTTGGTTCCTAGCTTTTTATTTTTATTTTTTTATTTTTTTTTATTCCTGGGGTAGGATGGTTCCAGGCTGAATATACAAGAACTCTCCATCTGGGTGAAGGGGGCCTATGCCCAATTTGAGACTATGGGGATTCAGTTGCAGAGTTCTGGCAGTATAGTACATAGCTCTCATGTGAGAAGGAGGCCTAGGCCCAAGGTGGGGTTGGAAACAGTGTGGGGAGGATCTAACTAGCTAAGCACAGTAAAAGTGAGCTCTGGAGCACTGAGACTATAACTGGTCTTGGAGCAGGGCTATGAATACCTAGTGGCAGGTCTGACATACTAGGCTAGTCCTGAGGTCTCAAGCATGACAAGAGAGAAGTCCTAGATCCAAAATATGGGTTGGAGACAACAAGGGAAGCTCTAACTAGCTTAATATAGTAGGCATGATCCCTGGAGTAGTAACCATGATCTTATTTTTTAACTATAAAATAACTAAATAATTCTTAAAATTGTATTCTTGGCAGAGAGGCTGGAGAAAGCACTCAAATATCTGAATATATTCATCTGAGAACATACATTCTGCTGAACACTGTGTGTGTGTGTGTGTGTGTGTGTGTGTGAATCTATCACTCAAGAAGCAAATGTGACATCAAAACTATATTTAAAAAAATAGAAACCAAGCATTATATACAAAATGGTTTTCCTAACATAAACTTTCGAAACATGCAGCATTAATCTATGTTAATAAATATCTTAACAACTTGGCGATTTCTACTTCATCAGAGCTTAAGTACTAAGAAAATCCTTGCAGGTTTCTTCTGGAATCACATTTGTTTTTTGTTTTTTTGTTTTTATCTTTCACTTTGTTGTCACTTCATGAACACGTAAAAAGCTGTAAGGTAAGTGTACTCTTCACTTGGTATATAGTAGAATATATACAGCAAATGCTGTATATTATTAGTAATATATTTTACAGTATTTTATGCTTTTAAATTTTATTGTAATAAACATACCACTCTAATAATAAAAATTATGATATTTTCAAAGTATTTGCTTATTAGCATTTGAATTATTCTTTTAAACTTCAAACAAATAGTATCAAGTACCATAGTTAAAGAATAAAGAAGAAATACACATAACAGATTATAATACTAATCATATTTTCTATGCATACCCTTTGAGATATATCGGGCTCAAGATTCCTGAGGAGCAAAGTCATTTCTGTGAAATGACTACAGGATAATGTAATTTCTTATTTTTTTCTTCTACATGAGTATCTCAGTTTTTTAATCTTGTGTGTGTGTGTGTGTGTGTGTGTGTGCATGAGATCTGTGCATTTCCTTTGTGTGAGTGCCAAAACATGAGTGCCATGGTATGCACATGGAGGCCAGAACACAGCCTGGATGTATGCCACCCATCTACTGTAGAAGCCCCAATATTACAGACACAAGTTGCCACATCTGGATTTATGTGAGTTCTGAAGATATGAACTCAAGTCCTCATGTTTGCCTGGCAAGCACTTTATTCACTGAACCATCTTCAAAGCTCAAATAACTCGTTCTTAATAAATACAGGAATAGCAACATAATGATTGCATTGTATGTTAATAGTTAAAAGTTAGCTTTTATGAATTAAAGGTGATATTTTTCAGAAATACAGGACAGTGTTCCTAGATCAGTATTTGTAGGTAGAAATACACTTGGAAAAATATCTTGAATTTTTAAATATAATAATTGAGGTATTTTCTTTATTACTACTCATTCTTTAAGATTTTTTAAAATGATACTCCTCTGGGCACTAATTCTTTACATTTGCACATTGTACATCTTCCATACTATTTTAGATAAAACAAGTTAATACCACTCCTGAGTTGTCAAAAGCCCAAATTCTCTGTATTTATATATTTCGTGTTTATTACATTCATCCATCTATCCTCATTTAAAATCCATGTGTTGATGGGTTGGGATCTATACTGAAAAATATTTTAGGATTAGAAAGGTCCACTTCACTCTCTGATATATTCCTACACAAGATGGCCATTTGTTTCATGTTCTAGAATTGCTCAACATTCTTTACACAAATATTATCATATTTCAATTTAAGTTTTGTCAAAATCTTCCCTAAGAACAAGAAGAATGGAAGAAACTCACCCTGGGAAAATCCCTCAGAAAAGGAGAGTGAGCGCAAGCATCATAAGAGCCAGCAGGAGACCAGTGCTTCTTAAGCATCCATCATACATCTCAGGTGCATCTTTATACAACAGTTTTATAAATGTTGAAATAAACTCAGAAAAAAATCACTGAAGTTCAACCAGGGATCTAACTATCAATGGGTACTTGAGAATTTAATCTGTAACATCCATATTTTTCTTCACATTCTCTTTCCTCTGCTAGTAAATTTCATCTGGGATAAGAAAACAATTTAAAAATAGAACATAAATAAGTGATATTACTAAGAAAGCTGTAATTTGAATCATCCCCCAGCCCCAGTGCCAAGTATCTTAAATCTTTCTATACCTAGGCAATAGCTTTCTCTTGACTAAATTTACACAGAAAATCTTCATTAAGTTTCAAACTTAAATCTTCAGCTACATAAATCCTACAGATTTCCAGTACCCTGGTATCCAGCTCTATCAATCATGGCTTTTCTAAGGCATTTTAAAGGGATTCTAGACTTACATTCTAATTTTGTTGGCTAACAGTGAGGTATCTCTCGTCTATATATTGTCTCTTGTACTTAAGGCAGTATGATTTATTCATCAAGATTATTTGGTTTGCAAATAACAGCCATTGTCCCTGCTATCCTAAATAAAGCACAAATTTATTGAAGGATATTGAGGCCAGTCTCAGAATTAAGGCAAACACTAAATCTCCAAGCATGAAAATGACAAAATCAGAACAGTTCCTGGGACCTTAGCAGCAACACCTACCATATAGAGGCTCAGTTTCAACTATTTCTGTCTTTACATGATTCCACAAGAGTTTTCAAATACCTGAAATGTATATCCCAGGTGAGTCATAAGACTAAGGGTTGGGTCCTACAGTCACTTCCAGAGGACATAAGGTTTAACATGGATATGGCCCGATTTGAGTCTGATAGTCACTAATATGTCTTATACAGACACTGACAGTGTGAAGAGGCAATGCAATCAACTCATTCTCCTGGTTACATCTAGCAATTGTAAGATTTTACAGGCTTTATGAAAGAAAATTTATGGGGAACTAATCCAGAATAATCTGACTACTACAAATATCTACAAATTCATTCTAAAAGTAAGTTTATCTTTATAAAACCCAAATAAAAAATACATGATATTGAGGGCCTGGAGAGATGGTTCAGTGGTTAAGAGAACATCCTGTCCTCCTAGAAAATCTGAGTTCAGTTTCTAGCATCCATGTCAGTGGCTCACCAGTATCTCTAGCTCCAAGGGATGTAGGTTTTCTGGTCTTCCTGAGCACCTGCAGTCACCTGAATATTCCCATGATCACACACATTTATACATAATTAAAAATCAGATCTTTGGGGCTAGAGAGATGGTTCAGCAGTGAAGAGCACTGACTACTCACAGAGGATTGGGTTTCAGTTCCCAGCACCCATATGGTGGCTAACAACTATCTGTAACTTCAGTTCCAAGAGATCTAATGCCCTCTTCTGACCTCTGTTGGCATTGAATGACATGGTTGCATCTACATACATGCAGATAATACACTCATACAAATAAATAAATAAATAAATAAAGTGAATGAATAAATAAATACACAAAAATATAAGGAAGATTTTTAAAAAAAATAAGATCTTTAAAAAGCAAACTAAGGTTGGGTGTGAAGGCACATACCTTTAACCCTAACATTTGGGAGACAGAGGTGGGAGGAGGATCTCTGTGAATTCAAGACCAGCCTGGTCCACATAGTGAGTTCCAAGCTAGCCAGGGCTACATAATGAGACCCTACCTCAATTAATAATAAAATAATGATAATAATAATATTAAATAGTAGTAATAATAATAACATTGAAGTCACTGAAGAAAATATTATTCATTATTCATTCATTTAAAAGATTTGTAGGTATACAAGGTTTATCCTGGAGATAAATTTTATAGTTTAAAATAAGCAGAACCATTTCCATAAAAGTGGGAAATATAATTGAGGAGCTGGGTTTAGTACCAGTCTAGGTAGAAACTAGATCATCTGACATTTGAAACTCTTCTATATTGACTACAGCAATGTAGGTGTATATATAAATCTGAATTTTCTGTAAAATGTAAGCTAACACTTAGTATGAGAAGAATTCAGTACAGATAAACTTGAGTTAATGAGCATGAATTATAGGAACATGAAAGAGACAAGTTAATGGGCATGTTTGAATAAGTAGCTCAGGAAAAGTCAAGTCAGAACCTTCTGGAGGTCCAAATACCTGGATCTATCAATTCCATTATCTATGGTGTTCAGAACCACCTGTAAAGAAAGAAGTGGAGCAGGCTTTGGGACTAAGAAGTATAACATGGAGAACTGTTTCTGAATTCCCTGGCACTTAGCATTCATCGTTCTATAAGAAGACCTGAAACAAGCCCACAGAAAGGTCACTTTGAGAGCCTCAGTAGAAAAAAAAAGACAAATAAATAAAAAATTGAGAGGAATACTCATTAATAAAAACTAGAATGCTTCCAATAAATGAGTGGTACTCATAGCTACTTAAAGTTAGCAATAGTAATTCATAGGTACACTCCTTGGCAACCTTGGTAACCAGTGCTGGCGGAATTAGAGGCATAAAACCAAATGGAGCACAGGCCTCAGCAAAGGCTCCCCTCCATCTCCTCTGCCCTTGATCTTACTGTCTTCTTTGAGTATATCACTTTGTGAAAGAGCAGCCGTTATTTCACCTTACCAGCCATCTTTTCCCTTCTGTCTCAAAACCTACCATCACGACATAAACAAATTAATCTTTTCAGTCATAACTGCAGTTCAGCCCAGGTGCTATTCTATGAGACACTGTGTCCTGGAAACTTCATTTATGCTTTCAAATCTACCTTGTCCTGAGTTTATTGTGATTTGTTTTAATTCTCTCCCTTGCTTAGTGAACTCCAGCAGGACACAATATGTCTCATTCATATTTCTGGCAAATTAAGTGAAATTGAATGTCTGCATGTATGCAGGGTCAATGTGATAAAACTCTTTTTTCTGGATGGATGACTCAAAGCCTTGTAAACAAAAAGCACTGCAAATAATAATAATGATACCAAGAAAAAACGCCACAAGAATTATTCCTTTGAGTTATCAATAAATGAAAATGAAAGTCAGGAGATCATTAAAGAAGCCCCTAGGTAAATTAATTTGGGCAGACATAATTTAAAATAAAACTAGATGACCTCAAAAAATATTTAGGAAAGTGGAAAGTTTAAATATATCTAGTGAAAGAACAAAACAAAAATGATAGTATAAGGTGAATTTTGAAATTTTAAAAAAGATAACTCTGAATAACATGGCCAAAAGTACAAATAAAGGAAGCATACTCTGGCCATGGCTGATACATAAGCCACAGAATGGGAGAAAGATGATTTCAATATCTGGAACTCTTGAAATATTTATATCAAAACTACATAAGGACTCTTACAAATCAATGACAAATGACAAATGGTACAGCTAGCAAAGTGGGCAAATGACACCAGTAGGTACTGCATAAGGAGCACTGGCTCAGTCCAGTGGCCACGGCAAAAGAGTGACTTCATGTTGATCTTCCCCTTCTGTAACTTCCCACTGTCATCAGAGACCATCCCTTAATAATTAAGTCCTTGTCTCAGGCTTTGCTTTCAGAGATACTGAATTAAATGGGATGGAGTAAACAATACAGACACCAATGAAATGATGAGAATGGTTCTTGTTCTTGGGTAGAACAAAAGGAAAGCACAGCACAGTAGGTGTAAATTTCACCCCTCCAAGTTATGCCAAATCCCTGGGCACCTCTGACTCTATCTTGTTTGGAGAAATGTTTTATAGATATGGTTTAAGATCTTGAAATCAGGAAAAAAAAATTCAAAAAATTGGGCTACTCATGTGGACCTCAAGCAGAAGAAGAAACAGGAAGACAGAGACCAGCATCAAAATGATGTGGTAAAAGACAAAGAAGCCAGGGACTACCAGAATCTAGAAACAAAGCAGATGATTCCTAAAGCCTTAGAAGGGGACAAGGATCTACCTTATCTTAAAATTCTAGTCTTCTGAACTGTAAAAGGATACATTTCTGTTGTTTTAAATCTCTGCATTTTGCAAATTTTTACAGTATCCTCAGAAAACCAATAAACATGGATTTAGGTAGAATAAAATCAGAGGTAGAGGAGAAGGAAGAAGAATGTCCTTATCACCTGATCTAGCTGCTTAAAATCAAAACCAAGTGATCTGTGAGTTTCAAGTCTCTTGTCCTCTAAAAGAGATTTGGAGTTGACATTTGAGAGGAGACAGGGAGGAAGTAACTGAAAACAAAAGAAATGATTTTGGGAGACAACTACAAGCTCAGTGCAGGGAGGTATAAAGAATGAATTTATCATGTATGTATTATCCTCTGATGGGATTTAAAAACCAGAAGCAGAGATACAGATAAATAGAGAAAATTATCCCAATCTCTTGTCTGAGTCCAAGGGCTGGCCTCAAGATCCAAGAAGAGGAACTGGTAAGAAACATTCAGACTCTATGAAAAGGAAATGTATGATTTTAAAAGATCCTAGTAAGAATGCACAAATAAAATCTTCTTCCAAGTGCTGAGGACTTCCGGGTAGCACCTGGGTTAGAGAAACAAAGCAGAAACCCTACTAACAAGGCCCCTGTCTGCTGAAGGCAGATTAGCACAGAGAACTGCTGGGTGCAAGGAGAGCTCAGTCCAGCAGGAAGTCTAGGAAACTGAATTAACAGAGGAAGAACCAAAAGCCCCTTTCCTTGTGGCTTAACTGCTATCAGGGACTTCCGCTCAACTGCTCAATTCCATTAAGCCTCAGGATTTCTCCTTTCTCTTTCTCCTCTCCTGGGATTACAAACATTGTCATCACACCAAGCTTTTTTATTTGCATGTTTGGGACGTGATCGCAAGTATTTGTGCTTGCCTGGCATATTTTAATGACTACTGAGCCTCACACATTGCTCTTTATTTCCATTGTAAACAGTCAGAGAAATAAGATGGCATCCGCAGAAGAGGAAGTACAGGGAGTATCTTCACATGAACTTCGGGACACATATTCAGTTTTAGAATCACTATCCCTGGCTTATGGAGAAGAAAAATACAATATGAAGAATCCAACAACCCCAAATCATACAGTTAGTAAAAGTTAGAGGCAAGATTGAAATCCAAATTGGACTGATTCCCAGGCCACTGTTTTTCTTTGTTTCGTGATTGTCAGTGGTCCAGTGGCAATCATTCAATTATACTTATTTTTTAATTAGTATCCTTTGAGTTGCTCAAATGATCAAATGGTTATCTTTTTTTAAAAAAACTAGCTTCCTCGTTTCTGTTAACATTAACTTTTAAAGCATGAGTTAATAAATGTCTACTAACTAAAAAGGACTCTACTGGTCAAATGAAGTTAAACTGATAACAAAATTAAACATTGTGCTAATTTCCATGATCCTATAGCCCCGTGGATAGAGCAGGCTGTGATTTTCTACTCTCTCCATTATCTTGGTGGTTAGCTCGCCTTAACAAACATTTTGTCTCCAATCTGGATTGTGACTTTTTCAGAGGAAGATGGAAATATTGCAGTAAAGCTGTTATATGAGTTCTTGGCAGTAATTTTCATCAAAAATTTTAACAAGTTTTTTAGTAGGAGCAAGTCGAAAATAAACACTAGGAAAATGCATTGAGGAGAAATAAATTAATAAAATAAGATTTATTCCTGGCATGAAAGTATATGCCTTTAATCCCAGCACTTGGGAGGCAGAGGCAAGCCTAGGGGGACCCTGTCTCAAAAAAGACCAAAAAATAACTAAATAAAGATTTCTGTAGTGATATAGCATTTTTTTTTTTTTTTGCGCAGGAAGTCACTATTTCAAAGTTAAATCTAAATTTCAGGCAAAACATTCTATGCCATGATTGATATAGAACCCAAACAAGTTCAGTTTTGCTATGGTAAGAAATGTACAAATACTACATTGCACATGGTAGCCTCACTTTCCCATAGCATTTCTTGTGTTTGCCCCAGACACCTGATTAATATTGCTTTGCACAGAGACTAACTGTATTTTAAATTATTTACTGACCCAATAGGGAAGTTTATGACATAGAAAAGTTGAATCTTTCTGAAATTACAGTATGCTAAAATAGTCTAATCCACATCAATAATTTAATAATTAAGTTTAAGTAACTGCACTCCTTATTTTCTGAGTTAAATACCTTCCAGTATTCATTATGAATATCGTAAATATGTACACACAGAAAGTTAGGTGCTAAAAGCATTCTTCTATGTGTTAGACAAGTACCCTACAGCTTATGTAAACAGACCACTTAAGGCACCCCTTTTTCTCTCCATAGGTGAACACATATTTTATATGAGTTTATCTTCTGGCAAGAATCTGGTGCTTTTGCATACGGTCAGAATTTAGGCAGAAGTGCACTTTGCTCATTACAAAACAGGCAATTAAACCTTATATTTAACAGAAATCAATAAAATAAAATCACTCTATGGGTTTGAGAATATATCAGTAAATCAAATTAATTAAAAAGTACTCTGTAGGATTAAAAACTATGGTAAGCACTCAAGGAATCATTTGTCTCCTCACCTGTGCCTTCCAGGTTACTCCAGTGTGTACATGACCCTAGGCAAATAACAAACCTTTCTTTTGTTTAATCTTTTCAAATGCAAAATTGATTTCACAATTTATTAAAATGCTTAAACTACTTTAATAGATAATTGATGTGTGTTCCATATCTTCCAGTTACTGGGGGTTTAACTGTCAATATGACAAATCAGATTCAAGTTTCCTCCCACTGCAAATCTGCCCAGCTTGTGGCCCTTAACCATTCAAAAGATAATTCTTCTGGTCCTCATTTGCAACTTACTCATCATTTATTTCATAGTTAAAATAGAGGCTTTCTGAAAGCATCTTACTAAATAAATATCTACTCCGTCTCTTCTGCTTTCTAGCAAAATGGCACCTAAGGAATATCTCACACATGGTAGAATTACAATAGATGATTCCCGAGTAGAGGAATTAGTGCATTCCGGATATAAAATTCCTGTCATTGTGAAGTTAACTTCTATTAGGACTGTCTTTTCTACTGGAATAATTACTGTATGAGATCATCTACGATTAGTGCATGCAAAGGCCGTGCAAAAGAACCTAATGAACATCCTGTCTGCTAAGTATCGTGGTCCCACAAAGGTCAAGGCCTTTGCTTTTAGGACTGTTATTTCTGTAATTGGTTCCACTAGCAAAAGTAGACATGTAAAACTTAATATACTCCTGTAAGTCCTCATTCTTCTCAAATAACTTCTGACATTTAATAAGACTCTTAGTTATTCTTTTATAGAACATCATTGCCTTCAAATGTAGGTTGAAGATTATCTAACAGAAAGAAATTGTAATATGACTTAAGATGTCAGGGTTGAATTACACCCCATTTCATTTCTATGTGAAGTGAGGATCATTTTTCTCCCTAACTTCTGGAGAGTTAAAGGTTAAAAATATCTTTTCCAAAAATCTTATACATATATGATTATGCATTCTAATTTTTTAAAAGAAAAAGTTCAATAAGTAATTCACAATATCTAGTATATTCTTAAAAGAATTAATGACTTTAAATTAACTTAAATTACTTTTTTCTGCAACATGCTTACAATTTTTTTAAAAATTTAAAGGAATGAGTCTTTACCCTTGGTTCAGCTCTTTGCAAGTTAATATACACTAGTGAAATGCCATACAAAAATCATTTAAATGGGCTAATTGAAACTTTATCTTGCCACTTTTAGTCTTTGAATTTTTATGGTCCCCAGAAGTCTTTTGTAGCTGTTTAATTTCCTCATGCTTCAGGAGTCATGGCTAATATGTGTGGCAAAGCTGTTGGGAAGAGAGTGACCAACCTGAAAAGTACTGAAGTCACTGGATGAAGAGCAACTTTGAACAGAGAAACATCAGAGAATTTCCTGGGAGGGTCAAATCAAGGTCTTGCACAGTGTGTATGCAAATTTATCTTGAGCATCTGCAATAAAACATAACATTATTTTGTAATTAACATTTTAACTGATACATAAAATATAAAATTGCATTTATTAGTGAGGTAACAGAGGATGTTTCTGTACTGGTATGAATTGTGTGACTGGGTTACAGTTATAACCTCAATTATCACCTTTTATAATAAATATGTCAAGCTTTTTTCTTCTACCATTTTGAAATGTACCTTATACAGGCATAGGCTATAGTGGAATGTGGCAATATATATAAATACTTTGTCATGTATATTCGATTAATTTTTTTTTCCTAGAGTCTTCTTTATAATAGCACATACTTGTGGTTGCTCACTTTGATTCTAAGGAAGATTATTTACACAGTCACTTTCTCTAGCAGCTTGTAGAGAATCATCATGAAATCCCAAAGTTCTGCGAGAGTTCTAGTTACTAAAACTTGGTTACTATCAAGCCATTCCCATCCTGCTGAAGCTTTGATGGCTCCTAAACCCCTGCTGCTTCAAGGTCAAATCCTCAAGGTTATCTGCCATCTGCCCATGTGTGGGGTAAATCCACAGCGTTTCTCTCTCTGCATCGATGGACATGCCACCAAATGTGATTGAACATTCAACTAACCAATGAATTAAGCCGGGGAGCAGATCTAGGGAAAAGCAAGAAAAGCTGGGAAAGAGATGCGGGAGTGGGGGAGTGGTGCCAGGGTTCTCTATCTTGGTTTGTGTGTCCCATAGTTTCACAGGACATCTGATCAAAATGCTGGCTTCCCCATATGAAATTTCTGTCCCTCTCCCGCAGATGAATCCTTTATAAGTAACCCAGAATAAATTAATTTCTCTAAGACAGCATTCTATGTCTGCTCAATCGGTTCAAACCCAAGCATGTGCTGAATGCTGGGACTCACTGCAAGAGAAGAATTCATAAGACGTAAGTATATAAAGTTATTTGGGAAAACAAACACAGACACCAAAGGAGAACATCAGGTAACAATAGTGAGACTTCACTGGATAACAAGTCAACGTCCAGGCCCATCAGTCTCAGGAAGGAAAAAGCAAAGAATGGTTCCTGCACTCTCAGAGGAAGCATGGCCCTATTAGCATTTTAAAATTGGACTTCCAAACTCCAGAAATAGGTGTAAAATGCTCTTCTCTTTCAAACTGTGTGGTTTCTGTTACTTTATTACAGTAATTCTAGAAAGTGAATACATATTATGGGAAGGATGTGTTACATCCAGGAAAAGTAAATATTTAAAAATTTTACATAGGAAATATACTTGGCTCACCCAGCTTGAAGAGTACAGTTGTGGGTTGTATACAACTCACAGTAGAAGCTGTAGACTCAGGGAAAGGTTTAGAGAAACCCAGGGCATGAAAAGCAGGGAACTTAGGGAGGAGCATTCTCATTCAAACCACCACACATTCACATACACGTGTGCACATATATGCATATATAAAGACAACATGCACAAACATGTGTGCATATACATAATGAAACTTCCAGAAGAGGCTATGAACCCAGGGAAGAGACTGGGGCTGCACCATGCCAAACATACAGGGAGAGGGTTCCTCTGAGGAGAATGCTCCTGGGAAAAGGATTTACATGGCCGCCACTAATGTGGGGACCAGTGAAGGGAAGAGTATGTGCAGAAGAAATTTTGATATGGTGGATAATCCATGTGGGACTGGTGGGTGTGGCGGCTATTGCAGGGATAAGGCAGTTTATAGTGGAATATTCATGTAACTAAGGTGAACTCACCTAAGCAGATGAGATCGATGGGGCAAATACCAGGGTGGCAGTCTCAGGCTGAAGTTGTAGTCCAGAAGTCCAGAAAGAGACTCAAAGTGTGAAGACGAATTAGATCAAGAGAAAGATATGAGGCTTGTTTCTTCACTACTAGCCTCTGACCTTGCTAGCAAAATTGGATAAAAGAGAAAAAGAGATAGAAGTTTTAGCCTGCCACTTTTTACAGCTAGGAGGTCAAAAAGGAATGACAACCCAGGTCAGGTTGATAATACAAGACCCATCTGGGACCTGAGGACCTGGAACCCCTGGGAGGAATCAAGCAGCAATGAGGGAGGGAGCAAGCCAGAAGAAGCCAAAAGTGCCCCTCAGGTTTGACCTGAATACAAAAAAAGGAAAAATTCAGATGTCAGCATGCTGATAGACCTTAAAGAGCATGAGAATTTAGTAGATAAAGGTTCCCAGTCGTAGAGCTGCTGGAGCTAGGAAAGACGTTCAAACAAATCATGAAGGAGCCTTTAGCTACATGGCTTGTAAGGCTGTGGGGAATAGGAGCAGATGGGATTATTTTAAGAGCTACAGAGGCAGGACAGCTGAGCAATACAACAGCTCACCCCTCCTTGAGATTTAGGCTGCCTGACCTGAGGCAGTACAAAGGGGGAGCAGTCTCTGATGGACTAGTGCAAACCACTAGAGATACTTAGTGATCACCAGAGGAGGTTCCAATGAATGTCAGGAGCTGGAAAACAATAAAAGGGGGACAGACACTCTGAGAGAACTGGGTGTGAGGAAAGCAATATATGGTGTCCAGTTCACAGGACCAGATAGGACTGTGTTCACTAAAGATTTAATGAAGAACTTCATTGCACAAGGACCTCAAAATTGATATGGAGGTTTAGTGTTCCTGCTAAGTCCCTAGTGGAACAAGAGCTTTACAAGGCATAAGAGGCTTTGACAGATTTAATCAACCTAGACCAGCATGTAAAGTATGTCTGTAGAAGAATAGAACAACCTAAAAGATGTATAAAAGAGACAAAACAGAAAAGGAGGTCTGCTTGAGTTACTCACAGACAAATGTGGCAAGACTTGCATCTAGCCTGGGTTCCTAACGATTGATAAAAAGCTAAATTCTGTGCTCTGGGAGGCCTTAAGCCCTGAGAAACAGTTACAAAAGGTACACAGAGGACAAAAATTATTCCAGGGGTGAATACTAGCCCTCCAAGAGTACATTTCTCTCTGGTGAATGATGATTTGAGGGGTGGAGACAGTTTGCCCCACCAGGGCCTCTCCCAACAGCCAGGTATGATCAATGGAGAAACCACAGGTGTGGCTAGAGAAGGAGTCATACCCATCTACCTGGCCCTGAGAAACAACAGGTGTAACAAGGCAAGAAGAGCTTTATTCCTCCTTGGCCCTGTATAGGACCAAGCAGTTTGGGCCAGCACCAATGAGTTTAATAAGAATAAACAGATGCATGGAGACTCCATGTAAGAACTCCAGGACACTAAATCAACTCCAAATGATAACTAAAGATAGTAAACACCTGACTAATTTACATGCCATTGTACCCAACATGGATCTGTTGAAAAAAACAGCTGATGCAAATGAAAAGGAATTTTCCATGCTATGTTAGATCTTGTGTATGTATATAATGTTAACTTCTGAGTGTTTTACAGATGTGAAACCCAGTTGAGAGATGTGAAGTACACCTGAAGAAACAAGAACGGGATGTAATAACTCATACAGGGCAAAAGGGTGAAGTATAGCTATGAAATTCTGGGACCTCTATGGGCCTAGGCCTATAGATGCCAAGGGGATACTTTACATAACTGTTAACTAGCAATTCCAGTACCAGGCATGGGTTGACCCTCCCTGTGAGCTATTGGCTAAAGGAGTGTTGGAAGTCCCCTTCTACCAAAACAAAAGGCAATTACCACATTATACTGCTGCTTGCACACTGGAAGTGGATGGTAAGGCCCTATTACTGAAGATGTGGTTTGAGCATGGAAAAGAGAGATCTAGCTGGGAGCAAGTTGAAAATTCCTCACAAATGGATGGCTGGCCTTCATAGTGCTAAAGAGCACTATGCAGGCCACTATGGGAGAATAGTCCTGAAAAGCTCTGCTTAATGACAGATCTTGCATGTTTAATGCTACCTAAGCATTTGTGTTTATGCCCATAGGTTAGGTCATTCAGATTGCATGGATGTTACTTTTGTTGTTGTTGTTGTTGTAAATTGTTGTATTTTTATAGTAGAAATAACATCACTGAAGCCAAATGACAATTCATGCCAAAGTGGAAAGAGCATCATTTTATACCTGTTATTCCCTCCCAAACCTCTTGCTCTTGGGGCTCAGGGACTATCTCAGAAGATGTTGGCAGAAAGTTTTGTAAGAGCCAGAGAGGAAAGGGGTGGGTTGTGGGGTAAATCTACAGCCTTTATCTCTCTGCCTCGAGGGACATGCCTCCAAATGTGACTGACAGCCATCTAATCAAAGACTTAAGGGAGAAGGTTTAGCGGAAAAGTAGGGAAAGCTGGGAAGGAGATGGGGAGTGGCGCCGGGGTCTTCATCTTGGGTGTGTGTGCCATAGGATCACGGGACTTCTGATCAAAGTGCTGGCTCCCCCATACCAAATTTCTGTCCCTCTCCCCAGGGATGAATCCTTTGTAGTAACCCAGAACAAATTAAATTCTCTAAGAGAGCATTATCTGTCTGCTCAATCAGTTCAAACCTGGGGGAGGGCTGAAAGCCAGGCTTCACTGGAGGAGGAGAATTCATCAGACACCATGCCTTGTCTTGTATCAATCTCTTTTCTGCTACATGGAAATCCTTTTAATTCATTTTAAGGTTACTTACAATTTTAATCAGTATTGCCCTTTAATTTACTGTTTAATGTTATTATCTAAAGTAGGAAAATAATTTTTATATTAATAATTATTTGTTCATAATCTAGTCTTAAGTATAATAACATAAAAATGTTTCATTTAGAGGGGATTCAAAAACACATAAGTTCAAAATTCAACAGCCATTATAAACAAAATTCTGAAATAAACAATAATTCTGAAAATATAAAAACAAAAAGTTTATATTCATTTTTCTCAGAAAGAAATTATTCTTTGAATTATGCTCTGTTTGGAAGCCATAATTGATAGTAATGTGTTAAAACCACAATGTAAAGAGGCTGATGTAATAGCTAATGCTTCATGAAGCAACTAAATTAAATTACTTTTAAGTTCAAGACATAAATTAGTGCTCAAAATTAAAAATAAACTCCCAAAAGTACTGAATTTACTAAATGACATAAGTAAATACATAATCACTGAGATTTTAGTGAAAGGCCACTTGATAGACATTAAAGCAGTGGGTAAAGCTGCATAAAGAAGATAGTTCAAATATCCCTTTAAATGACGCCATGCATTAACTTTAGAAGTACACTAATTAAAAAAAAACTAAACTAAAGAATGGTAACTAAATGAACAAAGTGCATTCATTGCCAAACAAATATAGAGCTCTCAGAACAGCATTTCCCCAATGTGCATACAACTTGTTCATGAGAAACTTTCAGCTTCATTCGGGAAAACACAACTAAAGTTTTAAGCTTATGGAAGCATTCAATTTGGTGTTTGGTGTTGAAATTCTGAGGAATAGGCTACGATGGTGAATTTTCAATGTCAAGATGTTCTGGAGCAGTCCTCCAGGCTTGGAATTTGATATCAAATTAACAATCTGCACACTTCTTGAATCACTGGAACATTTTGTATTCACTTATCTGTCATTAGTAGAACCTAAAATTAAATGCTTTCATCATGTGTTAAATTAAATATCATAATGATCTGGGGCATAAATTGTGGCACGAGACACTGATAGAGCATTGTGGGTGAGTTTTGAAACTCCTATGTAAAGTTAGATTTGAATTCCTTGATCTTGCTGACATTACCTTTAGATAATTTCTTTCATTACCATTAACATATCTTTGTGAAAATTATTTTTTTATGACTTTAGAAATAATTGATGTAATTTAGATATTATTTACTGTGAATTTTACTTGGTGGTGGAACCTATCTCATGCATTGAAAACACATTAATATTTTGATATATAAGCTGTCTCTTCAGTGTGCAGAGGATATTAAATAGGGAAATCATTATTTCACACATAATTTTGATTTCTACTGTTTCACTGCATATTCAGGTTATTCAACTGTAATAGTGGTCATTCATTTGAAACCCCAAAATCCAAGATTTCAATGAAAATATCTACTTTTTAAAGTTCACATATTTATGTAATATTTACTCTGATAATATTTACTTACTTAAGTCTGTTGTTTGGGGAGTTTTTATTTTTTAAGTTGACAATTTGTGCAGAGCTATAGTGTAAAACATGGTGCTTTGAGTCCTTCCTATACTGTTTCTGGTATATGTTTATTAAAGAATCATCTTCACCTTTTTAAAAAACAGTATATAGTTAATAACGAAAACCACTATGGTCTTTAATAGATCGCTTGAATAAGTTCTTCTTACTCTGAAATTTAGTGATTTCACAAATTTCACAAATTTGCACTTCCCTGTTGGTTAACGATGGTGAACACTTTTGTAGGTTTGTTGGTCATATGTACTTTTTTGGAGAAATGTTAAACTATTCACATACCAAAGTTAAGAGTATTATATATATATATATACTTGTTGCATAGAAAGTTATTAACATTTCTCATGCATACCCAGTAAAAAAAAAACTATCAAGCCACAAACATATCCAAATGCCACTTGTGAAATAAAACCCCATAAAACACTACTTTAAGAAACTATTAAATACTGTAGTTAGAACACAAAAACTAGTTAAGTACCTCATTTTTCTTTGTTCATTACAAATTTTTAGATTTACTTTATTTTCATTTTCTGTTCATGAGTGTTTTCTTGTATGTATGTATGTGCACCTATGTTGTACAATGCCATGTACAATGTCAGATCCCCTGAAAGTAAACTAACTGATGACTGTTAGCCTCCATGTGGCTGGTAAGAACTCAGCCCAGGTCCTTTGCATGAGCAACCAGACCTCTTAACCCTCAAGCCATCTTTCCAGCACTTTGTTTTTGTTTTTTAATTTTGAATTTATACTCTAAGATATAATTACATATATTTAGTTTGAGGAATAAATTTAGTTATTACAGTACTTTCTATTTATTCTTTTTTAACTTTGAGACTGTTATTTTTATCTCTAGAAGTTCAGTTAGGGCATAGGTAAAGGCACACTGGGGCTGCAGAAGAGTAATAGAAAGTAATGGAAAACCTCTTGTGCCTGAATGAGAGAGGTTCAACATCAAGGCCTTGATACCCAGGACTGCCTGTGGAGTGAGACCACAGCTGGCCCTCAGTGGAGGTGGGAGAAATGTTTATTCTGGATATTGGCCCATTTTAAATTGGGCTATTTTCTTACCATTGAGACCTTTTAGTTCTTTTACATTGTATTTATCCCTTATCAGATGTCTAGTCTAAAAATATATGTATCCATTGCCTAGGTTGTTTCTTCACACCTATGTCTGTTCTTTGATATAGCGAAGCTATCTAGCTCCAATGTGTCCATTTTGTTTGTTTATTTTCTGTGCTTTTGTGGAAGACTGGTCTCATATCACTCAAAATTCTGTACTACCTGGACAGAGGATCACCTATGCTCTAATCCTTTTCCATTTTTACCACAACTGCCTGCCCTTCACCTTCATCCTCAACCAGCTCTTCCCAATATCACTCATCTTTTCATTTAGTTAACTAAATGATTAGTTCATAAATAGCAACATAATTGTATTACTAACATGTTTACCTATTCTATTAAATGTCGCTATTGTCACCGCAAAAAAACACAACCCACTTACATTTATAAGACGATGCTTAGGCACCAAGGACTGAGTTGTGAGTTTCCTTATTTTAATTACTGCCTGTGCATCAATTTTTAGACCTGACATAAGGGATTTGAAACTCAGTAGTATCTGTCACCTCTGACTGGGACATAACCCAACTGATCTTCACCCCACTGACACCAAACTCAATGCACAGCCATTGCTAATGAAAATGTTCAACCAGAGTTATGTAAATCAATTTTGCTTCCTCTTTATGCATAGCAACGGAAGGCATTAAGGAGGATGTGGTCCTTGTTCCCTAGAAGGAATGTAAGAATCTTCATTAATTTAAAGAATTTTTATAAGATTATTTTTGAAAGGTGGGACTCAGGAATATGCACTAGAGCAGACAGTAGCAAGTATAGCAAAAAAGCATCATCTAAGTGAGTTGAAGAAGAAAATAATGACCTATGTCTAGTTTTGTCCAATGTCCTTGAATGCCACTGGGTAAAGATTTTAGTACAAATGGTGAAGTAATGTCCATAACAGGGAATAAAGTCTTCCCCAATGGTAAAGTTTTAAGATACAACATTGTCATCTTAGGCAGTGGTTTCTCTAGTAGTAACTATTGGTGTCTGGCAATGTTATCTAGAACATGGGACTGGGCTATTACTTTAAGTGGGGTAATCACTAGAGTAATGCATATCACCAGAGTGAAGATGAATGAAGGCATCAAACCAGAAGCCATAAAACTGAGGTCAAGACAGAGCAGCTGCATCGCACAGGGGTTTGTTTAAGGTGAAGTATATTCAAATGGGAAACACATTAGTGAGCAGCCCATGGCCTGTGAGACACTGTAGTTAATTAGACCCAGGAAAGCATTTAACCTCAATCTCCCCAGCCTTGGTAGGAAAAAGATAAGATTTTTACAATAACATTTAAAAGTAGACTCATATCTGGGATAAAAAAGACATTCATGTGAGTATGTATTTGTTAGACTAGAAGTTGAATAAACATAGTTTGAATACTTCATTGCATTCTCCACTTAAACCAGTGATCTAGGATCAATACTAGGGAGATGTAAACTCTTTTTAAAGAGCCAGAATTGTGCATTTTAAGAAGTTAAATGTGTTTCATAACTACCAGTAATGTATGTAGGATAGTCTTAAAGCAATGGGAGTGTCCTGGGAAGGTCTTATATTGTGACCTTAATATAGGTGGACATACATGATTTAGTGTTTTGATTTTCTGTAAAGCAGCAGTTTCTCAGAATTTTTCTAACTTGAAGGGAAAGTCTTTTTGTAATGGCCTGCTATTTTTAATAAACATGACGATAGAATCATACTGAGAAAGGCATCTAGTGTTGGGATGAGGGCCTGAGGTCCAGCTGCATGTGGTTCTCTGGTCCTGTCTTTAATGAGGATGGCTTCAGGATGAGAAGATGCAGCATCCCACTGAGTCCCATCAGTATGCTGCTTATGTAGTCTGAATGCAGTTTTTATTCATTCAGTCAATTCCAAGGGGTTCATTGGTGGTCTAAGTCTCTGGGGGAGGAGTGACTTCCTGGTCTCTGGCAAGTAAATGAGGATAGGGAAGTGACTACTCTCACTGATGAATTATTTCAGAGCATCCTGGTTTGGTTTCTTCTGCCCTTAGAAGTATTCAATAGCTATATGGCCCTTGTGTTATGCTGTTTCCATAACCCAAAGTACTAATGGGAATCTGAAGAGTTAGTGATGAGAGACCATCAGTAGCAAGATATTTGTTGTTGTAATCGTGTGTAGCACATCGCTACAGTGGCCAAACTGTTTTGAAGACCCTCAAATATATCTGTTTGGGAGTAAAATGTATAAATGAATAATACCTTGCCATCAGATCCCTCAAAGTACTAAAAGACACAGTAAACACACAAGCAAGTTAAATGGATCTCTTTGGAAGAACACATCATCGTTGTAATGCCATGCTTATGTACTGGGAAAAAGTGCTGACAGTAAAATTTTGTTGGCAAAAATTGTGATCACAAAAGCTAAGATGTCCCATGGATAGCTGGAAAAGATGTACTGTGGTCCTAGAGATGTTAAAAACTGGAGTAGAATGTTTGAAAGAGTCACTGATCAAATGGTAACCAAACCCATATTTACCAGTCATAAACTGACTATAATTATTAGTTTTAATAGTATAAGACATTGGATATAGGACCCTAATGAATGGGACCACAAGACTGAGAAAGTAACATGAAGAAAGTAATCCAATATCAGGCACTCTTTTCTCCCTCTTTTCAGAAAAGAAAATTATCTGCCAAACAGAAAAGAGTAAGGGTAATCACTTCTTTGTTGATTAGGTTTTACGGATGATGTTTTCATTTTTAAGGTCTTGTTTTAACTCACATCGAGCCATATTTACAATTTGATTAGAGCTTCGAGGGTCCCATTTTATCAAGCCAATTTATAAATGCCAAAATCTCAATTAAGTTTTATCTTCTTATGTATTAATACTGCAGTATAAATGCCCAACATGGAATCTTGTAGGGTAACGGGCAGTCCAACTATAGGAAATATAAGCAAAAATATGACTGAAGTGAAGCTTACTGATTTTTCTGTATTTTATATTCAGTTATTTTTCCAATATTGTTGGGCAGAGTGTTCAAATTTAATGAGATCCCCGGGCATAACTATAATTCAGGTCCCAATATTGATTATGCTCATGAAGTTTTGTCAATGTCCCATTTTACAAATGTTAACACTGTTAGAATGGATGTTAAAAGTGTGAAAACCAGTCAGCACCCTTTATTATTTTTGCTATATAAATTGTGCGCTATATAAACTTCCTATGTGTAACAAGGTCATTATGGAAACGTGTTTTAGTGTAGTTAAGTACTATATGTACATATGCATACTCAGTCATACATTTATATTAAGTTGTATGTGTACACACACAGCACGGTATAATTACTTTGATTTCCCCTTTTTTTGTACTTTAGTAAGTAATCTAGGCTGTCATTGCCTTTCTACCATTCTTAGTCTCTGGTTGGTAAAAGTGAAAAGGAGAGAAGGGTAGAGGAAGGAGAAGAGGCCAGTTGCCCCAGTGGTGTCTCTCTCACCAGGGACATAGATAAGTACAAGAAAGCAACCCCACACTTGTAGAAAACTTTTCAGAATTGTTTTTCTTTGTAGATGGAAAACAAAAGTTTATTCCTTTCTCTCTAGTTGGATGAGTCCCTGGTTGCCCACGGAGAGACGTTTGAACTAGGCCAAAGGAATGGAATACGATTGGCTTTCAAACAATTTGTCAGGCTCAAGAATGCAGGTCATGGTAACAAATAATGACATTTAGGACATCGGCAGAAGGAACTTAAGAATGCAGTCTTTGGTCTGGACAGTGGCTACAGGCGGTGTTACACTTCACTGGCACTACGAGCGGTTCCATGCAGACATGAGGCAAATATGCAGCTTCAGCATCTCTGTGAATAGACAGATTTTTTTCAGGATACTGGACTAAATTTCCCAAATAGGGAATAATTCTTCCTGGTGGGCAGCTATCTCCACAGAGAGATCTCTTCCTCTGCCTGTTGCCAGGCTTGTAAATCACTTCAGTCCACACCAGGATTCACCATGGTTTGGCCTCTGCTCTATCTCAATGCCTTTTCACCATCACAGACAAATATCCAAGGCGGACACAGAATACGATCTCAAGCAGGCGGGAAGGAAAGTGCTAGCTAATCTGCGAGAAACAATGTAAATATTTTGCAAATTTCAACCAGATACTTGTAAGGCTTAGTATCTTTAAGGAACTGTTTCAAAATTAAAATAGTCCAGGGAAACTACGAAAGAGGTCATTTTATAATGTAGGTAACTGGATGAAGAAAGAGGAAGAAGAAAGACTTCAGAGTAAATTTCATCAAAATTTCATCATAAAATTGCCTTACCGTAGTATCATCAGGCACAGACTCATATCTTTTTAATTTTGTTTTTATTTTTATAGGTTCGTCTGTGTGGGCGGGTGTGGATATGCACTGGAGAGGACTGTGTCCCCGGAGGCCAGAAAAGGGTGCGGAATCCCCTAGAACTGGAGTTTCAGGTGGCTGTGAGCTGCCTAGGGTGGGTGCTGGGATTGGAACCTGGGTACTGTGGAAAAGCAGCAAATGCTCCTAACCACTGAGCCACCTCTCCAGGCCCTCCTCTCAGATCTTTGTATTACATGAGTTATGTACTGGGAGAGGGCTTTTTGTATATTGGGTTTAGTTTATAGTTTATAAATGACTAAGTTTTTCATATAACTCAGCTGAATACAGAATAAAGCAAGCATAGAATAAAATTATATATAACATAGTTTAATTACATAAATATCTTTATATAGTTACTTATTTTCCTCCCCTCAATGCAGAGGTTTGTCTACAGTTCAATATATATCTACGTATAACACTATATTCATTATGGTCTTTAGTTTTTCCTCTGTAGTTGATTAGGAAAAGTAAGGAGACAGGGAAGAGGCGCATTTGAATCTCCAAAGGTTCAGCTACAGAGATGCTTCTGCCCCCAAAGGCTTTAAACAATCCTAAGTCATTTTTTAAGGAAAACAATCACAAGGTTGAAAAACAAACTACCATTGAAAAAATCCTGAATGAAATCAAGAATATACAATACACAGGCACAGAAAAATAAATCTATGTAGAGTTCTGATACGGAATTATAGTATATTTTCAAATTACATACACTATTTAAAAAAGTGTTAAGTTTCAAATTACAGGGACATGAAAATTTTAAAAAATTGAGAAATTTTACAAGTTAGGTGTGGTAGTGCATGCCTTTATTCTCAGGACACAGAAGCAAGCAACTCTCCGTGAGATTGTGACCCGCCTGGTGTACATAGTGAGTTCCAAGCCAGCTATTGTTATGGGGAGACCCTGTCTCAAAAATATCAAAACAAGACAGAAATTGATTGAGAAATCTCAAGGAAGAATTACATAGAAATACACTGATTTTAAAAACTCTTGCTTTTGCCACAATGAAATGTTTGCATGCATTTGTCTAATTTTTATTGTGCCCAAAAATATACTTGTCATTATTTCTAAAACAACTCTGTATTAGTCCATTTATTATTACTATAACAAAACATACAAAGCTTGGTAAATCGATAAAGAAGTTTACAGTCCCTAAAAATCTGGAGGCTAAAAGAAATGGCACTTTTATCAGCGTCACAGTGACAAGGACACGAAGGAAGGGAAAACTACATCACCAGACAGGAAGCCAAAGGGGCCAAGGAATGGCAAGGGCTGTGTTTTCATGATGACTCTCTCAAGAGAGCTGACTTAGGAGTGTCATGAGAACTAACTTAATTCTTTCTAAAAGCACCTCTGCTGTGACCAAAAGACGAAAGACCTCCCATGAGTTCCCAACTCTTAAAGGTCTCATGGCCTCAGGACTGGAGAGACGGCTCAGCAATTAAGAGCACTGCTGCTCTTGCAGAGGTCCTGAATTCAAATTTCCATGACATCTGATCAATGTACAGGGAGATTGTAAAACTTTTGGCCAAGAAACAATACTTTTTTACAGACCTTTGTGAACCCTGGGTCAGGGAGCTGTAGAAGTCTCAGATATTTGTGTACTCTGGGAGTTTGGCTGGAGTTTCCAAGGTGTCTGTCCTGGAATTGCTGGGGGTTGGGGGGTTGGGGTTTCCTTTAGTGACACCTTATATCTTGTGGCCATCAAGGCTGAGTGCTTTTCAGAAGAGGCTGTTATTCACAACTACTACTATAGAATTCCTCCTAGATCTAGAAATGTGAATGAGCATGATCTCACAGAAAACCTCTATATTTAGTATCCTCTGAACAAGCAAGTACACTTCCTCTTCTCTATGAATTATCTGACAGTTGTGTAGGTAAAATAATGCTGTAGAATGTCTGGAAATCAGCAAAGAGTCGAATTTGATGAGAACATTTCTCAAGAAAGTAATAAAAGTCTGCTGTCTTTGTAGTTGAAGAGTGATGTTAAGAGGCCAGCTTGGCTGAGTTTTGTTTGACCAAAGCTGAACAAAAGCATACACTTCAAAGTGACAAACAGAACAATACATCAAGACTTCTGTATTTGGAATTCCTCTTATCTAGGACTAAAACATCAATGTATCTCTATAGAAATCATGGAAGAAATGGAAAAACCTAAAACAGCCCATGATTTCTGATCAACTCCTTAATACCTGCAGCTCCAAGAATTGGGAATTGGGGAGACAAAGAAAGCATATGCTTTAAGTGTGTGTGTGTGTGTGTTCTAAAGAAAAGACTTTCTGGGAAAGTTCAAGTAATAACCATCCTTTGTTTTAAGCATTTTAAATGATTAGCACCATTCTTTTTTATGACATTTTTAATCAAGGTCATCACTACTTGACAGGAAATCTTTCGTCAAAATTCTCATATGTGCTCCACATTTACTGATGCTAATGATCTTATAAAGGATTGTCAAGGAAGCTCCTTTCCTCTCTGAAGTAAAGAATATGAATTTCCTTGGGACTCAGAATTCTTACCTTGCTTCTCTAATCACATAAAGCAAGCTTATTCTTTTTTTTTTTCACTCATCTAAAATGTTATGTCACAGTGACTGCCAGTCATGTGTCATTGAATTACTCAGAGTGATCTGCAAGAATCTGTTATTACAATTGATTGGAGAATTTAATTTTTTTCCTATTTCTTCAAGGTTTGCATTCTAGTGTACAACACTATACCCAAATCCCATGCCATTGGCAGAATTAGAACTTGCAAATATTGTTTATTATCTTTGTAAGGTTCTGGGTTTGAGAGACGCAGCAGACAGAAGGAACCAGAGACTGCTGGGAGCTAACAGGACCCGGTTTTATTAAGAGAAGATCAGATGGGACTAGCACCTCCGCACTCACAAGTGGAGTAAAGCTAGCCCCCCCGGGGGACTAGCCTCCCCGAAGAGATGGGGCTCTGGGGAGCAGGGCTGGCATGCCAGGCTCCAGATCTGGATGGAGGAGCTCCCTCAGGAAGAGTGTCCCAAAACACAAGTCCCAGTTCCAGTCCCAGTCCTCAGGCCTCAAAGCCTCAAAGCCTTTTTTAAAAGCCCTCAGTCCCCTCCTGGCTTTTAGGGGAGGGGAGTTGGGATTGCCATGACATCTGATTGATGTTTAAGGTAAGCTTCTGGCCAGGAAATCCTCCTTTTTTACAGCTGCTTGTGAACCCTGGGTTGGGGACCTTATCTTTTCAAAAGTCAGTTCTTTTCTCAGATCTCTCAGATCTCAGAGGGACCTGAGAGTCTGGATTGGAACTGCTGGGGGAGGGGTTGGAGATTCCAGTCCCACCTAACAATCTTGTCAAGGCTAATACAAGGAGAGCACATTAGTACAACTTAGATAATCACAGACATTTTCCATGTTTTGCTTCCTCTACAAGGAGAACATTGCTAGGTAAACAGTAAGACGCTGGGAACCACATAGGTTAATAGCGTCTCTCACCATCTCTACTCCATTCTCTGTAGTCCAAGCATGCTCTTTTGTGCCAGCCAAGGAACTTGATTTCTCCTGGGAAGTCCATCTAAATATGCATTAATTTGGTGGCCTAATAAAATGATTTTTATATCTATTTTTAAAATCTCTTGGAAATGCCAGCAGAGGACTTTCAAATTAATCTAGCCAGTTGGATAATGAGTAGGGGGAAGCTCCTGGCACAAGAATTACTTCCACATAATAAACCCATCCGGAGTCCTGATGCACTGGAACTGCTGAGAGCCCAGAAGTTAAATTCTTTGAAAAAAAGTAAAAAGAAAATGCCTTTTTAATCTTTAGCAAGGATTGTATCTGTTGAAATGCCCAAGAGAGTTTGTAGAATTTACACAAAGCCTTTATTGAAAAATAATTGGAAGCCACCCATGGCATGCTATAAAAAATTCCAATTTTCTATCCTTTTTAATTCTGACAGAGTTAGCTTTCTTGTCTGCAGCATGGAAATTGAAACATAATAGCTTTGTCCAATGTTTAACAATATAAGATTTTGTTATATTATTTAAAAGTCCTTATTTCTAATTTCAGAAAATATCTAGAATTTCCATTAAGCAATAAAATGCATTTTATCGTCCTCTTATTCATTATTATTACAAATTCAAAGGTCATCCAAAGTATCAGCTGATTCCAATTCTTAACTTGTTGCAAATAAATATAATTTGAATTGTTATATCTTCTTTATACTGAGTCACATGTTTTCAGTGGGTCCATAGGGGTCTACATCAAAGAAAATGTCACACACACCTTTGTAAATATACAGACAATGATATTATAGATTTATATTCATGAGACCCACAGAAGGGAAAAACATCAAATATATGCATATATTTCGTAATCAGTAAACAATGAGAATTGCCTGATAAATTAAATATGTAGTGTGTATTTCTGTGTCAGCTAAAAATATCTGATGTTTTCATGGAAGTCATACACAGAGAATATTGAAAAATCTCATTGTATTTATTAACTCAGGATTTTACTTTTAAAGACTGTGCATTAAAATATTTCATTAATGAAATTAAATGTTATATTCAAGGTATATAAGATGATGGTTTGGTATACATATGCAGTATGCTGTGATTACCATAACTGAATCCATCACAACCCATAGTTATGATTTCACATATGTATGCGTGAGCATGTGTGTAGTGAAAGAACTATTCTTTTATGTTCCTGTTAAGTTTGAAGGAAGCATTACAGCAGAGTTAACTGTAGTCATGAGGCTGTACATTAGATTACCAGTGCATACAAACCCTAGAACTGAAGTGTTACACTTTTGGCATTGCATCTTCTCGTTCCCTTACCTTTAACCCCTGACAGACGCAGTTCTACTGCTTATTTCAGTAAATTCACCTTACTTCAGCTCTGCAGATTAGGATGTCAGACAGTATCTGTTACCATGAGCCCAGTTTGTTTCTCATAGCAAATGTCCCCCAGCTTCATCTGTAGGGTCACAGAAGTTATGCTTAAGTTTTTCTTCCTTTGTCACTAACGACTTTTCGCATGTGTCAATATTTATCCACTTAGGGTATTCGTGCTGCTTCCTAGTTTAGTTATCTTGATAATAATGAAATGAGCAAAACATGTATAAATCTCATTGAGTCACTAATATTATTACCTTTAACTATACAACCAGCATCGGTACTGATGGACCATGCAGTGGTTTCCTTTCTTATTTATTTATCTACCTATTTATTTACTATATGTTTAGTTACCTCCATACAGTTTTCCATTGAGGTCATACAGACTTACTTTCCCAACAACAGTGTCAAATAATTCCTTTCCCTTTGCACCCTCCCAACACATGTTTTCTTTCAACATCTTGCAATAATCAGGTATAACGTGCTATCTCTTTGGGGTTTTTAGTTACATTTCTGAAACAATTAATGAATGACATTTTATATACCTACTAGACATCTGCATGCCTTCTCTTAAGAAATGTTTATTCAGATCCTTTGGACATTTTTTAAAGCATGTTTTTGTTTTTTTGCCATTAAGGTCTCTCTCCATGTATTTTAGCTATTAACTCCTTATGGAAGAGATGTTTTACCAATGTGTTCTTCCATTCCATAAGTTGCCTTTCATTGTGATGATTTCCTTTGTTGTTTAAAAGCTTCTAACTGTGATGCACGTAGTTTTTCTTTTATTGCTTGTGCTTTTCTCAAAATATCTCCCCAAATCATTGCTATGACCATCCATGAGGTTTCTGTATGTATCATTTTAAGGGAGTTTATCATTTCAAATCTTACTTTTAACTCTTTAAAATATTGTGAGTAAAATGTTGCACTGTCTATGGGTTCCATTACTATGACACACATACAAGTGATGAGAAAGGATATCCTGGTCTTGTCCCTAATATTGGAAGCAAAGCTCTCTGCTTTACCCTGGAATATGAACTCGGCTACAAGCCTATCTGTGGTCTCAAATGTGTTGCAATACATTCCTTCCCTGCTAAATTTGCTCATAGTTTTTAATCACAAAAAGATGCTGAGTTTTGTCAAATTCTTTTAGGGAACCGATTGAGATAAATTTGTTTTGTCCTTTTTTTCTGCTACGATGTATCATTGCTAATAAAACACCTATTTTATCCATACCTACATTCATGATCCTTTTCTTTTCAATGTCATTTTAAAAAATATTATTTTATTGAATCATTGTGTCTTTCATACAGAACAACTCAATCAATCTTAATCATCTTCATACCCCCACCAGCATTTCCCATAGCCCCACAAATAGAGTTCAAACATTTTTTTCATCTCTGTTAAGGTCTATTGTGCCAAGTCAGTGTCCCCAAATGATCTCATTGCAGGTTCATCCACTGAGGTCTAGTCAGCCTACCCAGAATCCCTCACTTTGAGAAGACTAGTTCATCCTCACCCCACAGTAATCTTTCTTAAGGAATAATTTCTTAAGGAAAGGTTGGGATCTGTTACCCATTTCCCCAGTTCCATGCTGAGTTTTTGTCTGTTTGAGTTTGCATGGGTCTTAAGCATGCTGATACCACTGTTATAGGTTCATATGAGCAGGGTCCCAGGAGCTTGTAGGTTTCTATTTCTATGTGGTCACGCACCTCCTCACTAGCTCTTACAGTCTTTCCACCCCCTCTTCTAAAGTGGTCCCTGAGCCCTGGGTAAGTGAAACATAATATAATTCCTGTCCAGGCACCCACACCCTGTGGATTCCTAATCTCCATGATTTAGTCATTTGTGACTTTTTGTGTTACTGGACCTTTGTTGCATGAGGAAGCTTCATTAATGAGAGTTGAAAAATTCTTTGGTGACTTCTTTATCCCTTGTTCTGTTGTGAGAGCCTTGGGTGTAGAGAGTGTGTACATGATCCTTTTAATGTACCTTTGAATTCAGTCTCTTAATGACTTGCTGAGGGCTTCACATCTATATTGTTCAGGGATATTGGCTTGCAGTTTTCTTTCTCTGGTCTTGGTATCATGGAAACACTTGCCTTATACATTCACTTGTTTAATTTTTAAATTCTTGATAGAATTCACAAGTGAAGTTGCCTGGTTGTGGGACTTGTTTATTGGATGCTGTTAGATGTTTTGTTTGTCTTATGACTCAAGATTGTGGTATCTTCAGCAACAGTGTCTCTTTGTCAAGTTCTGGCAGGTAACCAAAGGCAATGTAAATTACCAGTATTGCATAAAGATTTCTGGGACACCCTGGTCAGCAATTCAGAAAGAAGGAGTCCATTCCTCACGTTGAACTGATAGGGTTATTGTCCTTACACTACGTTTAAAGTCCATTTAAATCTTTCTGTATTGTATTTGTATATACTTTAAGAAGCTTCTATAGTAATAGACTTACAAGTGGCTTATTCAAAAGGTCTTTATGCTAGTTATCCTTCCCCATATGTCCTCTCTGCCCTGCCCCTGATTGCCCACCCCATTAAACCCTTCCTATTCCATTATTTCCCTTTTCTCTTTATGTCACTATCTCCTTTCCCATGAAGCCTCCTCCAAATGGCTCCTCCTGAACCCTGTGGGGTTTCCATTTGAAACATACATGTCTAAAGATATAGCTAGGATCCTCCTAGAGAGAGAACATGAGATGTTTGTATTTCTGTGTCTGTGTTCCTCTCTCGTGATGATTGTTTCCAGTTCCATTCACTTATTTGTGACTTTAATGATTTCATTTTTGTTATCAGCTGGATAAAACTGCATTGTGCAAATGTAACCCATTTTCTTTATCCAATCATTAGTTGATGGCCATCAAGATGTTTTTTTTTTCATTTCCTGACTATTGTGAATACAGTAACAATGAAATGGAGGAACAAGTATCTCTGTAATTCAATATAAATTCATTTGGTTTATGCCCAAGAATGATATCGCTGCATCATGTGGTAGATCTATTTCTAGCTCCCCCCTCCGGAATTAAAAGTGTCACTGAGATCCTGGATACGTTTCTAAATTCTTTAGGAAACTCCATATTGATTTCCACAGTGGCTGTACCAGTTTGCACCTGCAGCATCAGTGAATAAGAGTTCCCCTTCTCCTATGCCCTTCTCAGCATTTGTCACCATTTGTTTTGAATCTTACTCATTCTGACTGGGGTAAAATGAAATCTCAAAGTAGGTAGGTTTAACTTGTATTTCATGATGGCTAAATATGTTGAACATTTAGAAATATTTCTAAGATGCTGCATTTCATTTTCAAAACTATTTGTTTAGTTCCTTGACCAGATTTTTAATGACTTGTTTGATTTTTTGACATTTAGATTTTGAATACTTTGCATATTCTAAATACTAACCTTCTGTCAGAGGTACACTTGGCTAAGATTGTTTTCCCATTCTGAAGACTAATTCTTCACTCAGATGGTGGTGTGCTTCACCATCCAGAACTTTTTAGTTTCCTGAGGTCCCAGTTTGTCAGTTGTTGGTCTTTAATGCCTATGCTATAAGGGTCTTGTTCAGAAAAGTCCTTTCCTGAGCTTAAAATTTCCAGCATATTCCCTAATTTTTCCTCTGTCAGATTCAGGTTATCAGGTGTTATATTGAGGTACTTGATACATTTGTAGTTGAGTTTTGTGCAGGAGAGATAGAGATGGTTTAAGTCTTTGTCATATAGTTTTCCAGTTTCAGTTTGAGTAACACCATTTTTGGAACATGCTGTCTTTTCTCCCATGTGTATTTTTGACCCTTGTATCAAAAGTCAGATCACTGTAAGTGTGTGGACACAAATTAAAGTCCTTCTTTTTTTTCCAGCTTTCAGTGTATCTTGTTTCATGCCAGTATTGTGTTGTTTCATTAGAATACCTTTGTAGTATAACCTGAGATCAGGGGTGATGATTCTTCCTGCTCTTTTATTATTCAGCATAGTTTTAGTTATATTAGATATTTTGTGCTTCTATATGAAATTTGAAATTGTTTTCATAATTTCTGTGAAGAATTCTGTTAGAATATTTATGCAAATTGCATTGAATTTGTAGATTGTTTTTAGTAGGATGTCCATTTTCACATTATCGAGACTACCAATCCATGAGCATGGGTGGTCTTTACATCTTCTGACATTTCCTTCAATTTACTTCTTCAGTATGAAAATTTTTATTACACAAGTTTTTCACTTCCTTGGTTAGATGTATTCAAGGATTTATTTTATTGCTTTTAGGCAAGTCTGAATGGGATCACTTCCCTATTGTCTTTCTCAATGTATTTCGTTGTTTGCATATTTAATTTATGTGTCATTTTTTGTATACTACTACTTTGCTGAATGTATTTATTAGCTCTAGAAGTTTTCTGGTAGAGTGTTTGGATCTTTTAGGTATAGAATCATATCATCTGAAAATAAGGATACTTTGATTTTTTTCCTTTCTAATTTATATCCCATTTATCTCCTTATAGTTTGTCTTATTGCTCTAGTGAAAACTTCAAGAACTATATTAAACAGGAACAGAGAGAATATTCATCCTATCATGTTTCTGATTTTAGTGGAAATGCTTTTAGTTTTTCTCTGTTTATCATGATGTTGACTATGAGCTTGTTGTATATTGCCTTTCCTAGGGTGACATATGTATCCTGTATTCTTAGATCCTTCAAGACCTCTTATCATGAAAGAATGATGGAATTTTCAAAGTTGTTTTCTACATCTATAAATGGGATGATCATGTGATTTCTTTCCTTGAGGCTATTTATGGGTGGGTTGTATTTATGGGTTTATATATATTGAACTATTCCTGCCTCTCTGAGATAAAACTGGGTTATAGTAGGTGATGTTTGGTATTGTTTGTGTCTATGTTTATAGTGCTCATACGACTTACATAAAAATCTCAGACTTACATTTTTTATGTAAGTCTGTTGATCTTCACAGATCTGGATGAACATATCCCTCCCAAGATTTTGGAGGATCTTAATTAATATCTTTTAAAATAAGCTCTCTGCCCATTTCTCTTATATTTTAATTTTTCTGCCATTTTCTCTTATACATGAACTCCATAATTCTTTTAACGAATTATGGTGTCTCTTAATGTTATTTTTTACTTTTTTCTATTCTTTCATTTGTTGTTTTTGTTCCTATAATTAGCAAATTTAAAATGATTTATGCTCACTCTTTACATTCTTTCCTTTGTACTATTGATTTTATTGATGAAGTCGTGCATTGAATTTTTAATTCTGAAATTGTATTTTTCAGTTCTAGGATTTCTATTTGGTTCTTTTTCGTGTTTTATATTTCTTAACTTTCGTGCTGAGTTTATTCTTTGTTAGTCATGTTTCATTTAGTTTCCTATCAGTTTTCTGGCATTTCATTGTGTAGAATGATTATTTTGAGTTCCCTTCCAAGGAATTTATAGAGTTCAATTTCTCTGAGATTGGTTATTGGACCCTTGTTATTCCCTTCAGTGGTGTCGTGTTTGCTTGACTGATGACTCATTAGCCACTATCCATGTAACTTGCATTGGTGTCTGTGCATTTGAAAGAACAAATACCTCTCCTAGTCTTTCCTCTTGGCATATAACATTTTCTCTTGGGTTTTAAGACTGATGGAACTGCTTACAGGATTACGGTTGAGTGGAACTGAAGCTAATCAATATGGCTCCTGCTGAATCCTCAGTATAATTTACAACTGACAGGCCTATTGTTACAGGACTTAAGCACTCATGGGTCTTGCTTGGTCTGTGTATGTTTTGTATTGTCTCTATGACTTTGGTTATTTGAATTAGTGTTGGGATATGAGTCTGCTTCACAGTCAGCAGACAGAAAGCCTTTACTTGCTCTACAAACAGAGTTGAATTTTCCTCACACTCTTTCTATTCCTTGTGCTCTGGGTTCCCAAAGAGGCCATTCTGGTATCAGCCAAAGTATTGAATGCAAGAGCCACTTCAGGGTTCACTGAAAGACTGATGTCTATAGACTTGCTTCTGACGGAATGGATGGACATATTGCCTTCCAAGTCATTGTGTACTCAGCTACTCTGACATGACTGAGAATTGCTTAGCTAAGCTTATACAGTCATTTTAGGATTTACTGTCAGGCTTAGATCAGCAAGTTTGCTCTGAAATCTGATAGGCTTGCTCGTATTAATGACCTATCAAATACATAATGTATAGGAATTAGGCTGGGCATGGTGGTGCATGATTTTAATACCAGCACTTGGGAAACAAAGGCTGGCAGATCTCTGTTAGTTTGAGACTAGTCTGGTCTGCATAGTGAGTTGCTGGCTAACCAGAGCATTATAAAAAGACCTTGTTTCTAAAAAGTAGGGATGGAACTGGAGAGATGACCCCACAGTTAGACTACCGATTGCTCTTGCAGAGAACACAAGTTCAATTCCCAGCACCCACAGGGTGGCTAACAACCATTCATGACTTCAGTTCCAAGGAAATCCAATGCTCTCTTTTGACCTCTTTGTGCATTGCACAATGCAGGCACACTTACATACACGCAGGCACACTTACATATACGCAGGCAATACTTTCATGTACATAAAATAATTGAAAATTAAATAAAATATTTTTAAAATATACTAAAAAATTATCACAAAGAAAATCTAGAATTAGGATGGAAAAGTATTTTGATACTTGATACACTTTTAATTCCTTAATTTTCTAAAATGAATCATTTAAATTTCTCTTATTTGGCAAAATGGATAGAAATTATACAAATATCATCAATAATGTTTAGATTTGATTGTTAAAGCATATTTGGGATTTTTTTTCTTCTTATTTTTCTTCTTAATAGCACGAGAAGCTGTGCTTTTCCCTGCAGACAATTCACAGACAATTGCCGGCTCACAGGCCACTTTAGTCTTTACTACCGAAATTCAAATTGTTATCACATAGTTCCCTCCAAATCACCAAAACCCACTAAAAAATTTCTGCACACCTCTTCTTGCTGCCCCTTTTCTACTTGTTACTTGAAATACAAATACTGACTTCCTTCTCTCTGCACTTAAACAATTCATCTACCAGCAGGATTGAGAGTATTGATTTGGATCATAAATACGTTGATAAAGGAATAAAATTCGACTTACCTTTTTACATTTAAAAGAAAATAATGAGCGTACAAAGACATATGTCAAAGTTTTGTCTTGTTTATTCATTTTGATCCTTATTGCACAACCATTGAATGAATATTGCCAAGGAAAGAGAACTCAGACTGGAAGCATATGGCTGGTAGAACTCCACAATTTTTATCTTTACTTTGAGTAATTTTTAACTGATTAAAGATTAAAAATAAAGGGAACTAATCACACATGCCATGTTCAACTCCTTTTCAGTGCTCTTTCTCTCTCTCTCTTTGTGTGTGTGTTTGTGTGTGTGTGTGTGTGTGTGTGTGGTTGTGTAATGCTCATGAGAAGGAATGTACTTCGGCCAAATATTGACATAAGGAGTTTTCTTAGACCACACTCCGCCTTAGTTTTTGACACAGGTTCTCAATCTAAACCTATAGGTCATTGATTGGACAGACTAGACTGGATGGCTAGACAATTCTAGGGAGACTCCTGTCTCTGCCTCCACGTGCTAGGATCACAAGGATACACTGACATGCCGAGCTTCCCACATGGATGTCGGTAATTCAAACTCATGTTCTGCTGCTTGTGCAGTATCTGAGACATCTCCCCAAAGACCAACAATCTATGTTTTAATTTTCAATGTATATTTTATTGAGGCTTGTGCATTCCCATACAATAAAACTTAATCATGTTTAGACTCCCCCATCTGCATCCCCGTAAACCTCCCACCAGATTTTATGCATTTTGAAATGTACATTAAGGCCTGTCCAGTCAAGTTTTTGTGACTAGATGTTCCTCAGTACAGGTGCAAGTTTATCTACTGGCGTCTATCTAGTCAGCCTGTCTAGGGTCACTCCCTTAAAAAAGATTAACTTCCCATGCCCAACAGTAATCAGCTGCAAGTAGTTCTTTGGCTAAGGTTGGGACCTGCTACCAATTTCCCCAGTTCTATAATGGATTTTTGCTTGATTGAGTCAGCAAGGGTCTTGTGAATGCTGTCACAATATCCTGCAAATTCATATGAGCAAGTTCCCAGAGGCATGAAAATCTTTGTTTCATTATGTTCTTGCACCAACTTTGGTTCTTACCAGTCTTTCCACTCCCTCTTCTGTAGTGGTCCCTGAGCCATGGGTGAATACGTATGTGAGATTTAATATAGGAGTACTCTACAGGGACATGCACTTGTGGTCTCTTATTCTCTACACTTTGACCATTTGTGGCCTTCTGTGTATCACATCTGTTTCATGAGAAAGCTTCAATAGTGAGAGTTGAGGGATGCATTAGTATTCTCTCTACCCCCTGTTCCATGAGCCTTAGGTGCAGAGGTTCCACTGTAGATGTGTCACTTAGAGTTGGGCATCTCTCAGACATATATTCTCTGTGTGTGGAACTCTGTAATATCCTCCATTTGTTGAAAAATGAAGTTTTTTTGAGTGGTATATGATATAGTTGTCTGTAAATATAAGGATACATATGCAGCACACAGTAAGAAATGTCATTTGTCTAGAGATATGCCAGAGATAGGGTTTTCTCTAGGATCTATTAATCTCTCCAGCCCTGTGTATTTGACTATGTGTACAGGGTCACCCATGAGTTCCCTCCCATCAACAGAGCTTTAAGTACAATTAGAAAGCTATTGATTACCCCCAATAAACAAGTGCCACAACAACACTACTATAGGTGGTTGTGCTGGTCATTACTCTGATTATAATGCTTTGAAGCTGGTGTTGGGCCACTGATTGATTTTCTCCCTTAGCAACTTGCATAGTATCCTCCAGAACTATGAGAGTTAGTTTTCATGTAGGAAGCTTCCAAGTCAGTTCAGCTCCATTGTTCCAAGTCCTTTATCCAAAGTATATCTTTTCTTCAATAGTAGGGTATTACTTTAAAGTTCTGGGAGGTAATCCAGGGCTGTGCCTGTGTTATTTTGGGAGTCTCTTGGACTACTCTGACCAAAAGGAAGTTTCATTTGTCTGGCTATTTCTTTTTAACAATTATTTTGAATTTACTTTTTTAGTGTGTGTGTGTGTGTGTGTGTGTGTGTGTGTGTGTGTGCATCCAAGGATTTGTAGGTCTATGCACTCCTTCCATGGCACACATTTGGAGGTCAGAGGATAAATTCTGGAAGTCAGTTCTCTCTTTCCAGATGGGTCACAAGGATGGAACTCAGGCCATTAAGTCTGGCAGCAAGCAACTTTACCCACTGAGCCATCTTACCAGCTTCCAAAAGTAGTTGTAGTTCTTAACAGAAAATAATGAAATAATAGCTTTTTCCTTTGACCCAACTCAAACACTTTCAAGGTATCATTAAACACATAAATGTCTTTATTGAGTATACAACACTATTGCCATGCCCTAAATCTGTTCAACTCTTTAGGAGGATTATGAAGCTAATGTTGATAATGACCATTAGGCCTCATGTTGTAAGAGGATAAATGAAGAGGAAAACACACACACACACACACACACACACACACACACACACCACAGATGCAGAAAAGAAACTACGGTGCCTGCTTTCTAATCTGAAGTAGTGTGATCCTAGAAAATAAACATATCATTAGTCGTGTCAATTAATTTCTATGACAATAATCCTTAGCTAAAAGAAACTAACTAGGTGAGAGGGAACAGAAAAGGTGAAGCATGACATTGGGCTCACCAAAGGGATGGCTGTCTAGCACTTAAAACTGTGCTCAGATTTATAGCCAGAACTGCAACAACTAGTTCAAAAATAAGACTAATTCCTATAACGCATCAGTGCTTGAAACTACCTATACACAAAAAAAAAATTCCCCATATTGCCCTACGACATTGCATAGCATTAGAAAATGAGAGGGTCAGAGCAAAAGGACAAGAGCAGCCAGATCAGAAGACATCAAAACTCTGCTTAAAATATCTTTTCACTGTAATTACATTTTCTTATGTGTTTTTTTGCCAGTTCTGTTTAAAATCTCATTGCCTTGTGGACAGATGAATAAACATGTGTATGAATGTTATCTCAAACCATGTAAACTAACTGTAAAGTTTAGATCACTCTTCGGAAGAATAGGTGAAATATTTGGAAGTCTTCTGATTCTCCTCCATCCGGAACATATGACTTATGTGGTTTCAGGCACTGCTTGACATAGGCTACATGTGCAATCCATTTCCTTTTCTCACTTTCCCAGTCTTTTGTGTGAAAGGTGGCTCAAAGCATGTTGAAATAAATGTGTGTTCCTTCAAGTCTTCCAAGCACTCAGAACAGGCATGCCAACAGCCGTGTCTCAAACGCTGACTAGAATGACATTTTATTAGAATTTTAGATTGACAGCTAGTCTCTGGCAGCCTATGATAGAGTATGCATTACACATTTTTTATTACATATTATGAATATGTAAATAATTTTATGAGCTTATTTACTCCATATTCACACTTATTAAATGCTAAGCATCACTTAATTCAGAGATTCCTTATACCTTCTTCCTCTCTCAGCCCCCTGAGGGTATAGATAAGTATTCTGATAATACTTGTAAGGTTTTACCTCTCAAATGACATTGGGCTCACCAAAGGGTTGGCTGTCTAGCACTTAAAACTGTGCCCAGATTTATAGCCAGAACTGCAACAACTAGTTCAAAAATAAGACTACCACTTGAAGTTAATGCAATTTCATATTTGTATAATACAATGTAACAAAATTTTCCTTTCATTTCATTAAAAATAATATATTTATCTAACTTTTACATCATTTTCTGTGTAGATTTTGTCTACACTGAATTATAATTATAGTTTAATGGAACATCGTTTATTTGACCTTATTCTGTTTCAGCCATCTTTATGTCTGTCTTCACACCAATGACACATTGGCTTAGTTAGTAGAACTTTAAAGTTTGAAATCAAGCATAAGTACTGAAAGTTTTTCTTCTTTTATGAAGAAAAACTCCTAAATCCATTTTCTTGTTCTTAAGGTTAACTATTTTCCAAATAATTAGATTTTTAATAATGAGATCTCTATTTTATTAATGGGCGTATCCATGTATTTGAAAATCATAAGCAATAAAAGTAGAATTACAGAGAAAGTATAAATATGTAAAGGTTATATTTTTATTTTTCCTCTTTTATAAAATCATTATGCATTTTATACAGAATATCTCAATAAATCTTAATCATCTTTACATCACCTTACCTACTGGCACTCCCCCATACAGCCCCCAGTTGCAATTCATACATTCTTTCATCTGTGTTAATGTTTATTGTGTCAAGTTAGTGTCCTCAAGTGTTCTTCAGTGCAGGTTCATCCACTGAGGTCTAGTCGGTCTATCCAGAGTCCCTCACTTTAGGAAGATTAGTTCATCCTCACCCAATAGTAATCAGCTGCAATAATTCTTCAGCAAAGACTGGGGTCTGCTACACATATCCCCAGTTCTATACTGTGATTTTACATGCTTGAGTTTGCATGGGTCTTGAGCACCATTGCTGTAGGTTCATAGCAGAGTCCCAGAAGTTTATAGGATTCTATTTCCATGTGGTCATGCACCTCCTCACTGGCTGTTACATTTTTCTCACCCCCTCTTCCCCAATGGCCCTGAGCCCTGAGTGAATGAAATAATATTGGAGTTGTGCCTAGGGATCTGAGCTTTGCAGACTCCTGATCTCCATGATTTAGTCATTTGTGACCTTTGTGTTACGGGCCCTCTGTTGCATGAGGAAACTTCATTAATGAGAGTTGAGAGATTCATTAGTGATTTCTCTGCCCATTGTTCTATATAGCATGAGCCTTGGGTATAAAGGGTGTAATCCTTTTAATGTGGCTTTAAATTCAATCTTTGAATAACTTGTAGAGATTTTTACCAAAGCTTCTTTGATGAATGATGACTGGAATACTTGACTGTATATGTATATATATATATATGTATATATATATATATACATATATATATATATACAGAGAGAGATATATATAGATATAGATATATAGATACATATTGCACTTAATAAGAAGTTGTGAGACTGCCTCAGGGATTTCTATAAGATCTATGATCTTTTCAGCCATATGTATTTGGCAATTTTTACAGTACCAAACATGAGTTTCATCCCACTGAGTGCTGATTGACTCCAACTTGCATTTGCATTCTTGAGACCGGCCTTCTATCCTGGAAGTGCCCATCCCCAAATTGCTTTGGATACCAAAGACCAGCCTTCTTCCCTGGTAAATCTGATCCTTCCCACTGCATCTTCACTCCCTACCACTGTGACAATTCCAAACTCCCCTGCTCGTGTCCTCTCTCCTTCTAACCGTGTGCACAGGTACAATTTTACTGAGGAAATAAGATTTCTAATCTTTAGTTAATTAATTAATCAATTAATTTTAACCAAGAAGGCATTGTGAGTTTAGAAATCACCATAAAAGTTTGAGGAATACAAAATGTAATTTCTTACTTTATTATAAATATGCATCTTTATATTTACAGACAAGCGTGCCTTTTGTCCCTCACCAAAGAAGCTTCATTTTGCTACAGACAGAGACTAAATGTTACATCTTCAATACAGTCTCTACACAGGATGAATGCATCTCTCAACTCTCACTAGAGAATGTTCCACATTCAGAAGATAGTGATTAATATAGAAACCCATAATTGACCAATGTGCAGAAAACATGAGGCTTCTGCATGCTTTTCGTTGAATAGGACACCTGTTCCAAACTTCTCCCTCAAAAATCTCAGGAGATTATTGTAGAAGAGAAGAAATATAGATATTAAGAGCCAGAGGTGGTGAATGACCACAGTGAAACATGGTTTCCAAACAGGTGGTCATTTAGTCGTGAGTTCACAGTAAGGTGGCAGTATGCACAAGTTCTGTGAAAGCTCAAATCAGATAAAATCCCAGCACAGACATGGGCGGGGTGAGGAGGGGTGAGTAAGAAATCCCAATCTGAACTTCTGGCAACTGATGACTATTGGGAGAGGGAAGGGCAGTCTCTTCCAGGGTTGGGACTCTTGCTAGGTTAACTAAACTTCAGTGGATGGACCCAGATTGAAGGACAGGCTTAGGAGTCATCAGAATACCAGGTAAAGTGCCTTTCTCACCAAATGGTATCATGTACACACATGATCAGTATGTCTTATCTTGTTGATGTTGACTTTCATCACCCAGCTGAAGATATATTTGGGAAGTGATTTTCTCCATTACCAAAGTCCACTTTTTCCTCCTTCCCACAGCACATTCTTTGAAAGGATGTTATTATGCTGTCACTGCTTACAGAGATGGAGATATAGGTCATCTCATTATGGGTAGAATATGTAGATAAATTATGTTAAAGTTTTCTTCATGGGAGATTTATTAATGTGTCTCAGTGTTTTTTAAGATTTATTGTTACTATTTCCTTGGCAGAGGGTTTATATGTATGTGAGTGTGGGTGTCAACAGATGCCAGGAAAGGGAGTCAGATGGAGTGGAGCTAGAGTTGCAGGTGATTATGAGCTGCCCAATCTTAAGTTATATGCTGGCAATTAATGAGTCTTCTAGAAGGGCAGTATGTGCTCTTAATGCTGAGTCTTCTTTCAAGCCTGTTCAGTGTATTTTCTGTATTTATTTACCTGCTTGTTCTAGTATAGGTCCATGGATATTATCTCATGCTTGGATTATAAATCCATTACAATTTTACAGTTTTATTTTGTTGCTAAGATTGTTCCAAACTTGACTTTGTGAACTGTTTTCTGTCCATTACTATGTACCTTTGACATATTTCTATCATTGTGATGTCTCTTTTCACTTTTATTTTCGGTTCAAGAACATATATTATTTAACACTGAAGATCTGTTTGTTTTAATAAGATAGTGTGACATTTTTAGCTTTTCATTTTCTTTTTCTTTCTAAATTCAGGTTGACAATCTCTGGCTTTTATTAAAATGTTTATCCACTCGGGCTGGATATAGTTTTACCTCAGTTTGCATCTAGTGTTGAGGTATTTTATTTTTATCAGTCTAGTATTTGTGTGCTGCTTTGATGAGTCTTAATTTCCCTTTTTTCTTGTAAGGAAAAATTTCATAACATTTTACTTTTTCTCCTGTTTTTGCTTGTATTTTTAGACACTTTTATTATTTTATTGTATGTATATGAGTGTATTGTCTGCATGAATGTAAGTAAAACCATGTTTTTGCAATGGGAGTGGAGGTCAGAAGAGAGCATCAGATTTCCTGGAACTGGAATTATGGACAATTGTTAGCCACCATGTGGGTGCTGGAAAGCAAATCTGGGTCCTCCCCAAGAACAACTAGTTCTCTTAACACTGAGCTAACTTTCTAGCCCCAGTGATATTTTTGAGCTTTTCATGAGACTTAGAATGTTGTTCCTTAACTTTTAACAATATATTCTTTCTCTGATTACATTTATATGTTCAAGCTTGATTTTATTACATTCTGTATTAGTTATATCAGAGTATTTTTTATTCACTTACACACTTACAATATTCAAAGCCTCCTTGATTATTTTCTGTGGTTCTGAGGCATTTTTTAATCTAAGTGATATTTTGTAGTGAATATATGCTAAACATACTATTTAAGTTTTCATCTGATCAAGCAGATATAAAATGAACAGAGAATCTTTGAAAACATATATTTCCTTTAAGCTCTTTGGAAACATCACTTTGTGTACAGATTTGCTGACATCACTATGTCTAATGAGTAGTAATAACAATAATCATAATGTTAATCATAGAATCGGCATGCATGATTTTGCTGTTCCTCAGTTGTATCTTATTTATGCTTCCATTGCCTTTGGACTTCAGCTGCTTACACAGAATGCGATCTTGGACAATCAAAGTTGTAAGTTTTCACCCTCTACCCAGAATTGAATGTGACATCTCTGGGAATAAAGCCTCCTGTTTTCTAGGTAAAGCTATGAGTTTTCCAAGCTGAGCTGGATATGTTATGTTGGAAGGGAGACAAATAATAGAAAAAGCCTTATGAAATAAGAGTAATTTATTATCATTATTATCATTATTACCTTCTTGTTTGAAGTTCTTACAATATTTTAAACAAAAGCCTCAATTTTTTTAGGTTCAGGGACCAATGCGGAAGAGAGCGGATAGAAAGACTGTAAGAGCTAGGGTTGGTTCGTAAACATAAGGAAGCAGGTTTCCAGGTTAGGGCAAGCTTGTCCTTCTGAACTTGCAGCCATGGTGGCAAAGTGCACAAGACCCTTGCAACTCATTCAGACAAGGGCCTAGTGTGCACTGAGGGCCATAGGCCGGGGTGCCCGGGCCCTAACCTGGGAACTGTTGTCAAATGATTATTGTCGGCTGAATGAGAGCAGATCTTCTTTAAGATCTCCAGATAGACTGACTCCAGTGGATGAAGTTATGCCAAAGGACACCTGCTTGATCAGATTGGACTTAACATATATTGGCAGAATGCATGAGGTCCGGTGAGGTGGGGAGAACTATAAGAGGTGTGGATGGGGAAGCGTTCTAAATTTGATTAAGAACTATTTTGAAAGGCAAAATACTCAACAAAATTATTTTTAAATTCTTTTATTTTTTAAAAGTTTTATGTGGGAGTTGATGCCCAGAAAGGCCAGAGGAGGGGATTGGAGTCTCTAGAACTGGAGCAAACATGTTGTTGCTGGAAACTAAATCAAGGTCCTCCATATGAATAGTAAGTGCCCTTAACTGCTGAACCATCTCTACAATAAACGCTTCCTAATTTGTTGCTTTCAGATTCTCTTCAATGTCCTTAAATTATTAGTTTTCAAAAATGTATCCAGATTTGCACTAGCTTTCTGCAGGGAGCAGTCACTTGTCTCCTTTGGCATACTGATGAAAGGTACTCCATTATTAAATTCTTATGGTATTCAGTGAAACTGATGAATCAAACATACATAGAACAGAGGGAGGAGATTCATTCAGTTTGTCCACATTCTAAGTAAAAACTTGGTATTGATATAAATACATGAAGATACATGCTTATTCTTTTGACTTGATTATGGCCATTCTATAAACCCGAGAAAAGATGAAATTATGAACTTATAATTTATTAAGATTTATTGTTTTAAGATGAGAATTGCCAAGTTTGAACACAGATTGTACATTTGTATAAACTGAAAGTTTAAGTCACATGGATTTTTATCTATGAATTCTCTTAAGCCTTAACTCAAAAATTGCTCATTAATTTCACTCACACTTTTATACTTGCTATGGGCAAGAACATAATAGAATTACCATGTTTTGCTTATGATCCCTCAAAAGTCTCTGAGAACTTTTCCCAAACATGATCCAAGATGGAACCTTACTAATATTATTATTGTTAAAGATTGGATAATATATTAAAATATCTAAATGCCATGGTGACTTATTTTAGTAGGTAAAAGCACTTACCAAGACTGATGACATGAGTTTGATTTCAGGGTGCTTAGGGAGGACTCATTCCTGAAAGTTGCCCTGTGACCATGCCATGACACACGACCCTCTGCATACACACACACACACACACACACACACACACACACATATGCAAAACAACTAAATGTAATTAAAATTAAAAATCTTGTGGTGATTTCTTCTTCACTCTGATCTGTATTTCAAGATCCTGCCAGTCAGAGAAAATTACCCCTTTTAAGATAGGCAGATAAAATAGAGTAGAGATTAGTATAAAATAGACACTGTGTATTCTGTCCAACATAATCTTCACCTTAGCAAATAACTGTATTAATGATTTGGAGATTTTCAGTCCTCTCAAGGCAAAACAGCACAATTTAACTCAATGGGAAAAGGAAAATTTCTTTGACATTTTCTAAGGGTTATCTCCCATTATATTAAGAGAGTGTGGCAGACTTCTATTGGAGCCAGAAAAAGAGATAAATTCTTGCTTGAAACCCCAATCTCTGGTCCAGTAAAGGTCTTTATTATTTAGCTTTCAGGAAAATGAAAGTGACAGATTGCGACTGTCAGTGGGAACTGCATGCCCTTATGCTTCTATGTGTCCTGTTCCCAAGAGGACAGAGAACTGATGAAACTCTTACCCCAGAATATAAAGCCATGAAGTTTCATAACCACAGAAGTCCCTTTAGCATGCATAAAATGTTGCCATGGAAATCAGAACTTGACATTATAATCTGCATTAGCTTCTCTGAAAGTGTTTAAATAGATGGACTGTCAGAAAACTCATAATTCTGGTTCAACGTGTAATCATTCATTCTAATGTTTAAGCATACTTTGGATTTTTTAGACTTTTTGGATTTTTAAAATATATGTTTATTTGAAGTTAATATACAAAGTGATAGGTTTCATTATGCCATTTTCATACATATATATCAGTATACTTTACTGATCCCCTTCTACCCTACTCTGCTCCCTTATATCCTGTCCCTCTCTTGCTTGGTTTTAGGCTTTAAATTTAGTTTGTTGTTCTAGTTTATTATCACAATAAGCATTAGAGCAGTTACATTTTCTCCAATCACATTAAAATGCCTATGTTAATAGATCATCGAATAATCTTTGATAGGCAGAGCATTTACTCCAGAGAATACTAAACAGAAAACCCCAGAATTAAAATGTGGGTAGGATATCTATAAAACTAACTTCAAGTCAAGCAAAAGTTATGGTATTCTCTTAAACAAAGGCTAACCATGCTGGAAAATGTTTCCTTTGTTGTTGTTATTATTATTATTTATTATGTTCCCTCTCGAGCTCAGATTAATGGTTAAAACATGCTTCCTTCCCATTAATCTTTGCACGAATCACCTAGAGAACATTGAGCTCCTGAGACTTTGAGAAAAAAATATTGACAAGTTCATCCACACACGTAATCTTTGGGCTATGGATCAGTTTAGTGAGCAGCTATGGGATATACAACAGCAGTGTACTTGACCCAGATAACTAAGGCACCTAAAAACCATCACTGGACACTGGCACTGAAACTTCTCAGTAATGATCTTTATCTTCCATACTATATCCAAAATCATTTTGATGATAAACCCCTATATTCAAAGAACACTGTTTCATAAAGGGATAAGAGATAGTTTATTCTGGAGCCAAATATGAGTAACCATAGCCCAGGAACATAGATTCAAGTTACTCCAAATTCCATGTTCCTGCATGGAAGCAGTTTCATGAAGTTTTTACAGTAATAGAACAAAGACACTTTTCAAATACACTGGTAGATATATCCACTAGGCTGATCACAGCAAGGTGGGGTTCTGCTAAAGGTCTCAGATGCTCTCTGATGACATTCTTAGCTTTTTGTTTGATGGGACCTGGTGGTTAAAGAGGAATGCTTTAACATGACGTGGTTCTTTGAAGATACTTAGGATGAATGGAGATTTCATTCAGTGTGTGTGTGTGTGTGTGTGTGTGTGTTGTGATATTTGACTCTCAGAAAACAAGACATTATTTAAAAGTCATTTCTAATAGTCTAGCTATGACTGTACATTGGCCTATTTCTATATCCAGCTCTCTCTTCTCACCATATAACCATGACAGATTTATTATTTTTCTTCACATGATGGCCCTTCATTTTTTGCACCCTGCTTAGATTTGTAGTTCTGAGTTTTACTGCTTATTTTTTTCCTTTTGTGAAGAATATATCTGAAAGTAAAGGAAATACTCTATTTCTTACTGTTTTAAATGCCTGAAGGTAAGGATCAGAAGCCACATTTCAGATATTTGCTGAGCTAGAGTATTTTAAGGCTTAGAAATATTTTCAGTGACATATTATCATAGTTAATTCTATTTAATCATTTGTAGAATTCCTTTCTAAAAAACTAAATGTAATTTAGTTGCAAATGGCATTTAAAGCATATATTATTGATTTAGATCATCAACATATTTATCACCGTCAAAATACTGGTGTGTTGGAATCTTCAATATTGATTGCTTAACAATGTTTAAATGACAATAACAAAGACAGGAGGGAGTTATGGGAAAAGAGGCTGAGTGATTAACCTTGTATTCATTCATTTCACAACCATCAAATTACTTCACAATAGCTTTGGAATTCTGAGTCCACAAAAATGAACTTATCAGAACTTTATTCAACCTTCCTACATTACATACTCACTGTGTCTCATAAGCAACATAGCTGATCAAAAAACAGTAAAAAGAAATTAGATATTATGATCAGAATTATGTCCCTGCTCTCTCCACCAATTCACATTTTAAATTTCTAACCCCAGTTGCTCAATGTAATTGAATTTAGAAACATTAAGTAGGTAATTAAGAAAAAGTGGGGTCTTTAGGATGAATGCTAATCCAATATGACTGGTGTCCTATAAAAATAAATTTAAAAAAACAAGATACAAAGAAAAGACAATGTCAAAACACAAGGGAAACAGGATCACCTATAACCAAGGGGAGAGGCTTGGGATGATTTCTTCCCTTGAAGTCTTGAGGAAAAACCAAAAATCCCAACATTCTGATCTCTTCTAGTTTCTAGAACTGAAGATAACTTCTGTTATTTGAACCACACAAGCTATGACAGAGTTTCAGTGAAAACTAATTTAGTGAATTTCTATATGCATTATACAATTGAAATATCTTCCTAGTAAAGAAAAACTAGCATCTGTACACAATTATGTTGGAGTAGATAATGATTATCATATAACATTTCCCTTGATAGATCTTCTGTGGGTGGATTTTTGTTCTAAGTTCTAGGCTCACTATCTATTATTTTTATACCTGTGTTTATACAATGGAAATTGTATATCACTGTAACAATAAAATGTTAGCTGGATCTCAGTGTTTACAAGTTGAATGATAAAGAGGACTTGCCCTCCTCCACATGCATTCAACTTTGGCTTGTGTGTTCAGTGAGTGATTGCTATGGATGAAAAAGTACAGTGATCACTGTAATGGCATCTGTTCATCAAAACAAGAACAATCAAGAAAGATGATGGTATAATAATTATAGCATTTATACATAAGATATCTTAATGATATTGAACATAGCTCACCTTCCTGATTCAAATCTCAAGCATAGCAAAAGAGGAAGTTACATATGATGTCTGCATTGGACTGAAACAGACTGAATCAATCCAACTCTTTGGATTGATTAAAGTCAATAAAACAACCTAAAGAAGGCTTGCTGATTCAACAATTTTTACTCATGTGGGTTTTTTATATAATAACCAACTATAGGAAGCCTCATTTCTACTGCAAAGTCTGTTGGCCACTGAAAAGATTTTTCCTTCAGATCCAACAGATTCGCTTGTTTTTCTATTAATCTTCTTCTTTTCAAGTTCTGGGCCTTGGCTCACAACAACTAATCAAGAAAATACAAAGCAAAAGGAGAGGTTTTAAAGTATCCTAAATTTCAACAAGGGGATCCTAAGAGATTCATCCACATCCATGCTGAAACTGAAACGTCTCACTGCTTAACAAAACAAGGAAATGACTATGTGAAACAGGTGTTTATAACTATAAGCTACTGGTACTGAATGGTGTGTGTGTGTGTGTGTGTGTGTGTGTGTGTGTGTGTGTGTGTGTGTCTGTGAGTATGTGCTGTGACTATATGAATATTTATCTTTATATTTCAATGCCTGTGTACACTAGTACACATGGGGCTGAGTTTTCCTGACTACCTCTGGTTTTCTCACTTGTAAAACCACTTCTTTACTTCACATAATATTTTACTTCGTTTCTTCAACTGTCAGTTTTCTTGATTCCCCAATAACTTCCTTCCTTGCCTTTCTTTTTCTTCAATTTATACACAACGTTCCTATAGCTAGGTTCACTCCTGGTACTTTAGGTTGTCACCCTTCCTCCCTCACACACTAAAGCTGGACAGCTCTGTGTAAGGTTCTGTAAGTTTGCAAGTCTTGGTTGTTCTCTTACGCATCTCCTGAGTCTTCAAAAGTCTTCACAAGGTCTTTAGGTCTTCCAAAACAGAAACCAAAATAGAACATTTCTTCTCTAATGCTTCTATAAAATTCAGAAAAAATTCATGTAAGTATTGTATTGAATATTTAATACTTTTGAAATTTTGTACTGAAATCAGTTATAAATGAAGAAAACAAACTCATATACAACTTGGATTTAGGAGGGCAGCATTCTCTGGAAGTTTGCAAAATCTGGAATGACAGTGACTTCAGTTAATGACTGCAGAGGACTCATTAGTGTTTACACTGGAGATGCACTTTTAAGCAAAAGTTTAGGAGCTCATTATCAACCCATTACTATGCTGATCCACACAGACTCATTGAAATTGATATTGCTCTCTGTATAATTATCGTTAGGGTCCTATAATCTAGTATCCTGCCAAAATTAAAAAAAAAGATTAAAAATGGGATAGTGATAAGGGTACACTCTAATACATAAAAGTAAACACTGTATCTGACACTAGCTAGGGAAAATTAGGGCTTCCAGAGGAAGAAGAAAATATCTGTAGCTTGCTTTTCAATTCTACTTTTTGGTGAACCTATAATTGAACAAGAAAGATAGATTAATTCACAGGCATGATAGCAGCATACTCAAGTCCCACATAAGGTCAAAGAAGTATTGTTATGAATTATCTTATCCATTCTAGTGATTTTTAAATACTATATATGTTCTGAAAACTCTAAATTTTGTATTACCAGTGCCTATTATTACTTGAGACACAAGTGATACATTTCAATGCAACACAATATATATGCACATGAATGCTGGTCCAGCATCTGCATTTACTTACTCAAAATCTCCATTTCGATGTTAAACAGGCACCTCAAACTGATGTTGCCAGATCATTTTTATAGACAGCAAATCCATTTAATCAATAAATCTCATTGTTCCTATTGACTCCCTGCAAAAATGTGTCCACATCCCTAGCTGCTCCCCTAAGATCAAGCCCTAGTGTTTCCTGATCCCTAATCTATTTTCTAAGCTTCCACTCTTTCCCTTTGCAATCAACACTCTAAACAGCATCTATAGAAAACTTGTTAACGTGAACACCCAACAACATATTTCTAAATTTCCTGTAGTTCCCAGTAATACCCCAAAATATATGTCAACACCTTCACAATGGGCACCAGAGACCTATATATTTGGATCCCTATCACCCTCTGTAACTTCACCCTCCACCCTCAAGATTTTCTGTGCTCCAGTCACACTGAGTTCCTCATGTTTTCTTCAATATATAAATGTACTCCCCTCTGGATTTTGCCTTTATGATATTTACTGCAAGAAACATCTTCCTTCCTGTATCAGAATGGTTCATTCAAATTTTCTCTTGTTTCTTTACAAATATTTTCCAACATAGAATCCATTATTGATCATACTATCTAAAATAAAGCCTTATTGTTCCCTGCCCTTGTCTTAAAATATAGCATGTTAGGGAAATTTGAGGCATATTAAGGTGAACAGATCAGGGGGAAAACGTAATTTAAAAAGATGGCTTATTCACAGTTCTGCAAGAGGCACATCGAGGGTGGGGAGCACACAGTGGAGAAGCAGAGTCAGTCAGGATGCCAAGCAGAGGAGCGGACCCACAGGCATGGACCTTTTTGGTGTTTTCTGCAGAACGGAATGAATGAGACACAGAAAACAGGTTTAATATTTGCTAGCCTTAACCAGTTCAGCAGGTTCTGGGGACAAGGAAAGTCTGTTTTCTGGTACTTGGTGCCGCGCCTGCACGGCCCTGGGTCCAAGTCTCTGCGAGGGATGTCGAGGTTGAAGAGAAAAGTATACACACACAGACACAGAGAGAGAGACAGACACAGAGAGACACACACTAGGTAGGAGGAAAGGAGAATGATACACTGACTTTATTCAGAGGCAGCAAGCCTTATATACCCTGAGGGCGGGGCTTTACAGGAGGTTTCTCTATTGATGACACACAGCTGTAAACAGGAAAAAGGAAGTTGTGGTTAGGCTAGCTTAAAGGTCAAGTTGTTTACTTGAGCTTTGCAATTGACAAGATCCTGGCTAGCCCTTGGCCAAGAGTCTAGCACTAAGAGAGAAGGGCATGCAGGGAGGATTTTTCCCAGGCCTGTTTTTCTCTGGGATGGAATCAGGCTAAGCTGGCTATTTTCTGACCTGTGGCCTCCAACACTTGGTCCTGAGATGACTAGGCATGTGAATAATGGCCAGAAGTGTAAGAGCCCCAAAGAGAAGGAAGTTGGGTATAGTAACTCTGAATTGGTGGGTTAGCCTTTGAAATGTGAATAGCTATTGTCTTGCTTTCTCTGTGAATTAACTAACAATAAGAAAGCATATCTTCAATGGTGATACAGGTGTCAAAGCTTCAGGATATAAGAAATAAAGTAAATAGTGTCATCCTTATTCCTAGCTTTAGTGTCTTCATATGCCATCTCATGGTTGTGATGCGTTTGCTGTTTATTGTCCACTATCCCCTAAGATGAGCTTCATTTAGGAAGAGGTGTTTGTTTTTCCTTTCTTGTTCTGACTAATGTGCTCCCAGTGCATTAGTTCAGTGTCAGGTAGAGAAAGTGCTCAGCTCATAATTGTTAATTACTTTAAAAGTGATTACTGAGATAATCACTTAATAAATGAACATATCAAAGCTGCCCATCTATGGTTCTCAAAAAAAGCAATTTCATATCTCAGGGACATTTAGAAATGTCTGACACATTTATTATTATTATCATCATAGGAATGAAGGGTGCTACTGGTCTCCAGCATGTAGAGATCAAATACATTGTTTAGTATCCTGCAGTGGAAAGATAGCATTTGAAAAGTGTAGACTTGTCTAGCAAAAATACTCCTGATGTCAGTGCTTTCACTTCAATGGATCTCTAAGATATAACATGAATATATTTAAAAATGTTGTATGGCTATCAGAAGTTAATGGTTTTAGTCATGGATAATTTAGAACTAAGCTTTCTCATTCACTAACAGTGTTTTAGTATACAATTATTACATAAATAATTAATTGCTGTTATTGGTATATTTCAATAAAAGGTAGACAATGAAAAACAATGCACTAATTTTAGAATATTTTCTAATTTGAATTTGTAATGCCTCTCTAAACAAACATAAAATATTTATAAAGCCATATGATAGCACCTGTTATGTAGATAAGTATAATAATACTCATTCCATGAAATCAGAACATAGTAGTTATAATAATTCAGATGATCATAGACAATACTTATTAAATTGTATATGTACTAGGCTCCTAGATAGTGTTTAACATATTTTATCCACATTTTTTAAAGTATTTTGAGCCCCCTTATTGAATATGACACATTGTTTCAGACTCCAGGGCAAGAATAGTGAATAAATCAGTCAAAAACTTACTCTACTTTATCTCTCAGGGAAGAAAATGGAATAGTGAGCATATAGCAGACATATTGAGAACAAGATCAAGACTGACAGCCTTGAATCAGCCCTTAAAGGGAACTGTTATCTTACGGCACCTTTAAGGGAGGGTGCTGGGTAGAAAAGATAACTGATTTACCTACATTTCCACATGTGGAAAGCAGGAAAATGAGTGAAATATGAATCTAAGTTCCAGGCCTTTCAACACTGCTCTCTGTTGCCCTCTATTTAGCCATATATAGGTAAGGAGAGAGATTTCTTCCATGCACAATTTAGAGGCCAATTTTCTGGCATATGACAGCTTCAAAAATACCTCCTTTTAACTTTAAGGGTCTCTCAATAGTGTAGGTAAGGGGAAGGGCCATAAAAGTTTAAGCATATGATATTATTTTAGGAACATAGTTGTAAATTGTATGAACCATTGGTGCTCACATTCCATTCAATATATTTTAGTCATTTAAGTACACATAGCTAACTCTATGGAAACTTGAGAGATGTAATCTCACATTGGGCTAAGGAAATAGAAGCAATGGGTTTAAAGAATAGTTAACATATTTTTTATAATCTCTCATTGACACCAATTAATACTTGCATTTTTATTTCATGTATTAAGTCCCTTTCATTATCCTTCATAAAAAGAGATAACCCAAAGTCTCATTTAGTTGTTGAAATCATCATGAAGTTCAGAATCTTCTTGTAACTTTGTACTTTCTTCTTTAGGTCCAAATGTGATCACTGGCAATGTGGAGTCATATAAACTAAAATGACAATTTGCTGTTTCCACATATAACAGAAACGGTCTGGTATGTTATGGTAGAGAAGAGACAAGATATGCCTAGTGAAGATTCTCTTTCCAAATATAGAAAATTGAAACAAACAGGTGTCATTGACCCATGGCAATGATGGAATCTGGTTGAACAGTGATGGTGAAGAACCCTACCTGCCCTGCTCTTTGCTTACAAGGGGATTTCATCATCTGGAAAAAACTATGCCATCCTCTGTCCTCAGAACCGCATAGGTTCTGCAAACTAGAAAGGTGTTGGGAACATGTCATGTGGGGAGAATCTGGAATCTGCAAAGTTTTCTCAGGTTGCTTCCTTTTATGGAAGATTATAGCTATGGGCTACAGGCTGGTTCACTGTTGTAATCTATTTTGGGATAAGTTTATGGTTCATTTGGAAAACAAATTATGAAAATGCTTTAATATGTTTCCTTTAAGAAGCTTAACTTTCTTTTAGTAAGCTCAGTCGTGGAAATCATACCCAAAAGTCTTTTGCAAATGAAAGTCTCACATCTCCCTTGTCATCGTGACTTCCTCTCCAATTTCTCTTCCTCACCACAAATTACCCCAATCAATTGCTGCCACACTGATAACAGTTGAAATACTAGGCTTGCAAAACAAAGAAACATCTCTAATATTGCATGTCATCACAACATTTTCTATCAATTGTAGGCAGTTCTTACTATTTCTATACCTTTTGGGGACTTCTTTTCTATATTTTAATTATAGATGCTATTGACCAACTTCTGTAATCACACAATCAGTCTATCATTTATGCTTCAAAACTGCTCATTTGTACTACAACTGTATGTATGCAAACAACATATCCTATTATTCTGTCTCTTTCCAACAACTTTCTTAAGAACAACAGGCTCAGTGGGTATTGGATATCCCTTCCACGTCATCACAGGTGACAGTTTTTATCAAATTCGTTTATCATGATAAACAGGGATTCCACCTTTATGGTTTTCATATCTGCTACTTATAATTATTCTGATAAGTCATAGCGACAACTTGAAGTGCTTTCTTATAGCAGTGGAACACTTTCGATATAATATTCTCTGTTAGGTTAAACAAACAATATAAATGACCCCCAAATCAGTGGCTGAAGCGACTATAAAGTATTATAAATTGTTTCACAGTTTTGAGCATGTTTTTTATTGATTCCCTCTACATGACAGTTCACACTCAGGGTACTTCCACTGCGATGCTCTTCCTACTCCTAAGCCTTAGAGTTCTTGCTAGCAAACTGAAAGAAAAAAAAGGTGTATGCCAACTATTTATGAGAGAATAAACAGCTTAGTGGGTTACATTCACTGTCTTACAATGCCTAATATCTTCACAGGATTCTTCTAGAATAACGAACCTTTTCAGAAATAAAATGTAACTTTGTTTTTGAAGATCAGAGAATGGAGGAACAGAGATTTGAGAATGTTTCCAAGAAAACCCTCTTCATTACATAAACATGATCTAGAGACTGCTGCCCAAAGTGTCATCCACAAAGAAGTAACACATGGGAACTGCTAAAAATACAGATTGACAAGCTCCATTTCACAGCCGGTGAACATGAACATGCATTTTCACAAGATCATAAACTATTCATATGCATAATAAAGTTCATTGAAGTTCTGTCATACAAGAACATGGTTTAAACACCCTTGTGACTTTTCATATACTCGTATCTACTACATTTTATGTACATATGAACATACTTATTCTGTATTACTCTGAATAACATACTCTACGCATTTAAGGTATAGAACCCATATTTTATGAATCAAACCATGCAGCAACTGCATAGATATTTTTCTCATGAATGTTATATCCTAGTATTTTAAAACACAACTTTCATTCTATATTTGAGCAAGTATTAGAATCGCTTTTTCTCATCAAAATGATGCAGGCAGTGCCACGTAGTACCATCCTGTAGAGTAGTTTTAAACATTACAGATAAGGAAATAACAAACCTCAGCATAAAGTACACATAGTGTTTCTCATCATAAATCTCTATGGCCAAAAACAATAAAGATGTTTTTTACAAGAGTATCATTTTGTATATTTTCCCGAATACAAGCCAGATCTGGCGTCTTTGGAATTAAATATGAAGTCTTTTCTCTCTCTCTCTTTTCAGTAACACTTAAACACTAAGCACTGAACCTTCTTTTTACTCAATTACCCCACAAGCTCAATATATTTAACTGTCTTACAGAGCAAGCTTTCCTTTTAAACAACATGAAATTCACAAACCTTTTAAAGCAACTTAAGTTTTGCACTCAATTGCTTTTTCTCAAATGTAATTTTTTTATAATAACTAAACACTTGAAAATTGTTCACAATTACCTCCTTTATAATTTCAAATCAACTAGAAGTAATTGCCTTTTGACTCCCAGATGTATTTCAAAATTGGCAACATGTTTACGTGTTGAATGAGTCAGTGTTGGACTACAATTGATGAGACAGTTCTATGAAAATATGATTTTTTGTCATTGTAAATTTAATTCCATTTTTCTGTATCATTATCCATTAATTGCAATACGTTTTGTCACTTCATAACCTTTGTCCCAAAGAATGTGGCAACTGACTTAAAGGTACCATTTTCTTAACTGCAAAAGTGTCGCTGTCTCTCTTTTCTTTCTTTCTTTCGTGTCGCTGCCTTTCTTTCGTGTTTAGTTCTAAATATTGCGTTCTATTTTAGAAATGTGAATCAAAAACCCCTGCCGTAAACCTGAGAAGTCTGTATGCCAGCTATATAATTTTGTCTTCTGGAAATATATCTGTAATGGCTCTTGAATTCTTTTTCATGTGCTCTAGCTCTCCTTTGATCATTGCTCTTGAAAACCTCACCCCTCCAATTACGCCTCTACCTTTTTATATTACACACCTCTGGCTGTCTGTGGGATTTTTCTATCAAAGCATAGAGTGGCTGACTTATGCCTTCTTTTGCCCTTATTGATTTTTTTTTCAAATCACAAAAGAAGCAACATCTTTTTATGTGCCTGGTTTCAATAAAATTGTATCAGGAAAAGAGTACAGCTTAAACTCTCTTTAAAGTTTTAGTTCCATGATCTGAGTAGTCTGCGTCCTCAGGAGCACTGCTCAGGGTCCTGCCCAATCCCTCAAGCATCTTCTTGGGCAACTCAAAAGGATGTCAATTTGAGTCTTAAAAATAACACACTGTGGTAGTGTTTTATACAAGGAAGTAGATTCCCTTGCAGTGTCTAAGAAAATAATCTCTTCTAACAAAGTGAAGAAATATTTTAAGAGATATTAATCACGGGATGCTTAACTGCATTGATTCTGAGTAGTTTTCAACTATAAGTAATTAGGTCAATTGCAGAATACCATGAGTTTTATTTACATTTAGTTTACTTGGGGTTTTAGGGGTGAGGGGTTAAAAATTGTTATTTATTTTTTTATATTTTATTTTAAAATATTTTTATTGAATCATTGTGTATTTCACATAGAAAATCTCAATCAATACTAATCCATTTTATACTCCCTTCCTCAATGGTATTCCCCATAGATCCCCAACTGGAATCCATACATTCTTTCATCTTTGTTAAGGTCTATTGTGTCAAGTTAGTGTCTCCAAATGACATAAGGGAGTTCATCCACTGAGGTCTAGTCAGCCTACCCAGAGTCCCTCACTTTAGGAAGACTAAGCTCATCATCACCTGACAGCAATCAGTTGCCAATATTTCTTAAGCAAATGTTGAGGTCTGCTACCCATTTCCCCAGTTACATGCTGGATTTTGTTCTGCTTGAGTTTGTGTGGCTCTTGAGATGCTTAAACCAATGCTGTAGGCTCATATGAGCACGGACACACGAGATTGGAAGATTCTATGTCCATCTGGTCACACCTCCTCACTGACTCTTCCTGTTTCTCCATTCCATATTCCCCAATGGTCCCTGAGCCTTGGGTAAGGCTTATATAGCACCCTGTCCAAGGACCCACACCCTGCAGACTCCTAATCTCCATGATTTATTCCTTTGTGACCTTTTGTGTTACTGGCCCTTCGTTACATGAGGGAGCTTCATTAATGAGAGTTGAAAGATTCATTGGTGACTTCTTTACAGCTTTTCTACATTGTGTGAGGCTTGGGTGTAGAGGCTGCATTGTAGATGTGTCACCAAGGCATGGGTAATTCACAGACAATGTCTGTATGAGCAGCTGTGGTACTTTGTAGTAGTCTTTTTCTAGGGCAAAAGAAGCTTCTTTGATGAGTGGTGACTGGGATACATGACTGTAAATATAAGGATATATTTTGCATTTAGTAAGAGGTTACATTAGCCTAGGAATGTGACAGCCTCGGGATTTCTCTAAGAACTATGACCTCTTTAGCCATGTGCATTCAGCTATGATTACAATACCACACACGAGTTTCCTCCCATTGAATGGGCTTTGAGATCAATTAGGTAGCCATTGATTGGCCCCATGATGAAAATGTCACCACTGAAACAGTGTTGAATGCTGTGCCAGTCATTGATGTGGTTATTTGGTCATGAAGCTGTTGTTGGGCCATTGATTGATGTTCTCCCTTAGCTACTTGCATAGTGTTCTCCAGAGCTATGAGAGCTAACTTTCAGAGGAAGTGGCTTTTAAGTCAGTTCCAATCCATTGCCCTAAATCCAGTCTCTGAAGTTCGGTCCTTTCTTTAACAATAGGGTCTTACATTCAAATTCCCGGAGGTAATCAAGGTTCTTCTTGGTTAATTGTTCCTTTGAGTAGAATGAAGTGACCCTTTCTAGTTCTTCTGCCTAGTTTTAGCTTGAAGTCTATATTTTATCAGATATTAGAATGGGAACTCCTTCTTATTTCTTAGTTCCATTTAATTGGAGTATTTTTTCCATCATTTCACCTTAAGTTAATGCCTATCCTTGAAGGTGAGATGGGTTTCTTGCAAACAATAAAAAGATGAATTTTGTTCTTTGATCCAGTCAACTAGCTTGTGTGTTTTGACTGTGGAGTACAGTCCATTGACATAGTCATTATTGAAAGATGTGCATTTGTTCTCATGATTTTAATTTCTGTTGGCATTTTTGGTCTACCTTTCTGGTTCCATAGTTATACCACCATAACCCATCAGTCTGTGTGATTCTGTCAATATATTACATTATTATGCTTTTGTGTGTTGTACAAGACCTTCCAAAGCTTTGCCATCTCAGTAAAGACAGACATCATAGTTCTTGTAAGCATTTACAGAGTTTTAAATGGTCTAAATCTTGCTGTGTAGCTGATCTGATATCTCACAGTTCTCCCTCATTGCTTCTGCCATTCTTGGGCAGAGCACAAGGACACCCTTGCTGTTCCTGGAACACGCAGGACACATTTCCAATATGAGTATCTTAATCTAGGAATTAGTTTGCCCCAGATAACTGGACAGCATAAGTCCTCATCTCCTTCAAATTTAACTAAAATATTAGTTTCTAATTGAACTCTTCCAAATAATTAGTTTTCTGCAAATGTTTTATCCCCTTCACTGATCTTTCTATAAAGTACTTGAATTTTTGATGACATATATTTTCAAACTCATTATAAGGATGATTTTTTGTTTAATTTTCTGCTGTTATCACAATACCTCGAACACTGCCTAATTTATGGATAGCACTTAGTAAATATTAAGTGAATTATTGAATATTGGTCTTTCATATAATTATCATTGCCATTACCCTGACTTAAGCTCTTTTTAACTGGTTCTTGGCCATTTGTATCTACCTTTTAACTTGTCTCTGAATCTAAATTCTCAAACTCTTTGCATCCATGATTTTCTAAAATAATCCTAAGCCTGTCTCTCTGTACTTAAAAACCTTCATTTGACTGTCCACTGTCAAAAACAATTTTCTCAAATTCTGGAGGATGACAACATCACTTGGTTCTTTAAACTACAGATTTCAAGGTTTCATCATTGTTAATAAATATCTATAGAACGAGGCAGTGGCACCTAGAAATTTTTAAAAAATTTGTGAGGTGTAATACATTTCAAGTATCATAAGGCCATGTATCTTAGGCAACCCTCTGAGGTCTTTCAGAACTCTGACCTGAACTGGTTTTTTGAGTCTTTCTCTCCCTCTTCTGCTTTATATACTCAATAGTTTGTAAGGAATAGATAGCTTTTTAAAAGGGATGTCTATTGGTTATAGATAGAAATCATTAATTATAGAAAGGGAGCTTACAGACTGATAAATGAAAATGACAATAAAGGAAGTTTGTTTTTCAGAGACTATAAAACAAATCATTTGTTACAATAAAACAAACCATTTGTTACAAAACATTCCTGATGGGCTCATGTTTTCAAAGTTGGGTATCCAAATTTTAGTGTTATTTTGAGGGTTGTGAAGCCCTTATGAAACGCACTCTCTGGTAACTGTAGATTATGAGCATGGGCCTGGGAAGGCTATATTCACCCTTGGGCCCAGTCTGTACTCTCTGCTTGTTGGCTCTGGCTCAAATGAATAGCTCCTGATTCACATTCCCACAACCACAAACAGAGACAATGCTGCCACCACACCTCCCTACCATAATGGATTGCACCCTACTGAAATTGTGAACCAAAATAAATCTGTCCTCCCTAAAGTTGTTTTTGTCGGGTACTTGAACACAGTGAAGAAAAAGTTACTAATATGGCATCCATCATCTTAAATATTTAATGTGTCTAACACTAAAGCAATGGCATGGTGTAAGAAAACTCACTTGGTGAAAAAGCACATTCATGTTAAAAATTTTATTATATTCAATATTGAACATTGAATATTTTTAAAGTATGTTAAAAGTTCTCTCCATAGTGAGTTGTGTTACTTGCTAATATTCATTACAATCATCTACCAGTAAACAGTTAAATTTTAGGCTATAAAGTGCACTTGACAAAGTAATTTATCAGTTTTTGTTCCTTATTGCCTGGCATAAAGTTCAATGTCAAAATAAGAAAATCTACATATTGCTAAAGTTGAAGAATTATGTACTATATAGGAAAGCATTTAACAGAAATTTCATGATGAGACAAAACTAGACAATATTAGTAATTGTAAACATAATATTTGGATTATTTATCTTATGTAAGAATTATTAAAACTGTGACAAAATATTATCATGTGTTGTTTACATGAGATTTTCATCACAAATTCCAAGGGATTTCTATAAAACTGAGTATATTGTTTTCTACTAGAAAGCACCCTATGCCTCCCTCCATGTGAAATACTACTTTGCCATAGGAAATATTTTTGTGCTTCTAAGGACTCATTACTTCACTTACTGATACTGTGATTTCATTAATTTATAAGTTTAATTTTTAATCCTGTTCTCAAGAGGCCATTTATCTCCCCTTTAATATTCTCTGTGTATTCTAGAGACCATGTCAGCATATGAATCACTACTATACTTGTAATGTTGTGGCTCAGTCAATATGACATCCGTAAGAATTTTGTAAAAACTCATTTCTCTACAGAATCCACCAAGGACTCACATTTTCAGTCAAGTATTTCGGAATCTCTTGGAAAGACTCTCATGTAAAATATGTACCCTCATACAACATCTGCCTAAATATTAAACAACCAGTAAGTCATTGGTTAGATTCCCCCATTAAATTTTTATTCTAGCAATTTTGAATATGGAAGAATTAGGTGCCCCTTATTAAAACACGAGAAAGACAGATAGTACATCAACCCTCTTCTGTCTAAGTTCTAGTGCCACAGTCATTGTGAATTTCTATGGGTTTTTTATCCTTTCTTTAGGTAAAAGTTTGAGAAGAATTTCTCCTGAACAATTAGCATGATCAAAGGACTCTAAAGATTGCAGCTATTAACTAGTCAATTACTTTGATGTTTCTGTACACGAAATTCATCCCTATGAATTTTCTGTCTTCCTTTGATTTGTGCTACTTTCTACACCTATAAAAATAGAATTAATTATGTTTAACTAAATTTGGAAAGATATTAAGAATCAAAATCAATGATAATGTGTCATTTTGCTGTTTGCCTATTTTTTTCTTGGGGTATGTTTTCAGTGAAATCTTTATAGGGTCAATATAGTGTCAATATAGTATTAATATTTAAAATTCTGAATTCCTCCCTAAGTTAGAAGTAAAAATGTTATCTTTACATGTCAAATCTGTGCTTTATTTATTTCTTAGATAATAAAAAAGATTACCCTGAAAATGAAGCATGGGCTCTAAAGAAATGATGAGATACTTTCATAGTCCCAACTCAAATTTTCCTTGATATCTCAAAAGCTTGAACAGCCTTGTCTTAAAATAAGAATACTCCAAACTAGTTTTATTTGTTTTGAAATGGTCTTTTCACTGACTTCCTTAGGCATATAATCTAATACACAGTATGAAATTGACATTCAGTGAAAGAATGCCCAGGAAATAGCTCCAAACCTATCATCACACTGAGGGCCCTCAATAAACCAAAGTCATAAAACAAAAAGAAAAAGAAAAAGACATGAATGTGGAAAAGGACATATATGGAGATTGGGAGGCTTCAGAGAGGGTGGAAGTTACAGAACTCAGATTAGAGTATCTATCTATCTATCTATCTATCTATCTATCTATCTATCTATATGTGTGTGTTTGTGTGTGTGTGTGTGTGTGTGTGTGTTTGTGTGACATTGTCAGAGAAGAAATTTAATAAAAGTTGCTTTTAAAATGTCAAAGGTAAAATGTACAACAATTAAAACAAATATCTACCTGATGCCAGCTTTGATGGTTAATATTTATCAGTTTAACAGGATCTAGAATTGTCTAACAAACAAACTTCTAGTCTGGGTTCACTGAGCTGGGAAGACCCACTCTCCATGTGGGAGGCATCCTCCATGGTACGGGGTCCTGCACAGAATCAAAAGGAGAAAGAGAGCTCAGCAGAGCATCCTTCTCTCTGATTCCTGATTTTGGGTGCAGTGTGACCATCTGCTTTATGCTCCTGTGGCCATGCCTTTCCTGATTGTAACCTCAAACTGAGAGCCAAAACAGACTCCTCCTTCCTTTATTGCATTTGTCACATATTTTGGCACAACAGAGAAAAGTAGCTAATACACCATTGATCTGGATAGTTAAGGTTAGGCATAGAAAGCATCTAATAACTAACAATTTAATTTTCTCTTTGAAGTCAAGGCAACACTTATTAAAATTCCAACAAAACTATTCAGATAACTTGAAAAATAATCACAGATTTCATATGGAAACACACAAAAAACATAATGACCAAAAAATCCTGAACAATACAAGAAGAGCTGGAGTAATTACCGTCCTTGATCTCAAATTCTCTGACAGAGCTATTGCAATAAAAACATAATAGTACTGACATAAAACAGACACATTAATAAGTGGAATAGAATTGAGCACCCAGATGTAAAACTCCACATTTAGAGTCAGCTGATTTTTGGCAAATGGGTCAAAAATACACAATGGAGAAACGATGGCATGTTGAACCATATGTGTTTGTTAAAATGGATTGTGACATGTCAAAGAATGAAAACAGATCCCTATCTCTCACCATGTACAAAACCCAACTCCAAGTGATCAAGATCTCAACATAAAACACAATAATCTGAGTCTGATAGAGGAAGTAGGAAATCCACTGGAACATATTGGCACAGAAAAGGACTTCCTCAACAGGAGTCTTAAAGTACATTCATGGAGTACAGCAACTGAAAAATGGGTCTTTGTTAAACTAAAAAGCTTCTGTACAACACAGGATACTATCATTCAAGGGAAGATGTATCTTACAGAATGGAAAAATCTGTACCAGCTATTCCTGAGGCAAAGGGTTAATATCTAGAATACACAATGAACTAAAAATGTCTGAATATCAAAACCAACAAACAAATGAAAAGTTGAGGCAAGGAGATGAGCAGGGAGTTCTCCAGAGATGCAGCACATGTGACCGAGAAACACTTTACAAGTGTTCGATGTCTTTAACCCTTAGGGAAATGCAAATTAAAGCAACTTCAAGATGTCACCTTGCTCCAGTCAGAATGGCTATGATTCAAAAAAACAAATGGAGAATGCTGGTTAGGATGTGAAAAAAGGAGAACTTTTATCCACTGCTGGTGAAGAGGCAAAATGACACAGCCAATATGGAGCTCAATGAGGAGATTCTGCAAAACATTAGAATTGATTTACCATTTGATCCAACCATACTGCTGTTGAGCATTTATCCCAAAGACTCTATACCTTACTATAGAAACACCGGTTCACCTCTGTTCATTGTTGCCCTTTTCATAATGGCTAGGAATTGGAAACAATGTAGATGTCCATCAGCTTATGAACTAATATAATGCATGTGGAACATATACATAATGGACTATATTATTCAGCTCTTTAAAAAGTGAAATTGTAGAATTCACAGGTCAATGAATGGGACTGGAAACAATCATCCCGAGTGAGGTCACCCAGACCTAGAAGAGTAATGCTGCATATTCTCTTGCATAGCTAGATCCTAGCTTTAGAATCTTAGATATGTATGTCTACATTTCAAATTCCAGAGAGATCAAAAACTACTAAATAGCCATGGAGGGATGCTTCCCTGGGAGCAGAGGTAGAACGCAATATCATAAACTAGGAAAGAGGAAAACAGCAGGAAGAATTAAATGGGGCAGGGAACTGGAGGTCAGAGTAGAAGGGGAGGGATAACTGGCACTAAAAGCCTTCAGAAACATCATATGGAAACCCTAGAAGCTACTTAAAATATATACCTGACCTCAGAACTCTGAACTCGCTTCTAACACAGACTAGCTAACCCCCCTAACATAAATTGCTAAGTCCCTCCTCAGTTGGTCCCCAACACTATCTTCCCTGGCTCCTGATCTACAGGACAGACCTGCCCACCTAGGACTCTGCAAACAAGCTATGCAGACGATATAAACAGAACCAAAATTCAATTAAACAAAAATCAGAACAGAAGTTCCTACAGGGCACATCATCAACAAAGAACATCCATATGCCCAAATGACAGCACCAGAACACAAATAAAATGAAAAACCAAGAGAACAGGTCTCCAACACAAGTGGTGCACTACAGAAGTGTATTATAATGAGAACCACCCTGAGGAACCCAGGAAGCAGTATTTAAAAGAACAGTTATAAAAATGATCAAAGAACTTAAAAAAAACACAGACAACTCAAAGAACTGAAAATGAGACAATACAACAAAACCAATGGGACATCTTAAAAGCAGTCCTAAAAGGAAGGTTTATAGTTCTTAGTGCCTACATTAAAAAATCAAAAAGAGCACATGTAAATGACTTAACAGTAATATTAAAGACTCTGGAAGGACAAGAATAAACTGTGATGAACTGAGTTCCTCCATTTTGTATATGGCTGCCACTTTGATGAGCTGTCCCAAACTTCAGTAGGCAGTTCCAGGGAAAGTTTGACCACGTTCCAGAAAGAATTAATGACATAAAAATACCATCACAGAATCTGGTAGGTCTGTTCTGTCTTACAGTTTTTGTAACCTTTTGCTTAACACTTATCTTGCATAATGCTTATCTGGCTTATTTAAGGCTAACCTGATTCTGCAAACTTACTTTCCTACTACAGGAAACAAACATGTCACGCCTGTGTGATCCTTTGTAACCACCTACCCATCAGCATGGTTTTCTAAGCCCTGTTCTCCTCTAAGTCCGTGCTGTGCTCCTAAATCCTGACCCAAAGAGTGTGATCACTGGCCAGCTAATAAACTTCACTGATTCAGAATTTCTGGAGTCTGAGGTCCTTTCCAGGGGCCTGGGGGCTGTAAGAAAACTAGCCCCAAACTTAGTAGAAAAAAAAGTAATAACAAAGATCAGAGCAGAAATTATTGACATTGAAACAAAGAAAACAATGCAAAAATCAATGAATCTAAGAGTTGTTTATAAAATATTAAGCAAGATAGACAGACCCTTAACCCAGTTAACCAAAAGAAAGAAAGCTCAAATTCAAATTAGCAAAATCACAGACAAGATGAGAAATATCACAACAGATACAGACACACACACACACACACACACACACACACACACAAAATCCAGAAATTTGTAAATAAATGACCCAATAAAAAGATGGACTATAGACCTGAACAGAGTTCTCTAAAGAAGAAATAAAAATGGTTAAGAAACACTTTAAAAATGCTCAACATCCTTAGTAATTATAGAAATGCAGATTAAAAATTCACCTTAAGATTCCATATTACCCGAGTCAGACTGGCTAAGATCACTAGGGAAAAAACACCTAATGCTGGCGAGACTGTGTAGGAAGGGGAATGCTCATTCATTGTTCATGGGATGCAACTTCTTGCAACCACTATGGAAAGTAGAGAACACTCAAAAGACTAAAAATGAATCTATCATATGATTTAGTTATACCACTCCTGGGCATATACCCAAAGGACTCATCCCGCTTTAGAGATAACTGTACATCCATGTTTGTTGCTGTTCTCTTCACAAGACCTAAGAAATGGAAGGAAACTAAATATATCTCAGCTGAGGAATGGATAATGAAAATGTGTATATTTATACAATGGAGTTCTACTCAGCAGTAAGAAAAGATAAAATTATCAAATTTTCATTTAAATGGGTGGAACTAGACAGTGTAATACTAAGTGTAGTGACACAAACGCAGAAAAGCAAGCAACATATCTTCTCTCTCATTTGTGGATTATAGCACCAATCCCTTATATGTGAGTATATATTCTGATGCAACGCCAGGTGACAGGAAAATGGAAAGGATACACTGAGGTAAAGGAAAAGAAATAACTTGAAAGGGCTGGGTAGTAGGATCAGATGTTACAGGGGTGGGGAACTGGGAGTTCTCCGCTGGAAGGAGAGGAGGAAGGGACATGCAGGGGCCACAGTGGGGGCCAGGAAACTCAGGAGAGGGGGATGGTAGGAGGTGGTTGTTATTGAGAGAGAGTGGGAATAATGGAGGAGCTTCACTGGAGAGGGAGGAGGGAGGCTGGATGGGAAGAAGAGAGAATAGATATGAATGGTTCTTGAGGGCTAGAGAAGCCAAAGGGAAATGTTTTACCTCTGAAACCCCCTGAGGAATGCATACACAATGTCTGCATAGTTCATATGTGTATCTGGGGGCTATAAGGCAAGGAACACAGTGCCACAGAGGAGAGACCTCCCTCTGGTTGATGAGAGTGGTTGAAGAGACACCAAAAATAACACAGACAATTGCCAGGACTCTTGTTTCTCTCCCAGAACCACAATATAAGACCTCACTGCTGAAGATAGAACATACTTCAGAAACAATACTTGGAGCAATGGAGCAGAAACTGACCTGGAATCCTTCTACTTGAAATTTAGCTCTCATAATGCTAGATGATAATATGAAAGTCACTAAGGGAGAAAATCAATCAACGATCCAACCCAGCCCGAAAGACTAATAACCATAACGATTGGCACAGCAAACTACTTCTATTGATGCAGTAGAGACACTGTTATCAGGGGGTTAATCAATAGCTAGCTATCTGATTGGATTTAAAGCTCTCGGTGGGAGTGAACTCATGGGTGGCATTGTAAACACAACCAAATACACATGGCTGGAGTGGTCATAGAACCTAGAGAAAACCCCATAGCTGTCATATGTCTAGATAAAACAAATTTCTTACCATATGCTAAATGGTATTTTTAGCATATTGAGAGACATTTGTACAGCACACCACTCATTAAAAAGTTTCTTTTTGCAGCAGATGAAGGTTACTGCTGTATCTGACAACTGGTCAGAACAGAGAAAATTCATCAGAGAGTGCCTAGTCCTAGGTGACACATCTACAGTTGAACCTCTACTCCTAAGGCTCATGGAACACAGCAGAGTGAAAGATAGAGAGAAAACTACTGTATCCCTCAACTCTCACCAGTAAAGCTTCCTTATACAACAGAGTGTGATACACAAGGGTCTCAAATGGCCAAGTTTTAAAGAAAACGAGACAGAAGAGTGTCTGTCCCTGGACAGGACCCTTATACTACATCTTACCCATTCAGGGCCTAGGAACCAATGTACAAGAAGGGGAGAAAGACTGTAAGAGCCACAGTTGATTCATGAACATGGGAAACAGAGATTTTCAGGCGACTGGAAGCTTGCACATGTGAACTGGAGACAATGGTGGTATAAAGCACACGGTCCATGCCAACTCATTCAGACAAGGGTCTAGAATAGAAAGAGAGAAATGGGTGATAGGTCTGCCTTAGCCTGGAAACTATTGGAGACTGATTACTATTGGGTGAGGGAGAGTATGCCTCTGGAAAAATACAATTGTTTTATAGGCTGACTAATCTACAGTGGATGAATTTGCATTGGGTGACATTTGAGTACATTTTTTTTTTTCTGGATAGGACTTAACATGTATGGAGAATTGCATGAGATTCAGTAGGCATGGAGGAGCACAGATAGGGGAGGTGATCCAAGTTGATTAAAAACTGCTGTATGAAATGTAAAAAGCTCAATTCAAAACTTAAAATAGAAGGAAAACCAAACTAAACTCCTGGCTACTGAAATGACACAGTTACAATAAAAGATTAACATGCTTCTTTATATATGTACAATATTACAAAATAGATTAAAAGGAGTTACCATATAATAGTGAGAAACTACCACTACTAGACAAAATACTCTTGCAAAATAAATGCCAAATTCCAGGAACTGACTCCTTCTTTTGAAGCTGCTGACCAGGAATACCATAAAACTTCAAATAATACTGGCCATTGCTCCTGCTCTTGCTTACCTGCCAAAGCTTCATGGTAAGACCCTACTGTTAAAGACACTACATACATAAACTGTAGAACAAACATGGAGAAATTAAGCTGGTGATGAATTCAAAGCCTCATCTCTCCTTCCTAACTTTCATACTATATTAAAGGGACTATGCAAACTACCTGAACTGAAAATTTAGCATGAACCTTACCCAGATGTCAATTCTGAAATGCAATGACAACAGGCCTTCAATGTATGCCATCTGTTACAATAGTTACATAAATATTATAAGAGTAAACAAATATTATATAATTGTATTTAAGGTCTGTTTCATAATATGGAGCCCATATCTGACAGTGATATCAGGCCTAGAAGCCTGAGGCTAGACAGCCCACAGACCATACAAGAAAGCCTAATATAACTATTGTGTTAATTACATATGATATTAAACTGTTTTCTAATGAGTTATTGTTATACCCGTAGAGTAATGCATCTCTCAGCTCTCATCAGAGAAAACTCCTTATACCACAGATGGTGATTAAAAAAGAGAAGCACAACTGGACAATTTGCAGAGAGTAAGAGGCTCCAGACTACATACCACTGAAGAGACACTGATATCAAACTTCTACCTCCCAACGCTCAGAGATAATTGTGGAAGAAAGGACAGGAAATAAGAACCAAAGGAGCTGAATGACCACAAGAAAAAAGAGTTTTCTGGACAGCTAGTAAGCTACTCCTATCAATTCACAACAATGTTAACACAGTGGACAGGTCCCACATAAGCTCAAGCCAGACAAAATCCCAACATAGACATAGAGAAGTGAGCAATAAACCCAAACCCTACTTGAGGAACCACAGGCAAATGACTACTGGGAAAGAACAATTCAATCTCATCTCATTTAAGGGGGAGACTATAAGGTTGACCAGGCTGCAGTGGATGAACCCATATTGATGAGCATTTGGGGAAGGAATCTTCTTTGCTGAGAGTTAAGAGATGAATTAATCTATAGGTATAACAAACAGTAAGTAGTTAGAATCCAATTTGATTATCTATTTAATACTACATATGTGACTACATAAAATCGTTGGCATAAAATTGTTGGGGGTTTACAAAGAGGCATATATTAGGTGAGAAATCTAAATATAATAAAAATACATTGCATAAAATTCACAAAAACATTAAAAATGCAAAAGTATAAAAAAATGCTCTCAAATAAAATTATGCTCAAAAACAGATGGATACAGTATAGAATTCTACTATACCCCGAAAGAAGAACTAATACCAATATTTCTCAAATTATTGCATAAAATATAAAAGGAAGTATAATTTCCAAATTATTTTTATGAAGTTTCTATTACCCTGATACCAAAACTAGACGAAAACCAATAAAAGGAAAATTATAAGCCAATTTCTAGGCTAAACATAGATAAAAAAATCTCAGTAAAGTACTCGCAAACTGAATGCAAGAGCACATGACAAAGATTATCCACCATGATCACTTTGGCTTCATCCAGATATGCAAAGATAGTTCAACATAAGTAAGTTATAAATGCAATCCATCAAATTTATAGATTCAGGAACAGAAATTACATGATCATCTCATTAGATTCGGAGAAAAAATATCTTTGACAAAATCCAACAACCATGAAGAATCTAAGGATACAGAAGACATATCCCAATGTAATAAAGTTATTTTATAGCAACCCCATAGGCAACATCAAATCAAATGGGGAAAAACTCAAAGTTCTTCCAATAAAACCAAGAAGAAGATGAGAATGTCTATGCTCTCCATCTCATTCAATATAGCACTTGAAGTTTACCTAAAACAATAATACAAGTAAAGGAAATAAAGGGGATATGATTTGGAAGGAAGTCAAAGTATCCCTATTTACAGATGATATGATTCTATATATAAATGACCCTAAAGACTCCACTATAAAACTTCCTAGGGCTAATAAACACAGTCAACAATGAAGCAAAACATAAAATTAACACTCAAAAATCAGTAGCCATCGACAACAAACAGACCCAGAAAGAAACATGAAAAACAACCCCATTCACAATAGCCTAAAAAATATAAAATACCTTAGAATAAATCTAACCAAGTACAAGACGTGTATAATAAAAATTTTAAGAAAGTGAAGAAGAGAACAAAGACGGACAGGCTTCCACACTCATGGATTACTGGAATTAATGTTGTGAACATGGCCCTCCTATGAAAAGCTATCTTTAAATTCAAGATTCCCATCTCTCATCATGCACAAAATTCAACTCCAAATGGATGAAAGACTGAATACCCTGAAATTGACAGATAAGAAAGCAGGGAACATATTGGAACTTAAGGGCACAGGAAAGGACTTTTTGGAACAGAACTCTTTATACTGTAGGTATTGAATCCAACAATTGACAGATGGGACCTCATGAAACAAACAAACCTACACAAAAAAGGACACCATCACTTGAGGGAAGACAGAGTCTACAGAATGAGAAAAGAATTTTATGTGCTATACCTCTGACAGAGGGTTAGTGTCTAGAATATACAAAAAAAATTCAAAGTATCTTTTTAAAATAACACTTAAAAATTGGGAAAAAGAACTGAACAGAGGGTTCTCAAATGATAAAACACAAATGTCTGAGAAATACTTTTAAAATGTTCAACATCTTTAGCCACCAGGAAAATACAAATCAAAAGTTACATTATTATTGTATCCTATCAAGTCCAGATGGCTAAGATTCAGAACAGCAAATAGTGCCAAATGTTGGTGAGGATATGGGGAAAGAGAAACACTTATTCACTGATGGTGAAAATTGGCACAACCGTTATGAAATCAGTGTGGAGTTTCCTCTAGATCTCCTACCTGATCTAGCCTAGTCACTCTTGGGCACATACCCAAAGGATTCTATATCCTATTATAGAGATACATATTCATGCACAGCCATCACTGTTCTATATAGCCAGGAAATGGAAACAACCTTGATGTCTAATAACTGATGAATGGATAATGAAAGATGGTATATAAACACAATGAAATATTAGTCATCTGTTAAGTAAAGTGAAATTATTAAATATGTAGGTAAATTGATGGAACTGGAAAAAAATCACCCTGAATGAGGTAACCCAAACCCCCCAAAAGACATGTTCTGTTTTATAATTTGATGTTATATTTAAATCTTTAGATATGAGTTTCATTTGGAAGATTCATACAGGTCAGGAAATTGATAAGGGGCCATCAGGGTTAGTACATGTATTATAAATTCAGTGTTTTAAAGGGGGAAAGAGTAATAATGGTATAGGAACAAATAAATGGGCTGGGGGAAGGAAAGGCAGGGCAGAGGAGGGAGTAAAGGGACAGATAACTAACAGTAAAGGCCTTTTGAAAAGTCAAATGAAAGCTTACTATATAGAAGCTTCTCAAAATAAATAAATATACAAATATAGTTACTCTATAATAGGAGTGCAATAGCCCTACCAGACACTACAACTAGCCAATAAATGTCAATGTCAGTAGTGGACTCCTTCTTCTGGAATTCACCATGGATCCTAAAGACCCTCAGACAATACTGGCTATTGTTATTGGTACTGATTACTTGCCAGGACTTGGTGTAAAACCCTATGTCTGAACACACCATATATAAGTCCTAGAATAAATAAGAAGGAATTAAGCTGCTATTGATCTCGAAGCTTCATCTCTACTCATTAACTTTAACAATATTAAAGCTGTATGCATTTGACTGGAAGATAAAAGTAATCATCAACATTGCCCTGAGGTGAGTCCTGGGACATACAATAATGACTGGACTGGTAAGATATGTCCCTGGTATAATATTGATACAAATGATATGTAAGTAATTGAATATATTTTATTTGATTTAACATTCCTTTCACAAGATGGAACCCATATCTAACCCTGATAATCAGGCCTAGGAACTTTAAGCTAGACGGGTCACAAGTCACAGGTCACAGGGCAAAGCCTACTGTTATTATTCTACTAAATAGACATGGTATTTAACTGACTGTTAATTACTTACTGTTATGCTCATAGATTTTGCATCTCTCAACTCCTACCAGAGAAGCTTCCTCATGCAACAGATGATAATTAACACAGAGACCTATGGCTGACCAATATACATAGAATAAGAGACTGCAAAGTGCTTAGCCACGAATAGGACACGTATATCAAACTCTGCCACCCAAGACTCAGGGATCATTGTGGAAGAGGGGGCAAAAAAATTGTTAAGTTCTAAAAATAGATGACCACAAGGAAATGGGGATTTTCCAGACAGCTGGGAAGTTACTCTTATGAAATCACATCAGTGATGATAGCATGAAAAAGACCCTAAGTTCAAATTAGACAAAATTTCCATCATAGGAGTGGGAAGCGAATAAGAAGCCCCATTCCTACCCTGAGAAACTACTGGCAACGTACAGCTTCTGGGAGAGGGAGAGTCAGTTTTCTTAAAGTGTCTGATGCAAGAGACAAAAATTGGACTTCATAAGCTTTAATGTACCTATATTTTTATATATGATATACATATAGGTAGATATGTGTCACTATATGTGCATAATGGAGTACATGCCATCCAGCAGGAGTGTAATGAAGGGTGGTAGAGTTGGAGGAGGTCTAAATATGGTCAAAATACATTGTTCAAAATTTGTAGAAATTCAATTAGAAACAGGATCTCAAAAAATGATTCATGTAATCACTGTGTCTGACATGGAGAGTATTTTTAAAAATAATTTTCAGTGGAGGCAGTGGCTATGTGAGCACGTTATAATCATCTACTATTCAAAGCCAGGCTTAAGACTGTACTGTTTCTCACGAGCAGTTTGGTAAGAACAGGATTTGGCTCCAGTCTCCAGCACTCCATATGTTTGATTTAGAACATTTTCCATGTTTTCACATTTTTTTCACAGATGTACAGATGAAAGGCAAAGTGAATTAAGCTGCCATAAAATAATAAGCTGTATTTTACAACACCTGCACAGTGACGACCAATGAATCCCTGCTGGAAGAAGCTGCAGGGCCAGACCTCTCCTGTTTGCCTTTATATCTAGGAAGCTCAGAAGAATAGGTTTGGGAGCAAATCAGGATGTTAGGAAACCTAGATTTTGATCCATCTAAAAAGAAAGCAAACTTGTATTTTGCTTTGGCGAACAAAAAAAAGCAAAACAACATTTCAGTGTACAGAGTTTTAATTTCTCTTAATATCCACTAATTATCTACGCTACTATATACAAGGGGATATGTCGTGGCCTTTGTCTTAAAAATCTTTGTCCTTAACTCATATTAGTTAACAGCATCTGTCAAATGTTTCACTCTTTGCAGACAGCCTCACAACACTGCTGCAAAGTTAGTATTATTCTTATCCTTATTTTACAGAAGAGGAAATTGATTGTCTCAAAGGCATATATTCAAGTGTGCAGATGTAAGGTTTATGTCATAAGAATTCTAAACCCTGTTCATTCATCAACACCGTAACACCACTGGTTCCATCATTCTTATTGATATTTACAAAGGGTCTTTCTTTGAGCAGTGATCTGAATCTGAATAGTCACCTGGGGCTGCAAAAGGGTTAGGGTGTGTCTAAATTTCCAAAGATGACTTAGGAAGGGATATATTCTTTAGGGATACTGACAATCTATGTAATAACAGAATAAACATGCAATCTATTCCAGCTTATTTTATGAATCTATGGTAGAGATTAATAACCGGCATTTAGTTCAGCTGAAATTTAGCACTGAATTCTTTATTCACAAAGATCTGATAATACTATTATCAAAAGTTTAATTACCATATAAAATGAAATGACTTGTGAATGCACTATCTGCTCTAAACTGTGTTTCTCCAAGCTAACAGTCACAGTAAATATACTGCAAATCCTTCATAAAGCATTTTATAAGTTATAAATATCATTATCATACATATCATTACCTAGCGTCTAGGTTCGTCCTCAATCTACCAAACTATTTACTCAGTTCTATGAAAAACAAACAAACAAACAAAAAAACCCTTTGATTCCACTAAGAATACTTTTCATAACATTTTTGGGTTCACAGATTTAAATACTGTTTGTCTTAGTGTGAATAATTTCAATCAGGCATAATGAGGCAGAAGTTAGGTTACACCACAGTGAGCCAGGCATGGTTTTTTCTACAGTGTAAATATTGACTATGCATAACTCCACTCAGAAGCTTTCCACTCAGAAGTAATTTAAAAGTTACTTGGAAGTAACCACTCATGTAACAGTTGCTGCTTTAGTCAAAACATATAAGGGCAAGAAATATAATTTAAAATGGAGTTATCATGGGTTGAAGTCCTCAGTGAGCAGGGTAGCTAGATGTATAAGCCTCTGTAGAACTCCATTCCTCTATCTTAGTATTTTTAAAGTATATATGCATGAAAATCTCAAACAATAAATATTATAAAGGAACATTTTTTTCTCTACATTCTTTAGGTAGGTTTTTTGTTTGTTTGTTTTTGTTCTTCATGTTGTTTGGGGATATTTGTCAGACACAGTCTCCCTGTAGTCTCAACTGCTGTGGAACCTGCTCTGTAGACCAGGCTGGCCTCGATCTCACAAAGATCTGCCTGCCTCTGCCTCTGCTGGAATTAAGGTGTGTGCCACTATGACACGTGGTAATCATTTTTAAATAAAGAAAAATGAACAAAAGAATGCAGTGAATTACTTTATATGAAGAACAACAGATGGCCAATGCAGTTCTTAAATACTAGATATTTAATTAATATTATTAATTAATTAATAATATTAATTAATATTCATTTCCCTTGGCAATGCTATAAAGATGTTCTTTAGATCCTTAAACTCTGCACCAAACTAATCATTCTAATTACTACTCTTAGACACTATATCCAAAGAATGGCCTCCATTGGTCTTTTGTAGACGCACATCATTGGAATCTCACTGCATCACAAAACACACAGTGATAGAATACAGGGACTTTCCATCCCCATTCTCAAAGGAAAGTTTTATCCTCTGCTTAGATCAGAGTATATCCATTTTACCATTTCTGCCCTCCTGTTACCCTCTGCACCTGTAGTCCTGTTCAATTAGGTACCATTTTCTGTGTTGCCAATGAGCATATGAAATGTGGCTCATCTGGATCTGGATTCCCTAGGAAATATATTGCCCATAAAAGACAGTCTGTAAATAAAAGGACTTAATTATCTTGTCTTGTTTTCATGTGGAAACAATAACATTTTGCATACAATGAATAACTAAAACCCATCATTGCAATTATTTTCAGTTCTTCCTAGTTTTAAAATATGGTGATGAAAAAAAATTAGAAATATGCATAACAGTTAATGTTATCGTTCTAGTGGGCAGAGTTCTTCTATGATATTTTCAGCAAAATTTGTTGATAAGCCTGTGTTTTAAAATCATACCTAGATTATTATTCATTGTAAAGTGATCACTGAAACAAGAGGCTAAGTTATTCTAGTTTCTCTGACTCCAAGAAGAAGCCCTTGCTGTCCTGAAGAAGCAAACAGAAAAAACAACTCATTTTTTCCTTGTGGAATATTTAGTGAGAAAAATGCACAGTTAAATTCTCATATAGAAAAAATCTTGACAGTATCAGCAGTAGTATGAGATTGTGTCACAGTAGATTATGTGAAACAGCATTCTTAGTTCACCTGGACTTCAGTTTCCATAGCTCAGGCATAGACAGACCATTAAGCCACTTCCTATTTAGGTCCTTTGTGTTGTATGGAAGCAGTCACATTTTTGTGTGTGTGTGTAGAGAAATGTCTTTAGATAGAGAAGTAATCCAAATACATGGGGAAAATCAGGCTCCACAAAATGTTCCATTATTGTAACTTTACAGCATGTTTAACATTTCCTCCTGACATAGGTGACCATAGCACATATGAACAGAGTAGACAGATTAAAGCAAAGCAGAATTTCCAGACCATTGGGCACATTCTAAGAATCATATCATTCAAAAGTTTTCTTATATTTTGTGGACATTAGACTCTATCTCGTAGACCACAGCTCTGTTTCATATCTGACTTCTTCGGTATCATCTCAGTCAAGTGGTTTTTCACATTTAAGAGTCTACTTGAAGATTGTGGTGGCTGCTTGGGTTTCATAAAATGATATAAGTTTTGCGAATCTGGAGGTGAAAAAAAGATTTTATCCAACTCTGAAGTTAAATGTTATAGAAATATTTAACTGTCATGAATTTAAGTCAATATTCATTTTAGAAAAAACAAATAAATCTTATTTTTCTTTGAATTAGAATTACTTGTGCAGGTCTGATGTTAACTCATGTTTATAGTCCTCAAACTTAAGCCTTCAAAATATAGCAAAAATTGGTACCCTGCATGTATTTCATAAGATATAGGGGAATGTCTTGATTTCAATGTTCTTATAGTGCTTGGTTTTCCTGAAAACACTATATTCTAAGTATATATTTCACAGGGAAAACTGTAATAAAGTTGTCATGACTCAGCTACTATTCAACAAAAACACTATCAGAAAATATCCTTCTTGAAAGCATTACAAAAGATGTATGACATCCCTTTAAAGTGAACTATTTTTTCTTGCAAGCATTTACAGTGAAGTGTTCCATTAGTTTGTCTCTTTATGTTTTATTTATCAAATTTAATGTAGATACTCCTGTAATGATGTTTGATTTTTAAAAAATATTGGCATCTTTCCATTAAAATATTAAACTAGATTGCTATTAATATTTCATATTAAGAGAAGTGATACAGGAATAACCTTCAATTATGGCTGATCACAACAGAATCTTGGAGCTTCTCTTCCATCACAGAGATATATTAGAGAAATGAAGAGATCACCCAAAAAACTTCTCTAGATATATTTGATAATTAGTTTGATGACTGGGAGGTGTAAGAGAGAAATCTTGAAGAAAAATGTCTAAATCTCTCTTCAATTACTTTCATATACTACAGTGGTGTGTTCATTACTTCAGAAAGAAGAAAAATAAGGGTCTAGTTTCATTTTTATACAGGTGGAGATCCAGTTCACCATGAGCATTTGTTGAAGATCCTGTCTTTCCTCCATTGTGTGCTCTTGGCCCCTCTGTCAAATGTCAGGTGGCTGAAGTTGCACGGACTCATGTTTGAGTCTTCAATTGTGTTACAGTCATCCATGTGTCTGTTCTGTCTCTGTGCCAGCACCATGTTTTCTTATGACTATAGCTCTGAAACACATTTTGAAATCTGGTATGGCAATCTCCCAGTGTTGTTCTTTGCGCTCAGGATTCCTTTGGCTATCCAGGTCTTTTGAGATCCCACATGATTTTTAGGATGGGATTTTTCTAATTCTGTGAAGATTGTCATGGTGAGTTTGGTTGGGATTGTAGTGACTTTATATATTACTTTTGGTAGGACTGTCATTTTCACAGCATTTATTCTTCCAACCCATGAGGATGGGAAATCCTTCCATGTCCTGGTGCCTTCCTCAATCTCTTTCTTCAAAGATTTGAAATTTTCATTGGAGAGATATTTCATATCTTTGGTCAATTTTATTTTGAGGTATCTTTTTGTAGCTTTGGTGAGTAGGAGGAATTCCATGTATTCTTTCTCCAATCGCTTTCTTTGTACTTTTGCTGCAAGTGCTCACCCATTGATTCATTTTCCCAGCCCTGGTAAAGGACATTTATTTTAATAATTTACTTATGTGTTAGTTATTTACTGATTTCCCACTTTTTAAAAAAGCTAAAAAGAAGTTTGTTACCTTATTTGCAAAAATACCTTATCAATTAAATGAGTAAGGCTATATTAATTACTTTGGAAAACTACCATCTTGCCTCTTACTAGATGCAGCCACAACACTAGTGGTTAAATAGTATGTCATGTTTTTTTTTACATGTTGTATTTTATATATAGTTCTATGTATTTTCAGTGGCAGAGAAGCCCTTTATGGCACACTGTAGCTTAACCTACAAATTCTTCAGTACTCACACCACTTGAAAAATTTATATTATATTTTAAGTTTTTTCCATATCATCAATACACTCATTTAAAAATTGATAGGGTCGCGATCCATGTTTGTAAAAGTTGCTAAAATTATTATATAATAGAATATGTGCATTTTGAGTGGGCTTTAGGTCAAATTAGGTAGCTGTTGATAAAACCGCCACTACTGCCCCAATATAGTTTGCTGGGCCAGTCATTGTTGTGGTTATTAGGCCTTAAAGCTAAAGTTGGACCACTGATTGATTTTCTTAGTAGCTTGCATAGTGTCCTCAAAACTATGAGAATAGTCTTCACAGAGTGGCTTCCAGGACAATTCCAGTTGGATTGCTCCAAGTCCTATGTTCATAATAAACCTTATCTTCAGCAACAGGGTCTTACATTTAAGTTCTGGAAGGCAATAAAGAACAGTAGCAATAGTCTTTATCATTTTGGGAATCTCTTGGACTACTCTGACCAACATCTTGAAAGATGTTTCCCTTGCCTGGTACTATGATTTTTGGCATATAGCCTTTAGCTAGACATATGCACACATGCATATATTGCACATGTATTTTTCAGTAAGCTTATAACAGAAGCCTGCATTTCCCTTTGGACTTTATTTATCTTAAATGGATGGAACCAGAAACTGTTATATGGAGTAAAGTAATGCAGCAGCTTCAGAAAGGCATGTGATGCATGTTCTCTCTTTTTTGTGGATCTGAGGTTCAGATTCTTAGATGTGAGTAAATATCCTGAAGTAAACCCAGGAGCCAGGAAAATGGAAAGGAACCATGACAGGAGATAAGGAGTGCCAGAGAGTGAGATAGCAGGCACAACTATCATTAAAGGTGAAGTGGGAGTTACCCTAACTGCAGAGGGAAGAGGGAGAACTATAAGGGGCAATGTTTTTTTTCTTTTTTAAATAATTTTTGACATTTGATTTTTTATGATGATATCATATCTCAGTATGTAGCTCAAGTTGTCTTCAAACTCGAGATCGCCTTGTCTCAGTTCCCCAAGTACTACAATTGTAGGTGTGCGTCACCACATCTAGAAGCTTCTGAACATTTTTAATGGGTGAACAGTTGTATCTAAGAAGAAATTCCCTGATGGAATATTTTGAGCATATTTTACCATGCTTTTGATAGAGCAGAAAATGTCAGTGTAAAGCAAGTCATCAACTATTTCTTTAATGCTTTATGACTTGGATAAGTGGTGAAATGTTTGGTATTTTGTTTATTTGTTTGCGTGGTTGGTTGGTTGGTTGTCTTGGCACAAGATCTAGTTGCCTAAGAAGAGGGGACTTCATTTGAGAACTCCCTTTGAGACTGACATGTGGCCATGTCTGTGCAGCATTTTCTTGATTTGTAATTGATATCGGAGGGCTCATTCCACTGAAGGCAGTGCCATCCATGAACAGATGTGCCTCTGCTGTGTAAGAAAAGAAGCCGAGCAAGCCAGAGTAACAAGCCAATAAGCAGTGTTCTCTCATTGTTTCTGCTGCTATTTATGCCTTGAGTTCCTGGCTTGAATTCCCTCAGTGATGGATTATGACCTGGAAGTCATAAGATGACATAAACCCTTTCTTTCTCAAGTTGCTTTTGTCATGGCATTTATCATAGCAAATGAGAAAGCAAATTAGAGCATTAGTCATTGACAAATCAAAGCACATCCAGGTTTTCTAGAATCTTCTAGGAATACTGTAGATTAGCAGTTTATATTAAGGACTATGCTCCATTTTGAGTTTCTCTCTTTCTCTTTCTTTTCTCTGTTTCTCTCTCTCTCTCTCTCTCTCTCTCTCTCTCTCTCTCTCTGTCTCTCTCCCTCCTTCCCTCTGTGTATCTGATTCTAGAATCATTCATTGAAAAGACTTTCTTTTCTATCTTTTATCCATTGTATTGCCTTTGTTGCTTTGTCAAACATCAGATGTAGATTTGTAAAACCCTGTTTCTCATCTGTTCTTTTCATAATCTACGTCCTTATGCTTGTGTCAGTAACACAATGTCTGGATTATTTGTGGCTGTTTAGTAAGTCTTCAAAGAAAGTGGTTATAAGTCCTGTAACGTTCTTTTTCTTTTCCTTCAGTATTGTATTGAAAATATTTGGTCTTTTGACTCATAATATGAATTTAGTATTCTTCTGTCCCTATCCACAGAATAATTTGCTAGTATATTTATTGGTAACTTACTGAATTTAAGGAGCAAATTGGGAAGATCTGACATCAAAAAAAATATTGTCTTCTTACCCAAAAACTTGTAATATCTTTCTATTAACTTATTTTTCTTTGATTTGTTTCATAAAGTTCTTTACTCTGCTCCATAGCATATAAATTATGCATTTTTACTCTATTAGTGATTGTCTCCAGAGCTTGCAGAATATATTTACAAGTTTCTAATTCCCTTGTAAATAACACTATGGAGTTTCACAAGAGGACCAAATACTGTACAATACCTAATGATTCCTACATTCTCACCGTCTTTCATCTTCTCATTATTCATTTCACTTATCCATAATTTGGAACAACTGAATGCATGACTACAAGCTCCAATGTAGTTTAATTCAATAAACTATGAAAAAAACGTTCTGTATTAGCTTTGTTCTTTTTTAAATGCTTTTCTTTCCTTACAGAGAAGTAATATTCCAATGTCTAATATTTTCCTTATAGATGAAGAAATATTAACCTTTCTCACCAAACACTTCTTTCATCAATAATTTTTCCCAGTTTTGATTTTTCTAAGAAAATCTTTAAATCTTTTTCCCCTTTGAAGGATAATTTCACAGGATTCCTAATTCCAGGTTGATGGGGTTCTTCTTTCATCATTTGAACTAGTTTACTCCGTGTTTTTACATGATTTCTGGGAAGACTAATAGAATTCTCATACATATTCCTCTACATGTACAGATTGTTCCAATAGCCCCTTTTAAGGTGCTTTTCTTTCTAAATTTATCTTTTCTTCCTGTTGTACTTGGAATTTACAGCTATTCCAAGGTGTAGAACTTTTGACATTTACCATTATCGATGTTCTTTGTACTTTCTGAATCTGTGGGCTGGAGTCTGACAAATTTTGAGGAAATTCTTAGTTGTGAATCCTCCAAATATTCTGTTACTTCCTTAGTTTTCTTATCATTTTAAGATATATATTCTGTACTGTTCATCACTGACTGAAAATTGCTCAACTCTGACTTTTTCCTGGTATGTTTTTCTTGCTTTTGTTTTAAATGAGATACCCTCAAGTGTATTGGTTTTGGCTCAGCATCTATCAGCCTATTAATAAGCACATGAAAGATGTTCCTCCTTTCTGATATACTGTTTTGGTTTTCAGCATTTTCCCTTTCTTGTATCTTATGTTTTCCACTTCTCTGTCTGCATGTTTCATTACTTGTTGCTTATCACCTTCATTTTCCCATTAATAGCCTTTGACATATTTATCATAATTGTTTAAAATTCCTACTAAAATTTAGCATTTGAAGTATCTAAGTCTTATTCTGATGCATTTTTACTTTTCATTTTTATTACATTTATCTTTGATTGTGTATGTGGGGAGTGCTTGCTTGCTATGGTGTGCATATGAAAGTCAGAGGTGGGAGCTGCTTCTCTCTGTCTACCATGTGGGTCCCTGGAATTAAAGTCAGGTTGTCAAGCTTGGCAGAAACTGCCTTATAACCAACTGAGCCATCTGAGCCATCTGACTGGCCCGTTTCTTTCTCTCTCTTTCCTTCCTTCCTTCCTTCCTTCCTTCCTTCCTTCCTTCCTTCCTTCCTTCCTTCTTTCCTTCCTTCCTTCCTTCCTCTCTCTCTTTCTTTTTTCATTCATCGTTTGTTCTTTGTTTCATAAAAACATGCTGAAACAAAGAATGGTACCATGGTACAAAATGTGCAGAGAAAAAGATCTTTTGAGGTCTCAGTCCTAGAGAGCCTGTGTCCTTGAGTCACGATGGTCAAAAGTGATTCTCAGTTACTTTCTGCTTTGTCCTTAAAGGAGACAGACAGCTAGATCTAGCTAGAACTTATCTCTGGTAAAATCTCTGCAGGTTAATCTCCAGCACCGTTTTCTTTTAATGTTTAATGTGAGGACGTGCTGAAAAAAAAAAAAAAAGATCTGGATGTGTTTTAAAGTGGCTGTTTTCCTTTTTTTCTCTGCTCGGTTATAAAGGGCTCTATCTGCAGTCACTTTTGTAAGACTCTGATACGGATTTTGGAGGTAAAATTCACAAAACTGTGATACCCTTCCAATCTGGAATACCCTGAAAAATTTAAATATCAGTATTAAATCATCAGTAATTTGTCAGGTACATTTTGAGTTTCTGCTATAGAAACTTGTGATTCTATCTATCTATCTATCTATCTATCTATCTATCTATCATCTATCAATCTATCTATCATCTATCAATCTATCTATCATCTATCATCATCTATCTATCATCTATCTATCTATCATCTATCTATCTATCATCTATCCATCCATCTATCTATCCATCTATCTATCTATCATCTATCCATCCATCTATCTATCATCTATCTATCAATCTATCATCTATCTATCATCTAGCATCTATCTATCATCTACCTATCTATCATCTATCATCTACCTATCTATCATCTATCTAGCATCATCTATCATCTATCTATCATCTATCTTCTATTATCTATCATCTAATCTATCTATCATCTATCTATCATCTGCCTATCTATCATCTATCATCTATCTAGCATCTATCTATCATCTAGCATCTATCTAGCATCATCTATCTATCATCTATCATCTATCTATCATCTATCATCTATCTATCATCTATCATCTATCTATCATCTATCATTGTTGTCTGAATAGTAAGCGGCCCCATTGACGGTTACTTGAGCCGTCGGTCCCCGTGCAGTGGTGGTGCTATATGGAGTGCTATGCAACCTTTAGTGGAGCCATACTGGAGGAAGTACGTCCCTAGGGGGGGAGAGGGGGGGGCCGGCTTGAGGTTTTATAGTTTGTTTTCTCCGGTGCTGCCATGACGAACTGTGTGCCCTATGGAATTGTAAGCCAGATAAACCCTCGAATGCTCATTCCCTCAAATGGCTTTTTGTCAGGGTATTCTATTACAACATCAGGAAAAGTAACTAATGCACAATGTATGCTTTTCACTCCACTTTGGGGGATCAGTGGTATGCCCTGTGATCTCAGTCATCAATTTATCTAAATATAATCACATATTTTATGTTTGTCCAGCCTTTCACTTGTTAATACAGAATGACAACTTCAGAGCTCTTTACATAATACCTCCAAATTAATTAGTATCTTTCTTACTTCAAAGCTTTCACTCAAATTACTGTCGCTGGGTTTCTCTATAATTATAGATACTAAACTCTACATTGACATATACTGTGTAACAAGGATTATCTTTGTTCCTCTCACCTGAAGACAGAACCTATATCTTTAGTATCTCCACAAGTTATTAGGACAATGTTATTATACACAAATCAGAAATACAACCTGAATCAGTTTAGGCTAAAGAGTGAAATCCTTCAGTTTGAATATTAAGAAAATGCGTATAGTAGGTAGCTGGTTTCACTTAGCTCCATCTAAAAATCTAATATATCAATTAAATTCTGTCCATTTATAGTGAAATGGACTAAATTCTCATTTATCAAAGATGAAAGAACCAGTTTGGTGCTATGTGAATGTATGTATGTACACACATAAATATATACATAAATAATTATTTCTGCCAAAAAATACTATGGATCCTTTGTCTACTAATATCTATACTAATCCCCTGAAAATGGCTATAGTTGTTACTGTTACCAGTAAAGTGTTATTCTTAGAAGTCAGTCTATATTAACTATTTTTACTTTAGAGAAGAGTAGTCAGGACATTCATATAGAGATAACTTACACAAATAAAGTAATGCAGACAAAATATAAAGACCATACATACATTTTATGGTTTGTAATCTCTCTCTCTCTCTCTATATATATATATATATATGTATATATATATATATGTCTCTCTCTCTCTCTCTCTATATATATATATATATATAGACATTCTGTAGTTACTTCCTCTGAACTGAAAGATTCCTTTTTAGAACGAGGGAGGAAAAAGGATAATAAGACTCAGGAAGCCAATGAAAGCTACAAGACTCAAAAAATCACAAAATTCACAAGGCCTTTCCACAAGGTTATGAAAGCAGTAAACAACTGAAGGGGAAGAATAAACTGTCGTTTATGGACCTGCCTGAAATTTGGGCTGGGAACTCCAGGGATACAGCTTTCTTGAGTGTATTACTTTTTTGTTGCGATGATAAAATGCCACACCAAGGCGGCTTATAGAAGGAAGAGTTTATTTGGATTATGGTTACAGGTGGAGGGTCCATATGGTAGGATCACAGGGGCAGAGGTGGCCAAAGCAAAAAGCTGAGTGATCACACCTTCAAGTAGGCACGGGAAGCAGCAGGAAACTGGAAATCCCACAAGGCTCTCAAACCAGATGAAACATGTTTCCTTCAGCATGGCAACATTTTCCTCCCCACACAGCTCCATGAACTGGAGAGCAAGTTTCCAAAGACTTGGAGCCTATGGAGAACACTCATTCAAACCACCGCAATGAGCCAGCACCCATATTTTGGTGAGCTTTTTGATGATGCAGCTGTCTCCAAGCCACTCATGGTTCAGTAAGTAACTTCAATAACCTCAGTGGTTCACCAAGCTGGACTTGAGTAGGAAGTTTCTTTGGTCTGTCCTTAGTGCTCTATGTAAAGTAAATAGATATTTGTCCAATTGTCTTAAGGAAAAGTCATTTAACAAAGATTCAAATTAATAACTGAAATAATTATGACCTAATCTCATTAGTTTTCTTTTTTTTCTTTTTGCACATGCAGTTCAAATTCATTGAAAATTATTATTTATTCTATTCAATTTTAGCTAGCCACAAAAGTGTGTAATATATTATATATATACATATATATATTCACAGTTAAGAAAATACACTGTAAATTAGTAACATCTGTTCCTCACAAAAATCCCCAGTGAATAGATACATATTGAAAGACACTGAGGTATACAAATCATACTCTATAAGTCCATAATACATATATATATATATGTATGAGTTTATTAAATGGGGTAAGTGGGAGGAAGTGCACAAAGGGGAGAGGATCTAAATGCCAATGTAGTTATACTATATGAAAATCACAAAAATTGAATAAAAATACAAAAAATCCCCAGTTTTGTTCAAAATTATATTTAATGCAATTCTTATATTATTTTTACAATTCAAGGTTTTGGGAGAAAGATTATTCTGACCCAAAATAGAATCAGATTAATGTTTTTAAAACTTTGAAGATTGTTTATAGAAGATTGTTTATGAAGATTGCTATAGAAACAATCATCCACCTCCTATTTAAAGAAACAATTTCTGCCATTGTTTTCTGATGGGAATGTGAATTTCATAACCTTTTGCCATTATGATCATATGATAAGGATTTCTTGTATATGGCTCACTCTATTTGAAGATTTTACACCCTTTAAACAACACTGAATAATAAATACAGAACCACCACAAAGAATTGTCATACCTGTTATTTTCAGAAACTCAGAAAAATAAGAGAAACAAAAAAGAGCTTCTGATATTTCTTATTTACTTATTACATCCCAGAAAAAAAGCTGAAGGAGTTGATGTCATCATGAGCTGACTCTGCAGTCCCTTGCTTACTCAGAGTTCCCTGACATTCGGTCACCATCTATGCTGCGATCAAATACTGCGTTCTTGTGCATTCTTTCCAATTGGCCTCAACATAGTTCTCCTTGTTAAAAAAATAATAATTAAATGTCTTGCTCTTTATTTTATTCATGTTTCTACTGTTTGTTTTACTTTCCAAAATCTGAGAAAGTGGAAATCTACAGAAAAACTAAAATATTAAACATAAGACAAAAATTCTTAATAAATAGAGTTAAATAGCAGCAACATTCAACCCTAGAATAAGAGGTGCTTCAGAAATAGAGGTGGTTGGTCTTCCGGTTGCAAAGGGGCTCAGTTCCCATCTACTGCTGCTCCTCTACACTGGAAATCTACATAATAGAGGGGTTTCATGCTAATAAAATTGTAGTGCTTTAGAAGAAATCTCATTCTCTGCTTACTTTTTCTAAAATGAAGTCTGCCAGTTAGCAAGCACCAACTATAAAACTTATCTTGTCAGTCATTCTCAACATGAAACAATAATCATGAGCTGTCAAAAATTGGAGAAAAAAATCTCTGGCAAGAGGAAAATCAAGATGAACAAATTGAAAGAGCTACCTCAGTGGGAATATCAGTTAGGTACTTGAAATGAGCTTGTTTCAAAAAGAGAATTTCGACATAAAACATCACAGAAGTTAGAAAGCAAATCAATCCCCAAACAATAATAGGGTGTACAAGAAAAGATTTGCCAAAATTTTGGTATCATAAAAAAGCATCCACAGACTGGCTGACATGCATTTCTCAAAAAATATAAATTTATTTTTATTTTGTGACATAGAGTGTCCTCAAAATTAATTATAAAATTATGAGATTATTCCAGTTGATAAAATAGATTAAAGATAGGGAATAGAGTGGAAAACTATAGTTTTTGTTTTAAATCCTTCTCTAGCGTTTGACCATTTAAAGCAAGAACTTATGGAGATTTTTTTTAAAGACACAAACATAAAACCGGAAGTGATGAGAAAATAAGCCAATAAAACTTTGTGCATAAAATCCAGCTTTAATGATTTCCAATGAGTGAATGAGCATGTTTCTTTTTGCATCCTTCCCTGCCTGCTTATCCAGTGGAAAATTCTGAAGTGAATAGCATAGCATATAGAATTTGAGAAAATTCATACATTGTAATTTTATATAAAAGGAGTTTAAACTGAGTCACCATACGACAGGGGACAGTGTCTACCATTAGACAATGTCTAATCTATCTCTCAAAGATAGCATTATTCTGTTAAACATAAACTGTTGATCAGTATAGTCTGATAAGACCTCCTTCTCCCCAAGCATTACAGGCTATTGTCATTGCTCCTTGATTACCCTCTTTAATTTGATGGCAAGGCCCTACTGCTGAAGACAATATATATCTGATTCCTAAGACATGGAGAAATCAAGGTTGTACCACCCATACTTTCTAGCTCTCATAGTGCTGGAAGGTTCTATGCATTCTTCCAAGGAAGTATAGTCATAAACAGTTTTTCCTAGCTGTGAACCCTGCAAGCTACAATGACAGGCCTGGCAAGATACGTCCACTGGTACAATAGTGGCACAAGTGTTACAGGAATAACTAGCAACTTTCTGATTGGATTTAAAGCCCATCCACAGGATGGAACCATGCCTGGTACTGTTAATTGGGTCAAAATGCTGTGTCTGGTTAGGTCACAAGTCTTTGGGAGAACCTACTACTATTATTCAACTAAAAGGAAATATTAAATTAATAGAATAATTACCCATAGATTAGTTCATCTCTTAAGCCTCATCAGAAAAACTTCTTTCTGCAATGGATGCTGATTAATACAGAGACCCACAACAGTCAATGTGCAAAGAAAAAGAGACTGTGGAGTGCCCAGCAGTAAATAGGACATCTATATCCCACTCTGTGGGGGTTTGAATAAGCATAAGTGTCCCCTATAGACTCCAAGTATTTGAACAATTGGTTAGTTGGTGGCAATGCTTGGGGAAGGTCATAGAACCTTCAAGAGGCATGGCCTTGCTGGAGGATGTGTGGTGGTCAGCTTTGAGAGTTGTCTTGTAAAGTTCTTGTGCTGGTTTGAAGATGTGGGCTCTCAACGTTTTTGTTCTAGATGCCTCAGGCAATGCCCCCCCCCCATAATGAACTCTTATCTCTCTGGAACCATAAGTCAAATAAATTCTTCTTTCTATAAGTTGATTTGATCATGGTAATTTATCACAGCAACAGAAAAATAGTTTAGAAATTGGTTCCCGAGAGTAGGCTATTGTGAATAACCTGACTACATTGGTTTTGAGAGGAATGTGGAGGACTTTGGAAGTTGGGACTAGAAAAGTAGTTGAATGCTGTAAGCAGAGCTTAACGGGTCATGCTAGTAAGATCCTGAAAGCAGTGCTCAAAGCAAGCCAGTAAGCACCATTCTTCTGCAGTCTGTTCTTTAGTACCTCTCTCCAGGTTCCTGCCCTGAGTTCTCTGCCTTGGCTTCCCTCAAGAATGAACTATGATCATAAGTCAAATGAGCCCTTTCTCCCCAACTTACTTTTGGTGGGTGTTTTATCATAGCAATAAAAAGCTAAGTAGTAATCACCCATTCCTTCCAAGAATTAGAGTTCGTTGTGAAAGAGGGGGCAGAAAGATTATAAGAGCCAGAAGGAGTAGATGTCTTTATATTTGCTAAACATGACAGCACAATGCCACATAAGAACTCGCAGCAGCTGAGAATGCATTAGTAAGAATTATACAAGATCAAGTCAGCCAAATATCCCACCATGGATGGGGAAGGGGCTCATGAATTCCCACCCCTATCTTAGGAGCTACTGGCAACTGATGGCTCCTGCAGGGCAGAAGGTAAGTCTTCTTCAGGGATGAGGGCCCTGAAAGGCTACACATGCTCTCACAGATGATCTTGCTTCAATGCACATGCAAGCAGCACTAAAGAGACACAGTAAGCATTTAAAAAAAGATAAATCACATAAAGTTGGGAGGGAATAGTGGTGGCTTAAATAGAGGAGAAACTGAAGGGGAGGGAATGAAGAATAGGTTTTATGAAAATTATATGCATCTATGAATATAAATATTTTTAAACTAAACAATCACCCAATTTTTAAAAGTGGGCTATGGGACAAACTTTTACATATGTGTATATAGTAACCTTTATATGTGAGGTATACAAATATATTGTGTTCATATGTGCACTTGCACACCCAGAGACACACAGATACCCTCCTACACACACATCCTACTGGTTCTATTTCTAAACACAATCTTGATTAACAAGTTGCGTAGTAGAGCTTTATGTTTGGAGTTTTTAAAATATGGATGTATGCAACTTTCTGTACTGCATTTTGAGTTTTTAAAATAAATTGCAATAAAGCCAGAAAACAAGACACTCTGTTACACACATATGCAACTTTGTTTTCTAGGACTTCTAAGCCATACGATTTTGAGAAAAGGGAAGAACTTTATCTGTTTTGGACTTAAAGATTGTATATCTCCTTCCTATTGATGTTCCCTACTTGACTTTGAGTCTCCTGTGGCTTCTTTCTATAGTCATTGTGACATCTGTGCAACCTACTGTGGTGACTGCTTCGCCTAAGCTCCGGTGCTCATTCAAACTGACAAAATTCAGCTTATTGAGACTTATTTTCTGACTTTGTTTTTTAATTTTACCTTACTTATTTTATTTGAAACAAGCCCTTAAAGCTATTTGGCTAAAATGCACTGATTCTTCACTTGGGCCCACAAGGCAACTAACCCCAGAAAAGCCTGTATTTCTGTCTTCATTTTTGTGCCCGTCCCCCGTGGTGACTCACCTGTTTAACACTCCATCTTACACAGCAACTGCTCAGGGAGTGTTTTTCTGGGCTGGGATTATAGCTCTTGGACAGTAGCTGAGCATTTGCCTAGTATGTACAAATTCCCTAAGTTTGATCACCAGTGCCCAAAAGACCAGCTCCTCTCTCTAACCAACTCATTCTCCTTTTAGACTGAAAGCACAGAGATGTCGTTAACATAAACCTGCAGTCAATCTGGATTTCAGGAATGTTAGCACCTCTTAGGACAGACACCCGATTCTCACGAGAATAATCATCCATAATGGTGAGGCTGCATAATCATCACAAGAACCAGAATTGAACTTTGACTAGAATTCTCAATTCCTTGCCCCAATTCTTCCTCCATTTTAAACCTAAGCCTCATGACAGTACCCTAAGGACTGATTTACAGTGACTGAACTCATTTTACTCCATCTTCCCAGTGTGGCCCCACTGAATAACTCTGTGCTCTCTGCTTTCCACCATTGCTTTATGAATATCAGAAAACTGTGAATATTGCAATATTCTCCTGAGAACTGCCATAGAAATTTCCTGTAAGGGGTTTTAGCAAATTTTTTATAATACATAAATCATCCTAAAATTGTTGCTTAGATAAGATACCCTTTGTCGAGCTTTGGCCCTCATACACACACAATTCAATACTCTAAAGTACTTGTTCAGTAAACTAAAGAAACTGCCTCTTTTTATTCTTGGTTACATTCTTTTATTATTCTTCCATTAAAATTATAATGCAGTTTGTTCCATTGCTACAAAGTAAACAGTCTATTCAAAAACATTTAGAAAACAATTTGCTACTGGACTTTTTAGGGTAATAACTAATGCTGAAAAAACAAATTTATGTAATGTGGCCAAAAGGAGAAGAGGAACAATTTAAGAGGGTCTCAAAGTCCACTTGTGGGATATTGATATAAGGCTTAAATCTCAACAGAGGAAGAATTAGGGGAAGGAGCAAATATGCGTAAGTCAGTAGTACAGAGCAAGGGGTGGTCCCACACATCACTGTGGGTTCTGGTTCTGCAAGATATTCGGAAGAATTCTCTTATTGTTATCACTTGAGGGAATCAATCTGCTTCTCAAAGGATTACTCCTGATCCAGAGTGCAGCCTCTCCCAAATGGATAAGTGCCCTGATCTGAGAGTGTGGTCCGTTTTGCAATGTTTGTTCTTCCCAGAATCCAAGGTGGCTACAGATTTAAGACAATGTTTTTCCAGCTTTGTAGGGAGACGTGTTTGTATAGTCCTTAAATAAATACGGACCTGCAGAGGAAAGTGGGTGACAGAAAGTAAAAGAGACTACTATAAAATCAAGGCACAGAAACCAGCCTTGCATCCTGCTTTTGACACCTTATAGTCAATGTTTTTAGCAAAAGCAGCTTCTTTCAGCATGCCTGCTTTATATAATGTGTGTGTGTGTGTGTGTGTGTGTGTGTGTGTGTGTGTGTGTGATCAGAGCTGATCACACAGATTTGGAGATTGTGGTAGTTCGAATGAAAATGTCTCCAAAGGCTCCAAGTATCTGGACATTCTGTCCCTAATTAGCGGCACTGTTCTGGGCCATTTTAGGGTTTTAGGTTTGGCCATGCTAGCAGAGGTACCCATTAGGGGTGGGCTTTGAGAACTCTTTAAGATTTCTAGTTACTCTCTGCTTCTTGTGCCTGTTGGAAGATGAGAGTACTTAGTTTTCTGTTCCTGCTCTGGTCACCTCCTGCCAGTATGCCTCCCCTCCATAGCAGACTATTTCCTCTGGAATCTGGAAGCATAACCTCAGAGAAACAGTTCTTTCTATACGTTCCTTGTTCACAGTGTTTTGTAATAGCAACAGGAAAGTATTAATACAGAGCAGAAGATCTCATCTATTGTTCTACTCTGGAAGTCTGCTTCCAGTTTCATTTTGCTCTCATAAAAGGCATGTCCTAACATTCTATGTGATACATTTATATACAATCAAATTTGTCTTGTATGTCCTGGCAAACGAAAATTAAGATAAGCTTGTATGTGTACTACAGAAAACTCTATTAGTATGAATAATCTTAGGTGTAAATTTTCAAAATGTACTAAATGTGTTACTCAAAACTCACCCTATAGTGAAACCTCTCCCTATATCCCAATTCATGTGACCCACGATCCAAAAAACAGCCTTATAAGTGCCTTTTCAGGGTGCTGGAGAGACGGCTCAGTGGTTAAGAACACTGGCTATTCTTGCAAAAGACCGAGTTTCAAATCCCAGCACCCACATGGCAAGTGACAACCATCTTATCTGTAACTCCAGTTCCAGGGAATCCAATGCCCTTGTCTGTCATCTGCAGGCACTGCACAACATGGGTTTACTTACATATATACAGGCATAGCATTCATACACATTAAATAAAAGTAAATAAATTTTTAAAGTGAATTTTCAGAGATTAGGTGACTACTGAATAGAAAAGGCTTATATAATTAAAGTTAAACTAGGATCAGAGTTTTTGAAATTAGGTAAGATATTATTTATACTCTATATCTATATCCTAGAACAGTCTAGGCCATTACAATCATTCATTACCAGGCTGAACCTTTTATTGTCAATTTTATCATCACTTATCTATTCACTTTAACCAGATAAAGATTTACAATTGCTTATTAAGCATTTACTTTAACCCATTCAATCTTCAAGTATGCTCTGTAAAATAATTATTTTATTATTTTATCACAATAATATGAGAGGCAAGCCAGGCAGCTATAGTACTGAGCAAGGTTCTAAATACAAAATCTTTCTGACTCCAAGGTCAATAACATTTACTAAGTTGTCTTTGGTACAAAAAGCTAACAAGAACAATGCATTCAAAGAACAGAGAGAACTTTGATTTCTGCAGCTGGAATATTTATCACTTGAATGTTCCTATTTATGAATAGTCTTAAACTCTGACATATATTATCTAATATAACATCCATATGCCTCTTTTTTCTTGTTGTTATATTTGTCAAACATTCATCAGTTATGGTTTTATGTCTGATTGGACGATCTTTCATTTCAAGAAAATGTGAAATGTTTCCATGGAGATCAGCTTGAGATAGCCCAGTGACGAACTTCTCAGCTATAATTTCACACTGGTTTCTATGGTTTCCAGATAGGGAAAGAAAATGAAGTTGCAGATTTTTTTTGTAATGTAAAAGGTTATTGGAAAATAAGAGATACTGTTCAAATTAATGTAATCTCCCCCAGGAAACCAACTGCTGTTATTATAAATAATGAAGGTTTTCGTGATGTTACCCATGTATACACTTTAATGTACTTGTCATAATGAAGAGCTATTATGACATTTAAAAAATTTTATAAAATTAGCAGACACCTTTTTTAAAAGGAATGCATTTCATCAATGAAATTTGTCTTAGTGAAGGTTACTAATCACTGGCACATGATCAACATTTTTATGTCAGATCTTTAAAGATGTCACACAGTACATGCATTAAATTAATAAATGGGATGAGACGAAACTCTGGTACAAATATATACTTTTTATCCAGTTTTGACATTTGAGGCCAATATTCACATTTTTAGGGGAAAGTCTTACTATTATTAATGTAAGACTGTGTCATGCAGCAGGGACTGGTAAATACTGGACCTCACATTTAAATCCCATTGAAGTTGTTGCATAGAAATCAGACTGACCAACCACACTATTGGCCCTATTCCCCATTTGGCCCCTTTAGTCAAACTCTTCCAACAGCAAGCATGCAGTGGTAGAATTTATCTATAAATTTACCATCATTACATAGGATAAGACTGAGGTTGCTGGGCTGATGAGTTGGCTCCATGGTTAAAGATGCTTGCTGCCAGGATCTAAGAAATTCTATGTTTGATCCTTTATATGTACATGGTAAAAGAGTGAACCAATTCTCACAAATTATCATACTGCCTATATGCACACATGTATGTGCATGCACATGTACACACACACTAAATAAATGTGCTCCCTTCAGGCCCAGGATCAGCTAAGTGCTGAGTCCAACCAGGACCCTCACCCTAGAACATCCATTCACAGGCTCCCTTCAGGTCCAGGTGGGAACTGTATCTGTAAGTTCTTTTATCCCAGGTCCATCAGGATTAACATCCTTGAGATCCCTTACTGAGTACAACCTGGCTACCCAGACCTGTGTTATCCTCCTCTAGGCCCAAGTCCAGCAGGGGGCTACATTCCCAGTCTTTTACAGTGTATGCCCTGTCCATTGCCCTAAGCTGCATGCTCCAATTACATGACCAGGCCCAGCTGTGATCATAATTGGGGCTTTCTTGAACTAAACACAAGCAGAACCTTCTTAAAACCTCCACAGCACAGAAGTTGACCTGCTTGACCCTGCCGCCGTCTTAATCCGAGCACATGGCATAATTCAAAATGGCCACATAAGGGACTTACTAGTTCTAGATCATGATAATCTGGGAATTCCCTGGATCGTAGCATTTAATCATATGTCCTAACCCTTTTGCAATTTATGTTTTTGCTTTGGTTTTCATTTTTAGATTCTTAATGGAATCCTAAAATAATAAGAGATTCTCACACGGTCTTTTATAGCAAGGTTAATATAATTTTATGTCAAATTAAAAAGAAAATATTGGCATTTTAATATCATTTTGGTCTGTTTCTAATGAAAATTATTTTGAATTCCAACTTTTGATATGGTATTTACCGGTTTTTTAAAATGATTATTTTTACATTGTTTTATGCATTAACTGGTTTTTATAGGAAACTATTTTAAATTCTGATATTTGTTTATATAACATCTTTATCTGTTTTTAAAGGAAATTATTTTAAGTTTTAACATCTTTATATGGTATATTTGCTGATTTCTAAAAGTAATTATTTAAAATCTTACATTGTTTTACATAATATATTTGTCAGCTTCTAAAGGAAATTTAAAAAGGTTTTTCTAGCCATAGGCCTCTAATACTAGCTAGATTCAAAGTGAGCTGACGTTTTGTGATTGCTAAACCTAGGAAGCTCATGTGAATTTGCAGTACTCCCAATGCCAAACCTTAGAAGAAACAAGCTACTATCAGGATATAACTACAGCAATGGGAGATAAAGAATAGCTTACTTAGGTGGGAGATGTGAGATTCGGCCTTCACTGGTTTTAATTCTTACCTTTTTGCATTGTGATCCAAAGCCTGTTTTTCTAAAATAGAATATTTCCCTCTCAGATGCCTCTGGTCACATCAAGTACAGCCAGAGAGGATCTTAGGTCTGACAATGGAAAGGCAAAAACTCCTGTCAGCCTGGTCATGCTTGATCTTGGGTGCTCACCAAACACCCATGGTTTTATAAAGTTAAAAGATATTAAATAAAATAATGTTAACAGTAAATCTTCTATTTTAGAGTTACAAATGCTTTAATTTATGCTAATAATGTCTAAACTTAACAGCTCTCCTGTGCAATGCAAACCCCTGAATTAAATCCTAAAGAGAAACAAATGCCTCTTTGAGTAAATAATACTGATAGATCATCATGTGCTGTTTGAGCTTATTAAAAAGATGACTCTAGGACTGAGATAGGCCCTCCCACCTCAGAATCTAGCCTGTTATCTCAAGATGTTCTTTAGGACTTTGACAAAGAAAAGAGCGAAACAGCCTCTGAGTAAAAGATATTGTACTATTAAAAATTACTAGGGAGATAAATTAATTTCAACAAAGGTTATTGTTCTCATGATATAAAATGTCTATAGCAAAAATAACTAATGTTAACAGTTTAAGGTTTACCTGGAAACTTGTAAATTGCAGAATGTATACAGGTAAGATTAGTTTATTAAATTATAATGTTATTACATCTCACAGTTCTAAGAAAATGAAAGGGTGAAAGGTAATGTTAAAAAGGATATGGGAATGGAGATATTTTAAAATGAAAAAATCTATACAAGTGATTAAAGATCTGAGTCAATACGTTATGGTATAAAAAAGATGAGAGAAAACTATGTATATGTAATCTTAAAATTTCTGAAGTAATAGTTCAAATAGTCTAAAGAACAAAATATGTGTCTAGTCAAGGTTTATTTAAGAATGTTTTGTTTTTTGCCCAAGATTTAGCAGCATAGCATAGAGTACTTAAAAGTGCCAAATTGGTGGAACTTCATACAGTAACTACTATGTCTCAAATTATGACTTCTTCTCCTTTTAACTTGTGTACTAAAGTCATTATATTGCTAGAGCCTTATAGGTGATTGAAACTCTGTCTTACATCGAGGCAACTAACACTCAAGTTCAGGAATTATTTGGTCAGATACAAAAGTTTTTACATGCCAGATCTCAGTTCTGTTTTGTAGGGCATACTGGACTTCCAGGTCCTTTGGCTTCAGGGAATAATTTATTAAATAAGGCCACTTATTTCATAGGTTTATCTCAATTGGAATTAGCACAGGGACATGTAATAGTGGATACTTACTCTGGCTTTATCTATGCCTTAGTAATGTGAGGTGAAAAGCCTCCAATGCTATAAAAATGTTAAAATCAGCAATGTTAATTATGTGAGTTCCATGAACTCTTAAGACAGACAATGGCCCCGCTTATGACAAGGGGCTAAGCCCAGGATATAAACACTGGGCCTGTTCGCATCGGGAAATACCATTACCTTTAGTCAGATGGCGGGACCCCTTAACACAGGATTGGCAATAGTCTGCTCCCCTTTTGACCCGGAGAGGGGGTTGAGGATATGCTTGTGTCTTTCAGCAGGATGAAACTACACCAATATGGGTGCTCTGAAGAAATGTACGCTCAGCCACACATCAAGGAGCTGCTAAGGGCACGTTTGGGTGATGTATTCCCTTCTCCTAATGTCCACTCTTCTCAACACCCAGACTGCCAACCTTTGGGCTTTATTGCCCCCTTCCCCATATTAATACCTAAGTATTAGTCCAGCTTTATGTGGCTCTGACTCAAACAATTACCACAGCTGAGGCATTAAATGAGGTTGTGTCCTGCTCAGCTGAGGCTTGGCGTATGCAGGAACTCCTTAATCAGCATCTTTATCAGCAATCCACATCCTTCAACAACAACTCGACCTCCTTGCCGAGGAAACCCAAATATTTAGACAGATGACATTCTTGGCATGTGACCCCCGATTTAAATCCTTGTGCCTCACGCCATACCAAGTAAATAATGCGTCTCAACAGAGGGCTACACTGGCTCAGTATATGACAGGCCTTCTGGTCAGACCAGTTTCTAAATTATTCTGTCCTCCTCAATCAACATATATCCCATCTAAATATGACTAAGGTCGACCCAATCCAATTTGATAACTCCTTTTTATCCCAAATCTGGGATAATATTAAAACCCTCTTTGACCTCTCTTGGATCGCCACTTATGCCATCTTGGGAGGTATATGTATTGCCTTACTAATTCTCTTTAAGTGTTTGTTACAGTATCGATCCCAGCAACGTGCTATCAACAAAACAGCTTTTCAGGTCCTGATGTCTCTCCAACACCCAGAGCATGGCCCTCCTAAGGAAGTGATGCATGCATGGTTTATGAAAATACAACATAATACTATCTAACATCCTACCACCCAGACGAGTGTACCGGGGTAAGACCCTTCTAAGGGCTGGTAGCCAGAGACAGGTAAGGCTTCCTCTAGCCTGGGTGACCTAAGACAGCATGTGAATGCCAAGGTACCAATACCAACATTCCTATGCCAGTGACAGGTAAGACTCAGTGCTTGAGGAACCCACCCAAGACAGGCACAGTCTCGAATGCTGGGCTTCCCCGAGATGGAGCAACCCACTAAAACTCGTCCAAAAAATATAAAAAAGGGTGGATATGCAGGATGATTTTGGCAAAGCCATGCAGGTTTCGGGCCTGGTGACCTAGAACCAGCTAGAACCGATATTGAGCACGCATGCACAGTGAACACCTCCTGGGGCAGCTTTCAGGCCAGCAGCCATCCAGGACCAATGGGAGTGATGAACTACGGATCGTCAGGTGTTCAGGACCTACCAGAATGAAGCACGTCAATGACTAGATAAAGACCTCCCCTAAGCCTGACAAAAATATAAATCCTATTCCTTTCTAAAATTAAAGGAGATCGTGTTTCCACTGTCTCCCAGGGTCTGTAACGTTGACTCTGCGCCTCCTTACCCCCTTCCCCAAGGGATCCGGCCATGCCAACTAACACCTGGTGCCCATGGCAGCCAACACAAATCAACATTAGAGATGAACAGGAAATGTGATAGCAAAACAGAACATTACAGAAGAATGCTTTAAAAACCTATACTCCATTTATGTTAGAAATGTAAACGAAATGAAGAATTTCTTAATTCAGCCAAAACACCAAAGTTAAACCAAGAAGAGATCAATCATTTGTAGAGGCTTTTAACAAATGAGGAGACTGAAACAGTACTAGAATCTTCTAAGTAAAGCACAGGTCCAGGTAGATCTACAGTAGAATTCTAGCAGACTTCCAAAGAACTACAACCAATACTTTAAATTATTCTCCCTGTTCCCACCATAAAAAAAAATGAAGCAGAAGAAGAACTTCCAACTCTATGAAGCAAGTGTTACTCTAATCCCAAACTAGGTAAAGATACAATAAAAATTTAAAAAAAAGAAACAGGCAAAACTATAAGCCAATAACATCCCTGATGAGCATAGATGAAAAAATTCCCAAATACTCTCAAAGTGAATACAGACATTTATCAAAAGGTTCATATAAGGTGATCAGATTGGATTTATCTTGAAGCTAAAGTGAATGTTCAATAAGTCAAATATAAGCAGACTAAGGCAAAAGTCACATCAACATTGCACGGATTAAAAAAAAAAGGCATTTAACAAAATCCAACATGCCACATCATCCTAAGTGGAAATAAAAACTTGAAGCAATCCCATTAAAATTATGAGCAAGGCAGGGATGTCCACTATCACCACTCTTTTTCAATATAATCCTTGAAGCGTTAACTAGAGCATTAAGAGAAGGCTATAAAAGGGATACAAATAGGAAAAACTACATCAGGTTATCCCTATTTGAAGATGTCATATTAAACATAGGAGATCCCAAAAATTCCACCAGAAAACTTCCAGGAATGATCAACACTTTCAGCAATGTGGAATACAAAAATCAACTTGCAAAAATCGGTAGCTTTGTTATATACTAATTACAAAAATGCTGAGTACGAGATCATGGAAATATTCCCATTCACAACAGCCTCAAAAACAACTGAAGATTAAATCTATCCAATGAAAAGGCCTCTACAATGAAAACTTAAAATCTCTTTAGAAAAAGATTAAGGAAGACTCTAGAAAATAGAAAGACCTGACATGCTGATGGAATGGTAGAATTAATATTGTGAAAATGACCATTTTCAAAGAAATCCCAATCAAAATACCCATTACGTTCTTCACAGAAGTAGAAGAAAACATCTTAATATTCAAACAGAAGCACAAAAAGACCTTTGATAGCCTAAACAATACTGAGCAAAAACAATACTGGAGGTATTATCATACAAGATTTCAAACATTGCAGAGTTACCATAATGAAAATAGCATATACTGGAACAAAAATAGACATATAGACCAATTGAAGAGAAGACTCAACCGTGTAATTACAGCGAAAAGATGCCAAAACTTCTGTAAAAGGAAGCTTCTTCAACAAATGGCTCTGAGAAAACGTGATTTCCACATGTACAAGGATGATATTAGACCCAATTCTGTGACAGATGTTACAGTGTACAGATGCCTGCATAAGAAAGCCTAACTCCTGGAGTTGCTTAAACCAAGAATGAGCCCAATCCATTCTCAGAGCAATTCCTTTCTCATTTCTCTTGAAACTGTTCATTCAATGAAGAACTTTCTCTGTATTCAAAGAATAAAATAAATTTGATGAATTGTGGATCAAAAAAAAGAATACATTCAACTGGAACAGACGTGGAAGTCTCCTCCCTGAGGACTAGCCCTCACAGTATTGAAAGGTTCTATTTATGCAAGGTACCAAGGGGGAAAGAAAGCAATCATTGGTCCCACCCACCTTAAAGAATATGAACTACAACAATGAACAGTCCAGCAAGATATCCCAATACTGCAACAATGGTGCTATTATCTTGGGGATAATTAATGGCTCTCTAATTGTACTTAAGATCCTTTCAATAGGAAGGAATTCATGTCTGATAAACTTAGCTAAATGCCCATGCCTAGAGAGATTACAGTTTCTAGAGAACCCATTACTGCCACATTTCTAACAAACACGATTTCTAACTGTACTCTTAATATTTCTCCTTATGCCTACAGATAAGTATCTCTCATCCTTCATCAAAGATTTTTTTTTTGCAGCAGACAGAAGCTACTAAAAAGACCTACAACTGTTCAAAACCCAACAAATGAGTGATCTTTGTCTGCTCTGTCCTAATTGTTATATCTGTAATGCAATTCCAACAGTTAAAGATCAGGGAACATCATGGAAGACAAGGCAGCATAAGATAACTAGAATGCCTATTGCTAGACTGTGTCTTGTAGACATGACACGAAGCTGAACCCATGAAATCTCAACAATATGGCTGTGTAAACAAGATCTGTATAGTGACACCAGCAATCAACAGGCTAACATAGAGAGGGGAAATTTCACAAGGTCCCACTCCTAGACGCAGATTTACAGGAAATCAAGATGGCTGCCAAGAGTGCACGTGCGGGGGTGGGGTGGAGGGGGTTGGGTTTGGATTTGTTTTCTTCAGGAATCATCTCCCTGGTAAATTATGCAATCCCAAGGAATCAGCCCTAAACAATGTACATATGACCAACACTAAATGGGATCAGCAGGACACAAAGACAAACATATACACATGGGTATATATGGGTAACAATGATAATTATAGAAGCTATAAACTTGAGAGCTAGTTGGGTGACACACAGAAGGACCTGGAGTTTGATAAAAGAGTGGAAGTGATGTAAATACACTACTCACATACAAAATTCTCAAAATAAATAAATAAAATAAAATAATAGATCACCAGAAACCTGAAAAATAAATAAACATAATTTTAAGAAAAAATATTAAAATTTCAGGTTTTCTCTTTAGAAAGTTAATCAAATACCTAATGAAATGATCAAGTAAATGCCAAATCTCCATTAAAAGTGAATTCCATGCCATTTCACCAACTCCAATTATAGGTAAACATCCATTCAAAAGAAGTTTCTGATCTTTTCCAACTTATTGTAAATTTCAAATGCAGGAAAGATTTAAGCATTTTGTAACTATAATAGCACATACATATGGTAAATTTTAATTATTCGCTACAGATTTATTCATAGGCACACTCAGTATCAAAATGCAGTTCCACTAGACCAGGTTTTTCCAAATAACAGGAGACCATATCAAAATGACATTCATCACAGCAGTCAAGTATGTTCAGTAACTTCCAAATAATATATTAAAATATTAATAACATAGTAGTATAATTTTCTCTAATATATGTGGGGTAATGTGAAAATAATGTTGCAATTTGATAAATCAGTGAATTCAAAAGTAACTTTTCAGACACACAGAAAACAGTAAAATAACTTTCAACCAGTGTTTTATGTATAGTTTAATGTACAGGAAGAAAGGTTAGAAACACAAAATACTCAGCTATATTTGATTATAATAGACCAGAATCTGAGAAAAATTTAAATAATTTAAACATATATACTCATATTGCCTGAAATAACTGTGCTCTGATTAATATATGTTCATGCATGTGTATATCTATTATGCTAAAACACTGATACATATTTTCTGTTTCTCTACATGAATAAAGACACCTAATGAGGTAGACTAAAATCCTAATTCCAAATTTTTTAAAAAGGTAAGGATTTATCATACATATATCTAAAGATAAATCCTGAAAATGGCTTACCTTAGGAGTAAAAGAGCAGGTTCCATAACCAAAGACATCTATCTGAGATTGAGTCCTCATCTACTATTTATAAGCTGTCTTCAGAAAGATTCACGTCCCTTAAACTTTAAGGTTAGAGTTATGCTAATCTATGGTCTTATGGTTAATTTCATATTATCACCGCAAAAGCAACAAGTAATGTAGGCCTGATTCTGTAAGATTTGCTTGCATTACTTGACAGTGGACAATCAGCAGTACAGTTTGGTTTTATGCAGGCCCTAAAGGCAAAGGAAAATTTTGTTGTTGCTGTTGAGTAGTACATCCAGTGTTGCACAAAACTGCTCATTTTCGGTGGAAGGCAAGATGGTCAGAGGAACAATTTTACAGGCAACATGGTTCCAGCTAATACCGTGGTAGAATTATTAGTGAATTAGAAGGAACACTGCTAGTTAACTGGTAAAAAGAAGTCTTAGAACTGATTATGCGAAAAAAAATTCTAGAAATGAGTACAGAGTCTAAAATGTTTACTTCCTATATAAAGGTTCTCCAAAAAGAGACTCAGCCAAGCAGTGTCTTAATGCGGGGGATAAAATGATCCCTTTTGACAGCTATCAGATTCTAATTATTTTGTCCTTCACAATGGCTCTGAAATAGTGGTCATGCAACAGAATGGAAACTATACAGGCTCTATGACACAGAATTCAGTTTATCAGAGCTTGTCTGGCTATATCCTCTGCTGAGTTTCCAAACTATTAAATGAAGAACCCAACACTATCACTCTACTTGGCACCATTTCCAGGGGGAAGCATCTTCCAGCCAACATATAGATTTCATTCAACCATTTCCATCAGAGAAAAGGCAGCACTTTGTTCTCTCTTGAATAGACACTGAATGTGTGGAGTTCCCTTCTACATCTTCTGTGAGTATTGTTATCAAAGGAACTGAAAACTGCTCTATTTAGTATTAAGGGATAGCACTAACCCCTAATTTTGATAAAGAAATAGCAAAATACAGTAACTGTCACATGCTATGTGAGTCACCAGTCTTTACTTATTCTCCTTTACTAAGAGAATCACATAACTGCCTTTAAAGTATTAGTTATAGCAAAGGTTCAATTATGCCATCTCAAAAGGCTAAAGCAATATTTACTAAGAAGTTAGGAATATTTTAAACAAAGAATATATTTATACCGATTTTTCTAGAGCTGGGATTTTTAGAAGTGACTATAGGAGTTGTTCCTTTCACTATCAGTCACCTGCAAGAATCCACTAGTACAGTATTTGCTTCCTGTGTCTAAGTCTTTAAGCTTTATTGATCTGAAAGTTTGAAGCCTTTATCAAGGATCATATTAATGGTATTATTAAGCTGAAGTCTCTAAAAAGACTTTGTGTACTCTTTTGGAAGGACAGCTAATAAGGGTTCAGTTTTATGAAGGTAAGATGAATTATTGGTAGAAGCAGGTGCTACTTCTTTAACATCAGATACAGTGTGAATTTTAGCAAACTGTGCACTGATATCAAGTTGACACAGGCTAGACTATAGTATCTTTTTAAGTGATAACTTAGGAATGCTTAAATCATGTTTCCAGTTGCTTTAGTCTGTTTTGCATTATTGCAACAAAATAAATGAGAATTACAAAGAGAAATATTTTATTCAGCTCAGCTTGTGAACTTGAAAGCCCATGCCTAATTAGCCCCATTAGTTCATCTCTGTTACGAGACATGCAATAAATTCTAGCATATCATTACAGGAGTAAGTATGTATGGAGAAGCTGTATCACATCGGAAGTAAAGGGACTAACATCTGACAATCCCTTACAATATTAGGACCTTTCACTAGACCTCACCTTCTAGACTTTCTTCCAATTCTAAGGAGAAAGCCTTTGAGACATGGACCTTTGTGCAACATTCAATATATAAGGCACAGTACCAAGATTCGTCTTCTTGTCTATGGTTTCCAGTGAGGGCTAGCCACAAGAGAAAACTGAATGATAAGAAAAGTAAACACGAAACACCAACATCTTTACATTTTGAAGGATGCTGTAGAGAACTGAATACTGTGGAAACTTGTACACTTTCCCCCTAGCTTCAGGCTTGATTCATTGACAAGAAACAAGACCTAGACCTACGCTCCCACTAGCTTTTCTCTATTGAGTCTGGGGCCAGGTGCTTGTGAAGCCCCCTAGTGAAGGTTAACACCTTTTCCTGTAGGGCTTCTAACTTATGTCAGAGACAATGACAAACAGGAGTAAATTCTAATCTGTATTGATGATCTGTGTCCTAAATCTACCTGGTCCTAGTTCTCTCCCACTTCATATGCAGCTTTCATCCTTTGCTGAGAGCATATTCTATACCAGACACAGAGACAATGGATTCAAAAGGGCTCTACTCTCCTATTCTCACAGTTGCATTCATTCTGATTTCCATAATTAGTTCTTTAGTCTGCTTCTGCCTCTTGTGAGATTCAATTACTATGTAAAATATACAAGAAAATTCTACAAGTAAGACAACTAAATAGAAAAATAACAGAAAAAAAAACAAGTATTACACAGTTGGAAAAAAAAAAACAAAAAAGCTAATTCACTATGTCCAACTTCATTAACAGCAAAAAGATACAACCTGAAACTTGAGCCACTAGTTTCTAATCAAAGGATCTAATATTAAAATTTCAGACAACTATAACTACTTCAGAAAGAATGGTTTAGAAATACGTGTGGAGAGTTACTACGGGCATTCTCTAAAGAGTACCAGTTCTTCATCTAGAAAGGATCTAAGAAGTAAACATAAAACTCTAAGATCCCCAAAGATCTCTTCTATCAGGTAATCATACCATTGTATTAATATAGTTCCTCCCTCTTAGGTATGGATTTAATTACTTTCTGCTAAAGGGACTATATGATAGAAGTGATAAAAATGTCACCTGTAATATTAGTTTACAAAAAGCCTGTGACTTCAATCCTTAACTCAGAGGCATAACAGGTACTATTATTAATTTTTCATGAGCTTACCTCTAAAGACACTCACATGACTAAGATCTCATCAATGCACACAGATCCCACGAAGTATGGCAGCTAACCAACAGCAATGTGAAGGAGGGAGTCTGTACTGAATCCTCACTTGGTTGTGCCTTGAGATGATGGTAGCCCCATCTGATACATGGTAGAAGTAGCAGCTCTGAACCAAAGCCCCCTAAATCATTCTTAATTGATAGAAAGTATGGGTTAATAAATTCCTTGGGGGGGGGCGCATATAGCCTTTAGAGGCTGGAGAGAAGACTCAGCAATTAAGAGCACTAAATACTCTTGAAGAGGACATGGGCTCTATTCCCAGTACCCACATGGTGGCTAACATCCATAACTCTAGTTTCAAGCGGTCTGATGCCTTATTCTGACCTCTGCATACATTGCATGACATAGGTGCACATACAAACATGCAGGCAATACACTTATACACATTAAAAATATAAATAAAACATTAAAATAAGTAAATTCCTTAAGGGACCAAGTTTTAGGATATTTTGTGATTTGCCAAAAGATAATATGCTCTTCAGTAATCTAATAACAACCTTCAATGGTAATCAAATGCCTCTTTTAAAACTTTTAAATGAATGAGTCTATGAAAACGTTATAGTCATCCATTGATTCACCATGTCAACTTAACTGAAAATCTAATCTACTGGTCTTGATCTGGAGATAAAATCATCCAAAGCATCTTACACCTATGATCTTGTAGAGTTTCACAAGCCAAAAATATGTAAACTATTCTGAGTGTCAGATATGGATAAGAGTTGGAGAGAAAAACAAAATAAACAGGCAAGAGAAATCCAGACCCAAACAGGGCGTTTTCAAAGGGCTGCTCCGAAAAGATGGCACATGAACAGAAACAAGCAGTAAAGAGGAAATAATAATTCATACAGAATCAAAGTACATCCCCCATACAAGGAAGAGACAAGGAGACAAGGAAGCATCTACATGCAGGCGATATAACAATGCAGCAATTAAGGAACACTTCCTTTCTACAAACGTTAGGGACCAAGGAGTTGTTACTGGCTCTCGAAGATGGGAGTAACATTGTGACTGTGTTTTAAAATGATGGAGCTGAAACTGTTGTGCATCAGGTGAAGGAGGGCTGAACCTCAGTGAGACAAAAGGAAAAGCAAGGACACCAATGAGGAAATTTTGATAATGCCAGGGAGTGTGGTGGTGGAGACCGAGTCAGGAAAGAGGAGTGTAAGAGGGAAAAATGGTCGGATTCTGGACAAGAGTATTCCTTTGATTCCATTAAATTTGTTTGCAAGGTGCCTATCTTAACTATTCACCGAACGTAGCTAGCTAGCATAAGTCATTAAATGAGAAGAATTCATGTTTTATTAACTCTACTTCTAAATGTGCAGTATCGATACTCCATTATCCGCATCCACTGCTAGTGCACTATTTCTAGGAACTAAAATAATTTTCAGTGACATTGATGTTTTTAAATGACTTTTATTTCTTTAACTGTGTCACATTTTAATAAGCAGAAGGGCATTTACATGACAAAGTTGATTTTAACACTTCTGCATCGTGTTAAATGTGATAGCTACTTATTCTTCCACTCCTTTGGAGTAATTCTGCCAACAGGAGATAGGTTCCATTCTATTCCCATCTGTGTGATATAAAACACATATCCAACAAAAGAGAAGACAGACCCACCAATTAACAAAGTATTGCCATATTTGTCATGAAAATCCGTTGAGGGCTTCTTTTGGCTTGGTCTTGTCATCATTTGCTGCATATTTCGAAACTTGAGGCTGTTTAGTACATATCTGGCCCAGGGAAACATCTCAAAGGTGATAGGATTTTGTTGCTTGCAGCAACAGGTCTATTTCCGAAGACCTGGAAGAAACAAAACAGAACAAAAGATGGTCAATGACATTTGATCTGCACTCAGTTCCTTCTTTTTAGAATATTTCACTTAGGCTGTTAAAAGTTAAGGAATAAGAGAATTTTTTTCAGTGTGTGTGTGTGTGTGTGTGTGTGTATGTATGTATGTATGTATGTATGTTTATATTCACTCATGGGGAGGCCAAAGGTCCGTTTCCAGTATCAACTTCTAACATATTGTAGCTTATTTTATGAGGTAAGATCTCACACTGAACCTCACGTTTCAGCAAGATTGGTTGGCAAAGGAAGCCAGGATCTGCTACCTCTGTCTCTTTAACTTTGGGATTATCCATGTGTGTGGCCACATCCAGTATTTACATGGGTACTAAAGACTAGCATATTAATCGCTGGGTCATGTCTCAAATCCCACGAATTAGTGTTAATATATGATGTCTGAATTTGTTTGTTTGAGAAAGGGTCTCTCTGAAGTCCCATCTGGCCATGAAATTACTATGTAGACCAGCATGGCCTTCATCTCACAAAGATCTGCCTACCTCTCCCTTGAAAACTCTAGGTTTAAAGGGATATGCCACTACATCCAGATGATGTCTGGATTTTAATTGCAGTTATTGGTCAACTAAAGAAATTTGGGCAGTTACTGAATACTCCTTTGTCTCAGTTTTCTCAGTGTCAAACTCAGTGTCAATCCTGTGAAGATGCAGGCAGTAATTCAAAGGAACAACAGGGTAAACACTGTTAGCTTTTTTGCTCATCAAAAACATGCAGTGACCTCTTCATAGAGTAGAAATTTATCAGCATGCCCAAAATACTTACTTAAAATTTGTCCCTATCTAATATCTGTGGTATACTCTAGATTCCAGTTAACTATAAGGCAATCATAGAGTATGCCACATCTCTCCCTTCATTTTCTACCCCTTCCCCGTCCTAACCCTCCTTCTGCACCACTCTTCTCTGGCTATGATACTTACCTTCTCTTTCTACAGGCTTGATTCTACTTTCAAATACCAGCCTAAATGTGACTGATTTCTTATTAGTCTTTTCCAAACCTCGCTATGCTAAATAAGCCTGTGTTAAGGACTACCACTTTTTATAACCTTTGATCTTAACATTTGACATAAGGCATTTCCATTTGCAGGGCTCTAAGATAGGGTCTCCCTACAGCCCCAGTTGGTCTGGAACTCGTTATATAGACCAGGCTGTCCTTGAACTCAGAGAGATCCGCCTGGCTATGCTTCCTAGGAGCCAGGGCTAAAGACATGCACCACTAAGCCCGCCCGGACATCATCACTTTTAAGTAGACTTTAAATTTTTTAAAGCAGTTCAGAGCAAAACAGGAATGTTCTAGTTTCATCTCTATTGTTGTGATGAAATGCTCTGACCAAAAGCAACTGGGGGAAGAAACGGGTTTATTTTGGCTTATTGGTCACAAGTCTGCCACTGAGGGAAGTCGGGCAGGAACACAAGTAGGAACTTGAAGGAGAAACCATGGAGAAAAGAATGATGCTGATGACTTGCTTGCAAGCTCATGCTTAGCTAGCTTCCTTAAACAGCCCAGGACTACCTGCTCAGGGAATGATGCTGGCTGCCCTCTGTGGGCCTGGCCTTCTTGTATGAATTACCAAATAAGACAGGCCCCACAAACATACCCACAGGTCAAGTTGACCTAAGCAATCCCTTAACTGATCTCTAATGTCTCTAGGTGGTGTCAAGTTCACAATTAAAACTAATTAGGACAATGAGAAACCAGAGTTCCCAAATACCCTCTGCTGGGTCCAGGTCACTGAAGTCTTCTAGCTCTCAATATCTGTCACTGAAATAGGACACATGTTACCACTGATGAACCTAGACTGATATGCCATTGTCACTCAAATTGATAGTTTATATTAGGATGCATTCATGATATTATATACTCTCTGAGCTCTGGCAACTGTGTGATGATATGCATTCATAATTACAGTGTTATTCAGAGTAGGTTCATTGCCCTCAAAACCCCTCTGTAATCTGCCTATTCATTCTTTGCTGTCTAGCTCTAAGCAATCACTGATCTTTTCACTGACTTCGCAGTTTCAAACTTCCCAGAATGTCATACGTTTGGAAACATAAGCTTTTCTAGATTTGTGTCTTTCTTCATTTTGTTTCAGGGCTTAATGGCCCTTTCATTTTACTGCTGCATAGCATTTTATTGTTTGGACAGACTAGCTACAGCTAGAGATATACCTTCATTTTCTTACTGAAGAACATAGTCATTGCTCTCAAGTTTCAGCAATTATGAACAAAATACTATGAATATCCATACACAAGTTTTGTGCATTCATGTTTTCAACTACTGCATGCTAGTATCAAGGGGAATAACTGCCAGATCATATGTATGCTGGATAGCTTTAGTGTCAACTTGACACATCTGGGTTGAAGGAGACACAACTGGGGAGTTGCCTCCATTGGACCGACCTGTGGATATGTCTGTGGGGGCATTTTCTTGATTGTTGAGTGATGCAGAAGGACCCAACCCACTGTGGGCAGTGCCATCCCTAAGCAGGCTGTTGTGTTTTATGTAAGGAAGCAGGCTGATCATGGGCCAGGGGAGCAAGCCAGTAACCGGAATTCTTCTATGATCTGTGTTTCAGCTTCTGCCTTCAGGTTCCTGCCCTGAGTTCCTCCCTTGGGCTCCCTTAGTGATGAACTGTGTGACCTGAGATATAAACCAAACCCTTATCTCTGCAAGTTGGTATTGGTTAGAGAGTTTTGTCACAGCAATGGACAGACAAATGGAGAACCAAAATAGATTAACATAGTAACAAAAATGTTTAATCATTTAAAAAGTACTTCTGAAATAGCTGTGCCATTTTGCATTCCCACTAGCCATGAATAACGGTTCAAGTCCCCCATTCTTACTGGCATGAAACAAAAGTGCTAATATTTTGTATTTTAGTCATAACAGGTGTTAGTGTTGTATAATTTACAAATTCCTTGCTGGAATATGATGATGAACATCTTTCACATGCTTACCTAATATCTATATATCCTCCTGGCTAAGATGTCTGTTTTAAACTGTTTATCTCTGTTTTATCAGGTAGTTTGTTCCATTATTGTTGAATTTTAAGGATTCTTTGTATATTTAGAATAACACTGCTCTATCATGTATGTCTTTTGTAAATAATTCTCTTAGATTCTAGCTAGGCTTATCATTATCTTCAGGAATTATCCCCATAAAGTACAGATCTCAAAACAGATAGAAATTTTCATAAGCTAGAAAACCATAGAAAAAAACTTGAGAACCAATTCAAAATATAAACATTGAGATCACCATAAAACCTAAAACAAGTTCCAATCCATGCAAATTAACTAATTCTGATGCACATTTCATATTTCAGATGATTTTATTTCTTAGTTAGAAAAAGACCCCAAGAAATCTAGAAGCATAAACACACTGAAGAATTCTATATTTTCTTCTTCATTTGTGTAAACTGTCAAACAGCATCCAGACTTTAACAAACACATGTGTTCACTGTGGCTCAAACGTAGGCAACATGTGTATAAAAAGACCTGTGGTCAGTTCTTCTACACTTTAAGTACTGAGACTTGCCAACTAAGATGACTTTACTTATGACTTAGAAAACAATAACTTAAGGTTCTCTTTGATGTACAAACACATGGAATTGCTACTCATCATGACTGACAAAAACAACAAAGAACCAAGTTAGTTTTTCAAGATTCTGAATATTCAAAGTTGTTTTGAGGTAGGCATGATTCTCTCCATCACAAGGCACCAAATTTGAATTTATACTAAATTCAGAGAAAGCTGAAAGTCAAATGTGTGACAGGTACAAGCTTAATCCAATACAAAATCATCTATATTACTCATTGTTTTCAGCCTCTAGTAAGGAATGTTGATCAGAGAGCAATTTGTGATAACTGGGATATCCACTGACACTGACTGTACTCCACAATAACTTATTTCATCCCTTGTCTATCCCCAGACCTGTGCTCGTCTATCTAACCCTGGGTTTTCTTGTAATTAAATTAGTTTCCATAGTTAAGATTTTAGAAATTCTATCTGGAGTATTTAGTTAGTATTCCATCCTCGGAATAGTTCTGCTGTGGTTTGTATGTAAAATATCCCCTAGTCTCATGTGCCTGAATACTCATTCCCAGCTGTGGGGCTCTTTTGGGAATTTAAGAGGTAGTGCCTCACTGAAGGAAGTAGGTATCTAAAGCACAGGCCATGAGGGTTACAGTAGAGTCCTGTTTCCTTTCCTATCTCATGTTTTTCTCCCATCTTCAGGTCTCATCTGTGTCCTGATCCACTCAGAGCATGTTCTCACCATCATGGCCAGTACCCACACCTGCCACCATGTCTTCCCCATCATGATGAACTGTATCAACTGTGGTACAAAGTCCTCCAAGTTGTTTCTGAAGCACTCTGTTATAGTGAGGAGAAATACAACGTATACAAGTGCAATCTTTCCATTTCTGTTTCCCTGTCAGTATTAGTGAGATGTCTCACTGTCTTCAGATCTTCCTATACATCTATTTATAGCATATTTACAGACTAAGAATGCACTGGCTAGAGGTGTTTTCCACCCCACTTCATATACCAAAATGAGTTTTGTGTGGTCAAGCGTCCTAAGCCTATTACTGAAAAACCTAGAACTATAAGCTCCAATATCTATATGAAAGCATAAAATGGAAAGTTCGGTTCTATGCAAGTAAAGAAAATACTTCCCAAAATAGTTTTTGGTGAAAATAGACTACAAAGAGATGGAAGAAGACAGATTTCTCTAGCTAATAAGAACAAAGTAAAGGTTCCCCCATGCCTGTGGCAATAGATTCAAAAATGTGTTCTGAATAAACAGTGAAAAGAAGTGCAGTGTCACATAAAACCAAAAAGGAAAGACTGCAATCTATTTCATAAAATAGTATTTCATCTTAGGTCAGGGGGAAATAGCTACTGCTGAACCCTAATCTAATGATAAGAAGAAAGTATATAATTTGAAACTTCATTCTAACAATTGTAATTTAAAGTTACTAGAGAGCATAAAATAAGTAAGCAATAACATAGAAAAGAGACTTTTAACAGTATAGACCACATTACCTAGACATCATACCAGGATATTTCACATCTGCAAATACAGTATAGAAGGGCGATCCATTTTACACATAGGATCAGATAACAGGACAGGATATGGGCACAAATTCTGTAATTTGAAACCCAATGAACTTTTTGACTGTACTATGTCTTCTTAAAGTACATTCAACGTAAAAAAACAACCTATCAAAGAAACAAAAGTAAAGCGATGTGATCACCAGAAATGACCCTTTAAATGAAAACGACTCTTACAGTTCACTGTATTTTCACTTAGTGACCACTGATGAGTCAAGCTCCACCCTCAGAGCTCATAGCACTGTGCCTGCTCTCAAGAAGTTTATGGTGTACAGAGGGAAAACACAGTCACGAATAAGCAAGGAGACAGATATGCAATCAGCACAAGGGGCTTCCAGTTCAGACAAACCAGCAAGATTTCAACCTGTCTTTCTACCAATGATTTTAGATGAGATAATGCTTAGGTTCAGTCTTTAAAAGTTATTCAGAAATAGAAAATAATAGGAGGAAATATGGAGCTGAAGCAGCAAAACTAGAAGCTCAGAGCTCTGAGACTACACGGGAATGGGCAGGAACAGTGGGTAATCAATTCTGAAATACCAAATGCCAGCAGGTGAACCTGGAGAGTTTGGCAAAGGACAGTTCTATAAGGACCTCTTATGCCTATATGTCATTTATGCTACCTGTCAGTACCTTCCATTACTTAGAAAACAATTTCTAGAATCACAGCCTTTGCTATTTATTAAATGGAAAATTTCTCATTCTGTATTTTTGCTTTCATGATAACATAAAATATAAAAATAATATGAGAGATTGATAATACTGCTTCTTTGTTTCAAAATTCCTTTGTACTAGTAACTAAAATTCTGGATTACTACTAAAGAAAATATGCATATTTGTATATTTAAATAATGTGCTCATGTTAAGATATTAAATAATTAGCAGAACTGAGTTACACCAAAAACTTAAAATTTTGGTTTTATAGTTGTAAAAGGCTATAAACCATAAAGAAGATTAGTTTGGGTTTATGTATCTGGAACATATTATTTATATATTTGGAATTATATAAATGAGTTTGTGATAAAATACTTTAAGATCATATATTGAATATGAAATAATGCGATTCTCCTTTAAAATATTCTATATGTACTTGAGAAACAATGTTGTATATGGTGAGAAATCATTGAAAAAGGTTGGGGTAGAAAAAGATGTATAAGCAAAAAAATTAATAATAATAAATAATAAAAATAATTCAAAAAAACAAGATTGAAGATGTAGCTCAATGTAGGACACCTGTTGCCTGCCTAGCACAAGTGTGGCCTTAGGTTTGATCCCTAGCAAAGTGTGCAAGTGCACACACACACACACACACACACACCAGAAAACAATGGCAAAATGGCATTAAGCATAGTGCAGTATTTACAGCAATGGTTCTAAGAGGTGAGGAGGATCATAAGTACTGACACCAGGGAAAGAAATTTAAGGAATGCTACAAAAATAACATCTGATGAGTTTACCAAATCAGTTACTGGAATTAAATAGAGAATGCTAATCACTTAGTCTCCAATTTAAGAGTTTAGTTAAAACCTCTGTCCCAAGTTCTGTTTAAAAATCAATACATATTGACACTATAGCTTAGAGCTGAGCTTGGGAAATCAAGTGTTTGAGTGATACTGGCACAAAATATAAGAATACAAGATAAAGTGTGTACTATTGAGATTCTCTAGGAATAGCTGGGTTTGGATATCTGAGTAAAGAGGGTGCAGGACCTTGAAAGGATCATAAGGGACAAAATATCGATTTCATCTGTATAGTCAAATACAGACCAATAAATGACTGCCTTCTTTGATAGAAGGATTTCCATTTAACTGTAAGAATAGAGTGTCCTGATTCTTCAATATGGCAGACATTACCTGAGCTGTAACAGAGAGATGATGCACATGAAGGAAGTAAATTATATCATGGCTCCCAAAAGGATTCAACTGACATTCTGCTTCAAGTGACTGTCTGATGTGGAGTAACCTTGCACATTTTAGTATTTATAGCAGCATCTCTGCCTTTACCCATTAAATACCAGTTGCATCATCTTCCAGTTATAATGTCATAAATATTTCCAAACATTGCCAAAAGTCACCAGGATTACAAAATTATTCCCAGTTGTCTTCAACTACTGAATATGTTCTTTTTACTTCTGTTTTTTTTTTTCCTTTGTTTGGTGGTGTTAGAGACTAAACCTAAGCTCTTGAGAATATTAAACAAGCAATCTGGGCTCCATTTCCAGTACTACTTTCAATTTCTGCCACAAAGAGTGACATCACTTTATTCAACACAAATGATAACTAATGTTCTAAGAACATACATTCTTTCCTATCCCACCATGGGATGAAAAAAATTTGCATATCAACCAATTAGGAACTAATCCCAGTATCGTGCAGTACAACATTGTTAATTCACTTAAATCTACCTGGACATCTGGCTTCTTTCCACAAAATACAAATAAAATGACAAATGGTGAATTTATTTAGTTTTGCTGCCATATTCTAAGAGTCATATGGAATCTTGGTTATATAAAGGCACATTTCTGTGCTCCACATCAAATCTAAGAGACTGTCCTAGGGAAAAGCCTGCGAATCTGTGCTTCAGAAGTAAGTTCTCAAGACAGAACATGCTTATGGAACTGGGTCAGGTGACCTCTCCAGCACTACCCTTGCCCTTGGCTACAAGCCTTCCCAAAGACAAAAATAAATTTAGTAAGACCATTTATTCTTTCAGGCCACTAAGAGAGTAAGGTAATAATTGAATTCCCTTACCATAGTAATTTAGAAAGCAGTACCTGAATGACCTGAGTTATAGGGACCCCCTGGGAATAAGTTAGTCAACAGAAACATCTGGCAACTTTGAAAAGCACCAATAATGCCAGTGTTTTGCTGTATATTGAATAACAGATTTTCAAAGCTAAGGCTCCTGGACATTACTCAACTGTAGCACATTCGTTACTATCTGCCTTTATTTCTAGTCTTTTTACAGTTTCAAGAATATCAATGCAAAATAAGAAAAAATAAAAAAGCAACCTTCTTGAAATGAAAACACACATAATCTGCAATGTCTTCAGTTCATTTATATATGTGTCAGAGGACCATGATGCTCAAGAAGGAATTAAGTGTACAGAGTACAAAGCACCTCTCATCGTGACTACTTAAGCTTTTCATAATAGGAAATATGGGACTCCTGCAAGAAGCAAGGGCATTGGTGCACATACTGAACAATGGCTCTATTTTATATGTAATGGCATCATCTCCTGAGTCACTGAATGAATGCATGTGCTTAAGGCTGTATTTCATGTGACTTAAGCCCAAATTGTTACATAAATGAATGACACATGAATAAACAGAAAGGCAGATTATCACACAGAATTGATGTGCCAAGAGGAGGGAACAACAGAGTTGACCAAGAACTTTGTAATTATTCTCTAAATGCAGTTGTTGCTTAGGAGTAAAAAATGTAAGATATGCATTATGTCAGTTATTTTTCTGTTGTGGTGATAAAATACATTGAACCAGGGTAACTTACAGAAGTAAGAGTTTATTGGACTTATGGTCCAATACAGAGGGATAAGAATCCATCATTGTTGGAGAGACTTGACAGGAGGCAACCAGAGCAGAAAACTGAGCACCAATATATTCAATCAGGTGCAGGAATTAGAGAGAACAAGTTGGGAGTGGGGTAAGGCTATAAAGTCGCAAAGCCCATCTCCAGTGACTGGCTTCTTCCAGCTGCCCATATCTCCTAAATGTTCTAAGACCCTCCCCAAACAGCAAAACCAACTGTCCAAGTGTATGTAGTTGAGCCTATGGGACCACTTCTCATTCAAACACCACATGCACTCTTTCTCAGTCTTCCTGCAGTCAAAATCTACATAAACAGACCATTTTTATCTTCTACACCAGATGGAGTTCTGTAAGTATTAAATTAATAGCCATGGTAGAAAGAATTATAGCATTCTTGGAAGCAGCATTCTTACTGGACTTGATCTTACTGGGGCTCACTCAGTAAGTACCTGTATGTCATAATTCTTTTAACAATATTCATTCTTTTTCTTTCATGATAACAGTGAGAGGAAAACAGTAACAGAAATAGAGAGGTTAGAAGATTTTCTCCATATCTCACTGTAAGTCAGTTTCATAACTGCAATAATTCTTAATTTATTTGGAATGGAATGTTAATCAGGCCCAATATGCTTTCTCAAATGGGATGTTCTTGCTTGTTTAAATCATTTTAAGTGAGTGCTCCTGCTGTCAGCAATAGAAGCTGTTTATGGAGGTATTTTAAATTAGGGTGGACCTGAGAGGAGATGGGGAAGAAATCTGAATATGTTCAAAACACACTGTATGCAATTCTCAAAGAATCAAAAATATTAAAGAAAGAAGTTCTAATAAGAAATAGCAAGGGCAGCCAAGCATGATAGAGAACACCTTTAATCCTGGTACTTGGGAGGCAGAGGCAGGCAGATCTCTGTGAGATGGAGGTCAGCCTTGTCTCCATAGCAAGTTCCAGGCCAGCTGTGGCTACAGGTAAAGACTGTCTCAAACAGACCTAATTAATTCATTAACTAATTATTAATTCACTAATAGCAAGGGCATGAATATGTAAAATGTTCCTATGCCATTCCCCAATTTCTAGTCCCTTGGTGAAGCAATGATGATTCTGCAATCAGTTCTCAGCTTTGCGTGACAAGCCCACAGTTCTTTTGCACAATGACAAGACTCTGAAACTCATGCTAATGAAACTCTCAGAACTAAATAGAGAATTAGAATGCAGGTGTTTATTATTAACTCTAACTACATTCCGGTTAGTGGAATACATAATCTATCTCTTAATTTTGGTAACATGACACTGATTCCAGTCATAAAGTAACCTTGTGACATTGTATCATATACCTATTTCACTGGCTCTGTAAGATGTAAGAGCTACTTAAAAGCAGGACTGTAGTGTCATCTAAGTTTGGAGAAATATAAACGCATCTTTCCTAACCTGTATTGCTTTACTGCAACAATTCTCAAACAAGAGTGGTACGTGACACATTCTTAACTTAGCTATGGATGCCTTTTCTGCCTGGAGCATATATCTATATTAAGATTTTCTAAAATAGCTTAGAGGAACATTGAAAGATGTTATTGTGTTCCTAGTACAACTTAAATCACTGTACCTTCTCCAATGACTTAATGATTCTAGAAGGCATGTCATAAGTCACATAATTTGACATATAAAGTGTGTGTCCAGCATGTCTTAACAGCATACATATCTCTGGTGACAATTATGTGATTTCAATTTCTGCAGTTTTGGCAAATTAGTATTTTTTTCTCCTGTAGAGATCTCAGGGGAAAGAGTAAATCAGGATGCACTCTCGCCAAAGCTTGTGGCAAGTTAGTGCTTACATATATATTTCATGTTAATTTGTTTGTCTCTTGAGTTCTTAATGGGAGGATGTGAAAGAAGAAAACAAACCTTAAAGAGATTACTTACCTAAAAGTTAATTCAGAATACAGATTCTTACTTTGAAAGGATGAAATTTTCTACTATAAGTCTAGTTTGAGGGATGAGGAGGTTTTGATTTCCCCTTTGCTAATCTAATGGAGTTCCCAACTTCAAAGGTTAAAGATAATTCTTTAAGTTACCATGATGATGTAACTATTTAAGCAAGAACAATTTCTATGCAAATAGAAATACACAAAAGATAATACAGCCTAAAACACTTGTTGATAATGGAATAGTTGGTAACCTGTATAGAAAATTTATTTAGGTACACTCAGGACATCCAAATAATCAAATTTCAAAGATCCAGAGATCACTTTAGATCTCCCTTTGATGTCTTAATGTTTGTTGTATTTATTTGGTCGCTGTCTACTCAAGGCTTGGTGAGGTAAATATTCATTGAGGAACAAAGCAGAGAAAGAGTGGTAGATATTAGCTAGACTTACTTCTTTCCTGGTTTACTTTGTTTTCTTTCCTTTTTTTAAATGATGAGATCTCATTATGCAGCACAATCTAGCTTTAAAGTCAGGATCTTCCAATCTCTACCACCTTGCCAAGCTCTAGTTTGACATTTTGATTGACAGAGAAGTAGAGAACCAAACTCAAATATCTATTTTCCAAAGTAATCATAGAAGAGACACAAGACATGACTGCAGAACAAGTGAGGCTGTTCTGCATTCTGCCCAGCTCTAAAGTCGTAACACTGAGAATGGAAGACAGGGAGATTCTTAAGAATACAGGATGTTAATATGTGAAGCAGGGGAAATGGATACTTAGTGTTACCCCCTAGGTAACAATTGTGTATATTATGTATCTGTTGGTGCTTGGGAGTAAGTATAAAACAAATAAGTTTCTTAGTTAAGTAACTGGGATAGTGGACACGACTTTTCCACCTTTAATACTTTGTTAACATATGTTTCAAAGAAATCTATCACCTCAGAAGGAGATAGTAGAAACTGTGGAAAAATCAGCATAGGCACAATCACACAATCTTTTTTACATACATTTAAATGTTTTTTTGTGTGTGTGTGTAGTTTATGAGTGTGTGTATATATATATATATATATATATATATATATATATGTCCAAGTGCTCAAGTCAACATGCACAGACATAATGACAATAAAGAGTGTTGGCTCCATTGCTCTCTGCTTTCCTTGAGAAAGTCTCTCACAGAATCTGGAAGTAGGCCAGTGGGTAGTAACCTCAGCAATTTACCTCACTCCTCTTCCTACAGTGCTAGGATAGCAGGTGGATGAAAATTAGCATGTGGCTTTTTCTATGGATGCTAAAGATTTAAAGTCAGGTGTTCATGCTCCCTCAGCCACAGCTCCTACCTCCGGAGTCATCTACCCTTAACCCTAACCCCTTTCCTGAAATTTGTTTCCAGAACTTAAAGAATTCAGTGTTTTAAAAGCTTCTTTAGAAAACCTTAACCAGCACAGTAACTATTCAGTTGCTTAAGCGCAATACAATTGAGCCCTTGTTACAAGACAGAAACCTGCTAGATAAATACTGGAAATATGAAAAATGAGTAAGAATAGCCATTCTTTCTAGAAATGCTAAATGAGCAGAGAAGATGAACAGGTAACCATACGGTGTCTGGATATGGTCAAGATTCCATGTCATCAAAAATAAAGGATCTCCCAGCAACACAAAGATCCCCAGAAAAACTTCATGAAATGACTTATTCCAAAGTTTTAAAGCACGTTATCATAAAAAATGGAAAATGGAAGGTGCTGGAGAGATGGCTAAGTGATTAAGAGCACTGATGGTTTTTGCATACGGCCCAGGTCAGAATCCCAGCACCCACATGGTGGCTAACAACCATTGTTAACTCCAGTTCCAGGGGAATCCGACCTACTTTTCCAGCCTCTAAAGTCATTGCATGATACAACACAGGTGTAATTACGTTCACATAGGCAATGCACACATATACATAAAATAAATAATAATTTTTTTTAAAAGGGAGATGGAGCTGGATGTGGTGGTTCATGTATTAAATACCAGGACTCAGGAATGAGAGGCAGGTGGATCTCTGTGAAATCAAGGCCAGTCTGAACTACACAGCAAGTTCCAGGCCAAGTCTATATAGAAATATTTTTGTCTCAAAAGGAAAGAAAGGAAGGAAAGACAAAAGGAAGCAAGGGATGGAGGGAGGAAAGAATTAGAATAGTTAGTTTATTCAAGGACTTTCTGTATTTATTAAGGATTATCAAGGCTAAAATTTGGTTTTCATATGTTTTCCCTTTAAAAGTAATCTTCAAGTTCTATCATATAAATCAGGATAAACTCCTTTAATATCATGTTCATAACAACAGCATAAGTAATGATGAAATATAAGCATCATACTGAAATGCAATTCTCTCTAGCTTTGCCCCAATGCTATGATAATACAAATAATTATTTTCTTCTATTTGTCCACTGGTCATTTTGTGTAGGAGGAGGAAGGCAACTCTCTTATATCTATAATATGGCCTATAGTCTTAATTTGTGTCCTCAAATATCCTTCAGTGTTGGTCCATTCACTGAGTCAACCAGTTCATACAGTCCATCCCTGTAAGACACTAGCTTTCCTGTAGCCATCAATTGACAAAAGTTCCTTAGGTTTGGTTGGGTTTTCTAACCACAGGAACACTACTAGGAAAATCAATTGCAGCCATGATTTATATGTTCATTCAGAACTGGAATTCAACTATGCTATTAAGCCTTCCCTTTAGTATGTCTTACAATCACGGCCAAACATTGACTTTAAGAGTTTGCAAATAATAACTGTGAAAATAACATTAATATTCAAAAATACCGATGAGCATATCAGTAAAAAATACCTATCAGCTAGACAATGCTGGAGAAACTTTAAACATCTAAAAAAACTGCAGAAAATATTGTCAGAACAAAACAAAACTAGTGATTTACGATGTTTAAACATACAATGTAATCATAATACATAATGATGAAGAGCAAGATGGAAAAACCCTACTCCATGGCAAGGGACAGATTTAGACAACTAGTCAAGAAATTCTACCCACTTCTTGAGCACCACTCAGCTTCAACTCAATCATTATCCACATAACTTTAGTGCAAGAATAAATCATTTGGCTCCTCAAAACAATTTTTGGCTTTTTGTTGAAGTAACATCAATTATACCCCTCTCCTTTTAAAAACTTAATTTCTCTGATTTTCCCTGAATTTTATTCTTATATCTGTAGTAATTTCATGAAAGCAAATTACAGTAAAACAATGCCTTCCATCTATGTTTACTAGGGCTTTCATATTTTTCTTTTTCATTATTTACCGTTTACCTATAAAAACCATTTTGTACTTTAATTGTTCAGTTACTTGTGCTCTCTACAAAGAAAACACACACACACAAACACACACACACACACACACACACACACACTAAATGCTCTCCCTAACAGAACCTTAGCTCTCTCTCAATCAGAGTATTTTTAAGTCAGTAGAAAACCTTTAAAAGGGTTGCTATGCCAGCCAAAGTCAGAACTCCTTGATAAATAATCCCTTTTCTCTCTGTACAACCTGCTTGTCAGCAAAACCAATAGCAGGGGGCCACATAAATGGTAGCATCTCAAGTACAGTACAGTTTCCTGCTGCTTTCTTGCAGCCAAGGTATCCATTAAAGTGCTGGCACAGCTTCCTAGAGGCACATTAGAAATGGGCTGTACTAAATACCCAATTATTTCTTCCTTCCTCACATGGATTATTTTGCTTTATTTGGTCCATCACTCCTACTGTGTTCTGTTCGTCCCACAGCAAGTGAAAGGGCTGAACTATGGCTCTATACGTCATGGTACATACTCTCTCTTCACAAGGAAGTATGACACAAAATTAAGGCTATGAATGAGCTTTATAGGTTATTGCTCCCTTTTACCATTTTATTACTGAAATGTGAGTGTTTGGACACAAGAGTCCAAGGTGTTTAAACTCAAAAGGGTCATTGCTTTGCTCTAGGGAAATATAGATCTCTGCTAGCCAACATGATGAATTTTGTTGTTGTTGTTGTTATGCCCTTTTCAGACTTCTGAAAGGACCACATATTAAAAATCAAGAGAGCTCAGGAGAAATCAGAGATTACAGTTACAAGTCAGAAGTTGTTAAGATGGGTGAATTATAAGAGATATGAAAATTCTACTCTCCATTAAGGCACCTGACTAATCTCCTTCATCACAAATCCCATCAATTACCTACTGCATTTTCATATTAAGCATTTGGTAAGACTACAAATAGTTATGACTTAGGTCACTACGATCCTAGTGAAGGACCCAGAAAATTCTAGTTACAATTTTGCAACTATATTAACTATGTGACCTTGGTAACGTTGGAAACTTTCCTTAACTGATTATGATCATAGGTAAATAAGAATATTACTAATGTATTTTGGTCTAAGACCAAATGACACATGAAACACCTAATGAGAAATAGGTAACAATAAATCAGAATGTTCAATAGAGCAGAAGAAAGTGCTTTTCGCCATCTCAGTTCATAAACCAAGCTCTAATTGATAATGCTTTCTCTATTTTTTTCTATTTAATCATAAGCTGAGTAAGAATATTCCTTTTCATCCTGGAATTCTCATGTTATTAATGTATGACTGTAACTTAGTGAAGAGACTGTGGGATTATATGAAGAGATGCACAGTGATTCTAAATGGGATAGAATGACTGAACCAAGTCTCTAATGGACACCTCCAAACTCAAGGACACACAGAAGAGCCCTCGTTAAAGTCCATACAACCAAAAACAACAACAAAAAAATCATGATATAAGAAAAGATTTTAAGGAAGCAGAGGCCTAGCTTGGGAAGGAGGGAAATAAAGAGGATGTAGAGATGAACATTCCAGAATGCTTATATACATGTATAAATCAATCAGAAATAAAATGTTTTACTAAACAGCAACAAATATACATGGGCAAATTTCCCTGATTAACAAGGAAATACCTTCATCAAAATGCTACCAAATTAAGTTCAGCACAATGTTAAAAGGTTTATACACCATGATCAAGAAAACATACCACTTAAAATACAAATATGATCAAACATATTCAAATCAATATATAAAGCATCACAATAAGAATGTAGGATTAAAAACCTATGATAATCTTAATGATTCAATATCCTCATATAAAACTTTGAATAAAATTAGGTATGAGAGAACTGATATTAACAAAATAAAGGTCACACAGAGTGCAGGTCATATGTAAGATACTCAATGATGAAAGTATCAAAGTCTTTCCAAATGATCAGGAAGAAGATAAGAATATCAACATTACCAATCCTATCAAATTTGTGCTCTAAGCCCTAGGCAAAATAGTTAAGAACGATTAAAAGAATTAAATATGCACAATTGAGAAAAAGTAATGTGTTGGCTTGAAGACAACGTGATCAAAACTTGTGAAAATAATAAATTCTGCAATGTTTCCAGATTCAAAATCAATACATAAAGATCACTGTAACAATGAACTATTAGGAAATATAAAACTATCATTTATTACAGTCTCAAAAAATTTAGCAACTTATTTGAAATCATACCCAAGTAGATGAACAATCTGTATACTATAAAGTATTTAAGAAGACACACACGTATGGAAACAACCTGTATTCACAGAAGACTAGAAGAAAGTGTTTAAAAGTTTATGCTATATACTTGAAAACAATACACAGATCAGATGCAAACTTTATTAAAATTCAAGAGGAAATTTTATAGAAATAGAAAATAGTAATGTAATTTACATGAAACTAAAAAAGATCCAGAATTTTTCAGATCAAATATTCACAGGAATAAAGTTGGAGGAACCATTCACTTCAAATTATGTTAAGTATACCATAAAACTACAAGAATTAAAACAGTATAGTACTGAAATAAAACAGACATACAGACAGGAAAGAACTCAGAAATAAATATACTTTTTTATGGTAAATTACTATTAACAAAGATGTAAAATTTTTAAAATGGGGAAAAGGTAGTATCTATAATAAATGATGCTAGGAAAATAGGTTATCTTATATAGAATTAAATAGTAGCCTTTTTACTAACCCATATATAAAATCAACTCAAAAAGGATTAAAAAGTTAAGAATAAAAACTGAAGCTATAAAATGCTAGAAGAAATGTACTATAAATCTTTTGATCTCAGTCTAATATTTTGGATATTACCCCAAATGCACAGCAAAAAGAAAAAAAAAGAAATACACAATACTAAAATAAATAAAAGATATTACATCAAAATAAAACCACCTATATAACAAAGGAAAGAATCAAGATTAATAATAAGAACCCAATGAAAAGTGAGCAAAGGACCTGAGTAGACATTTTTCTGAAGAAGACATATAAATAGCGATGTCAGTCAGCTTTACATCATTGCAGCCAAACAGTCAAGAAACAACTTTTTGAAGGAGGAAAGATTTCTATTAGATAAATTGTTTTAGAGATTTTTAGGCCAGGGACAGTTGATTTCATTACTTGGGGGCTTATAGTGAGACAGAGCAGCATGGAGGGGTCTGTGGTAGAGTGAAGTTACTTCATGTAAGAGAAAGGGAGTGGGCTCCTAAAATCCAATGAAAGCACACATCCTACTTTCATAACTTCCTTTTAAAGGATATATTTCCTAAAAACATTCCATTACTTCCCAACTGTACTACAGGTTGACAACCAAGTCTTTAAGACATACCCTTTGAAGGATACTTCAGTTCTACACTACAGTTATAACCATCAAGTTTATAAAAAATACTCAAAAGCAATAGTCAAGAGGGAAAAATGCAACTCAAACCCACGAGATAGTGCCACATTCCCATTATGATGACTATTAGCAAGGGTACAAGGGAAGAGGACATATTTGCATACTGTTAGTAGAAATGTAAATTGGTATAGAAAACAGTACGAAAGGCGCTAAAATAATAAAAAAAGCAGAAGTGCCATATGATACAGCAATTACACTCTTGGCATGTAGACAAAAGAAATAAAATAACTTGAAGACATGCCTATAATTCTGTGAACTAACTGCATGATTCATAATGTCCAAGATGTGCAATCAACAAATCTGTTGTCAAATATGTACAAAGTAAAATATAGTGTACAGACACTGCCACCACTAACAACAACAATAAAAGCCACAAAAATGGAGTAGGTTTTAGACATAAAAATGTAGGAATTTGTGCTATGAAGCTAGGGGACATTATACTAAGTTCAAAAATTCAGACAAAGAAGGACAAATAACACTGTTATTTATATCTTACATATGATATCTAAGTAAAATCATGAAAGCTTTAGAAGGAGAGACTTCAACAATAGTTTCCAAAAGCTCTGGGACTGGGAAATTGAATATCGTGTAAAAGAAACACAGTATTAGCAATAAAGGCTAAGTTCTAGAACGCAAAGGAACAGCACAAGAACTGTAATTAGTGGTATTGTATTGTATAATGACTATCTACTTGTAGTAAATCTTAAGTTTTTCATCATGCACAAGTGAAAATGTTATGTGCTATAGGTAATTATTATGTTATAATATTTCTGTACGTACATAAATGTCAAAACATGTTTCACATAAAGTATGAATAATTTTTATTTGCTAATTACATTTCCAAAAAGGTTTAGAAAAACTGAAAGCTGGGGAGTTGAAGAGATGAAAAGAATAATTAGTTATTCTGGAGTTTTTCAGCAGCATGATCAGAATTCAATACCTGGACCTCATTTTCACAGAAGTAACTGTTTTCAGCTCAAATGCGGTTGTCTGAGCTTCAGATGCTCAGATCATCCTCTCCAAATTCAGTCTTAGAAGGATAATCTACTGATAATGCCTATTTAGGCTAATATCAACAATGCCTATGCCCTGTAGACACCAGGAAACCAAATCATGGATTGCATATGGTGAGTCCTAAATGAGACTTCATTTTTTCCCTTTGAGTACTGATTTTAGAACATAGAATATAGACTTAAATGTCCAGAAACAAAATTATCTAACTATAACAATTGGAGACTTTATAAATACTACTGCTTCGTGCTTAAACATAAATGACAAGTAATCTATTTTTTAAGTCATGCATTTTTAATATTATCATAGATAATTATTAAGAAATGACACATCCTATTCTTTATAGGAAAAATTGTTATCACCTCCAGTATGTTATAAAAGCAATTATTTCAAGAAAGTGTTATGAAAACTTCAGCACTAACATTTTTTTGGACTCAAAATTTTGGATTATAGTCATACAGTGTCAGAAGAATTCTCTATTCAGTTTAAACTTCTAATGAAAACATAAAACAGCACTGTACTTTAGGATTCCTTTAGATTTTTCAATACACAAAACATGAAGTTTAGTTTTCCAAATCCTACACTTGCCTGGAACATGCTTCTCATCACTGTGCATTACTTTATCATCATAATGTTTTACAATTTGGTTTCAAATATCCTAGTTAAACGCTTTTATCAAGTTGGGACCTGTTGCAATAAACAAACCACTACATTATATATGAATGTATAACAGGACATTACTGAAAGATCTGTTTCTCCATGTATATGATGTCAAATATATAGAATATCAAGTAAACATGCATTATTTCTGTTAACATAGATTTACTGAATTATCTTTGTTTTAGGTAATAAATTGTCATGCCATTTGTATTTTATGGGGGATTGGGTCAGAAAAGGTATATTTCATATTAATGTAAAATTGTAATATTTTAAGACTGTTTTAAATTTTATGTACCTAAAATTAAGCTTATCAAATAATGAACAGTTGTTTTCTATCTTCAGTGAAATGTAACCAAAATAAAAGTCAAAGAAAATATTTTAAATATATTACAACAGCAAGATAGAGTGTCAAAATTGTCCACTATTTAAGATTTCTGAAAGGATATTAGATGAGGTTTAACCAGGGAAAAGTTTGACAAATTGTAACACTTTCTCCCTGTTTCCATGGTCTTACTTAAAGCCGGTATGTTATGCTCTAAAAGAAAAGGGGATTATATGGATTATGGTTATCCTTAAAAGAAACAGCCTTCCCTGGGAGCAAGTAACATCTTTTTCACCTGAGACAATCAAAAAAATCTCATACTAGAAGAAAAATACAAATACTATTAAAACAATGATCAACATTATTTCCAAGTCAAAAGTGGGATGTCAATATTTAGAATATTTAAGTTGATTATTCCTCTAAACATATATACTTAACTTTCTCTGGTAGCCTGGAAATAAACCAAGGAACATGACCTACTTCCTGTCCTCAAGGAATTTACATTCATTCCACTGGAGATACAAACAACAGACATTATCATAATAATGGAACTGCAGAATGATGCACAGTATCTGCAGCAAAGTATAAAATCCTGAAACTGAGCTTCATGTTTTCCATGCTGAAAACTTTAAAGTAGTCCTAAAGTACAGTGCAGTTTTGTGTTTTTCTTCCTACACTCCCGTGAATTCCATTTTTCCTTAATTCCTCATTTTTCTTTCATGTCTTTAAAGTCTGCTTTCACTGTGTTTACATCAATATGAATCTCTATCTCCAAGTATCATCAGTATGAGACAACAGATTCAAGAGAGCCACTGACTTAAGTTGACTTCAGTGTCCAGCACATTGAGTCCCTGAGGCATGATCATCTGGGTGAAGAATCATCCTGTTGTTTTCAAAAAGCTGTGTCACCATCATAGAGGCAGAATCCTTATGCCTTTTCCTAATCCTAATTACATGCTCCAAAGCCTGGCCTCTGAATACCATCACACTGGAGGTGAAGGCTTCAATGTATGGCTCTTTAAAAGATCCATTTAGTTCACAAAATCATTAAGAGCATACTCAACGATATGGGAGCACTTACACACATGCAGGCATGCCACTCATACACATAAAATACAACTTTAAAAATTGAAATTCTGTTTTAGGGATACATTACATTAGGAAAATAACACAATTTACAAAACTACATTTAAAATACCAGCACTAAATGAAATGAACAAATAAGTCAGTATACAAGGAAAAGACAACTGAGGAAAAAAAAAATGATCCTTACATCAGTCAGTTACTAAGATGATACATAAGGACTTGTTGCCAAGAACTGAGAAGAAGCTATCAGTGAAATAGAAAAGCACAAGTATGAACAACTCGAAGGAAGATAAAGATGAAATTCAAGGAAAAGACATATTTATCAAAAATCAATAACAAGTCAAAATGACTGAAAAATGTTGACTGTGTTGCTTAATAGTAACAGGAAAGCTTTCAGAACTGGATGAGGAAACTTCAGTAGAATAAAGTGAGAGCAAAAATCTGAACAGTTTCAAAAAAGAAAATAGGGGAAAGGAGATGGACAGAATGAAGATGAATCAGTATTAAAGAGGAATATTATCATATTATGTTCTCTCTGATTTGAGAATTATCCAGTAGAGAAGGGAGAAAACTATCAGCATAACTTGAGCCCCCCACAAAATGGGAACTGTGGAAATTATGGAAGCACAAGCCAGGTAGAGGTGCTAGACTAAAATGTCTCAAGATGTGCAGAGGGCTACTTAACTGAGAAACAAGACACTAAGAAAAACAGAGTACTGTGTAGAACTACACACTGTAAGAACTATGTATGTGTATGATTTCATGAAAACAGGAAATTTCTGTATGCCTCCATTTCTTCAGTAATAGGTGAAAATGACACTGGTATTTACTCTGTAAGTTGAAATAGAAGTATTAAGTGATATTCTTTATTTCCAAAAAAAATGAGTTGCAGAGAAGTATTTCTGGCTGGGTAACACCACTGATTAGATTTCTCCCTTGGCAGCTTGCATATTGTCTTCCAATACCGTCAGAGCTCGTCTTCAGGGAGGGGACTTCTAGATTAATCCAGCTGGATTGCTCCAAGTCCTGTGTCCAAAGTGTGACCTATCTTTAGCAACAGGGTCTTACCTTCAAGATCTGGGAGGCAATCAATGGTTGTGACAATAGCCTGTGATATTTGAGGAGTCTCTTGGACTACCCTGACCAACAACTCAAAGGAAACTTTTACTTTATCCATACTGAATATGGATCCTCATAATTATAGACAAGTGTATCTTTCACTCCTCATCAAAGAAGCTTCTTCTTGGAACAGATGGATACTATTACAGAGTTCCATGACTGGTCAAATGCAGACAGTAAATGTCTGGGAAACACTTAACCATAAGTGACACATCTTCAGTGCAACCTCTATGCACAGAATGGATGCATCTGTCAGCTCCCATCAAAGAAGTTTCCTTATGTAGCAGAGAGCGATAAACACAGAAAACTATAATTGGCCAATGTACAGGGAACAAGACCACAGACTGTTTATGAAAACCATTTCAAACCTCTGACTTCCAAAACTGAGAGATCATTGTGGAAGATGAGGCAGAAAAAGATTGTTAAGAGCCAGACAGAGTGGATGATCACAGGAAAACAGTCTTCAAGACAGCTACTCAGATAACTCATATGAACTCAGCAATGGTGACAACATGCAAAGTCCTATACAAGCTCAAACAAGACAAAATCCTAGCATAGTCATGGGGAAGTGGTTAAGAAATCCCCATTCAACCTAAGGAACTTTTGGCAGTTGATGGCTGCTAGAATGTGGAGAGAGTATCTTACAGGGATGAGATTCTTGGTGGGCTCAATGGATGGACCCAAACTGAAGGACATTTGGGAACACAAATCATACTCTATGGGCCGTATTAGAGATATATCTTGATATACTGAATTGGACTGGGGTTGTTGCCGGGGAGGAGATCTAAATACCACCAAACTTTATGGTATGAAAATTGCAAAAATTCAATGAAAAATTTTAAAAGATTTTTATTTGGTTGTTTGATTTAAAAATAAGAATTATACTATGTACTTAATTTTCACTGTAATTTGTGAACACTTATTCAAATGCAAAGAGATTTCATAATTTCATAACACCATAATTTCTTTATCTATTCATCTAGACATTTAGACTTTTCTTATTTTGGCTATTGCAAATAATGCTGTGGTGACCATGGAAATAGTTATCTTAAAAGGTGGTTTTGTTTCCCTTCACTGTATGGCCAGAAGAGGAACTACTGAATCATATGGAAATTTTATTTTTAAATTCTTTAGGAGCCTCCAAGCTGTTTACCATAACTATCTCGATCTACTTTTTCACTAGTGTACCGGGGTTTCTCTTTCTCCTCTCCTGCACCAACACTTTTTAACTACTCTTCTTTTCAATAATAACAAATCTAACAGGATCGAGGTATGGTAAGTGAATAAACACTCAAAAAACACTTCAACACACAGCAGGAATGAGTAATGGTAGTTCAGATATCATACCATGAGTGGAGGGTAAGTAAAGACCAAAGACTATAAACTTTATGAAAAATGGTAAGTCTAGTGGGTTCTTACAAGCATTAAGACTATTAAAAAATCTGGTGTATAATAAAAACTTATTAAGGGAGAAGACAATTCTATGACATATTTGATATGTTAATTTGCTTGACTGTAGTAAACATGTCACTATGCATGTGTTATTTGAAACATTGTGTATTAAGAAGTGAAGACTTAGCTCAGTAGCACATTGCTTGCCTGGCATTCTTGAGGCCTAATGTTCATTCCCCAGTGCTATGAAATGAACTGTACATAAAGTGTCGGGTTAGAGAGATACTGTTCTTTTAATGGGCATTGATTGTACTCTTTAATTTGATGAATAATGCAGTGATAGACACAAACATAGGTAAATATTTGAGTATTTGCTTGTTGTGAATTTGAAGAATACATATATGTGTAATTGTTAGCAATAATTACAATTATTCTTCCCATATTTAATGGTTACTTCTTTAATGTCTATCTTCCTTTTCTGACTAGTAAGTAGATTTCTGAGAAGTGCCTACATATTTTCATTTTCCTATTTTTACTGAGACAATCTGGCTTTGTAATTCCTTCCCTTGGAGCTTATACTTAAGTAGAAAATAGCCTGAAAGCCTTTTATAAAAAGCCTAGAACAGCAGAAGTGATTCTGTCTGATTTTCTCATGAAGATACAACAAGGTAGGAATAGGTGGCTGGAGAAAAAAGGTCACAATTCCTGTTGAAAATAAAGACCATTATTTGTTCTCCTAGAGCATGCTTATATTTAAGAGTATGGTATGACGATAGCATAAAGAATGTTGAAGCCTAGCAAGGAATACATACTCAAAATGCTCTAAGTACATATTATGTCCTGTATTTTTCATTCCCTGGCATTTTAGTCTAACCTTGTCTTTAGTGGCTCCTACTTAATGTATCTTCTCTATCATTCAAGTTCATTGGGAGGGCTTGAGAGATTTCCTCAACTTCAAGGTCCTGCTGTAGACTTGAAAAAGATGATGATACCAATAACCATGACAGAGAAAAGTGAGGACTGTTCTTCCAGTTTCAGAGCATTATAAAATTTCCTTCTGTTATCTTAACAGGGAATGAGTAAGTAATAAGGAACGTCTTAGAATCCATGTAGAATACTATTTTATAGTGCTAACTGGATATATATGCATACTTTATTATCTGCCTATCTATAAAGTGTATTTTTGTCTTGTGACAGCAAAACACCTAGCTGATTGCCAGCACACAGTGTTCATTAAATTGAATTTGAAAGGAAAAATACAATCCATGTACTAATAACACATTTAGAAATACTAATTGTAGGTTGGGAAACAAAAGGGGCTTTACTAGGTAGAAAACATTTGACATGGCAATCCTAGTAGGTGAGATCTAACAGCACCTAGATATACAAAGAACTCAACATGTGTTTAGCTTAACCTCATGAATCATCTTAGCGAGACAGGAGATGGATGTTACGGTAAGCTGGTTCTACTTCCTTGTGTTCTGTCTTTTTCCTTTAGTATGCCCAAATTTTTGTGGCTTCAGCTCATCTACTTCCTGACCATCTACCCCATTCCACCATTTGAACTATTTCTTCTTTTCTCTTTCAGTTTCTATACAGTGAATGAATGCAGTTTCCATAGATATGGCCCACTGTTCCTAAATCCTTCATGAAAATCTTAAAATTTAAAACTTTAAAACCTTAAAACTGTGGGGAACAGATTTTCACACACACACACACACACACACACACACGTGTGTGGACATACACATGTACATGACGAGAGTTGCAAAGCATGTAGAAAAACATATATAAGCACTTTATTCCATGACATTATAGGTTTAATATAGTTAGCCTTTTATATTGTCACATTTTATTTAACTTAAAGTTTCTAAAACAAAAAGTGTTACATTACGATTATTTATTACTATAACTGAACTACGTATGAGCACATCTTCCCAAAGTCTTCAAAAAAAATGCAATTAAAAATTACTAATCCATTATCCTTTTCTATTACTTCATTTAAAGAAATGTAAATGAACTCCAAAATAGATATTATATAATTCTTCAAAAATTAAATTCAAGACATTCACCCTGCTCAGCTATTCAGAACCAATCCACTTGGTCTCCATTGAACCACCTTTAGCCTAGGCCTATCTAGCTGCCAGAGACACACCATGTAGCCTGGTAAGTTAGTAAGATCCCACCCCTTTAGAAGTTATCACCCTGCCTTGGAACAGTTCTGTTCCCACTCTCCAGGGCTCAAACCTACCCTGTTGCTACTCAGAGTAGCCTGCTTGGTCCCCATCATGGTCCCACACTGGGACTAGGCCCCTCTGTTCTGCTGGAGAGCTCTCAACTAGTCTACCTGGAACCATCGTGTCCAATAACAAATTAAAAGAATCTCAAACACAAACCAGGTAACTATTCATAACTGATCAGAAAGTGTCCACAACAACAATTAAAACAGAACTGAAATTGAAATCAACAGAGAAGACAGAATTTAATACCAGACACACACTTCAATAAAACAAGTCCATATGCCCAGGTCACAATGCAAAAAAAAACACCTAATATGAAAAACCAAGATAAAGTGGTCACACCAAATTCCATCAGTCCTACAGTGTGTGTTCTACAATGAGAACTACCAAGAAGAATCCCAAGATACAGAACATAAAAAGGATAATTATAAACACGATCAAAGAATTCAAGGATTTTAAAGAACACACACATACCTCATAGAACTGAAAAAGAGTCGGAATAAATTCATGACAGAAACTCAAAAAAGTATGGATATACAGTTGAATGAAAGGACAAGGAACATTCATATTTGAATAGAGAATTCAGGAAAGAGAAGTGGTGAAGAAAGATCAGGCTGAAGTGAAGATGAAACTGAAATATTTAATAGCCTATCTGAAATTACAGGAATTACATCAGAATGAATGAAATGGAAAACAGTCAATACTTGAAGATAAAAAGGAATCTGAACATTCAAGATAGGAAAAGGAAGGGCAAACAGATGGCTCAGTGGTTATAAACACTTGCTATTCTTCCAGAGGACTCAGGTTTGACTCCCAGCACCCACATTGTGGGTAAGAACCATCTGTAACTCAAATTCCAAAAGATCTAATACCTCTTCTGGTCTTGAGCAGGTTTTACATGACAAGAATACTCTTACACACATATAGACAAAACACTCATACACATAAAATAAAAATAATAAAATATTTTAAAAATAGTAAAAGAACATGAAAAGCTTTTTAAAGCACAGGAATGGAATATGCAAAAAATGTGAGCACCAAGGAAAGAGCAAATCTATGCACTGTAGGCAAAACAGAAGAAGAATCCCAGGTCAATGGCATTGATCAAAACTTCAACAGGATTATAGAAGAAAACTTCCCCAAATTAAAGGCATACCATACAGACACAGAAAGCACACAGAACACCAAATAGACAGAACAAGAACAGAAACTACCCATGGCATAGCACAGTAAAAACACTAAATGTACAGAACAAAGAGAAAGTATTAAAAGCTCAAGAGAAAAACAAGTGACATAAAAGGAAAACCCACCACAATTAAAGTTGACTTTCATTGCAAACTATAAAAATCAGAAGAGTTTGGAGCAATGCATTCCAAATTCTAATGACCATAGATGCCAAAAAAGAATACTTTGCCCAGTAACAGTCTCTATCACAGTCAAAGGAGACAGAAAAATATTCCATGACACAAATAGGCTGAAGAAATTCATGTCCACCAAGGCAGCCATACAGAGAATACTCAAAGCACTACAAAGGACTGAAGAAAGGAATGACCACACTGAAGTGATGACAAAAAGGAAAAAAAAATCAAGGTGTAATTCCAGAAACACAAAATAGGACTAGGAACCCAAACAGAAAAATATGACAGTAACCAATACATATCTCTCAACAATAACTTTAAACATCGATGGCCTCAACATCCCAGTCAATAGATATAAGCTGGGAGAATGGATTAAGAGAAAAAAATCCCCAACTTCTGAAGACAGGACATACTTCAGACACAGGACTTGACACAACAGAGCAGAAACTGAGCTGGAAGACTTCTTCCTGAAGACTAGCTCTTAAAGTTCTAGAGGATATCATACAAACTAATAAAGGAGGAAAACAACCAACGGTCAAGCGCAGCCCTAAAGCCTAACAACCATAATGACAGGCACAGTAACCTACCTCTATTTGTGTAGTAGTGGCACGGTCATATGGGGGATAATCAAGAGCTATCTTCTAACTGGACTAAGATCTCTATCAATAGGAGGGACCCCGTGGGTGACAGGGTAATTTTAGTTAAATATACATGGCTAGAGAAGTCAGTTCCTGCAGAAAACCCTATCTCTGTAATATCTCTAGACATAGAAAATTTCTGAAAATATGTTAAACAGAACCTTATATTTACAGACAAGTATACCACGCACCACTTATCAAAGAAGTTTCTTTTTGCAACAGAAGGATGCAAAACTCCACAACTGGTCACACACAGAGCATAAACACCTGAGAGATGCCCATCCCTAGGTGACATACATCTACAATGGAACCTCTATATCTAACTCTCATGGAAATTGGTAGAACAAGGGGTGGATAGAATACTAGTGCACTCCTCAACTCTCAAAAGCGGAGCTTCTTTATACAACAAAGGATGATGCAGAAAAGGCCACAACTGGCTATGATTTAGAGAGTAAGAAACTTCAGAGTATGTACCCATGGATAGGACCCCTATATTAAACCTGACCCACCTATGGCTCAGGGACCACTGCAGAAGGAGGAGGGAAGATTATAAGAGCCAGGGTTGGTCCATGAACATAGGAAAATAAGTTTGCTCATGTGAACTTGCAGAATGGTAGCATAAGCACAAGACCAAGGTCAACTCTGTCAGACAAGGGGCCCAGATTGGAGAAATGAAAATAATCAGTGGGCTATCCCCAGCCATGAAACTCTTGGAGACTGAATACTGCTGGGTAAGGGAAAGTTGACATTAAGATTTCTAGATGGGCTGACTAGACTCCAGTGGATGAACTTGCACTGAAGGACATCTGGGTACAAATATTTGATGAGATAGGACTTGACATGTATGGCAGGATACATAAGGTTCTTGGGGCAGGGCATGGTTGGGATAGGGGGCCTAAATTTGATTAAGAACTTTTATATGAAATATACAAAGCCCTAACAAAAATAATTTAAGAAAACATCCATCTTTTATTGTCTATAAAATACTCATTTTACCTTCAAGGATAAACAACATCGTATGGTGAAAATGGAAAAAATATTCCAAACACATTACACAATACAGAGTTCAAACCAAAATTAATCAGAACACATAACAAAGGTCACCTCATTCTCACTAAGAGAACAATTCACCAAGAAGACACGCCAAAAATGAATATATGTACATACATATATATATATGCATATATGTGTTTATATAAATAAATAAATATATATATACATACACACACACATCAAATACTGGAACACAAAACAAATCTCAACAACAAAAAATTAAATAATTCTGAACAGTTTATCAGAACACAATACAATAAAACTTATAATCAACAGGAAAATAATTCTAGTAACTACTTGAACTCTGGGAGATTAAACAACACAACACACTCCCGAATGGTGAATGAGTCAAACAAAAATATCAAAAAATAAACAAAATTATTCCTAGAAGTAAATGAAAATGAGAACATAACACAACCAAACCTCTAAATACACTGAAAGCAGTATTAAAGGAAGTTTATAGCTCTAAGCATTATAAAATCATAAAGACCACAAATAAATTACTTAAGTGCACAACTCAAGAATCTAGATAGACAAGGACAAACCAAATCCAAACCTAGAAGATAAGAAGAACTAATAAAAATTGGTGCAAAAATGAAAGAAATAGAAAAAAAGAAAATAATGAATCTAAGAGCTGATTCTTTGAAAAGTTAAACAAGACAGACACTTTGTCCAGCTAAGCAAAAAAAAAGAATGAGCAAATCAAAGTCAGAGAGGAAAGGGGAAACATCACAACAGATACCAAAATGATCCAGGACATTATATGGGAATGTTTTAAAAACCTATCCTCTGTTATTGAAAATCTCAAAAAAATGGCAAATTTCTAAATTCAATGGAACCATCAAATATAAGCCAAGAATAGTCAGGAATTTAAAAAGATTCATAGCAAATACAGAAAAATTGACACAGTAATACAAAGACTCTGTACAACAACAACTCAGGTCCGTATGGATTCACAAAAGAATTTCATCATATCATCAAAGTACATCTACAATCAATACTGCTTAAATTATTCATAAAATATATGATTATATGCCAGTATTATACTAATGCCCAAACCAGGTAAAGACCCAAGAAAAAAAGGAAATTACAGGCTTATCCTTAATGAACACAGATGCAAAAATTTTCAATAAAATACAAATCACATACATACACATAGCAAAAAGATCATCCACAATCAAAATGCTTTTATTCCAGAGATGCAGGGATTGTTCAATATATATTACGTTAATAATGTATTCTGATTTATTATCATATAAATGGCGTAAAGACAGAAATCATATGATCTCAATATATGTAGAAAAGGCCTTTGACAAAACCCAACATGTTTTCATTTATAAACGTCCTAGAGGTTTCGGAACTGAAGGGAACATTTTTCATACACTACAGTGATACCTGCCTAGTCATGTTTGCTGTTGTGCTTTTCACAATTGCTAAAGGAAAACAGTCTAAATGTCCCTCAACTAACAAATGCATAATGAAACAATGGCACAATTACACAATGGAGTTCTACTTAGCAGTAAAGGAAAATAAAATCATGAAATTTACAAGAAAATGGATGGATATAGAAACTGTTTTACTAAGTGAAGTAACATAGACTTAGAAAATAAGCAAAGCATGTTCTCTATGATTTGTGAATATTAGTGCCAAATCCTTAGATGTGAGTATATACCCTGATGTAACCCCAGGAGTCAAGAAAATGGGAAAGAACTATGGGGGTAGAGGGGAAGAAGGGGTTCAAGAGAGGGGTAGAGTAGGAGACAGGTGCTATCAAGGACAAGTGGGAGCACTATTACTGGCGAGAGATTAGGAAGAGTTATACAACGGGAAAGGGAAGAAGGATATATATAACACCTGGTGGTGATAAAAACCAAAGGAAACTATATTAGTTCAAAAGTTTGCTTATACAAGAGTTCCTATGAATATAATAAAAAAAATGTTCACAGTACCAATCAAGAAACCTCACTTGGATTTGTTTGTCAAGGTAGTCCAAGAGACTCCCAAAATAATACAGACTATTGCCACAGCCCTTGAGTGCTTCCCATAACTTGAAGGTAAGACCTTTTTGCTGAAGACAGGATATACGTTGGATACAGGACTTGGAGCAACAACGCTGGAATTGATCTGAAAGCCTGCTCCCTGAGGACAGGCTCCCATAGTATTATGTGATACTATGCAAACTGTCAAGGGAGAAATCCAATCAATGATTGTATCCAACTGTAAGACTATGAACCACAATAATACCAATTTAGCAAATAATCTATCCTGGTGCAGTGGTAGGACTTTCATCTCAGGGGTAAGGCCTGCTCAGTGGTAGAGAACTCAAGTTCTACACAAATACACATGACTCGAGGGGCCATAGATCATAGAGAAAAACCTACTTTTGTTACTTACTGTGCTGGATAGCTATACTTGTCAACTTGACATCTGGGTTGAGGGAGCCTCAATTAGAGAATGTGACCATGAAGCAGAAATGAGGGGTTACTAAAGTACAGGTGGAGTTTGGGGAGAGGGTATGAATATGATCAAGTATGAAATTCAAAAGAAACAATACAAATGTTTTGAAGATATCTTGAATACCTTCATCATTTGATCATCTGGTGTAGGGGGATGTTGAATGATGTCATGAGATTTGAATGATGATGGAGACACCAAGAAGATATTCGAGATGCTAAAGCCATGACACATACCAAGGAGAGCTGCATACAGGGAGAACTGTGTGTTGCATATAGCAAAGCTGGAGGGGCTAAGGCATCTAAGCCCTTTGGAAGTAAAATCCCAGTTGTAGTATATGGACCTGAGGATTTAGTGTTTGTCTTACTAGGTTTTGATTTTGTTTTGGACGAGTATTTCTTCAGTACGCCCTCACTCCTCCCTCCTGAAATTGGAATGTGTATCTGCTTCCACTTTAAATTATAAATACGCAATTTGTATTTTGATTTTACAGAGGCTTACAATTAAAAGATTGCCTTAAGTTTCGGAAGAGACTCTGCACTCTGGACTTTTAACTAGTATTGAGGCTATGGGGACTTTTAGGGTTGGACCAAATGCATTTTTCGTTTTATGTAGTCATGAGCCTATACTGTGGACAGGGAGTGGAATGTGGTGATTAGATTGAGAATGTCAACAATAGGCCCAAAGTATTTAGGCATTTTGTCTCCAGTTGGTGGCAGTGTTTGGAGATTTTTGTTTCCAGTTGAAGATCTTAGAAGGTGTGGACTTGCTGGAGGAAGCACATCACTAGGAGTGAGCTTAGAACCTTCTTAAGTCTTTCTGGATTTTTATCTTCTCTCTGCTTTCTGTGCCTGCTTGAAGATGTGAGTTTTCTGCTCCTGCTCATGCTCTGGCCATCTCTTCTCACCAAGCCTCCCTGCCATGACAGACTCTAATTCCTCTGGAACTGTAAGCTCAAATAAGTTAACTCTTCCTTCCATAAGTTTTCTTCATCATAGTACTTTATCTCAGCAACAGAAAAGTAACTAAAACACATGAAGACTAGGTCTCCCTGTCTTTTTACCTCTTGCTACTTACTGCCAGATCAAGACCTTTCTTCTTTTACCATTATCTGATTCTTTCTAATTATTCTATTTGAAATGTAATGGGTTGTTTGTTGTTTTAGTGGGAGAGAAGATAGGAATTTCTCCTCTGTCATTTTGTTTCCATATTGTTTTAAAAAAATAAATATGGAATTATATCGAGACGAAAAATCTTTGCTTTTTTATAATAAATGTTAAAATTATTTTAGATATGCTAAAACTATAGAAAATGTTCTCTGAAATGCATGAAAAAGTCAAATACATCAAAATGCCCATTTAAAAGCATCAGGCAAGTGAGTCTGACCTCCCCTATCAAAATGGAGTCTGGGTTTCTTGATGTGGAGACATGGCATAAGCAGTTTAACTTCATGTCTAAGCATGTAAGTGACATGCATCACTTTTGCTCACATCCGTTTTGCTGTTACATAACCATTCCTATTCATAAGAAAACTTGGCAAATATCAACACAAGAAAAAGACAAAAAGAACTTTAGAAAGCCAACAGTAGTCTCAAGAACATTATTAATTCAACTTTAATCCTGAGGTGAATTTTATAATATCTTTATAATAAGAAAACGACATCATTTTCTTTTGGTCATTTTGAGACAGCATCTCCCTGTAGCCCCAGCTGGCACAGAATTCATTATGAAGAGGAGGCTGGCCTTGCTCTCAGAGAAACCTGCCTGCCTCTGCCTACAGAGTGCTGGGATTAGAGGTATCTGCCACAACACCCAGCACTTGATATCATTATTTTTTAATTTTGTTTTCCAAACCCTTACATCACTGGATACTGAAATTGAGTACACATTTCAAACTAGGCTTCAATTTTGTTTTTTCTATAGTCAATGGAAAAATTATATTAGGCAAGGTGATACAATCTCTTGCTTTCTTACCTAGGTTATTAGTTCACACTTATTTACAAACACAGGAAAATTGTTCTTCAACGCATCTCTTTAAGTATAGCATAGCCTTATATGTTATCTTCTAATTGAAAACTATATATTCACAATAAGTTTACTGTACTTAGAATTCATGATGTAGTCATATTCATTGTTACAGCCTACAAGGTGACAAGTAACAAGTCTACTTGTTATAATTTTATCATTGTCTCTCTTTTATTGAGATGCTATATTCTGTGCATTTTTATTTACTTTCCCTGTGCCTCTTTTTGGTTATGACCAATAAAATAGCAGAGTTTAGCCTGAGAAATTTCTGGAGATTCTAACTGCTAGCAAGAAATCTCAAATTATAAAAGAGAATATATTCTGTCTTGTCATACAGATGCAGAAATGCAGATTCAATTTTGCTCAAGTGGCACATTAAGATCATATAAAACAGTATTAATCTTACTTTTCTGTCCAGGATAGGAACAATGTATAATCCTTTCTGTTTTCTATAACCAAAATTGTCCTTGAAAGTGCTATTTAAACAAAGGATTCTTATGCGATCAGTGCCACAGAAATTGCTGGAATGTTCAATGAAAATTAGCTTTAACCTCTAAGGTGTCTGCAATACAGATTGCTTGTTGTAGAAGATAACATTTTATTTGCCTAGCAATAATATTTATATTTCTCTTTTGGAAAGTTATAAAATAAATGCTTAAATTACTTACCAAACCATGAGGGGATCATTGAAACTGTCTTTTTCTCTTTCACATATGAACATAAAATGAGATACATCACTGTGAAGACTTTCTCACTAAACTTTCTGAGTCTACTTTACTGAAGACAACTGATAACATCAAGTGGAGCAATTCTATTCAAATCCCCATCCAATCAACCCACTAAACAATGAAGCATACATGCTAATATCTATGAGTACTAGGTTCACAATGCATAATACAATTATGATAGATGGAAAATCTGTTGTAATCCTAAATACATGTAAATAAAAATAAGTACACATTGGTATTCAGTGCTCATACTGAGAAAGCAGAACTCCAACTCCTATTCTTTTTTCTCATACATATTAAATTTCATAATTCAGTACATGCTTCATATATTCTAGATCCCAATATTATGCTTGGGCTGTTCTCTCTGCCTAAAATCCCATCTATTCTGTTTGAATGGTTTTTTCTGTGATTTGTGTCCCGTATCACAGAAATGTCACCATGTTTCAAATCCCACACTTCCTTAAACCTAACTTGAAGCAAATTTAGTCTTCTCTGAACTTTCACCGTACTTCTCAAGAAAAACTTTAAAGGGATTTATTCATAGTATAATTTTAATAGTTAACTGTTATTATATACTTATCTATATCATCTTAAAATCAGGTTTATATATATGTATGTATATATCTGGTGTTTTGCCTCCATGGATTTGAGTACAACCATGGAGACCAGAAAAAGGTATTTGAGTCCATGAAACTGAAGTTAAAGACAGGTATTAAGCACCATTTGGGTGCTGGAAACCAATCCTGAGTCTTCTGAAAGAGCAACCAGCACTCTTGACCACTCAAGCCATCTTTACAGCCCTGATTTTTTCATTCCTTTTTAATAATAATAAGTGTGTGTGTCTGTGTGTGTGTGTGTGTGTGTGTGTGTGTGAGTGCAAGTGCCTGAGGAGGCTACAACCAACAGATTTGGAGATAAAATCATTTAGGGGCTGCTTGACATAGTTAGTGAGAACAGCCTTCAGGTCATCTTCAAGGGTAGGATGCACACTCAATGGCTGACCCATCGTCTAGCCCCTGCCTGAATCCTTTTTGATTTCCTACAATTCCCTGCAAAATATCTTGTCAATAGTAGAAACTAAAGTGCCAAATATACATAACTTGAAGTATCATTTAATTTCAATACACTGTCCCATTCTGCCTTACGACCATTTTCCACAGGCAGAAAGGGGCTCATGAGACAAGTCCCGGAGAGCTGAAAATTACAAGAATCACAAGTGTTTTCTGTAGCCCAAGGCTACAAAAGCAATAATTGCTGGAGAGAAGAGACTTTTCACCTGTGAGTGTCAGTGAGGTCAAGGGATGCATCCTTGGTTAGTGTCACCCAGGTGGTGGGGAGATTTTGTGATGCAGTTGCTTCTGAATCCTCAGTGATCCTCTGAGTAACCTTTCACTCATATTCCTGGAAATAATCCCCAAAAATTCCATTGTTTGCCAATGTGGTTTTTCTTCGGTGCCTTCTATGGGTGAATAGACATTCGTTCAAGTCCACCCAGGAAAAGTCAGATGACAATATAACATACAGCACTGATCTGTTTTCATCGTAGCCTGATATATATGTGCATTACAGCTAGACTCATGCAATTAGAGGCAACAAAGTTCTCAATAGGGACTGTGCTGCCATAATCCAGTCACTGAAATGCTAATTTCACCCTTGTAAATGAAGGGTGCATCTAAGAGCTTTTTTAAAGTAGGGACATATTAGGATTTTCCCTCATTGTGCACTTCATATTTAACTTACAAAGAGAAAATTGTTCAGGCCAGCTCTGTGTTGTGAGGAGGCTACTCAGGCTTCAGAGTGGGAAACATATAAGGAAGAGACAGAAGAAAGGTAACAGAAGATTAATAATGCAGTAAAATGTAAACCTCAATCATGCAGATTCAGTGCTTAATTAATGATATGCCATCATTCTTCACTAGAGTCTGTATCATCTCATCTGTGTACGGATGGACAATAAGAATTACCAAAGAAGTTACACTTACTGAATATTTACAAACAGTCACTTCTGTAAGGGATTTTCTATAACTTATATTCTTCTATTTTGAAAATAAATTGTGGCATATGTAGAAATATTTACCCTGAATGTTAGTGAAGAAATCGAGATTTGGACCAAGGGTCACATTTCAGTCTACCAGTTCTCCAAGTCTGTTACCTTGTCAATGGAACACTGTGAATAAATTCAAGTATGTTCTCAATATTAATATTTGTTACTGTTCTTTTATCTTCCTACTTGTTCTTTGACTTTCTGTATCTGGACAACTTTAATTCATTATCTAACTGTCAAGGTTATGAATACTTGCATAAACAGTACTAAATTGTAAACAGAATTTTCTCTAATGATTTCCCCTTTAGTAAACATAATAAAGTTATAGAAAATACAGCTCAAAGATGTTTATACTGTAGTTGTGGTACCAGGGCCAATAAACTTTAAGGAAAGCACAGAGCTGGAGTTTAAACCCCAAATTGGGGAAATAAGAAGGACAGAGTTTCTCATCTTTACAGAGGATCATAGTCTATCATTTAAAAGATTGAGAGGGATGTGCTACTGAGACACTCTTCAAGCATAAATTTCTCTCAACTTCTCTCTTGCTTTGTATATGTGATATCTGAATATATTTTTGGACCTATGATTTTCACAACACAGAAAAGAAACTCATTAGAAATTTAAATTTCAGAAACATCCAAAATTGCAATGGAGATATTTATTCCAAATACTATGTTGAGCCCTATGATATGAAGTAAGTCATTATATCCACACTACAACATACGCAGTTCCAAAACACTCAGAATAGTTGGACAAGCCATGCAGGGAAAGGGAAAAGCATTGTTTCATTTTCAATTATTCAATGTCACTGTATGCATTCAGTGACCTTTGTCAAATCTGCTGTCTTACTAATTTCACCACAATCTGTAGACGGTAGAAAGGGTCGGTCTGTTAATATCTTTTAGGGGAGGCCCACGTTTCAGAATTTTGATGTGAACTTTGTAAAAAATTCAAATGCACAGCAGCTGGCTTCTCCTAGGTCTCAAGTATCCTTCAATGTAATAGAAAAACACGTAAGAATGTAAGAAATGCACTCATTTCTGGTCAGTGCCCTTTGTCGACAATGTGAAACGAATGCAGCACAGATGGCACTTCAGTCGTGTGTTCCCAACACACACAGCTGACAACTTTAGGCATGCCAGTGTTGGAGACAGCATGCTCTTTTGTTTTAACAACTCATTTAGCGATCGTTCTTTTGAACTAGGAGCCATATAAATTCATAGGAAATCACAGGGCAAAAACCATGCGAGGCACCTTTGAAAGACACACAAAAGAGAACTCAGTTGCTCTGATCAAAGAAAATACTGTTGGATAGCACATAGTTTCTGATTACTAAATTTAATGTTCTATAAGAAAACATGAACTAAATTTGGCAAGCAATATTCTTTGAAGTTTTCAATGAATATCAAACAACACTAACGATACTTGATTCTGTTTTTCAGTCTACTCTCACAGTAATATACATTAGCATGCAATGTAATAAAAAAAAGATAGGTTGATAGGTTGAAGCAAGGTGTTTAGTGGTAAAACTAAAAAAAAAATCAAAACTAAGTTTAGAATACAGTGGAATACTACTGGCTTCTTTTTTATGTTAAGCAGATCACTGAATTCCTTTCAGAATTATGTTTCCTAATCTTCAGTATGTAGATGACAATATCTCTTTTACACTGGGTTTGGAGAAAAGAGCCTCAAACAGAATAGTGTAAACAATATAATTCTGAAGTCTTATTCAACTTCACAAGTCAAGCAATTATTATTACAAATACTTCTTGTCACTGTCAAACACTATAGATTATAATGGAATATTAACTGTACTGTGAATGAACTTCTTAGAGGACAAAAACATATCAAATACTACTTATACTTCCAAAAGAGCTACCAAAAGTTTAGTATACTTTAGATATTTAAAAATGAGAGAGAACAACTGAATGAAACCATAATACAACATAAAATCATAAGAAACTTTAAGAGAGAGAGAAAAAAAAACATGGAGCACAGAGTAAGAGACAAGGTTCCTTGTGTCTTTTTATTTACTTGTTTACTTCATATAACCTGATAAATAGTTCTCCAACCACTGTCACAGCCAGAAAATAATCATGTCAAACTGGAATAAATACATAAAAAGTGGTTAGCTTAAAAAATCCATTACTCCTTAACTAAACTTAAAATTTATTTTTAATTGGATTCCCTTATACCACAGTGTTTAAAAGATGTAGATATTATATAAATATAACAAATTTTCAAAGAAATATTTATCTTATATTTATTCTAAGAGAGAAAATCAAATAGTGTCTCACTTATTTGAAAGGATTAGTAAACCCAGATATTAAAGCAGAGTATCTTTAAAAATGGCAGTTTAGAGAAATAAAGACCTGGATACAACTCTTACGCCTTCTGTCCATGTAAATGAAGAGCAAAATTTTTAAAAATCTAGAGAGATGGTTTAGCATTTAAGATAAGCACTGGCTGCTCTGGCAGAAGACCTAGGTTCAATTCCCAGCACCCGAAAGAAGTCTAATAATAGTCGTTAACTCCAGTTCCAAGGATTACAAAACCCTTTTCTGATATCTGCAGGCACCACAAGACAAGGTCATACTTATAAACATGCAGACAATACACTCATTCACAAAAAGTAAAAACAATATATAAAATATTGTTTTTAATTTGGCAATGGTGTTTCAAATTTAAAGTCAACTATTCAATGAATCAGAGATATTTCTGCTGGTGGTCCCCAGAAACACACACCCAAAGTAATACAAACACATACAAGATAAATTTAAATTAAAAAATATAACCTTGAATAGGATTGAGTTGGAATGTTTGACTTTAAAAACTGTTCTTTGAGTTACAGGCTTGAGCTTCATAAAACATATCACTCAAAGAATTAGAAATGAGTTTTCTATAAAAACCGTAAGTATACTTCTTCCATTTTGTAGAAGGTATTTATAAGAAATTTCATTCCCAATATTAACAACTATAAAATAAAAAACACTACCACTTCTGAGAACTACTGAGAAAGTCTACATACTGCAATATCAAATATTCAGGGAAGATATAATTGTGTGTGTATATGTGTGTGTTTGTGAGTGAGTGTGGTACATTTCTGCTGCGTGTGTGTACAAATGTGTGTAAGTTTGCTTGCCTATGTGTGTACATATGATGGCTAATGGTCAACATCAGGTGTCTTCCTCTATTATTCTTCAATTTATATTTTAGAGAAGGACCTAAACCTGGACCTTGCTGATCCAGCTAAACTGGGTGGCAAATGAGACCTCAGGGTCCGCATGTTTCCAACTTGACTGAGTTGTGAATCACCTAGGAGACAACTCTGTGCCTGTAAGAGTGTTTCTAAAGAAATTTCACTAGGAAAGAAAGACTTACTGTAGATCTCACTACTCTATGGACTAGGGTCCCAGAGTCGATAAAAGAGAGAAAGCTAGTAGAGCATCAGCATCATCTCTGCTTCCAGAGTAGATACAAAATGATCTGCTGACTCATGCTCTTGCTACAGTGATGTCTCAGTCAACATTATCAGAACACTCAAAACATGAGCTAAAATAAATTCTTATTCCCTGTGGCTTTCTGGAGGTATTCAGTCACAGGCAGGATAGTAACTAAAGTATGTTATCAATGAATGTTTGATTTGTATAACTATATATCCTGGTTTACAGAAAAATTTCTTGGACAAAAGTATACTGTGAACAGAATAAGCTTTAGAAGTTCCTCCTTATATAACAAAAACAAAATCCATCACAAACTAAGGTCTGATTTCAAACAGCCAGCCCAAGTCTGGGGAAAAAAAGGTATCTGAAGTAAGAAACAGGACCAAATTTCATTACCTGATATGCATAACCCCATATGATATTACCTGTGCAGACGATACTATCAGAAATATTTCATAACATTTCTAAAGACCACAGGACTGCATGTTGTTCTTGAGGGTCTACAAACAGGTGCACGTGGATTTTTATGCCTTCGTAGGTTTTGGTTCTTTGAAACCTACCTGCCAGATCCCAGAAAGAATCGTGAAAAGGGTTCATCCAAATTGCTGGCTAGACAGAACAGTAGCCAGTTCCAAAATTCTCACAAGACCTATCTACAGTTTTTCCCATAGGAAAAAAAATGCTTGATTTGCAGTAGCAAGGCTAAACAGAAATGTAACAGTAAATTGTAAACTGAGTGAACTGCCAGCAGCAACCACAGCTAGAGAAAAGGAACTATAAGAGGAATCTTCATCCAAAACACATACCTAATAAGGAATAAGTCTATATTGAGAAATAAGACTGATAAAAATAAAGCATTGGGAACTAGAAAATAGACTATGAAGTTGAGATTAGGGAACAGGAAAGAAAAAAGCTTTATTTCTCAAGTGAGGCAGAGTCTGAAATGCCTCAGGGAAGAAGTAGGAAAAAGTATGAAGACTACAACATAGCAGAACTAGGTTTGTAGTGCTAGTCTAAGACAAGATTAATCAAAACATCAGAAAATCACCCAGTTCCCCGACCCATCACTGTAACAAGGACAGGGGAAAGTTATACTGTCAGACAGCACAAATCCTGACTACATTGACACAATTTCTATATTACAAGTTTTAGCAGATTGGAAAGTATACTGATCTCCAAGCATTTGAAAACAAATTTATTTTAGACTTACCTAGTATATTAAGCATTCAAGAACAACAACAGAAAATTTTATAACATATAACTAGGTAAAGAAAAGAAAAATCTAATGATCATGAGAATCGGATTTAGATGATATAGATGCAGAAATTATGACAGGAAATATAAAATAACAGTAATTGTTATTTTAAAACCGGTAATAAAAACAAATTTAAACATAAAACCATATGGATATTTCAGTACAAACCGGGAAATTATAAGTATAAATCAAAACACAGGAAGAAAAACAACAAGTTGTTAGTCAGTTGATCATTACATTTGGTATGGCTATAGAATACTGGAGATTGAATATCAATAGAAATTACCTTAGCTGAAAGAAAAAGAGATGAAATAATGGGGGAAAACCTGAGCAAACAAAGCACTTATGAGCTGTAGGACAATATGAGTCAGACCAACATAGTAACTAAAGCTCCTGAAAAATAAGGTTAGAATAAAGTAGAAAAAATGCTTGGGACATTTTCAAAATTAGTTAAAAACAAAAGGTTAACACTGAAAAATCCTTGAAGACTTTCAACCAAGAAAAAAAAACTGTACTCTTCAAATCTCTGAAAATAGAAGACAAAAGCATGAAGCCAGAGAAAATACATTACTTACACAAGAAAACAGCTAGGTAACAACACACTTCCCATCAGCTGCAACCAGGAAATGAGGAAGAAAATAGAATATTTTAAAAATATGCAAAGAAAACACAATAAAAACAGAGAACCAATAATTTTATACTACATAAAAAAACAAAACAAACAAACAAACAAAAAACCACCTCAGTACTGAAGGAGGGGCAGGAATGAGCGTTCATGGACGAGGGAGAAAGAAGAGGGCTTCCTAACCTAAAAAAAACTTGAGGACATTTATTTCCAGCAAATGTCTATAAGAAATACAAAAGGTAGATCCAATAGTAACATAAGTATGACAGGGATCAGAACATAGACTATAGAGAGAAACGCAATAAATGGAATAACTGAAAGTGAAATAAATGGATAAAATATAATTTTCATTATTTTTTATTTGTTTTTAAAGCTAAGTGTTTAAGTGGGATAGTAATGATGGGAATGTAGAGATTACTCAATGGTTAAGAGCACTTGCCACTCTTCCAGTGGACATAGTTCAATTCCCAGCACCCACAAACATATCCACTTGGAGATTTTTAATTTAAAAAAAAATCTGATTTTTTTATGTGCATGAGTGCATTGCTTCCATGTATTAAGTGTACCTATATCATGCAATGCCCATGGAGGGCAGAAGAGGGCTCTGGATCCTTTTGAAATGGAGTAATGAACTGGATGGTTGTTAGCCACCATGTGAGTGCTGGGAATTGAACCTGGCTCCTCTGTAAGAGTAGCCACTGCCCTTAGCAGCTGAGCCATCTCTCCAGCCCCAACACACTTGAAGGCATTTTAAATGAAAGAAATAAAAATATATTTTAAGACCATAATGGAATTAAAAAGTTGAGTAACAGCAATAAGCTTTCAAAGTTTAGAAATTAATCAGTATAATTTTTTCCACTTCCCATGTCAGAGCTGAGGACTGAACCCAAGGCCATAGTTAGCAAGTGCTCTAACACTGGACTACATCTCTACTCTAGCAAGACACTTCCAAATAACTTTAAGTTAAAAGAAATCTCAAGAAAAATTTTAAATGAAGGAATTAATTATAAGAGAAAAAAATTAAACATAAAAAGCACATATAATAAAACTACACCATATAAAAATTTGTGGGATTTAGCAAAGTCAATGATTTGAAGAAATTTTATGAAATGCTTGCATTGAAAATAAAGATGTAGATGTAGAAACTTAAATTTTCACCATAAAATGTTCTAATTTGCTTTTATAGAAGACTGAACTTTTTATTAAAGATAATAGATCACATGCTGGAACATGAAAGTAGATGTGAAAGAACCTGTATCATGAAGACCACAATCTATGACTGCAAAACAATTAATTTAACAGTGTGCAACTAAAGAATATTTGGAAAGTTAACGAGGGGGCTGAAGAGAAGGATCTGTGCTTTAGAATGCTTGCTGCTCTTCCACAGATAATGATCTTGGCAACCAGCACCAGTCCCATGATTCATAATTGCCTGTAACTCCATCTCACTGGGATCTGTCAAGAGCTTCTTGCCTCCAGAGGCACTTGCATTTGTATTTGTGCTATACATATATATATAAAATATTAAAATAGAGTCTTTTTAAAAAAAAGAAGTTAATAACATATTATTGGGTCAAATAACTACAAGCTAGAGAATGGCAAAAGTCTTGTGACATACTTGAAGGAATCACTTAGAACAAATTTATAGATTGAAAATTACAAAGAATTAGACAAATTTTAATTAAAGAAGTTTAAAAGGAAGAGTAGAAAGAGGGCTCCATCATTATAGCACTGGCTGTAATGCAGAAAACTTGGGTTCAGTTCCCAGTACTCACAAGGCAACTAACAACCATTCCTAACTCCAGTTCTAGGGGATCTCCCATCACCTTTTCTGGGATTTGCAGCTGTATGTAAGACTGTACTTACATGCAGGTAAAACATACACAAATTTTAAAACTGAAAATAATAAAACATAATTTAAATTTGAAAAGTTTTAAAAGTTAAAATACTCAATAATTTTAAAAGTTTAGTTTAAAAAATTGGTATTAACTGCAAGCCACCGCATAAAATAATGCAAATAAAGGTTAAATTAAATAAAGAATAACAGAAAAGGGCAGAAAATCAAAGAAAGCTAATTGAAATTACCAATAAAATTGCCCAAACTAGCCAGACTATTTAAGAAAATAAAAGGCATACTACTAACATCAAAAGAGAACTAAAACTGTAAGTCTACAGAAAATAAGAAAATAAATGATTATTGATAACATCAATAACACCTGCAATGAGTAAAGGATAGAATGAATTTTCTGATAAACTATTTAAAGACTTCTTTGTAGCATTACCTACAATAACATCCCCCAAACAAAACATCCCCAAAGAAATGAAGTTTTTCTTAGAAGATTTAAATGGAAATAGAAAAGTGACCTAAAGAAATGATATTTGTAATTAAAACTTTCCCTGTAGAAAATACTCTAGATTTACATTCTTTTATTGATAATTTCAACAAATATAATTTCAATTCTACAGAAACTATTGTTGTAAGGGAGGAAAACATGCAATATAACTGAATTTTTGTGTTCAACATTACAATGTAACCAAAAACAGACTAAGATATTAGGGAGAAAAGTCTGCAAAAATTAATACTACAGTCATTAAAGGTATATTAAACAATCAAACCCCAAAATAAGAACAAATTAGTGTTTGGATATTATCTCATTTTTAAAAGATGGCTGTACAGTTAAAAACTCATCAATATTGTAAAAAATAAACATGCAAAGTCAAAATATAAAAAACCTTGTGAATTGGTGGAGAGAAAAGCAGCAGATTGGCTAACCACACAATATAAACAGAAATTATTCTTGATTTACTTTCTGTACCAGAGAGCTGACTAGAAGCTGCCTCCAAGTAACAAAGTTAGGAGAAAAGTCAGCAAAGGAAAGAATGTGTGCTGGTCTGGTTTCATTTATGGTGCTATGATCAAATATCCTGGCAAAATGAAATTTGAAGGAGAAAAGCTTTATTTACCTCACAATTCCAGTTTATAGACAGCATCAGGAGCTTGAGTCAGCTGTTGACATAACAACTGGACATTGGTTGCTCAGGCATTAAGGTCAACAATTAACAAGTGGGAACTCATAAAATAAAAGGTTTCTGTACAGCAAAAGAAGCAAACAAGGAAGTAAAGAGGAAACACATTGAGTGGGAGAAAGTCTTCACCTGTTACACAAACAACAGAGGATTAATATCCATAATATACCAAAAACTCAGAAAAAAAAAAAAAGAAAATAAATGGCCCAACAGAAACATACTCTAAGGAACTAAACAGAAAGTTCTCAAATGAAGAAATGAAAATGGTTGAGAAACACCTTAAAAGTTCTCAACATCCTTAGTAATTAGAGAAATAGAGATCAAAGCAAAGGAAATGCTCATCTACTGTTGATGGGAATAAGAACTCATGTAACCAATACAAAAGACAGTGTGAAGAGCTCCTAAAACTAAAATGAATTTATCACATGATCCGGTTATACCATTTCTTGGCATATACCCAAAGGACTCATCCTACTATATAGATACCTATACATTTATGTTTGTTGCTATTCTTTTTACAACAGCTAAGAAATGGAAACAACTTAAATGTCCCTCAACTGACATATGGATAATAGAAATGTGGTACATTTACAAAATGGAGCTCTACTCAGCGGTAAGAAAAAATGAAATTACAAAATTTGGGAGTAAATGGGTGGAACTACAAACTGTTACACTAAGTTATATAACTTAGTGTATTATACAGTCTACTATACAGACTCAGAAAATCCAATAATGTATGTTCTTCCTCATTTGCAGATTTTAGTAGCAATTCTGTACATGTAAGTATATATCTTGATATGAAAGCAGGAGCCAGGAAATGGAAAGGAAGAACAGAGATAAAGGGAAAGAAAGAGCACAAGACGGGGGATAGTAAGAAACAGATGTTATCATGGGAGTACTCAACTGGAAAGAGAGAAGGGAAAGACACATAAACAACCCCGGAGGTAAAGGGGTAGAAGGAACTCAAGAGACGGTGGTAAGAGGAGTCAGGTATTAACAAGGGAAAAATGGGTTACTTAAATTGCAGAGGGAGGTTAAACAGACAGAGAGAAGTGATACATCAAGCTCAAATGGCATAAGGAGCCAGAGTAAAACACAATAACTCAATACCCCCCTGAAAAATACATATACAGTATCTGAATATGAATGCATATGTATATCTGATGCTATATAACAAGGAACACAGTGCCAAACAGAAGAAACCTCCCTTCAAATTGTTGATCACATTAGTTCAAGAGACTCCCAAAATAAAACAGGCTATTGCCACAGCCCTTGATTACCTCCAAGAACTTGAAGGTAAAATCCTATTGCTGAAGACAGACATATTTCAGACACAGGACTTAGAGCAACAGAGCTGGAACTGACATGAAAACCCCCCTCCAAGAAGTCTTGCTCTCATAGTATCAGAGGATACTATGGAAATTGCTAAGGGAGAAAATCAGTCAATGGTCCAACCCACCTCTAAGAACTAATACAACAAATGGCAAAGCAAACTATTGCTATTGGTATACTTTTAACTAGGGGGTAATCAATAGCTATATAATTGGACTTAAGGCCCTCTCAATGGGAGAGAACTCATGGATGGCAGTGCAAATATAGCCAAATTCACCTATTGGAGAAGGCACATATCAGAGAAAACCCTTTCTCTGTCATATATGTAGACAAGTGAAATGTCTTGCTGTATGCTAAATAAGGATATTTATATTTACACATATATACCACTCATCAAAGAAGCTTATTTTTGCAAAAGACGGATGCTATTACAGAGTTCCACAACTAGTCACACACAGAAAATGTATGTCTGAGAGATGTCCAGCTCTAAATCACCTATCTACAGGGGAACGTCTACATCTAAGGCTCATGGAACACAGCAGAACAGGAGTGAGAGTAAAGAGAATACTAGCACATCATTCAACTCTCACGAGCAAAGTTTCCTCATGCAACAGATTATGAATCACAGAGAAGGCCTCAACCGGTTAAATTTTAGAGAATAAGAGACAGCAAAATGTGTGTCCTCGGATAGGACTCCTATATAAAAATCAACCCATATATGGCTCAGCGATCTCCATGGAAGAGAGGGCAGAAAGATGCGTGAACATAGGGTAACAGAGGCTTTGAAGCCTCTAGGAACTTGCTCGTATGATCTTGCAAGAATGGTGACAGCACCCACAAGCCCCATGCCAACTCAAGCAGACAAAACTAGCAGAGAACTGGGAAAATGGGAAGCAGGCCACAACTCTAGCTTAGAAACTACTGACGACTGATTACTGTGGGGTGACGGAGAGTAGATATTCTTTAAGAGACTTACTCTAGATAGGCTGGCTAGATTCCAGTGGATGAACTTGCACTGAGGGACATCTAGGTACAAATATTTGACCAGAAAGCAATGAACAATCAGTTGGGGAGGTATGAGAAGGTGCAGGTAGGGAGGGGGCTCTAAATTTGATGGTGATCTATTATATAAAATGATCAACAAAATGCGAACTGTACAAAGACACACATCAAAAAGATGATCAAGTCAGCTTTATTCCAGAGATTCAGGGATGATTTAATATGTATAAGTAAATAAAGGTAATAAAACATATTATTGGACTTAAAGACAAAAACCACACGATTATCTCAATAGATGCAGAAAAGGCATTTGACAAAATCCAACAGGCATTCATGTTAAAAGTCCTTGTAGGAATTGGCTTGGAAGGACTATATCTCAACATAATTGAAACTATATAAAACAAACCCATAGCCAACTAAATGTAGAAAAACTGGAAGCATTCCCATTAAGATCACGAACCAGACAGTGCTGTCCACTTTCTCCAATTTGTTTCATCAGAGTACATGAAACTTTTCCAAGAACAATAAGACATGAAAAGGAAATTAAAGGAGTACTAATTGGAAAAGAAGAGGTCAAACTAGCTCTATCTGCAGACAATATATTATACATTAGAGACCCCAAGAATTCCACTAGAAAAATGTTAGAAATGATTAATACTTTCAGTAAGTGACAGGTTACAAAATCAACCTACAAAAATCAATAGCCTTTCTATATACCAATAACAAGCAATCAGAAAAAAAGCATTCAAGGAAACCCTTGAAAATCACAATAACCTCCAAAAACTAAAATATTTAAGAATAAACATAAGTAAAGATATTAAAAATCTGTACAAAATTTCAAGTCTTTAAAGAAATAGTTAGAGGAATATACTAGCAGATGAAAAGACCTATAATGCTCATAGATTGGTAGAATCAATATTTTGAAACTGACCATCTTACCAAAAGCAATCTATAGATTCAAAGCAATGCCAAATCAAAATGCTTCACATTCGTCACACAGCTTGAAAAAAAATTATCCTAAAATTTATATGGAATCACAAAGGACCCAGGATAGCAAAAGTCATCTTGGGAAAAAAAAAAAAAAAAACACTGCTAGGGGGAATCACCATACAAGATCACAGATTATAATACAGAGCTGTAGTCATAAAAAGCACATAGTACTGGCAGAAACATAGACACTTAGATAAATGGAACACAAGAGAAGACTCAAGTACATGCAATATCAATATCAGCCACCTTATATTTGACAAAGATGACAAAAATAGACAATGAAGGAAAGACAGCATCTTCAACAAATAGTGCTGGTAAAACTGGATCCCCACCTGCAGAAGAATGAAATTGAGCTCTTACCTTTCACCCTGCACAAGTCAACTCCAAATGGATCAAAGACATCAATATAAAGGCTGAAACTGTGGAACTTCTAGGAGAAAACATAGGCAGTATCCTCCAAGGCAGGCATAGTAAAGTATGTTCTAAATTGGACATCAGCTGCTCAAGTATTAAGATCAATAAGTTGGACCTCATTAAAAAGTTTCTGTATAGAAAAAGAAACAACTAAAGAAAGGAAGAGGAAGCCCACTGAGTGGGAGAAAATCTTTACCAGCCACATATCTGACAGAGGATTAATATCCAGAATATACAAAGAAATCAAAAACAAAGAAACAAGAAAATAAATTACCCAATAAAAGATGGGCTATAGACCTGAACAGAGATTTCTCAAAGGAAGAAATAAAAATAGCTAAGAAACACCTGAAAATGCCCTCAACATCCTTAGTAATTAAGAGAAATGCAGGCGCAACCCACTTTAAAGTTCCATCTTACCCCAGCCAGCCAGGCTGGTGAAGATCAAGAGAAAAAAACAAGTCCAAATGCTGGTGAGGATGCGGGAAAAAGGGAAATGCTCATTCACTGCTAGTACAAACACAGACTCATGCACCACCATGGAGAGCGGTGTGAGAATTCTTAAAAAAAAATTAAAAATCAATCTACCATATGATCCATTTATACCACGCATTGGCATATACCCAAAGGAGTCATCATACTGTTGAAATACCTGTATATCCCATTTGTTGCTGTTCTCTTCACAATAGGGAACAACCTAAATGTCCCTCATCTGACCAATGGAAAATAAAAATATAAAAATGTGATACATTTACATAATAGAGTTCTACTCAGTCCTAAGAACAAATGAAGTTATGAAAATTTCAGGTAAATGGATGGAACCAGAGTGTTATACTAAAGAGTGAAGTGACACAAATGCAGAAAAGCAAGCAATAAATGTTCTCCCTTGGTGCAGACTGTAGCACCAATCCCTTATAAATGAGTATACATGCTGATATAACACCAGGAGCCAGGAAAATGGGAAGGAAACACGGAGAAAGAACTAGAAAGAGGGGGATAGCAGGGAACAGATGTTACCAGGGGAAGGTGGGGAAACTGGGAGTGGTTGGCTGGGAGGAGAAAAAGGAGGGACATGCAAGAGGTCATGGGTGTGCGGGGAGGAGAAGTCAGGTGAGAGTGCCTGGTGGGAGGCAGTTGTTATTGAGGGAAGCAGGGGATAATGGGAGAGCTGTACTGGGGAGGGAGGAGGGAGCTCAGAATGGAGGAAAAACAAAATAGATGAAAGAATCTTGGAGGGACAGTGAACCCAAAGGGAAGTGTGATGCTCCAGTAACCCCATGAGAAATGCACATACAGGGTCTAAACATTAGTGTAGTATATATGCCTGTGAGCTGTTTAGCTAGGAGCACAGTGCCAGACAGAGGAAGCATCCTTTTGAGTGGTTGATGCAAGTGGTCCAGGAGACTACCAAAATGGAATTGGCTATTACAGAGACTCTTGGTTATCCCCCAGATCTAACAGATGGGACCGTGCTGCAGAAGGCAGGACATACTTTGGATATGGACTTTGAGCAGTAGAGAAGAGGCTGATCTGGAAGCCTTCTACCTAATGTTTAGCCCTCATAATCCCAGATGATAATAAACTGCTAAGGGAGAAGATCAGTAAGCATACAGTACACCACTCATCAAGGAAGTTTCTTTTTGCAAGAGATGAAGGCTGCTGCAGAATTACACAACTGGTTAGACACCAAGAGTGTATGTCTGAGAAATGTCTAGTCCTAGGTGACACATCTACTGGTGAACCTCGACACTGAAGGCTCACGGAGCACAGCAGAATGAAGTTTAAGAGAAAACTAATGTATCTCTCAACCCTCACAAGTGAAGCTTCCTTATACAACAGTGCCCAATGCCTGCAACTGGCTAAGTTTTAAAGAACAATAAGCAGAGTGTATATCCTTAGAAAGTACTCCTATATTGAACCTCATCCACCCATAGCTCAGAAACCACTGTGGAAGAGGGGTCAGAAAGATCATGAACGCAGGAGAGCAGAACTTCAGGACACAAGAAGCTTGCACCTGTGAACTTATGGCAATTGTGGCATGGAGAACAGGACCCATGCCAACTCAACTAAACAAGGGCCTAAAAGGGAAAAGAGAAATGTGTGGGGCTGTGGCTGTTAGAGACTGATTGCTACTGGGTGGGAGGTAGAGTATGCCATACTTGGGATCTCTGGATGGGCTGACTGGAACATCTGGGTGCAGGTGCTTGACTATGGACTTGCTGTTGTGTGGCAGAATACATGGAGTCTGCTGGGGGAGTTGAAGGAATCAAAGGGGGAGGGGTTCTGGACTTAATTGATAACCATTGTATGAAACTACAAAAGCTCAATAATTTTTTAAATTATACAAATAACAACCAAAAAATTTTAAAGATTATAGACCATGTACAAACAAGAACTCAAGAAAAAAAAAACATATTTTTAAAGAGCAAAGAAAGAATAAATTCATGCTTGTCTATTTGTTTCAGGGCCCAATATCTCCACTCACATAGTACAGTGAGTACAGTACACTCACTGACTTAGGTTTGGAAGGATAAAATTTTTAAAATGGCTGTATTACCAAAAGCAGTCTACAGATTCAAGTCAATCACGTTGAAAACAGCAATGACATTTTCCACTGGGCTAGAAAAAGAAAATCTTGATTTTAATGGAAGTCTAGAACCCTGAAAAGCTCAAGCAACCTAAGGAAGAAGAAGGCTGGAAGCATCAGCTTACCTGATCTGAAATTTAAATGACAGAGTTAACAACCCTTACACAGTAGTGACATTAAAAACTCACAAGGAAACCAAGGAAACGGGCGACCAAGCTACAAAACCACATAGCTACACCCTCCAATTTTTTTATAAGAAATCAAAAACAAATCTGGAACAAAAGTATCTTCAACAGAATACTGACAAGAAAACCAAATAAAAAGAACAAAGGACCCAGGTACAAAATCAACCATCTACAGCCACCCAATTTTTGATAAAATGATTATAAATAAAGCAGCTTCTTCAGGAAATACTACCGGGAAAAAACTGGATATGCACAAAAAGAAGAAAGAAACTTGATCTATTTGTCTTCCTGCACACAATTCAATTCAAAATGAATTCTTAGTTAGTGTAGGACCTGAAACTTTGAAACTAGTATAAACAAAATACTTCCAACCATAGGCATAAGCAATGACTTTCTAAAAAGAATTCAAACAACAGAGAAAATAATTCCAAGAATTAACAGGATCACATCCAAGCCTGATATGGTGGCACATCCCTTAATCCCAGCACTTGGGAGGCAGAGGCAGGAAGATCTCTATGAGATTGAGAGCAGCCTCAATATAGGGAGTTCCAGTCCAGCTGGGGTTATAGGGTCTTTAAAAAAAAAAAAAGAAAAGAAAAGAAACCTTGTGCACAGTAAAGAAAAGAATCGCTGGAGTGAAGAGGCAACCAATGGAATGGGCAAAAAATCTTGCAGACTATTTATCAGAGAGTGACTTAGTATCTATTTAACCACAAAAATCAAATATCCCTTAAAACAAATCATTTGATCAATTAATAAATCGACTAATTAAGTTAATGACCACTTTTCAAAAGCAGAATCACAAATGATCAATAAATATTAGAAAAATTTGCAACATCATTAGTCACTGGAAATGAAAACTATCTTGAGATTTCATCTCATCCTAGTTAAAGTGACTATCATCAAGGTAAAAAAAAATTGCTGGCAAGAGTGTAAAGATATAGGATCCCTTATATAATTTTGTTGGGAATGTAAACTGACATAAGCACTTTGAGAGTCTGCATATAGTTTATTTGAAGCCTAAGAATAGAACTACCATTTGACCAGTAGAAGTTCTTTATGACTCAGTTATTCTACTCCTAATATATAGCTGAAGATCTCTCCAAGTTAATAGACAACAGATACATGCACAACAATGTTTATTGCTACACTCTTCAGTAAAGCTAAGTAACAAAACCAGCTAAGGGTTCCCTTTACTCAAATGGACAAAGATAAAGAAGTTCACATAACTGTGGCAATCTCAAGCAAATGGAACTGGAGACCATTATGATAAACAAACAAATTAGGAGAGACTAAGACAGGCAAATGGAACAAAATTTTTATCTCAAATTTAGAATCTAGATTTAAATATCCCTCTCTCTTTCTCTCTGTCCTCTCTGGGTATGTGCATGTGAAAAGGTAGCAGAGAAGGGAGGAAGAGACCTTAAAGGTAAGAGAAGGAAAACATAAAGCTAATAGAACACATGTAACTTGGAGGCAGAGGCAGGGATTATTTCAGAGGAAGAGGATGAGCATGAGGAATGCTTTACAGGTGACAGAGAACAGTGGGGAGGAGCAAGGATTAAAACAGAGCAAACTGATGTGTGTGTGTTGTAATGTCATAAAATTCATTAGTTTCTACTGAAACTTTTAAAAATTAGTCAGAGAAACTACTAAGTAAAAATACATACATGTAAATCCGTACTTAATTTGAAAATTGGAAAACAAGGTATTTCAAGTTTGAGTCATTTATATATAAACTCTGCACGTAAATCTATTTTTAAATCACAGGCTCATGAAAAAGTATCTGCAAGGTTAAAGCAATTAAAGAACTAGGGATAAAGGAAAAAAGAACAGGAGAGGGGGAGTATGGGTAGAGATGATCAAGAGACATTATATATATATATATGTGTGTGTGTGTGTGTGTGTGTGTGTGTGTGTGTAAAATTGTCAAAGAATAAAATATTATTAAAAGATGCAAGCTCAAAAAATATACATAAAAGACCAATCATTAATCCTTGCAGAAGAGGTGCAGTTCACAGAAGGGGACACGATAACTCAATAGAAGGGGAGAAAAAGAACAAATAATAATCCTTACAAGAAAGAAGTAGTTTCCAATTAAAACATAATACGATGTCCACTTTTCAATAAAAAATACTAATCAAGTAAAAACATAAAAAACCCAAGTCTAGAAATATTAAATGTAGGGAAATGGCATAGACGGAGCACAGATATTAGATTTAACAGGCAAAGATTCAAATGGACCGTTACAAATGTGCTCTAGGAACTAAAGGGAAATACATAAAATACAATAGGTGTGAATACAGAGAATTTAACCAGATTTTAGGAACTCCATAAAAATGAAATATAAGGCATTGTAGAGCTAAGAACTACAAAAATTGAAACGGAACTTTCATCAAAAGCATCAGTAGGTTTAAAATGGAAGAGGAAAACTCACTAAAATTTGAAATTGTGCAATGAAATACATAAAAATGAAAATAGCAGATGGGAGGAGAAGATAAACTGATAAAGGTTCACAGCATGTGAGAGCACTTCAAATGATTCAGTATGCAAATAACCATGATCAAGAAGGAGAGAAATTACATACTTTTTTTTACATTTTGATTTAGTTATTTTTGTTTTATGTGTATGGTTCTTGCCCACATGTACGTAGGTACACCTGTGCTATACAATGCCTATGGAGACCAGAAGAGGGCGCTGGATCCCCTCCCTTAGAACTAGAGTCACCAAAAGGTTGGTAGCCACCGTATGGGTGCTGGGAACTGAACCCTTTTCCTTTTCAAGAGCAGCTAGTGCCCTTAACTGCTTTAGCTATCATTCCAGTCACCAAAGCTTCTCAAATTTTACAAAAATAAAATACTAACTTACTGAAATACAAATTTTACCACACTCCAAATATGATAAACACAAAGAAAATCTCTCCTAGGAACCTCATCCTCAACTTCTGAAAATCACACATAGAATCTCAGAAGCAGCTAGAAAAAAGGGCATAGTGTATACATGGTAGCAATGATAGTCATATGACAAGTTTTTAAGTGCAAATAGCAGAGGCCAGAAGACATTATAATGGGAATTCCAAAGAATTTTCACACAAATGTCCACATGAAGATAAGTAAGTCCATCAGAAGTAAAGTCAATAGGGAGGCAGTCGGATTCAGCACTTGCGGCAGAACATGAAAACTGAGTGCAGATCCCCAGGACTCACATTTTTAAAACTAATGGGGTATGGCAGTTATGTGTGTGTAATCCCAGTGCTGGAGGATAAGAGACAGGTAGATCCCAAGGACTCATGGCCAGCAGTATATCTGGAATGGCAAACTCCATTTTCAATGAAAGACCCTGTATCAAATTTTAAGTTAGAGTGATAAAGGAAGACACCTGAGGTGACCCTCCAGCTTCTCTATAAGAGCAGACACAGTCTCTCCTTCCTCTCTCTATCTCTCGCCCCCCCCACACATGTACACACTGAAAGTTATAATAAAAATTACTTTTTGTTTTTACAAAACAATTTATTGCTCTTCACCTACAGAAAAGAAATGCTAAAAGAAAGTTTCAGAACTCAAGACAAATGACATCAAATGGCAACATGGATGCATAGAAAAGATAGGTGAGTACCAGAAAAGATAAAAATAATATACAAACACATAAAAAAAATTTGATTGTATACTGGTGTGTCTCTGAATTTGTTTTTTCATTTCACTTGCTAAATTAATGGAACAAGCATGAAATGTACACAGTGCACGATTCCATTTGTATGATATTCTAGAAGAAGCAGAAATAATCTTTGTGACAGAAGACCAAACAATTGGCTGCCTGGGGCTAGGGAGCATATGCAGAAATCAACTGCATGAGGTCATAAGGAAATATTTTGGGAAGAGAAAATTTTTCTGTCTTGATTGCAGGGGTGAGTACAAAGGTTCAGGTATTTAACAAGATTCATCTAATTATGCTTATCTTTTGCTATAAATTACATCTTATTAAATTTATATTAGAAAAAATATGAAGCACAAAGCTATAAAGTTGACAAAATATATAGGCGTTCCATTGGAGGAGGAATACTATAAACAGTTTAGAGAGAGATTAAAGCTAGATGATAGATATGCAATGTCTAAAGCTAACAAAGTATTAATATAGACTATACAAGGAATCTGTCATTAACATAAAACAACAGGAAACACAACAGAGTGAATAAAAGCTGCATATATGAAAAAGGTTCACTGTACTAATCCAACAAGACTTTCAAATTATCATTTTTTCATGCTGAAAATTAGGAAGTGATATAACAGCAAGTGTTAGAAGATAAAATAGAGAAATTAATCTATGAAGTTTTTCTGGCAAGCCCAGAAATGGTTTCAACAATCCTTTAAAACATGTAGGAAGTACTTAGTAAAATTATATGTGCATGTGACCTATAAAACTTCAAATAATAATAGGTCTCAATTCCAGGAGATAAGATGATGACATGTAATTTCTGCAGAAGATCTAATTCCAGGAAAGACTCAAAAGAAGAAAACTAAGTTCATGTAAAATAAAATTAACAAATCATCAAGAACAGTGTTGAATCAGAAATTTATTAAGCATAATTGAATATAATAAATTGAATATACTGTACCTATATGTACAATGTAATACTACACAGTTTTCAAAGATGTGTGTAACTGAAGGTCTCATCTCCAAACAAGAATAAAGAGAAACAATAGGAGATGAGGCATCAACTGAAAAGTGTGGCTAATGAAATATTAAAAGGAAAGTAGCCTATAAGAGGATTATGACTAATTTTGCATATAAAAATTTTAATGTATGTATATTCATGCTTAGCACTTTTAGCATGTTAGGGTCAATACCCTTATACATGGATTATGATTGATTTCTCCAACTGTGAATGCAAGGGTTGCATTCTAAGCATGTGCTTCAGATTAATGTCTCCTTGCATATCAAAATGGATTCAGCATCCCTTTGGAATATCAATGTCTCATTTAATCATCCATTTTTTCCGCTCTAAATAGAATGTATTTATTTTTCATGGTAAGTGTCAGAATGTCAAGATCCATCTTGATTCAAATAGAGACGTGTATCAAAAATCACTGTTCACTTCAGTTTAATATAATGAATAATTTCATTTCCTAATCATCACTTGTTGACCATGAAGTAAATATATGTGATGTTGTCTAAAAATACTATACAACATAATATAATAAATATACAACATAAAAGTAATATACAAGTAGACATTTAATTTCTACTTAAGTTTGAACCAACTATTATTTATTTACAAAGCAGGTGGATTCGTTTCTTTTCATATTCATCTTTTTCCAGAAAATTCTAGAAAAAAAGTTTTCTGGAAAAAAATAGTTTTTCTGGAAAAAAAAGTCTTGGAAAGACATGACAGAGGGAGTATATTCCACAGTAGTTTAAGAGCTTCACCTTAAATCCATTATCAGACTCAATATACAGCTTCCAGTGTTTCATTGGACATTAATACACCATGAGCAGTGGAAAAGGAACACCCAGTTTCTATCCATGTCAAACTAAATGTTATATTTCACATCTGCTAGTCCACTAGTAAGAATCAGTTAAAAAGTACAAGTACAATATGAGTGTGAAAATCAAGGTGACTGACAGAGCAGTTAGGGCCTGGCATCAACTTCAAGAATAATGTATCTAATTGGGTGGTTTCCTAAAGAAGAAGTAAACAAGAGAAAGTGACTAGAGGTAAAAAGAAGTAATAAATTGAGAGATCGTTTTAAGGGGCCTATTGTTGAGGGAGCACTCTGAAGAAAAATGAAGCAATGAACACTACCAAAAGATGAAGAATGGGAGAAGCAGTACTAGGGCAGAAGAACACAGATGGGAACTGGTGATTCCTAAGACCACAGTCATTATAAAACACCATGAATTCAATGTTGTGAGCACAAATGATACACAAAGAAATTTGAAAGAATAGTACATGTTTTGAGAAATAGTTCAGTATACAAAATCATTGATCTTTATGGAAAACAAAGTAAGGAAAAAGAAGTAAATGTGCAAAAGCACGTGGAATGCTGAAGACACGGTGGGTTTAGGAGAAGCTGTCTAGCTGAAATATTGGGATTTTGTAAAGATGAGGATCCATTATAAATGACAAATTAAAAACAACTGCAAACTGTGCGACAGATGAAGCAAAGTCAGAAATCATGAAGAAGGAAAGAGATGGAAGAATAACAAGTAAATATATAGAAAAGCAATCAAACGGGTGCTCACCTCCTCAACACATTTGAAGACTGGGAAGACACAGAGACAATTAGCATGGCCCCTGTGCAAGGATCATACAAATAAATGAAGCATTCCATATTTTTACTCAATAGCCGTGTGTGTGTGTGTGTGTGTGTGTGTGTGTGTCTGTAAGATAGAATACACAAGGTTACTATACAGAAAAAAACAGACTGCTTTTAGGTAACTTTACAAACATTTTACTTTAATTGTTCTCCCAATTCTTCTTCACCTTGACTGTGAATTTGCATTATCAGGCATACCATACACAGTCTCCAACAAGTATTTAAACGACAGCATAAAGAATATGCAGATCATCACTAAAAAAAAAAATCACACTGACTTTTCAGATTTATTTCCCTTAGAAATTATTCTATTAACACTACCAAGAAAAACAAAAACAAACATTACAATACATTTTTAACATTCATGAATGATAAAGCTGCTCAGTAAACCAAGACAACTAGGACCAAGCAATGTTGGACTCCACGTGCTTATGGGTTTCTTTAGTCAAAACAAACTTGGTGAAGACCTTTGAAACATAATTTATGAAAAAGTAAATACGGATTATAAGACATGACAAAGGTTCTCAATGATAACAAGATTCACCATGTGTCTATTTAAAACATCCTATACTTTCTTAGGAGATTTGATAATGCACTGTATTGATGAGAGTAACGTTAGGAAACGGGCATTTTCATTCACTGCTGGTAGAATTAGCATCTAAATAAAGGGAAATTTCAAAAGTCTATCAAAAATACAGATGCACATAACTTTAACCTCTAGATGTACTTTCACAGACTTAAAACAGTAGGCAGAAAGCTACATTTATAATGTTTAAAAATTAGCAAATTCAGTAATGTTAGTGTGCAAACATCATGATTGCTTTTAAATCAGTGAAAAAGTGAAATAGGTGTGACATGTAGTTCAGTGAAAAAGGCTTTGTTTAAGAACTAGAGATACTTTTAAATGGCAAATGATAAGAAAAAGAGCTGGAGAGATGGCTAAGCAGTTTACAGAGCACTTATTGCTCTTGTACAGGACCTGAGTTGAGATCCTAACACCTGCATCAGGCAGGTCACAAATGTTTATAACACCAGATTCAAAGGATTTGATACCTTTTTCTGTCTCCAGGGACATCTGCACTCATGTGCAAATATACAAACATGTATAAACAATCAAAAGTAAACATTTTTAACAAAGCAGAAACAACTCATGTGTCCATGAATAGATGAAAAGACTCAGTTAATTCAGCCATTTAAGGGAATGACATTCTCTATATGATGCAACATGGATGAATTTTGAAAGCAGTACGGAATGTGAAATAAGCTGCATGTTAAAGGGATCCAAATTACCGCACTTATATGAAATTACTGAGAAAAAGAAAATTAGAGACTAAGGTACATTAGAAATTATCATGCTATGGAGATATGGGAGAACAGTGATAATACTTAAGATGCACAATGTTTTTCTATGATATTAAAAGTATTTTAGAATAGAAAGTGGGAATGGTTGCCCAGCATTGTGAATAGTATTTTCACTGTACTACAAACTTAAAAATATATAAAATGAATATTTTATAATGTCTTCTTCTAGTTTTTATTGTTAATAATGCAATAACACAGACTGGGTAAATTTTAGAATATGGAGCTTTCTTTTGGCTCATGCCTCATCTTAGTCTAAGGTTAAAGGACTACATCAGGTGAAGGCCTTCTTAATAGTAGTGTCCTAAAGAGGCACAGAGGTGGTACATATATAAAGCCACCTGTTTTTAAAGAATCCATCATGATCACCTTGTCTAATCCTAGATAATTCTCAAAGGTGCCACTTCTACACAGAGTGGCCTTTATACCATCTTTATAACTGGCAGTGTGTAAATTCCAACTTGAGTTTGGAGGAAACAATATTAAAACCATAGCAGTTGCATGTACCGAACCACAAAGAAAAGAAAGTTAAAGATGTACAGCATTTTGCTTCAAACATTCCCATACTGCCTTATGCTGTTTGTTGCTACATTTCAAAATTAGCATAGAGGATAATAAAGTTTGGAAAATGAAATAATGAAACTGAATTCTAAATAACCAGAATTTAATCTAAAAAACCAAAGAAGTAGTAACTAAATAAGCATTAACATAAAAAAGCAAGAAAAAAAATGAACATGGATTTTTAGTAAATCTAAGATGCCTAAAATTTAAGTATAGAAAACTGTACTATATTTGAAAGTACATCAGTATGTACGGTGGTTTGAATAAGATGTCCCTATAAGCTCTAAGTATTTAGACATTTGTCCCCAGTTGGTGGCGCTGCTTTGGGAGGTCTTAGAAGGTGTGGCCATGCTGGAGGACGCATGTCATTGGGGGTGGACTTAGAGAGGGTTCCTAAGCCTTGCAGATCTGCCGTAGCTCTCTGCTTCCTGTGCCTGCTTGAAGATGTGAGCACTTAGCTTCTGTGTCTACTCTAGCCACATCTGCCACCATGCCTCCCCACCATGATGGACTCTTGCCCCTTTGGAATACTTACTATGCTCCGTGTTTTATTTGTTGTGAATTTTCAGAATGAATAGTTTTGTGTCATGGACAAATTTATCAATAATTCTTGACCGGGTGGAATGAATCAAAGTGTAACTTGGTCTGTCAATCCTTGGCGGAGGCAAAGCATGTGTGATTCACAAACATGTCTTGATGCCTTATTGGAATCCACAGCTTCTTCCAGCCCCTGGTTTTAAAGCACACTAGAGATGTGCTTTAAATTCAAACGTCGGTCATTGGTCATTGGCAGCTTTCCTCTTTCATCTTCTGGTAATACCCAGAAAGTCAGAAGAAATGATAATGTACTCAAATTTCTTACTACAGTTTATCACAAGACCCAAAAATTCGAAACAGCATTTAACCACACTCCAGAATCTTATTTCACAACAATTTTGCTTTTTCTGGGACAGATTTGCAGTTAAAAATCTGTACCAAAACAAACAACAAACAAACATTCATCTCCAGATCAAGGGCTGAAATCAAGGACAGTGTCACTGGATGTTCCTTTGAACATACTGACACATTACAATTTTGATGTTTTGAGACTCATTTCATTTTAGCTTCTTTGAACCTCAACAGTGCCCTTATTAAGGTCTTCTGGCTTCCTTCACAGAGACATTTCCAAGTGCTTTGGTGTAGTACAGCTGAATTGTGTGTGTGTGTGTGTGTGTGTGTGTGTGTGTGTGTGTGTGTGTGTGTACAGGCTCTCTCCTGAGGAGTCTTGTTTTCTCTAGTTCTCCCTCCTTGTGAGTTTGTTCCAGGCTGTTGGCTGGCTGATGTTTTGATGTCTTTCTCCTATTAACTAACTTTTGCCTTTCAACCAGTGAGCTTGGAGTCTTGTTTACTGCTTTCCTTGTTACAGCACTTGGCTTACTGCTTCAGTCTGTGTTGTCAAGAGAATCCTTGGCAACTTTCTCTGTCAGCTTTGTCCCCTCCTTCTCCACAGATTGCTTTCAGCAATTTGGCTTTCCAAAGATAGTCTGCCAGTAGCTCCAAGTAGGGATTTTATCTTTAGTCTCTAGACTGTGATCATTTTCTTGGTTATTAAGAGGCAGCAAAGCTGACAGAGGTAAGTGACTACCTACACTGTGTCACTGAAAGGCACAAAGAATAGGTTGTGTCCAGAATGACTGATATTTCATATGATGCATTCATTTGTGAGATTTCAAACTTTTCCTTTTTTTAGGGCTTCCCTGGTAAAATGCAAATATTCTCTTTTGCTTATCTTTATGTTTTCTACATATGGACAGTGGGGGACTTAAAGTGATTATATATTTTATATTTCTGTGCCCTCATGAACAAAAGAGCCATCTGTATAAGAATGGTGCTTAAATCTTATCTAAAGGTCTATAATGGTAAATGTAACGCCCAATTTTTCACTGATTCTCTGGCTCAGCAATGAGAGTTAAACTGACCTTCACATGCTGAGTGCATGTTTGGGGTACTGTGTTACTATACCTTAGTACACAGAATTTTCAAACCTATTCTTAAAAATGCTCTTATTCCTGACCTAAATGGGTCCTGAAGCAGTTCAAAGAAGAAAGCAATCAAAGAAAGCAATCACTTGGCCACTGAAGAGTCAATGTGGTGTAAAAAGTACTTTAATGGGTTTTAATTAACAGGTATTAATTGTATATAATAATGGGGTTCAGTTTGATTTTTAATACACTTATACGTTATGAACTAATGAAACAGTGTCTTATTTATTCATGATTCCTCCTCCCTCCTCAGCTTCTAAGAAACACTATTCTACATTCAGGTCATTGTAAAAACTGTTCATATTTACTTTTTAAATTTATGTGTATATACATCTATGTCTGTGTGTGTACATCAGTGCATTGTGACTGCCAGAAGAAGATGTAAAGAGATCCCTGAAGCTTGAATTACAGACACTTGTGAGTCTTCTGATGTCTTGCTAGGAACTGAACTCAGATCCTTTCCAAAAGCAGCAAGTGCTCTTACCTCCTGAGTCATTGCTTCAGCCTTTAGGTAATTTATTGATTTTTTTGTATATTTCATACAGAACATCTCACTCCTAATAATTTTTATATCCCCTTCCTCATTAGCAACCTCCCATATCCCTCCCACAACCGCTCCCCAAATTCATAAACTCTATCATTTGTATTAAGGCCTATTGTGTCAAATTAGTGTCTCCAGATATTCCTCAGCGCAAGTTCATCCACTGAGGTCTAGTCAGCCTATCCAGGGTCCCTCGCTTTAAGATTAGCTCTTCCTCACTCAACAGTAATCAGTTGCCAATATTTTGTGAGCAAAGATTGGGGTCTGCCACCCATTTCCCCAGTTCTACATTGTGTTTTTGTCTGCTTGAATCTGCAAGGGTTGCATGCATTACATGCCGACACCATTGCTGCAGGATCATATGAAAACGGTCATAGGAGCATGGAGGATTCTATTTCCATATGGTCACACACCTCCTGACTGGCTCTTACAGTCTTCCCGCCCCCTCTTCTACAATGGTCCCTGAGCCCTGGGTGAGTGAGTCCAGGGACCCACACTCTGCAGACTCCTAATCTCCATGCTTTGGCTATTTATGAGTTTTTGTGTTGCTGGCTCTCTGTCACATGAACTTCGTTAATGAGAGTTGAGAGAGTCAACAGTGCCCTCTTTACCCCTTTTCTCCATTGTATGAGCCTTAGGTATAGAGGCTGCATTACAGATGTGATGCTTAGGCTTGAAAATTCACAGTGTCTGTGTATGACCAGTTGTGTGTGGTACTCTGCAGTAGTTTCCATCTGGTTCAAAAGAAGCTTCTTTGATGAGTAGTAACTGAGATACCTGACTAAATTAAGGATACGTATTTTGCACTTAGTAAGAAGCACATTAGTCTGGGGATGTGACAGCCTTGGGAATTTCTCTAAGATCTATTAACTCTTCAGTCATTGTATTTGGCTGTGTTTACAGTATCATGCTTGAGTTTCCTCCCACTGAGTGGGCCTTAAGTCCAATTAGGTAGCTACTGATTGTCCCCAAGATAAAATGTCACTACTGCACCAGTGTGGTATGCTATGTTGGTCATTCATGTGGTTATTTGGTCTTGAAGCTGGTGTTGGGCCATCCATCAAATGATGTTCTCCTTTAGCATATTGCTTACTGCTCTCCAGAGCTTTGAGAGCTAGCCTTCAGGGAAAGTGGCTTCCAGGTCAGTTCCAGCTCCATTGTTCCAAAACTGGTCTCTAAATGATGGCCTGTTGTCAGCAATTAAAGTTTTACCTTCAAATTCTGGGAGGCAATCAAGGACTGTGGCAATAGCATGTGTATATTGGGGCGTATCTTGGACCACCCTGGCCAACGACTCAAAGGAAGGTTTCTCCTGTCTGGCACTGTTTCTTGTTATGTAACCTTCAGATATGCACATGGACTCATGCAGAGATATTGTATGTGGAATCTGTCATTAGGTTGTTAGACTAGTATGATTATCTCTGGTGTTTTACACTAGCTAGTCATTATTTCTCTCTCTCTCTCTCTCTCTCTCTCTCTCTCTCTTCCCCCCCACCTCCATCCCTCCCTCCCTCCCTCCTCCCTCCATGCTGTCCCATTTAAAGTGTCCCCATTTCCCATTTCCCCCTTGATAATACTGGGACCCTATGATCCACCTGTCTTAAACTCATTCTTTCCCTTTATCCCCACAGTTCCATGTCTAAGCCTTCCTGCCCCTCCCATTTAAATAATGCATTTTATGTATTTCTCCCTTAATAACACCTATCTCCATTTCCTTAACTTTTCATCTAAGACTGGCTAATTCTGACTTGGTACATTTTGCTCCTAATGACAGCATTTCATTCTCCTTTATAGCTAAGTCATATTCAATTGACTCTATGTGCTGCTTTTTCTTTACTGATCTATCTGTTGATGAATGCGTATGTTCTAAGACATACCTACTATGAGTGGTGTCACAGTAGACTTAGCATGCAGAAATATTTTGTTATGTTTATTTTACTGCTTTGTACATGTCAGAAATGGCATATGTGCTAGCTATTGGTACAGGCATTTTTTTTAAATATGTATGCAAAAGAACAGGAAATAAAAGCAAACTAGACAAATGGGATTATATGAACCTACAAAGACTACACACAGAAGACAATTAACAATATGCTTTTGAGTCAGCATGGAAGAGGCTACTTCCTAAATCAAATCTAAAGGATGAGGGGGAAAAACAAACAGTCCTAGATATTAAAAAAAAAAAAAGTAGAAAGAAAAGAACAGGATTCAGGATTATTCACACAGAGTTCCCATGGTGAGCTACTTAGCAACCTTTAAAAGTATTATTAATGAAATGAGACATCATATTGACCACCAGAACAATAAAAGAATAAAATCTCCCAATATAAAATATCTGGAAAAATATTTTAACCAATAAGAAACATGATACTGTATGTATGCATACAGTAACTATATCTTGGTTCCAGGTCCAGAGAAAAGACACCAGAGGTATGCAATAGTAAAAATTAGTAATATGCTTCCCTGCTTTATATTATTCATACAACAAATCTCATAGTGCTGCCTTTGTTTGAGAAACCTTCATTGAGGAATAAGTTCTGAAAGTAATTCTGTTTTCCTTCTTCCCACAGTTCTGGTTTCCTATATGTTTGTGTATTATGGGATTGTTAGTCTTTGAGGACAATAATATCAACAAACAGTAGAAATGAAGAAGCATGGTCAAATTTGAAGTATAGTACTGTGATTATGTCCCACTTCAAGCTTGATTAGAATCTTGACTTTTTCATCTAGGCATTCTCTGAGCATCACTGCATGTCATCAGTAATAGAGACATAACTGTACCTACTTCAGAGAGTCACTGAAAGAAATGCTCACAAAACCCCAAATCTGAAATATGGCAAGCCTCAAACACAAAGGATCTATTAACAATGCCATATGAAATAGCACCTTGCATTCTTACTTTACATATGAGATTGCGATTACGAGTCACTGAGGTGCCTAAATGGCACAATTTTACCAGGAAATATGAAAACTAGAATTCAAATATGGGTCTATGGCAATTTCACTAGCTCCAATTTTTTAAGAATTCTTTTCAAGAAAGCAAGAACTAATTTGAGTACTGTACCTAGTTTATGGTCTCAACACCAAATGAGAAGAAAACCTACAGAAGACAAAAACAAAATATTTACCACAGTTCAGTATGGTAACTCAAAAACCATCAAGTCTAGAATATAAAACCTATAAGAGATTATTTACACCATGAAGATACTTTGTGGACAATTGAGGAAAGTAAAGGTCTTTGTGAAATGTATAGATGTGTGCTTTATATGCAATTAAATTTTACAAACACTATTTGACTATTTTAAAGGTTAAAAAGTTAAATGTAAAGAAAACATGGCTATAAATAGATGCTCAACTGCCAGTCACGACTGAAAATTTATGAGGTGAAGCATTCTCACTTGCAGGCATGGGAAAGATAAGAGCCCTAGACATGGTTCACAAGTGAAGTACAAAATATTCCCATAATCTGTTGCTATAGGGATACTCCAAGAAACTCTCAAGATTTGGATCTTTTTTCACATGATGAATTTTTAAAAGCCAAACATGACAGATTTCTCTTGTTTTAATTATGATAAATTACATAATTTATCAAGAAGGAATTGTTCACAGCAATTTATCACTAACGAGGTGATTATCACTGTGAAAATTTATATCACTACATGAGCTAACATAACATATTAGCATTACATGAAAAACTTCAGAAATTATCTATTTCCAAATTCTGTTTCTAAGTAGATTATAGATATGAGGTATGATAAGCACCAGGAACATTTAAATGCACAGATATAGACCACTGTATATCATACAGACTAACTCAAACTAACATGAAAAGAAGCCCCAGCACCATCTAATAGCTACAGAAGATTCTAAAAACCATATAAAGTTCACATAAACATGATTATACAATCACACCAGGGGGCGCTCTTAACACTAAAATGATGGATGACATATTTTAAAACACTTGGTGGTCTCAGCTAGCCAAATGAAAGATTTTTCTAAGTATGTACTACTTACAGCAATTGCTTATCTCTTATGCTGGCAAAACACACAATTTCTTTTGCATCCAACTGTTTGTGTGGTTAACACTATGAAGTTAAGTCTATCAAATACAACATTTTCCCCTGCTAGGAAATATTTTATTTTGGAAACATTTTGTCTACTTAACTGGCATCTGTCTCTTATTCTTTCTGTAGTTAGGCTGATTCCCATTTATACAGAGAGTGCTTAAGAACACATACAAATTTGTTTAATGGTTTCCAGTGTGAATTTTAATTTTTATCCTATTCCCTACCAGACCCTTTAGCTTTTAGCTTCCCTCCTGGCAAACTCCCATTAAAAAAAAAAAAAAAAAAAAAAAAAAGAAGCAGAATTTGGGGTGTGTGTGTGTGTGTGTGTGTGTGTGTGTGTGTGTGTTATTTCTAAGAAAGCACTGTACTTCCTCTTGAACCTGATTTTACGTATTTGGAGAAGAGGTCAAAAGATGTTCCAGCTGACCTTGAACTCACTCTAGCCTTGACCTTGAAATCCTACCTAAGTCCCTTAAGCAGCTGGGGTTCAAGTCCAAACCAAGGCAGACAGAAGCATGATTTTAAAGTTATCTAAAACTGGAAATCATGGTACAATACCTAGCTAGGCGTTATGAGGCACCCTCCCTCCTCCACACTCTCTTATTACCTTAGAAGCAGAAGCACGGGCAGGCAGATGCTCTCCTCAAAAAGCTCAGGACTCGGCTTCCTAAAAACGTAATAGAAAAAGCAATACGATTTGTCAGAGAAGTAAAAAAACAACAACAACAAAAGTGACCTAAGCTATGTTTCCCAGAAAAAAATGACTGTACTACTCCATCAACAGTAAATATTTCATACAAAGGAGAGCTAATTAAAAGACAACTTAAGAAATAACTCAAAGTTTAAATGAAAAGAAGTGTGAAAAGAATGAGGTCATACCTGTCTTCCTACACTAAGAGGGAAAGGCTATAAGCTTTTCTCTATCTAGTTGATATCACCCTCTTTTGTCTGTCTGCAACCATCACAAATGACATCTACCTATAGCCAGAATTCTGGTCAAGATTCACCTACTGTAGAGAGCTGTAGCAAAAGGAAGACAGGCCACCACGATGAAAACTCTGCAGGACAGATATGTTGGATATGAATCACATGTCTGCCATTATCTACTTCATATTCTTCTGGGTTTTTGGAATAAAAAGTACTGAGAGACTCAAAGCACACACAGCCTTGTTGGAAGAGAAGCGATACAAAAAGGGAAGCAAACTGACATAGAGGAAAGCTACATGAGTTTCCGTGAGGACCTAAATACAAGTAGTAGTATTGGTAGTATTGGAGCTGACCTGATGAGATGACCCATCTTGGAACAGACCTTGAATTAGTTGCAAGTAAGAGAAACACAATTTAGTCGTCACTGGGACTGGAATGGCTAACAGAAAATCAACAAGTAACTTGTATTTGAGATGATGTCCCACTGCAGTTGACTGACAGGGACACATGCCAAGAAACAGCAAATGTGAAAAGGTTTAAGTGAATTATACTGTTGCAAATGCTTAAGGATTCTAGGATTAAGACAAGGGCTGAAGATTCCAAGGAAAACCTGTTTATGAACCAGGCACATTCTTAAGGTCTTACGATAGAGGAATGAGCACACACAGATCCCTGTCTTCCTGAATCTCACAGTCTTACAGGGAACAAGGAGGATAAACAGGAAGCAGCACAATAACAGGTATTGGAAGACGGTCAGTACCGTGAGCAGAGGGAGAGTAGAGCAGAGCGCTGTGAAGGCACCAGGGACTACATGAACACCAAGAGAACAGCAGAGGAGAGCACTTTCATAGTTCTTTTACCACAGAAGGAAAGTGAACGAGTTAGCCAGGCACCTGAGGAAAAGAAGGTTCAGTAACAGGAAATAGCCAGCTAAGGGCCCTAAAGTAGAAATACACCTCACTTGTTCAAAAGATAGCCAGCAAATCAGTGTTCTAGAATGGAATGAAAAGCCTTTGAGAAAGCGATAGTGTCTGAGAAGTAGTAAAAAGGAAGGGGGGGGGGGAGATTACGTCGGTTCTCTCAGGAAATGAAACAGAATTTCGATGAAGAAGATGTATTTTGGATATTAATGGGAGTCGATTTTCTGATGGGTAGATTTGGGGTGTAGGCGAACACAAAGTATCCGAGATGATACAAATGTTTTCTTAACTGAGCAACTAAAAGGACAGGGCTGAAATTTAGTATTACTGAACTATCTGGTGATTGGATAAAATTATTTGGGGCTGTGGATTTATGAAATATGAGATGTCTGCTAAGAGTGAGTTTAAACATATACAGAAAGTGAATGTGCACAGTGAAGAGCAAAGGCAGAGAGCCATCCCTAGAGAGTGTACATTTTCAGGTACTCCATTCTCTTCAACTTCTGTCATGTCCCTGTATGATCCCCCATCTCCTAGAGTTGGGCCAGTTCTGTGACTTGTTTATAATCCGTAAAATGAAAGAATTAAGTGACAAAATGTCTGTGAATTACATAATGTGATTACATACTTCATTAATAATATCTCAGCCTCAATCTTGCTTGGATTTTTGTCTTACTAACCAAACTTTAGAAACACGCACCCATGCTTGGGAACCTACATGACAAGGAACTAAGGGGAGGCTCTAGCTGTCAGTCTGCAAAGTCTCCAATCTCTCGCCAACAGAAAAATTCCTTTCTTCCCACAGCCCTGAGGAAATAAATTCTTCCAACTTCCAATTTGAACATACATGGAAATAATTCTGAGTAATTCAGATGACATCTCAGTCATAGATGGCAGCCTGACTTCAGTGGAGAGGAATCAGGTAAGCTATGACTAGACTTCTGCTCCATCAAAACTGAGATTATAAAATATGTGCTCTTTTAAAACACTGAATTTACTGTAATTTGTTATTTATCAACAGAAAATAACATAAACCCTAGGTGGCTGCAACATTCAGAGGCCAGGGAGAGATGAAGAACAAGAAAAATGACCAAGGATAAAAGGTACGTGAAGTAGGGGCAAGACAAAAGTGTTTCTTCAAGAAGTCATGTTGCTTGCTTCCTCCAAGAGATACACAGACGAAGAGCCAACAGCAAGTTGAGCCTGTGGACCTGCTACAAGCTGCTGGGTCATCAGGTCCAGCACCTAAAGCTGGCCTGGCAGTACGCTTGCTGTGTAGGAACTGGTAGAAACCAGAAAGTATTTGCGTTTTCTTTGCTGTAGATGTTCATGTACTATGAACCCTACTTTTTCCACTAAAAGATTTAGAGTTGGTTTTCACCACCATTCCATTTCCCTTCAAGCATTCTAAGCCACCTGTTCACTACTAAGAAAATGACACTCAGTCTTACTGGACTCCTTGGAAGAACCAATTAAGTGCCAAAGTTGTGTTACTTCACTGTTTATAAGGCTTTGATGGTTGATGTTCCAACACATAACACCAAAGTTGGTTCATTTTAATTGCTAAGAAGCTAACATGTCCTACTTTTAAACTTTTCATTGTTATAAGACATGCTCAGATTATCTTTTATTTTTCAAAAAAAATTCAACAGAACCAAATCTAATGAACATGTATTATATGCAAGGTCTTGAGCTAAGCAGGCCTTGCTCAGTGAAAGCAGTTCCACGTTGCTTTTTGTAACATCTGAACTCTGTATGTAAAAGTACTATCACAAAGACTATGTTGCAATCTAATGAGATCAGTATTGTTTTTATCTAGATTTATCTATGATGTATATCCCATTTTCTTAAGTGTTTGAAAGCAATTTATTCTCTATTTATTCATTCAATGAAGATTAATTGAGCACTTCCTTAGTCACAAACAGGGGCAAGTTAGTTAAAAATACACAAGTATTTAACGACAATATTTTAAATAAAGAGTACATATTCCCAAATGTAACTTTTTTGTCATCAATGTACTATATGTAAATACGCATCTATAGAAATACAAGGATTATATATACTTTCATATGTATGTTTTTACTAAATGTTTTGCATATGGTAATATATGTCTCTCCCTTACATCATGAGCTGTGCCCTAGGTCTTGCTTTATTATTTAAGGCTAAACCAGTGAATATTTTTTTCCCATTTCTCCTTATACATTCTTTATTAGACCCATGAGTATCCCTGACACCGTGAGGCAAAAAAAATAGTGTAAAACTAGAGCAAGGCACAGGAATTTTCAAATTCCTTTATTACTGACATCTTTCCTATTTTCCTTCATATGTCTCTGCCCATTTGAATGTGAGCTCTTCTGGCACATAGTAGTAAGCATTCATTAAAGTTTAGGTGACTGATGAGCAATTCAGGGGAAATGATTTGAGATGGCTTGCATGAAAAATGGGAATATGGTAAGATTAGCAAATGGAAATGGACTACAGCTAACTAAGGGTGGACTGTAACATTTAGCCCAAAGTTTTACTCTTTATTAAACAAGTTAGAGACCTTGAACCTTTGTACAATAGACTCATATAACTACATTTTAAAATTCAATGTTCTTATACTTTGTGACGGTTATTACAGAAACATATACTATGTAATTATATTTTCAACAAAATGAAAAATCTTTTTTTTAATCAAAGAAGAAACTTTCATCCTGAATGACAAGACTTAAAAATTTATCAAAATTATCCATATATTTCCTTAACAGTTAAAGAGAAGCTAGATAAATGATTTCAAATTACTAAAATTAAGGTTTGGGTTAAATAAAATGTAAAGCTCCTTCCATGACGTGTACTGTCAGTAGCTATCACTCTTTGTGTTGGTTTGTGTTTCTAGACCAAAGAAAAACAAGCAGGTGCTATGTAAACAAGTATTTGATCTACTTACAAAATGTACAAAGTATTCACGTAGTATTGATCTCATATGAAAAAATCCCTGATTATACCTAATATAAATATCTATCTTCTATTTACCAAAAGGATACAATTTTAATGTCAAATATCACATGAAGTTATGTAAGCTAATCTTAGTTTGTAAGGCACTAAAAATTTGAGAGCTGGTTACAAACTTTGCAGAGTAGTTATCTTCCAGAGTATGGTATCAGTATACACTCACTGTTAATATATGCTACTCTACACAGGCCAAAGGCATTGCCTACCAACATTGTGCCAAGCTTCCTATCTCAATGCTCCTAATAAGTACAGTCCTTTTCTGGCTAAGCTTCTTACCCTGCATTCTTGCTCCCAAAGCTCCTGGGCTTGGTGGTAAACAATTCAAAAGCAAGTTATCAATTAATTATGACACTCAAAGAGTACCGGTCCAATTGGGAAACTGACCTTGGTCAACATATTTTGTTTTCTCTTTGGGTTGGGACCAAGGAATGTCAAGAAAAAAAGAGAATGGCAGAACTCTGGGTGACAGAGGCCTACAAGAAGAAGTAAAACAGGTTTTTACAGGCAAACATACCCAGAGAAGGACCTTTAGGCCCCTCACAGGATCTAAGCAGATAGTTACATGACTCTCAAGAGGAGTGACTTTGTACTTACATATGAATCTATCTGGATTCTAACAAGCAAACGTCTTTGTGTTTTGAAATAATTTTAGCAAGTTTCAGTTTATACAAACCAGAAAAGACCAACTGGAGCAACTCTGCATCCATGGTAAGCCATATTAGCTTTACTATATTCTTAGACATGTGCAGATCTGTTTTTCTTACCATAGGTAATACTAATTTCCAATCAGACATGAATAATCTCAATTAATTGTGATGGTATTTTTAAAACTAACTGAATTAACCCAGAGTAAAAACTACAAACTGTAACAATTATGCTTTTCCTTCACTCATTTTCCCTAATGTTAACATTTATATAAAGTACAGAAAATTAATAGCAATACAATATTATTAAATAAAACAGACCTTATTTGGCATGTATCAATTTGCTTTTCTATGAATGGTCCTTTCCATGATCCCACATTACATAGAGCTGCTACTTCTTAGCATCCTCTAATTCATAATGGTGACTGAGTCTTCACTTTCCTTTTATGGTCTAGACACATTTTGGTTTGGTGTTTTGAGACAGGGTTTTATTATGTAATTCAGGCTGTACACTGTAAGTTCCACAAGTTAGTGACTATTCATTGTCCTCATGTCTGCATACTGTTTGACACACAGGGGTGCCCAGGACATATTTTCAAACAATTCAATAAATGAAAAATAATTTCAGGAGCAAAACTTAGCAATAAACATTAAGAGATGCTTATTCCAAGGTTTTTATAATGTAAGAACCCTGGGAAGAAATTGCATGTCCATAAAATATAACTATTAAAATATATCTGTATATTTAGAATATTATAATGCCATTTAAAAGGCCTATTTAGAAACTCATATTCTATAGTAAAATGAAATAAGCTACAGAAATATTTTAGGAAAATATAAACATTAAAAACTGCATATCAGGTTAAATTATACATATTTTCTTCATTTTATCAAAGTTATAGCCAACAAAGTTTCTGGAACAAACATTTCCTTCATGAGAAAAACTATTTTGTTATTTTATAAATCTCATAAATTTAACTTACCAACTATACATCTATGATTGATTTCTAAGGAAATTGAGAAAACATTATTAAATAAAACTACTTTTTTATCAATTTGGTTATAAGGAACAAGAAAGTGATTTATGTATAAGGGTTTTTAATGCTTATTCCTAATTTGAAGTAAAGAAAAGAGGACAATATATATATATGCTAATCACTACAAAAGAACACATAAGAAGTACACTAATAACATGCTTTTGAAAAATATTAAGTAAATGCAAACTACTCATATGCATTTGGGTACTCTGTTTTATGGGCTATTGTTTAGATGACATTATGCCATATTTTTTAAATTATATGAAAAAAACTATACCTCACATACATACTAATACATTTAGTATATTAATTCAAGCAGTGTGTGGATTTTAGGTAATTTTCATTCTGATATGTTTAGGTAGTTAAATACACAGAACCAGAGAAATAAAAAATTATCAGCTGTTTATAAGGGACTTCTTTCAGTTTACGGTAAAAAGTAATTTATTCATAATATTTATAGTTCCAAAAATAATTACAATTAAGCCTGGCTGGCTTTCTTTTATAATCAGAAAAACAAAATGTTATATCAAAAAACAGTGAAGCTAAGAACAGAATGTGTAAGATCCGAATTATCTGCTTTCTCCAAATCCCTATAAACCAGTGCATATTTAGATACAGTAAGAGGCTCTGACTACAAACCTAGGGGTTCCTTTCAGAGTCCTTGCTAACACCACAGGCTCAGCCATGCTTGACTTCACACAGTTTTGTTCACTTCTCAGAGCCTGGGACATTAATTTTTGCTCATGAGGATTGCTTTACATTAACCACAGTATTTCTCATAGCATTCTTGAGTTCGCCTTCTTAACTAGCAAGTCTGATTCTTATTCCTTTTGTCTTTCTCCACTGTCCCTCACTCATTGCTAATGATAGCTTTTGCAAATAAAAATGTGTTATTTGAACAGAAAATACAGTCCTTAGAAATGACATAGTTTATTATGTTACCACCCCTTTCAGAAGACAAAGTGAGTAGATGAGAACAAAAAGTTTTCTTAAGATTTTTAATTTTTTTAATTTATTTTTTTATTCTATGTATTCTATCTTTGAAAATACTGTCTGCATTCATGTAAGTGTACCCATGTAGTGCAATGGCCAAGGATGTCAGAAGAGGATGTCAAAGCCCCTGGAACTGGAGTTACAGATGGTTGTTAGCTGCTATGTGTATGCCAGGATTCAAACCTGGGTTCTCTGCTGGAGCAGCCAGTGCTCTTAACTACTGGACCATTTCTTCAGCCCCAGGAAAACATTTTTGGGGTGTAATTAATATATGTTGAGGCCAATATCAGATTTTTTTACTCATTCAAAGTCATGAAAAACTGAAAAGTTTTGGTTCATTTTGGAGGCAAGCTTCCATAAGGCAATATTTGTACTACAAGAAAGTCACAGCTTTAGTAAGTTCAGAATTTCAGTTAGGTAAAATAGTGAATGGAAACAGAAATACTTAAAAAGGTCGAAACAGACTACAAGTGAAATGCATTATAAAGGTAGAATCTGAGTGTAAATGTTAACTTTACAGCAATCACAGGGAGAAAAATGAAAACAGTCAATAATATCCCAGTTTTTACATGGTTATGACAAGCACAACAGAGAATAATGATCACATTATTACAAGTCCGAAGTTCAGTAGTTAAGGGCACAGAACCAGAGCCTGATGACAAGAGTCAGAATCTCATCTACAACATCGAGTTATGTAACTCTGGGCAGTTTTTCTTAGTATTTCTATAACTACAAATTCTCTACTATAATTGAAAATAACTATACTTAGCATGTGTGGCTTTTATGAGGCTAAAGTTATGCCACATAATAAGTTAGTTAATAATAAGTACTAGTTGATTTGGATTGTGATGGAGAAAAATAGCTAGTTGATGTAATTCAATTTTACTTGTTTTAGCAATATCATTAAAATGCTACATTTCTATTTAAAATCAGTATGAGTTACAGTCATGAACCCTAGGCTCTACATGAAGGGCCTACATTTTCTCTCCTATATCTCAGGGTGTTTTAAGGAAATATATGGGATAAGCTTTACATCTCCTAGCTGCTTTCAAAGTCCTATGATCTAGAGAGCTGGGAGGGGGGAAAAGTGTTTCAGTGCTTACCAAATATTTTCACAGTAGAAACTCAAATAGTGGAGCATCTCAATAGGTAGGTTAATTTAGGTAACAGCTAAATTAAACAAAGAATGAGTAGAATTTCCCGGTGGGAGAGCTACAGAAGTAAAAACTAATCAAAACAAAGAGTTTTCAGAATACCTGCAACACCAAGGTTTCAATAAATGGAGGAAAACCCTTGAGAAACCAACCCTGTGTTTGAAAGAACATAAGCAACAAGAGAAACTTTCAAGCCCTCCCCCATAATCTACTGAAACAATTCCTATTTCCATTTCACACCTGTACTAGTCACTTTAAAACTGTGTTAGCTGGAGTGATGGCACATATCTTTAATCCAGCACTCAGAAAGCAGAGGCAGATTATCTCTGTAAGAACAAGGCCAGCCTGGTCTACACAGTGAGTTCCAGGCCAGCTGAGGATACAGAGAGACCCTGTTTCAAAAATAACAAAAATAAACTGTCCTTATGAGAGAGTCTGACACATGCCACAGACTATAGACTAAAACATAGAATATACCTAACATATATTAAGTTACATAAAAACGTACTGTATTTTTATACACCACAAGATCAAGAACATGAAGTAAAAGAGGAAACAGAGAAGACAGTAAGCCAGACTGAGAACTTCACAGAAATGCGCTCTACTCTGTACCTGCAGATTGCTGCCGAGGGGAAATGGAGGGCCAGTATATCTTTATCTACTCTACATACAAAGAATAATGGAAATATTTCTGTAACATTCTTATTTTGAAAACACTGGAAAATCATTTAAATCAAATAGACACATCCCTGAAACATGTACTCTGTAGGCTGAGAGCTTAACAGTAGAATTCTGTTTGCAAATGCCAGAGCAAAATAATTGTTGACATGGGATTTCTGTTGTTTAAGATGCTAAGGCATTTTTTTCCTTACTAAAATCTGAATCACTATCCAACTCTTAATTTTATGGGGAAATCAGACATCAGGGAAGCTAAATGCCTGCACTTATATAACAACTAAGCAGATTTCACTGGTTTGTCCAGTTCCCCCAGGTTCCCCCATACACAGAGGAGGAAGTATGGCGACAGTGACTTTCTGCTACACCTGCAGCGACACATGGAAAGATGAGGGAGAAGGAATGAATGTGTTTCTAGAGAGTACCTTGAAAACTGTTCTGATGACAGTAGACATTGCACACTAGGAGGCCTAGGGAAATGGGGAGTAGGTAGGTGACCCAGAACACATTAAAAATAATTGGACATTCACCACAAAACAAGAATTAAAGCCTAATCAACTTAGTAAATTGCTTTTGTTCATTCGTTTTAACTTTCAGGGTTAACTAATGACTTTTATTGCCTTCATTACTTGCCTAAAAGCGGCAAATACTATAATTGATGACAATTAGAAGATCACACATGCACAGGTAAAGTTCTCAAAAGCATGTATTCCTCTTAATTCAGACAACAACAAACGACAATCCTAGAACACAGTTATCACATTTTTCTAACAAACCTTACTGAGTTTTTATAGTACTGATAAAATTATCGTAATTTCATCTAAAGAACTGAATCTGCTTCTCTATTAAATGTCTTTCTCTGACACCCTAAAAACCTTCTATGCCTCTCAGAAGCAGCAAAGTACAAACCACGATCATTGTTAACTAGTCCCAGGACCAGAGAGATGGCTCAGCAGGTAGGTAAAGGTGCTTGCTGCTAAATCGGATGATATGAATTCAAGCCCCAGGAACCACATGGTAGAAGAGAAATGGCTCCTGTAAGTTGTCTTCTGACCTCTACCCATGTACATGGCACACACAGGCAAATACAAAAACACTAAATAAATAAACATAACAAATTTTAAACAAACTAGCTCAAACAGAAGAACAAACAGATGTTTGGTTGCAAACTGATATAAATGCTAATTTCTCTTTTTTTTAACATTGTATTCCTTTTTATTTACTGTGTGTTTTTCCTGTGTGCATGTGAGTGTACTACTGATTCTGGTGCCTCTGTAAGCCAGAAGAGGGCATCAGATGCACGAACTGCACATAAGGATGAATGTTAGCCACATGTGTGAGTGCCAGAAAACTAACCAACTAACCAGGGTCCTCTGGAAGACCAGTAAGCACTCTTAACTCCTGAGCCATATATCCAGTTTCAAATACTGATCTCTCTAAGTCTCAAATCTTATTATCCCCTTTAAAACATCCCTTCCTTACTTATTGGGAGAGTATGAATCACATAAAGCATACAGTTAGTTACTTTTATAAACTATATAGTTCAACCACTACCCCCAAATCCTGAACATTCCAATGACTGCCACGTGCATGTGTGGTTTGAGTGTCTACATGTGTAATTATGTGTTAAGATTTATCTGGCTCATGAGGTTGTAAGGATTCAAAAACAGAGCCCTGGCCTACAAAAATTTATGTAAAAATATCTTACTCCTAAGAAATTATAGAAAAGAAAAAGCTAGAAATCAAGATATTTATTCATAATAACCAATCATTTAAAACAAAAGTGATGACAATTATAGGATGTTTCAAATTATGAAGTTTGTGATCCTAGTTTCATTTCCATTGCTGTGATGAAATATTCTGACAAAAATTAGGGGGAAAAGGGTTTATTTTTGCTCACAATTCCAGACTACAACATATCAAGGAAGACAAGAAAACAAGAACTTAAAACAGCTAGTTACATCACATCCACAGTCAATAACAAGGGAAATGAATGTATGCATGCTTACTAATCAACTCGGGTTCTCCACTCTCAAAAAGTCTAGGACCAAAATCCAATGAATGGAGTTAAAATCTTGGTGGGCTGTCTCATCCACAGTGGGGTAGGTTGTCCCACATCAATTAACACAATCAAGACAATTCCCTATAGACATGCCCACAGGCCAACCTGATCTAGAGAGCACGTCATTGAAACTCTCTTCCCAAGTGATTCTACACTGTTGTCAAGGTGACAATTAAAACTAACCACTACATACACCTTATGACAGTCTTGTGAGATCAATGTTGCTACTGCTCAAAAAAGACATGGGGTGTTGTTTATTAATCCAGAGCCAGATCTTCAAACTTAGAACTGTTGGCTTAGGATCCAAAACATATTCTTTCTTGGATGATATGCTATACTTAACATATGTGACTCAGTGTGATAAAGTTAACATGGTTAGTTGAATAATCCTTATCCCTGGGCTCCATTACTGGTGTGAAATGGGTAGAAACTTGTGTTTCCCCATGCATGTACTTGACTCTTGCCACTATGCCTTTCTACCTTAGTTTGCGGACCTGTGCCCTACCAACCTTCTTCCTTTCCCTTTCATTTTGCTAATTTTGATTCTCCTGTTACTACTCATTTCTGTGTGTGTACACATGTATACAGGTGTGTGTATCCACATATTTGAAGATCAGAAGTTAGTATTTGATATCTTTCTCTATAGCTCCCCACCTTAGTTTTTAAGACAGGGTACTTCACTGAACTTGGAGCTCGATGATTAGTTACACTGAATGCCAACAAGTCCTAGAGATCTTCCTTGGCCTCCTTCTCCTCTGCACTGGGATTAAAGCTACATACCTGGCTTTTAGATGAGTATTGGGACTCTGAACTGGGTTCTCGGGGTTATGCAGCAAGCACTTTACTAATTAAGCTGAACTCATATTTATTTGACTCTAAAAGAGAACACAGGTATTAGCAGCCAGGGATCTGTATTCAAACTATAAATCTGACATTTATGAGTACTGATCCTAAAGAAAACGTTTCACGTCTTTGAACTCTAGTAACTTCATCTGAAAATGATAATGGGGAAGTACAACTGAATGATTCTTAAACATGTTAAACTAAGGCTTTTGTTTGGTAGCTATTATTGTTACTATTATTCATACATTTAATGATATATTTAGCCCCAGATTCTTTTATCTTATTTGTAGAAATACGTTACTTTGATTTTTATTTCTATAACCAGAAGGAAATTTTTAAAGTTGTATCTTTAGTGCCCTTTTATAAGATAGGTTAAGGAACTGAAGCCAGAATGCAAGATGTCAGAGTCTGGGTTTATGTCTTCAACACTTCCTAGCAGTAGAACCTTTGAAAATTTACCCGCCCATGTTGTAACTAACTTCTTTCATCTGTTAAAAGTAAGATGAATTTCCACATTCAAATCTTCACTGTGCCTAAGTTTTTCAGGTGCAAAGTTTATTAAATAAGACTAAAAATAAAAAGGTGAAATCTATGGTTCTTCATTTTAAATTCCATTTCTGTAACCAGAGAAAACCGTAAGGCCCAGAATGCTGCTTCTCTTGTGGTTTTCCTTCCTTTCTTATTTACTTTTTAAGTTCGTGCTCCAAAATCAGTGTTCCCAGCTTGCATTCATGTCATATTGAAAGACAAGTTCATGTGTTGATATATACATTTTATACAATGCTTGATTATTTTGAAAGAACACAGTATTGATCCGTGTAGTCTGCCTGCCTGCGTGTGTGTGTGTGTGTGTGTGTGTGTGTGTGTGTGTCTGTGTCTGTGTGTGTGTGTAAATTTGAAACAGGGTGTCACACAGCCTACTCAGGTCTTGATCTCACTATGTGGCAGCAGAAAACCTTGATCTCCCCAGCCTGCTTCCACAGTACAAGTACTGGTTTTACAGGTATGGGCCTCTAGACTCAGCTTTTTGTGCAGTGCTTGGGACAGAACTGAGGGCTTCAGGCACAAGAAAGCACTCTAAAGTAGTGGGATAGGGTTAGGGTTAGGGTTTAGTGGGATAGGATATATCCCTATCCCACTACTTTAAAAAAAACAAACAAACAAAAAAAAGTAAATGGCCTAATATCTGTAGGCCAAACACATTTTCTGAAAAATTCCTCAAAATACAATTTTCATGAATTTTGCACACTGGCATATACAACTTTGAGTAGTTTTTCTTTTGTTGTGTTGTATTATTCAAATATATAACCATAATGCTATTTAATCAGTGTTTACATGTCCTTACATATTTTAGGTTACCATGTAGGTCTCCTAAATATTCTCTGAAAATTACATATACATTTGTGCCTTCGAGTGTCACATATTAAAAAGTTCTTCCTACCACTTATAGGCACAGGAAAAGACTCTGAACAGGACCTCCACAGTTTAGGCATTAAGACCAGCAAGTGACAAGTGGGATTTTTATGAAACTAAAAAGATTTTCTGTAAAGCAAAGGATACCATCACTTAATGTCTTTTTGGAGCTTTCATAGAAAAATTGATTATTAAGCAAGAAAAAAATTTAAATTTAGCAGCTAATGAAATATAATGGATTTTAATGTTTCCTTCAAAAAGAAAAAGTATTGTCTGTTCATTTCATCCAGAATCTTCTGAAGCATAATTTAACTTTTCACTTTTTTACATCTCCTTGTTTCTCCAATTGCTCTCAGAAACAGTTTAAAAATTTTACATTCTTGTATTATAGCACAACCAGAAGCCCTGAACAACTTAAACTCATTTTTAATGGACAGATGATAAATTTTGCCACCTCCAGTCCACACCATAAACATCGTCTTTTAGATTTTCTAATCTTGTCCCAATCTTGATGAAGATCCTGTTGCAGTGCTGGTGACTCTGGGGAAAGTCTAAACTGCTTACGAGAGGTTTCCAGGCTTGGGAAGTAGTATGCCACTTTGGTTATCAATCTACCATCTTAAGACTTCTCAAGTTAATCTTCCTTCCACAAGAAGAAATTCCTTTCCACTCTCCATGCTCCAAGCTTAGGCTTATTCTCCCAACCACTCCAGTGAACAGGTAACATTTTTTCTCTGAGTTTTCTTAGATATCAGCTAAGTAATTCAGTGAGATTTAGGTGCTGCTGTTTGTTGCTTCTTTTATGGAACAATTCTTAGTTCAAACACATTATAAACTGAATGAAGGCATGAACATCCCTACGAAATTTTACTCTAGTATTCACTGCATTTTTTTTCACTACTAGAAATACACTATATATCCAAGGACATAAAATGAGCTCCATGTGATATTAAGAGAAAAAGTGTTATTATACGTAATAGTACTGTGTTTATACTCAATGATAATCAAGAAACATGAACATCAAATATCTACAGATTATGAAAGTCTAGAAATAACATTTTAATTAACTGCAGATTCAATTCTTCCTGCCTCAGCCTCCTGATTTCTGGTACTATAAGTGTGTGACACCATACCCAGAGAGCTACTTTATAAGCAAAATTACAAGGTAAAATATACTGCTCATACAATCTTGTAGTAAATCTGTCTGTAAAAGAAGGAAAATATTCTCTATAATCAGCGTCTCAAGCACAGGTATTTGATCTATTGTCTAAAATATGCTTTTGATTTTCTAAAACATACATCAAAAAACAGAAAAGTATTAACTGGGTTAAGATGAGAAAATTACATTGTAAGTCCAAATGTCAAAATGTTCTCTGTGATTTCTCATTACATTTAAAATCTTTGTGAAACTGACAAGCATGAGCTTTGTTGGAAAGCTAATGCTATTTGATAGCTTCCAGAAAACAGATCCAGATATATAGATATATAGATATATATATATATATATACCTAATCCTTACATAACTAAATCAATAAGTCTGACAAAAAGCCTTATGAGGTCTGCAGCTTTCTGATTTTACAGCATTAAATTTATGAAGTAGAATCATCAGCTAAAGGACCAAACAACTCTTAAAAGACAATTACATGTGATAATCACAACAGTCCAGATGAATGTGTGGCATTAGCAAACTCAGTTTCCTGCTATCCTACTGGACTACTTCCTCAAACCCTAATTTCTATCACATGAGAAATCAGGGTTCCTTTTAGTTTATCAAACCCACAATTAACTTACTGAGAGACATCTGGGTACTTGACTCAATAAGCCTTAACATATCTATGAGGGAATGAAATATGTGGGCAGGCTATGGGAGGGGTCTAAATATGATTAAAGATCTACTGTATGACACACAAAACTTCAGTATATACAAATGTATTCAAAATATGCATTGAAAAAAATTAAAATTAAATTACAGGTAGTCTTTGTACCTATTTTTGAGTGACTCTTGACTTCCTGTTGGAAGACAGGCAGACTTACTTATTCTAGATAATAATCATCTAAGTTCATGAGGTGTTTTTTTCTTTTCTTTTTTCTGAATTGTAATCCATCAGACTATGTTTCATAATATTTATCATTTTATGCTTTTGAGTTTTTTTTGTTATTCTACCCTGGGTGATGTTAACAATACGGAAACACAAAGATTATAAATTAAAAGATATTTTTAGAGTTGACTGCAAATATTATTATTCTAATCTTTTATGTTCCTTGTAATGATAACATTCCAGCACAATTCAAGAAGTACATTAATAACTGAAGAATGAAGCCTTCTTTTAGACTGACAATAGTTCCTTGAGATCCTGTGATTTTTCTTTTTTTATTAATTTATTCCTTTACTGTGTGTATGAGTGTATTTCCTGAATGTGTGTAACTGCACACCTGTAACGCAGTGCTCACAGAGAACAGAAGAGGGCGTTGGATCCCCTGGAACTGGAGTTACAGACAGTTATCAGCTGCCATGTGGGTTCTGGGATTCGAACCAGGGTCCTCTGCAAGAACGGCGAGTGCTCATAACCACTGAGCCATCTCTCCAACACCAGATCTTGTGATTTTCACTAGATAGAAATAATTATTGACGTGAGTTGTGATGTGGTGTGTGTATGCAAATTTATTCCCTGTGTTAGAGTGTGTGTGTGTGTGTGTGTGTGTATAAATTTATTCCATCAATAATGGATGTGATGGATTGAATGCTAGGTAGAATTTCTTTCACTTAAAGGTTTTAGTATGTTAAATGTAGTTATTCCAACCTAACAAAAGTATCTCTTTATTTTTTATTGAATTTTGTACAATATAGTTTGATGGTATTTAAATCCCCCATCCACACCTCCCCCTTCTGCCCCTTGCCCAGTTTAATGAACCCTGTAATATATATAAAATGTCCTGTAGAATCTGATTTGTGTCTCCAAATATCATTTAGTGAGGGTCCATCCACTGAGTTCACCAAAAGTCCCATTCCTGTGAGACACTCTTCCCCTCCCAGCAATTATCAAAAGTTCTTTGGGTTGGGTTGAGGTTTCTTCTCCACTTCCCCATGTCTGTATGCTGGGATTTTGTATGATTTGAGCTTGCATAGGACTTGTGCATGCTGTCACCATTGCTGAGAGTTCTTATAAGTAACTGACCATGTTTATTGCTGCTCTCTTCACAATAGCTAAGAAATGGAAACAACCTAAATGTCCTTCAACTGATGAATATCCAGTTCTACTCAGTGGTAAAGAAAAACAAAATCATGAAATTTGTAGGTAAATGAATAGAACTAGTGAAGTATCTCTTTGGTATCTAAAATTGTCTTACTAAATTCTGTATTATAAAACATGTCACATAAGAAAATTGAGATCTTAGCTCAAATCTTCCTGAAAGAAAATAAGTGAATCCTTAGCTTGCTGGGCTTTTTATTCAATATTGTATTCCTGCCTTATCTCAAAAACAAAAGAGACTGCAGGGTGATAAAGATTGATGTCTTTTCTCAGCTCCACCCTTAAGTTGTCTAAATGACACTACGAACTGTGTCAATAGACATTTAAATCAGATAAATTACCCTGAAACACAAGCTAAATTAATGCATCAACTGAACCTGGCCTATAATTCAACTTTTAGTTTGGGTGAGTTTTTACATTAATATCTCAAGAAAAGTTGTGACAAAGACAGACAGCCTATAGCTGCTACTTCCTCTATTTTACAGTACAGCTTAAGCAGGACTTTTCTGAGAGACTTTTTTTTTTCCCCAAGTGCACTACATAGTTTATAAAGGTCCAAAGAATATTAGGTGGAGCAAAAAGGAAGCCACAGCTTTGAATGACATTTTAAATCGTGTCTTTGCAATAATGTAGGAATCAAGCAGCAAACTCATTTTCTTCAACAGTTACCAAACTCGAGATTAGCTCCTTTCTATACAACATCAGCACTACTGTACACTGTAATATTCTCTTCCTTCCTGTAAAGAATGCTAAAATGTGAAAGAACCTTAACTTAATGTATATGCTTCATTTTGGTAACTTAATTAAGAATGCGATTTTATGTAAAATAAAGTAAGATCATTTTCTTCTTATTGTTCATCGCAAATAAGAAATATCTCTATCTTGAAATCCTGACACACAAAAAAATCAAAGCCAATTTCAAAGCCAAGACTGAATTTTATGAAAGGGAACTACAAACCCTGAGTAAAATTAAACTGGTCTGCTAAATGAATTAAAATGTTTAATTCTGAGGCTGGAGAGATGACCCAGTGGTTAAAAGCACTGGCTACTCTTGTAGAGGACCTTAGTTCTATTCCCAGCATCCACATAGTGGTTAACTTTCATGGGACCCAACGCCCTCTTCTGATCTCCAAAGGCATTTCACATCATTAGTAAGAGAGTACTACATATATAACACAAAAACAAAATGCAGACAATACATTCATACACATATAATAAAATAATTTTTTAATTTAATTCGAGGAAGATGTGTTTAATTATGTAAAGGATGCTATCAGTTGACTTCAATGACTTTGACAATTACTATCATTTATGGACCTCATGTTATCTGTAGAAACTACATTTTACATTTGGTCTTTTGGTATAGGTACTGGTTATCAGCCTTAATTTACCCAAATAAAAGCATTTTCTATTTGCCAGTTTTCAGGAACAGCTTTTTGCATTTATTTTTACAGCAATATTTTCTATCAAATTAGTTAATAAATGTAACAATTAGTCATTTGAATTTTAATTTTAAATCCTTGACAGGGCCTCACCTCAAAATTTAAATCTGTTTCAGAATGAATTTTCAAGCAATGTTTCCTTTTCCTGTATCATCCTGAAAAAGGAATTTTGATAACCAGTGTTGAGCATCCCTGTCCTGGCTCTATAAGTCTCTAAGATATAGAATAACAATTTCATCACTACACAGAAATCAGAATAGCTGGATATGAGTCTTCATTTTTCATAACAATACTGCATGATAATATTCTTTGTTCAGTCATTTGTAAATATTGCTATTCCCATTTTAGAAATAGATGTGAGCTGGGCATGGTGGCTCTTGTCCTTAATCCCAGCACTCAAGAGGCAGAGGCAGACAGATCTCCCTGAGTTCAAGGTCATCCTGGTCTACATAGGAAGTTCCAGGCCAGCATAGGCTACAGAAAGATCTTGTCTCAAAAAAAAAAAAAAAAAAAAAAAAAAGAGAGAAATAGATACAAATCTCCAAGATGTTCAATAACTTACCCAAAGTTATAAACATAAGAGAGTCATAACTCTAACTTTACTGCTTATCCTAAAAACTCCATATGGATTTTTTTCATTCTTAAATTTTTAAAAATTTATTATTTTTATATGTATGTGTGTTTGCCAACATATAAATAATTGCACCCATGTCATGCAATGCCCACAGAGGTCAGAAGAGGGTGTTAGATACCCTGGAACTGGTTTTACAGAGAGTTGTTAGCTGCCATGTAGGTTCTGGGAATTGAATTCAGGACTTCTGCAAGAGCAGTCAGTGCTCTTAACAGCTGAGCCAACTCTCCAGCTCCATTCATTTATAATTTTGTTCTTTAATAATGTCCTGAAGTATTTTAAAGCAGTATACATTTTGTTCACCCAGTCTTATAGCACAAATTAGCTCACACATGATCAATAAGAGAGAGTACTATATATATAACACAAAAACAAAATCAGTTCATTCAAGAATTTTCCCTTAGCACACTAACACCTCTGTCATCAGGTACCAGTAGAGGAAACCAGAAATCCAGGAAAAACTATTAAAATAATGTTATGATAAAATTAAAAAGGGGAAACATTGCTTACTCTTATACAGGTATTTATTCCTTTAGTTTCAGTAGTCAGAATATGTGCTGTCCTTTAGAGGACCTGGGATTGTTAATACCTAACTCCCCATTCCAGGGAACCCAGTGCCCCCTTGTGGCCTCGGTGGGCATTGTATGACAGAAGTGCACTTACATTCAGGAAAAGCACTCATACACATAAAATACAAATAAATGTTTAAAAAGTCATAGCTCGACTTGATAATGCACCTTTAATTGCAGCTCTGGTGGGGGCAGAGGCACGCAGGCTTCTGTGAGGTCAAGGCCACTGGAGTCTACAATAGCAAGTTCCAAGGCGGCTGGGGCTGCAGGGAGACCTTGTCTGAAACAAAGGTAACAACAACAACAACAACAACACACACACACACACACACACACAGACACGGCCAAGAAAAACAAATACTGGAAAATAGCCCTGATAAATTAAAACATCAGGTATATGCTAAAGCACAAGCTAAAGGAAAGAAAAAGTAAGTTTAGATGTAATTATTTCTCAGAGTAGGCAGAAGCCACGAATCTATTTGCAGCCTTTCAGACAGTAAATTGAGGAAACCTGAAATACAATATGAGAAAAAGCTTCACATAGACAAGCAACAGTTGGCTCATGGAAGCGAAAACACGTGTGTATATAAAGGAGTCCACCTACTGGACAAAACTATTAATCTTAAAAAAATTCATAGATACGTATATTGTATACTCCAGGCAGAAATCTCAACAACAAGAAAACATAATTCTTTCACAAACAATTGGCATTATGAAAACCATGATGTGTGCATCATACTGAGGAGAGTTTAATAAAAACAAAGCAGGACAGAACAAAGGAAGGAATGAAGGGTGTGAGGAAGGGAGTGTTTCCAGCTGCTTCTTCTAGATCTACCTGTTTTACTTTGGGGGAAGTATTTTAGGGTACGCATATTTATATGCATTTTCCACTTGAGCACTCCTAGCCTAAGCCATGAACAGAAAAAAAGCAAGCAGAATCATTTAAAGAGAAGAACTTTCTTCTAATCAAAGAAAATGACTGCCTCATATCCTTCACATGAATGCAGCCACCATCCAACATTCAAGTCTTATAAATTCCTCTAATATCATGTACAAAAAAGTACTTTAAAAAGTAAAAATCCCATATTGATATATGCCATTCAGTTCTTACATGGAAATTCATACCAAAGGGGCAAACAGTATTCTAGTGACTCTTCCCAGTTCCCTCATTTCATCAGTTAGCCTGTGCACGCGGCAGGCAGCCTGCAGAATGAAAACAAAGGAAGGAGGTGGCCTGGCCAATAATTCGTTTGCCATCTCCTGGACATGTCTCACTCCTTTTTGGAACCATTAATCAGGAAAGAACCAGTAGGCTGCCAACCCCTGCTGAAGACATTGATGCCCCAAACGGAAGGCATGCTTGCTGTGCTGACACCACTTTTAATGACTCAAACATCTGGAAAACAACATTTCACAGTGACAATCAGAAGTTCACTGATAAGCAATAACTCACATGCTGTGTACTGTGCATTAGGAGCACAATAGGAATAGCAAAGTGGTGTCCTTAGTACATGCCACAAGAGCTCAGTAATTTCCTTTGAGGCAAAGACTCACAGGGTGCCTTCAGGTAACAGACACTGCATTACATGAATTCCTTTAGCATTACAGGAAATAGAATATATTTAAATCATGGCCTTTTGAATTTTCTATTTCCAGTGTGCACATGCCAATTTACAATTTTAAATAATAATCTTATAAGTGTATAACAATTTAAATACTATCAATAAATGGGAAGATTAATGCAATTCTTCTTGGCCATTTTATAGTACACATTGACACTTTCTTCCTTTTCTCATATATATATATATATGTATATATATATATATACACACACACACACTTTCTCCCATCCTAAATTTATCCTTATCATATCAAACCACCAATAATGTAAGGAAAGTACCAAAAGGTATCTTAGATAAGCACAGCAGCTATTTATCTGTGTTATCTGGTGCTCATACGACCATGCATCCATTAAACAAACCAAGGGAGAAAGATTCACTCAGTACACCTCGTAGACTATCCTTACAAACAGTACCATTTCCTTTTTCCTTAATATCATATAAGCTATACTCCTTCAGGCCAGAACGTTTAACATTTCTTCTGGATCTCCAACTAAAGTTTTATTGGCTATCTGCCATACTTTATTCTGGGTTTAGGTTCTATGACAAAGTGATACTAGAATTCAACTCTCCCTCTACTAACCCTGACACCACAGCAAAAGTTATTCTAGTAATCTTGAAGTCAGGGATACTCAGACATTCCAATTCTCGATTTACCTGAATTCCATCCTCTGATGTTTTGCTTCTTCGTCTAACTTACAAAATAGAAAACAAGGTACACAAAGCTTTCAACAGAATTATTTCACAAACACTAGATAATGTCTGAAGAGGCCTAAACAGTATGAGAAGAGAACAAGGGATCATCTATATTCAAGTACTGAGTCATGATAATGGGGATAGAATGCAGTTTATAATTTCCTATAAAATAATACTTTCTGAGGAGTAGCTCAAATGAAGACAGAAGGTTAAATTCCCTTAGCTATCTATCAAACTTATTTAACATGGAAACAAAAGACTCTAAAAATAGTGTTCAGTAGTTGTTATTTTATATCAAGCACATAAACACATATGTTTATACTCTAAAAATGATATATGTAAGAAATATATCAAAATGTTAACAATGGTTATTCCTCAGGAATTGAATTTGGAATAATTTTCTTTTTTCCAAACTCATCCCAGTGTTCCCTGATTAATTTAGCTTGTATTACTTTTATAGAAAAAACAGTCATTTCTACAAAGGAATAGCATCGCAAATGGTAGGGAATTTACGTAAGTATTCACACCATTAACTACACAGCCACCTGAGCCCAGCTACAGAAATAGCAGATCTAGCCACAGGAAAGAGATGACAGACTTAAGTCCTTAGTAAGCAGAATCCAGAATGAATACTGAAGATTTCTGTAACTCTGGTATATATGAACAAAAAAGTAAGACCAGGCCTTCCTCAGTATATGCCATGTTTTCACAATCCCATGGATTGGATTCTGTTCTAGCACAGATTAGCTGCTAAAAGCTCGATCTGGAAAGTGGCTGACAATTCTAATGGATCTGACTATGGTCATACCCCTTTTGCCTACTTCAACAGAAAAGATGTACTGAAGAAAATGAAGCCTTGGAAATATAAATGATGCTTTCTTCATTCCTTTGCTTAGTAAATACTAAGTATTTACTTAGTGCCCATGGGTTTGCTTCTTATGCGAGCACATTTTCAATTTTAATGACACAAAAGAAGAAAACGGAGACAATCTGACAGTGTCTCTTCTCTCCTAGGTCCTAAATATTACTTAGAGACATAGGCAGGAGATAAAAGAAAAATAAAAAGTGTACTCCTTTTACCAAGATAGTCAATGAAGTCTGACAAGCTGATACTTAAACTGAAAATGAAAAAGTATCTAGTTGAAGAACATTCCCAGCAAAGGGAACAGCAAGTACAAAGGCTTTGAGATGGTGTCCCTAAGCACTGAATATCAGAGTGCATGGGAAATGGAGAAGAAGGACCTCAAGAGTTACATAGTCTGGAAACTGTAACTGCTGTAATTAATGTCTTTGACCTATAGCAAGGATTTGGATTTTTCTGAGTATGACAGTCATCAGAGGGTTTTTCAGAGTATGTGACAGCACAGTAACATTTTAAATGCATCTTTATGGCTGCATGCAAATTATAGCTAAATAGAAATAGAAATAAGACTAACTGCAAGAGGTTAAAGAATAACATAAGAATACATGTTAGAGGTGGCTAGATAGATGGCTCAGCCATTAAAAGCACTGGCTGTTTCCTGAGGATCCACTTCAATTCCCAGCATCTACATAGCACCTGACAACCATCAGTTACTCCAGGTCCAGGGGATTTGATACTCTATTCTGACCTCTTCAGGCACCGCACAACACAGGTGCACTTACATACATACAGGCACATACATACAACTTACAAAATAAAAATAATAAGCAAAATATTAAAAAATACATGGTAGAGAAAAATGAAAACTTGGATTAAAACAATGACAGCAGAAATATAGAAGTCAGACTCCAAATAAATTGTACAGTTATAGACAAACAATTTTTGCTAATGGAGGTGTGAAACAAAAACGTGACAATGGGGGCAATGCCATTTTCTCAGTTCAAGCAACTAAATGTCAGAAATTACCTGAAGTGAAACACTATGAGAAGATTAATGGTAATAATTAAGAGCTTGAGTTTCAGTTTAGACAGACAACCTGAGATGAGTGTGAAGTTCAAGGTAAAGTTTCAGGTCAGGTACAGAACCTGCGAAGGCTTTAGTATATGAAAAGTGATTTAATGTATCATACAGTGAGCTAACATAAAGAGGAGGGCCAAAGAGAGTCCTGAGATGTCCATTTTTTGAGCTTAGAGCGAAATGATCCAATAGAGAAGACAGAACAGGAGCCCAAGTCCTAATACGTTTGTTTTACATTATAAGCAGCCAGTGTTTTAAATGATCTCAAAACACAATATTAACTTTTTGGTTACAAGGTTAGGTAAAAGTCATTCCCACACCTTTTCAGTTAAATGCATTTTTAATAACTAGTGAGCATCCTGCAGGGAAAGGCAAATCCTAAGAACTATAATTGAGTATGACCCACAGACTCCAAAGTATAATTTTTCTTCAAAGGGAGATAGATCACCTTTTCCCAAAGGAGTCTGGCACTCCCATTTGCTAAGTGAGATAGCCTGTGCATCTTCCTGACTTTGATGGTAACTACAGGGGCTATAACACATTTAACAAGAAGTTTTCATTGCCTTGGCCACAATCCAGTAACCGAAACACATATAAACTGTGCATTGTGCTGACAGTGGGGCCTTGCTACCAGCCTAGGACTCTCAGAAAGGTGATCTACACAATATTTGACACTTTGACTCTGAACTTGGCTCTCTTCCTCACATCAACTTCCACAGTCAGATTTTTTTTTAAGATTCTTTATCAGGAGAAGAATAAAGTAGCCCCCACACACTTGGAAAATACAAAGTTTATAACAGGTCATTTTATCTCCCACAACCATTATTTATTTTAACTGGAGTACTTTGAAGTTGTGAAACTATTTTTCTGGAAGAAAAACGGCTGGGGGCGTCTATACAATTAAATAGCTTCCTTGAGTAAAAGCCTTTTAAGAGCCTTCACTTGCTAAGAGTACAGTGAGGATCTCTATGAAGAATATACAATATGCTTTTCAGATATATTGGTCATAAAAATCCACTACATGGTTAGTGTTCCTTGGAAAATGATTTGAAAAATGATCAGACAAGAAACCTCCATCGTAGCCAACTGGGATTCTCTACTTCTATAGCCATTCATTCACGCTCGTTGGAAACCTTCTTGTCCCTGATCATAAAACATCCCCTGTACTCCTCAGTGAACTCTAAGAACAGAAATTCCTACGCCAAATGTCTTTATTCTGTGTTTAGATCCAGGCACAGGTCCAGAAAAATAATGTTGAGTAAATACATTCAGACCTGAGTAATGAATCAAAGATTAAATTAATAAATGTTGTGTTAATAGGCTTCTCCTTTTCAGAAAGGTAAGGAGGTGGCCAAGCAAAAGTAGATCCTGTGCCAGCTTCAGTACAGGTGATAAAATGTAATGAAATCTCAAAATGCTGAGGTTTTCTAGGGCATAAGGTGACAATAAGGAATCTAAGAACCCTTGAAGAGAATCAGAGGTGTGGCACTTCCAAAGATGAGTGGCAAAGCAGAAGAAACTTAACTCTGCAAAAGTAAAAATACTAGTTATGCTTTAAAAATAAAAATTATGCCAGATGTAGTGACATGTGCCTATAATCCCAGCATTTTGGAGGTGGCAGCAGGAGGCTCACAAATCAGAGGCCAAGCTGAACTACAGAGTAAAACAAACAAAAGGAAAAATGACTTTTACTTATAGAAAGCTTTAAACTGAAAGAATCCGGTAGTATTTAGCTACAACTGTAGACGTAACGCATTATGGAACCATTAAGAAATTTAAATTCAGGGCTGGGGAGATGATTTGGTGATTAAGAGCACTGGCTGCTCTTCCAGGGGACCTGGCTTGGGTTACCAGAACCCATATGGTGGCGAACAACTGTCTATATTCCAGTTCCAGGGAACCTTATGCCCTCTTCTGATCTCCTTGGTTATTACAAGACCCAGGTGTACTTACATACATACAGGCAAAATACTCATACATATAAAATGAAACTAAATAATTTAAAGAAATTTAAATTAGGTGTCTGCATTTTATTTTATTTACCATTTTAATGAATACTTGTATTAACCTTATGTCCAAATATGCTTATAATACATATATAAAACATTAAGGTTGTCAAATTGAATAAGCTTCAATTTGGCTGCACCAAATCCTGATCTCCTTCAAGGAGAAATTATTCATTAAAACTCACTTAACTAGAAAATGATTAAATTTCAACTTAAGACCACGCTCACTGTTCTTAAACCATTCTGTTTTAAAAATATATTTTCTATCATCACAGTCATTGTGAAAATATAGTGACATGGAATTTCATCACCTTTTAGAATAAATGAATCTGGAACCCTGTGTGGTAGTGCAAGTCTTTAATCCCAGCACTAGTGAGGCAGAAGCGGGTGATTTCTGTAAAAATGAGGCCAGCTGGGTTTATATAGACCAACTGGAGCTACAGATAGACACTATCTCAAAGAAAAAAATTAAAAATAGTTATGTAGGAAAGATCAGCGAGTTCTCCGGAGAAGCAGATGCTATTAAGTACACAAAACAGCAGCTAGAATTATATAAAATTAAGGTGTTCATCCTTTCCAGTGTTGCCTAGACTTGTGCCCCTGCCTTGCTTAGAGGGCTAGCTAAAAGAATTAACTTATTAAGTAGCTATAAGTATAAATATTAAGTACCTATGAATATAAATAAAAATTAAGTACCAATGAATAGCTTTATAGTTGTATTCCTGTAAATTTGACTATAGTTTCCCAATTGGCTTGTCAATGGACTGTTTAATGAAGACAATTTAAATCTAGCATGCACTTTTTGTTTATAGAACTCACTATCTCACAGGCATCAACCTACTTTTATTTCTGGATGATATTTATTATTGTGATGGTTGTGCTATGGATAAATGTACCCAGTGGCCGTTTCATGACTTACATACCAAATAAATGCAATAAATAATTAAAGCTAGCATTATGCATTCTAATAAGTCTTCTGGATTGTTCCCTAAAGCAATTACACCAGTATGTAGAATGGCTACAGCAGGAGGATAGGCAAGGCAATCATATTTAAGATCATTTTTTGGAAGATTCATAGTTACTAAGCTAGCTATTAAAGCTAGTGGAAAAATCTTCCTTTAGGGGCCATTTTCCTGGTTTGTACCATTCTAGCACTAACTAAAAAGAATCTAAAAGCACAAGGTTCTATAATAGAAGTAAGCCTCCACACACCAATAACACAGTTTTGGGCAACCGAATGTTGCTTTTTTTGCCAACAGCTAGCAACAGGCACACTTTGCTATTATTAATGCAGTTTGGCTGATATGAACAGACAAAATTGAAAAAGAAGGAGAATGTGTTTTATCATCTGTAGCAGAATTTCAATTTTCTCTTTCAAGTTCAGTTGAATGCATTTTCTTTGCAACCCAAAGACAGAAGATCTTGATTACTGTTGCAAGAATAATCTCAGCCTTTGTATGAAGAAGATAGGGAAAATAAATAGTCTTTCTGGATGATGTGTCAGCTTGTGAACTTACGAAACAAGATATATTCTTGGAGGTAGGAAAATTAAATTAAGGTGAAATGGTAGGCCCATTAAAATGACAATCGAAGGCTTATTTTGTAGCCCGTGGCTGGATTCCCAATTGTTCCCTATTTTAGCTTCACCCCAGGAACACAGACAATTGAACCAGAAACAAACAGGATCAGGACAGGGGCAACTGTCTGGGAATACAGGTTGCTCTGACTGTGGACTCTACCATAACTGCTCTAAAATTCAGCTTTTTATTCCCATCGCTCTAGCTATCTACCACCCACCACCCTTGCTAGACACACACACACACACACACACACACACACACACACACACACACACACTGTCAGGATTTCTTAACAATGTAAAAATGACCAATCTAATATCATGGGCATAGCTGTATCCTTTCTTTATGTATCAGGAGAAAGCTAAGCATGTGCTTTCTGAATATTAGAAAACGTTCTATTTTTCTGCTCACCTTTATTTCATACCCTTTCGACAAACAACACAGACTTCTGTTAAGAAACAGGAGTTCACTGCCTCTAGGAGAATCAGAAGACACTAGGACACACTGCCCTCAAGTACTCTTACATAATCACTGTGAATACCAACTCAGCACCGCTCTCTCATCCCCACCTTCACTCCTCTTCCCACTCCAGTTAAATACAACAGCTCATTCTCAAAGAAGCTGACAAGATAACATGTAAAAACTGAGAGACAATGCGAAAAAGAGACTCTACATTTACACATACACTAAGCTCAGATTTCTAGTGCACACTGAACTCACACTGGGAACCCGTAAAGCAGATTACTGGGGATTTCTCAGACCTATTTTCTTTTACCTCACACCTAACCACATTTACTTTACAACACTATTCCTTCCTCTTTCTTAACTGTCCTCTCATATTCTCTGATCTCTACTTTCTGTCCTCCTCTTAACCCTCTATGGCTTTACTAAAATTTTACACTTTGGTCTTACAACTTAAAGCCCTTACTCGCTCTCATGACTACTGGTTTGGTGAACTATAAAACTTCACCTACTGCCCAGCATCCCAGTACCTTAATGTTCACAGTATAGAAAGAGCTTTCTCCTGAACATAGACATTGGCCTATATCCAAACATGCATAAAGACTAATTTTTCCATTTCCCTTTCGAATTTTTACCGTTTTCTTCAAATCAGGAAGTTACTTCTGAATTACCTCATTCCTGCTATTCATAAATTAAGTCTCTACAATTTTGTTCTTTTGAATTCTGTGTTCCAAAAGCCACAATTGCATTAGATGTTCTCATCATTTATTGCTTATATTATTCCAGTACTCCCTTAATTGGTCTTCCTGACTCACATCTCCTCATATTCAATTGACTACTGACCAACTTTCCTCAAGTATTGATTTTTATTTTATTTTCCTACTTAAAAACTGTGTTGATCTCCCATTCCCAAGAGCCACAAGTTTAAAGTCTTTGGTCTGACCAGAGACATTCACTGCTCTCAACATACATTCTGTTCCCTGGCCACAGATTCAGTCAGTGAATCACAGTATATCCCACACTAACTGCCACGCAAATTCAGAATGTGCTTTCCAATACATCACTTCATGTTCATCACTGAGTTATTAGACTACAGATGGAGAAGAGTTAACAAGCACATGCTCAACTAATGGCCTTAATTATTATTAGCTTGCATACCTAGCATCCTGTCTTTTTTCTTCTTCAACAAAATATATAATGCATATTTATTTCTGCACTACATATTGTTTATTACTACAAACGCTTCTATTAATTCTTCTGTTTCAACTACTGCAGCTTTAAAATATTCTATGGCACATGCTGATAATTGCATCTATAGTAAGTTGTGTTTTCAGCTAAGAATAATAGTACCTTATTTTAAAATTTTCATAGTGAGAATGAGACTTAGGACACAGAAACATTTCTAAGTCAGAAACAGGAATATGTGATGTGAGGAGGAGATAGAGGCATTAGGTGATATTAGCACTGTTAAAAATTTACTGACAGAGAATATCTCAATTTCAAAATTAAATTAATGCAATATTGCTACAGTCTTAGTAAAAAAAAAACTCCATATTGAAATCTTAAACTCAAAGTAATCCCCTGTTGGAGGGATTAGATCATGAGAACAAAGCCCTAATGAATAGTACTAGTGACCTTATCATAGAACTCAGAAAGAACTTTGCCCCTACTGCCATGAAGAAGCACAGCAAGAACATATGGTTCACAAAAAGTAGGCCCTTACTCTACACCATCCTGATGGAGTTGAGGGAAATCAAAGTAAATAACCTTATTCAAGTTATACACAAGACCTGTGAAATAGTTAGCTTACTGTGAGCTCAAAATACTACTTATATATCTAATAAAAGAGAGTATGGCTTTGCTGTGATAATTTTATGTCTGAACATAAGATATTTATAAAAGAAGCTGAATTCTTATCATAGTCTTTGACTCTGGATAAACCAAAAATAAATCAAAGATTTAAATGTGAAAAGAAACAAGAAAACATTTATGCTGGATATCTTAGGTTGTAGACTGAATCACCTGGAAAGAAGAAACTTCAACTGAGGCATTTCCTCCAGCAGACTGGTCTGTGGCCATATCTGTGGGGCTTTTTCTAAACTGCTCATTGATGTGGGTGGGCCTAACCCTTTATGGTAGTAACCTCCCTGGGCAGGTGGTCCTAGATTGAAAAAGCCCATTGAGCTCAAGGCAGAAGAGAAAGACAGTAAGCAGATGTGCTTCAGTTCCTGCCTCCAGGTTCCTGCCCTGAGCTCCTATTGTGGCTTTCCTTCAGGATGAACTGTGATCAGGAGGTGTAAGTCAAATAAAACCTTTCCTCCCCAAGTTGCTTCTAGTCATGGTGTTTATCACTGAAATAGAAAGCAAACCAATACATTGAAGTACTAAAAGATAAAAAAATTCCTTTATAAATCTAGAATGAAGATACTTCGATTTTAAATATAACTCAAAATCCAAAACCCAAAGTAATAACATTGACTTTTTTTAACATTACAAATATAAGCAGGGTTATGAATGAAACACTCGAAGGAAAGAAGCCACATAACCAACAAATAGTCCACTGTTTTAATATAGAAAAAATAGAAGTCAAATTGGGGGGAGGGAGTGGCCAGTAAAGGTATGCTAAAAATGGACAAGAATAAGAGTCATTTCAGAGAAAGTTCAAATAACTCTAATACAAGATTTAATTCATTTATCTTATTATTGTGTAAGTATAAATAAAAACATTAAGATTGTGCTTGTCACTTTTCAGACTGTCAAAAGTCCAAACAAACATTTTGTAGTATTTTGTTAATAAGGCTATAAAATTACATAAACTCAAACTGCAAGGAGAATGCAGAATCTCACAACTCAAGGAAGAATTGAGCAAGATAAGGACAGTACTACATATATTTTATCTTTTGATTTTAAGACTATTTCTAGTATTTCTAATATATATATATATATATGTATGTATATATATATACATATATATGGGTATACAGGTTTATTTACTCTATTATTTATATTTGGTAAGGAATGGAAGCCATGAAGTATTCACCAACAGAGATACGCTCAAATATACTAAAATATATTCACATAAAATATTGCTATATAACTATAAAGAGAATGGGAAACTCTCTATACAATGCTATGAATATATTTTCAAAATGTGTATTGAACTGTAAAAAGGGAGTACAGAGCAGTGTAAAAGACTGATCTCGCTTTTTTAAATAAAAAAAAAAAACATGATCCAGAGGGAAGAGAAAAGAACCTCCTGGATGCCTGGCCTATCTCGTTTTGACTCTGGGGCCAGTCTGCTTTGGTCTGTTTCTGTTACTTACAAATTAGATTTTCTTAAACCTGTCGTTAAAATAAGCATCTACAAGTATCCCTACTTCAGAAAGTTGATATGTGGTATATCATAATGAGTTAACATTTACAGAGCAGGATACATCGAACCGTATTAGTCGTTTAATTATTATAGAATGTTTTCTTTACAAAGCAAAAAAGGAAGCTAAATTAAGGTTGCAGAGGATGGATAAAGACATGAAGAGAAATTTCTCAAAGTACACTTTTTATATTTCCCAAGATTAGAAATCAGAAGTAAATGATGCTTACTGGAGTTTGTGCACATTAAATAATCCAAAAACTCCTGTCAATATGCTAATTTTCATTACTTATTCACAGTATCTAGGAGGTAAATGAATTTAGCATATTTGGACAGTGCTGATGAAAACTGAGATGTACCTGCCTTTCAGAACAAACTAAAAATTTATGATCAAGATCATCAAAATTAAGTTCAAGTGTATTTTCTTCCTCACAGATTTTTTTAAAAAATCTTCATTTCCTTTCCATCTTGGAGATCCCAGTTATTGGTATCTACATGCTAATGGAAATAGACTTTATCTTATATGAGAACCTCTCTCTAGGAGGCAGACCCTTCCAATCCTATAGCACAGTAATTCTTTTCCCTGACTATAGAACTGCTACACTGGTGAAGCCTGCCCCTTAAGGGTTCTGTCCTTTTGTTTCAGCTGGAAAACGTTTCTGAATAGATTCCTAAACTGAAACTTCAACTGATGCTGGGAAACCTGATCCCCTAGGGCTCAAAGAGAATTAATTCTTCTTTCTTGTACCTCTTCAGGCATTGTCATTCATCCCTCAACTATTCAGACCTTGAATAGCATTTTTTTGTTCTATATGTATTTTTGTAGTCAGGATATGTTTCTAATTTTTACAACTAGCCTTTGTCTACACTTTTAAGAAAGTTTAAATTTCTTATCTGCTAAATTTATTTAAGAAGCTGAGGACTAAAAATGTAGCCCAGTGGCAGAATACTTGCCTGGCATACACAACGCCCTGGATTTGATCTGCAGCTCCACGGTTTCCAAAGGCTTAACTTTCCTCTCTTCTCCAACACATATATAAAAAGTGCTTCTCTGCTAGAAATGAATACTTGCCTTCCTTACCGTTTTTTTTTTTTTTTGCAAGATCTTTATTTACTGGATACTTCTATCTGCATTTCTTAAATCACTCTCCCTCTGGATGACTTGCCCATTTAATATTTAGCTTACGCTCTTGCCTGGCCTCTTTCACTATGGCTTACCTGAGCCTCAAACTGACTCCTATAAGAACATCTCATCAAAGAACAAAACATATTTATATTCAAAGTCTACTATGGTGACTATGTACCTTAAGAATCACCTCACACTTCGTGTACTCTGCAAATCTGCCTACTCTTTCCCAATCTATGTAGTTATCTCATTGGTTTTCAAAGGATCATGCTTCTTTATGACACTTTAGCACAAATTTAGTTTGGGTTGATGATGCCACCTTCCCCACACTGCTCCCCATCTCTGCTTCCTTTCCCCCCTCTGTACCCTTCAATCTCCAGGATTCCCACCTCCACTTTCAAATCTCATGTAATTTATTACCATCCTCACCTCTCTTTTAAAGCTTCTTTGTTTTTCCCATTTCATATATCCCCTCTAGTTTCCTTGGCCTTACCATATTTACTCTCAACTAGATACACATGTTTAATTATTAAAGATAGGATATGCATGTGAAAGAGCATGCAGTGTTTGTCTGAGACTGGACTTCTTCAGTATAATGTCTTGCGATTTTGCCTACTGTCCTTCAAATTCCCTAACTTCATTGATCTTCATGGCTAAATAACATTTGATTATTTGTATGTGTCATATTTGCACTATTCATTTCTCTCTTGATGGATGGCTAACTAGGCTAATTCCACTTTCATGCTATTCTGAAAAGAACAGCAATGCACATGCATAATCAAGTTTCTCTGTGGTCGGATGTATGCCCAGGGGCTCACTTGGGTCATAAGGATTTCCAGATGCCTTTACATAGATTTTCACAGTGACTGTAAGAGTTTACACTTCTACCACCAGTGAATAAAGGATTCCTCAGACAAATGCAAATTAAAATTACTTTGAAATTCCATTCCATCCCAGTCTCAATAGGTGTCATCAAGAAAACCAATAACAAAAACAGAGGAAGGTGTAGAGAAAAAGAACCTGAGTTACCCAATCTTTAAAATTATTTTATTAGTTTTATTTTTTATGTGTATGAGTGTATTATGTGCATGTATGCAAATGCATGCAATTCATGCAATGCCCATGGAGGTCAGAAGAGGGCATTGGAACTCATGGAACTGGAGTTAACAGATGGTTGTTACCCACCATATGGGAACTGAGAATCCAATCTGGGGCCTCTGGAAAAGCAGCCAGTGCTCTTAATCATTCTAGCCCCAGTATTATATCCAATCTTTAAAAACACAGCTCTTTAACTCCACTCCCAGCCTGTGACCTCTCAATAGCACTTCTAGCCTGAGATTTTATGGAGACATTTCATTTAAGATCTCTTTATTGTTTTGATTTTGTGGGCTAAGTCTCCTATTTTAACCAAATACCAACTAAGCACCTCCCCTTTTTCTATTACTCTGTTATGCAGTGTTTAGATACCTTGTGAATCTCCATTTCCCTTGTGAACAAAAGTTCCCAGAAAAAAAAAAATTCATTTTGAATTGAGCTTCATATAAGGCTGATCAACCAACTACCGCATCAGCGTTTCATTGACACTGGAATGTTGCAGATCCAGGGTCTATTTACAATTTATCTTGGGCCATCCTTAGCACTAAATAGCCACTACTTGTCCACCTCTATTTTTGACTTAGCCTTCTGTGACTAACAGATTTAAAGAAACAAAAACAAAAATGTATTGTTTTGGAATGTATTAACAAATATTAACAAATCCCTTGCTCCTTAGATATCATCTGAGGCCTATGGCTGAGATTTCTCTTTTGATATAACTGCCTACTAAATGTTTCCATCAATATATTTGACAAGGGTCTTGATCTATGCCTTTTGTTTGTTCAATTACTATAAAGACTTCATGAAACTGCTTCCAAGTGGGAACACAGATTTTGGGGTAACCTGAATCCATGTTCCCAGGGCCATGTTCATTCATATTGGACTCCAGAATAAACTATCTCTTATCCTCTTTGAAGTAAGAGTTGTGGTTTTGAGCAGACACTCTTAAAGCTGTCTACATCAAATCTCATTTTGTAAGTCACTTCTGTTAAGTATAGTCTCTGACTTCTCAAGATTTTTCCTGAAGGAAAAAATAAAAACCTTTTCCTCCAGCTCTTCTCTCTTTTGTTTATATTCTTGCATTGGTACATATTAATACTGAAAAATGTATTTTAAACTAATTTAGCATACATAAATCCTAAGAAAAATTAAGTACTATAACCAAAATATTTCAATCAATCTTTTTATTTGCTTTCATGGACAAATTTTACAATAATTTCAAGGAGCCATTTCTCATTCTCGATTTAAGGTATTCTCTTTTTACAGGAAGGTCCTCATTTCTTCTTTTATTGTCATAGAGCTTTATATTTTAAAATATGTGGCTCCTGCGGATGGTCAGTTTGAATACCAATAATCAAAGTTACTATCAGAACACATAAAAGTACCAAATACAAAGCCAATTTTAGATTGAGTTTGGGGCAACATTTAAACCTATATATGAGTGTCCTGACTACAAGATCCATCGTTTTATTATTCTCTCCCTTGACTGAAGAAGAGCCAAAACAAGAGAAAACAGATTCTGGGGTGATTAAAAAAAAAAATCTGCAGAGTTTAAAGCCAAGCAGCAGAATTCATTTAATTAAGATCCATTTAATAAGTTCTCTGCACTCTGAAGCAGATTAGCCTCTCTAGTTTTTACAGCTCAAGGAACTCCAACTTTTTCTCAACAGAAATATGCTATTTGCTTCTCTAAGAACAGCCGTAGCTATAGCTTACTACAGAAAATACTTAATCCCAAGCCGAGTGGGAACCTAAGGGAGACCACCCACCACTGGATCTCCAGCAGACAAGACCTTCAGAAAAATTCACTAGCCTGAAACCAGCCTGTAGCTCAGTCCTCAGGAAGGAAGACAGCCTGGGCTACCACAAGCACATTGAAGCCCTGTCTCCACAAACATAAAGATCTCTCACAACCCTCTTTGCTGTACAGAATTTCGCTTCTTCCTTCAACTCTCACCCCAAGTCCTATGTGACGGACGTGTGAGAGGAAACTTCAGAATAAAATATCTCCTGAGAAAAGTCAAGCCATTCCCAAACAAAAAAGCCCTTGGAACCAGTTGCGGAATTAGTTATCGACAATCATGGATTACGACTGTGATCTCACGAAACAGCCTCAAACTGGAAAGACTTACCAGCCACACCACAGGCAAAAGCCAAAGAAGATGGCGCCCAGACGAGGTCCAACCGTTATAACCTCAGGGGACAACGACTTCCGGTGCACAGCTCCGCCCAACAGGAAAGGAAGGGGCGGGTCAGGCATAAACACGCCCCTAAAGGGACCAATCAAATGACAGTTCCTGCCCCACTAGCATGACATTAGGAGAGTGACATCGGAGACTTTTGGGATCGTTTCCTCACCAATCTTTGGCAAACCGGGGGTGGGGGGTGAAGGGGAGTGTTCTCAATTACATTTTTACTGTTTTGTAATTTATATTTTTTTATGTATTTTGCCCGTGTATATGTAATTCTGCTACATGTGTGCAATGCCCTCGAAGGCTAAAAGAGGGTATCAGGCCAGGAGTACCGGCACATGACTTCAATCCCAGCACCTAGACGGCAGAGGAAGGCAGACCTCTGTGAGTTCTGTAAATTCAAGGCCAGCCTGGTCTGCTTAGGGAGTTCCAGGCCATCTGGGGCTACAGGCAGACTCTGTCTCAAAACAAAACAAAACAAAAAAAAAAAAAAAGAAAGAAAAAGAAGATGAAGAAGAAAAAGAAGAGAACATCAGATCCCCTGGAGTAACTGCAGTTACAGTTGGCTGTGAGCTGTCCTTGTGGGTGCTGGAAACCAAACCCAGTCTTCTGCAAGAGCGGCTGGTGCTCTTAACTGCTGAGCCATCTCTCCAGCCTCACTCTCAGCTTCATTTTTATTGCAGTTAGTCAAGTTGTAACTTTGAGATGTCCTAAAACCCAAAGGAAGATCAATGTTTTTTAAACACATTTGATCTCTTCTATTCAGGATGCTTATAGTTGGTGACAGGATAATATGATCGAACAGTGATCTTGGAACATAAAAGAAGTTGTATACTTAATTACAATTACATGAAATTTTTTTAGATTTTAAGATGTGATATTGATGCACCTATAAAAGTTCAACTAAAAGTTTTAATTTTGCAAATAACATTATTTCTGGAGACTAAACATGACAAAACTCTTAAATTTCTGTGTTCATAATATAAACTTTAAAATGCTGTTAATAGGGGCTGGAGGGATGGCTCAGTAGTTAAGAGCTCTGACTGCTCTTCCAGAAGAATGGGGTTCAGTTTCTAGTACCCATGTGGAGAACAACAACCTTGTAGAACTCCAGTTCCAGGAGATCCAATACCCGCTTCTGGCTTCCAGAGCATTGTACCATATTGGTGCATTTACATGATGGCAGCACACTAATACTTATAAAAATAAATAAGTCAATAAAATTTTATTAAGTTAAAATATCATTGCTATTATTGGCACATAGTGTATTTTAACTAATATATCAGCCTTAATGCTTTAGTATTGTCACTAACATTTCCTGAAGACTATATTTCAATATGGTATTATTTTTAAATGTTCTAGTCTCAAATAGGTATTTTATGTGAACATTTTTACATGTTCAATTCATTTTTCAATGTAAATTATTTTGGGATTTTTTTGTATTTATAAGTATTTTCTATGTATGAACATTTTACAAATTATGCAACTGAAAAGGAGTTAATTTCCAGAAAATGCAAAAAATTCCAGGTGCTTAATAGCAAAATCACCTGATTGTAAATACAGAAGACAGGTCTGTATTCGTTATTTTTTCATTTTTATGACAAAAAAACAAATGACATTTAGCACAGTGTTTAGAAGAACAGTCCATAACAACAGGGAACATGTGGTCACAAGAACATAATGCAGATGGTCTCATTGCATCCATGTGTATCTTTTTTATTCCGTAGTGGATTCTAGCCCCCCCAAAATGGTGCCACCCACCTTCAAGGTATATTTTTATACCTCAGCTAAACATTAGCAAATGCCCAGAAGATTGCCTCCTAGGTGATTCTGAATCCCAGTAAGTTGACAATCAAGATTAACTATCTCAAGATCTAAATAGATATTTCTTAAAAGAAGACATACAAATGACCAAACAGTATATGAAAATATACAGTAACCCTAATCATAAGGAATATACAAGTCAAAATCACAAGGAGATAGCACTTGACCCTGACAAAAATGGCTAATATAAAAAAAATTAACAAGTGCTAGACATATTGTAGAGAAAACAAAATCATTGAACAATGTTGTAAGCATGTAAATTGACAAAAATTATTATAAAAAAACAGTGTGGAAGCTCGGAAATACTAAAAATAGAGCCACCATGTCACCTGGTTTATTACCAAAGGAGATGAAGTCAAGTAGGTTAAGAGATGTCTTCTCGTCTGATTATTGCCACATTATTCACAGTTCCCAATGACATTAAACAACCATGTGTCCACAAACTGGTGAACAGATAAATAAAATGTAACTGGGCTCATTCACCAGGTAAGTGTGCTTGCAGAAGATCCAGGTTCAGTTTCCAGGAACAAATGTTGGCTCAAAAGCTCCTGTGACTCCAGTTCCAGGGAATTTGATGACCTCTTCTGACTTCTTAGGGCACCAGAACATGTGGTACGCATATATACCTGCTGGTAAAACACTCACACAAAAACTGAAAATAAATATAAATATTTTTTTAAGACGAAAGAAAATGTAATTCAAATAGACCATGGAATACTATTTGGCCCTAAATAAGAAAAAAAAAAAAAAACTCTTGTCAATTGCAACAATGTAGAAGGAAGTCAAGACCATATTTTAAGGGAAATAAACTAATCACAGAAAGATGAGACCTACATCATATAATTCACATATGGAATCTTATAAAGTTGATAACATAATATTAAGATAATACTGCAATTAACAGATTGCTAAGGATAGTAGGGAAGAAAGATGATGAAAGACTAATTAATAGGCACTAAGTACTCTTAAGAATGATAGTTTCAGACTGAACATGGTGGGACACCCCTTTAATCCCAGTACTAGGGAGGCAGAGGCAGACAGATCTCTATGAGATTGAAGCCAGCCTGCTCTGAATAGTAAGTTCCAGACCAGCTGGAGTTGCAGGAGGACCCTCTTCAAACAAAACAAAGAATAAGAATTTCTGGTGTGTTCTTGAACACTACTGTGACTTTAGAGAATGATAATGTTCGACATATCTCAAAAATCTAAAAGAGGAACCAGAGAGGTGGCTCAGAGATTAAGAGGATTGGATGCTTTGGCAGATGACCAAGGTTCAGTACCTAGTACCCATAACTTGACTAACAATCAACCATAATTCTAGTTCTAGGAGATCTGAGACCCTCTTCTGGTCACTGTGAGCATTGCATGTGTGCACTTATGTAGGCAAAAATTCACCTTATAAAAAAATTTTTTAAATAATAATACCCTTTAGAGGAGTTAGTAAGGGAGTGCCCTTGATTGCCTCCCAAAATTTAAAGGTAGGACTCTGTTACTTAAGGCAGACCACACTTTGGTGTGCAGAATTTGGAGCAATTGAGCTGGAATGACTTGAAAGCCTCCTCCTTGAAAACTTCTGATGATATCAGAAGATACTATACAAGCTGCCAAGGGAGAATACCAATCAATGATCCTACCCAACTATGAAGCCTAATAAACAGCAATGACTGGCCCAGAAAACTTCACTATTACTTCAGTAGTGGCTTTTTTATCTTGGATGTAATTAGCAGCTATCTAATTGGAATGAAGTCCCACTCAGTTGGAGGAAACTTAAGTATGGTAATGTAAATATACTTAAATATACATGCTGGCGAGGTTATAGATCCTAGAGAAAAGTCAACTTTTGCTACATCCCTAGACCAATGTAATTTTTTTTTTGCTGCATTTTAAATACACATTCTCATATTTACAGGCAAGTGTACCTTTTATCACTTATCAAAGAAGCTTCTTTTTGCAACAGATGGTGACTAACACAGAGTTCCCACAACTGATAAAATGCAGAGAATATGTGTCTGTGAGACACTTAGTCCTAAGTGACATATTTTCAGTACAACTTCAGCATAGAAGATGAATGTACTTTTCAGCTCTCACCAGATTGATTTCCTTGTTCAGCAGATGTCGATTGACATAGAAACCCACAACTGGCCAATGTGCAGAAACCTGCACAAAAGGCTGAAGAGTGCTCATCTCTGAATAGGACACCTATAAGAAATTTCTGCAAGACCCAGAGGTGGTGAATGACCACAAAGAAACCGAGTTTTCCAGATGTGGTCAGTTACACATATAAACTCACAGCAATGATGACAGCATGCACAAGTCCCATGCAAGCTCCCCAGTCAGACAAACCCAGCAGACACGTGAGAAAGTGGGTAAGAAATCTCAACCCAACCTTAGGAACTTTTGGCAATTGACTGCTGGGATGTGGAGAGACTGTCTTGCGAGGATGGAACTCTTGATAGGTTAATCAGTCTCCAGTGGGTGGGTTCAAACTGAAGGGCACTTGGGGAAACAAGTCCGACTTACAGTTTGTATTACGTTCATAATAGAGCACATTAGGTTGGGTGAGGACAGTAAAGGAAGATGCGGATAGGGGAAGTTATCCAAATATCATCAAATTATATTGTGTAAAAATAGCAAAAAGCCAATAATAATTTCATTTAAAACTCAATAAAAAAGGGAAAAAAATCAGTCCTTAAAACAATAGACATTCAAAAGAAAGAATTCTGATATTTCAATGTAAATGTAAATTATGTTTAAGTAGATATTTTGACCCGTTTAAACATCAATGTATGTGTCTATCATAATATCATACAGTAAACTATTAATATGCATAATTTCATATTTATATATGCCAGTTAAATAAAAGAAAAGAAGAAACTCCAACATTGATAGCACCACAAAAAGAAAGGTTGAGTTTTTTATTTTTATGTTTTAATTGTTTTAGTTATTATTTTTTTTTTTATGAGTGTATTGCCCACATGTAAGTAAGTGCACACGTTATGAAATGCCCTTGGAGATCAGAAGAGGGAAATGGATTCCCTTGGAACTAGAGTTATGAACAACCGTTAACAACCATGTTGGTGCTGGGAATCGAACCCAGGTCCTCTTTAAAGCAACCAGTACCCTTAACCACTGTGCCATTTCTGCAGCCCGAAGATTGGGGCGTAAGAGGACTATTACGGAGATGAGGAATAGGGACATAGTTCAGAAACAGAATGCTTTCCTAGTATTATAAGTCACTGAGTATCAAGGTTGGGTTTGGGGTATAGGCTTGACAACACCTGGTAAGAGGGACCCTTGATTGGGGAATTTCCTCCATTCCACTGGCCTGTGGTCATGTCTGTGAGGCATTTTCTTACTTGATGAGTGATGTGGGAGAGTCCAGATCACTGTGGGTTGTGCCACGTGCGGCAAGGTGGTCCTGGCTTTTATTAGAAACATGTAAGTCAAATAAACCCTTTTCTCCCCAAATTGTTTTTGGTAATAATGCTTTATTACAGCAATAGAAAGCTAACTAAAACACTGGGCTTAATTCCTGGTGTAGTATACTAACAGAGAAAGTTTGCAGGTTATGCTGGCACATAACTGTAATTTTAGCATTTGGTAGGTAAAGAAACAATTAACCTTATTTTCCAGGCTAGTGTGGGCAACATAGTAAGCTCTAAGTTAGTTGGAACTAGACTAAAGAGTTAAAACTTGTCTAAACAAATGAGGAAAAGAGGAAGAAAGAGGAAGAAAAATGAACTCACCAGAAAGCTTGGAAGAAAATGGCACTGAAAAATCTATGTGCTCTGCCAGGCATGCTAAGACATGCCTGTGATCACGACACTCAGAAGGTACATTCAGGAAAATTGTTGTCATCCTGGAATATACTTTGGTGTACATAGCAGCAGGTCAACTAGAGCTATATAGGAGTGCTCCATCTAAAACAAAACAAAACAAGGTTCAGGGAAGGTTTTTACTAGAACTTGACAAACCTTTAGTCTTTAGCATCATATTTAAGGAAACATCTGTAGCATGAATCTCTAACAGTCTTGCTTCAAATCAGTGTAGACACATGTCTCCTTCTGAGTTTTACTAGCAGATAAATGATTCATCTAGGTTGATGTTTTGAGTGTTAACTGGTTTTAGCCCACAATTTGCACACCAAATAACAAAGGGAAACAATAACCTGGTCTGTTTTTCAGAGGTGTTAATGCTGTGCTAATTATAAGGTTAATTATTCAATGATAATGTTTTTAATATCTCCAATTTAAACATAGAGTAAATGTACTTAAACTCAATAGAAATTTCAGTTGCTGAAAAGATTTGACGTTATGGTATTCACTAAGTAGACTATTGAGTAGTTTCAATATATATAATAATTAAAGATGTCCACAATCCTCTGACATTCCTTCCAATGAAGTGAGATCTCTATATCCTTTCCTTAAATAATTTAGAACAACAAAACCTGGCAGTGCCCATTTAAGAGCAGTCATTGAAGACTTGCCATTTCTACTGCATCTCTCCTGGAATGCTTACTATGAGGAAAGTCAACTGCATGAAAGAGGACTGATTTTATAGATTTCCATGTCATGAGATGTACCAAAAAATGAAGAGGAAACGTTACTCTTTAAAATACTAAATTTGGACCAGGTGTATTAGTGTACACCTTTAAACCTGGAATTCGGGAGACAGTCGTGTGTGTATCTCTTTGAGTTCAAGGAGAGCTTGGTCTACATAATGAATTCCAGGTCAGCCAAGGCAACGTAGTGGGATCCTGTCTCAAAATAACAAAAATACAATAAAACACTAAATTCCAGGGAAGTTTATTAAATAGCAATAGATACCCAGACTTGTGTCTAACATTTATTGAGCACATAGCTATGCCAGTTACTTTTAAAGGTAAAATTGACACATTAAACATCAAAACACTTGTGACTGGTGATCATCTTCATTTCACTTATGAAGAAACCAAAGAGAGACAAAATTTAATAATGCACCAATAATCACACAGTAATAACTATTATGACTCTTAAGTTCTTGGATCAGCACTATTACAGCCTACATCTTTGTAGTAAATAAGGCACTACAAAGTTAAATGATATAGTTTAAGTATTATATATGTGTATATGTTTACCTAATAATATATACTAATGCTGAATTAACTCCAACTATATTTTCAGTTTCATCATAATGTTCAAACATGACTAAATGCAAGTCTTAATAGCTAATGTTTTAATTATACAAATGTGATTCCAATGTTTCTATTGTTCAGACTTGCTGCTGTTATGAGGTATTTCAACAGAGAAGACCACTCAGACACAAAATATTGCCAAAAGAAAGACTTTTATGGCTTCCCAGCAACTACATTGGGCAAATTTGTCCCAAGTGTAGCACAGGTTTTTCAAAGTCAGCCTTAAAATAGGAAGAAAGGAAAAAAAAATCTAGGGGTGGAAAGTTGAAGTTCCCAAGCCTTAGGGGTGGCTAGTTCCCCAAACAAACCCAGAAAAATCCTATTCTTTAAGAGTAAGCCAAAAAGAAAACGTACAGAAGCCATAAATCTGTGGTTAGCCAAAGCAACCAGGTGTGTGCTGACCCTTTCTCAAACCACACCTTGGTCAAACTTTTCCAGTTCCACACTTTGAGTTAAGTGTTTCTACATTTGATTACTTAACTACTGGGTTTAGCTCAGACATGGCATAGCTATGGTCAGTCTCAAGGTGCTTCACCACACTGCATCTTTCAAAAGAGAAACTCAAATTTTTAACTAAGAGCCACATGTATATTATCTCATCTGTAAACAATATTATAAGCATAGATAATAGAGTCTAAAATACAATGTTGAAAAGCTGAAAGTAAAATAAAATACAAACTCCCATCTATTACACATTTGAAGTATTTATAGTCAAGATCCATAAAGAATTTCTTCACAGGAAGGCATGATATTACAAGGAATACAACAAATCAGATTTAAGATTAAAATGTTAGTTTTGTTTTTATATGCTTCACATCCACAGAGTCACTTTATCCTTACTTTATTTTTATTTTCATAGGTATATTTATGTCTTTAAAATAGTTTTGTGTGATGATAAGACGCTCCATTTGTATTCTCAGGAAGTCAATTTTTACCAAGCAGGCATGAGGTAGGATGAGCAGCTGATTTACTTTTACATTTATGTTTCTGGAACCAAAAACACCAAATAATAGTATCTAGATCGGCCAAAATTTGACAGTGTCCTCAGAAGAACCATACTAAATTTCTATGCATTTTGTGTAAATAATAACTACTCATCCAAATATTTCAATATGATTTTTATTATCAATTACAGGGTGCTTTGAAGTTAAAGCATGATTATTGTTAAAGAATTCCAAATTTATTGCCATGTTTAATTGGGAAACAAAAAATTCTTACACAATATTAAAAGCAGAGATTTTTTTTCATGAGAAGAGTATGAAATTACTTGTTTTATTTCTGTATCCTCTCACCAAGAGACAAGTGAAAAAAAGACAGTCAGAACCAGCAAATTTATAGTACTAATTTTCACAAAAACATAATCAGGCATCAGTTTTTAAATATGCATAGTTCAGTCTCTGTTCAAATTTTTCCATTAAATGTCAGAATTATAATTATAAATCTATTATAAAACTTTTATTGAAAAGCAGAAAAATGATTGCTGAGTCATAAATTGGAACTATATAAGTAATTTGACTTTCTTGTTTCTTTAAATTGATTAAGTATAATTATTAAGATATTTCAATAAAATAAAAGCTAATGTTAGTGTATCATAGGTCAGTTTTAGAATTTATTAGAAATGTCATCACATTTTAGTGATTAAACCTCTGGATAGCATAAGTGAGAATATTAGTATAAATTTTTTAAAATAAAAGCCTCTGCTAACAGACCTTCGCAAGTAAATGAAAAAGTTTTAAATTAGACTTTATTGAAGTTATTTGTCCTTGTTTAGCAATCAACTAACCGTGAAGGCAAATTATCTAGTATAAATTGCCAAACACTATGCTAGAATTGTTTGTCATTGGGCAAATGACATTAATCTTGTTAAAATTCAAAGATATGAATGTTTTATTTTATTTTATTCTGGAAATAGAGTCTCACTATATTGCCCTGGCTGATCTAGAACTCACTATGTAGACCAAGCTGTCATTGAGCTCGAAAAGACTTGCCTGCTTCTGTCTCCTAAATGCTGGGATGATTATAGATGCAGGTTACCACTACCACATCTGGCTAAAATATGAACATGTAGCCAGATTTGGTGGTACCCAACTTTAATCTCAGTGCTCCAGAGGTATAGGCAGGCAGATCTGTGTGAGAGGGAGGCCAGCCCAGTCTACACAGTGAGTTCCAGGCTAGTTGGGATTATAAGGGAGACCCTGTCTTTAAAAAAAAAAAAAAAGCCTTGTGATTGAAGTCATTGAATGGTATGTCTACTCATCTTTTATCCATATGGTTACTTTATAAACATAAAGTATAGTGCCAAATAATCACTTGAGAGGCCCCACAAAAGCGATGTAGGGGACAGGATAGGCCAAAATCATTTCTACTAAAGGTAATTGCAGATGTTCTCATCAAATAGTTTCTAGTAACATCCAGGAAGCTGCCAGCAACACAAAAGCAGGAAAAAGACAATCCAGACAAATGAGTTCCCTTGATAGGTCACTAAAGTAAGGTCATACAGGATATGTTCAGAGAATTTCATGTAGTTCTGGATGGTGGGTAGATCACTGAATAGTGGGAGTGATGGGGTGAAGATAACCTTGGGATTGATTAGGTTGTCCTTGAATGACAGTGTAATTCATGTTTTGTCTCATTTGACAGAGGACCACCAGAAACTCTAAGACAAGCGTGAAATGAGCAGAAATGAACTATAGTTGTATTCTGACATCATCCATTGAAATGGGTGAATCTGCAGGGATGAGATCGAGAAGATTATAATAAGGTCAACCCTTGAGCAAAATGCAAGAAGTAATTGTGTAATGGAAAATAGATTACGTATCACTCAACTTTTATGATGAATGCTAGCATTTTAGATCTGTTCTTTGAGGGAAGTATTTGAATAATTCAGTTAGCACAATCTCTAAAGGGCATTGTCAATTCTATGTATAGTTTATTCTTAGAGTGGCCAGGAGGCATAATTCTATTCACAATTCAATCTTTTCCAAAATAAAGAGCAATAGCTTTTCTCCTCACATTTACTTTTTTGGCTGGAAGAAACATTAGACCTATTCTTATTTATGAGTGAAGAATATATTCTCATTTATGGAAAAGCATTATCTATTATACAATGTAGTGAGTGCTTAGAAAAGTATATACTTGAAACTACACAAAAATAGAATGCTTTCACTTTTTCCATTTGGCAAGCAAGAAAGAAGGGTTTTTGCTCTTTCCTCTGTAGCAGTAACACCACAGATAATGAAGGAGGACGTTTTAGCACTATACAATCTTTGTTTACACTACAGGGAGAGCAGGCAGAATGCAGAATGCTTAACAATAAAAGAAATGCTATCAAAATGTTAGTATAAACAGATATTCCTTCCTTAAGAATGTACAGTTATCAGTCTGTTTGGTTTTCAACTGAAAAGAAAAATGCTTGTGAGGCCTTTTGACAATAATATCATATAAGCAGACACAGGAAATTGTCTAAGTAAACGGATAACTCATTAGCATTTACCTCAACAGTGATGTTTCAGATTCATGAATCCGTTTGTTTAGAATACCAAGTTGAGTGTAACCCAAACCCATATTAAATACACGATATTATTTTACATTTCCAGAATAAAATGAAATGGATAGTATTTAATAATTCACAAGTTGGATGTAAATTTGACAGCAAATATATCAGAATATGATATAATAGTTTAACTTTTCTTGTGAGAGATTAATTTTCAAGAGTACAAAGGATAACAATGCCAATTAGTTAACATTGTGAATAAATTCACAATTACTCCATCCAGGATTTATGTTGGTAACCAGGAGACTAGCAATAAGTTCAGCATTCAATTAGTCAGAAAGAAAATTGACCTTTAATAATAATACTACTGCAAAGACGGAGCTGTGTTGAAATTAAACACAGAAGATTAAAACAATTGGAACTAGTATAATTTAAGCAGTTGTTTAAATTCAGATGGAAGGTCATTATATCACCCAGGAGCCTCTTTTCCCTGTATCTCTATTTATGTTTGACTATGTAAGTAATGGTAGATTTTTCACTTTTAATCTCGGGTGCTGGCAACTGAGCTCCAGTCCTCTGCAAGAGTAGAATGACCTTCAATGATCACTGAGTTGATTCTGTTTTTCAGAATTTTATTTTGTCCAGGATTTTTAAGATGTATGGATGTGTGCGTGTTGTAGAGAGTATGTGGGCTTTCTAATTCCTTTTTTTCTTTTTTTCATTGTTTGAGGCAGGGTCTTCCTGTAGCCCAGCTGGCCTGTAATTCATCTCATATCTGTGTCTGCCTCCTGAGTTCTGGGAATAAACTTAAAAATTTTTAAACTGGTCTTTTTGGTAGGTTTTTGACAGAAAATAATTATGCCAGCACATTGCATTCAAAATGTTATTTTTAATTTTATTTATTATTTTTATTTTATGTGTATAAGTGTTATGCCTGTATGTAAGTTGGTTCACCCATATGGTGCAGTGCCCCAGGAAGTCAGATAAGGGTGTTGGATCCTCTGGAACTGAAGTTACAGACATGTGGGTGCTGGGATTTGAACCCAGCTCTTTTGAAAGAGCAGCTAGTGATCTTAACCGCAGAGCCATCTCTCAAGCCCCACACTCAAAATGTTTTATGTAACATTATAACATGTAAAAAAAATGCACATCATGTTAAAAAGGACTCACTTAATCTAAATAATTCCCAGTAATATTTCAAAATAAATATTTAGAAGTATGAATTTATATATTTTTCACAAATTTATGATTCTGTTTTTCAGAATTTTATTTTGTCCTTAAGACAGGATTTTTAATTGTATTACTTGCATGAACATAAATGCACCAGTGTCATGCAACGCATATTGAAGTCAGAAGAGAGCACTGGATCTCCTGGAACTGGGGTTAGGACGGTTATTAGCCACCATATGGGTGCTGAGAACTGAAGCTGGGGTTTCAACAAGAGCAGCTAGAGCTCCTAACTGCTGAGCCATCTCTGCAGTCCCAGAGTTAAGATTAAACCATACATTGATTGCTATACTTTACTAATTTCAACCATTTCCCTTTCCTTGAACCCATCAGAAACACCCCCCCCCACAGTACTCTGGTGGTAAATCAAAACCACAGAGTGAGGTTGTTGATTGTTTATGTCACAGCAGATATTAGAGATCAAATAATTTTTCTGGGTTCTTTTCATTTATCAAGACTTTTCCCAACAAACGTATATTTTATTGTCCACACAGACAGGTCAGTGAAAATTAGAGCTGTAACAGCATTAGAAATTCAAAAGTGAAATACATCAGATAGAATACTAAGGCCAATTTAGTAGAAGGAAATGTATGCACATAAAAAGTAATTCTTAAGCCAAAATTTTCAAAGATATATATTTATTGTTTTAAATTAAATAGAAAAAATGCTTCAGGATACTTTTTAACATTTTAATGATTCAAGAGTTTAGTTCCAACACATTTACCTTAAAATATAAATATGTGTGATTACATTTTATTGAATTTATAACCTTAATACTTTAAAGATTCACTTTCAGTGAGATTTTGAGGCCTGAATTATTCCACATTACTACATTCAGGTCTAAAGTTAGCTTTAAGCAAAAGAGGTTATTATCATAAATAATAACTTCAGCTGAGAAATAAAAGAAGATTGTTTAAAGAGATAGCATTTAAAAAATCATTTCCTGATCAATTATTTTAAAACACTAACAAATTTGATTATATCCCTTTTCTCAAAACAAATTTGCAAGAACAAAATCATTGTGATTGTGTTATACTCTGCACTGCAACAAATTATAGGAATGCTTGTACCAAGAAAAAATTCATCAATCTGAGGGGGCTCCCACATAATGGCTACAAGCTCAACTGCATGTTTACAGAAAAATGGTATTCTCTGTAAAATTAAAATATCTATATAATGAATTGAATGTTATAGACATCACAGTATACATTTTTATTTTGATTATCAAACAGTAATGATGCTTGGATGATAACAAATTTTATTTTTAGGATATGATAACATACGCATCACTGTGTTTCTTTACCTTCACACAAAGGGGTAGTTTCAAATGTAAAACCAAGCAATTTAAAATTATACGGAAAGAGGAGGACAGTAGTAAACTTTCCTTTTATTCCTCTGGATCTGCCACAAGTGTAAAAAAGGAGGGAAGCCTTTACTTCCTAAGTTAGTCACATTTTCAGCATCAGAGTAATAATTAGGGCGTTTTCTTCATTAAGGAAAACGAGTGGAAAAGTCAACCCCCTGTCTCATACTCGTCCATTCAATGTCGTAGTACACAAATATTGCATACTTATTCATTTACACTGTAAATCCTCTTAAAATAACCCCTTACCATATCAAACAATGACAATCTGTCTTTTTGATAAATGAGAGCTCTGATTTGTTGTGCCCTTTCACTAGGAGACTATATATTTATATATATATATACATATATATTTATATATACATATATATTTATTTATATATATACATATATGTGTATATATATAAAATCAGTAAAAGTGACAGTTCAACCTTTATCAGCAAATGTGGATCATAGCCTACAATTAACAAAGATTGAAAAGATTATGTTAGTCAAAGACTAGCTACATTAAATACATTTTATTTTATCAGAGTTTCATTTCCTTTCCCCAAAGAGATGTTTTCCAAGTAATTCCAAGAAATAAATTTTGCAGACTCCCATGGAAATCTATAATGTATATATTAATTTGTCTTTAAAAATATTTTTGTACATTTAATAAAATGTAAAGTCTTAAAATTAGGAACACTGTAATTTTGTTCCATGTATTTTCCAGACTTTCTCAATTAATTTCATAGTAAGTGTAAAAATTAGATATATTTGAAAAAATTTCTAAAAATTAATTCAGAAAAATATTCTCCTAAACAGATGGTATGAACATTCTAAGTATACTTCACATTATGATATTTACATATGAAAATACTTAATTCACAAAGGAGATATTTTTATTAATACAAATTTACATTTTCTTTTACCTAGTAGTTTGCTGACATTCTCTGTGACTCTACACACACACACACACACACACACACACACACACACACACACAGGCCAAATGCAATACATGGGTACATTTCAAAAACAGGTTATACTATATTGCAACTAAATTTATATAAGTAGAACTATTGAAAAACTAAATGATGTATACAGAGAATAATAATTGGACAGTATAACTAGGGCTAAATTTTAGTGTTTAGTATAGAATATACTTAACTTATCCTGTATTTCTTACAAAACATGACAGTCTTTCCATAACCTGGGGCATCTGGTGACCTTTCAAAGACATCTGTGCAATTGTTTTTCCTAGGCTAGAATTTTCATGAAATTAACAGATGTGTTGATGAAATATTACTCCTGAATTTTCACACATGCTCCCTCCATAGTTTTTATTTTTCCATTTGAAGTAGAGAACTTGGTCGCAAGTAAGAAGAGAGGTGTCAAGATACTCAAACATCCTTTTCTGTTAAAGATGGCTATTTATTTACTTTGGGTGTGTGTGTGTGTGTGTGTGTGTGTGTGTGCATGAGAGAGAGAGAGAGAGAGAGAGATTTATTTTGGTGTGTGTGTGTTTGTCTGGTATATGCACATGTGTTATTTGTGACTATGCACACCTGGGTGCAAATGTGGACACCAGAGGAGCTAGCCTGGAGCCCAGGAAGCCCCAGTGATTCTCCTTTCTCTACCCTCTACAGTGCTAGAATTACAGGCACACAAGCAACCAACTGATTTTTTATGTGGGTGTTAGGATCTGAACTCATACAGATCTGAACTCCTTGGGTAGCAAATCTTCTTTACCTGCTGAGCCATCCTCTCACTTCCTCCTGTGTATTTTATTGGAAGTACCTGGTGACAGGAAAAGGCATGTTAAGAATGCATGAATAGGGCTGGGCAGATGGCTCAGAGAAATGGATCCCAGTATCCTCATGATGGCTCACAAACACCTGTAACTCCAGTTCCAGTGGATCATATGTCTCCTTCTGGCCTCTGTGGGTACTGCATTCACATGGTACACACATATATATATTCAGGAAAAATATTCATAAAATAAAAAATAAATCTTAAAAAATAAAAAGAAAGTATAAGCATTTCTAAACTTCCACTAAACTCGTCATTATTTTAAAAGATATCAAAATTATTTGTCCTTTCAGCTAAAAGAAGTGCCATTCCACAAATGTATTAATGAACTGGAGGACAAGAAAGTATAAGCAGTATATCAAAATTATCAGTGAGATACAAATTGGTGACTGAAAAGTAAAGCCTAGTACAAAAGTGTTGTAAATAAATGAAAGAGAAGCAATGTTACGGAAGTAAACTCTGGAATTCCCCCAAGGAAGCAAGAATTGCTTGCTGAAGTACTTCTAGGAAACAGCAGTTTTCTATTATTATTTAGTTCTTTCTGTAAGTTTGCTAGTCCCTTCTAGTATTCTCAGGAGTTATATGGCTGATTCAATACAGATTAAATTCATATTTAGGACCCAATTCCAGTGATACCTGATATATGGATGGAGGAAACCTTTTAGCATTGGTTATCATAGCAGTAAAAGATACTCCGGTCTATTCCTAGGACTAATGGAAATATACATGACAGGTAGTGATTCCAATAAAGTCAATTAAAATAAGTTTAGAATTTATGCCACCATAGCAAACTACAAAACATAAATGATAACAGTTTGAGGAAGGCATAAATCTAGCTAAATTAGTAAGTAATTAATGACAAACTATAAGTGATTTTCCAATAAGGAATAAGGAGGAGACATTTACTCTAACAAGAGAAAGAAACTGACTGGCATTTATCTTGGGGAAGGTACAGATTTCACCGTCAGTGCTGAGAAAGACCAAAGATGCTTTATCTGAAGCTGTCATGAGGCAGGACATACACAGGAAAAAGTAAAATGAAATCTCTTTTCATACAATAACCAATTACCTATTCCCAAATGGCAGATGGTAGGGGGCATAGGAAAAATATGCAGATATACTATATCTGACAGTTGTGAAACAGACTTCTGGATAATGCGGAATACTAGAATAAAGTGGGGAGAGAGGAGGGGCTGGGAACAATGGTCACAAATAATAACAGGGCAAATAAAACTGAGAGGCTTAAACTGTGAACAACATATACCACCCAGTCATCACAAACAGAGGAAAAATACCATCTCTGGGCAGAAGATAAAACAGATTTGGGGAGGTGGGCTAAGAACTTGAAACTTAAATAACTTCTGTGGGTTGATCTGACTCACTCACCCACTACTTCCCACATGGTAGTTCAGTAAATAGCTAGCTTAATTCAGTGATTAATAGAACAAAACTATCCCAGAAAAGAGGCAAAGGCAGTGAAAACACAATGAAATAGCAGAGGAAGAAGTATTTCTTTCAAGAAACAAAGTTAGTGTGAATTCTTTGTAGTCACAAAATAAAAATCTATCTAAAAAATCGCAAGCTCATTAATAGACAGAGAAGCTCAAAAAGGAGACATTATGTTTCAAAAAGAAAAAAAACATGAAGATGAAAAATGAAATTATGGAAAAAATACAATGAAAGAAGTAAAACGATTGTGAAATTGAAAATGACAAGTTACAGGTAGAATCAATATAACTAAACCCTCATTTGACCATAGTTTAAAACTTTTTTAAATGTGAAAAGATAAAAAAATGAATATAGAGAATATTATAGGAAGAGTTTTAAGGTAAATATTATCCCTAAAGGAAAACTTATTTAAACATACAAAAGGAGAAGTAGTTCTCAAAATAAAAACCTAGGATAAAAAGTACAGCTCTTCATTTATTACTGAAAAATATTTAGACAATGAAATTAGTATTGTTTATTTTCATCAAATACAGTTATTACTATGCAAAAGTCATACCACATTATGCAATTTATAACTGGAGAATTTACCGGAGATTTTAGTGTTTGCTGTACTATCTATTAAGAACTTTGTTCTTAATAGAACTGGTTGCTCTTGCAGAGGACCTAGGCTCAATTCTCAGCACCCACGTGGCAGCTAACAACCATCCTAACTCCAGTTCCAGGGGATATGACACATATACAATGGAAGCTCCGCACCTAAGGCTCTTGGAACGTAGAATAGGGATAAAGAGACCATTAATGAATCTTTTAACCCTCATTAATGAAGCTCCTTCAAGCAACATAGGGCCAGAAACACAAAAGGTCACGAATCTCCAAAGCATAGAGATTATGAGTCTTCAGAATGCTGGTACTTAGAAAGGACTCCTATATTAAACTTTATCCACTCAGAGCTCAGGGACCATTGTGGAAGAGAGAGCAGAAAGATAGCAAGAGCCAGGGAGGAGGTGGATGACCATATGGAAATAGGGTCCTACAAGCATCTGGGTCCCTGCTCATATGATGACAGCCTGCTCAAGATCAACGCAAACTCAAGCAAACCCACTATGGAACTGAGGAAATGCACAGCAGACTCCAACCTCAGATGAAGATACTTTGGCAACTGATAATGGCTGGATGAGGATTGCTGATCTTCCTAATGCTAGGGACTCCAGCTGATTAGACCTCAGTAGATGAATTTGCACTGAGAATTGTCTGAGGACACTAACTTGACATAATAGGCCTTAACACAAGTGACAGAATGTATGAATTCCAGTGGGGGAACTATGAGAGGATGCCAGGGGGAAAGGGTAAGAAGATGATTAAGACTGACTGAGATGTTCTATATGAAATACTTAAAGATTCAGTAGAAATTAAAACAAAAAGTATACTTTCAAATTTTGTTTTTTTATGGAAGTTGGATGAGTTGGGCTAGAAGAATTACAAATCCTAAATTTCATTTCAATACCAACTCTACGAAGCTTTCTCTGCTATCACTTTAATTTCCTCTCCATCACCAACCAGTCGCAGAAGAGCGTGCATCCTTTCCCCACCATCAATATAATTAGTCCAATACTAGAGAAACTGGAGCTTGAGACAAAAAGAAGCAATATTAACAAAAGTCCTCACTTCATTTAGGCTGTGTATATTTGACTCATCGTGAAATTTTGCATTGATAACTGAGTTTGGGGGGTCCCGATCCTGCTCTCTACTACCAAAACAGCGTTCCACACGATAATTACCTACATGTGTTATAATGCATAGAGAAGAGGAATAACCAATATTTTTTAATGATATAAAAATCTTTTCATGGTGGGTGACAGAAAATGCCTAATAGAAAGAAAAGGGAATTTTTGATTGGTTTTTCTTTATGATAAGAACATCTTACTCGGAAGTGACCACATATCAAAGTTCTTAAGTAGAATTTTTTCAATAACGTTGTATTTGTGGCTTAGAATGTGGAATGTACACATTTTAAGGATGTGCTTCAATGAGATTCATATAATATTGAAATTAAAATAGCTTTCAGGTATTCTTTAATATATTTTCTCCATGTTTGTAGTCCTGTAGTGGCTACATGCCTCACCTAAAACAATAGTACTGACAGAATGAAAATTAACTGAACCATCTTTCAATTGCTTTTCCACTGCAATTTAATTACAAGTCGAGAGGAGGAGACCAGGAGAATAAGGAAACTAAAGAATGGAGGATTTTTTCTCTCCACTTTTTTGGGACCAGACAGAAATGAACAATTTACAGATAAAACAACACACATAGTTTTTAATGTACTACTTGAAATGAGATCCCTGCTAAAGTTGAGTGATTGAAAAATGACCTTTCAGAAGTTCGTTCTAGCCTTGGGCATTTATCTTTGTCATTAACTGAGCTGTGACTCATTTCAGCTATAAAAGAGAGTGACTCCACTCTCTCCTTAAAGATTTGTGAGGCCCAATATAAAGTGCCTATCACTGAAAGTACTAAGTATAAGCACAAAGGCAAGTCATTTTCATGATGGATTAATCATGTAAGCATATGTTTTATAATAAGCCATGTCTAGAGGAAATTAGAAAGAGTATACTCTTGTTAATAGCCAACTTGGAAATAAAACTTGAGATAAAAACATTTACCGGTACAGTATGAAACAATCCTAATTTCAGTTTTAAATACAGAGACATACAAAAGGTTCCATTCTCATTCAGAAGTATTCTTTTTCATAAATGTCCAGTACTTTGGGAATCCCTTGTTATTCTCTGAAGAATGCTGAAAAGTGCCTAGATCTTCACACAGGGATACCGAATAAAACTCTGAGTTGTAGGGAAGACAGTAATGATGACCCAAACAAAAAGTATTAAAAAAAACCTCAAAGAAAACAAAACATGCATTATTAATATTGTGTGCAAATGAAATTATTTCTTTATATGCTAGTGATAAGATTTTCACAGTTAATGTATTCTTCTAATGAATTATTTGGAAAGCATTGGTGCTTTTTGTGCTGGTCATGCTACCTATCATGCAACCCTAGCACTTGGGAGACTGAGAAATGAGGATCTCGGGTTTGACATCAGCCTGATCCATATAACAAGTTTAAGGCTGCCCTGGGTAACATACAGAAACTCTGTCTCTCCCGACCAACTCAGAAAATTTCACTTGGATCTCTAGTTTATAAATATAAGTCAAGTCTTTTTATTTTTTATCTACCTGTGTTTTTGTTTGCTTGTTTTGTTTTTGCTTTCGAGTCAGTCTCACTCTATCCCAGACTGACTGTAACTCAATGTAGGGCCTTTGACTCATGACATGCTTCTGATTCAGCCTCCCAAGACTGGAAATACACGTAGGAGCCATCAAGCCAGGCATATAATTAATTATTTTTAATCCATTTAAAACCCATAAAACTTAAAGAAGAATACCTTTTAAAGGAGGCCATTAAACATTTAAAGAGGATGGATATTGTTTTAAAAAGGAAGAAAATAGACCAACAGAAAAGAGTAAGTTCTTCGTTCCAAAGAAATAAAACCATTTCATCATTTCATTGGGATACATGACCCCAATTTCCAATCACATTCCTAAGCATTGGCCTAAAGTCCAAAAACCTTTTCACTCTCATGAAATAATTTCATAAGCTTTATGCACAAGTAGTTTGTTCAATGTACATACACATTTACCGATTTTACTGGGCATAATTTTACTGGAATCAGCTTATAAATGAGGGGTCCTGACTGAATGATTTCTTGAGCATCTTTTAGTCTTAAAATGTATTGATTCTAGGAAATATTTAGAAATATAAAAAAGAATGAATTCTCAGATATGAAGGTCAATCAATATCTTTCATTGGCACATTTTATGTCTCATAATCAACTATTACCAAGCAATGCAATGATAGAAAAGTGGTTACTAATTAATACAAGTTCTTTCCCAGAAAATAACTGATTCTGTCTAGAAGATGGGAATTTCTATCAAATGTTCTCCCTAAAAATACCCAGAACACATTTATTTACACATATCCAGAACAGGTAGAAATATAGAAGAAAAATCTGGAAGCAACACACACACAAAAGAAAGACCTGGACTGAGCTACTGAAGACAGCTGCAGGAAATTCATTAGACTGCTAAGCCTGCGTGATGAAAAAGGAAAGGTCAGTGTGTGTGAAAACCCCGAAACACTGCATAACTGTCACTGGCATCCCATCCATAGCTATATTTGTATTCCCTTCTTTGCTATTTTAATTTTGAAATATCTTGGTTATAAAGCTTTATCAATCTCCTAGAAAACAAATACAAAACCTGCCCAAAAATGCAGAAGTATGAGAACAAAAGCTTTCCAGAAGGTTAGTTAAAATAGCTCTCTACTTGGGAAAAGCACATAAAAAGGCTTTTTTCTTATTTTAGAAGATTCTGGGATACCCAAATTGTTGGATGTGATTTGCATTGAATTTGAGACAGGTATATTAGGTCTCACAGGGTCCAGATTTTGATTTTCAGGTACATAGTGCTTTTTTGACATATAGAACAGTCTATACCACATTTTCATTATACTTTGAAAAATCAATCATCAAAATTATACTAACATTTAATTATCTCAAAGTGGCTATATTAACAAATATAGTTGTTATCCTCTGTTAGTACAGGAGAAACAAATACTTTGGATATGTTTTCAGACCCTAAGTAAATTCCTTTCATTAAAGAATGTAATGTCCTCTGCTAGGTTATGGTTCTTTAGCATGCGCTGACTGCTCTATCATTGAAATAACATTGTCACTAAAGGTGAAAGAGCTTCTCTAGGAGACAGCCTCTAATACAGAACCTAGAATCCAGAAGGTTCCAGGCTTTGATAACTATGTGCTAAATGTATACAGTACATAATTGAATGAGTTACTATGAAAAAGAATTTATACAGTGAATTTAATTTTGGCTCAGAGCATACAATTTCAAGTCAACTATTAAATACTGTTTGACCAACATGTGCCATAAAACACATTTCCTCTGGTCTGTTCTGTGTTATTGATGCAGCAGAGACTTCTTTCTATTGATCAGTATTTGTTTTGTTTCATTTTCTTTTAACTAATGTTTTGTTTCACAGAGAAAGTCCTTTTCTTGCATGTACTAAGAACTGCAAAAGTCACTACATATGATGTCCAACAAACAATTCTGGTTAAGGGCAATGCCACTGGGAAATTTAGAGTAACTGGTTGATTTTCTAGAGTATATTTAAACTATTACATTCTGTTTTCCCATTTCTATGCAAAATATATATCTCATATATCCCCTGGCCCTATTTCTCTTGTTCCAACTTTCCATAATCTAATTGAACACTGAATAGAGTCTTTAAAAACCGTCTTACTAAAAAGAAACATGGTTCACTTTCTCTCCATCGAGAATTAATTAACTCTCTCAATATCTGGCTTGTATTTTTTAGATGGAAAAATTACATAGAATTTTTATTTTAGTAAAGAATACTTATCTTTAAAAACATTTAAAAAGACAGTCTGCATTTTCATAATCTTTTAGGAAATTACTATATCAACAAAATTACATTAGACTTTCTGATTTCTCCATGGTGTCCTTAGATAAATAAACAACCCAGTAGACCATGTTAAATGCCCCAAATGTGACTGGAAATAGAATACGAGCATATTTGTCTATTTTACTTGTGCCAGATCCGGAAGGTGGTGGAGCGGTGGGAGGAGGCGTTACTGACACTTTCCCAGCAGCGCCCGTGGTATTTACTGTGGTCTTAATTCGCCCGAGTCTGGACCCAAAGGCCGGCCGAGTAGAAGCAGATCCAGCAGAAGCTGGTCTCGAGATGTTTGCAGTTCCTCGAGGAGTAGGAGAGGCTGCTGATGGAAGTGCTCTAGCAGCGGATATAGTTTCAGCTGCATTCGCCCGACTGAAGGGGTTTGGACTGGAAGCCAAGTCTGCCTTAGGTGTGGCTTCCGAAGATTCTTGGACCGGGGCAGGCTTGCTGGAATGGTTTTCCACTTCAGTTCTGTTGCTGACATCTGGTTCAGAATGGATCAAGACATTTGTTCTTTTCCTCATGTTCAAATTGGCATGTGTATTCTGAAAAGATACATTAAAATTACATTGATTATGTAGTTTTGTGTAGATCCATATAAAATTCAAGGTCATGTAAATATGTAAGATTAGTCATGACTATAAAATAACCGTCTTTAATCTGGTGTGACCATTTAACTGGTTATTCTATTCACAACCATATTAGTAGGGAGTAGAGACTAAAGAAATCGTTAGGAGAGAAAGGAAGAAGAGCATCTTATAAATGAGGGACTGGAAGAAGCAGGCATCACAAGGCATCAGTGAAATTAAATGAGAGCTGACTGGAAAGAAAGGCATTTCTATATTTCTTCGTACTTTCACTTTTATTTATTCACTATACACAAACATTTTTAAAAGGCTCAATTCATACCTCATATACTTGTGAACTATGAATTATGTTTAAGGTCAATGAATCTAATGAGGAGAAGGAACAGGGGGAGGGGGAGGAGAGAGAGTGAGAAAGAGAAGGAGGGGATCAGGAGTTGCAGAAGAGAAGGGGAGGAGGAGGAGGAGGAAGAAGACAAGGAGGAGAAGGGGACGAGGAGGGGGGAGGAAGAGGGGAACAAGAGGAGGGGGAGGAAGAAAAGAAGGAATAAGAAAAGGAGAAGGAGGAGGAGGAGAACATATAGCAGTTAGTTTCAGTGGAGACAACTGAAATCAAGATTGTCATCAGCCTAAAAGTTGAAGACACCATTGCTTACCCTCCACTTTTCCTCTGCAAAATCTGAATCGTTTATATAAAATATAATTGTAATTAATTCTAAAATATTGTGCACATTGTAAAGAATATTTAAGTATATTTCCCCAATGTTTAATGTATATAATCGGTGGTAAGACAGTATGTATAGCCACACAAAGTAAATACATTTAAAGTAAAAACTGAGACGGAATGATAAATAGGACAGGTGAGAAGCCTTAGCAGGCAAAGGCTCTAAGCAAGCCTGACCAACTAGATTCAGTCCCCAGGACCCACATGGTGGAGGGAGAGAACTGACTCCTGCAAGTTATTCTTTGACTTCGATACTCACACCATCCATCGCACACCTGTACAAACATGTCATACGCACACATACACAAAATAAGTGTGAGTTTAAAAGATGCTAGCTACTCTGAGAAGAGAGTGAACAGGGGTGAGTGGGGTACCCAGGAGCAAAGTCCAATAGTCCCACCCTGTTTTCTTCCTCTGAAAGTTGGGTTCTTTATGATCTTTAGAAACTTGCATTTCTTCCAATGCTAAAACTGAGCAATTGATGGCTTCTAGCTCCAGCCAAAGTGGAATAATAGAGAACAAACTTGCTTTCTTGATTGAAATGGCAAAGACCTAGATAAAATATGCAAAACAACTCTTTCTGAAGACATTGGATATCAAACACCATAGGATCATAATCACTAAGAAAGAAGAAAAAAATCTTTATTTTCCATATTGTGATGCAGAAAAGAAAATGAACCCAGGAAAAAATACAGGCAGACCTCCTGAGTGCCAAAGGTGGATTTAAGATGTGGGAGACCAAGGTGGCTAGCCTTTGCAGAAAAAATCACCTAAGAAAAGGATGCTGAACAAAGATCTCCAAAAATTCAGAGTCCCCATTGAATATTTTCTTCATTCAAGAGCAGATTATAAGTGGGACCGACTTACTCACGACTGGAAAACAAAAAACAAACAAACAAATGACCAGGAAGGAAGGGAGATTAATGATTATACTGATACTTTGCCAAATGGGTGCTCCCACTAGCAGGACTTACTTCAAAGTGTCAACATCGACTCAGTAGTATGGAATAAATGCCTCTAAACATAATGACAACAGCTCCACTGTCCCCAGCACTGACTCATTAATTTTAACAGCAAAACTGGAAGGATAAAACTGATTCCAATACCATACTCCTGAATAAAGTTTAGGAATACTAATTATTTCTTCATTCTCTTTAGACTAGCATTCTTCTGGAACTTGCTAAAATCCCGTGAATCATGTTCTGTAGACTAGTTATAAAAATTGAGGCCAAGTCATCACTTGTCTCTGGAGTCATGGACTATGTGATATACATATTCCCTCAGCATCAAGAGACAGAATCTATTTCCCTAGAAGCTGCCTTACCATTTTTATTGGACAGAATCATACTCTGGAATTGTTAATAGAATAGTAGAGAACAAACTTGCTTTCTTGATTGAAATGGCAAAGACCTAGATAAAATATGCAAAACAACTCTTTCTCTGAAGACTTTAGATATCAAACACTATAGAATCATAATCACTGAGAATAAAAAAAAACTTTATTTTCTATATTGTGGTGCAGAAAAGAAAATGAACTCAGGAAAAAATTCAGGCAGATCTCCTGAGCTCCAGAGATGGATTATAGATGTGGGAGTTCTTTTTATTTACTTCCAGTGTTCCAGTAAGCATTACAACCACCACTGTAAGAAAAAATCCTAAATTAACTTGTTGGAGGACAAAAGATCAATTAGAGCATAACCAGTTATGCCAGTGAGGTTCCAGTGAGTAAGCTGATGGGTCTGTTCCATCTGTAAGACGGTAAACTGCCTAGGCAAGCTAAATCAAGATGAGCAGAATTTTCAAACTGATCCATAAATTTGAAAGCAAAAATCAATACTTATCATATTGTGGGACTTGTTATGCAGCATTTAATGGCTACATTAAATGTCTAGTTAAATGAAGCTTCTTACAGGTGTCCTCATTTGTGAAAGGAAGTTTCTCAACCTTTTAGGCTGCTAAAATCTTACAGAGGACTTTCAGGAGTGCTGTTGCTTAATGTTACACACTAGCTAAATGACCCCAATAGGTTGTTACTCTTCGTAATCCCATTCGTCAAAAATTACATTTGCAAACTGATAGAAGTTTGTTTAAAACTGATAGAAGTCATTTTGCTTTGTTGTAGAGGAAAATAAGCATAAAGACTGTGGCTGGCTTGAAGTCATACAACATGTTACTGAGCGTCTAATTTGCTACATCAAATAACTTCTATACTCAGCAATGTGAGAGGCATAAAAAAGTTTACTCAAAATTTCTTCTTCTAAGAAAATTTATCCAAAACTTGGAAATCAAAACTAGGGGATATCTTCAATGCCATAAACATAGATTTGCCAGCATGCCATTCAAGGATTATTGAGGTGCAGCATAATCTACCTGATTCATCTGTTTCCTATTTGATTAGAGACTAAATACTGAAAAGTTACCATGTTAGGTTGTATCTTCATGCCTAGTAGAAAGATTAGCGAAGTTCATAGTTTTATTTCTTTCTATGGCATTAGGCACTTTTGTATCCAAATCAGCAATCGCATTCTAGAATGCATTCAAGTGCAGCTGAGGAGATGACCCAGTGGGTAAGATGCTTGCATCGCAAGTGGGAGGAGCTGAGTTTGAATTCCTGAGCAACACAAACCCAGAAGCTGGTGAACACATTCCAGCGGTCCTACAGTAAAATGGCAGGTTGCATGTGGGGCCAAACAACAGAGACTCATGGAAAGCAAGGACTGACAACTGAAGTTACTTTCTGACATCTACCCACATGATGTTCACATGTGCATCCTACACAAACACACATGCTTATGCATTGCCATTTCCTTAAAAAAAACTCCTAATCTAATTTTCTATGTGGAAAATTAATGAGTTGAACAAATCTTTGACACATGTCCTTGTGGCATTTGTAAAGGCATGCTTTTTGAGAGCTTGAAAATAATATTCTGGTATTACTATTGAGCAAGTTTTAAGTAGCAAACAAGTACAAGCATACAGTTGAGTAATACACCTAGAGAAAAGATAGAGCAGAAGACAATTATTAGTCTAAGGTAATTAGAAGGAAACACTGACAAAGCAAGAAGTGATGCGAATGGAGAAAGCAGTACAAGCAGTGTCGTTAGAACCACAGTCTGGAAACAAAGATCGAATTTGTGTACATCCCATTACAAAGCATTAATGAGTTTCTAGAGAATAAAGAGTGTCTTATTAATCACTGCAGTCAAAATCACACAGTAGGAACCAACGTCACAGTTGATCATTTGCACCAAGATGAATATCATACAGAATCAAAATTCTTCAAACTGTTTTCATCAGAATTCTACATCTGGCTTCTGGCTTATTGTTTCTTGGTTTGTGGGGCAGACTTCTGCACTATTGTAGACAATACTAAAGACAAACAATCTGGACTTAATGCCAAATCTGACTGAAAAGACCTAAAAAGTGTCAATAGTCTCTATATTGCTCCTACATAAAGAAAGTGGAATATGACTGATTTGAGACTTAAGTCTTTGTGTTCCGTCAAACAGACGATATTCAAGTTACTTCGCATTTATATCTGAAGATATACTATGTGAAGAGTGGTTGGCACTTTTCATGATGGAAAATTGAGGAATCCATTGACATGACTGATATAGGACTCCTTAGGAATACTATTCACAGGGAAGTCAAATTTTGGAGAAAATGGAATGTCAATCAGAGTGATGTTGATTCATACAAAGTGCACATATGTCAGTGCCTCCATTGGTATTCAGCAAACACATAGTGATTTCCAAAAGGAAAGCACCTAAGCTTCATTTGAATGTTTTAAAATGATTTAATTTAAAATCATTTTGTCATTAGTCACAATAGCCTGCAGCAAAGAAAACTAGTGGGATAGTGATTCGAGGTGGCAGATTCAAACATTACCCTCAAATTAAAGCAGCAACAGGCAAACAGGAACAGATCCAAGAAATTAGTCAGCCATGACTGTGATCTGACACAGTTTCTAAAGACATATTATAACTCAAAAAAAATTTAAAATTCATCTCAACTTATTACTCCAGCAGCAGCAGAGAGATAAGTAACTAAGATTAGGCTTGCAGAATGCAGCAGCTGAATTCATATTCCTAGTCTGAGAAGCTAATGAAGTTTAATAAAATGTAATTTAGCCCTTCTAAATTAAAAACTAACAAGCCTAATAATGAACAGGTTTATCTTCCAGAATATCAATGGGTCAGACACACAAAAAATAAAATTCAAATAATGTAAAGACATTTATTCCAGGTTACTTGGACAGGATTCAGGCGTGGTGGCACATCTCATTTAATATGGAAATAAACAAGCAACGCAGAACCCTGCAAATAAACTCCAAGCTAATGATATACTGAGAACTATCAACAGTGATTTTAGAACATACTATAATATAAAAATGAAAACACTACCTTCAAATAAACATGATAAATATTTCATAAATAGTTACCAAGGGATTCTGTCATATATTGAGGTCCAGAATGCAGAAATGAAAATGCCGAGTTTCCTATTTATTGTATTTCATTTTCTCCCAATGTGAGTACTTAATTCAATGTTTGTATTTCCATAAGCTATGGAAATACTACTTTCATTGTCAGGAACTGGGATACATTTACATCTTCAATTTGCAATATCTCCCCAACTGTAGATTTTTAAAAATTCATTTATGCTGTTTCATATTTAGAGTTGAGGATTTGAAACATTAAGATTTCTTTGAGATATGTGGTTTGTGGTTAATTTTGTATTATAGCAATCCTGAGTGTTTCTTTTTATTTGTAAATGTTCTATCCTTTAAATACATGGTTTTGAAGGGAGATAGCACTCTGTTGGAGACCTCACTAGTTTTCCAAGGTAGATAAAGTGGACTTTAGTAAGTTTTCAGCTAGGTAAAGCGGACACCTCCAGGTGTTACAGGATGCTTCCTGTAACTGTCCAAGAGTTGTTTTCATCAGTTCTGCAACCTATCCCGGAGAAAGAAGAGGTCAAAGGGCACTCAATTAGCTCTAAACCCAAACTTAGGTGGGCAAGACTTTTCTTGTTTAAGAAAGAAAAGTAGTATCTTAGTCACTTGAAATGTTTATAAGAATACTCTAGAAAGGCTGTTATATTCTCAGACTCTTAGGTTGTATTTGCAAGAAGTTCATCCATTAGCTATGTTATTGCCAGTTTCTAGTGGTCTAAAAATTATGGCTAATTGATTCAAATGGTAGACATTCACATTAGACAAAGATGAGTTCAAATACTGAATCCATTATTTTGTAGCTAAGAGATATCCTCCAAATTATTTAACCTCTTAAAACACCCAATTGTTTCTGCAACAGGATTAATAATGGCATCTGCCTCATAAGGAATAAATAAAGTAATTCTATAGATTACTTAGCAGAATACCCAGCATACACTAGGCATCAACTAAATATTACAAAGTCAGCTGAGGTCAGATAATAAGATGTTGTCTTCAAGAAAATGTATCAATCAGCATTGAATAATTATAGGAAATAATAATGGTAAATATTATAGTAATATATTTTTGTGGAGAAAAATAAGTAGCAACTAAACAACCTTGCACTTCTCCACACCTTGAAATATTTTGTTTCTAGTTTGTTTCCCTTTTTACTTTGTAGGTATGCTTTTGTGGAAACTGCAAGATAAAAACGCAAGCTGAGAAACTAAGATGAATTTGTTGAGAATCAGGTATTCTTTCCTTTACATACATTTCCTTGTCTTAAAGGAAAGAAAATACTTTCAAAAGTACTGAGGGACATACACATTCTCTTCCTAAGTGGCAGAGTTGCCTAGGTATTAGATACCTCCTGGTTTCTCTTGGTAACTTTTAGTTATTTCTTACCACAACAGAGGAATATGGTTAACTGGCATTTTTATTTAGCCTTCTAGTTTATGTTTAGTTCTAGTTCTCTCTTTCATCATTCAAAATTTGTCCCTAAATATTCCCACCTCTTTCAAATTATGACTCATGTATTACTAAGCATGTATGTGTTGGAATTTAGAATATGCATTTAGTTAAATATTCAAAACATATTGACAACAGCATTTATAATTTTTCTACTTTACGTTTTATACTGTGAATGCTTTTAATCTGTAAAAAGAGAGTCAACATAGACCCAATACCTGATAAGCTGTCACAGAGCTTGACTGCTGTGGATATAGCAGGTGGTTGCAGATAATGATGAAGTACTGTACATTCCAATAAACCAAAAGGATGTGACTCTTTTCATCATAAGAAAGTAACAAAGAAGATAGCTTTGTTTCCCCCAATTTGAGCATTGCACAATGTATGCATTAAATGGTACCTTAACATATGTATAAATGTGTGTGTGCAAGTGTGTGTGTGTGTAATGTGTGGCATATGAACAAGTAAGTGTATGAAGGGACAAGAGGAGGACTTCTATATAGTTCTTCTGTAGTTCTCAACATTATTTTTTGATACAAGGTCTCTCACTGAACATGAAGCTTGCCATTTTAGGTTGGCTGGCTGGTGAACTCTCAGTATATGTCTGTCTCCACACTTCAATGTAAGGGTTGTAGGCATTCACGGTCATGTCTAACTTTTATGTGAGTACAGAGGATTTGAAGTCAGGTCCTCTCACTTGAATAAGACATCTCTTCCAAGCCCCCGAAACATGTATGATTTTTATGCCTTTACACCTCAACTAAATAAACTTAGATTGTAAAAATGAAACATAGGTTCTCAAAGCTAACTGGGAAGGTTAAGTAAACACTGCCACCAAGTCACCTTGTGAAGATGATTCGTTGCAGCCTCAGAGCTTTCAGAAAATTATATTCAAACTTAGGCAATAGTTGAACAATATTATATTCTAATGCAGGCTTGATATGATTTGATCATAATAAAATTATACTATGACAAATATTTATCCAGAAAGTTTCAGGTCTATGCCAAGTCTATAGAAGGATGTCACAGCAGTAGTCTGAATCACAATTTTATCTGGATCAGCAGACTCCAGGGGCACTATCTACAAAGCAACCATTAGTCAAGACCAGATCTTCATCACACATCCATTGAAGGAAATGGGTCAAGCATTAGCAGTCATCTCCTTCTAAAAGGAAATAGCCATGTGGGATAAAAAAGCCTTTGATGAGTCAAGAACTCTGCCGAATTTCTTTGGAATTCCTGTCATTTTTATCTCCTGAGTCTAAATATTTATACAATTCAACAAAGTTTATATTTAGCAGACTGACGACACATCTCCCACTTCATCTACTGTTGGAGTTTATTGTCCAGGACAAAAGAGTACTGAAGAATGTATAATTAAGGTAATAAGCAATAAATGACTTTATTAAAGACATTGATTCAACCCATTTATTCACTGATTCAACAAGGTTTTACTGAAAGTCTAATTTTTCTTTAAGTTATTTCACTGGCCATTGGGAGAGCAAGGGAGAGTATTATTACAACTCTTAAAATTCCTCCCAGGAATGATCAAACATTAGAATAATAAAAAATGCCATAAAGGAATCTGTAGGAAGCAGGAGGTACATTACTTGAAGCCAAGAAGGCATTTTTTCAAAGCAACACTTATGCTAAGATGTTAACAATGAAAGGTAAAAGAGAGGCTCGGTCAGGGAAAGGGAAGAAGATACCTGAACACAGTAGAAAAACATATTTGAAGATTACTCTCAGAAGGATGAGGAAGAATGAAAGTTTTATTTGCCTGTAAAACTTTGAACTCTCTTAGGATATTCTAAAATCTTTCCTTCCTTTTTTAGTTTTGATTCTCTCTTGAAATAAACTCTTTAGGCAACGTTCCACATTCTACTGTAATTAATATCTACTAACAGAATTTTCCAGATGGAAATCTTGAACCATCATCAACATTTCTACAATGTATTGAACATTTCATATGGGCCAATCATCACACTAAATGGGTTTTACAAATAATCTTACAGCTTTGCTACAACTCATGAGACTGTATTAATACTTTCATTTTCCCAGTGAAAATAATGAAGCCTAGAGACACTGAAAATCTCTTCCAAAGTCACTCAATTTTATAGTCATAATTTGAATTCCAAATGATATTCTAAACCATTTTAGGAGTCTTCTAAAAACTGTAAATATATATTTAGGGAGGTTTGTTGTTGTTGTTGTTGTTGTTTGTTTCTTTGTTTTAGCAGAAAGACTTTTCCTGAAGTATGTCTACAACAATCCAAGCTAAATAATGACATATATAAACAACATGGTTGATCTGAATTTAAGTATATGGGGTTTCTTTTACTATAAGCTAAACCCATTCTAATTCTTTATTTCCCAGAAAAATCTCATCCTTCAGTGACATAATACATTTTTTCCAATCTGAAAGTACTTCTTGAATTTCTCCTTACTATTCTTATTCCCATTCATATTTACTTTTCCTATCACTTTGCTTATTGATTGCTATGAAATGCTTACAGATTTTGTATATCAAATACTCCCTACACTCCAGACTGATTATTTATAAATGGGTCTACATTTAGAAGACTTATTCTACAGAAAAATTTTATGAATATGCAAAATCATCTTAGTTAAGAAAAGTTTTTCTTTCTTCCTTTTGCTTTTTCTCTTTTTGTTTTTTCAAGACAAGTCTTTTATACAATAGACCTAGCTGAAATCAAACTCAAAATCCTCTTGCCTCAGTCTCATAGTTGTTGGAATCATGAGCCACCACACCAGGCTAACCAATTTTTTCTTAATTGAAGAAACTTGCCTTTCAATTTGATTTAACGATGAATCAATATCACCACTCAAAAACTACGTTTTCAATCTGTTAAAAATACTTGCTTGACGATTCTGTAAGACAGAGGCTCTTCCTAAATTTTCTTCCACAAGTGGTTTGAATACCGTTTAAAAAAATCTGTTTAAAAACTTACTATTCAAAACACCTGATAAAGTCGATAGTATCATTTTTTTCTCCTGGTGTGGAAGACCCTGCCGTATCAGCCCTGCATGTAACAAAGCAAATATCAAAACATGCAACATCTCTGCTTTCAGAGTTCAGAATGATTCTTTTTTATTGTTATTTTTATCTTATGTGTATGAGTGTATTGCCTGTATGTAAGTGCACCTGTGTTGTGTAATACCCATGTAGGTCAGAAGAGGGCATGGAATCCCCTGGAACTGGAATTATGGACAGTTGTTAGCTCTCATGTTGGTGTTGGGAAAAGAACCTAGATCCTCTGCAAGAACATCCAGTGCTCTTATGTGCCAAGTCATCTTTCCAGCTCCCAGAATGATTCCTAAAACAAGTAATTTTCTAAAATTAAGTCAACAAAATAAGCAATAAATGTAACAAATTATAGATAAAGTTATTCTATGTACATATTTATATGTAACAGAAGATGATTTATTAAATCATTCATTGTATAAACTATTTCTTCCTTTTTAAAAACATGTTGGCTCAGGCTGGCCTTGAGCTTACTTTGTAACTGAGGCTAAGCTTGAACTTAGATTGTCCTGATAATTCTTCCCAGTGCTGAAACTGCCAGCAATTGCCACAACCCAGACTGCATAAACTCATAAACTCATGTGTTTAAAAATCAGTCTCCATTCCAACTTACATACAGAACCACAGTAAACTGATCAGAAAGAATATGTTGAATAATTGTGCTAACACATCTACTCCACCTACAGTTAAACAGCCATCATATGAAGTCAGTAGAATAAATTGACATGCTACGATGACACTTCATAGTGGTTGCATTATCAAGTAGACAACCCTTGAAACAGTTTAAATCATTTGGACCGTAGTCAAGAAATAATTTTACTTGTCCTGAGGAGTAAGCCCACAGTATCAGCTATAATTTCCAAAGGGGCAATATTATAGCCGTTCAACACTTTACAGGCTTCTTGTGCTCAAACAGCTGTTCATCTGAGAGGAGAAATTTAAACAATTTGGGCTAGAAAATAAGGTATTAGACTATTTTTCATGTTCCACCACTTTATGACAAGAGAGCCGATTTTGCACTTCAGTAAAGGCAGATTGTAAATTTAGTGTGAATTGAACCAGTAGCTGAGTTGCAGTTTATGATAAATGGCTCATCAACACATTAAGGTTCACTACCAAGACAACTTCAGTCAGGCAAGCAGGAAATTAAAAGACCCAACTCCCTACCAGTATCTACACAACAGATCCCAAATCCCAGAGCTATCAAGCATCATTCTCATTCTCACATGTTATTTTATTAGTTGATAAAAAAAAAAGTTAGAACCACGGATTCTAAAACCAGAGAGATGAAGTTCGAACTCAACTAGATATTAGTTATATATCTTTATGGAGCTCAGCCGACCTGTGCTTCACATTTCTCCTGGACTGAAGAGTATGGCAACTATTTTTAGAATTATTCGTGGAATAATATTAGTAAAATGCTTCAGCATTCAGTCAATGATGAAAACTTTAAACCTTAACTTTTAATATTAAGACAGGTACATAGGATAGACTCTATAGTGTAAAATATTACTGTAGAAATTCCCCCTATTTCTGTGTTTATTCACTGTATTTTTCAACAGAACTAGATGTTAAATGAATACTCTGACTTCCCACCTCAGAAAGTTTTGATATAGTGAACCCTGCGTAAACTTCATCTTAGTTACCATTTTTACATGGGCCAATCAGCTACATTCTTTGGAGTAATGCTAAGAGCTAACTAAAACCCAACTAGCCCAGATCTGCCAATTGAAGGAAGAGATAATTAAAGACTTCCATTTGATAATTTCCATTGCACTGATGGATGCTACAAGACAGGCATAAAAATCAAGATTCCTGTGGGTAATAATCTACTTAATAGCTTTAACAATTTAAAAATATTTGCTCTTTTTCAAGTTATAGCATCCTGAAATTTCCTGCTGATGGTATAAAACAAAGACAGACATCATCTTTCAAGACCCCCAAAACATTTGGCCCTTCCCATCTACTGTTATTTGTGATTGCCAATTTGGAGACAAATCATCTACAATTATTGTTTGTAGTGTTTCATCTATTTTGCTCTGCAACCCATCATTCCCTTAGTCTTCTCTCTTTTTACCTCTAAGATTTTTGGCTTATGCACCACATACTGTCTCAGCCAAATTCAACACTGTTGATCTCTTCTTTCTTTAAATTTTCCCCATAACTCCATATTCTATTAATGTAAAAAATTTCACTTATGTTTATTGATCTCCATTGTAGGATAGTATTAATATAATCTGAAAATGTTCTTTTTTTCTGGCTTTAACTCTCACTCATTTTAGTTTCCCCAATATCCAATGAGTACATCTGCCCAGTATCTTTGATTACAATATTTACATTGATACACAGAATTTACATTCTTGCTCATCCAAAGCCTATGGATAGGTTTATTGATATCCAATGAACAAAATACATTTGTCCAAGAAAATGCATCTCTGCTGTTGCATTGTGAATTGTATAAATTATCAGACTCTCTTGCTATCTTTATAAGGCACAGCATTTCAGCTGTTCCTTTTCTGCTCTCTTGTGTTTCATTCAGCTTCATTTGTATCTTTCCAAATTGTCTATTCCTTCCAACAACCATTGCAAAGACCTTCAACATTTCTCACCTGGCTATGGCATGGGATATTAACACAGTTAGAACAACATCCTCCTGTACTTTCCCTCTCTTGACTCTCCACAGAAATAATACTCCAACTCTATACATATGATTACTGCCCTTTCTCCTATCTTTTCAATAGCATCTATTTGTTTGCAGGTGGAAAAAGTCATATGGCATAGTATGGTTTAGGTGACACTTCCCAGTTCAACCCAATGTTTTCCCCCAACCACTGCTTACCTGATGCAGGTACTCCGATGTAGTAATACTTTGTCAGCGTCTTGTATGTTTTTACTTGGCTTACCTTAAAGGTTATTTCAGACAGACTGACTCTTTGATGTCTTTCTTGTCTACAGGAACTATTAGAATGTGGTAAGCAAAAACTTGGACCAGAAACTGTGAGCGAGAAAAGCACTGCATGATGTCCCCTATGTGTGGATTCATTTTTTAAAATTTTGTCTAAGTGATTGTGTGTGCACCTGCTTGTCTGTATGTGTACTATCTGTAAGCAAGTGCTCACAGAAGCCAAAAGAAGGTGTCAGGTCCCCTGGAACTGAATTTACAGGTGGTCGTGAGTCATCCAATATGGGTGCTGGGAACCAAACCCAGGTCCTCTGCAAGTCATCTCTCCAGAACCTGTGTGTTTTCTTTAAAAATCAAATTCATAGATAGGGAAAGCAGAGTAGTGTTTACTAGGGTAGAGTATAGAATGGAGAAGTTGGGCGATGCTGCTCAAAGAGTAAAGATTTGTCATGTAGGCTGCATATATTTCAAAGATAAAATGTATATCTAGAGAACTACAGTTACTTATCCTATACTGTGTACTTGAAACTTGCCAAGAATAGGTAACTATGGGAAGAAAGAAAGACATATAATTATCTCGTTAGTAATCAGCTCGTTGTGCTCATGTGTGTCACAAAATTACACTATACACCTTAAATATACAGTTCCCATGAATAAATGACACCTGAGTGAATATAATGGCAAAGGATAAGAGGTAGTAAGTATCCCAGCTTCCTTGTCACTAAGTGAGACACTTCTGAGGTTTGTCCAGAGATAGGCTGGGAGGCTCTCTAACACGATGAAAACATGTTGGTAATCCTGCCTATTAATGCTACATGGTTATCTTTTCATCTTTTTCATCTCACTTGCCTTACAGTTATCTTGGGATCACTTCAAAAACGTATTGCTTACTAATAAAACTTATGAGTGTCTGCTTATGGGGAAACCAAAATGAAAACATCTGTACTCTAAGTACTACATGGTAGTAAAGTAGTAAAGTTCTAGCCTCATGGGCCCCTGGCTCTGGACCCCTGCAAATTTTCTTCTCACTTTCTTCTTACCTCCATCTTTGTTGACTCCTTTCCAAGACAGAATCTAAACACTGCCTTCTCTGAGAAGTTTAATGTGATATTTGGTGGCCTTCATTACAATCCTTTACCACAAAAATTCCAATCAATACTATGACATCTTTATACTGCATCCAAATGCTTTTTCTAGACTAGCATTTAACATGTTTGTGTGAGAATCCTTACCAACTGTTGAGTATTTTTAGAGCTACATGGTGTTTTACTGTTTTCTTTTCCCCGTCAGTTAGCAGTACCAACCACTAGAAAGTTCCCAATGAAAACAAGTTCAATGGATAAATAATAGGTCGATGAGAAACTGAACTAAAATAAATCACAAAAATATTACCCTCACCTTCCCCTCCACACAAAACAGAAAATACGAGTTTCACACATTAAGTCTCAGGAGATACATAGTTGGCAATGCTATACAACCAAAAGCAGCACATTTAAATCCACTTGAAAACTAGATGCCAATCATTTATTCTATCCAGATTGTACTTCCTGGGCCACTATAATAGTTAATGAACTGTTTAATGAGTGAGTCCTGGATATTAACTGATAACTAGAACGAAGTGCTTTTGCTCTCCTGTTTCATAATCTGCCTGTAGAAACTATGACTAAGTGACTATAAACTGAGTATGAGATGGTCACCTCCTGGATCAACCTCCCAGTTTCTGTCATCTGATGTCACTCAGGAAAGAGATGAAACTTAAGGGTACCAACCTGATTTTCCAAGAGCAAGACAGAGAGAAACACGAGCCTGTTTTTCACACTCTTTGGAACATATAGCCAGTAGCTGCAATAGCTTGTTTAACAAGACTTTTTCCTCCCATCTCAATCATCTGAAGCCTATCGTTTATTGAAAAGCTGACTTTCAAAGCACATACTAGAACAGCTTTTCTGTACAGCTGCAGTGCTATTTAAATCTTCCATGAATATCTCCACAAACCCAAGAAATTTTTAAGCTAAAATCCTGCTCTTAGAAAGGACATAGTGAAATATGACCCATGGGTAAAAAAACATAGGAAACGAAATTTGGTTGTTAATTTTAATGCTGAAGTTATAATATCAGATGTGTGACTTCTATTCCTCTGAGTTAGAAGAACACATAAAATTACTATTTGGAAAGTCAGCCTTCAGGCAATTTCATAAGACTTTCGGAGACGTTTGCAGTTCAACTTGGAAGCTATTTCTTAATAGGCTCTAGAAGAGTGGACAAATGTGCCTCACTTTCTCCTAGGAGGTTGGAAATGGATGGAGAACAAGTACTAAAAGCAATGCATTGGAGACAATAAACAAATCGGAGACAGTGGAGACAATAAAAAAATCGTAGATGGCAACTCCATCCTTGAGAGGAGCTGATGACTGAACCCGAGTGTTGTTCTAGTCAGTCTCAAGCCCTTACCTTCAGCATGGTTTTAGGTAGACAAATTCCAATAACCCACCTCTAATGTTGATCATGCAAGCAGTCAAATCACCTTCCTGCTCTGATCAAGCTGACCTGCTGTAGCCCTTTAGGATGCTTTACAACACAGTGTAATGCTGATAATTCCTGGAGTCTCATCAAAGTGCCCACCTGTCGATTCGTGATATCTGTACTGCAACCCATATTTCCCTTCATTAAGACATTCAATTTCAGTTAAATGATTTGACAAATGAAATTACATTGGATATGAGTTGATGGTCTATGTATTTTTAATCTATTTACTTGGAAGCTGTTGATGAAAACTAGCTGATTACACTGTTGAAAGCTCTCAGAAATCTCTGACCATAGAAAAATTATTATGAGAATTGTTTTGTGACCTAGTGAGAAGTATGTAGCTCTATGACTTATTTTTGCTATATTTTGGTATTTTGGCGACAGGATCTCCCGTAGCCCCAGCTAGCCTGGAACTCACTACATATATTAGGCTGGTTTTGAGCTCATAGAGATCTGCCTGTCTATGCCTCTGAAGTGCTGGGATTAATGGCATGGATCACCGTGTCCAGTTTTTTGTTTTCACATTCAGTTGTCAATATATTAGTGTATCAACGTTGAGAATAAATAGATACTTGTTGAATTGGCTATTCATTTCACATAAAGAAATGGTACAGTATCCCATGGATATGACAGAATGACTGTAACATATAAATAAGATATCTACACAGGCCCGATACTTCTCTCATGGCACCTGGAAAAAGATACGTATTCAACAAATATGTCTTGAATGAATGCATAAATAACTGTGCATAAGCTTGAGGTTCTGATGTTTTCAGAAATGCTGAAAGTTCCACACGAATGTCTTCAGTCATCATTGTACCACAAAGCATGATTAAGCAGCTCATTACATTAAATCAAATTTAATCTATATTCTACAGCATGGGGAAATTAATAAATGAAAATTTAATGCCATTTTGAGCTCTGGTCATAGTGTGGAAGCCTGCTGGTCCTTTGGTTTAAAATACCTTTCTAGCAGACTAAAATCTGAACTCTTTTTCTCATGTTGTTCTTTCCTTTGTTTCCATAGGAAACAGTGACTTCCAGTCATCCAAGACAACACAACGTGGATTGCCAAATTGCATGCCACCCCACAGTTGCCAAGGAGATAATGTATGTCATTCCTACAAATAACATGTTGCCCATGCCTTCATTTCCTTTATCTATCTTTTAAAGATATTTTTCGCCTGAGCTGAATGCAGATAGTGTTCACCAGGAACTGATGGAAATAATCCTTTTAAAAATTTTGTTTACCCAGTTCCCCCAAGGCTCTTGATCACATCATATACACAGTCTCTGGTAGGACTGAGCATATTTTATTCCGATTTTGGAATCAGTGATTCAGCAGTTTTCACTGGGAAAAAAAAAGCATCCTGAATACTGTCTGTCTGTGTTCTAAGTAAAGGTCCAATTAAATCCACACCTGGCAATAACGTATTCCAGTTTGAAATGGCCTGTCACAAAAGCAGCTGCACTCAGTTGAATGTCACTGGGAAAGAAGAGAAGCAAGGGGGAAGGAAGGAAGGAAAGAAGAATGTAAAAAAAGAAAGAAAGATGAAAAGAAGGCAGGATTAAAGGGATGGAAGTAAAGAAACTCCTATTTATTGAACACTTGCCCTGCTGCAGATTAAACATCTGTAAAATGAACAAAGAGAATGAATACAGTTTAAGATACTGAGTGACATCATGCTATTAGTGCAAAGCAGAACCAGTGTTTAACCCTGGGAATGGGTGGCTTGAAAGCAGGTGTTTGCCAGTGACACATGCTGCAAATCGAATCACCCCCAAACGTGAGTTGGCAGAAGCCACAACACCTACTGACAGCATTTGTCATGGGTTTGGAGGGTCCTTGGACTCAGCTATAAATCTCTTATGGAATCTCATGAGATTTTGGTCAAAGGGCTGAGGCTAGAATCATCCTGGATGATTCCCATCTCTACCATGCCTCACAAGTGATGATTGTTTTGTTAGCTACAATGCCCTACAGGATGTTGGAAACAGTGACCCCACTGAATGGCTGTGACAAAGGGGTACTTTCTTGTCATCTTACTCTGTTACCTATTACTAGAATGTCTAGAGAATTCTGGATATTTAAAAAGTTCTCAGCTCTAAAAGTATTCTAATTTTGAATCTGTACGGGTCTGAATCACAAACTCCATCAACTGAATTAAAACAACCATATGACCTCCATTGAGCATCCAGTCTGTACTTTAACCATTAAAACAATCACATATTTAATCTTTGGGAATCTACCAAACTATTAGAAGCAGAGTCCTTCAACTATAAAATGACATATTTATGACAAGAAGAAAGAAGACTGTGGAGTAAACTTAATAGTCAGATTGTGAAGAGCATTCAAAGTAGAGAGGAATATTCTGGTGAGCTAATGGAAATGAAGCAAAGCATTACATCTTAGTGTCTGCGCTGCTGGAGGTGTATGATTGTGCTCACTCTACTGTGTGGGCAGGCTGGTTCAGAATAAACACACATATTGCTCTGTTTCATGTAGCAATCTGAGATGAAGCTCCACAATGAATAAGGCTGCTGCACTACACAATGCTAAATCAGGTCTATTAAGGAGAACCATACTCCAGAAAACAGTGTTTATTCCAGAACAGAATATTGTTTCATATTGCTATCTTCTAATGTAAGTCCAACATATATTCTCATTCACAACCATAAATATGATTAAACCTTAGGATACCCTCCATTGCTGCTTTACAAAACAGATTTAAAAATGGAAGCACTCTAGATAATGTGCAGGCTACCTCTCAGCAGGAAGAGGAAAGGACATGTTTTCACATTCATGTTTTTTTTTATTTCAATGTACTTGTTTTTGTCTGAAATTTTACTTCTTTTTGTATTTTTATAGTAAATGAGGAAAACAATCTAACAAAATCCCCGAGGATAAAAAAAAAAGGTGTGTTTTGTCTTACTTTGCAGAAAAATTGTCCTGTACCTTATGTAATCATTACAGTACAATAAGCTTTTTGATCTCTCTCTCTCTCTCTCTCTCTCTCTCTCTCTCTCTCTCTCTCTCTCTCATGCTTTGGAACTCAGATACCCCATAGTCCTATGATTTCTAAAACTATGACTAACTAGTCATACTTAATGGCTACAAAATGACTGGATAGCAATCAGAAAATTTGATAATTATTACCCTAAACTTTCTCATGAGATTCTGAAATCCTCTATTAATAGAAATGCTAACCATTGACTAACCATTGACTCCATTATAGCATGCCTATTATAATCACATATATTTATATTACAACTGGAGGTTAAATAACTTTATGAATTTCAGTGCTAGAACAACATTGCCTTTACACTTTTGCCCGTTTTGGAGTGACTGTCTAATCTGTTGGTCAAACCAGCACTTTTTCCAGAACAAATGCCAAGCTGAGTAGGTGATAAAGATAACAATCTTACATAAATCTGAGCACTTGCAGGCACACAAGGACAAGACTGGCATATTCATTACATGTAAAGCAAAAAAATATTTCGGTTTGCTATGACTCAGGATCGTGTAGACCAAATGTTTTGGTCACTAAAAGTGATTACAAAATATGTTTATCCGTAGTCTAACTCAGTGATGGATTAATACACTTTGTTATAATCATTTACAATGGTGAATTAATTAAAATAAATTTCAGTGTGCTACAATGTACAAATGTACAAAATGAATGACTAACTGGAGTTTGAAAGATAAATGTAATGCATAAAAAACAGTGGGAAAATAAATGTAAAGAAAACGAAATCAAACATTTAAAGCTACTAAAGGAGGAATTCATTTTTTAATGAACAGAACAAACATGGTCCCTATTTAGAAATCTATTTTTTTATGAATTGCTGGGAGATACTGAAATAACTTTCTGTCAGCAGATCAGGTCCCCATTGACCACAATCTATTTCAGTTCCAAAATGTATTCTTGTGCTGTGGATACTAGGTAACGTCCCTTGTACCATTTTTAGACCAGCCCCATTTTGCAAACATTAGGCAGGCAGCAGGTTAGCCCTTTTCAGTCTCAGTTAGGGCAGAGTAGATGTCTGGCTTGCAAACGCAGCAATAGTGCGTTAAGCACACAGGAGTGCCCACTGAAGCTCAAAATGCACAGAAACTTTTGCTGCTTTGAGTCAAACTGAAATAAAGGAATTCACAGAGTCCTTTGGAGAGTAATAAGAGGCTCACAAACTATGAGAGCTCCTCAGCCCCAGGCACACTGAGTAGAGTTCTAAGTTTTGTAATTCTCTCAGCTGGATCCTATGTGTTTCTTGTAAAACCAAACAAGAAACTTAAAGTGTTATCCTTATAGTCACCAAAATGATTTATTATTCTATAACTAGTCTGTTGTCACAACGAGGCATCTGATAAAAGCCACTGTCGGTCACATTTAGGTTTCATCTTCAAGATTGTTGCTCACCTATTTTAACCCTTTTGACCAGACCAGTAAAAAGGTATTTACTTATATAGTTCAATCTAATAAATACAGATTTTTCTCAAATAAAAAATCTTGAGTTCATGTCTTCGTGGAAGGACCAACCTCAGAAAATCAAGAACCCAACTGGCTCTGTCCACTTAGCACTGTGCGTTCATACTTTTAGCTAAAGACCTTACCTAAGAAAGTAACTAATAAGTTACTCTTTGATTGTCAAGTTCTTGTCTACAGTTCGTAAAAGCACCTTTTAAGCTCCACAGCGGCCTGCATTGTCCACCTTCTAAGTAGGATGCCTACATCAGAGCCTCTCCAAATCAGGTCTTAGAAGAGAGTTCTTCAATCCCTTTCTTAGACATACCAGAAAGTTTGTGTGTTCTAGGCATAGCGTGAACAGAACTGAGTACGACTCTCACGTTCCATCTAGTCTGCACCATCTTGCACTGGCAAGCATACAACCCACACAATTAAATGAAAGGTCAATGCTATATCAAATACGAGGACAAAGCTAGCACTTGCTTCACATGGAGGGGTCAAAGAAACCATGTGACTTGATATTACAAAAAAGCATTATCTACATTTCCTTCACTTATCCCAAAGGCCAGTACATGTCTCAAAAACTAAAACAATCATGCTGGAATAGGCTTATAGGAAATATTCTGTGATATTGTTATGGTCCAAGACTCTGGTTATTGTTAATGTTTTGTAGAGACTGTGTCTCATTCCTTTTTTTCCTTTGTTGATTTAGTCGATAAGTATTGAGGTGCCAGGCTCTATGCTAAGCATTATTCTTAATGTTTATAGTCTTTAAAATACTTTATTTTAAAAAATTTCCAACATATGAACCTTATTTGTTCACACAGACTCAGTTTTTAAGTTAGAGGCAGTAATGTGCCCATTTTGTTTACAAAAGTAAACTGTCTGATCTTTGTACACAGAATCCTAACACACGTTCCCAAGTCCTGTTTATAAATTTTAATCCTCAATTGTCAAGGATCAGGACAAAAAGAAAGCATAAAAACAGTCAAAATGGGGGGATCCCTCCCTCATACCTTCTACTTTCATCTAAGTTTATAGTACAAACTTTTATTTTCAAGGCAGCCCAGCCTGTTATCCATGTTAAACTACATTTATAAAAAGATTTTAGGGGATAAAAATAGAAGGTTCCTACATTCTCTTCTATGAGGTCCTTGGGCATAGTCTTTTCTTTGACTATGGAGCCTAGAGGCATTTCAATTAGTCAAGAAATTGTAACAAAAAGTGAGAGAGAGAGAGAGAGAGAGAGAGAGAATTTATTGCTTGAGTAATGAATATAGGAGGAATAGAGACATTCCCACAAGGTGACTCTTTATAAAATATCAAAATTGAAACAACTGAGGCCATAGTTCAGGGGCTATGAACTAAGAGCAAAAGAATACCAGGATGTTTATATAATAATGTAAGAGGAAGGGGAACATTCAAGATCCTCACAAAGGGTAATAATAGACAGTTTGGGAAAGCATATCATGTACTGTTCAAGTAAAACTCTGAGTAGGTTAAATATCTTGTGGAATCAGAGACAGCAGGAAATATTAAGAAAGCATCTCAGAGCATACAAACTAAGTGAAAAGTGCCATTCTCTTAAAACTGTTGGAAAATTGACCAAATACATAATAATTGTCTTTTACCAAAGACATTTGTCTTACATAATATGCTCTAATTCATTTAAATGAAATGAAATAAGTCATACCCAAACTGATGCTTCTTGAAACTGCTAAATCATCTGAGGCTGAGCAAAAAGCTGGAAATTTAGAGATGTATATTATGTTGTGGGAAAATTAGCTCCTCAAAATAGCAAGGAGAAAATTGGCAGCTTAGTCAAATAAACCAGAAGGAATGAATAATTTTACTCAGTAGCTCAGGGACTAGAACTTGCTGCAAAATATAACTAAACATTGAGAAAAGTTTGTTTTAAGCATTGCATGCTTTCAGGTTTTTTTTCTATTCTATAAAGAATTGTGGTCTATTCATATTCTTGACAAAGATGGGGAAAAGGCAAATAAATAAATGTTTAACTTAATAATAAAAAATGGCTAGTGCAAACGTTTGGTTCTTCCACATACTGCTACACCCAGCCATAGAGTGTATACCTTCACTACGTATGGAATGAAATCAACCAGAAGGCATTTCTTGAGCACCTGCTACAATCTCAGTAAGAGACGAAGGTGCACTGGGGAAGTAAGAGAGTAAACGGAAAAATACAAGTTCCCGCAATATGTTAATAGTTTAACATTATATGGCAATTCTAAAATGATCCTCTATGAATATTATATGCTAATTAATGATATTTACAGTAATGAGTTGTCTTATCTCCTTGGTATTCCTCTTTTATCTGCTGAACATCAGCAAAATGCAAGACCCACCAGTCTGAATTCTCCTGACAGTACTGACATTCTAAGGTTCATCATGTTTTGCAAAGTTCCTGGGTTCTTATTTCTCTTTTTCCCCCCTGTGAATGCCTTTTATTTGAGCACACATAAGACAATCACAGTACTAATTCATTTAAAGACACAATTATCTTTGTTTGGATTCTGTCACCGCACACAGCATAAATTCTGTTAGGGCAAAATATTTCCTTGAAGTATTTCCCACATTTCCTTGAACATATGTTGCAAATAAATATTGCTAATTGGATACCTTATTGTATGTAAAATTGTTTATTTCAAGTCAAAGTTAAAGAGAATACGTGCTCCAGTATTTTTTGATGTCAAAAATTTCAGTAACTGAAAAACATTATGGGTTGGTTCATCTACGGTTTATTGAAATAACTGTGTTAAATTAATGGGTGACTTTCTGCTTTGCAAACTCAACATATATTTCATGCCAATCAAGAATTTTTGAGAGTACATTAGTTTTCTGTTACTTTGTTAAACTATCGGCCTATAGGCTAAGGCATATGTGTTGTTTTTAAGTCAGAATTTGAAAGCATGGTTTGTGCTTTTAACAATGGAACGTTAACATAACCTTCAGAAAAATCTTGATTGTGGTGGGAATGGGTATGAGAGGAGGCAGAGGATGGCCCAACAGGGAGTGGTGGTCTGTAAGGGACAAAGGGCAGCAATCTCTATTGGTTTCTGAACATATATTTGGATGCAGTGTATCTGGTTTTAAATCTTGGCTCTGGTACATAGCAGCTGTGTGACTTTGGGCAAATCACTTAGACCTGTTGGTGTTCAATTTCCTCGTCTATAAAAAGAATTGCTGTGAAGATTATATGAGATAATATATATAAAGTGCTTAAAATACTCTATGGCAAGTACAGTATAACTGATGTTTCTATTGCTGCTGGAACAGCACGTGCTCTTGGTATAAGTGAGCATAAAATAACTTGAATATTCAATTTTTTCTGTCTCAAGGACTCCAGAAAGTCTATGCTCCTTTCAAATCAGCGCTTGATATATCATAGGTAAGAAACAACATACATGTCAAAGCATATAAAGCAAATGTGCACAAGTTTAGATGTTGGATGTATTTGCAATGTAGTTGCTTTACTTAGAAAGGAATTAGATAAGTGCTTCCTACCTTCACCATGTAATAGATAGGGAGATGAAAACTTAGGTATTGAGTTATGCAATCACACCAACACTAGAGAACTTGGGTTAGAGACAAAATTCCCTTCATGATTGGATATAATAATTCATAGATTGGAGGTAATACCATACATCTAAAAGCATCCAGTCTCTGACACCAAAGAGATAGACGCAAATCCAAGTCAACTGTTTACAAATACCAAATGACTTATGATAAACCACATTTCTCAATTCCAAAATAATGGGTATATGGCTGACACATCTCATGATTTGACGCAAAAAATAGAGATAACACATGTAAAGCAACTAGTGAAATATGTAGCATGAAGCAGACACTCAGGAAATGATAATGATGATGATGATGATGATGATGATGACAATGATGATGGACCAGCACCACCATCATGGAGCTATGCTCTTTTCTGAAATAGTATAATAAATACACCACAAATTTTTCATTTATCATACTATATATAAAAACAGAATATATGAAGTAAATGAACAAATTTGCTATTAACCTAAAACATCTATATTCATATCTAATCACGTATACACGCTGTGTTACATTAGGTCATCCTATTGCCATTGACTTAATTCTTCCTTAAACACTATTATATTTAGTTTTTCTCATGCACCATGAAATCATGGCATAGTGAATTCATATTTCCTTTGAAGAAGGAAATAGCCTATCTTCAATTATGATGCTAATGTTGGTATTTTTCTTTCCATGTGACATTATTAGCAATAATTATCAAAATATGCATAATATTGTTTCATTAAGCTACTAAAACTGAATACTGTCTTCCCTTTGCCATATTGAATGCTGTTCCTTAACTTGTCATTTTTTGCATTTCAAAGAGTAATTTGGAAGTTTTTGTGGTATCGTCATCAACATAGCTGCCTTCCAAAAACTAATTCGATGTCTCGGTGTACCTCTGATATAATTCTTCATTGCTCTCTTTACTTCTCTATAGTATTTTGCCATCTATCACTATTCTAAATTATTCATTCACTATCTATCTTTGTCCATGCCCTCACATCTATGGAGGGAACAAGCACGATATTCTCAAGACACCAATGCTGAATATTTGTTCTATAAATAGAAACATAATTATAACAGACTCCAAGTATATAATTGATATAAAGAACAGTGTTGCTCCAGTGTTTCTGGAAACAGTAAAAATCTGAGAGTAAGTTCACACTACTCCAAGTATGTTTGACTTATTATAAAACTACCATTCATAATGCAGTTCATGTTAAATATAAGTCATCACCAGGATGAATAGCATACCTCTTACTAGACTAAATGTGTGGACTTTTTATCTTTCTTGAATCCTCAATGACTGGATGTAGCAGTTGCCTAAGAGATACCCACTAGATGAAATTTGTTCTCATGCAATAGCAAGCTATGTCTGCACATGAAAGAAAAAAAAAAAAACTTACATGAAAACCAGGCTCAAGGACGAAACACGGTTCTGATATCCTTGGTACTAAAGGCATACAGTTTATTACTCACACAATTAAACAATCACTCATGATCTAAAGAGCACTATCAATTATGGAGCATTCTGTGTTTTAAAAGGTATGAGTTTAGGGGGCACTTATCCATATACGATTTAAAGTATGGCATTAAACTCTAGTCATACACATGCCTAAAAATTAAATGAACTGACAGTACCAATCCATGTCCCTTTTCAAACTGCCAGGGTAAGAGATTTTAAAGGAATTTAAGATACGAAATAAGTAAAGCAAATGGAAAAATAGGCGTGCCTTTTAATTTTGCATTTAAGCTATTTAAAGAACAGCATTTATGAGAGATTCAAGGATGCCTGAAGTTAAAATTTGAAATTGACCTTTGTGTGCACCCTTTAGGAACAGAATGAAGCTTGTATATTACAAACTACTGGAAATCATTGCATTTAACATTTCACAGATTCTGATATCTGTGATGGTGAAATAACTAAAATGATAAAAACTTACAGGTTGATACAAAATAAACAAGAACAGGACTGGAGAGATGACTCAGCAGTTAAGAGCACAGACTGCTCTTGCAGAGGACCCTGGTTTGAATCCCAGAACCATGTCCAGGGACAAGTGGTATCTCAGGCCTCAATGGAAACCCACATTTATATGCACACACAGATATGCATATACATAGACATAATTTTAAAAATAATAAAATAAATCATAAAAATAAGCTGTTTTACAGAATAAAAAAGATAAAAATGATGTGAAGAATGTATTTTTTATGTCTTGAAAGCCCATAGCAATCATGCATATCTCGCTACCGCCTTATTTCTAGCAAAAATGACACATGAAAGACACATGTTGAAAACTTATGATAAATATTAGAAACATGAGGCCTTATTTTCCAGTTCTTATATTCATGTTACAAACAATAGACAACTATAAATTGAAACTTTTCTTCTATTATCTTCCTAGGAAAATAAAACAAAACTATATTTTATAAATAAGTTCATATCTAGAGAAAAAAGCAAATAATCACATATGAAACTATGCAAAATACTATACTATACAATAAGATGATAAATAAGGTCATGCATATCTTAAATATTGAATGTGCTTGAGGAAATTAAGACTATTAATAATCACAGGTATGGTTTACTGGACACTGAGTACAATCTTCAGTATTCACCTTAACGCTATTTGTTCCCACCAGCACTATTTTTATAGGTACAGACCATTGAGATCATGTCCCTGAGACTTAGAAGTTGACTCAGAATGGGCTCCATATCTGTTTTATTGATATATTCTACTTTTTCTTAAAGGCCCTAAGCAAAGAAAATAATTATTGTACATGGCCCTTACTGGCCAGGAACTTCCTTTATAGACAAGGTAGGGCCCCAAATGACAGAGGTCTACCTGCCTTTTCCTCCTGAGTGCTGTCCCATAGTTCCTTGGGACTTAATTGACCTTGGAGGGCAAGGGGAAAAAAAAATTGTCCTTCTAAGTCCCTGTGACCACATTAGTATAACAATTCAAGAATAGTTATTAAATATCCAAGAAAATTAGTAACAGCAGGCTGTTACTTTTAATTACTGTGTAACATATAGATAAAGCTTGAACAAAACCAAACAGTCTTTAAAAACCTTGACTGGACATACATTTTGTTTTAAGTCAGTCTTTATAACTATTAACAAGAGCTAATTTAAGAAGAAGTTTAACTGAACTTTGACCTTGGAAAAATTTAATATTACTCATATATTATTTTTAGTCAATTTAGATACATAAAGGGCTGGCTGGAGAATGTACAAGAGTAGAACCTTCAACATTTCAGATTCCCAAGAAGAACTGAGCTTTTTATGACCTAACTCAGAGAAAGAAAGAATCTAACATGACAGATCAAGTAGGCATAGCCAATAAATTGTACTTAAAACAAGTTTCTTATGTCGTCTCAAATGAAGGATATCTCACTACAAATAAAAGTAGCCTCCTTTCTTCCTAAGTCCTTGAAAATGCCCTTCTCCCAATGGACCCTGAAACCCTCAGCCTCATGATGATCCCTCTCAGCAGGAAGCAGTTGGGATGACTTATGGTACCCCACACCAATCTATTCCTCTTCAGGGTTTGGAATAAAAAGAGATTGCACAAGAAAAAACCTTGACATAGACCACCACTCCCACTGATAGGTCTTACCAGAACATTGCTTAAAACTATGACCCTGAAACTATGACCATAGAACACACCACCCCCAGCCATAAAGCATTCCAGTTCTAAAAACAGGCCCTTCTACAGTTTATATCCTTAAATACTTAAACTGGTCTGACTCCTGAATTAGTGTGGTGGTTGCACTGATTCAGACTAGTCAGCTTCCATCCCTCATTGACTAATAAAAGGTCAGCTTGGATCATGAAATTTAAAAAAAAAAAAAGATTTTTTTTCATTGCCACAAGAAGGAATTCAGAAAAAAATGCAGTTCTTACGTATTCCATAGAAATGTGAACCAAACACAGCAGTCACACTCTGCTTATTGTAAAGAGAGAGAAAAAGAGATGATAGACAAATGATAGATAGATGATAGATAGAAAGATAGATAGATGATAGTCAAGTGATTTTAGAAAACTGTGCATGTGTGTTTGTGTGTGTATGTGTGCTTGGTACCAAGGAACACAGAAGAACATGCCAGATCCCTGAAACAGGAATTACAGGTAGCTGTGAGTCAATGAGGTGGATGCTGTGAATTGACCTGGTTTCTGAGGACCAAACTCATATCATCAGGAAGAGTTGTACATGCTCTTAATCACTAAGCTATCTCTCTAGACCCTCAGATACATACACACAGCACACACCACTCATATCTATATATCTATATCTATATAGATAGATGATAGATAGATAGATAGATAGATAGACAGATAGATAGATAGAGTTGCAATTTCCTCCAAGATAAAACCTTCCATCTTGGAGGTAAGATTGGAGTTTAAAAGGGGAAGTGATACAGTCCATCCTGCAAGAAAACAGTACGACTCAGGTCCTAAACAATTCAAAGGCTTCAGGAAATTTTTGAAACTGACCAGATTTACTAGGCCCCTCTTCTTAAATGTATTTGAGCTGGAAGGACTGTGGAGAGACTCTCAGACCAGTTGAGTGGCCTAGAATAGGCTCCGGCCAGCCTGAAAGAAGCAGAGGTCAATCACGCAACTAGGAAGAAGCAGAGGCCAGCTGAAATACCTGCAAGAGGCTCAGAGCAACTGAGCAAGGAGAAAAGACAGTTTCCATCCTGTCAATCTGCCTGCAGTTTGTACAGTGAGCTCCAGCTTCCCAGCTTTCATAGACTGTTGCCCCTGCTGAAGTGGGATTTTGGTGGTGTAGCTGTCTTTGAGACATTTTTTCCCTGTAACTAACCCCAATAAAAACCATTGATTAACCAAGTTTGACTTTGGTTGTATCCTAACTTTGTCTGAAAGTAGACCTTTGTTCACATCGCCTCAGGAATATTGTCATAAGACAAAAAGGCCTTCCTGTTTTTAATTCTATAGGTTCTGATCTTTCAGATCATTTTATTCATTCAAACGGCCTGTATCCATGAGAGAGTAGGTATGTTATGAAGTAGTGAGTATAAGGAAGGATAAAATCACAAGGATGGAGTTGACTTCAAATAACAGGGCAGAATCAAGGGCAGAATTATGATAATGATGAGCAGAAAGAGAACACATGCTTTGTGCCTTGTAAGCTACCCAAACGTATACTCAAGCCACTGCTAGCTACTCTTACATTCTGGCAATTGGCTTTTTCTCCTTGTTTCATGAATATTCCATTAACCATACGCTTTCCAATTCTCAGAGAACAGAAATGGTCATGATAAGCTTCTGCCTAGCCATTAACAGCCCATACGTCATATGAATCAAATACCAGTGAACTCCCAAATAACTATTGAACTAAATGCCACTAAATTCCAAGGCCTCTTCCAAATGAGGCACTCAAACACATTTTAAGCCAAGCCAGCATAATTCAAGTAAGTAAATAGCAGTATGATTTTGAACACATATTTGAATAAGCAAATTTCAGCTGTCTGATTATAATCTCTATTGAAACTCAAAACCTTAGATTTTTCAAATATTTCACTTCAGAATGTTATGAAATTATGCTCTTAACACGCTCTCTCCTTTCTGGTTTTCTTCTTCCTATTTGCCTCCCATTTAGTGCGTTTGCAATCTATGAACTTGGACTCGCTACCAAGGCCGAAGGGAGCTGCCTCATTTGTCACTGTCATCAAAACACATATGTTTTGAAGTAAACTTCCATGGAGACCCAAGTTGTACATAGGTAATCATTTCAGAGCACAAGAAGTACATGATGGATATTTTGGCTCGTTTTATTTTAAAGTCATTCCCAAGGCTAAAATGGTCTTAGCGTTCACACTTCACAAGTATTTTCTGTCTTCTTGCCCCTGGATATATCATTTGCAAATAACATTTTTACTCTACTATAAAGAGAAATTTGTGAATAACAATGGACATAATTAATAGGTTGAGCTCAATCAAGTTTTGCTGGTGATAGCAACTGCTGTTGTCAAGAGGTAAGTGTCAAGGGATAAATGAAAGATCATTGGTACACCCATCTTTGGAAATTGTACATAAGATTTTTATACTGAGGGACTGGAGAGACGGCCCAGTGGATAAGAGCATTGGCTGCTTTTGAAAAGGACCCAGGCTTGATTCCCAGCACCCACCTAAGAGTTAACAGTCCATAAATCTAGTTTCAGGGGATCTGGGACACTGTCTGACCTCTGTGGGCATTGTATGACACAGATGCACTGACATGCAGGCAACATACTCATGTACATAAAATATTTTTTAATTTATAGTGAACAAGCAGTACTATACATATTTTGCATCAGTGCAATAAACAGCATCAGTTGCACCTACAAAAAGAGCGTGAGGTCAGTTCACTATGCACGGATTATTTTGAGACAGAATCTCACTACATAGCCCAAGCTCAGTTTAGAGTCATAATCTGCTCTCAGCCTTCCAAGTTGCCTGAATTATATAGATGTACATCACTGTACCTGAATAGAAACAGAAATCTATGCAAATATCTGGATAAAATGCAATTCTAAAACTAGAATAAAACAATCCTGGAGTTGGGTTGGGTTACTATCTACATCTGACAGTCATTTTATTCTAGAAAATTTACTATTAGAAAATCACAAGTTGAAATATACTGTTTTAAGCCTTAAGACAATCACTACAGATGCAAAAATAAGACCTATGACTCCCAAAATATATAGGAAAGAAAAGGACAAATTTAACAGGAAAAAAAAATCTGAGGAAATTCAATATCAAGTGAAATATGATTAAAAATGCCAAATCAGGTGTAGGGGTACGGTGCAATGTCAGAGTGCTTGTCTAGTATGCACAAGGTCTTGATTGGATACTCAGCACCACAAGAAAGAAGGGAGGGTTGAAAGGAGGAAGGTTGGGGGATTAAAAATCAGATCAAATAGATTTCAAAGGAAAAAAATTTATGTGGGAGGAAAATAAAAAGGTTACTTGATTATTAAATCCCATCGCCTGGAACATAAATAAAGCAGTTATAAACTTTTAAGTGTTGAATATCACTGAACCAAAACGAGCTAAATTGAAAAAGATTTTTACAATCTACTAATATTCCCAAGAGGTATTCACATGTTTCAAAAACCATGGAGTCTAAAAGGGTCTTTTAAGAGGTAAAATAATAACAATTTACTTAACACCAATTTCATTAGGAAAAAATAATAACCTTTTAGTATAACTCAGGGCACAATGGGAATATTATTCAAATCAATAATTCTGAAGGCATACAATAAAACAAATAGTAGAGTTAAATAAAAAACTCACTTGGAGATTTTAATATTATCTCTAAATAACTATTAGTTCAAAGAAAAAGAGAACATTATTCTAGAATACATGGCAAATAATTATGATATTAGTAATTTCAAAATTATAAATTATCCTGAGAATTCTATGTTAGGGAAACCTGAATTCCATAAGAGAAATTTTATTATTAAATAAAAAAGAATGAAAATAAATTAATATGACATGCTAAAGAAGCTAGAAAAAGTAGCAAGTTTAACACATAGAAAGATATAATTAAAATAAAATCATGAACTAATCATTAGAAAACAGAACTAGTAAACTAAACTAAAGATCTGATTATTTAACAGAAGCCAGAAATACATTATTTATTTGATCAAACGTTTCAATGTGGGAAAGCAAAGCAAATCGAATCTACAATAAAAGTTAGAAATTGTAAGCGAACCTCCAGGAAAAAGAATGAGGTCTGGTCATTTTTAAAACCTAAAACAACATATGAAATGTTCCTAATCACTTTGAAAATCTCGATGAAATGGGTTTTTTAAACATCTGTCTAAATATTTTATTTATTATTTTTTTACTTTATGTGTATGAGTGTTATATCTATATGTATATAAGTGCACTCACATTGAGCAATGCCCAAGGAGGTCAGAAAAGGGTGTTGGATGCCCTGAAGCTGGAGTTATCAACAGTTGTTAGCTATCAGGTGGGATTCAAATCTGGGTTCTCTGCAAGAGTAGTCAGTGCTCGCAACAGCTAAGTCCTCTTTCCAGCCCTGAAATGGGTTTATTTTGAAAGAAAAAATAATCTACAATATTTAAAGTTACTTAATGGAAAGACATTCGTTTCCCTAGCTACTTTGATGTGTTTCTTAGAGACCAGCACCTGGAGCATTGTGGGGCAGAACTAAAAGCTAAAAGCTCAGGAATCTGACCAGTAGACCCTGCCAGCATGAACTCAAATTTCTAATGTTTTCCTGCCATTTTCTTCTCTCTGGGAATTGAACCACAGCCTCCTCATCCTGCTCCTTGCACTCCTGACCTAGTGTGGTTCTACGACCCCATTCAAAACAACTATTTTCTTACTTAGGTTAAAAAAAAAAAAAAAAAAAAACAACAACAACAAAAAAAACACTGGCCTGTCTCCACTTCCTGACCACATAAAAACAGAATCAATTTCCATACTGTAGGATATCTGCTTGCTTAAAAAACATTACTGATTCTTAGCCTTTGTGTAAAGTCTGGCCCATAGCTGACATTAGCTATATATCTGTTGATGAATGCATAAATAAATGAAGAAAGACTTGACTGAGTTTTCATTCACAGAGAGAATAAACGAAGGTTGGTGATTTCTATTATATTTTGGTTGGGGTAAAACCTAGCAGTTTTAGAGTACCATTCATGAAATTACAGTAGGTTGTAGGTAGGTGACCACAAAGATATGTCTACTGATATAAGAAAGAAGAAGACCAGAAGTAAAATGACAAAAAAAGTGAGGAAAAGAGATATTGTATAGAGGAAGAGGATGAAGAGGAAGAAACAGGGAGAGACCGCCTGTTTGACTTCCTGTGTGCAGGAAGTTTTCATACAAGAGTTCAGGCAAAAAAAGATACTTACTTTTGAAGGTACAGGATCTTTGATGAGTCAGATAAAAATCACAATTAGTCTTAATAGGTTTTCTATATTTTCTCAGGCATGTCGTTTCAGTACATGAATTCTTCATCTTGAATATATAGCAACTACAATTATGAATCTTGTTGCTAGTATATTTTCTCAGGCATGTCATTTTAGTACATGAATTCTTCATCTTGAATATATATCAACTACAATTATGAATCTTGTTGCTAATTTTCTTCTCTAACTTTAATACATGGGAGAAGTCCCATGGGATAGTTCTAATGTAGGGAAACATTGAAAATCAACACTTACTTTGTTCAATAAACTCTACCAAAAATGGCCTTTGCAACTCTATCAACAGCATCCACAGGTTTCTCTTAACAGTACACATTATATTTTGCCCACTTCTGTCAAAAACTTTTAATTCTGAAAGGAACTTTCAAACAAAAATTAGCTTTACCTACATCTAGGCTATTCAGACTGTCTAGTTTTTAAGCCACAAACCAATACATAAAGTATCATTTTCTATTTTTCTAGACTTTCAGAATATTTCAGAGATTGTCATGGATATTTTCATGTTCTCAGTTTCCCCCACAGTACCAAGAAGCTAAAACTTTAGGAGGAAGTGGAGAAGGTCAAATACCTGCAGGGATCCTTCTGGGTGCTTTTCTTTCAGCATGGGTGCAGTGGGGACTTCTGGAGGAGGTTTTGATGTCTTCTTTTTGGCTTTTTGCATTTGAATATTGGTGAAATAGTTCACAGCAGCAAACTCAATAAGAGCAGAAAATACAAAAGCAAAGCAGACAGCTATGAACCAATCCATGGCAGTTGCGTAGGACACTTTGGGCAAAGAGTGCCGTGCACTGATGCTTAGGGTGGTCATCGTGAGGACTGTGGTTATTCCTTTAATGTAAAAAAAGCAAAGGGACAGAACAGTTAATGTTGTTTCTATGAAAAACAAGCAAACCCAAGAGAAGTACTTGGAATGAGGTTAATTAACCAAGTCACTTCTAACTGAAACCGACTAACTTTGATAAAGGATTTGAATCCATTCTGCTTCAGGGAAATCGGCACAGGTTTTGCAGTGACAGCCAGATAGATATCTTCAGTTCCGGACTCTTGTAATAATTAGCTAAATATGACTTGGTTTAAGTTTAGAAAATTCACTGAGGATTCTTTGGACTTTTTATGTTAGCTATAAAAATGAAAAATATGTAAAGCATATTGAATATAGTGACCCAATATTGGAATCTGAGTCAATATACCTAAGGAATCAATAAACACAGTGTCCAAGAAGAATGACTCACTGACTCTCAGCCAAGAGTGCGAAGCTGGGTGCATTGGCCTTCTAAACTGGACCACCAGAATACACTGGACAAGCAAGTCCTAGTTCCAGTGTGAATAGCTGCCATCAAAAGCACAAATGGTATATGTTTTTGTTTTCAACTAAATATTATCTATTGAATTAAAGTAATATATTCACTGGATGTTCAGGATCCTAATTTACTAAAACTATAACTATATTCTAGATAAATAAATGTCTAGAGCAAACTGGTCTATAAAATATGGTTATCACCATCAGTTTATAACTTGCAGGAAAATCTTTGTGTCTGGAATAGAATTCCTGTATCTACAGTCTCTTAAAGTACCACTTGCAGGAGACAATTCTATCTTAGCCAATAGAAAAGGTCCTGCTCTTAGTAGAAGAACTCTCTTGCTCCTAGAACTAAAGATCAATGCATTCTTTGAGGGTACTAATTTTTGCATAGTTTGCCTTTTCCTTCTGTGCTTATCTAGGCCATATTATCTAGTTAATCCTAGAAATTCCTGTGAGGACTTACTATATCCATTTGCACTCATTCTACATAACTTCTAGGATAGGTCCTGAAGTTGACACACCGAGGTGTCTGTGGATGGTGATGATGGTGGTGGCATGATGGTGATGATTGTGATGACAATGATGAAGGCATCTTAATTGTATATTCCAATCCATGCCAATCCCCAGCTGAAAGGCAAATAATGCATGTTCAACTGAAGAGATACTAAGTTCATGCAACAATAAAGGAATAATCATATTTTGATTTAAAGAAAGCAATACTGTCTCTCCAACTTCACATTTCATTATAGTATACCTTGTACTATTCCTTTACTGTTCCACATATGTGAACCAAGAGAGGGGATGTAAGAGTAGGCTAAGGCTGTACTCAAGAGCTAATTTTTGATTGGCCATTTCTAGAAAATGAAACAGTAATGATTTCAATATTTCAGGTGGCACTTATTAATGTTTAGTGTTTAACTATGTTGTAGCCAGTTGCCATAATGACATATATCTTTAATACCAGCCCTTAAGAGGCAGAGGTAGGTAGATCTCTGTGAGACCAAGGCTAGCCTTGGGAGTTCCAGACCATCTGGGGCTACAGGGAGATACTGCCTCAAAAACAAACCAACCAAAAGACAATATTGGAATATTTAGAAAAGTTAAAGTCAGACAAATTTCAAAATAGAATAGAAGGTCTTTGGAAAGAATTTAGCATACCCTGCTTCTAGTTTGATTGAGTAAAGCCTTTATAAGGGTCACCAAGTTGAGCACTGCTTCAGGGACCACTATTCATATAGTGCCAGACACGTGTGTAATGCACAATGAATACAAATATTTTTTCTCTTTGTGTTCATTTTTTCCTCTAATTATAGTCTCTTCCTAAGTTTTTGATGCCAAAAATACAGAAATTTGGAGTAGCTGTGTAGTATATCTGTGACAGATCTTTAAAGAAGCGTTTATGTACTATGTATAGACAGAAAATGTATTCCTTCATAAATTTTTAATGATTTTAAAGTATTTTATTAGCCTAAAGCAGATTTTTAAGAGTTTGCTCAGTCAAATATGTAGATTAATTGCATAAGTATGCCAAAACAATATGGAGAATTTATTGGGCGCTTTTTTAAAAAAAAATGATGTCTTCAAATATTTAAGCCTCATTTTAAATGTCAGAAAGAATGCATCATTTTCATGGAGAATGTGGAAGAAATGAATAAATACTAAAGTAACTTTGAAAACCTTTAGATACAAAGTTTAAAGATAAATTAAGATGTCTCATCTTGTTCCAACAATTTAATTGCAATGGGCCATTAGGAATTCAAAAATGTTCTGCAACATTCTGGGAAGTATAAGCACTAAGTTTTCTCTAACAAATTGGAAATAAATTCTAAAGAATATACTCTAAAGAAGGATGCTGCTCTCAGTGCTCAGAAAAGTCTACAGAGACCATATTGCGGCAATCCAACTCAAATTCAAATATGAGGAACTTAAAGAGCTCCATGTTACTTTAAACTGTGTTCTTTTTCCTGATAAAATGATTTTTCCTGGGGATCAGTAGAAGTGTCACCTTCTTTTACTGTCATATGAAAAGAAAATTTCTAGGTAATGTTGAACAAATAGAATACCAATGCAATTACTGACCTATGAGCTGAACAATTACATTCTGATTGTTCAGCAACAGGTTGAGGGTTTACCTTAAATGATGCTGTGGATATCAATATAAAAAGATGCCAGATTCATGACTGCTTTCCCTTTTTCTTTCATTGCTGTTTTGTTTATGGAATTGCTCTCTAGATATTATGGTTGCTATTTTATATCTGTTGGCAAAATTAGAGAAGTTGGCTGGCTAGAACAATTGGCTTAAAATAGGCTTGCAACTTGCCATCTCTTTAGACATTATAAAGTCATCTGCTGTATGTTCAAATTTGAGAAAAAAATAAAAGGAGTGTGCTTATTTCCCTTGATTTCAGATGAAGCACTTAGGTGAATAAACACCAAAGGAATAGTAAACAGAGACCAACCCTTTAGATAAGACTTTTACCCTGAAAATATTTTAAAGACATAATTTTTTAAATGTTCAAGATTGATGCCAGTCCTTGCATTTAGAATGCTTAATACGCACCATATTGGCTGGCCTAGGAGCCTAGAAAGGAAGCATAAGAGTAGGCTAATACTGTACACAAGAGTGAATTTTGGCTGGCCATTCCTAGAAAATGAAATAGCAATGATTTCAATATGCCAGCTGGCATCGACTCTTGTTTAATGTTTAACCATATTGGAATAATTAGAAAACTTAGAGTCAGACAAATTTCAAGATAGAAGGCCTTTGGAAAGAGTTTTGCACACCACGCTTCTCAGACTTCTGCTGTTTTAGGGTTTTGTTTTTGTTAGTATTAAATGTGACCCAGCACATCCTGTCTTTGTGAGTGAAAAAGGAAATAAGAGTTAAGAAAATTTTAGAGTTTATATTCATCTAAATTTCACATGGCGGAATGGCCAATGATTTCAAACACTTAAAGCTTTACTTACCCAAGAGAAATACTATTCTAGACCCTCAATGAATAGTCTAATGATTATAATTTTGATACAGATTATGTCTTTGAAAAATGTAATTATTGTCATAATTTTGACGATAAATCAAAACCATTATCTTGGTGTAGACACAAACAGGCAAAATTCAGATTCTAAATGAAAAAATCCCATTGGTTAACTATTTCCAGCAAACATCTATACAATCTCACCCAGCAGCTCTGGAATTCTCCACAAGCCCCCACATCTCCATATCTGCAGAATTCTCAAAATTAGACAAATATTGTATTAGGGGTACCACTTAAATTTATGTGACTTAATAAAAGTTTCTATTATCTTTGTGCTATTTTCCTTATCTTTAAAAACTGAAAAGACTATTTTGCTGAATTAATGGGAATGTTAAATAATAGGAGCCCACAGTATTCATCACTGCTCTAGTAATACTAACATCCTTACTATCTTATTTGGATAGGAAATATTGGGTGAGAGCAGCTATAATTTATACTATCTAACCACACCATTGGAAATGTCTATTATCCATGGACAAATAAGACAGAACAGTAGTTTACAGTTCATAATCAATCAATAAAACATTCAAAGTGTATCAACCAACAATATTAAAATGATGGGGCCAGAAAGATGACTCAGCGGTTAAGAATAGTTTTCCTTCCAGGGGACCCAGGTTTGATTCCCAGGACCCACATGGAAGCTAACAACTGTCCATAACTACAGTTTCAGGGGATCCGATGCCCTCTTTTGGCCTCTGTGGGCTTTCCATGCATACACATAAAAATAATAAATAAAATATTTTAAAAAATAAAATTATAGGTATTGTGTGCTAGGTATTATTTCAAATGCTTCTTTCAAATGAATGCATTTAATCCTCACAGCAACACTAAGAGTTAGATAAAATCATTTACTCTGTTTTAACATTTAGAAAACAGGTAGAAATAAGTTACTAAAGGTTATAGCTGGAAAGTAGTAGACCCTGGTGTGAGGACCAAAGTCTGTACTTTGTAATAATGTCTCTATGATGGGCCACTTTTCTCTGTTTAATTTATCAAGGATCAAAGAAAAATATATGGATACAAGTAAGTTGATTTGGTAAGTCATAACAGGAACATAAGACTTATAATATTTTAATAATGTTAAGTCCAGAAATTTAACTATTTTGGTGTGCATGTGGTATGGTTCAAATTTCTTCAGTATTATGGAGTGTCTGGTTGTCTATGGGGAGTATACCTTTGTAAGACTGTTTCAAGTTGAGGACAGTAAGACATCCAGTCTCTAAGAGTGTTGTTTGACTCTGAAATGTCCCCACAGTTTTCTGTTTTGAATGTTCTATCTCCAGTTTCGGACACTATTTTGAAGGCTGTGGAATCCCTAGAAGTTGCGACCTGATTGACAGAAGCAGGTAAGTAGGAGTGGATAACTTTAAGAGTTATTCCTGCCCCTGGAATTAGTTTGTACTCTCTGCTTCCAGTCTGCTAATATAGTAACAGGTGTCCCAGGCTGTTCCTGTCAGCTCTTGCTCTGAAATCTCTGTGAAGCTATGACTCAAATTAAACATTTCCTCTTTAACCTGTTCACGTCAGGCATTTTGGTCATAGCAATGCAAAAGCAACTAACATAGAGAATAAAATGAAATGCTCCAATTCTTCCTCATCAGCCTCCCTACAGCTGTTGTATGAAGAGGGATGTTGCACATTGGGTTAAATCCTGACAAACTAAAAGGCAAAGGGATAGTGTCATATCTTATAAGACCGACACCTCTATTCCAGACCAAATCTGATGATTTGCTCTTACACCACTGAATGAATTTGTTATTTTCAATAAATAGAGAACAGAAAAATATACTGCATTAGATAAATATGAGTACAAATGATTTCATACTGTAAAAACATGACTGATATATGTAGGAGACTCCATTAACATGTACAGAAACACTAAGCCCATACAATCTGAATGGCATATCATTTAGAATACTATAGAAGCCACAATAAGAGCAAAAAGAAACCAACAATGCTTTAAAAGAAAGGAAATTATACGTGCAGAATATTATAATGAGCTTGTAAACTAAGCACATATAATACCTTCCAGTTCAAGGCATTTAAAACATTCCCATTGTGTTCCTCTTCACTAAAAGACAAGTTATTTTAAAGTTTTCATATTCACTCAACCTTAACTTTTATTTGTTTTATTTTAAGCTGTTGGTGCATTTCATTTTAACACCTAGACATAATTTTAATTCAATTGCACAGCATTATGCTAGCAGCCCAAGAATGTCACTGAAAGTTAAATTATACCCAGATTCACACTTGGTCTTCACTTGATTGGTTCTCAACACAGGAGATCGTACAGGCTCTAGTAGAGAAAGACTGCCTATATCTCCCCAAGAAATACCACTTTGTATTGGCCAGCTGGAAACAAAAGCATATATAGTTTCTTATCCAGTGCAGTTTGTTATATTTGTGTTTAATATTTTCTTGGAAATACCAAAGGACAATTCTCATGAGTCATGATCAAAATGTAATGTGGACAAAAACACCCCCAAAATAAATTGGAATTACCAAATACAGTTCTAGCTGGAACAGATTCCTTATTTATCCAGAATGAAACTTGAGACAGGATTACTGTCATAATGCAGGGAATGTATGTCTGGATCATGAAGTAGCCCATCTTCCGGCGAAGGTGGAAGTGAACTGTCATAACTATGTATTCACCTGTCAAAGAAAATGGAGAAAATGGATGATTGGCTTTGTAGGCAATCATTCAATGGCTTCATCATCATACTACAGACTCACAACCATCATTTGAACAAACAAATCATTTTCACTGTATAATTTAATGAGAAATGTACAGTTTTCGACAGCAGGTAGGGGAGCAGAAGAGAGAATGATATTGAACTCATTATTTTTCAGAAAAACATTTTTTTCCTGTGGCAGATTAATCACTTTAATAAATTGGGATGCAGCTTTTTAAAAAACTGCATTGTTTTCTGTTTTAAAGTGTCAATGTGCTAAAGCAACTATCATTCATTTTTAGCATGTATGTTTGTATATGTGTCCTACAGATGTGTATACATATTTGTGTATGCATGTGTATGCATACTGTATGTACACTTGCACATGCAAGCCAGAGATCAATGTCTGACATGGGGTGATTTCTTTTGTAGCTCTCCAACTTATTTTTTGAGACAAGGTCTCTCAGTGAATCTAGAGATTACTGATTCTCAAGGCTAGAACACCAGCAAACCCCAGGGACATTTTGCTTCTCACTCCCCAGTGCTGGGTTACAAGCATACGCCACCACAGCTGGTTTTCCATGTGTGTGCTCAGGATCCAAACTCAGGTCCGCATGCATGCACAGTAAGCCCTTTGCCCAGTAAGTGACATTTATCCAGCCACAATTTTCAGCATTTTAAGAGCAGAACTTAGACTTAATATTTAGAGAATACCAAGTGAAAAATAGGAAATACACACACATACAAAATAAAAAGGTGAATTTTGAAAAGAAGTGAAATACATAGGTTTTCATGAAAAGTTATATAAACATATGTATTTATTTCATTCAAACACATTTCATACACATACGTGTACATGATATAGGAGAAGACTAGGATACATGTATTTCTAAGTGTCATACATATAAACAAAAGTACAAACAGGTATAAGAGAGACATAACTTAAAAAGCTAATAAGTAAATAAACTTTCTGGTAGCTATTGATAAACAGTATTACTAAAAAGTATGTAGAGAGAAAGAGGATGTTATTCAGGAAACAGTGGCCATTCACAGATTTAAACTTATTGGTTTTTTAAGTTAGGAACACAAATTTCTCTCTCTCTCTCTCTCTCTCTCTCTCTCTCTCTCACTCACACACACACACACACACACACACACACACACACACAAATAATCTCACCTGTAATAGATTTAATAGTTTCACTTGATACAGTTTGCCCAATCAGGTCATACTGAACTAAGCTAGAAGACTCCTTTGGCACCTCCACTGACTTCTCAGGACCTTTGGTCCAGGTGTAGATCATCTCACTCTTTGGATATGCATCTGAATGAGAGCAGAGAATGTGCTTACAGTCAGGATTTTCTTTGTCAACATGAGCAGTCAACATTTAATGTGACACATGTTCAACAAAGAGGTAAAATAAGTGAAAATAATTCTCATTATGTTTTTTTTATTCAAACAGGCTTACAGATAACTTCTGATATTCTGTAAATAGCCTTGCAAATCTGCAGGATTTATTTTTTCTATGTAAAAATCGGGGAGGAGGAGACTAAAATTAAGAGATCTATAAGGCTTCATTTGTATCATAGCACTTGGGCACAGTTTCATGTGAATAATTCAGATGCACCAAATCTCCAAAACAAGGCTATCCGACTTCTACTTGGCTCACTTGTTTCTCCGCACTTGGGCAGTCCTCACTCCTTCCATCCTAATATGACCATGCCATTGAGAAATGTACCAGATGCTGTCTCAAGTAACACAATAGCAAAACCAAAACAAACTCCAGGGGTCACCTCTTCTAGACCCTGCCTCTGGGCAATACTCATGCCTTTGGGGAACCATTCTACAGGGACAACTGGCAATGCTGCTTGCCGAGCTCTCCAGGGAATATCATTACACAGCCTGTTCCGCTACCTTTAGAATCTTACAATAAGAACATTTCCCCTTCTATCTCCAAAAAAAAAGTCCTCTCCAGGGGCAATTTGGGTCCATTTTCCACTATTCGTTGTTCAGTGAAAATGGAGACCAGCTGCTTGCTCACCAGTGTACCCAGAACAGATAGCTTGGCTCATACACAAATAAGTTCTAAAGAACCTAAATGAATTATGTGTCATCCTCCCCTACAAACTTTCCTAAAATGGCTGGAACACAGTTCACAGTCTTGGTGAACTTTAATTCTACAAAAGGAGTCCATACCCAGAGAGATTTTCCTTCCCAATGACCTTGCAAAACAGACTATGAAGCTGGTGTTATCATTTAGCATTACACAGTTCTGTGTCATCTTTAGAAGTGTATTCACACTGTGTTATATATTTAAAGTCCTGCAGACTATGTTCTTGTCCATGATTTTTACATCAGGGATCCTTTTCTTGGCCACCCTACTTTGCTATAATAGCCTTTGTCTTGCATTACTTTACATATTCCTCTGAATTGTAAGCATAAATTTAATAGTAATTTTCTTTCTCAAAAAAAAAAAAAACAGTTAATTTTCTCAGCAGAACTACTTACTGGTATGGAATGCCTCTCTTTTGAATTCCTAATCCAGAAAACATCACCTTCCAAAGTGTGATTCCTTCATCTTATACAAAACCTGAGTGAGCACAAATTTTGTTCCAGTCACTGGAAGAGTGCTTCATGTGAGATTTCTGTGGAGACTTTCTCTGTTAGAAATCTTTTGTGAAATTTAATTATTACAGTTAAAAAAATCATTCTGGCCTCAGTGAGGTCACTCTCTGTGTCAATGTATTTTTCTGTTTCTATCTTGTCTCATTGAATTATTGGTCAGAGAGCAAATGACTTGCTCCAGCTTCAAGATAGCCCTCTGAACATTGTGATTACTAGGGTCATAAAAAAAATGGTGACTGTCGATTCTCATTAAGTATGGTAATGAGCAATGGTAACAGCAGGCAGCAGTTTCACAATCAGTGAAACTAAGGGAGGCTGAAGCAATAGTAAAAGCCAGCATCTATTTTTGGTAGAATCTGATTGAATCGAATGTTGGAAGCAGACCTCAGAAGAGCAATCACATTTGTTACCATCTCAGAGAAAAAAGCTTGAGAAAAAGAATCTCATATTCTTCCTCCCCATTCATCTCCTCCTCCTGCCTTCATCTCTCCAAAGCTTCCCAAACATATCTTTGTCACATTTGTTCCTCATCTATCATGCTAGTCTAACTCATTGTCATTTGGGGTTGTACAAACGGTAGACAACACTGTCCTGTTCAGCCTTTCTACAATCCTTTGTGCATCGAAGGGCTAACATGAAATCATTAACTATCAATCAAAGAAAGCCACATTCCTTTGTAAAATCTTTCAAAGCCTTTCTTAGGTTTTAAAAAGAATTAAACTCCAGAATCTAGACTCTAGTGGTCTATCAGCCACTATAATCTCATATCCAACCTCAGTGAGGGATTTTTCCACAGTTCCTTTCACACTAACAGTGTAAATTCTAACTTACATCATATCAGAAGAGTATGAACCTTTCTTGGCCTTTTCCCACACCATCTTTAAAGTACTTTATTTGCATCAGAAACTGTTCAAGTATATCCCATTCATACTGCAATTTCTATATTATACTACCAATATATACAGTTCCTTTATCACTGTTTCAGAACTGCCTACTAATCTATTAGTTACAGCTCAGTCTTTCATGGAGCATCTACAAAAATCAGATTGTGTTGAGGGTGTTTCTATATTTTAAAAAATTAACTAGTAGTCTCCTAAAACTCAAACCATGGACAATTCTTCTCATGAATAATTATTTAAATGCTGAATCATGGGGAAATCACACACATATATAAATATGAACTTGCATGACATTATCTGAAATTTGAACAACTTCTGTTATAACTTACAACTCCCAAATTTCAAAGGGCACGCATGACCATCCATAGGAAAATCCACCAATCTCATGGGACACTCAGCACTTATGGTGAGTCTATGATGGAAAAATGCAAGTAAGTAAAATCAACCCTTAATTAAAATTAATTTTACAGATTCTGGAGATGGAGGGAAGGAAAGCAGGGCCGGGAAAGGAGGGGAGAGAAGAAAGAGAAAGGAATAAAAAGAGAAGAAGAGAACTATTACCTCATCGTGTATAAAATAGTGCCATTTCTCATAATTCTAAAAAGCTTATTTGGAGCTGTCATATTATGTGAGACAGATTTCTTTCCATTCCTGAAGAAAGTATCAGGGGTCCAAACTTTTGTTACCATCATATTGTTCAATCTCAAAATTTCAATGGGGCCATCATATTTCAGTCTTTTGTCAATCCATGTCTGTCTGAAGAACACATCCATTGTGTATTCCTAGGGACATTGGTTTGTGACATATTCTGGTCAGAGTTGACGACACATGCAGATTCAAAAAGTGCAATAAATTTTAGCCTCTCCCATTCTTAAAAAGAGTACATCAGAGGAAATTAATTGAAGCTGAGATTATCTTAAATCAATAGAACAAAAAGATTCTCAGTAATTAGAATATGCACTGTCCATCTGGGTCCCTTTAGCCTCTACATTCATAAAAAGTAGATCACCACACATGTATGCTAATCATTGAGGAATATTTACTATAATAAGTAAATTACCTGCCAACACCAGGTAATCACAGTTGCACTTCACTTTAAATCAAAAAGCAGAGATCAATTAATGTGCAGCAGCTATCACTGCATAATTAAGAATAAAAATATAGCCATTTCTTTAACTTGAAGAAAAAGAGATAAAAGATAAATTTTGTTTTCACAAGTTCATTAAAAGTTATCCAAAAATAAAAAATAAAAATTAACCCCTCAAGGGTTTGAAATCACTAGGAGCCAAAGGTCAAGTAAAATGTAAAATAGATTGTTACTCATGTTAACTAAATACATTTAATATATGTAATACAAGGTAGCACGGCTGAAGAGATTAATACTTCTTGACAAATACTGGGTCTTCCGCCCTTTTTAAACATGAGAGAGGAAGGGAGTGATGGAGAGGGGCCAGCAAGCAACTGAGCCAGCAAGAGGACAAAAGGCAGTTAGGAATATAATACCGCATACATAATTTATACCATAACTCTGATGACCTCAGATTTTCTCCTCATCAATAGTTTTTAAAAGCATACACATTATTTGCTAGGCAAATAGTACTAGGAAATCTTTCTCTAATGAGAAAGACTCCAGTTTAATAAGCATTCAAATGATAGAGAATGGATGTATACTGAGAATCTCGCTCCTTATAAACTTCTAAGTTTAATCAGTCTTTTGCTGTGTATGATTGACAATGTCATAAATATTAATTGCCCCTTTCCTGGCACATTTTCTTCAAACCTCAAAAGGAACATTACATTTCCCAGATACCTACCATTTCAACATCAGAAACAGGTCCAAAGCTGGTGACATATATGTCAGTTTTCACTTCTGTAACAGGACCTATTAAAGTATGAAGTAAATAGGTGTGAAAAAATAATTACAAATGTTACAGCCTTGGAAGATTAGTTAATGAAAGAGTGAATACAGATATATCATGTTTTCACATGCATCTTGAATTTTCAGTGAGATAATGAATCTCTACAAAAAGTGTCCTTCAGAGTGCAACCAACCAAATACAAAACAAAGCAAAATAAAAGAGAAAAAAGGAAAGAAGGAAGGAAGGAAGGAAGGAAGGAAGGAAGGAAGGAAGGAAGGAAGGAAGGAAGATGCTTAATTAACAAGCAAAAAGAAACCCCAGTTACTTATCAAGAACTTGTTTTGAGAGAGATACATCACTCCTTGGCACTGTTATAACAGGCAGCACAGAGACACAAAAGATTTTAAGCTTCTGTGAATTTTTTAGAGTCCATCATCTGATTGGCCTCTATAAGGAAGTGAGCTGTTAGAAAGAAGAAACATGGCTGCAGGCATGAAGAGGACAAAAGCCACAAAGGCTGTATGGAATGCTTCTTTAGGGAGTTGAAGATACTCGTAAATAACTTAAAAATGACCCCTGCCACCTTCCCAATAGGAGCACCATCCACTTGAGATTGGGATCACAGATAAGCTTTTTCATAAGTTACATCTATTCATGCCCTGCCAACTGTTAGCTGGGTGACTTCCAGTCAGTTATTTAACCCCTCAACTGCAGCACCCACACCTGTCCTACACAATTTTTACAGTGATCAAATGAAAGGCTGAGCACATCAACTCCCTCATGACTGAGTTCATTCCATATGAGTTTCCCTGGGCTCTTAACAGGTTTTTCTCTTCTAAATTAATCTCACTCATGAACAAGTGTATTAGTATTTGACCCAAAGGAAAAGGTAGGGACATGATGTCAACATGGGTGACACAGATTTTAGATGAAAGAATATCACCCCTGTTTGGGTTTAGCATATTGCTTAAATCTGGGGAATTTAGATTAAATCCTTAACATTTTCTCATTGTATGACTGTAGCCCAGTCGTATATCTTCAAACATAAAAATGTTAATGAATATTAAAAGCATTTGCTGAGATAATATAGGCAAATCACTTTCCTAGAACAAAATGTGTTCATAATGTGTTCAGCGATAATAGCTGTTATTTTAGATAATTCAGCATTTTATTACCAATAAAAATATAGAAACTCTTGCCCTCTTCAATATTGTCTTCTTAAATGATAGTTTATAATGCTACATTTCCAGGGGCTAAATACTCATAACTAGAAATAATAACACCTGGCATTAAAACAGAATATCTCCCTTGGATACATGTTGGGAAATTGGATTTATAACAAAAAAAGGCAAAGAGCAATTGGTATCACTTAAGGCTTTAAGTCTAAAGTCAGCTTCATGAAAATGAATCCAAATATTTCTCCCTCTATATGGTAATGACTGGGCCACACAAACAAATATAGATTTAGGAAGAATGAGAAAATTCTTTATTGAATAAGTATCCTGAGAAAAGTATAACTTTTAGAAGTATGATGAGAACACGAGACTAGAACATGCTTAGTTTTACACTGTATAAAATGTGCCTCTTCAGAAAGGAGAGAAGCTAATTAAATTTGAGGTTGACTGGGAAACTAGAAACAATAACGAAAAATGATAGTGGTAAGTTCATTAAAGCAAAGTTATTCCAGATATAAGTAGGAAGCAAGTAAGATATAATTTCTTGAACCCTGGATGACAGCAATTTCACTCAAGACAGGGAGGACCATTCTCCCATTATCTTAGGGACAACTGAAAGATTATCAGAAGGCAGAAATGCTATTTCCTTGCAAGGGGGAATGAGCTGAGCGGAGATAGGTTCATCCAGACCATTAAGGATGACAATGCTGTGCTGCTTAAGTTTTGTCAACTTGACACAAAGGAGAGTCACCTAGGAAGAGGAAACCTGAACTGAGGAATTACCTTCAACAGACTGGACTGTGGGCAAGTCCATGGGGCATTTTCCTGATTGCTAATTGCTGAAGGAGGGCCCAGCCAGCCCACTTTGGACCTTCACATGCCTAGGCAGAGGGGCCTGAGCTAAAAAGATAGGTAGTCCAGCAAGTCAGGGGAAGCAAGCCAGGGAGCAGCATTTCCTGCCTCCAGGTTTCTGCCTCGAGCTCCTGGCCTGGCTTCCCTCAGTGAAGGATTGTCAATCGCAAATATAAGATGCAATAAGTCCTTTCCTCTGCAAGCCATTTTATACAAGTGTTTTATCACAACAATAGAAGGCTAACTAGAACATACCCTTAAATCTACACATTTAGTTGGAAAAGGGAAAATCTGGTAACTTGCACTTTTTAACAAATACCAGAAAGACTGTTCAGTGTACTCTAGTTTTCATCTGTTTTCTATAACAGTATTTACAACAGTGTCCCTTGAAATATTGACATCACAGGTGTGCCAAGAGAGTGAGTCAAGGAACTGGGAAGTGCTGAAGAATGAACAGGAACAATATTTCTTATTAATGTATTGCAAGGTATGTTAGTTTATGCTAATTCTTGTGGTCCTAATCATCTACAGATAATAATGGGCATTTCTAGATTCTTACCTAATGTAATACTTTTGTGATGGTTCTAGAATAATTCTCTATGTTCAGAATTATAACCTCAGTCATTGTTACCAGCATTTGCTTTGTACAATTTCCCTGCATTTTGAGACTGATTCTAAACACATATGACTGGTAAAGGGATTTCATTTATGCCTCTATTCAATAAACATTCCCATGAGCATCTGACTCCATGCCAGGTACCAGAGGAGTTCCCTGTCCCAAGGATCTACCATCCTGCTAGGTAATCGCTAGGGAGTCAGAGAATAAGTAGTAAAGAAATGAGTGAAACGACAGGACGGAGTGCTCCATTTCAAGGTGGAGTACATATAGGTAAGAAAAGGAGAGCTCCAAACAGAGCATCCACCTAAGCCTGATCTCATTTTCTGGAAAGTGGTGCGTTTTAAATAACATATTTATAACACATGCCACAGTGACTATTGTTTAAACAACATGGGAATAGGTCTTAGACTACCAATGAAAGACCTAGACATGTATAAGGTTTCTATGCACTAAATTACACTGCCCACAAATTTATATGTTGAAGTCCTAACAATCATACTATCTGATGACTGTATTTGAAGATAATTCTTTAAAAACATAATTTCATTAAAATTAAGTCATTGTATGGGTCTTAATCCAATATGACTGACTAGCAGCTTTATAAACAGGGGAGACAGAACACTGACACATGCTGAGGGATAACAATATAGATATGGACGAGATGTCTTTTCTAACCCAAGAAACCAACCTTGCTGACACCTTGATGTCTCCAGAATTATAAAAAAAAACGAACTTGATTTATACTGTTTAAGCGACCTCATCTGTAATAATTTGTTGTGGTGATTAAGGCAAGTGAGTACATAGGATACCATTTTCTGATGTTCTTTTCTTGCATTTTCGTCTTCTGATAGTGAGTTTAGTTCTAATGTGCATGTAAACAGTGAGAACTTTGACTTCTATCCCATATTCACTAAGAGACTGTCAAGGACACGAAGTAAGGAAAGAATAGGATTGAATTATACATATGTTTTAAAAACCATTAAGGGGAGCTGGACAGATGACTCAGCCATTTAGAGTGCTGGCTGCTCTTGCAGAGAACTAGAGTAACGAGCCCAACACCCATACAATGGCTAACAGCAGTCTATAATTCTAGTTCCAGGGGCTCTGATACTCTCTTCTTGCCTCTGTGGCCATTGCACGACACAGATGCATTTAAATATATGCAGGCAAAAGACTCAAATATAAAAAATTAAAATAATCCAATTAAAAAATTTTAATCATCTAGGCATTGGCATGGAGAAGAAGTTCTAGAGGAAAAAGAGTACAAAAGGGTCCTTACAAGAGGCTGTTACCCTACTCAAGCTGAAAAACAGTGGTGGCCAGGACCAGAGAGTGAAATGGGCATAAAGACTTGTCATTTCAAGTGGCATGTCTATGTACAATGGGTTACAGGGAATGGTTATTTGACCTAAGATACAATGAACAAAGAATTACTTATTATTATAAATTATTGCATATTTTATATATGTAAGGTCTGTTTGTGCCAGATAAGAGACTAAGCTCTTCCTATATGACAAATTTACTTCATTTTTATCAGACCCTCCATGCTATCATCACAAGAAGATTTTTTTGAATCTGAAAACTGAGTTCACTGAAGCTAAGTCCTATATACTGAGGAAGAAATTTAATCCCTTGTATTAGCTTCCAAGATGTGTCCTTATATATAGTACATTGTATGACGATATAAAACAATATTGCCATAATTTTATTGACATATTTTAATTTTTACCCAGCAAAATTCCATGCTATACCTACATTCTCTTGGTTTAAGAGAAAGTTCTGAATTATATTCAGAACTGCCCTTTGGGTCTTATTTCAGCCTGTTTGAATCTACCTTATTATCATTAAAAGCCAAGATGAAACCTCAATCCTCTGGAGTCCCAACTAGGACAGTGCTTTGCACATCCAAGGTGCTGAATAGCCATATTTCCTTGGGCTCTAATATCATCTCAGTAATGATTTCTAAATGCTTCAGGAGGAACAAAAGATTCATTTGCTGCATCACTTAAGCCAAAAATATTTCTCAGTGAAAACAGAAACTGTCTTATTTATATTTGTATTTTCCTGTGGAACCATTCTAAAGCCTTATATGTCACAGATTTATGATAAATCAGTTGTCAATGAACAATGGTAGCTATGCAATTAAGAATAATTCTTCTACAATGGGGCAACAGTGGCACTTTTATCTTGGGGGTAATCAACAGCTACCTAATTGGACTTAAAGATCATTCAAGGGGAGAGAACTCATGTGCAGTACTGTAAACATAGCCAAATACATATCACTGGGAGGTCATGGATCTTAGAGAAAGCCCTAAAGTTGTCACAGCCCTTGACAAATGTTACTTCTTACTATATGCTAACTATGGATCCTTATGTTTACAGACAAGTATGCCAGTCACCTCTCATCAAAGAAGCTTCTATTGCAACAGACAGAGTCCATTACAGAATTCTAGAACTGGTCGCATACAGAAAGTAATTATGAAAAGCCCAAACCTAAGTGACACATCTACAATGGAACTGCTAAACCTAAGGGTCACAGAACATAGCGGAACAGAGGGTAGGGTGAATGCTAATGCATTTCTCAACTCTCATACAGCAAAGGTCAAGGAACACAAAAGGACACAAATGGCCATAGCACAGAGAGTAAGTCTGCAGAGTGTGATTTCTTGGACAGGACTCCTATATTAAACTCCACCCACACAAGTCTCAAAACCACTTGGGAAGAGCGGGGCAGAAAGATCGTAAGGGAAGAAGAGGACGCATGACCATAAGGAAACAAAGTCTTACAAGCTCCTGAGGTCTTGCTCATATGACTCTACAGCAATAATGTCAGCATGCACAAGACCCATGCAAACTCAAGCAGTCAAAACCCAGCATAGAACTGGGGAAATGGGCAGCAGGCCCTAAACTTAGCGAACAACTACTGGCAGCTGATTACTGCTGAGTGAGAGAGAGATGATCTTCTTTAAAGGAGTGACTCTAGATAGGCTGACTAGACCCGGTGCATTAATTTGCACTAACTCGTCTCAATGGGCCGTAATATAAATGACACAATGCATGAAATTTAGTGGAGGGGATGTGGGAAGGGACTATAAGGATGATTAAGAAGTTTTAATTTAAATGAAATAAACAGAAGTTCAATTAAAAATGTGATAAAAAGAATGATTCCATGAGATGCTTCCTCTAATACTACTGTGTAGGATGTTCAAATCAACCTTGCTAGAGAGTAATTGAACAGAAAGTAGACAATTTGAGTTAAGAAAGATTTCTTCCCATAATTGTATATGTAGTCATGTAATACCAAAGACTACTTTTTCACAGAAATTATACTTCTTTGGTAATAGGGAAATTTTTAATTCTTTTAATAATCTTTTTGTGTCCTGGAACTTTTTGACCCTGAGAGTCTGTTAGGCAAAGAAGGGGATCTTCAGCAAGTCTGAAATAGTCAAAACTAACAGGATGAAATTCAGGGAAATGATTCTAGCTATTAAACTTGCTGGAAAAGCAGGAAGACCATTAAGAATGTATCAGGTAATCTTCCCCTGTCTAATAACCAGAGACCTAGTTAAAGGGAATCACTTTCTAATTTCATCTTCAATAATTGTATCCAATTTGCTGCTACATCATGAGAAACACCTAAAGTACTTGGCTGATGTTAACACTAGTCAGTCCTCATTATCCACACTGCCTCCTCAGATATACCCCTGAGGAAATATTTCTGGTTTTGCCCACCATCTGAATCACGTAAAATTATAATATGCCAGGGGTTTCCAAAGTCAAAGAGACTCTAAATACTTAAGACAGAAAACAATATCAAGTGATCCTCAGGGAAATATATAAAGAAATCTTTAATCCTCCTTGTCACTAGTGAGTGAAGAACTATTAGATTTTCTGACTAGTAAACAAAGACAACTGATACCCACTGACAATCACTGAGAAAGAAGGAAATACCACAGACATCTAGAAGCTTCTTTGACTTAGAAGACATTAAAGATTAATGCCTCTATCATCATAGGATCTTCTATCAATTCTGCTCTACTTTATAACTAATTAAAGTCAACACTAACAAAAGCGAAAAAGCCAGCACAATATGAAAACAAGAAATTTATGAATAAATTTATGTAATCTTATGGCCAAAAATGATATTTAAAGATGTTCAATGACATCAGAACACGATGGAAACCATAAACATTAAAATTCTATTGTAATGAAATACCATTTCAAGTATTTCAGTGGATACAAAGCACAAACGCACATACACTTTCCTGATGCTAAAGTATATGTGGATTGAGAATTTATGTTCATTGTAAAAGGCATTTTAATTTTGTAAACTCACCATGGAAAAACAGTTTGGCATTATCTCTTGGAGTTGAACTCCCACTTACACTAGGATCCAGAAAAATCCACTCCTTGATATATATGCAAAAGAAACTCTTGCACATTTACAGCAGGAAATTTGGGCCAGAAAATTCACAGCAATACAATCTTGGAAACAAGCAAAAAGCCTACTGCCAACAGAGCAGATGAATAAGCTGTTCTTATGCAATGGGAATATCACATAACAATCAAAATGAAGGATCTATAGCACAGTGTAACTATAAGAATGAATCTTAGTAATACATAACAAACTTTAAAACAAATTGAAATGTATATATAGCAAGTTAAAGGCAATTAAATACCCTCAGCATACATTCAAAATAAGGATAATCTAAGACAACAGTTTAAGAATGCCCGTGGAATAAATCTTGTGGGGGCAAGAAGGAAAAACAGGAAGATAGAATTGAAGAAACATATCACAAACTGCAAGTTGATGCCAAGGTCCTGATTTTTGATGATCAATTCAATTTTTTTGATGATCATCAATTGATGATCTTTGATGATCCATTCTTATGGTTAATATATTTTAATAAATGAATGACTAGATGGACAAAATGAAAGTTACATGCAGGTCTATCACAGGAATGTATTATGAACCAAGGATCTTTTGTTCAGTATCCAATCATGTGAATCCAATGCTTCTTAAAGTAAAAGTCTCTTAAAAGGCCAAGAGAATAAAACAGCAATGTTTAGCAATATGCAAATATAAGCTAATATATATATATTTTGACATAAAATATGATGATCCAATGGAGCTTTACTTAAATATTTACTAATGTACCAATATTATATGATTTATATTTGACATGGCCAATTACAGGAGATAAAAATTTTGTTTTGTATATCCTTATTCTAAAGAAAATATAAATATATGATAGAATTAGCATGTTTTGTTTCTATAAGCTTATTCTATAAAGGGGTCCTTCTTCTAAATGCCCCTTCCCTCTCTCCACTTTTAGCCCATTATGCACTAAATCATTCCTAATACTACATCATTTGTGGTATTTCTAATTGTAAGAAAGAGAACCCTCCCTCTTTCCTTTCCTGTCCATATTTAAACTCCTGAAAAAAAAATGAGTACATACTGCCCCAAATTCTTCTCTTTGTGTTCATTCTACCCTCTATTTTAATCTGATTGACTGAAATTTTTGTCAGTACCATCACTTTTCCCCTATCAATGCCATTGCTTTCACCAACTTTAAAAGTTGTGTTATTTTTCCCATTTCAAAAAAAGATTCTATTTCATAAAACACTGCAGGCTTTTAAGTCAAATGTTTAGCTGGTACTCTCAAAGTGACAATAGGTGCAAAGACATTGACCTGATTCTATATCTACCTCATTTTCTTGACTCCATCGTCATCTCATTTTTCTGCTCATTTGTACAGATGTCCAAATATTCTTTTGAATATTCCCACACCCACCATGCCACCAAACTGTTTTTATCAATATCACCAAAACCATACAGACTGCTAGATCTCATAGTCAAGTTGTCTGTGTCTCTCCTGATTGGAACACTATCTTTTGATTTGATTCACACAGGCTTTCCTGGTTCTCTGCTACCGTGTCACAGACACCACTCTTGCTCAGACTTCCTGGGGCAGATATTCCTCCTTCTCCTTTCATACCTATTAACACTGTAACTAGCAGAGCACAAAATAATGATATTGTGCCTCTTCTCTACCTTTGTTGACCTTTTGGTCTGAAGGTTTCAAGTACCCTGTGTGTTGACATACCACCAACCACCTCAAAACTCCAGGCTCAACTCTACTTGGTATGTGGTAGGAACACTGAAATACCCATGTGCAAGAAGATGACCCATGCCTCTAATCTGCTTTGGCTAGCAACAACTGTATTTCTCTGTGTCTATGTCAAAATGTTAGTCATCCTATTCCTTTCTCTCAGATTCTGAATTATAACTATTGTCCTCCAGCTCTAACTTTAAAATACAGGCAGAGGCCAATAAAGTCTTTGATAACAACAGACTTCTCTGCCACTCTCTTGGGCAAAGTGTTCATCATCTCTTGCCTGGTTTATGGAGGAAAGCTCTAAACCTCCAAACCATCCCTGCCTCGAACTGTTCTCTCAACACAGCAGCCCCAGTGAGCCTTTTAAAAATCCTCAGTCCAAGGTCTGCCCCTTATAAAAATCCCTCTAGTCATGTCTGCTCTGACTCAGAGTCAAAAGAAAGTCTTTACCTGCTTGCCAAGCTTTATAAATCTTCATCTTTTCATATCACCCTGGACATTCTTCCTCCACACTTTCATCTATATGTGGCAGCCCTGACTTCTACACTTAGTGGAACTGCACTAGAGTTCCTGCTCACCAGAGGACTCCTACCCAAATGTGTCTCGTGTTCATACCCCTCTGTGATCAGTGTTCAGGCATTTACCTTATCAATACACACTCCCTAACTACACAGTTAAACAGCCTGTTCCCCTGCTGTGTATACTCTGACTGCAGCCCACTAACATCAGACACACTGCAAAGTTCACTTGTTTCTGTAGACTGTTTCCTATCTCTTCTACAAGAGTTAGCTCTCAGGAGGGAAACTGGAGCAGCCCTCAATTTTAAATACCATGCTTGTCCGGTTTCTCAAAATTGAAATCAGGGAGTACTATTTTCCTTTATCACCATGTTACATATATCATCATTTTTATTAATTAAAATTTTTGTCTCATCCTTGCCCACTTACATCCATCCTTCAACATGTACCTTACATCCATGTTGTTTCATACAACCACCTACTTAATGTAGAGAAACCATTACAATATCAAAACCCTTAAACACAAAAGTGTCTTCATGAGTTCTCTAGTTTCCTTTTTCTAAACATTTCTTTACATAGCAATCAGACAAGTCCTATCTTAATCTAAGTCATGCCAAGTCAATGTCTTATTTAAAGAACTCCATTAGCTTTTAGATTCACTATGAGAATCATGAAACCTTCCTTACAAGATCCCCAAAGGCCTTTTATGACCTGGCCTCTGCTTATCATTCCAACTTAATCTGTAAGACTACTAGTTTCATGTTCTATTTACAAGCATATAGAAGCACTTCACTCTCTAATTCACACCAATCTATTCCTCACTTTCATATCTTTGTACTTGCTTTGTTCGCCTGCCTATTTAGTTGGTTTGTTTTCCTTGGTGATTTTCCTGCCCAAGAATGACATTTCTTTTCCATGCTTAGCACCATTTGACCTCAACTTGTAAAACTTCTTTGGCCGCCCTCATTCTATGTGAACTAGATTCCTCCGCCATTTTTTTCTCTCCTTGATGTTACTAGACTGAACTGAAGCACTGCCATTTACTTATTTTTATCTTTGTTACTTTCGTGTCTTTGTATTGCTTAGAGGTAATGTCCATGAGGACTCAGTCTGGTTTCGAATGCTGTTTTAACAACCCCAAGTTACCCCTTCCTCATGATACTTTCTCAGTGTACTGGAGTAACAAATGAATCAATGAATGACTTGGGAAATGAAGTTTTATCTCTCTTTTGTTCTTTCTTCAATATACTTTTCATCTCTTCTTTTTAAAATTACGGTTTGACATGTAATAGGAACTTTGACATTTGACAGAATCTTTCTAGATTGAGATAATGATCAACTGAAAATAGCACAAGAATAGTTTGTTTTGTGTCAGAGAAACACTCCAAGCTTACCCAAATGAATACAAGTTTCCATGCCACTCTTTCATTTTAAATACTATTAGAAGTTGAGATAAAAAATTCTCATTTTACTCTGTTGGGGGGGGTATCATTGCTTATATAAAGGGGCTTCCTTAACTAAGTAACAAGAAGTTAGACAGTTTGACTTTTGAAAACTGGAAGCCTATGAGGTAGACAGAAACATCAGTCAGCTGCCTGACTGAGCATCTGAGGAAAGGGTGTGAGCTGCCTTTGTCAATAAAGTTTTAGTGGTTTTGAAAAATTCAGTGGGACTTATCTTAGCCTCTTCTGTAACGGAGGAAGGATGCGTTTCCTGATAACCTGTGTTTATGCAATGATCTTATTAAATAATGCACATGGAAATATTTTTAAAAATCATGAGGAATGCAGATAATGTGAAGTCCAATAAAGTTAGTGAGAAACTTTACAAAACTGATGGCAGTGTTCTGTTCCCACTTGAGGAAGGGGATCAAAAATAACCATCTATACCTGAATTTTTGAGATTATGTATGCCCAGAGACTGAGAAGCACAAAGACAATGATTATGTGCTCCTTGGATAAGTGGAAAATGAGGAAGGGAAGGATTCCTAAGCTATTTCCCCATGGCTAGTACCCCAACTATGTATTTTTACAAAGGCATATAATGGTGTTAAAAGTAGACAAGAGGCAAAAGGAATTACTTTCTAGCTTCTCTGTGGCACAGTCCACTCTGTGCCACTTCTAAGCAGGAACAAGCTACGTCAGCATGATAGGAACTGAGTCATTGAGACTGAAAGACTTCTGCCCTTCAGAAGTCCATTGCAACTTCTCTCAACCACCCTCCCTTTTAACCTTTTCCCCTTTTCTTCCCCAATGGGAGACCTAGAGACAAGGGAGGGAGTTCCTGGAGGGATGAAGCACACAGCACCATTTCAGCTCCTTTCATTTCCCCACCGCAAGCTGTGCTGCTGAGTTAAAAATATATAATTTAGTTTCCAAATCTATTTCAACCTCTGCCTGGCCTACTGAGCAATCACAAACCATCCAATTTCAATTCAAATCTTTGCTTTTAGTTTTATTTTAAATGGAACACAGCTAAGTTGTATAAACAGATAAAAAGTAAATGTTCCTCAAAAAGCAGGAGCAGGATTAAAGGAACCAGGAAGTCAATCCATATTTATAGTGTACCGGTCAAAATCTGAATGGTTTTCATCTTATTTTTAAAATGCCAAACTTTCTACAAAGTACAAAAAATGTCATGTCATAGAAGGGATCAGATTCGTGGCATCTAGAATTCTGTCCTAAGAGTTGAGTTTTCTTATTATTTTCAGTCGGGCACATCCACAATTTCATGTAAACAGATAATGCATGTTCTGTAGGTGATAATTATCATTCCTCTGTCACATTGGGAACATTACACATTTACAGAAATTGACCCATACCTAAAAAGTACATCACATTGCCACAACTATTTATGAGTGGAGTAAGACAATTCCTAATATTGCTTTATATAGTAAATTTTTTAGTAGTTAATCACCTGCTAACACTCAAAGTAGGACAAATTCAACCCTTTCACAAAAGGTATGAAAAGATTTCCAGAACCGTCACTTGGCAAAAGTCAAGTAAGATGACTGATAGTGGCCTTGAGACACTTAGCAGTACTACAGTTAACGAAAACCCAGTGATGGTTTGTGGAGATTTATCTCTCTCAGTTAATGATCTACATGGCATTATGGGAGAGAGCACATGAGAAAAATGTTCCATGTGCAGTGGATTCCTTTCTTCCTTTTGAATCACAAGTTTCTTTACAGCCAAGTGAACATATTTTTACTTTCAACAGTTAATAATAAAACCATATGGTTCCAGCTATAATGTTGCACTTTCATTTATGTTCAGGTACATCAATTTGCTGCTGAATATTTAAAATACATGAGCTACATTTTTGTTAGTTTTTTTTTCTTTATTTGAAATGTCAAGTTTAAAACCTTTCTGGGAAGATAAATCCTCTTTTATTGACATAATGCAGCCTCAAATGGTATCATACCATCTAGAACATTCGCCACAGAACTATTTTTGTTCTAAAATGACAATTTCCCAGTCACTTATGAGAGATTCTACATTGACAAATGATTCACTTCTCTAATGAAGTCTCTTTCAGATTTGCATGAAGGCAAATGCAGTGTAGGCAACCAATCCCTGGAGAGACAATGGGGGGAAAATGCAGAAGAAACTTCCATCCATCTTTATCACTGTCAACGTACAGACACTGAATGAATACCCTCACTTGCTTCCCAGAACTTTCTCCATAAAATCGAGAAAAGAAATGGGTTAGAAGACACAAGACCAGGTCCCAGCCTATCATTAATATGCTATGCGCCCTGTCCAAATTCTTTCTTGTCCTTCATGTCCTTATCTGTCTTGTTCTCCAAAGAATCATCAGTCTGTTCTATCCAACTCTACTTTAACCTGTGTTTCTTTCTCATTCAGGTCCACACTCCCTCCAACCTCATGTCCCATGCTGTCCTCATCTCCCCTGATTGATGCTTCTTTTCTATTCTCCCACTCTGGTTTTGTCTTGTGAATACACAATGCCACCTGGGTTCACATCCATGATCTGAACTTGAACCTGTCACCAAATATCCAAACCCAGTTTATTAATCTGTGAAATGGAAATTAGCAGTGGCTTTTCTTGATGGTACTGTGAGATTTAAGCAGAATAGTTTCTATAAAATGACTGATCTATATGAAGGTAACTAAATTAATACAATAATAGTGGTTGTTATTATTAATAATACCCTTACAAGAATTTAGGTTCCGTCAAAAATATCGGCTTTCATGTTCAACTCATTTATAATGGAAAGAACAGAGACTCTGCCATCGGAAAAGCGAGCCCACCCTGAGTGGGATCCTAACAAGTCGCTCCTCCATATTGAACTGGACTAAGAAGCTATCTGAGGTGAAAAATTGTGATCTGTGATTTCTGTGAAGCCAATGCCTACACAATGCTTGCTACATAGATGCTCATAAAATATACAAAGGACTATGGTATGAGATCAACAGTGATGTGAACAGGTTAGTCTCTATTATATACTTCAAAAATGTTTGTTGAAGAAGTAAATTAGAACTGAACACTTTTGGTGCCAAAGCATTAGTAGGGAGAGGCAAAGACATCTACAAAGAAAGTGCAAAGAAGTGATCAGGAGAGGACTGAGTTTCCTAGCAGAGCAGTCAGCTTCCTGCCCCAGATTCCTGTCCTAGGTAGAACACTGGGCCGGCAAGGAACAGACAGGGACGTGGGAAGACAGGGGCCCTGAGATCAGCTGCCTTCAATGCAACAACGTGCTCTGGGCTGGACAAAGTGGACAGATTCAAGGAAACTCTTGCTCCCAGCTCAGAGAAGCCGGGCAGCCACAGCTCAGCAGCTCTGAGTTCATTTTTGACTTCCCAGCCTCCCCCACCCTGCAGTCAGGTCTCAGGAGGTAATTAATGTGGGGGAGGCCAAGCTTCTGAGGGGGCAGGGAAATAGGAAAGTACGGGTGGGGGCGGTCTTCTTGTCATAGGTCTTATTGAGGAGAGGAAAAGAGAAAGGGGGTTGGGGGACAAGAGAGAGAAAGGCTGATTTTCTTTTTTTTTGCATCTGAGGCGTACCTAACGATATTTGCACAGACAGGCAGACCAGAGACGGACAGAGAGAGCACACTTGCACATTGAAATACTTCATACCCCCAAATCCAGGACGCAGCCTGTTGTCATAACCATCCAGCAAACTGTCCAGGATGCGGGTAAAATTTTCTGGGCACAATTTCTCCTCCTTTGGGTTCTGTCCTGGGGATTCGTTTAAACTGCAAGCGCAAAGATAATGGGGGTGGAAAATACTATTTTAAGAAAGGATCTGAGAACAGGTGGAGAAAGGTTTGCCTTCTAGGGAAAGAGTCCCTGGCCTTAAGCTAAAGAGGGGTTGGGGGTTGGGACCAGGATGTCTGAAATGGTCAGGAAAAGCGCACCCCCCTGCCAGCACGCACCCCCAGGCTACATGCACCCTAGGGCAACACGTACTCTGGCACCAGAGCTTCTTGCACCCCACGCCCCTGTGCTGTCCGCGTCTACGCGGTCAGGGGCAAGCTTAGATTCAGTCCATGGTGTTACAGTGAAGACAAGAAGGTCTGCTTCGCTCTGTGATAGGCGGGCGACCAGAGGGCGTCTGGATCTGGACACTTGTCTACCTTCCCCATGCACCCCCAGCTTAGGACCTCCCCACCTCCCCCAAACTCACCAGGCCGCCAGGCACAGGAAGTGCAGGAGGGCGAAACTGACCCCTGAGCACAGCGCTATCGCGGGTACCTTCTGGACAGAAACCATCTTCGCAACATGCCATACTTTAAGCCTGTTCACGTTTCCAGGCTCTCAAGATGCCCTGAGCAGGGTGCGAGGAGAGGGCAGAGTGGCTCCCGTGGCGTGCGCACACTCGCGCTCACACTCGCCCGCGCTCACACTCGCCCGCGCTCCTCCAGCCCAGCCGCGGTGGGCGTGTGTGCACGCGGGCCAGGGGAGGCGGGACCTGCGCGCTCAACACCCCCTTCTCGCCGCCCGCCCCCTCCCTCGCCGCCCGCCGCTCAGGGTGTGCGGAGCCGGGCGCACAGCACCGCACCCTTTCGCGCCTGCACGGGCAGGCTGGGCGCTCCTGGGAGGCAAGGCAAGTTTGTTCCAACCTGTAACTCTGAGACTGCAGCCCAGAGGCCTGCGCCCCTCTTCTGGGTCGGTGACCTCCCCACCCCACCCCAGGTGGGTCCCGGTCCCTCAGGGGTCGACATCTTTTTCTTGCTTCTGGTTCCCCTCTGTTCCCAGGGATTTGGATGGAACCAATAAAGCGCCTATCTCATGGAGGATCTGTTCGTGTTCACTGTGGAGGATGAAAGTGGAGAAATAGCTAGGTGGCAGGGGATGGGGGCGGGGCGCAGGTGGGTGTTGGGGGTGAGAGGTGGCGAGGAGAGGGGAGTCTCTTCAGAAACTGCCTTTGGGACCTTATTTTAAGGGGCCCGGACTCTGGCTGCCTGGTGATCACAGGAAGGAGAGATTCCCCCTAGTAACCTAGGCGAACTTTCCGCCAAACTATTTGGAAGTTACTGGAGACAGAGTTGAGGCATCTGCCAAGATCTCACTTCCAGGATAACAGATTTCCTCACTCTCCGTGCGCACACCGGCACACCCATGCCCTCCCTTGTCACTCCGTCCTTTTTCAGGAGCCATAGGAGTGGGGACCAGAGACTTCTGTCAAAATGCTTTCATTTCTTGAAATCCTTTTAGAATGAAACTGACTGAATTGCAGGACTTGACACCTTTAGGAAGGAGGAATTGATGGCTAGAGAGGAGAGAAGAAAGATAAAGAACTAGGAAAGGAAAAGGGGAAGGAAGGAGGGAAGGAGGAAGACTGAGAGATTGAGATTGATTTTGAGAAAAAAAGAGGAGGAAATGTTGGTTCATTTATGAATTGAAAAGGAGTTGTTAAAGCTTTATGGGGTCCAACAGATTTTTTACAAGCACTAATTGTTTGGATGGGGTGTCTTTTGCATTAATTCCTGTGCACGTAGAAATGTTTACATGATGGACATCGATAGCACAAGTAATTTCCATGTTAGACCCTGAAACCGGATATCAACTGTGTTCTGTTTAGAAATTTAGTGATTTGTTCAGCTTTTTTGACTAGCGGTCTTCTGGGATATGGAACAATTAGAAAAAAATTTTGAGTGCTTTGCTTATTTGTTTCTATTTCCTGATAAAGTTTTCCTCTAAAAGGGAAGCGAGCCTCGTCTACACTATATACAGCTGTGTGCTCCCAGAAAACTCTGCATTCTGAATTGTTGCCCTTTGGAATTTGTTCGCTCCTCATAATTTCATCTCTAACAGACTTCCTTCCCCCGGAAGTAATCTCCTTGGACCTCAGGGCTGGGTACTTTGCATTCATCTATATTTATCTATTTTCAGCATACATACCATATCGATAAACATGACTAGACAAATGTTTCAGTGATTTCCTTAGTCCCTGGTCTGTCTTATTAATTCTGACGAAATTTAAGTTCTGTCTTTTGGGAAAACAATTAAGAATTGATATATGCTGCAAACGGCCCACAGAAGCTTTTTTTCTGTGCATAATCTCCACACAGGTGCTCATAATAAACTTTATCATTATTATATAATATATTTCATTATATTTTTTACATAATTCCTTATATTTTCCTAACTTTCCAAAACTGAATTTAGTATTTTCTAAATGTCCCTTACAATTTCCAATAATAAAAAAAATACATACACATAAAAATAGAACAACCAGGATCTGGAGAGAGAGCTCAGTGGTTAAAAGCACAGGCTGCTCTTCAGGGAGCCTATGTTTGGTTCCAACTAAACAAATAGGCTGATTCACAACAGCCTGTAACTCCAGCTCCAGGAGGTCTGATGCCCTCTTCTGGCCTCCACAGGCACCTGTACACATGTGCACAGACACACACACACACACACACACACACACACACACAATTCTATATTTCCAGAGATAAATATTTAAATCTTCAATTTCAATATGCAAAGCTAATCCTTTGAAATAGAACAGTGTATCCATTTCCAATTACATTTTTGCTAATTTACTTATACTTTTAAGTTCACTTATAGATACATATATAAGTTTGGTTATGGATAGTTGTACTTAAGATGGCCCCTAAGTTACTTGTAACTCATGTTATTTTACAGATTTCCATTTAGGAGACTACCTTTGTGTTATTTTAAGAAGGCTTTGTTGGCATTGTCAGCCTGATATCTTAATTTTCAAAGAATGCATTGTCTGTAGCATAAGTTTTCTTTTAAAAATACAATATTCCAAAAAAAACATTAATTTCCTCTATGCCAAGACAATTGCATTTCATAAATTTAACAAATATGTTAAGTCTATATGGTGAGATGCAAATAACACAGATGACTCTGCCACTAACATCTTAGGATGGTCACTTCAGAGTCCACAGTACTTTTGAACACAGTCTCTTATATTCACTTGTATTCATGGAAGTCTGAACGTTTTTCTATAGGACTGTTCATAATTTTCATCAGATTTTCAGAAGACTGCAGTCAACTATACCAGGGACTGTCATTTTAGTAAAAAGAATAAGACCTAGAACCCTCCACCAAACCTGTATATGCGTATTTATAGCAGGTGTGTGGCCAACATGTTTTTCCATATATAAGCCTGTACACCATGAGATTCTACAGTCTGTTATGTAGCCCTCAATAATCTTTTGTTGGTGTTCAGCCATATTTATTGTCAGTTTATCAAGTATTCAATTATTTTGTCACAGAAAAATGAAGAGTGTTTATAAAGTACATAGTCATTCAAAAGGGTTCAACATGTTCTTTTTTTTTTCTATTCCTTCTGGTAAATATTAAATCAACTTTCACTATTTTAGGAGGATCAAAATGTGAATTAATGTTTTAAATTCTGAAAGTCTTTGGATACAGATCCAACTTAAAGCATTTCTGTTCCAAGCATAAGGGAATTATTGACTATTTTATGCAGTTCTTTTCTCTGTTCTGTTTATTTGAAATAGATGAGAAGAATTGGCTTGGTGATCTCTGGTTGTGACTTTCCTTATTTGTTTTAAAACATTTTTATTGTTCCTAAGATTCTTATCTAGTTTTATCTCCATCCTCTTTTCTTATATACACACCGTATACCACCTGATATTGGATATACATATATAGTAACATTATTATGTCAAATATGTTGATGTATAGATCACTTCATATATATATGTATAATAAAAGCAACCACAATCCACTTTCTTTGCAGATAAGTGATATATATATATATATATATATATATATATATGCACACACACACACACACACACAATATTACCAACTGTGGTCAGCAGATACCATCATGTACCATATTAAACATTTACCTTATTTATCCTACATCAATGGAGTTTGTACACTTTAACCTACATCTCTCTTTTCTCTCTTTCCACATTTTATCTCTGGTGAGCACCATTGTAATATATATATTCAATATTTTCCAGATTCTGCATGTAAGCAGTATTTGGTGTATATGTGTATGTATGTGGTTTTTTTTGTTTTGTTTTTTACTTACCATCATGTCATTCACATGCAGGATCATTCACATATAGGAATTGCAGTATCTTCTTTGTAAAGCTGAGTACTGCATCCTTATGTGCAGATACTCATCTTTTATCCATTTATCCATCCATCAAAGAACACTTAGATTGTTTGTATATCTTGGCTATTTAGTATTTCAAGACTGTTGGTACATATCTAGCAGAGGGTCTCCAGTATTATATAGTAGTTCTATTTCTACTGTTTTGATAATAGTTGTATCAACTTACAGTCTCATCTACAGTGTACATGTGTTCCCTAATCAAAGGGAAATTAACACATTCCACTCCCATAAGCATTTTCATTATGCCAATGGCTACTATTCTCCAAGCAACTATTTTTGCCACATAATTAATACAAATTTAGTTGTTTAAGTGATTATTTGTAAAAGAAATAAAATGTGTGTAATGTTTGCATCCTATCTGAATAACCTCTGTACGTGAAATTTCAAAAACCACACTTTTGTAGGAATTTTAAATCATTAATTGAATGTGTTTTGTAATTATCCATAATCAACTTTAAAATTGATATATTGTATTCATCCTTATGATTTTTAAATACTACGGTAATTTAATAGGAAATAATACATTTCCAATATCTACTCTTTTTTTTCATTTGAAAATCCAATGCTTTATAATAAATAGAATAAGTTTTAAAGGCATATGCATTTCAGTAGCAGTTTTATCAAATGTTCTGTCCACTCATTTGTAAATTGTTAGTAATGGAGAAACATTATATTATCTGTTAGATCTTGAATAATGAAATGAAGACTCTGTGAGTCTGACGCCAACCTAGTCTACATGGTGAATTCCAGAGCAGCTGAGGCTACAGTGAGACCATGTTTCAAAAAAAAGAAAAAAAAGAGGTATCTATAGTTTATGCAGAGCACTATTTATTAGAATAAATGTTCCATTAATTGTGTTAAAGTATTCATGTGGTATGTATGTGTATTTCAAAGCTTCTGAAGTAAACAATCAGTTATGAAATCATCCATGTCAAATGGTAGTGACTAGAGAGAAAAATTTAAGCATCACTAACAGAGGTGCCCTGTAAATTGAATTATTTGCCAAGTGTTTAGCACATATAATGTTGTGTCTTGTATCAAGAGACAGAATGTGATCTAGTCATCTCCTGTCATCTCCTGTCCATTTGATAGATCATTAAAACTCTCCAACTTGTTCCATAAGGAGACACATAAAGTATTTTTAAAATTTGTTAAAAGTAGGAAATATGAACAAGTTTATATCATTTGATGGAAAACGAATGAGACATATACTGTGTTTTACTTGAAAGGCTACGCGGGAATACACTATTTGTTTTTCCCTAGCTATAACAAAATATCTGAGGTTGTGTACCTCATAAAAAAGGGTTTATTTAGTTCGTGATTTAGGAGACTGAGAATCTAAACAGCATAGGCTTTGCTCTAGTGAGTGTTTTGCTCACTACAATATCTTAGGGTGAATTATATCCTGAGAGAGGCACGTCTGATATAAACCACTCTTATTCTCTTTTGTTGTTGTTATTGGTAATCACTCTGTCCCCATAACTAACCAGATTCCCACAACAACAATAACCTCAGTCTCTTTGGAAGATAATGCCTACCCCTTCTCTTAAAGGTTTCACTGCTCCTACCTACAACACTGAGGACTAAGTTAGAACATACAGACTCCTGACACACAAACAGTATCCACTGCAAGGTTATATTTCCACAGCATTTAAAATGAAGAAAAGAAGATCTATCATCTATATATATATATACAAAATGACAGGCAAAACATTACATTCAGTAAAATATTCATAAATATTAACATGAAAACAGTAGAGAATTGTTTATAGGCATAGTCCCTGAGCAAATTGGAATGGAAAGAAAAAATATGAAAATCTAGAAATCTGGAAAGGAGGAAGGAAAACAAATACAGTAAAGGTGAGAACCATTGCTTGCTCTATTATGCATGCCTCATTTCAATGAAAAAATACGTATCTGAAGGAAAATGGGAAATGTTAGCGATTTCCAAATCCAGTGGTACAGATTTGAATGGTCACTATTTGATTGGTGTTTTAAAATTTTTTTGAACTATTGCTGTAAAACAAACCAGTGCAAAACTTGCTTTCTTAAAACGGTGATTTACAATGGTCTCTTTCAGCATTTGTAGTATGGCAGTGTACATCTGGCAGTTCTCCCTGGAGGTCTCTTATCCTATTACAGTTAGATCACGGCCTGGGTGGGATTCATCAGTGACTATGCAGGATACTGGAGACTGCTGTTGCTTCACATGATTGGAATTCCCTCTTCTTTGGTTTTCTTTGAGACTTACATGTAGGTGTCATATTGATAATGTATCAATTGAGGCAGGGTGCCCCATAGTCGCTTATTCTCTACATTTTGACCAGTTATAGATCTCTGTAATAGTCTCCATCTGTTACAAGTATAAGCTTCTTTGATGAGATGTTAAATATATACTTATCTGTGGGTATAGAATAAATATTTAGTATACAGTTTGAAATTATATTGGTTTCGAAAATAACAGTAGTAGATTCTCCTCTAGAGTCTATGATCTCTCCTTAAGCACTGTGTTTCCCAAAGTCACCAATTCTACAACTGAAGCTAAAGACTTCTTAACAAAACCTTCAAAGTACTGAGTATCCTTCTATTTGTCAAAGCAGGTTAAAAGGTCAAAGGGATCTATGTAAGGAGGATTTACAAAGATTTAAATACTAGGTGGCACTGGGTGGCTATCTTGAAGATTAGCTATTACTGTATAAAATTTTTAGACCTAAATCATTTCATAGAAAAAAGTTCAATAACATTTTATGAGTGGTATGATAATGTTTTTGTCAGACTGGTAAAACCATAGTACACAGATATTCAGATATTTGGTAAATACTCTAGATGTTTCTGGGAGAAATATTTTTGTAGATAAAATTAGTTTATGACCATATGCACCTAATTTCATCTGATAAGATTAAAATCAGTAGACACTGAATAAAGTAGATTGCGTTCCTTGCTGTTGTTCTGTCTCATCCAATGACTGACAACCCTGGAAGAGGGACTCTGCTTTGGACTTGAGTGGCAACATTAGTTCTTTCTTTGATGCCTGCCTGACAGAATATGCCCCATAGTCTGGATTTTACATCCCCATCATCACAGGAGTCAATTCTTTAAAATGCTGATAGATGAATAGACAGATGATAGATGATAGATGATAGATAGATAGATAGATAGATAGATAGATAGATAGACAATCCATTTGTATCTTATTGCTTCTATTTTTGGAGAACTGCAACACAATATAGGAATAAAATATTAAATATTCACTATTTTGATGTGTCTTAGTCACTTTTCTGTTGCTATGATAGAAACACTGACCAAGGGAACTTATAAAAGATTGTATTTAACTTATGGTTCTAAAGGGGCAGGGAGGCATGGCAGCAGAGTTGGCTAGAGCAGGAGCAGAAGCTAAACTCTCATATCTTGAAGCAGGCACAGGAAGCGGAAAGTGACTGTAGATCTTGTAAGGCTTAAGAATTCTCTAAGCCAGCCCTCAGTGCTTCCTCAGGCATGGACACACCTTCTAATCCTCCCAAAAGAGTGCTACAGCTGGGAACAAATGTCAAATACTTGGAGTCTATCGGGGACATTCTAATTCAAAGCACAATCTGTCAACTCCATATTAATTTTTTCTTGTGTTTCAAATGTCCATGATTTGCTCTACAAAATACTAAACTTCTATAAAATCTGAAGTTTACAGCAACGTACCCTCTTGTTTGTCTTGAGATGGATACATTTTTAAAAAATAGATAAGCACCCATGATATGTGAGCATTTGTAACTATTAAACATACTTACGCTACAGTTTAGATTCTAAATTTGTCACTGTATTTTCATTTGATCCCTTTGATATTTTAATCAAATAATGCATTCTTATCACTATCAAAAAGAAGCAAATTATGTTTGATCATTTAAACTAAATGAAACAAATTTCTAAAATACCGATAAGCGTAACAAAGGACCTAAGACTTTATAAGAAAAACTAACTTAGGGGCTGGAGAGTTGAATCAGTGGTTAAGAGCACCTGCAAAAGCAGAGGACCTGAGTGGTTCCCAGCACTCATCCTATGCCGCTTACAAACATCCATAATTCTAGCTCTAGGGGATTCAATGCCTTCTTCAGGCTTCTTAGGACAGCTGCCTGCAAATGCATACTAACACACACAGACATAAATAATAATAAAAATAAAAATCTTTTTAAAGGAACTACTTTGTAAAGTCTGGGAAAACACCACTAAGTATATTTTGGCAAGTAAAGAGATCCAAAAAGTAAAAAATACAGAACTTACTCTATGTTTCTGCAATTCTATTTTAAGTATTTGCCTTGAATGTGCTTATTCAATCACTTTTCTTCAGCTGATGATATGAAGGGATCAATTCCTCACACATGTTGATTATCAGAATGAAACACTAAATCAGCCTGAAGTGTGCATGTGCTCTCACTAATCACTCTCACTAATCATGCTAACATTTTGACACTTAAAACATTTAAAAAAAAAACAATAACTCAAATAAAAGCATAGTTGTAGGTATTTATATGCCCCTTTCCTTTCAATGTTTTGATACATAACTCATCACACAGCTCAAAGGCACACAAACTAACTAATCTGAGTGTTATAGGTATGCCTTTACCTGCCACCAAAGGAATTGAGTAACCAAAACTAATTCTTCATACAAACCTGTGAAGCCTGAACAAGGCCCAGCAGTGATGCATTTGGTGGTAAGCAGACTTGGCAGCCAGGCTGCTCTTCATTACCATCTGCTGGCTGCTGCATGGAGTGGCATTACCATGATTCTAAAAGCGAGCTAGCTGAACTGACCATCATGCTTAAGAACATGCTTAAGAACAGCGAGAATGTCAGTGCAATTGACAGATACTAAAATACACAGGAGGATAAAGACAAAAGGGTTGGGGAATTTGGCTTATCTTCAAAATATAGTGCCACAAAGTTATTCACTGGAAATAATTTATAATGGGTAGAAGTTCAGTGTCTGATATGAAGGATGCCTGAATGGTATGAAACTTCCAATAATTTCGATTTGTTTTATAACAGAAAAAATAAAAACATTTTCTTTTTCTTTTCATCATAAGGTAGACATAACCAATTCTGGATCTATTAAATCTTTCAGTCATCTATATATTCTCATGTGTCATTTGCACCAGAAATACCTATTCATTTGACCTCTATAGAAAATATCTTTAAAGACATATCTTTAAAATTTACTTTAAATGACACTTCACTTGAGAATCTGTGCCTACCAGGTATGGATTCTTTACCATTGGTACAGACAGTTGTTGAGCATCTGTCAATCATTCGCACAAGTTTCCTGCCATTAACAACTGAATTTCTCAGCAGTGAGAGTGGAGCTTTATTTATTCTCATAAGACTCAAGTTATAAACATTTAATATTTATTTATCTAAGGGACGAATCCGGAAGAGAGTTCATTTTTACTTAGAAAATTTAACTAAAGAAAATATATCATATTCCTGGCTTCACAGACACTGAGGCAAGTGAAGAATTCAATTTTGGAAAAAAAGAAATATCCATATTGACATTGCACATCTCTCCCCTGACATCTTAGAACTACAAAGTCACTACAAGCAGAGAAATTATCCTGTTGTACTATAAAATTTAAAGTAGGGAACTACTAATACCCAGCTCTTCAAGTTTCTAGAACCAATAGCCGACATCAGACTTTGAATCCCATTTTTCAGCTCTTCATATTATGCTTTTATTCAGACAGGCTCTTGCCTAAAACCATGTCTATTCTGTTTCAGCCATCAGGTGCTGGGATTATAGGTATGTGCCATCACATCTAACTTTAAGATTTTTATTTGGGGGCAGGCACGATGACTCAGAAAGTAAGAGTGCTTACCACCAAACCAGAAGACCTGCATTCCATCCCCAGAACATATATGGTGAAAGGAGAAAATGGACACTGACTGTCCTATGGCTTCCATATGTACACAGTGGCATGCATGAACACATACACACACACACACACACACACAAATGCACTGTCGTACCCAGCTGTGAATCCTGTAAGCTACATCTATGACCTGCCAGGCTAGATGTGTCCTTTAGTTCAATAATGGCATGGCCATTAATTATGCTTTATGACTGGAATTGAGATCTGCTACTCAGGAAGGAACTACTGGGTTCTGTAAACCTGGTCAAAAACCTATGGCTGCGGAGGTCAGAGCCCCCAGTAGAGCACCTACTATTATTTTTCAACTTAGTGGTTATGTTACCAAACTACCTTCTATATAATAATCTTTTTTTACTCAAAGATTAGTGCTATACCTACCTTCATCAGAGAAACTTCTTACTACAACTGGCGGTAGTGATTAAGGCAAAAACTCAGGAATGGCCAGAGTGTGTAGAAGAAGCCATGTTGAAGTATTTGGCCCTAAATGACACAGTTATGTCACCCCTTCCAAGGCTCAGGGACACTGCAGAAGAGGAGAGGGAAGATTGTAAGAGCCAGAGGAAAAGGAGATGCGCAGCAAAAAACATGTCTTCTGCATTTGACGTAGCCATTGAACTCATTCACTCGCTGCAGTTGTGCTTATCTGTACATGACCGGCCTGAGATTGGGTCTCTAAACATTTCATCACGGATGGGCAAGAAGTCATGATGCCCCACTCCTCCTTGAGGGGCTATGTGCAATTAATGATTGCTGGAGGAGGAGGAGTCATTTTCTTCAGTGGAATAGTCACTATTAAGCTGCCTTTGTTCAAGGAAATCACTCAGCACACATGCTTGGGCAAGAAAGTCCAATTAAACTCAGTGGGCCACAAACAAAAAGAAGACATAAGAAGAGGTCCAACAAGGGAGGGAAATGTGTAAAATTGTCAAACAAGAAAAAGTACATTTAAAGAGATTTGAATTCTGTAGTGTATGTAATTTATAACCCATCTTAACAAGGAAGGTAGGAAATCATTATTCATGTTGCAGTACAATACGGTGAATATACATAAAACTTTCAAAGTATTTAAGTTTTGTCATAGGAGTTCCAAATTTAGGAATTTATCTAAAGACAATTAGAATGCCTACACACTAAGACTGTGAACACACAATGAACAATATGACGTCATTACTAGCATTTTTAGGATTCACTTGTTTTTCCAATGTGTATTTTTTTATTGAATTTCTGTGCATTTCATACAAAACATCTTTATACCTCTCCCCCATCTCCATCCCCCCCTGCCAGAGCTCTCATACTGAATTTCACGCATTCTGTCATATATGTTAAGGACTATCAAGTCGAGTTTGTGTATCCAGATGTCCTCAGTGCAAGATCATTCACTGAGGTCTAGTCAGGATTTATAACATTTTTAAAAAGGAGAGACTCTCCAATGGAAGAGAACTTAGGGCTAAATAGGATGTTTCTGACATGTTCAAAACACACTTTGTTTCTTACTTTTAAATTTTTTTGGAGCTATTTGCATTTCTTTTTAATTTTTAAAAATATATTTTTAATTGAATCATTGTGTGTTTCATACAAAACATCTGCATCAATCTTAATCATCTTTCCACCCTTTTCCCTGCCCATTCATTTTATAGCTCCCCAACTGGAATCCATACATTCTTTCATATATGTTAAAGTCTATTGTATCAAGTTAAAGTGTCCCCAAATGGCCTCAGGGCAGGTTCATCCACTGAGGTCTAGTCAGCCTACTCAGAGACCCTAGCTTTAGGAAGACTAACTCATCCTCACCCAACAGTAATCAGTTGCCAATATTTCATAAGCAAAGGTTGGGTTCTGATACCCATTTCCTCAGTTCCATCCTGGGTTTCTGCCTGCTTGAGTTTGCATGAGTCTTGTGCATGCCAAAATGATTGCTGTAAGTTCACATGAGCAAAGTCCCAGGAGCTTGTTGGATTCTATTTCCATATGGTCATGCCCCTCCTTACTGGCTCTTATAATCTTTCTGCACCCTGTGGTCCCTGAGCCCTGGGTGAGTGAATCTTAATATGAATCCTGTCCAGGGCCCCACATTCTGTGGATTCCTAAATTCTGTGATTTATTCACTTGTGACCTTTTGTGTTACTGGCTCTTTGTTGCATACAGGAGTTTCATTCATGAGAATTGAGAGATTCATTATTGACTTTTTTACCCCTTGTTCTATAATGTTGTGAGACTTGGGTGTAGAGGCTACATTACAGATGAGCTGCTTAGACATGGGCAATACAGACACACACACACATACACACACACACACACACACACACACACACACACACACACTGTCTGTGAATTGCAAAGTTTGTTTTTTAAATGTCTTCTCCCCATCTCTGTGGGTGCCAGAACTCACCTAAAAACACCATAAAAGCATTTGACACAATCTCTTTAAAATCTCTTTTCAAGTAAACTATGTTGGTTATAATCCTGAGCCAGTATTCTTATATGAATGTGCATTTGAGGTCATATTATCCTCCTTTTCCAGCTCTAGAAATCAGAAGTAGTGGAGACAGAGAGAAAGAGAGCGAGTAGAGCCTGATGATTTCCAAGGTTAATGTCTTATATGCAGAAATGTTGCTGAAGTGATTTTTGTTGGTTTTGATTTACTCGGTGATATTATGAACATGCAGTAGGTTTTGAAATGTCAATAAATATTACCACTGTAGGAAACATGGTTTGACCACTGCTGTCATCTCTATCTATAAAGGAATCATCTGACACTAAAAGATTAAAAGTGAAAGAGAAATTATTAAAGCACTGCAAACATTTCAGCTGTCATAAAACCAACCCGATGAACACTCTACACTGTCAGCTGATTTAAAGGCTTTCTGAAGATGCAGGCACAAGTTTGCTCTTCCTTAGAAAATCGCACTGAACCTTGTGTCTCCCTCTGCAAGATCTTCAAAATGAAAAACCATTGCTTTTGCAATAACTCCCATATCTTTCTACCTAAATCTTAAATAAAGCAAGTTACAAGTTATGAAGCTTAACTAAATTATGTCTTCATTTAATTTTCATTGTATTCTGGCTTCTTTTACAGCTAACTTTCAGGGTTTTAACTCTTTCCTGTAAATAGAGAATTTTTGTTTTTATCCTTCTTCCTAAGAAATATACTTGAGACTTGAAAACTTCTGACTTAAGGTATTATTATGTGCTTCAAGTCATGTAATATAGGACCAGTAACTTCTTGCTGTTTACCCTAGCTTTTTAAAATAAGATGATATTTTCCCGTGAATTTCAATGCTCTTGAGAATGGAATCCTTTCAATTCAATTGTTTACAACAGATTTATGGTAGAAAGTACTTTTTCCTTGACATATCAAATTATGACCTTAGATTTTGATCTTTCAGTTGGGATTGGTTTTCAGAGATTTCATAAGACGATCTTGTTGAACTCTCACACACCCCTCACTAAATTGTTCTGGCTCTTAGGAAAGGTATTTGACATATTTTGATACCATTTAATTTTGCTAGCCTGAATAAGTTCAGTAATAAAATTGAAAAATTATTTAAATTTTATGTATAAACAATATAGAACTCTTTTGAGTCTTGTAATATGTCTCGTATCAAATTGTTTCTGTCATTTTCAATGTGATGATTTGAATTATGATGAGGTAATTATCCTATAGATTTACTTCTTTCATTTGCGACAATAGAGACTGTCCATCACAAAACATTAAATAGAGGTTTGTCATAAGGTCCTATAAGAACATGTTATTTTCCACTTTCAGGTTCTGCTTAAAATGCCATTTATAAACCCAAAGAGGGACACAGAACAGGGGAAACTAATGGAAATTTTAGCCAGGTGATGGATTTAACCCAAATATGTCAATACTTAAATTGTCTATAAATATGAATAATTCAGTAGAAAGTAAAAGATGCAGCATCGAGAAACAAAACAAAGCTCAGGTACATGTCTCAAAAAAGGGACTCTCTTTAAATGTAAAGACACAGAAAATTTTAAGGTTGAACATGTTCCATATTGTCTCTATGTTAATATTAGATACTGTTTTCTCTGTAAGAACCATTATTCTAGATAAAGAGGGATATCTCATACTGATAAAGAGATACATTTATCAGGATGATATAATCATGCATTTTTGGATACATCTTTATAACAAAGTTTGGCAAAAAATTAAAGATGTATTAGTCAGACTTGTTTACATGAAGTCCCTGAAAGAGCAACTTGAAAGGAGAAAAGATTTACGGTAGGTAACTCATGGTTTCTGAGCTTTCAATGCATCACGACAGGAAATGCCTGACATGTCAGCACTGTGCCACAGTGGCCAGGAAACAGAGGGAGAGAATGGAACTCTAGTGGATTTTGCCCTTTCCCCGTGTATCCTCTTTGGTCCCAATCCATAAAATAGCATGACCCCTTATTTAGTGTGGTTCTTTTTTAAACACCTTTCCCCTGGGGAGACATGAAGAAATATCTACTCACTCTATATTGAGAACCAATGATAGACTAAAGGAATTATTCCATCAAAGCCCAGTTTGGTGAACCAGTGAGTTTATCTGGGTTACTTACAGTAGTGTTATTGAGAGGTTACTTATAAGTCATGGATGACTCAAAGGTAGCTGCATCACCAAAAAAGTCCAGCCTAGCCTGAGTGACCACTCTCAGCTGTATCCATGAAGTTCCCTGAAAGACACACAGGCAGCTTTGCTGGTGGCAAAGTTTCTTCTACCCAGTAATTATTAATTGTTTGTGTAATCTGGGGAAGGGGTCTCGTAAATCTTTTAAGTTTCAGTTTTCCAAAGACTTGTGAACTTTGTTAACTTCCTGAATCTCATGAATCTCCATCCCCACTGGAAGTGGGAATATTCAGTTTGGAGGAAACTACTACACACTACTCTTTCACCCTCAACTAATCATCTCTGAAAACACATCACAAGCATATTGAGATACGTACTTTATTATCTCCAAACAAGCTGACACTTAAGAAGAAACACCACGAAAGGAAAAGGACTATATAAATCCATTTTGTTACTATAACGAAATATCTGAGCAGGCTAATTTATCTCAAAGTTTAGTGTCTGAAACTTCAACCATTGTGATGCACACTGTGATTAGGGCCCCTTCAGAGACGTCGTCAAAGACAATAGCAAAATCATCTATGAGAGGAAGAAATGGCATCACCAAAAAGGAAGCCAGAGGTTGAGTTCCCACAGTGCCCTGAAAGGACACATTTCCAAATGAACTGAGGCTCACACATTAGGTTTCACATTTAAACATCTGCAGTACATCTACACTGCCTAATGGAGGGCTAACTTTCCAGCATTTAAACCTGTGGGTGTGACACAGCCATAATCATGTTACAATATTGGCAAAAACAAGATCCTTAATCATAATGGGAGGTTTTAACATTAACATTTAACATTAACATCAGTAACTAATAAACAAAGATGAAAACTGTCATACACATACAGAAAATTTTAAAAGTACTGGTAACAAACAAGGTTATTGATTCAGAGGGAATGATGGATCTAAAAACTATAAAGCATATGCAGTTCTCAAATGATATGGAACATTACTCAGGTGACCACATGCTGGTCAACCAAAACAGAGCAAACCAAAACAGTATCAAGAGACTGAAATAATACTAAGCTCATTCTTTTATCATTGTGAAATTAAGCACAAAGTCAATAACAAATAAATAATCAGAAATCTCTTCTAGGGCACAAAGAAAAAGTGAAGTACAATAAGCCAGAATGATAGGTGGGATTCAGGTTGCAGGAGGCTAAATAATTATCAAGACATTAATGCCTTAACAGAACTGGATGTCATTCTAGGATATATATTTTTGTACTAATCAAGTACACAATTTTAAGAGGTAAGGCTTTTCACAGTTATGATGATGGAGGTAAAAATGGAATGGTGAAACTTGGTAAGAATGCCTTGGGGTGAGGAAAAGCATGGAGCTGTGGAGGCCAGTTAACCCTTGTAAACTTGTTGACTGGAGTGGTTGCCTAAACTATAAAGGTAACAGAGTGGGTGGCAGTAGAAAATGTAGGAGGACATTTAGAAAGCAAACAGGCATGGCTAGCACTTGGAGACAACAAAGCAACCCAGAATCTTGGCCTTAGCTATATGCCAATGGCAGGGTGTGAGTGGCAGTACACACCTATAATCTTAGCACTTGGGAAGTAGACATGGTAGAATCAGGACTTCAAAGCATACGCACACATTTTGATGCCAGTTGATTCAAAAATCAAAGAAGCAAATAAAGCTTAAGGAGATCTGGGGGTGTAGTTCTGTGGTACATCATTTGCTTAGCATTAATCCCCAGTAGCATACAAACACAAATATACTCTCTCTCTCTCTCTCTCTCTCTCTCTCTCTCTCTCTCTCTACACACACACACACACACACACATACATACAAAGAACATACGGCTTGCTAAGTTATAAGCCTTAGATGCTGACTATCAGATGCTGACCATCAATTTAAATGAATATGATATTTGATATGGTCTCCCTATAGTCCCAGCTGTCCTGGAACTCACTATGTAGACCAGGCTGGCCTTGATTTCACAGAGCTCCACCTGCCTCTAACTCCTAGTCTGGGATACAGGAGTGTGCCGCTGGACCATGTCCTTAACTTCGCTGCTCTTATAGTCAAGCTCCAAGCCATGCATTTATTTTTTTGTACATTTTAATTGAATTTTTGTTTATTTCATACAGAACATTTTAATCATCTTTGTACTCCCTTCCCCTTTGGCACACTCCCTTAGCCCCTACATTGGAATTTATGAATTCAGTCATTTGTGTTAGGCTTATAGCTCCAGGTTAATGTCCCCAGACATTACCTAGTACCTATTCATCCACTGAGGTCTAGTAAGCCTGTCTAGAGTTCCTCCCTTTAAGAAGATCAATTCTTCCTCACCCAGCAGTAACCAGTTGCTGATAGTTGTTCAGCTAAGATAGGGGTCTGCTGCCAATTTTCACACTTCTGTACTGGATTTTTGTCTGCCTGAGTTTGCATGGGTCTTGTGCATGCTGACGCCATTGCTGTAGGTTCATATGAGCATGTCCCGGGAGCCTGCCAGACTCTATTCCCATATGGTCATGTACCTTCTCCCTGGTTCTTACTATCTTTCCATCCCTTCTTCTGAAATTGTCCCTGAGCCCTAGATGGGTGGAGTTTAATATAGGAGTCCTGTCCAAGGACCCACACTGCAGACTCTTATTCTGTACACTTTGACCATTAGTGTCCTTTTGTGTTCACGGCCCTCTGTTGCATGAAGGAACTTCATTGATGAGAACTGAGAGATGCATTAATGCTCTCTCTACCCATGTACACTATGTTCCATGAGTCTTACATGTAAAGGTTCCATTGTAGATATGTCACTTACGCTTGGGAAATTCACAGACAATCTCTGTGTATGTTCAGTTGTGGAACTCTGTAATAAGCTGCCTCTGTTGAAAAAGAAGCTTCTTCGATGAGTGGTGACTGATACTTGTCTGTAAATATAAAGATCCATATTTTGCATATGATAAGAGATTACATTTGTCTAGGGATGTGACAACTTTAGGATTTACTCTAAGATATATGAACTCTAGGGCCATGTGTATTTGTGTGTGCTTACAGTACCACACATGAATTTCCTCCCATGGGAGAGCTTTAAATCCAATTAGCTAGCTGTTGATTACCCCCAAGATAAAAGTGCCACTACTGGCCCAATATAGTTTGCTGCACTGGTCATTGATGTGGTTAGTAGGCCTTAGAGATGGGGTGGTACCACTGATTGATGTTCTCCCTTAGCAGCTTGTGTAGTGCTTTCCAAAGCTACGAGAGATAGTATCCAGGTCAGTCCAGCTCCATTGCTCCAAGTCCTGTGTCCAAAATATGTCCTGTCTTTGGCAGTAGAGTCTTACCTTCAAGTTCTGGGAAGAAATCAAGGGCTGTAGGAGTAGCCTGTGTAATTTCGGGAGTTTCTTGGACTACCCTGACCAACAACTCAAAGGGAGGTTTCTCCTGTCTGGCATTGTTTCTTGTTTAACTACATGCAACTTTTATATATTACATACTATTAATTTCTTCAAAATTAAGTCATTATCATCTACTAAAACCTAACATCTTTTGAACAAAACACCATTAATTTTCACTTTTAGATTTAATTTTTATTTATATATTTTAATTTTTTTTTGATTTTATGAATGAGTGTTTTGTATGCATATATGTAACTGCACCACATGTGTTTAATGCCTTTACAGAGCAGAAGAGTATGTCAAATCCCCTGGAAATGGAATTATAGATGGTTGTTAGCTACCATATGGGTGCCAGAAACCAAACTCAGGTCCTCTGTAAGAGTGGCCTGTGCTCCTCCTAACCATTGCACCATCTCTCCAGCCCCACGATTTTAACTTCTTAAATTTTGTGTACATTTGTGTCTGTGCATGAGTTAGTGAATGTCAGTGTAGTGTCCATGGAGGTCAGAAGAGGGCACTGGATCCACTGGAGCTGGAGTTACAGGCAGCCTGATGGTGCTTAGGACTGACTCAGGTCCTCGGGAAGAGCAGCAAATGTTCTAATGCTAAGCCATCTGCCCAACCCCTCAATTTTTATGTTTTTAAGAAGAAAAAATTTCCAGGTGTTGCAGTAATTTTCTATAATCCCAGACCTCAGGAGACTAAAGCAAGAGAATTACAATCAGTTGAAGACCAGCCTCTGGGCTGTACAGAAAAAAAACAACAAGAATATGACGTGATAGTTAATGAGTGCAATTACAGGCAGCATGGTTAAGGCAGTGACAAGAGGCCTTTAGGGTCAAGAATATGTCCCAGGCATAGGACGGCAGGAAACTGACCCCAAAAGTTGTATGTTCGGAACTTGACTATAAAAGCAGAAAAGGCACCGGGGAGGTGGAGGCAGGTGAATCTCCACGAAATCAAGGCAGCCTGGTATGCATAGCAAGTTTCCAGACCAGCTGGGGCTATAGGGAGACTATGTCAAAAACAACAACAAATGAAATAAAGCAGAGAAATTGTGGTTTAAGTTGGTTGATTTTGGAGCTGGTCCTCTGATAAAGCCATATATATTGTCCAGAGTGTTAGGTACAGAGACCACTATGAGTAATCACTAGGCTAGACAGAACAAAAAGTGGAAAGAGTATGATGGAACCATTTGGTGAACAATTGGATGTTTCAAACAAATTTAGATTTGTTGAAACAAATGCTTCGGTATGCCTTGAAAATTCCAGCACTAATGCCAGTCAGTTCACAAAACAAAACATTTGAATGGGCTGTGCATGTCCTTGCACTTAAACTAAGAATTCTCCACCTACCACAGCTGACCTTTCAACCAGACTCCTGCTGGTCTTCCGGTGAATTTAGCCATTGTACTACTAACTGTAAGCCAGCGGTGACTTTGGTGCATACTCAAGGAAACTCTCTTAATGAGAGTGCTATGTCCTCTTTATGAGCAACAAAGCAACAGGAACTGCAATGGTATTTCTCATCCCTGAAGTTTGGAATCATTAAATTAACATCTCCATCTTTCACAGACCAAGTGTTGCTTGTCTCTCTTATGATTCACTAAAATAAAAAGAATAGCTTGGGATTGCAAGCATTGAGGAAATCAAAATTTTCATTTGCAATGAGAGAGAATCAGGGGAACTGTGGCCAATCAGGAGACACGGGGCCCTTTAATATATATAATATAATATAATATAATGTAATATAATATAATATAATATAATGGCTGCTTCTTGCTCCCAGGGTCACCTCTTACACCACCTTCATGGGCTTTTTGCAACAGTTACTTTTACCAGTACTTGGAAGAATGGTTACAAATTAGCAATATTCAGAATTAAGAAGCCCAGCTGAGAGGGTGGGAGTGGTGATGGTGGTGGTGGTGGAGGGCGAAGCCTGCCCGAGGGAGGGCATGCCAGGACACCCAGTGCTCCTGCTAGAACTTCCAGCTTTGGAGCTCACTCTGATCCTAACTGGAGCTGTCGGTTTGCAACAGTAATGTCTGTCATTTTTGCTCTTCTCCATCTCCTTCTCCCACTCTCCTGTCTCTCTTTCATTAATATTTACCTATCCTCTGTGCCTGCCACTCCATCAGGTCTGAGCTCTATTCTCTTGCTCCTACCCTAATGCTTTGGAGCCTAGGAGGTCTCTAGTTCCCTGCTAAAGTCCCCCATGATATTCTCCCAGAGTCCGTGGCAAGGCTACTCTGCTCTTGGCTACTGCTTCTGTGGTTGCCATGGTTGTGTCCCCTCAGCCCTGGTACCCAGGCTACTCTGCCTTGGCTGCTACTTCTGTGGGTTGCTGTGGCAGCAGCTCCTCAGCTCTCTCTCTCTCTCCCTGCCTATCAGCCTTATTTCTCTGGCTCACTGCCCCTGCTGCTATGATCTGCTCTCACTGACCTGTCAAGTGTGCTTGCTTCTGATTCTCTCCCTCCCTGGTCCTGCTTGTGCCCTCTCCTTTCCCTGTGTTTGGGTCTTCTGTTTTTCCTAGACATCCAGCTCTTTCTTTGTCCCATGGAACAAACTCAATGTCTATATCTCACCCCAAAACCCTGCAAAAATAAAACTATCTGAAGTAAGAATCATTTAAAGAAGCTCCATTAGAACATTTAAGGAGGCCTCATTCCTCAGTCTTACCTGACACATGTGACTAACCCTCTCACATATAACCAAGATCCGAACCTGGATCTTTTCCTAGTTCTTCTTGCCCAGAGAATGGAATTCTCAAAGCATAGCTTCTGGAATCCTAGGTAGCATTTTGCCCACATAGTTTTCCATGCGTCTCCTTGGATCTTGGATTTCTGCTGCTCTTCAACAACACTAGGATGTGCCCTGATCCTCTGCCTGGGTGTACTGAACTTTTCATGTTAGAATTGGACTCTTCAGATGAGTCTTCCCTGAGACCAGTTGGCTGCTTCCCTCCCTTCTTGTTTATTTCCTTTACTTACTGAGGTTTTTTCTTTCATGTCTACCTCAAAGCCCACTTCTACTTCCCAGTGTCATCAAGGGTTTTCTACTTCATATCATGATTCTTGGCCATTTCCAGAGGAGCTCAGCTTCCTTGCATCTCAATAGTACACTATTGTTATCAGAACTGAATCAGCAGCAGCAGATTACTAGCTAGTCAATATGTATCAACACTCCGAAGTTGAAATATACTCTGGTCAGCAAAAACTCAAAAAAAAAAATAATAAAATAAATAAATAAATAAATAACAAAAAGCATTAGGGCTAGTCTTCCCCCACTTTAAAAATGTTAATATTACCTCAGAGGCAATCTGTAATATTTATTTATTTGTTTGCTTTTTAGTATATGTGTGTTTGCCTATGCAAGTTTATGTGCTCCACATGGGTGCAGGTGCCTGTGGAGGCCATAAGAGGGCATCAGATCCCCTGGGCCTGGAGTTGCAATTGATTGTGAGCCACCTAATGTAGGTGTTGGGAATAGAACCTAGGTCATCTGCAAGAGCAATAAGCACTCTTAACTGCTGAATCACCTTCCTAGTCCCTGAAATTGTAGCAAAGCATGTTTAAGAAAACTGACTGGATCCTTCCTTGAATATTGTAGCAGAAAGAACCTTTAATGTTGAACATGGTGACGCATGCCTACAAAACCAGGGCTGATGCAGGAGGATTACCATGAGTTTAAAGCCAGCCTTACTATAGAGTGAGACTCTGTCTTGAAAGAAAGGAAGAGAGGGAGGTATGAGACTGGGGAAGGAGGAAGAGGAAGAAAACAGGTAGAGAAGGAGTTAAGGAGGAGGGGGAAGCAAAGAAAGAGAAGAAGGTACTGAGATCAAAGTGTGCCCTGCCCTAAAGTTACCCTGCATTGTATAAAGCAGTGGCTTCTCAGGCTATGCCTACCCCTGAGAGACTTCATATTCTATTTTTTTAAAGATTATGAGTAAGTTTATTGCCAAAAGGAAAAAAAAACATATTCTAACCTAAGAATCTACATTTATGAAGTCTGATCATCTTCTTTAATACTTTGAATTAAGTATTTTACAAAGTTCTTTTTTAAAATATATTTTAATGGAACTTTTGTGGAGTTCGTGGAATACATCTTAATCATATCTAGTCCCCCCCCATCTACTCCAGTCCCATAGCCCACCCACAGGACTTCATTCATTTTGTCACATATGTTAAGGCCTATCAAGTCAAGTTTGTCTGCCCAGATGTCCCTCAGTGTGAGTTCATCCCCTGGAACCTGTTCAGAGAGACGTCATTTTAGAAGCAACTTTTGACTTCATTTTGATGACGGAGGAAGATTCTGTCCCTGGGTAGACATGTGAACTGTACCATCTGTCTGGGATCAGTCACACCGCTGTGCCAACATACAAATTTATTTCAGTAAACTGGGACTGCAGGGACACACGGACATATTAAAATTCTACCAGGGAAACCAGGTCCAAGGATGTATTGAACACACCAGGCCAAGGGAAGGATGTAATTTGCTCAGCTAGACCCTATAAAGATGCAGACACCTAGTGCTTTAATAGTGACAACTCCCACTTACCTGTGTGATGTGTACATCAAGGAATCAACAGGTCTTCAGCTTGACCTGGTTTCTAATGTCCATGTAGCCTCCCTGAATTGCCATCTGGCCTTCCTCTTGTTCATCCTGTGTGGATCTCTCATTCCATCTTTTCTTTGTCTGGCCCTGTCCTGTTCTTTCTCCTTTGTGGCTCAACTCTGTAGTTCCACTCCAACCTGTGTCCCAGAAGCTGAAGACCAAAAGCCACAACAGCTTTAGCAACACTTTCTGCCCAGTTCTGTTTGTTACCTTATCAGTACAGAGACTCTTACATCTATGTCAGTTTCCCAGCTTTGGCCTTTTCAACCTAATTGAAACTCTTTGAAATTGGTTGCCTCTTAAAGTATTTTGTAGTTATTCTATAGCCTACACATCTATCTATCTATTCATTCCTCTCCTTATATGTATATATTATTTGTAATTAAGATTGGACTAAAATAGCTTGTGTTTTCCCTAGACAGGGTTATCTAAGAAAGAAGAATTATCTGGCAAATTTTTTTTCCAATGAAACTTGCTTTACCTTGTGATTTTATTGTTATTTGATAAATTCTGATATTGTAGAATGACATATTCTGTGTATGTTTCTAACACAGAAACCTTACCACTAAGCGTGAATAAATCTTTAAAATGAATTCTTGACCTCACCCTAGATGTGTACACAGGAGAGTCAAAGATCTAATGACAAAACAAAGATCATACCTGTAGCCAGTTAATGACAGTCAAGAGATCTCCTGGCTCTTGCTCCTGGGTTGCTTGAGTGGCAACACAGTGTTTATTCAGTTGCATACTAATGCAGGAAATTTGGTAAGTGAAGCAAAGATTACCTATTTCATTAGTGCAACTAAATATGATTATTTGAAATCTTATCACATTTCTTCACTCAATTCATTGTTATAGAATCAGGTCACCACCACAGATTCCAATTATGCAGTCAAGTTCCCCAAGAAGCTTCTTTCCGAAGCTGGGATATTGGTGCCTTTTACATATTCTAACTCACTTAAGCTGTTTGACCTTAACAATTTTATGAGTGACACTTCATCACTATGGGTTTCAGTGTCATCATTTGCAAAATAAAGACAATGATAAGCATGTGATTTTTAAAATTGCTAACAAGAATTATTAAATGTGCTAATGTATGTTAAAACAGTTTGAAGAGTGTCTGGAACATATCAAGCATGAACAAAGTGTCATCTATATTAATAACTAACACATTTGATTGTTGTTTCTGAATCTGACACTTTTTTTAAATTCATTACCACTGATAGAGACAAAACCTTTTGTAAGTTAGAGGTAAAATGTTTAAAAGTGTTAAAGCATTAGAGAATTAACACAGTGGTGTAAGTTTGAGTTAAAGTGAATATGAGGGCTTAAATACATGTACTTTCAATGGTGGATAGTGTTCAGAGGTCTCCATACCTAAAAGACGAGAAGAAATGTACTTCGTGGAGAAAAGTTAGTCACAAAGGAGTTGGAAGCCCAGAGACAAACTTCAAAGATTCTGATTTTGCCTAAGGCCTCAAGTTATCATTACTGCTATAGGAATGAGTGATGTGGCTGGGCCTGTATTTGTGATCCTATTTAAGGATGCAGGGGCTCCAGTAGGCATTCAGCCAAGTTGTGAACGGTCTGGACAGCAACTACAAAGAAAATTTGGCAGCAAGAACATGGGGCTGAGCCAAGGACTTCTACCTGCATATTGCTTGCCAGGGCATAGAAATTAGTCAGGAGTTCACAGAGGCAGGGTCCCAGGTAGCGCCAAATGGCCATGCTTGACTAGAAAACTAATATCAGACACCAGGACCACAGTGTTCCCAGATAAATGGTTTGTGAGCATACACACCTGTGCTCTGTGGTGGATCTGTCCCAGTAACTCCTGGCCAGCCAAGGGGAAGGGCATAATGTGTTTGACTAAATCCTCGACTTTATTGAATTTTTCAGACGGTTCCAACAATAGGGCAGTTCATAAGTTCATACTCTGTAAGTAGAATATGCTTTCCTACTAAACGAGTAAGGGGAGGTCTTCTTACTGTTTAAATGCCTAAGTCTTATTTTACATGCTTGATAAATGAATATACTTAAATTTTCCACCAAATAGTCATGGTGTAAAGACTCCCATATAAGTTCCATATCATCTAAAGTTGGTCTTTAAACATTTGTTTATATTTAGTCTTCTAGATAAAGAAGAAAGAAACATCTGAATTAAATGATTTCATACATCACATGAACCTTGTAGACATCTATATAATATGCCACCCAAGCAGAAAAGAACACATTTTCAGCAGCCCATGGATGTTTCTATAAAAGAGACTACATGCTGGGGTACGCAACAAACCTGAATGAATAAAAAATTGAAAAAAATTCCATTTATTATTTGGATCATGATACAATGAATCTTAAAAATCAGCAGAAAAAAAAAGTTCTAATAACTACATGTACTCATAGAAAATAAACAACACACACTCCTGAATGATGAATGAAGCAAAGAAGAAATCAAGAAATAAAAGTAGTCCTGGAACTAAATGAACATAACACAACACAACAAAAACCTCTGGGACATATTAAACGTAGTCCCTGTCACCCAGGGCTCAGGGACCATTTGGGAAAAGGGAGAAGAAACAGTGTAAGAGTCAAAGGTGGTGGATTTCCAAAAAAGTGTGTTTTCCAAACAGCTGATAAGATTCTCATAAGAATTTATAGAAATGGTGACAGCACGTACAAGATCCAAGCAAGCTCAAGTCAGACCAAATCCCAGAATAGAAGTGGGAAAGTGGATAAGAAGCGACAACCTTAACTGAGGAACTATTGGTAACCAATACCTACTGGTAGAGGGAGAATTAGTTTTCTTTAGGGGTGTGATGTTAGATATGTTAACTAGGCTCCACTAGATGAATGTACACCAAATAACATTTGGGAACGCACACTTGACCCCATAGACCTTAACATATGTGGAAGAGAACATGAAACCCAGTGGGGTGGACTAAAAGATGAGTGCAGATAAGAAAGGGGACTCAAAATGTGATCAAAATATGTTGCTAGAAATTAGCAAATTTCACTAAAAATATAGACTAATAAAAAAAGTAAAACTCTACTTTAAAACATAAGAAACTACAAAATACACAGGTACATGGATGAAACTGGAAAATATCATCTTGACTGAAATAGCCCAGACCCAGAAAGACAAATGTCACATGTTCTGTCTCATAATAGATGTTAGCTTTGAGTCTTTAGATAGGTGTGTTTCAATTGGAAGATCAATACAGGTCTAGAAACAAATAAGGGGAAATTATATATGCAATGAAAATAGTTATCAGTATTCTTCTATTTACTTATTGGTAAGCAATCCTAGAAACATTTAAAAATCTCTTCTCGTGTAGTACTACCGTGAGAGTGTTCAACATTCATGTATTGTAAGATTTGGTCCTGGCTTTTATACTCGTTTTAATACTCTATCTTTGTGATTCATCTTGAGAGTTACTCTGTAACAATCATCCACTTTGCTCTTCTACAGATTCTTAACGTTCTTTGTCCCGGATTTGTCAATATTATTTTTCAGCCTAACATCTTTATGAAGAAGCTGGTTGTATTTTAACGACATTGCATTGATATTTTAGACAGAACGGAGACAATAATCATATTATTTTGACTCTCTGTCAACAAAATGTTGTAACTTTCTTTCTATAAAGTGCTTATGTACAGGAAAATGATTACTCCTCTTGTATGCTCTTACAATACTTGCAGGACGCCCTCGTCCCACACGTGCGGAGTCATTCTTCTCTACTCACTGTAAACCCGGTGGATTTCTGCAACTGAATTCTGACAATATTTATTTAGAGACAGAATAGATCCTAGAGATTAAAGGCTTACTCCACACCACCAATTCAAAATCAATGTTCATTACCTGTATTTCTAATCTACTAGATATAAGTCAGAACTCTTCATGATGCCCCTCCACATCCTGACTGAATCCTTTGCTAGAACAGCCCATAGATCTTAAAAGAGTGTTTTTCTTATTTTGATCTGGTTACTCTAGGAGAATAGAAACTAGAAAAGAAAGATGGAAGATACGCATTGTTTTAGTTTGCTATCTGTTGCTGCGATCAACAGCTTAATCAAAAGCAACTTGAGGAGGAAAGGGTCTATTTTAGATTACAGATTAATGTCTGTCACCAAGGAAAACCAAGGTAGGAGCACATGGCAGAAATCTAGAGGCAGGACCTGAAACAGAGTCCATGGAGGAAACTGCTTACTGCTGGCATCCTCTGGCTTTCTCCACTACCTTTTCTCATACACATGGGCTCAGGCCCACAAGCCTAGGGATGGCACAGTCCATAGTGGGAAGGGCCTCCTACATCAATTAGAAATCAAGAAAACATCTCAAAGACATACTCAAAGGCCAGTCGAAGGGAAGACATTCATCTACTGAGGTTCATTTTACCCAAAATTAAGCCTTTGTCAACTTGACACACAACCACAACAGTATTAAACTACAACCTTTCTTTCCTGTTTATTCCCAATATCCCAATATAAAACACAATACAATTTTAAATGCCCTACAGTCTTTAAAATTTCAAACATTTAAAAGCTCAACATATCTTTAAAACATCCAAAGTCATTTTAACTATGGGCTTCTGCAAATTCAAAACCAGTTAAATATTTATTTCAAATAGGAAGAGCCAGGCATACTTAAGCAAAACAAATGCCCAACACCAAGGAAACAGTGCAGCCCAGTATGCATAGCGTAGCTTCTGCGACTCACAATCCTCTGGGATCCAGAAGGCTTCAGTTGTCCCAGTTCTTCCGCTCTGACCACACACAGCTTATATCATATGTCCAGGCAGCCTGCACTCCATACTTTCCACTGTCCTTGGTGGTTATCCCATGGTCATTGCATCTCCAGGACATCGGGTTCTCCACTGAAACTGAGGCTGCACCCTCCCCTGGGTGCCTTAAAGTTCCTAAATCTTCCTCTTCCATCCCATAAAACAGTCCTAGGAATAAAAGCTACAAAATCATAGCAAAACTTCACATTCCTGGTACCCATTTTTGTTCTAATTTCCTACCTGTTGCTGTAGGAAAACACCATGACCAAAGGCCACTTGGGGAGGAAAGAGCTTATTTTTAACATACAGTTTGTAATCCATCAATGAGACAAGCGAGGCAAGAGCACATGTAAAAACCCTGGAATCTAGAACTGTAGCAGTGACAATGGACGAATGGTTTGCACCCTCTTGTTTGCTCAAATACATATATTATACATCCAAGGCCTACACGCCTAGGGCAGACACTGCCCACAGTGGGCATGTCCCTTCTAAATCAATTAGAAATTTTAAAATGCCCCACAGACATACTGACATGGCCTCTTATGGAGGAAATTCCTCAACTGACGTTCCCTCTTTGTAGATGTCAAGTTGACAAAAAATAGCCAGCACATCCATGGGACAAGGTATAAGGGAAAGGAACAGTATTTCTATGGCATGTCAGGCACCCACCAAACCAACACCTCCATGTGGTCAGCAGCTCAGAAGTTCTTCAGGCCTTGTCCTTTGGCATATTTCTAGAGGATTCCTTATAAGAGCATGGCTGATTAAATAAATAGCCATTGATGATCAGCTCAACTTTTAACCCTTCTCTCCTAACAGCAGGATGTTAGAAATCTGACTGAAATTTTCAACCTTCTAATTAATGGTTAGTTTCCCTGGTGTCCAAGGGAACTTACAAAAGAAAGAGTTTATTTAGCTTACAGTTTCAAAGAGGTAGGAGACCATCATGGTGGTGAGGCATGGCAGCAGAAGTGGCTATAGTAGATGTAGAAGCTAAGTGCTCACATCTTCAAGCAGGCACAGAAAGCAGAGAGTGACTGGAGATCCAGCAAGGCTTAAGAACTCTCAAAGATTGCTCCCAGTGAAATGTTTTCTCCAACATGGCCACACTTTCTAAGACCTCCAGAAAAAGCGCCACCAACTCGGGACAAAATGCCCAAATACTTAGAGCTTAGGGGGGACATCATCATTCAAACTACCGCACCTGGAAACCAGTCACTTTCTTGAAGCTATCTAGGAGCCCTAAGCCATAAATTATCTCACTAACATATGAAGTACAAATCAGTTTAGAGATTCTACAAGCTTTGGGAGATCTTGAGTTTGGACTTTGTTTGCATATACTAGAGGAAACACTAGACACACACTGCACACAGAAACACACACACACACACACACACACACACACACACATTACAGTGTTACCACAATTATATAAAAGAACCAAATGAATTAGTTTCCAGTCGTTCTCTACCTCAGAAGCAAAATTACGAGAGAGACTTTAATATTATATATTCTCTGGGTTATATCTAGGCCTAAGAGAGATCTCAGCATAAAGGATTTCCTCATTGAAATATAAAACTGACAGTTATTAATGAGAAAGAATTGCCAGCAATTGCTTGTCTTAATTTGAAGATCTGTCTGCTCTCCTTTATAATCCTATATAAGCAATAGAAAAGCATTGTGTACATCTGAAACATGTTAAATATCTGTTATTAAGAATAGAATTTTAGTGGGGTTTGATAGCACATGCTTTAATCCCAGCACTCAAGAGACACAGGCAGGTGGTTCTCTGTAAGTTCGAAGCCAGTCTAGTCTAAATAGCAAGTTTCAGGACAGCCAGGGCTATATAGTGAGATCCTGCCTCAAAAAAAAAAAAAAAATGTAATCTCTGCCTTCAACAGGCCAAGGCAGAAGAATCGGGAGTTTATGACCAGCCTGGGCTACTTAGGGAGGCTCTGTCTCAAAAATTTTTTTAACTCTGAGAAAGTTAAAAACTTAGAAATAATAAGCTTGTTTTGTTGTTTAATTGTTAACACCATGGCTTTTTAATGGGGTAATATAGAAAAGCAGCATTTTCTAAAGAATTTTATTTTAATTGCTGGGGCTAAGGTAGTACAATGCTTAATTAGCATGTGGAAGGTCCTGAGTTTGATCCCCAGTTCTTCAAAATATCAAAAATTTTTGATTTTGCAGTCTCATTCACAATTGATTTACGGCACCATGCTGTGCCCGGACCTGTAGGGAACATGCCCCTGGCTCTTTCTATGTTCCCATTATTTTTCTTCTATTGAACTCCTCCCATGTCGCTATGTACCTATTGTTTAATTAGCACTGAGTGGTTCATTGTGTATATGAACCAGCAGCAGCTTCTGTGCTGTAAATTCCTATAAACTCCTACATGCAACCTTCCCTAATTCTTCAGCAGTGCAGGTCTTCTGTCTGAACACACACTTTCCTATAGTTCTATAGTTCAACATATATATATATTTTTTTTTTTCTACTCTGATTATTATCTCTAGGCACAATGCAGATGACAGAATGTAGCAAAAGTCATGGTACATTACAGTAGCTTTCAGATACATGTTGAATAAATAAACAAACAAATGTGTTCATGAGATGACTAAAAACTTCATGGTGCCTAATACCCCTTCATTCCTTTTAATGATGTATTTCTTTGGAAAAGCATAATAATTACATTTGATCATTAAAGTGATATAGTAATACTTCAGTGAAATATGAAATTACTCAATAAATTCTGAACAAAAGGAAGTATAGACAGTTTAATATGCAAAAATGTTCAAGGTTTAAAGGAGCATAAGTTAACTTTTCAATTATATACTATAGCTTCTAGCATGTTACAAATTTTAGCTTTTGACAAATAATATGAGCTATTTTGAAGTCAGAAGTTGAGAATAGCAGAATGAATACTCAGTGTAGACCTAGGAAAAGCTTCATGAAGAATCTGGGGATAATAATGTGGGATTAAGTATCAGCTGTGTAGTTTACGAGATGTGTGGCCTTCTACATGTCATGTAGATTTTGTATTTCTCACTGTTTCTCAAGTTAAAATGAGAGGGTTGTAGTGTTGTCAGATTGTTAAATTCTCTGCTTGTGTTAACATTTAGCGATTCAAAAGGATTACTTGGCTCCATGCTTTTGATAGGACATAAATGCCAGGGAAAAGCGCTACGGTTTTGGCAACTGTGGAAATTATACTTGCTTCCAGTGATTTGGAGCCAAGGGCCACATTATTCATGTACTTGCTTAATCCCCAGGGGGGAAATTGCAAAGGAATGTTTTCTTAACTCAACACTCCCTGCTGTATGACATCTCAGGGTAACACTGAAAAAAATGTGATACAGATTTCCATGAAACCTTGGTTGGAGACAGTGTTAGGCCTAAACCCAAAGACAGAAATGAAAAATGTACTGGAAGCTGGTAGGAATGTATCAAACAGGGAAGAGGATTCAGTTTCTACAAAGGTCTACTTTTGGACTGTATCTCCAACCTATGTTTCGTGTCTTAAAGTTTTGAAAGAAGATCTCACTAGTTGCCCAGGCTGGCCTTAAACCCATTCTGAAAGTGTAATGCCATTGCCTCAGCCTTCCCAGTCGCTGGAATTGCAGGCTTGTACTGACACTTCATTTCTTGATTACTTAATATACTCTTTGTGACTATTTCATAAGCAACAACTGACTAATCTCTTAGCCAAAATTCTGCATTCTTTGAAACTTTGAGGGTATTAATCCACAAACTCTTAAAGAGAGGTTCACAGTAGCTTGAATTGGTTGGCTATTGTCTATTAGAAATCTAATGATTAATTTGTTTTTAATTCAGATATTCAGATTGACTATTTTCCTTCAGTAATAAATAGAAACTCTTCACTCTACTAGTATTTATCCATGTTCTCATGTAGTTTTACCTACTTTAGAAATTAGCTATATCTTTCTTGCTAACAAATAATCATCTTATGTACAAATACATTTTTGAATTTGTAATGTTTATCAATTAGGTAAATGCCATAATAGAAATAATGTTACTGTTACTATAGATCTAAAATTTTAGAATATAGCCCTTTACTTTTTATCTCTTTCTTGGTGATTTAAAAATGCACATACATTGCTAAATTTTAAGAACGGAAATATATTTTCCCTGAAAATATTTTATGTGTTCAAGATCCTCCATTTTAAGATTGGTGTGGTTTATTAATCTTAGTGATTGACTTGAATCAAGACCATTTGAAACTGGATCTTCAAGGTAATGCATGGACACGCCTGCATTTCCATTGCTCTGCAAGTTCATATTTCCTTGTTTGTGCTGTTTTCTCATTGGTTCTAACTATATTAGTACTAAATTACTATTTCAATTCCTTCTTGTCTTTTGGAGGAATTCGTCATTACCTGTTCCGGGACACTAGGATAACTCCCTGTCTATGGTTTCCTGTTTCTCCAGAAACTGCAGGGCAGGGAAGCTGATGATATCTTTCTTGATCTTGGCTTTGTGAACTCCTTCACTTCAAAGCTGTGTCACCCATAGTGAGTTGTGCTTTCCATATTCTCTACTTTGAATTCCCTAAAGGAAAAAAGTCAATACAGTTTAAAGATGTCAGGTACAAAAGACATATTATATGAAGAAAATTTAAAATGGTTCTTGGCTCATGATAAATGCTCATAAACTCTGCACAAACTTAAGTATGACTTACACAAAATATCTGCTCTTTCATGCTTCACAACATGTCAGTATTACGGTATCTGGTGTACATATTCAGAATAAATTCTTAAGCAATGTTTTTATTTCCTACCACTAAACTACACTTGGAGAATAATTTACTTTGGGTTCTATTTGTTTATAATTTTATTTTGTGTCAAAATTTCTTATAGTTTGTAGTAATGGTGTGTTTTTCCAGAATAGTTTTCCATCATGAAAGGATCTCTTGGGCTAAAACTTTCTCAGACCTTCTAGGCTTGGAAGTGAATACAGCTCTAACACAGTGAACTGCTAGTGGGGTAGAGTACAGAATTCACATTTTAATGTTTCTGTGATTTTTTTAAAGACATTATTAGTTTCTGGTATTAACTTTGCTGGTAAGACAAATTCCAAATTATCCTCTTTTCTATGCAAATTTATTTCCTCCAAAGTGTCTTAGATTTCTTTCTGTATCTCAGATGTTCTGAAATTTCACCAGAATATGACTAATTAATACTGATTAACATTCAGTGAGATTGTTTCATCATAAAACCAATAACTTTTGCAGTTTCTGGGACATTTCTATTTTTTATATTTTTTTCTCCGCTTTCTTATGTAATTTCTACTAGAACTTCTGGATCACCACTTATAGTGTCTTAACTCTTTGGTTAGTTAGATGGCTTTTGCAATGCCATCTTTAGAATTATTTGATTCTATTTATTGTCTGACTCACTAATAAAATCTGGTATGTCCTTTAACTCATCTATGGAATTTCCCATTAAGACTTGCCATCACATTTTAATTTCAAAAACTCACTTCTGCTGTTTCCTGTTTGCTTTCTCCTAGCAATGTGTGTTTTTTATTATATGTTCTCTAACTCAATTATACTTGCTTTAAAGTAGTCTTACTTTTTATAATATCTGAATTTTTACTGTGGCATTTATTATTACTTTCCTTCATGACTATTTTCCTTATGTCTCTGATCTCTTATTATATATCTATATTAAACAGCATTTAACTTCTTACACCAACTTTAAAACCTTTTTATTCTGTGTTTAAGATATTTGTAATTCTAAGAAGGATGAGAAAAATTTTAATCCCCAACTCAAGTATCCAATATTCATTTAGCTTTATTTAGTATGTTACAGGAATGGCCAATGATTGAACCAAATACATTGTTGTTTAAAATGTTGGATGATTATTTTATCGTCTAGAGGAAGAATGATTTTATGATCTTGATTTCTATCCACTGAAAATGACTAGGAAATTCTTCAATTAAGTACAGTTATTGTATTGTTTCAGGGATCAGTCCAAATGTGTAGGTATTCCAAATTTCCTTTCAATTCTTTATTAAGATAGTTGGCACTCCTTTCATGACAACAAAATAAAAAGTGAAGTTGGATAGCGTTTGAATGTCCCACCAGTAATGAAGAATATACATTTAAGATAAGGCAGAAAAAATAAAAGCAGCAAGTTTTGTTTCCACATATGTTCCCAGAGATCTAAGTCTCTTCTGCCTTAGACCTCTATCTGGTATAATAGATCTATATCTATTCTAACTTAGGATTCAGGCTTGACTACACATTGAAACATGCATTATTCCTCATCTTCTTACTCTCTGTCCTCTTCCCACTGGCCAAATTCTTTTTTATTATAAGCACATTTTTTGTTCAGATCTCCATCAGCTACTTCCACTTTATCAGCATTGGCTTTGACACTCAAAGCCTTTGCTGATGCTTCCCACCTGGCTCAACTCCTCCCCAAATCATGTTTCCATGAAGTCCCAGATTCAACAGAAGGCTTCTTTCAAGATGTCTCTTTTACAGTGCAGGGCAAGATGAAGTGTTCTTTTCCCAATTCTAGCATTTTGTTTGCATTATATATTGGTTACTTTGGTGCATTTACAGTACAGAATTTAACTTTTTTTGCTGTAAACTTTCATAAACACATTTAGTAAATGAATATGGATAAGTGAGTAAACACAAACCCTATGTGTTTAAATATAAAAATGCTCATAAGATAATGACCGAGATTTTTGTAAGCTTTTATTCTTCAGCTAATGCTGGGCACTACAAGATGAAACGTAAAGTTTCTACTAAAGACCAGTGACAGCAAAACCCAGTGAAATCTCTTCACACTAACTGAGAAATGGACAGCTGCACTTTTCAGAGAATGCATTAAACCAGTGCCTTACTGGTTGCAACCTTAATTGTCATGATTATCTTTGATTTTGTCTGACCCAGAGCATCACAAGAGCCAGGCGGGGGTCACAACACTAACAACGCTGTAAGATTGCTCCTGACTTGTGGATCATAAGTCTGCTGTATTTAAAGAAAAGTTCCCCATATAAACTGGGCTTGTTCTAAAAATGTAAATTACTTATACTGTCAGATAAACTTAAATGTATTTCATTATATGGGAAAAATTGCAAAAAGCAATGACTGTAATAGAGCTCAAAAATACATTTTATGTTGGCAACATTTTCAATAATTAGTGCTGTGACTAATAAAAATTATAAACCATTATAGACTGCCTATATTTGAATTCTGTCTTTCATTTTTAAATTGTTTGGCCTTGGACAAGTTATTTCAACTTTTGTGTCTCATTGTCTTCATTTATAGGACAGAATTAATTATAGTATCCATACCTCACAGGATATCATAGACACTAGATATGTCAGGTGTTTAAAGTACTAAATAGTAGAGCTATAAATGAATTAACTGCTCCAATTAAGTGAAAAGTAGTAGTTTAAAAAAGCAAAGACATAGAATATTTCTTGATTAATAAGTCCATACTTTAAAACAAGAAATCACGGCTTATTTAAGTGAGAAAAGGATACCCTTCTCATTACTCTCCATGTGAAATATGGAAACATTGGAAACAGTAGTTTGTGAAAAAATATCCTATTATAATATAAGTTTATTTAAGATAGCATCAAATGTAATTAATACACCACAAAAAGTAAAACTAAAAAGAGTTTCAAATGTTCTTCACCACATTATATGTTTTCTCCTAAAAAAAAATATCTATACTCTAGCAGGTGAACAAGAAATTTGCAAAAGGAAGTGAAACAAGAAGGCCTAAGATCCTCTAGTAATCAACACCTCAAACACACCAAGCTATACAGTGAACTGTCATGCATCAAACTATGTTCAGGAGTTCTGAGAAAACGGAGTAAGACTGCACAGTGTCTTCTTTTAGTGTAAGACGAAAACAAATGTCGAAGAGGACAGAACAGGAAAGACCCGCCCCTCCAAAATCAGGCAGACAGCTGTAGAGTCAGCTCTGGTTAGAGAAAGAGATGTGTTTGGATAATTAGATGAAGAGAAGAATGGACACACAATTTGTGAGATTTTAAAAAGTAAAATATTACAGATTCACTTGAACGCTAGAATCTAGCATTTTTCTATCCTTGTTCTCTATTATATAGCTATGCATGTATATATACATATATTCTGAGATTTTTCAGTTAAATATTTTTTAGCTCTTTTACATTCGTGGTCATTGTATCATGCTGCAGGTAGCCTAATCAATTTTGTTTTACTGTGAATCTGAATGTTTTATCACTGGGATTTATCTGTAAGAAAGCATATTGGTATGTATATGTTTGTATATCATTGTGTGACTACATCCATATTTATTTACTCTATTTATTTTGGTTCTTAGCAATTTCATATTAGTAAGAACAGCACTGTAATGCACATTTTCAGACTTCATGAAGTTATAATAGGACATGTTCAGAGGGTTGGAAATTCTGGGTCAAATGGAATGTGTGCCTTTGACTTTATCAGATATGTTGAAAGTGATTTATAAAGTATTTAGAGAAAATACCTGTGAAGGAATTAGAATTTCCAGCCAATATTTGGTATTAAATTTCCATTTGATGAGTTAGAAATGGTATAGTTTTACATTGAAATTCCTTATTTGGAGCAGTTTTTGACTTGTCTCTGTTTTCTTTTAGAAGATGATTAAAGGGTTTTCTTTGTTGTTGTTCATTTATAAAATCTGCATCCTAATTCACTGTGTTTCTCCTTGTGTGGACTGACTTTTATTTTAGCAATACAGCTGTTCGATTTAGAGGAAGTTGCATTTTAATATTGCTCTCTCTAGGCCTTTTTTCTACTACACTTCTTTAAATCATCCACTACATCACAATCGAAACATTCTTCTATGCAATGTTTGCAAAATTCTGAAGTTTTGTTATTTTAGCTTGAATTTACATTTCTACCTGTCTTGAATTTCTGTGCATGTAATCAGAGAAAGATATGCCTCAATTCTCTTGTGGATCATAAATTGTCCCAGCATTTATTGTAGCTCATTTTTTTCCAGTTTTCCTAAAATTTTTAGATTATTTCTCTCATCCTCATTTGTCTGTACTAGTTTGTCCTATCTTTACATAAACCAAACACAAAGTAATTTAATGTTATCATTTCTACAGCTCAAATATATCAACATCACAAAGACAAGTATGCCTATATTTCCAAATTTTCTTGGATTTTTTTAACTCCTTTTACAAGCTTTTCTTTCCTTCTTTCTTTCTTTTTTCTTTCTTTCATTTTCAGTTTTTTTTCCAGGGAATTTGAGATTTTTATAGTTTTTATAATGGAATAATTTTTCTTATGTTTCCTTGTTATTTTCTGTACAAAGAAATACTAAAAGTATATGTGAAATTTTAAAATAATTCTTTACTTGTATACTAAATTTTAGAATCCTTTTCTTTCTAAGAGACTCAGCAGAAGAAAATAGACTAGGTATTTTCAACAGCCTTCAGAGGCGGCTTTACAAAAAAAAATAATAATAAGTGGAAATTAGGTTGAGTTGTGAAGGAAGAAATCTTAATTAAGAATATTGGTGTTGGGAAAAAACAAGCAATTTCACAAAGAACAAAGGAAGTGTTGGCTTTTTCAGGCCAGGAAGGGGAAAAATCTCCAAGTGCATCTGGATCAATTATTAACTAATTTATTTTTGTTTTTCTTAAGTTTTATTTATTTCTCAGTTCCAAGACAACTTATAAACTCTATATATTCAGTGTAACATATCTGCTTTTAAATCAGTAAAGTGTGAAAAGGGGAAGTTAAATTTGGCATTCTAAGACAGCAGGGTGAAATGCAATGTATCACAGTGCAGGTCATTAACATCTTGCATAATGATTAGAGCTAAGTTGTGTATGTGATCCTAACATGCCCAGTGACAAAAACAAATGAATAAATGAACGAATTTTAAGATTCTTACTGCTATTAAGATGGAAACTGTTCAGGAAATCAGACATTTTCCAGAGCATTAAAGCCTGGGAAACTAAACTCTCACTGATAGATCATCATACTTAAAATACTGACATAGAGTGGTTGCATCTTCAGTAACATCCCAATGACAAATAAACAATTACCATTTTATGACTTCTTCTACTGTCCTCTCAGCCAATCAGAAAGCACAATTTTGAAAGCACAATCCAGTAGTTTTGGTCTGCCAGAAGCATGCTAAGCAACAAGGTCAACACACACAAAGTCATAGATTGTCCATGCTTGCTATTAGAAAAGAATTATTGGGATTTTTGATTGATTGATTGATTGATTGATTGATTGAGACAGGGTTTCCCTGTAGCCTTAGCTGGCCTGGAATTAGTTATGTAGAGTAGGCTGGCCTAGACGTCACAGAGATCCACCTATCTCTGTCTTTACAGTATTGGGATTAAAGGCATGCACCACCACTCTAAGCTCTTATTGAGATTTACAAGAAAACACATATTCCAATAAATACTATATAATTTAAATGAACAACCTCAATAAACACCAGATCAAATGTTTCTTTTCTGACTGGGATATGTTCACTAGCACCATAGACACATTAAATGACAATCCATATGAAAAGGGAGTGTGCATGCTGTTTTGTTTACTGTGGCATCATTAGTTCCCCACATAGTGTCTGACACCTACTAAATGTTCTCCATACAGCAGAAGAATAAATGCTTGAGTAAATGAGTGAGGCAAGAATCAAGAAGGTTTATTTTTTTTCAGTTGTGTAGCACAGAGAGATTCTGTTTCAGCAAGACCTTGAAACATAAATAAATCTTTTCTTTTACCCATCTAAAGTAGATCCACATGTATTTAAAAACAAGCTCAGCAGATAAGAGGACACTGCTGCTCTTGCAGAGGACCCAGGATGGTTCCCAACATCCAAATGATAGCTAATAACTGCCTGTTACTCCAATCCAGGAGATTGGACACTCTCTTCTGACCTCTGTAGACATTGTGCAACATGGGTGCACTTACATACAAACATGCAATATATACTCATACACATAAAAATACAATAAATATATGAAAAACCACTCTGATATCCTCTTTTAGAAAACTAAAACATCTAACTGGGACTTAGCATTCAGGATTTCGTGGTAATTAAATATAATATTGAAGAGTATTTTGGGGTTTTTGAGGCTGTTTTGGAATATTAAGCTCAATACACATTACACTGTTTGTACAATTCTTTAGGGAACTTCCATACGACTCCTGCTTTCACTTTCACCCTTGTATTACCGAATATCTCCATTATACCTCAGAATTGTCTTTCACTTCCCTCCAAGCTAAATTCTGGACTTTATTTCTTAGTGCAATAACCTCATTTCCCCTTTTGTTTTTCCTATCTGATTACTGTCTTTGAGGTCCACGCTTCACAGTGTGGAGTAGTTGTGACTACTAATTCCAGCTTGAAATGCAGATTCCACTACTTATTAACAGTTTGACATTTAACTACTGGTTTAGTGTTCTGAAAGGTTCTCTGCATTCTCTCGATCATCAGGGTTGTTGTAAGATTTGAGTAAGGTATCCTGTGTTGTAGCCACAAGAACTACCACATAGAAAGTGACAAGTGTTGATGCTCCTTTTCAGAGTTATTCTATCAGAATGTTTTGTCTAAAAGCTAAATCTGATCCTGACTGTACTGACTTAAAGGTTCAGTGTTTTCCAGAAGCCTGGATGCAGAGTATATAACTCCCCGTATAACATCTCAACCTCCCTCACACCCTACTCACCTACCATCTCCTCCTTTCTCCCTCCCCTTGTAATTGGCCTTTTTTGCACTCAGATAAGTAAGATGAGTTTCCCATTCTCAAGGATTTGGCACGTACTATTTTCCTCTCTAGAAAGTTCTCTCTCCTTGCTTAGGCTAGAAGCTTTCTCTTCCATTTTCTCCTCCATTTCCACTGCTTCTTGGTAGAATAACAATTCCTCTGTGTCTAATAGACTATGTTGAGATACATTGATTTTGTTTGTATGGCCTTTCAAAATAGTTGAAGTGATCTGTGAATTTCTCTAGGTCAGGAATTCTCTTTAAGTCATATGTGAGTCGCAGAATAGAGTAAGGACTTCATGAACGCTATGAAACAAAGGCACGTGCCTAGCCCAGCGCTCCAATCACCTAACGTGTTCAAGAGCATTAATTGAATTGTATTTACTGACTTCCCTTTAATTCAAACAGGATTCTATCCTAAAGAGCTCCTTTCTACTGCCTAACTCTGGTTAGACTTTGGGTGTTTCTGGGTCCTGTTGAGGAGTCACCCACAGGAGCTAACATGCTGGCAGTTTTAAGCAACAAGCTTACCTTAGGAGAAAGTGGAAGACAAATGAGACCTGGCAGGGAAGGCACTGAAAAAGAAGTGCAGGGCAGAGCCAGAGCGGCTGCCCGTCCTGCTGCCTTTCCTTCCCATTCCAGAGGTACTCCACGTGGAGAGGGGAGCAAAATGCAGGGGAGGGAGTTGAAAGTGGGCCAGCCTCTCCCTGCCCTTCTCCAAAGAAGCACTGAGCCAGCCTGGTGCTCTAAGTTGCCTCCCAAGAAAACCCGGTCTGATTCTGAGGCTCCCCAACCCACCCAGAGTTTCCTCGTTTTTTTTTTCCACTTCTTCCAGGGCTGTCACTGTCCACTGCCTTTGCCCACACACTCCCAGCCTCTTCAGGTACTCAGAGAACCGCCTCTAGACTTCTGGTTCCAGGACCTCCGTGACTGTCAACAGAAGATGCCAATCACAGACAAATCACTGAAAGCTCTGGAAGCTCTGTTATTTATTTTTCTTAAGAAAAGAAAAGAAAAACAATCAGTAAAGGAAAGGAACACAGCAACCTTCTCCAGCACAGGAAAACTCCACATACATATGCATGCACTTAGGCTCCCCTGCTTGGAGACAGTAGCTTGTCTCTGACTACCCGGAGAACGCGGCGCACCCCAGACAGGAACTTTAAAGGGATTGAAATCTGTTGCCTGTTCCACTAGGAATATTGTTTGCAAGGCACAAGGTGTCTTTTGGTAGTGAGTATCCTCTGCGCATGCGCAGGTCCATTTCGGGACTCACTGCCCAGCCGCTGACTAAGTTGCATTCCTTGAATCTTCGCAGAAAAGACAATTCTTTCATCGGAGTTAGTAATGTGGACAGTACAAAATAGAGAGAGTTTGGGGCTCCTCTCTTTCCCTGTGATGGTTGCCATGGTTTGCTGTGCACACAGGTGAGCTGCCTTGTTCAATCCCTCTTTTCTCTTGGCGTTTTTATTTTTTGCTTCCCTTTTCTTTTTTTCCTTTTTTTTTTTTTTTTTTTTTTTTTTTTTTACGTGCCTGCTAGATCATGTATCTTGTTATTTGGGGGTAGGTGTGCCTATATCTTTTTATGTCTGCTCGCAGTTTGTGCTCATTCTGAATACGGTTCCTACTTCTTCCCTTCAGCGCCAATGAACCCAGCAACATGTCTTACGTGAAAGAGACAGTGGACAGACTGCTCAAAGGATATGACATTCGCTTGCGGCCGGACTTTGGAGGTGAGGAAGGCTTCATCTTTTTTTTCAACCTGTAACACGCTCGTAGTTCACCTTCTCTGTCAGAGATAATGCCCCCTCCCCCGTTTTGCCATTTTTGTGAACGTGCAGTACTCCACCCTGGACACACACACACACACACACGCACACACACCCCTCATTGATGCAGGATCTCCTGCCTCAGGAACATTTACCCTCAGGCTGAGTCGTCCCCCTCCCCAGTCCGACACACCCTCTGCGCTGCCGCTGCATCACGCGTGTGCCCACACCTGTTTTCCCAGGCTGTCCCTTCCAAGGGGTGGGGGAGGGAGCCTGTTTAGCATGTAGGTCTGGGAAAGACCCCACGTCCCCCTCGCCCCTGCCACTCAGAGACTGTCTTTAATACGGTCCACCTCCCCGGCAGGACCCCCCGTGGACGTCGGGATGCGGATCGATGTCGCCAGCATAGATATGGTCTCGGAAGTGAACATGGTGAGTGGCCTCCCCGCGAGCTCCGCGGCGGGCTTACGCAGATGCGAAATGGACCTGTCCCCGTGTCCTCTGCTTTTCATTGGTGGTCACCTCGCCCCTGGTCCAGAGGGCCCCACTCCGCGCGTGCGGCCCCACTGTCGCTCACCCCACTGTTTGTGTTTGGGGCACACACGGGCTATTGCGGCGTTCCGAGGGAAACGTGCTCCGCACTATTTTGGGAAGGAAGGGTGACTGTGGCTCCCGCGATGGGCTGAGGCGGAGTCTGAGCTTACTTTGGTCGGGTTTCCCTGCGAGTGGCGACGTGCACCGCACCATCTGCCCGCGGCCAAGCGGCCTGCATTGGGGTCCCCAGGCCCAGGGTTCGCAGCCCCCGCAGCCTCCTAGCCCCAACGCACCCGGGCTCCGACACCAAGCTCCACGCGGGGCTTGGGAGGGTCCCCTCCGCACAACAGGCGCCTACAGCGTGTGGTGGGAGCAACAGGCTGATAACAGCCTGTGCTTGCTCAACCAGATTTGCCCAAGCTTCCTTCTTGGCGGCTTAGATTGTTCCCATGTGAGGGTTCAAGAATTTGTCTGTCTACAGCTTGTACATTTAAGTTGGAAGAAGTCAGTTGTTTCATGGCCTTGCTTTATTCTAGAATCCTAGATGATTAAAAGGACCAGGACGCAGGGCGGGAGGGGGAGCGTGTCTGATAATAATACCATCCTTTCGTTTCAAGGAGGTGTACATTTTGGGTTTTCTCCCTTTTCTCTGGGACTGTTGTAAATTGGATTGAAGTCCTAGTCGTCCCTGTCTTTGTTGGCTGTTTCCAGGCACCGCGGGTAGAGTTTTCTAGCTGTTCGAGTTCTGGGGGAAAACGCCTGTTGCTTTTCTAGAATCCACTATTCAGGGAACTGCTAGATCTACAAGAATAAAATGCCATTTTTATTCCACTGGAAGAAATATGGCAGTAGAAATTTAGACATCTTGAATAATTTAGTCTGAACGCTTTTAAGATTTTTCTCCTCTTAATAGAACTATGGCAGTTATTGAATTACCTTTTTAAACTTATATCAGGAAACAATAAATACATTTATATCCCATTGGAATAAAACGTGTGACTATTCCATTTCAACAGTTTGTAGCTGAAATTCTCATTGCTTTAAACAGGATATTTAAAATACTGTTTTGTGATGTCTCTGATTGTTTTTAATTTTTTTTCAAATGTTTTTGACTATTGAGCTGAAAAAGAAGCCCAGTTTTGTTTGCAAGTGTAATCTACACCAGTGGATATTTTTTAACTTAGCAAAGATTTTTAGCAGATTTTTATTGTTTGCAAGCATGATATTACCATGAAGCAACTATTTATAAACACTGAGAGGGATGTGATAATATGTGCATATGTAAAAACTGTGGCCCATGACTGCAAATGCTGCTGGATGAAATATACAATGTAGCTTAACAATTAATGTCGATGCAAATAAACTGTTTTCCTTTCAGTCAATTATTAGACATCTTGGAAGCATCTCTGTAGACAATTTATAGCAGAAAATTCAGAAAGCTAAAATAGCACAGTGCTTTAGCCAGTGCCCTACCTTACTGGGATAAGGTTCTTACCTTTACAGAATTTCAAGGCTCTGGGTGGTTCGACTCCCAACACCAAACACACACACACACACACACACACACACACACACAGGCACGCACACACAGGCACGCACACATACACACACACCAGCTGTATGCCTTCTCAGTTCTTTTCTAACTGAATTAAATAGATAGGTACTGATAATCAAAACACTCTCATAACATAAAGCTCTGTATAATCAGTTGTTGAAATCATGTGTAAGCTGAGGAAAAGGATTGACTGTAAATGTAGTAGCTTTGAACATTTCCTCCTAATGACTGAATGATACCAACTGTTTACTAACTGCTCCATGATAAATGCCCTTGTTACTTTTTAAAAATAGCCACCCCAACTCTTTGATAATGTGTTCTACCAAAAATAACCATTGACTTTTCACAGTGATATTAGAGACAGAGAAAATAAAAACTACTGAAAGCTGAAAAATAATCAACTTTCATTTACTTAGCATTTGTCTTTTAATGAGAGCTACTGGCAAGACTTGGGGTTCGCTTTAGTTTATTCTCTGTAGCAAAGTGTTAAAATAAACACACTGGAATTAGCTAAGAAAAATGGAAATAAAGAGGGATTTTTTTAAAGGAATGAGGACTCTGTTTAAGCACAACATGGATGGTTAGTCCTATCTCTACCAAGTAAAGAATTTTTTTAACATGCTTTGGACACTGTAAACAGGATCAAAAACCTACACGAAGTAAGATTCATAGTTTGCTATTAAGCATGCTTTGGTACCTTGTTAGACAGGAGCTTATGAGAACATTTAATAGAATATTTTCACCAATTTAAGAGAAAAATGAGTTTGCAATAAAAATGACACAACTAGCAGCTTTTGCAAATGTAAGTTAAGTCTATTTCTCCAAGGTTACTCATCTTTACATTTTTATTTGTTATCATTTTTACCTGTTTTATGACTAGGAAAAAAAAGACACCATTTTTATGCATTAAATTAATGTTTTTTGAGAACCAGGTTCTGTAAATACCAGTACAGTACAAGTGGTAGTTTTTATATATCAGTGTTACAAATTAAATGAGAAAATCGTTAGCTCTGAGCAGTGATTTTTAAATCTCTAACAATCTTAGTGTAGAAGAAAATGTATACTTGACTTTAGAGCAAGCCCTCTTTTCAGTATTGGTTAAACTAGAAAGGATTTTTTTTCTCATCATAGTAGTTTTAGTATCTACCTAGTCTCAACACATTCTAAATGCTCATCTTAGAAAAACTACCTTGGTTTCCATTCTCTGAATCAAACCTTTTAATTTAGAATTTCTGTGAAGCCCCCGATCCCCGGACTGACTAGAAATGAACAAGAAACAGATAGACTATAAGGAGGCATGAGTTCCCAGAAATTTCTCATAAAGTAACCACCAACTTCTACCCAGAGAAACACACACTGTAGTAGACAAAAGTTTGCTCTTTGTGTAGTAGCTTGAAGAAACATAGTACTAACTCAATACCCAGTGGCTAAGATTTTGTAGGAAGATTTCAGAAGCAAACTATACCTCTTATTCAAGAGCCAGATGTAATCATCAAGTAGTAGTCTAAATATAGCTCTGTCCTCAAGCTAAAGATATGACAGTCTAGGTATGCGCCTGCAGAAGACTCTACATGTAGTGTTGCAACTCAAGGTAGGATTCCTTACCATCCATTTGTAATAAAAGATGGTTCATTCCCTTTTTCGTTCATCTGTGGACACAGACGTGAATGCTCTTAAAGGCACTGCAAATAGCATGAACAATGACAAAAACTAAATGGACACAATTTTACAAATAATGCCTGGAAGAAAAACAAACTTATCTTATCAGATAAACATTTCAAGTCACTCTTATTATTTTAGTATTCGAGTCTGTGGTATACTAGAACATCCTTCAGTTATGTTTAAATACTATCACCATGGTGACTTAAAAGAGTAAGCACTTGTCAGAATCCCTCTCTCCCACATCCTTTGCTCTGTCTTCCTTCTTCTCAACCTTAAATGAATAACTGAATCACTATGAGGCTGGAAAAAAATGTAAATTCTGAATCTAGGGCCTGGGATGCATCTTTCATCTTTATATTTCACCTACATGATGCAAGCTGCTGGTGTGTGGTGTCAAGGTTGCAGAGCGTTATTGTATAATTTAGCTTTTTTAAAAAGAAAATAAACATGATTTTCCTTTTAAATTGTTCTATGAATGGTGTTATGTCAAAATCTTAAATTAGACGTGAAGCTACTTCCAGTTAGCTAAACAGGTAGCTGCTCTCAAAGAAAAGATTAGCTCCATAATTAAAGTGAAGGAGCATTAAAGTCATGTGCCTAGATGAGGTGGTTCACTGTAAACAAACGTCTTCCTATGTCAATACTCATGAGTCAGCCAGGGCTGTGGTGACTGTGAAAGGATGGCCAAGCACAGTGCCTCTCACAGTGCTATCATTTTCTTTTGCAGAATACCAGTAACTTTGCTTCTTCAGAATAGAAAATATTGAAATTCTCCCCACAGACGAACTAACAAAAGCTTTGTAAAATAACCAAAACGTATTCTTGCTGCTGTCAATAAATTCTCTTGGGTTATGAAAGAATTTCCTTTGGAAATAGTGCAAATAGGTCAGTACTGTTTAAAAGCTGGAAAACATACCCACAGTTAAATGAACAGATAAAAATCTCTTCCTCTTCTATGAGTAATCACCCAGGTTTCTCTTTGTGGTTCTACATTAAAATATGATACCATCTGAGAGAAAACTCTTTGTTTGGCCTTTCTGTTTGGAGATAACAGATATCTTTACACACAAAACCACATTAAAAAAACAGTATCTAGATCTTAAAGTGTTGGAATTCATATATGAAAGTTAATGATTTTAGGATTACAGGATTGGCCATTAAGGTATGTAATATAGTGAAAATAAATGAGAAAATGTGTTGAACACTTCCTATGTGTGAGGTATAGCTCTCAAATATTTTAAATTAATCACATATTTAATTCTGATTCAAGGGTATGCAGTTCTCATCCCTCAGTGTAGATTTAAAAAACTTAAGCTGAGACAGAGATAAGTTTAGGATGAGAGAAGTCAAATAAATTCTCCCAAAGCCATAGAACTAGTGAATGGCAGAGTTAAGATTTGAAACTATGCCTTAGAGATGTAACTCAGTTGATAGAGTGTTTGCCTAGCATGTCCCAAACCCTAAGCTTGATTCCTCATCACCACAAAAAAAAATGGAAGTGGTAACACATGGCTGTAATTCCAGCACTAGGGCAGTGAAGCCAGAAGAATCAGAGATTTAGCTTCATAGCAAGTTTTAGGCCACCCTGGGATACATGAGATCCAGTTGTTTTTTTGTTGTTGGTTTGTTGTTTATGAAAACAGGCTCCCTGTTTCCACCATCTATTTCCAAACTTCCAGGCTAGTAAAGTATAAAATGTTTAAAATGCAGAGGGAAGTCAGAGAGTTAGTCTCATTTAAGGGTGAAATTCTTGGTAGGTTGACCAGGTTCCATTGGATGAGCTCACCCTGGAGGGCAACTGGGGAAACAAACCTCACTCTATATAGGTCTTCATATATATGTATTAGTGTGTGTGTGTGTGTGTGTGTGTGTGTATATAGAGAGAGAGTATTAGAGTATATATATATGAATGTATATATTAGAGTATTAGAATATATATACATATATGTATTAGAGTGTATACACTGAGTATATGTATTAGAGTATGAGTGTATATATTAGACTATTAGAATACATATACATATATGTATTAGAGTACAGGACGTTGGGTGGGGGCGGTAAAAGATGGAGTTCATGGGGGAACAGATCTATATATGACCAAAATGTGTTGTATGAAGTTTGTAAAAATTAATTAAAAATGAAAAAATGTCCCAGTTATTTGCTTTGGAAGTTTAAATTAGGAATTTGTCTTATCTAAGCTTTCTCATTTTATTCTTTAAAATGAAATAAGTCATATGATTGCTAATCTCTTTTTCCAGTTCAAATATACTAAAAATTGTCATCTTTAAAGAATTTTTACTCTCTTAAAATAAAACTCCTTCTCATGATATTCCACTATTAGATTTTGTCTAGTTTCAACCCATTCTCTTGTTAGGTAAATCAATCAAAAAGCATTTAGTGGGTTGCCACAGAGTACAAATTATGATAGTCTCCTGGAAACATTGCAGTAATGCTCTTATGCAATGTAGAGTGCAATGTAGAGCATCCTGAGGCATCATTTTGGTAGGCTTTGAAATTGTTGCCCAACTTTTTCTTCCTTAACACACTGGCAAAGACAGCAACATGAATCTTTGAGTCATTGGTCCTCAACATGACACTTGATTGATGCTTGGTTTATATTGTATTGAGCACTAAGATCTAGGTAGAACTGAAGGTCTTTCTAATCTGATTCTATCACTGTGTTCTTGTCAGAGACATTGCTTTACTACAGCCATATTCAGAGATTTTTAGTACTTGATGTGAAAGGGAATTAAATTGTTTTCTTTTTTAAGGTCTGGATATTTGAAAATACTTGTTCAATTTGCCTAAAATTCTTCCATGAGGTAACTGAGGAAAGAACAGTAAAACCTGGGTTTTTGCTTAAGGTGAATATCAGTGACAGTTTTCTAAGTTTCTGATGTTCTTCTGCCTTGACATGCTCTTCCAGTACTCAATACCATCTCAACACTCATGCATGAATGAAATCTTGCTGTATCAGAAATTTAACTATTGAAAGGCAGAATGAAAGGTTTAAATGTTTCCAGTTGATCTGGGCTTCAGTTAGGAAAGCACATGTCATAGTCATACTTAAGGATAAATGAGTTGGTGAATGCTTATAATCCACTAAGTATAGTACACAGTATCTCTGTAATCTGTGAGAGTACAGAATTGCATTTTTTCCTAATACCAGGAATAAGTTAGAACCCTTATATTTTCAGATGACTGCATTTCACAAAATCCCTTGACATCTAGAAAGGGAAGGAAATTTGTAACAGCATTTAGTGATCTGTTACCCAGAACTTGCCACATATGTTTAATGAAGAATCTACAATTGATTCATATCACGAGTGATAACCTAGAAAGAAAAGATGGCCAAAAGAAAAAATGAAAGGTGCAGTTTTCATCCTTACTGAGCCTAGTTATTCCTCCTTGGAATCTGCTTAGCCCTCCCTGCTGTCCTACCAGTGGACTGACGCATCTGCCGCCGATAGTCCCCACCCCAATTTTGTCTGTTGTCATGCTGTGAATTGAAGATGAAAGGAGACATTCCCAAGAGCATTCATTCAATTACTCCAGTGAATAAAACATATCGATGTTCTGTCTTTATACAATTTATAAGGCTTTTTTAAAGAAAATTTCTAACTTTGGAGCATGAAGGATTTTTTTGGAAGATTATGGAACATTAATAGTTATCCTGATCTTGGGCATTTCTGTTCAGTACATACCTTCTAAACATTTAGTCTTTAATAGCTCTTAAATAAAGGGATAGGTATGGAGATGATACTAGGACAAGTTCCAGACCTTCAAAGATTTTGCAGTATGGAAGAAAATATACAATACATAGTTATTTCTAAACAGTATAAAGGATTATCTGATAGAAATGTGTGGGTGCCTGGGATCTTCCAGGAATACACAGATGTAGTTTCTGAAACATCATGAGAGTTCTATGCTTCCACTGAATCTTAAAGATGAGTACTGGTTAGCATTAGTGGGTAGGCTGCAAATGAGAAGGACCTTCTAAGAAGAGAAAAAATGTCTGAATAGGCACATGGGCCTGAAAACAGCATGCAGTGTTCTGGCAACTAAAAGTGACTCACTATTGTGAGAATTGAAAGGGCACAGGGAGTATTGTCAGAAGATTAGACTGAGTTGTAAATGCAAGGTGTATGACAGAACTATTGAATGTCTCTCAAGAGACATATTTGTATACACACTAGCTCTTTCTGGAAGAATACATGAAATACAATCAATAGTTCTTGTCCCTTCCAAATACAGCAAAGATTAGGAGTGTGCCTTAGAGAGATAGTTACTGGTCTTTATATACGCCTTTGAATTTTTGGTTTAAAAATTTTATACATGTGCAATTTTTCATTTTTTAAAAAAATTATCTGACACATGAGATGCTGGGATGTATATGTTAAAGAAATGGATCCTAATTCTAGAAGAAAAAAAGCTACCAAAGGGTGTCACCAACATGCTTTACATTTCAGAGAGATTGTTTTTGTAGTTATGTAGAAGATCAAATAGGAAAGGTTAAAGTTGGGGCCAATGTTTCTGGCTAAGAAGATAGTAGGCTGTTTCAAAGCAGAAGAGGGAAGAAGAGGGCTTAATTAATAAAGCGGTTTTTAGGAATGGAAAGCTAGAGTAGTGATATTGTTCCAGTGAAAGAAAAATCTGAAAGACTCAGTGACTGATTAGGTGATGGGATTTGTAGAGTCCAGAATATTCTCTGAGGTTATATATTGAGAGATGGCTGATGAGCTCACTTCCACGCAGGGAAGAGACTCAGAGAAAGGAGCCGGCCCCCGCCCAGTCTCTCTGATTAGCATATTTTTAGAGTAAGAAGTTCAAGTATGTTGCTATAAGGTATTTATATGTGCACTGAGGTAGAACATTGGAGACTGAAACTACTCTAAAAGGGACTAACTCTTTGGCAAACTTCTATTTTGTTCAAAAATTCTGGGGCCCGAAATACAGTAACTAAATGAGTTGATTAGGGATGTGGAGAAAGAGTTCTAGACCAAGATAGATAGTGGTATGTGGTTAACTTTAATTATCCCTAGTAACATTATGATTCTTGATCTAAGCTGACCTAACCTTGACAGAATTTAAGATACACTTCTCAAAATCTTCCAGAGAACAGATCTTTGTGTTAGGTTTTAGTGATCTTTATAACTTAGGAAAAAGAGAGTTGTAGGGAAGCCACTTACACAGCATCTGCTCTCTTCTCCACTGCATCCTGAAAGTGATTCAGAGTTTTCTGGAACACTGTGCTTCTAAGTGAAATTGCATGAAAGCAGTGTGAGTTCTTGTAGAAAGTGCATCTGGTGAGGAGATGAGATGGGTATAACAGTCAGTGCAAGTGAGACAGCAGTGGGCCTTGAGAAATGAAGTTTACCTGCCAGGAAATTCAAAGTGAATCCCAGGAGCTTTGCATAAAAATGGTAACATTTGAACTGCCTATTGGTATGATTTTAAACAACAATTCAATAGCTCTGTCCCCTAAAAGATGGTCTCACTGAAAAAATCTGTGTAGGCAAAGGCTTATTCATAGATGGTATTATGTGCCTTAGAAAAAAAAGAAAGTAAAACAACCAGAAAAACAGATTAAAATAAAAGAGAGTTTGGGGCAGCTGTTTATTGTATCATCCCTACTATACAAAAAGCAAATATGGCTGTGTATATGGATGAAGGACTTTAATATAACATGGAGAAAATTAAAAATTAGATACTTCACTCTTGTTGCTGAACAGCTGGGTCAAGGAAGTTCCTAGCAGTGAATCTCACTTGAATGAGATTGCCTGGAACTGCTGCTGAAAGGAAGGGAAGAGATTTGTTGAAATCTTAGAGTTCCACCTAATGTGGAACATTGTGACTCAGGGGATATTTTCTTATAATTTATCATTTTTCACGGAATGATACACAAACTCTCTAGTCAACCCCCCCCCCAGCTTTGCTGTATCCATAGAGATGGTTCATTTGACAACCTAATCAGTGCCTGGAACACTCTCTCATGTCATTGATCACTTCCTCCCTCCGTCCACCTGTAACCCTTCTCCCACTCAAACATATCTAGATGTGCTTACAAACCTGCAGGAAATCACATTTCTTCTAGAAAGCATTTTCTGTTCATTAATGATAATTCTTCTAGAGAAAGTATATCTGGGGCATTATGAGTAAATCAGACCCCTAAAAGACAAGACTCAATCTAATTTGAGAATCATCCAGGTATGACATTTTTTAACTTTATCTTCCTCCTCACTATGTAACCCCCAGGAAATTTAGGGTTATATGATTTATGCTCTCTAGGTAGCTCCTAGTCTATTAGAGAGATTTTATGAAAACATGTATTAAGATTATAAAAGAATTTTTTCTAATCATAAAATTGTTAGTAACAATAGAGCTGATAGTTTTTAATTCAGAAATTAATAGTTTCCCCAGATGGTGTACCTCACAGATTCATCTGTAATTTTCTATGATGTTGACCATGAACCATGAGCTGTTTTCATAGAATCAACTTCATCACATGGCACAACCATAATCACAGATACGGAATAACTTTGAGACAACTATCAATACAAGTATATGTATGTATATGTAAAACTTTTAATCTGCTTTAAAAACAATCACTGCTTTTCCGTGTTCAAGTGTCATTTTCCTGACACCTGGACTATCAATATTTCTTGACATATTTAAGAAATTGTTGAAGTAAAATTTGATTGATGCTTACAAACTGAGTGGCATTTAGAAAGAGGAGAAAATCAAACACAAAAAGATAACAAAATGGGGTTCCTCTGCAGGGGGTGTTAAGTAAAAAATGAATTTTATTTTACTTTTTAAAGATTTGTGTGTAAATATGTATATATGTATGTGTGAATGCCTGCATGTATCTACATCATGTGTTTGCAGGTACCTACAGAGTCCAGAAGTCAATGTCAGAAACGTTGGAACTGGAGTTTCAACGGAGTCTGAGAACTGAACCCTAGTCTTCTATAAGGGCACCAAGTGCTCTTAACTCCTGAGTCATAGCTCCAACCCACAAAACATAGATTTTGAAATATTAATGTACAAAGTAAAAAAATCCAGAAAAATATATTATATGGGATAGCATTATCTCTATAGTCATTTTTGTTACAGTTGTATCTCTTCTGCTATAAACTATTTTTGCTTTAATGTGCCAATTTTGTCTGAAACCTCCACATCCAGGCAATAATTGATTACAACATATAAATGTACCAAATCAACTACTGCATTCAATGCTGATGAAACATTCTACTCACCAACATCACCACCTGCCCGTTTCTCGTCTCCTACACACACCAGTCCACAGTCCAAAAAACTAATTGTGAGAATGAAAATTCCCAATTCAATGCACACCAACCTCTGAGGTGTGGTTGATGAGCAGAGAAAGATCTACTTGAAAGTGAAAACTGGTCAAGTGATTATGCTTACTGTGGTGAGAAGAGATCTTTATAAGTTTTGATTTGGGAGTAACCAAATGAGAGTGGGACCAAACATTTGGAAAAGGAAACTGGAAACAGTTTCAGTTCTTGGTGGGTTACTGGTACATATCTCTCTCTTCACCTACATGAACACTACTTTGGGAAAAAAAAAACCCTCCCACAAACTGTGCTGCTAGGAAGTTTGAAAGGGCTTTCATAATCTGGTTCTCTGTAAAAGAAAATGACTTTCAGGATATTATAGGATGATATCTATCCTATTGTGTTCAAAAGGACTGTCACACACCATAAATGTATTTTATGACATGTAATTTATAAATTATGTGTCTGCATAGTCATCTTCCTGCTTTTCCAAACATAGATACGTGAATCAAAACTCAAAGAAATTGCCTAGGTTCTTTTGTCACAGATTTATCATAGTTATTTTCACTCTGTGGAGCTTAGTTTTGGATTACAGTCAGAAATTATTGGTCAAATAGACTGAGAGCATTTACAGAATGTGATTTTAGACAAAGAAATAATCCACTACTAGACATCTTTATCTCTGATTCTTTGTAGACAAGATGTGAAGTCAACAAATTAAACTGCGCTCTCTGGTGGTGTGGCATCCATGCTGAATAAATGAGGAGGCAATATTATTTTGTGGTTTTAAGTCTTAGTAATCTCATAGTTAAAATCAATTGACCAGTAGAAAATGGGCTGGAGCAGTAAAGCCCAGGCACTTCCCACATGATTTTGATCTTTCCCTTAGCTTCGTTTCTCCTTACTGCCCTCTGTCAAGTTATATTTGAAATGCATTTTATGTTGGGGAGATATTTTTGGTGTTGAGGATTGCACCCAGGGCATTGTGTATGCTAAACATTTATTCTCTAACTGAGCAACATCCCCAGTCTTCTATTTATGAATTATTTTAAATCAATTCAATGTCTCAGAATGACTTCTTATCTCAGTTTATAAATTTTAGTATAAATTTCATGACTTTCTTAATCTCTTAATTTAATGCAAAATGGAAACACTTGTTCTATTTGTTTATAGAAGCTGTGATAATAAAAATAGCTAATTTTTACAAGAATATACTCAGGTATATGCAATGTATAAACTGTAAAATAAATATTAAGTTTTAGCATTTTTACCATTTTATGATCTCAAAACTTACAATTTATTTCTTCCTCTTTAATGTAGGAACAGGAGTAACACCAATTCATATTATGCCCTTTATCTTTTTGTCTGATAAAGTTATTTTCATCATCCACTTCACAACAGTGCTAATGTGAAACTTCTATGTGAGAACCAATAGGAAAAAATGGATAGAATTCCTTCTCTTTTCTCTTGATGATTTTCACTTGGTTCTTGCTCTGAAAAACTGGAGCTCAAACTTAAAAAGAATTCCAGTCTGTATATGATCCTCCAATACTTCTCTAAAATGTATATACTTTGTGTTATACCCAGCATGCAGAGGAGATGGAATTGAGGCTATGGGATTGATTGCTAATTTTTAACTGTGAGTCTTCCCCTATAGGATTTGTCATCTTTGCACAACTCTAGAGCGAGCTGTATAATCCAAACATGCATGATTGAGCATGGGAGTGGCAATGTCAAGAATTGCTTGGGGTCAGTGCATGTGAGCCAACACTGTCCTAGGAAAGAGGACTTAGATTCCCCCTCAAAGCCTAGATTTCTCTTTAAAATTGGGATATATAGTATTTTCTTCACAAGTAATTGAAGTCTAAATAAATAAAGTATATGAATCTCTTAGCCTGATACCTAGCCTCTTAGTAGATATTTTAGGGAATGAAAGTGTTATTTTGAAACACAAAATTCAACATCTCCAACATATCACAATCATTAGCACTATGGGGATGATATAACAAAATTATCAGTTTGAGCAGATGTGAAGCATAAGATTGAGGTGCTGCAGATTTAGTATCTGGTGTGTGAGGGTCACTTTCCGACTGTCTCATTGTGTCCTCTCACAGGGAAAGAAAAGTATATGGAGCTAGCTTCCTGGAGTCTCTTTATAAAGACACTGGTATCATTCGTGATGGCACTGTCCTCATGACTCACTTAAAGACTCACCTCCAAATACCATCACATTGAAGGTTAGGCTTCATTTGGGGGGAGGCAGATACAGTCTATTACAATCATTATCATCATCATCATCATCATCATCATAATCATCATCATCATGATCATCATCCTTTTTAATGAGCACTTACAATGTGCCAGACAATTTTAGGATGCTTTATATAAAAATATTAGCAATAAAATAAGCTAGAATGGATGATATAACTGAGTGAGAATTTTACACTCTTAATTTTAGATAATCAAACAAATAAAACATAATTCATCAGTTCATTCCCATTTCCTGAGAGGAATAAAGCTTTATTGAAACTATAAAGGGCTATTACAATAGAGGATTTACTTTATTCCCTCAAAGAATGTATTAGTCCATTTTCTGATGAGATTGGGCACATTCAGGGTGGTGTGGCTATAGAGTAGTCCATTTGCTGTTGGTAACATCACAATATTGCAGAGTGGGCAAGTTATAAAGGAAAGATTCATTTTAGCTCATAGTTTTGTGGGTACAAGCTCAATTAGATACATCTGGTGATGACCATTTTGCTAACAGGTACCTAAGGCAGCATGGAGCATCCCATGTCAGAGACAGAGAGCATGTCTGCCTGTGTGCCTGTTTTGGTCTCTATCCCTTTTCTTCTGATGATACTGAGATTCAATCATAGGGTCTCTTACATGGTGACCTTATGTAATCCTACCACTTTCCAGAGACTTGCTTCTGAACACTACAGTCAGTTTGTTTCACATTCTCAATGCTTAACAATGGTAATTAAACTTCAACAAATGAACCCCAGGAGACACAGTAAAACTATACCCAAGCCACACCAAGGGACATCTAAGAAAATAAGTTAACTGTCCACATGTAGCCATAATTGGTCATGAGTGGTACCAAAATGGCCCTGAAGATGAAATCACATCACATGACATGATAGAGCAAGTGCAGCCCATCTGGGATGTACAGGAAAAGAATAATCTAAGTAGAAGAGTGATGGATGGTCTGTGTTAGAGACAGTAACTATAAAAAACCTATAGAAGTAAGATATCCAAGACTAGTTAAAAAGACAGATTCATTCATTCCCTAAATCTTTAGACATGCAAAATTATCCAAGAGTCTTGACAAAGATAATAATGAATACATATTGAGATAAAATTTTAGCTACTTTAATATGATTGACTTGCTTAGTCCACAAAACAACCAAATGAAAGATGTTTCATTAGTGTCCATTTTATAGAGAAGTAAATTGAAGTATAGAAAAATTAAGCAATTTGCCTAATTTTATAAGCTACTTAGTGATAGAGTTGATGTACGCTCACGTTTATTATCTTCAAGTCCATGTGTTAGGTCACTACATAGTCAGATCATGAATCATAACACTTAAACAGAGAGGTTTCAAAGATTAAGAAATCGGGTGAGCACTTAGCAAAAATGGATTCCAGGGGAAAATGAATTAACAATTGATTTTATTTTACTAACAAATTTGTGTATGTTACAAAGTAATTTGAAAAATGTCCTTAAATTTATAGAATGCTTAGTCTATTTCTAGATTTAAATCATACTGCCCTTATTGTGTGCAAGATGTTAGTAGCTAAATAATTCATAGGAAAAGAAAATGGATTTGATACCCTTTGTGAGAGAAACAGGACTTGAAGAAAGAAGGAAAGATTAGGGAGGACATAAGGAAGGTCATCTTGACTGTAATAAGTGAGAAGGTACTAGAAGGAGTTACTAAGAGTGCTTGGAAGTGTTCCTCCTTAGAAAGCTTCAGGGCAAGAAAAGATAATTACATCTATCTTATTCGGCTTAGAAAGATGATCTGCACAAAGTTGAGAGGGTGAAAACAGAAAGAAAATTTCTCCAACATCATTTCTGATAAGACATATCACCTTCTGATGTTTCTCCTTGATAGTTACAAAAGAAAAGAATGACCCCCCCAAATTCTCATATTTTCATCTTCTACATACTGAAATAAAGTTCAATATTACTTTCTTCCAAAATAACTCAATAAGCAAGTGACAAGGCACATAGCTGGGAAGTCTCTAATTCAGAGTCTCTTTCTAGAACAAGTAATTTTTAACCTTACAGTACATACTTTTCAAACATATCTCAGAAAAAAATGTTGTCGTGTCACTGAGCCTCTCAATAAACAGGTTAGTGGAGACAGAACAGTTGGTAAACCCTTGAATTCTCTGAGAACCTGCTACAGAAACTTGGGCTTGTGCCTGGTAAGTGCCTCATGGACAGCAGACCGCATAAGATTGTACTGAATTTAAATCTGATGTGGCTACTTCAACTCTATAGCACTGATCTATTTAGGGCAAGAGAAGGACAGCCTTTAATGTCCAGAGCAGAAATGACTGTTAAAATATACTGAAGAGTACCACATATCAGGTACCAAGGTACATCTTTTGTGTCCTCTATTATGAGAGTCACGTGCAATAAGTACATTTAAATTCCCTTTTCCCCTGACCAAACACAATACAGAAAGGTTGATTTGTGATGGAGCTGAATTTAAAGCTCTGGCATGTCTGACTTCAGAGACAGGCTTCTAACTCCTTTCTGTTTCAGAGTTCACTCCTGTCTGAATTATGCTATTTTAAAAGCAGGCCTTTTATTATTTTCTGGAAAAAGAAGGACCCGTAACTCCCACCTCAAAGAATCAAGTTCAGAATGCAAAATGAGTCTAATTAAGAGGACAGCCACTGCTGCTGTTGTTCCTACTTTCCCTCTTAGTATTTTATTGAGTCAATATATAAAAACAGGACTCTTACCAGAGGAGCGGGTGTTTGGTTTAGTTCAAAATATATTTCCTTTCTCAGGTATTGATGTCATGATCCACAAAACTGATATAAAAATATTTCCCTCATTGGATTTGCTTGTAAGAGCAATTTTTTTGAATCCAAGAGGAAGACTTACTAATCTAAAATCAGTTATTATTTTTCAGTTCACAGGATTTCCCACCCATGGAAAGACAGAGCTTCTCTGAACTTGAGCTACTGGCCCCCTAGGATGGGAAAAGCATGCCTGCTATATCTTGAGGGGAAGAGCAGTGAGACCAATCAGACCACCATTTCTTGACAGAGAAGAGAGAGAGAGAGTCAGGGATGTTTAGCTTTTCTGTGAATTCTCCCATGAGCACTGAGAATGAAACCAAACAGTAATATGTAAAGGCCTGATCATTCCATTTCTGTCCTTTCAGAAATGGGAAATTGTATTATGAAATACAGATGGTATCAAGAGGCTAAAATAGCAGTTTATTATTACCATGTAGCTTATAGCAGGTATTTTTCATTTTCCTGTCTCATGAAGGAATATATGTTTAAAACTATTTTTATTTTGCCTCAAATTGATGGCAGTGGAAATGTAACAATTATTTAGCCTCATCCCACAGAAATAAAAGTCAAAAGATTTACTGCAAATGAACAGTACGTATATAAAGCAGAAGGTAGTCATAGACCACAGAATAGAAGGGAAAAACAACTTTCCTGAAATAAACTGTTGTTTGTTTAAAACCATTCAGAGTTATACTATTGGAGAAATCACTAAATTCTGCTCTAAAGCCATGGCAGGATTTCATATTTTTTGGATACTAAGTAAGGTCTATTACTCTCTAATAGAGGTCTTTATGCCCATCCCTCACAGCTAAAGAATATTATGTGTTCTTAGGTGTCAGCTGTGTGCTTGGCAAGGACATACTTAACTATGTGCATGCTTTCATGGAGAATTAACGTTCTACACAAGTTCTGGCACACATACTTCTGAAAAGTCAGAATTCTATTGCCTTTGGTTCAAGGATATGCTAAGGTCTCAGGAGTGTAAGGGGTTATAGCACAAAGTGAGCTTCAGGGAAAGTTATAATTTTAGGTATAATACATTGTGAGCTTCACTGAGGTATGAAAATTTATAATTTCAGAATGACTTCCATAATTGAAATCATCAGACCAGTACATTATTTTGTAACTTCTGAAATCATTTACTGGAGAGTTAGTAGAAAAAAGAGATCATATCAGCCAGTGGAATATGGAGACACACACACACACACACACACACACACTCACACACACACACACATACATACACACAGTTCTAGTTATAAGTCTTTAAAAGGTTTGTGGAAATTCTAGATACAAAAGAGAGAATAAATGCCAATGAAACAGTGCAAGGAACCAAAGAATGACATTGATGCCAAAATTTTGTGGATAACTGTCTACCATCTTTGTTGGATGCTCACTTTATAAATGCATCACTATGTGTAGACTTCTAGCACTGTGATAAAGACTATCTTGGCCCCTATTTCTCCTTTGCATCTAGAGTTGAATGAAGGAAATTATTTCTGACATCACTCTGCCCTTTTAATCCTCATATTCTTTCTCCCTAGCATGAATGAGAGACAAACTTCTGTCACAGTTCAAGTTCAATATCATGGACAGTTCCTCCCCTTTCTTTGTCTTCCTGCCCTTCCACTGCCTTATTCCATATGGTTATTTAAACTAATAGCGACTGGACTGAACTTGCTACCTTTTGCTCTGGCTGTTATTTGCCTCCCCTGGGTTCTGGCTCTGACTTGGTGTACACTCTCTCTGATAATTTTCTTGTTTCATTGTGTGGAAAAAGCAGAAAAAAATGTGACAATTAAACTCAATTGAACCTTCTCCCTCTTTCTCAGGGAGAAGATATACTTTCATATTACTAGAAAAATATCTTTGGGGTTGCTCTTTCTACTCCCGAGAAGAAGACAGGAAAGCCTAACATTTAATAACTGCCAGTTGAGTGGAACCAAAGACAAAAGTCCAGAATACCTCTCCCTTTCTTTGGAAGAAGTCCTGTCCAGGACTCTTATTCCTTACGCTTTGACCATTTGTAATCTTTTGTGTTCGTTGCCTCTGTTGCACCTGGGAACTTCATTGAAGAGAATTGAGACATGTATTAGTATTCTCTCTACTCCTTGGTTCATTCATTTTTGTGACCCATGCAAACTCAAGCAGACAAAATCCCAGTATAGAACTAAGGAAGTGGGCAGTAGGTCCCAACATTAGCCAAAGAACTATTGGCAGCTGATTACTGCTGGGTGAGGAAGAGTTGATCTTCTTTAAAGTTGAGACTCTAGATAGACTGATAGATGTCAGGGTATAGACTTGCATTGAGGGATGTCTGGGTACATTAACTTGACTAGATAGGCCTTAACATATATGACAGGATGTGTGCAATCATGTGGGATGGGGTAAGAGGGGTTCTGGATGGGGGAGTGCATATAAAGATGATTAAGATGTTTTGTATGAAATACATAAAAATTCAATAAAAATATACATAAAAACACATACCAAGAAAAAAATGTTCAGGGAAGAAAAGTTAACCTAAAAAATTAAAAAGGATTATGTCACACTGGCAAACTTAATTATGGGTTAGAATTAAATGTTCTCCATTAATGCAGTTATCTTTTGAGCTGAGACTGAAGGAGCTCAGTAGTGGGCTTTTTAATTATCTGTTTTGGTGTAGAAGGCACTCAAGTGGTAATGGAGCAGGCACTATTTACATGAGCTTGCACTTTGTCTAACTAATGTTCAGAATATTGATTACTTTCTTCAAAAGGAATGACTTATTTTCTCCTAATCTAAAACTTAATAGGTCTCACCATAGCAGATCTGGTGGGGTAATAGTGAGACATGACAACCAGGCTGAGTCATATTGCTATACCTTAAAGTACACTATTCAGTATCGGTCTGAAAAATTAGTACTCAGAGATCATAAGTCTTTTGTGCAAAGTAGTTTTTTACTTATTTTAAAATATTTGTTATTTTTATTTTATGTGTATGAGTGTATTGCCTGCATGTATGTGAGCACACCTGTGTTATGCAATGACCATGGAAGTCAGAAGAGGATGTCAGATCTCCTGGAACTGGAGTTATAGACAGTTGGTGGCCACCATGTGGGTGCTGGGAATCGAACACAGGTTCTCTGCAAAACCCGCCAGTGTTCTTAACTACTGAGCCATCTCTCTAGTCCCATACTTTTTTCTTTATTGTCTCATATTCAAACTTTGTCCTTCCCAGACTGCTTTGCGTACATAGTGTTAACAATTTTTATTGCTGTTTTTCTACTAAAGGAAAAAGAGAGCTGCTTTAGACTGGATGTCAATAACAATATGCACTCCATGGATAAGATTTACTTTATAAGTTTTTAGAGACTTTTTACTTTAAAATTTGCAAAAAGTTAAGCACAATTATATTTTGTATATATGTATTATTGTCTATTGTAACAAATTTTCTAGCACAGGTGAGTTCTATCCAAGACAATAAAACATTGATCAGTATATTTAATACCTTTTACATGAATGGCATTTATTAATCCTACCAATACTTCTAAGTTCTGGTCCTAATCCTATCCATTTCCAAGAGGAGAAATAGTAATCATATCCTTTATATTCCAACTAAATCATATTTGCATTGAAACCCAGAGATTAAATTTCTTAAGTTATAAAACTACAGGAAAATCAGTAACAACGATTATCTGAATAGTCTGTGCAGTCTAGGTCTAGTCTAGTGAAAAACAAAACTTGAAATAAATTATATGCAATGCATTTTATTTTGGAAGCCACCGTCTCCAACCCAGCTTAAAAATATTTCCTCACTATCAATGTTTCTGCTTCATTTGAGTTTGCTGGACTAAGACATACTGCATCTCCATCATTCTGCATCTGGATTTGTACTCCTTCCAACATGTCAGGTGATTGCAGGGAACAGTGGTGTACTGAGTTGTCTATGAGGACAGACAATACTGGCAGGTCTCTCACTTGTTACAACTGTCTGTATCAAACACGGGTAAGGAGGAAACCAGAGAATCATATACAGAAATGGGCAAATTAGTGGGGAATCAGAGCCCAGAAGACTCAAAACTGTGTATACATTGTTGAGAAGCAATGTTGATGCTCAGATTAATGTGTAGACAAAAACAAGAAGAAGAAGAGGGTGAAGGTAAAGAATTTGGGCTGGCTTCATGATATGATCTTCAGCAACTCAACACTGGCTGAAACAGGCAGGAAAGGAGAATGAAGAAGAGAAAGAGGGAACAACTGGAAAATAGTTGTGAGCATAAGATAGAATCCCAAATCCGGTTCTTCATTCTGATTTTGTACCACCAAATACCAATAAAGAAGAGGTGAGATGAGCTAGGACTGTGGGCCTCTCTCACTGTGTCTCAGATTGAGCCTTCACTCTTGTAAGAAAGGATATGGTTCTTTTAACGATCCCAGTAAACAAAATTTTCTACTAAAAAACAGACATTTGTGATTTTTTTATACAATGTGATCCCCTGAATTATGATTAACATCATCACTATTGTTAAAAATAACTTCCAGGATGATGACATTAGGTGGAAAACAAAGAATTAAATGTGAAAATCTACACAAAACTATTGCCCATCAGAAAAAAAGCTTGGGTATGATATTTCTAGCATATTTAGTGCCCAGGGTAAGCGTAAGTTCTCTTTTTAACCATCCTCCCAATACTTAATATGAAATTCAAATTACATCCTATAGTAGTAATGATCTACGGAGATTTTTGGAACTCACAGGCCCAGAAAGCTTCATTCAAGATGAATTATTTTTCCTCTTTCACTCACCTTATTTCTTAGTAAGTTGTCCTTACAGATTTACAGCAAAAATAGTGAGACTTGGTAAGCACAAAATGTGTGACTGGAATGAGGGACGGAACAGTTTCCTTCAAGAAAACAGTTTTCTTTGGCAAGAAAGTCTCAACAAGGGTGATTGATTAATGTTTATGCAAAAGGGGTGAACTTATTTTTTAAATTATGTAGTGTGATCAGAATTCTTGCATAGCCATGATTCTTGTAAACAGATATATGGAAAATATACTAGAAAGGTTTTGGTTTAGCTAGATGACAGAACTGTGCAGTAGCATCTCTACGTCCTGGGTCCAAACTCCAGCATTACAAACAAGTAGATAAACAAACGGTACTGAAAGACACACACCTAAAAACGAAGTACAAATATAGCTAGTGAGGAGATTCATTATCAATTTTTTTAATGGGTCTCATGTACCCAGAATATCCTTGAACACGCTGCACAGTTGAAAATGTCTTTGATCTTCTGATCCTCCAGCGTTCCACCATGGAGTGCTAGTATTACAGGAAGAACTGCAAAAACTGGTTTGATATTTCATTCCTCAGAAAAAGGAATCTTTGTATATCTCTTAATATTTTCTCATTTTTTATTTATTTTAAAGTTCTTAACATTCATTTGAGTTTGTAACAAGGAATTATGTACTGTATAAAGTGAAATTTTCTTACAATATATCTCAGTCTCTCATGGAGTATTTGCATGTCTTTGATTCTTCAGAAAGAACTATGTGGATTTCCAAAACATGAAACAGACTTTTGAAATAGTGAAGATCTGGTGAGGGAACAGATAATTTATATTTAGATATCTCTGGGTGTTTTGCTCTCTTTTTCTTTGCAATTTCTAATACAGTAGAGTAGACTTAAATTGTTAACAATTTTTTACATATTAAAATTAAAATCACAAAAACGTAAAATCTTAATTTATGATTCATGGTAACATTATATAGTCTAAATGATTTTGTAGATATTTTTCTGTTCCTCATTAGATGAAAAGTTTTTGAAATCAGCACCTGTATATAGTACTGCCTTAACTACAATTATATTTCAAATATGACTTACCTAAGTAAAATTACAGTTTCACTAGAACATGTTGCAGTTTATGTTTTTCAAAGTATTTTTTGGAAGATAATAGATGAATAGAATTTTGGTTTCCCAATTATAAAAGCATTATCTTTAATTATATAGGTAAATATGATTTGTAAGTCAAGAGATATAATCAATTTTGGAATTTCTTTGTCTTGAATATGATTATTCATAGCTAATTTCTTTCTAAAATTTTCTACTGAATTTTTGTGTATTTCAAACAGAACATCTTAATCAATCATAATCATCTTTATACCCGCTTCCCACTGACACTTCCCACAACCCCCCAGCTGGAATTCATATACTCTGTCATCCATGCCAAGCTCTACTGTATCAGGTTAACATTCCACAGTGTTAGTTCATCCACTGAGGTCCAGTCGGCCTGTCTAGAATCCCTCGCCTCAGGAAGATCAGCTCTTCCTCTTCCAGCAGTAATCAGTTGCCAATATTTCTTCATCTAAGATTGCGGCCTGCTGTTCATTTCCCCAGTTCTATGCTGGGACTTTGCTTGAGTTTACATGAGTTTTGTGCATGCTGACACCATTGCTGTCTGTTCATACAAGCAGGGTCCAAGGGTACCTGAAGAGTCATGAATATAAGCTTATTTCGTACAACCTATCACTATATCCAGTCTCACTATGACTACCCCATAAAGAACTTACCAGAATCAATCCGTGTTTCCCTCTCTTAAGATGAACTGTAAGTTAGGGTAAGTCCAAACTCAAGAGGAATACATACACACTATGGAAAGACAGAATTGCGGTTTGGTAAACGTTCAGCCCAACAAAGTATAAACCACCAAAAAATGATAGCCACCAGCATCAGAGCGTGAATGCAGCTTCTGACTATTGCTGTTTACAGTATTCTACTAAACAGAGACCTTATACAGGATATCAAGGACAGGTGTGTGGTTATGCAGATTCCTGGTAGTAAGTGTTTACAGTTATGATGACAAAGATAAAATCGCAATAAAAGGCAAAACTCTGAGCAAGAGACTACAGGCTGGCGGTCACAAAATGCATAGCCAATGTTTTATGACAATATGGAATAGTATCTTCTGGAGAGCCTGCACAGAGCTGAGTGATGAGAGGGAAGAGGACTCATTTGGAACACAGTTTTGCATAGAGTCTGTGATGTCAAAAAAGACCAAGGATTCATGAGATTCTGACAGCACCTAGAGTTTCTATTTAGAGAACAAAGCGCTCACTTCTGTGCAGATGGGTCCATCATCTCTTGAAAAGCTCCTATTAATCACTGACCTGTATATAGAGTCAGGTTCATTGAACAAATCAGCAAGGAGAAGCTATTGGGAAAAAAGTTCATGTGGTTTATATTCGTAGATTTCATGCCTGACTAAACAACCTAAGTTCTCTCCTGCATAAAGATATTTTCTAAACAATGCTTTGTAGACAAAAAGAAAAATAATTTGATTAGGCACAGAATGCCTTTGACAAGCTCATGAGTTCTGGCACAGGGAGATGTCTCACATTTTGGGAATTCATACATCCACGGTGAAAGTTTGGATTAAAAAAAAAAGTTTTAATGTGTGATGTGCCTCCTGGGATTTCCACAGTCACACCTGGATGTTATACAGGCTGAGAGAAAGGAACATAGACTTTGCTCCAATAGAGAATTTCCATATTTGTTTTACATATTCAAGTTCCTAGTAAGTTTCATTAGGACTCAAGCACCTTTGTGTTACATTATCTTTGAAACTTCTTTTCCTTTAATGAAGAATCTGCAGTTTTTTGTTCATTCCAATGGATACAAAGCTTTAGTCACAAAGGAAGTGTGATAGTCCTTTGAAACAGAAAATTGGATTAAAGTAAGATAGGATTAATGATCATATGCTAGTTGAGAAACAAAGAAAAAGAATAGAATTTACTAAGGATTCCTTAGTACAGAGATTCATCTTCATAAGTAATTAACTTGTTTTCAGTAAGACAATAACAATATCAGATTTTGAGTCTTAGTCTAACATATCATGGAGAAAAGCATCAATTCAGTTAATACCAATGCCTCTTTACTTTGGTGCAAAGTAAAATTGAGAAGACATTGCTCTGAGCTATTCGGGTAAATTCTCTACATGGAAAATTTAAGTCTATTCCCAGCAACAATTACAAGGACTGCTTGTGACCTCTAATAGTATATTTTCTAATATACATTTTCCTAGGTTGCACTCTATGAGTGGTGTATAGTTCTACAGCACACAGAAAGTAAAAGAACAGGAACACACAGGTCTGTCAGATTCTGAACATAAGATGATTCTTAAAGTTACTGACACATACCAACTCTCACTGAAGTAAGTGGTTGTATTGCCATCAATAAGTAGAAAAAAAAAAAAAGAGAGAGATCTTAGCTTTCCAGGTGATGGTCCCATAATGACAGAATGAAGTCAATTCATTGAGCATTTGTAGCCTTGCATTGAAATAAATAGCAAGCTTTGTACCCAGAAGACTTTGCTTCTTTTATAATCATGTCCACGAGAGGCAAATTGACAGCAGATCTTGGTGGATTTGTGGATTCAAGGGCTTCCATGAATTTTCAGTGTGGATTAGAATGAGTCATGATAGCCGAACAAGAAAGATGAAAGTCTAAGACAGTTGACATTATCTCTTAACTACTTCCCATTATGTTATTTATACTTGGTTGGAAAATTTCAATTATTATTCACCTTAAGCACAAATGTCCAAATGTAGGATTTTTATGATTTCAAATTAAAGAATTAATATCCCATGGTGATTTTGCAATAAACATATTTAATCTTCTATTCCATCATTATAAAACACAAGGTTACAAAAATTGCTGGAACTGGAGAAATAGTTAGCAGACCCCAAACTTTGCTGAAGAAATATTGGCAACTAATTACTGTTGAGTGAGTATGACCTGATCTTCCTAAAGTAAGGGACTCCAGATAAGTTGAGAAGACCCCAGTGGGTGAACCTGCACTGAGAAATATTTGGGGACATCAACCTGGCACAACAGACCTTAAAACAGATAAAAGAAGGTATAGATTCCAGTTGGGGGCTATAAGAGGGGTGTGAGTGGGAAGCGAGTGATGATTAAGATAGATTGAGATATTCTGTATCAAATACACAACTATTCAATGAAAATAAAAAATTGCTATCCAATTCATTTACTTAGAAAATTTTTAAAAATTAATAGCTTTGATAATTTCAAATTATCAAATAATTTCAATTTTGATCCTATCCAACCCTAGGGATACAGTAATGCTTCATATGAATGCCTTTTGTTCAAAAGACTTTTAGATGAGATTTGAATTTCCCTTTGGCGGAAAACATGCACATTGGTATTTGAGTCATTTTTTTGTAGGTAAATTTGATTCTGTAAAAAAAAAAAAAAAGAAATGAAATTCTCCTTCTCATTCCATTTGTTCTAAGGAAGTTAACTAAGGCAAACCACAAATGTTATGTCTTTGTAAAAATCGCATTGTTGTTCTTCTCTGTGGAAAGAATCCAGTCAAAGCTCTGAGGATTTGCATGGGGAGAAAAAGCTTCTGGAGGACCTGGGTATCCTTAGCAAATCCCACTAAGAAAATAGCCTCTTGTTCTCTTCCTGAGTGAATTGTCTGTAGTTCCCAAAACAGTGTTTTGAGGAATAAACGGAAAGAACTAAAAGAAGCGAGTCGTATCAGAGAGAAAGGCAAAGTCCAAACAGCCTTTGCTTTGTGCAGAAACAAACTACATAGATGCATGTAAGTGAGCACAGGCAGCGTCTTATCTTCAAAGCAATTCCTCTGAGGAAGAGTCAGTCTAAGAATCTAATTCATCCTATGGTTCCCCCCTGAAATGCTCATCACACTGTGCCTGCCTTGTAAATACTTCTCCTTTGATCAGTCTTTTTGTATGTTTTATTTTTCCTTGGGTGAATTTATTACATGAGCCTTGTTTCAGTTTAGTGCCTCTCAACTCTTAAATGGTAATATCCATTCTTATTTTCCATTCCCATATTGAATTCTGCATTCTGTAATAATGACAGATATGGTGCTGCCAAGATAGATCAGAGTCGTATTTATCTTCCCCTTGGAGACCTTATTGCATTATTTAGCATTATGAGGCCTTTTCATTTTTGCTACTTCGAACCTCATTGGGTCCTAAAGTCCTAGCAAGCACATTTCCAATCTGATGTGACACAGCTGATAGCTTTTGAACTGTATCACGTTAAGGGCACTTGTAAGCCATTTATACCAAATTCCACTAAGAACAGGGCTGAAACCAGACAGGGTCATTTTCTCAAAAGGATTTTTCCAGTCCTGAGCAATTCCCATCAGATTTCCAGTGACTCCTTCAGGTCAAGCTTGAAGCAATGTCTTTTCTGACAAGCCAAAGATTAATTTATTGCTCAGTTCTTTTGCTGACACAATGGAAACCTGTTTCTACCCGGAGAAATACTATGTTTTTCTCTAAGTAATGTGATTTATTTTATACACATATATATTTTTCAAGTGCCAATTTGTGAAAATTTACCAAACCAGATTAGATGTTGCATCTTAAGTTATATGGTTATTTGATATAACTTAATTTGAATAATGAGAAAAGTACAATATTTGACTCTTCTTCCTTAAAAGCAGCATCAGTCTAACTCCTCCTCATGACATTCAGGAGATTTCCTTTGTAGTTGTCTAAATCTCACACAGATCTTACTGTGGCAAAAGAGCGCTCTCAAAGTCAAGAGACTTGGTGCTTATAAAGAGTACTAACCCTTGAGATGTATCTTTAAGGTCTTCCCAGGCCTTCACCTAACAGTTTTGCTCCTTTAAATGGAAATTATGAGTGAAAGCTACATAACTTGCATCTACAACTAGATAGGTGGAACCCTAATCCTGTTTTCTCCTCAGTGTGATTTCCATTTCAAAGCACAGCTGTATTGTTGGCTCCCTTTTCTAGGTCAAAACTCTAGAGTCAATTATGAGTTCTTTCACATTTCTAGTCCAACCATTAGAATTTCTTGTTAAACTCATTTAAATACATCCAGACTTAACCATGTTTATACTCCCCAACTCAATCCCAAACTAAGGCAGCTCCTTCCTCTGCTTGCAGAGGTCTAACTGCATCTGATCTGCATCTGACTCTGTCCTCAACTACATCCCCCACATAGAATCTAGAAGAATGCTTTTGAAGTACTCTTTGGATTTTATTCCTTCTTTATCCCACATCCTCAAATGGCCTCCTCTTTTAGAATAAAATCCAAAGACTTGATACAGCTTGTAAAGCTCTAAGCAGCTCTGTTGAAAACTGGTCCCCTACCTTTCTTCCTGCACTTCCTGTGATAAAACCTTGCTAATCCCTACACATGAAGACCCCAGATAGGCCAACCACATTCTCTGACTTGACCCTAACAAGGAGCTATCAGTTTTAAACTTAAACAACTCGAGGGATGTTTTTGAGATAAGTAAATACAAAAATTAGATTTAAAAAGACTAAAAAGTGATTATTGCAAAAGCCAGGATTGGTGTATGAACATAAGGAAACAGATACTTCCAGACCACTGAAAACTTGTTCAGATGAACTCCAACAATGTTGACAGCGTGCACAAAAGCCATGCCGACACAATCAGACAAAAACCCAGCATAGAGTGGGGGAAATGGGCAGCAGGCCCCAACCCTAGCCAAGGAACTATTGACAAATGATTACTGTGGGGTAAGGGAGATTAGATCTTTAAGGGAGTGATTAGACAGACTGACTAGACTCCAGTGGATGAACTTGTACCCACCGGCACCTGAATCGAAATGCTTGATCAGATAGGACTTGACATTTATAACAGAATACCTAAAATGTATTGGTGGGGGAGGAGACAGAGTCTAAATCTGACAAAGATGTATTTTATGAAAGGTACAAAAACCCAATAGAATATTAACAATGAAAAAAGTGATAGTAAAGATAGGAGATCAGGGGCTGGAGAGATGGCTCAGTAATTAAGTGCACTGGCTACTCTTGCAAAGGACCTAGATTCAGTTCTCAGCACCCACATGGTGGCCAACAGCCATCTGTAACTCCAGTTTCCAGGGAATCCAATGCCGTCTTCTGATCTCCGTGAGATCTGCACAACACTCGTGCACTTAGACACATGCAGGCAATACACTAATATACATAAAAATTATAAAAAGTTGGAAAACAAATTGCAACACATTTATAAACCAAAGTAAAATGATAAACACTTTTATATAATACTGTTACTAGATAAGAATCTGCTGTTTCAGAATCTTGACTAGTAGGAATATACTTGGAGGTCTGTGCTAGAAAGTCAGCGTAGCAACAAGAAAAAGATATGGCTCCATAATTAAAAGCACTTATTGCTCTTGCAGAGAACCTAAGCTAGGTTCCCAGCACATACATGAAGGCTAACACCACCTGTAACTCCCATTCCAGACAAGTAAACGTTCTCTTTTGGCTTCTGCTGGCTTTTGCAGCCATCTGGTACAAACGTACTCATTTAGGCTAACAAACATACTCTTTAAAAAAAACTCACAAAAAAAAAAAGAATTATAAATTACGTAAATCCATCGATTTTTGAACTAAATGATCCTCCTAATGTCCTAAAAGAATCCCAGACCACTCCAACACTACATGGCAGGAAGGGGGATGGTGTGAGGGTGACGTGCAGAGTGGAGAGAGGCAGGAAAGAAGACCAACTGGGATTGAAATGTCTCACTGAAAATCTGGTAACAAAAAAAGAGAACACTATGAAATGAAGAGCAACCACTCTCAGAGCTCTGACAGGGTTCTGATAACAAAAGGTCCTGGATGCTCAGCTTCATTAGTTTTAAGGTGAGTTTGCCTCTGGCCCGTGCATTGACTTTCTCCCTTCCTGGTTTGCTTTGCCTAAATTGGAATCTTTATTTAAATGTCTATTTTCAGTGAGGATTTTCTTGTCTGTTCTAAGGTTGACATCCTATCATTGTTTTTCTTTCTCTTTTTTTTTTCCTTCATAGCATTTGTCAACTTGATAGTTCGTTACTAATATGCTTATTTGTTTATTGTTTCCTTCCTCTGTTCAAATGTCAATTCAAAGACCAAAAAGGCTTGTTGACGCATTCTGAGGCTAAAAAAGTTTTTATAGGCTTTCAGTAAATGTCTGCTGAAGCAATGGATGGATAAATTACATCTACAAATCTTCCTGAAAGCCAGTGGGACTAAAGTATTTGAAAATGGTGTGAGAACAGGAAGGTCTCATTGTTATAAAGACATTAGTGATTCAGTTTTGGCATCTCAAAATGCCTGCTTCCTCGCAGAAGGGGTATTTAATTGGAAAATACAGAGGAAGGACTTTGGCAGTGAGAGATTTGGCTGAGTTTTAATTATGAATTTGTTAAAATTGGCTTGTACTTTGTGGAGTGGTTTGAATGCTGTTCCCATGGTTTTTACCTTACCACCGGGAAAAAAACTGGTGACATTTTAAATGGCAGTAGACATTGGAAAGACAAATGGCATATTAAAACCCACTCACCAGTGGTGCCATGCTGCCACAAACCAATAACAACCCTTCTTAATAAAAACAATGTTTCATCTCTCACATAATAAAAGTTTCTCTCTCTAATCACAAATGTGCATTGTCTACTTTGAATAAACACGTGATTCTTTTTCCCTTTAGCAAAAGTTGGAAAACTGCCTTCCTGTTCAAGCCTTGCAATTTTTCAGTTCTCCCTGACAGCCAGGCAGCTCATCACTCAGGGTGATGGCTCCATTCACAAAATGCCATCAGAAAATCATGACGGAAGATGAAGACTCTGTTGTGAAAAGAACCTTAAGACAAGAGAAAAATAAACTCTTTGAATCTTTCAGAATACAATCCCACTGAGCAGTGAATGTAATGTCTTCAAATTATCCTGTTTTAATTCCCCTTGACATAAGAACTCCAATCACTGGGAGCATTCTAAGCTTGCCAGTCTTCAAATTAGCCAAACCATCTAAACATCCTTTGCAAATTGAGCAGGCGCCTGACTTACTTTTCTTTCATATCAATAGGTTAGAAAATGAAGAAGGAAAGAAAGAAGGACTCTGTCTTAAATCCAGCATCAGATGAAACCTTGATAAAGCTGGAACATCAGGAAAATTAGGAGAAATTGCAGTAACATTCATTAAAACCAATGTGAACGAAGCAGAATTTTAAATTTAATTATTTGTGTGTCTTTTAAAAAAAACATGATGTGCTTCAAATTATATGTTGAGTAGTGTGTGAGCACTATGTGTTAGGTTATGTTAGGTGATTGAGACATACCATCAAAATTTCTTGTTTCCTCTTTTGAATTTAGATAACAAATATATTTATTCTAAGATGTGTTCAGGCTATCAAGGTCCTGACAGTAATTGCTTAGGTGAGCAGAATGTAGAAGCCCTCAAGTTAGGAACATGAATCAGTTGATAACAGGGAAGAATGCCAAGCTCTGGCTTTCTCAAGTTTGCCTTTTTATCTCTCTGGGCATTTATTCCAATCTTTCTCTTCTCTAATCTCTGCCTTATTTCTTTCCATCCTCAGTTTTCTATTACTCACGGAATCTACTTATGTGGGATTAATTTAGATCAGCACTGAAATAGGAAACCAGGCATGAAATAGAAATGTAAATCCCCAAGCAAGAATTTTTCTCTTCCCTTAACTGTATTAAAACTTCCACCAGCCTTTCTAGATTCCCAGAAATCTTGTAATTGTCTTCCAACTCCTTTCGCCCTTCAATTAATAGCTATACCACGTATGTTACCCTCAAATCTGTCCTATTTAATCTTCTGATTGAGGCCTCTATTTCTCCCCTAGAAAAATACTTTTTTTCTAATAATCACTTTCAATCATTCTGTTCAGCCTTCAATGAAACTTCTGATGCATATTTTGCCATTTGCCATTAACATGTGTATTTGTTGAAAATTCTTTATTTCTTTATATTTCCAACAACAACAAAAGGTCTTTAATTATTGACTATACAACTATATACACTTTCTTCAAACACATTGCCTTTAGAACCCATTTAAATTAGCTTTAACTTTACCACTACATGGAAAACAACTCACTTCCGATAAGGAAGCCCTCCTTGGTTGCCATGCCTCATGGCCAAGTCTTAGTCATATTGCACAGAAAAGATGTTTCCCTTGTCTTCTCCAAATATTTATTCATTGATCATAACTTCCAAGACAATATTCTTTATCGTTAGACATGACTTGGCTTCCTTGGACAAATTCTTGTTTTGGTTCATTCTTAAGAATAGTGTTCATGGGTTGGGATGGTGGTCCATGCCTTGAATCCCAACACAGGGGAGGCAGAATCTCAGAATCTTTATGAGATTGAGGTCAGCCTGGTCTACATAGCTGGGACAATAGGGAGACCCTGTCTCAACAAAACAAAACAAACTAGAATCACAACGGAAGGCTGTCCACATCTACTTGCTTTATCAGTAGTGGAACCTATTATAACACCTTTAAAAACCAACTCAGTCCAAGAGCTTCCAAGTCAGACATCTCAGGTATGAATTCAAGATTCTCCAATGATTACTTTGACATCTCTATTGTGATATCTAAGGGGCATCTCATATTTGACATGTCCAGGAATAAAATCTTTATTTCCAACCCCAACTATGACACAGAAGTTTTCTGTCATTACTTTTCTTGTCTCAGCAAGAAGTTCTATCATTCTTAGAGTTGCTCAGATTGTCGATTTAATGAAGTCACCTTAATGTCTTCTATAGCTCCTGCCAGGTCCACCAATCAATCCTAAATGCTCCTCCATCCTATGCTTGGGGTCTGATCACTCCTCATATTCACTGTTATGCTCTGGTCTTAGACTATGTCAAAAGCCTTTGAATTGATTTTTGTACTTCCTAACTAAATCTCCACCGTCTACACAACAGAAACATTAACACAGCCCTTTTAAGCCCCCAAGTGAGATCTTATTCTTCCTTTGTTCCCACATTTCAGTGACTTCCATTAACAAGCAAAATTTGAAACTTTGCGTTGGTCCGTTATAAAACCTAGCTACTTTTCTGACTTCATCTGCCTCACCTTCTCCACACACTTCTGTGGCCACAGTCCCTGCATCTTCCTTGTTTCTACGACACTTTTTGCATTTCCTTTGTAGATGTTTAGCATTAATTTTTTCTGAAATTTCTCTGAAATAAGTTTGTCTACGTTTGTGAACTCTTCCCTCCCTTCGCTCCAGTCTCTGCAGTCAGATGTTCTAAGTGAAGCGTTCCCCATGTGAATTAGCTTGTCTGCCTCTTTCCATGTTTTCTGTCTTCATTATCTTATTTTCACTTTCTGAATAAAACCTATGGACACTTTAATATTATTTATTTTCTGATTTACTTGTTTACTTACTCTACCTCTTTCAAACAGAAAATGCTATCTCCTAAAACTTTAAGTACTTGCTTCTCCATATTTTTAGAATATTCTATATGTCTAGAACAGCATCAAACAAAAGGAGGGTGTTCGATAGAAACATTTTGCATAAACAGTTTGCCACTAAAATATTAACTCTCAAGCCAGCTAATGGAAATATAATACTTATAACCTATTTTTCAGCAAAGCATTGAAATCCTGTTCTATTTTAATTGGGTGTGAGGCCAACAAGGGTGATGAAGCTAAAGTTGGAATATTTTGAGAGCCATTATGTGATTGTAAATTACCTTAAACAACTTGGATTTTCAGAGGAAATGAAGTCATTGTAATCTCTTAGTCATCCGTGTAAAAAGAGAGGGGGAACAAACAAGTAGAAGTAATACAATGCAAAAACTCATCTTAACTGAATAAAAACAGAACCTATTTTCCTGTGTTGTAAAAACTTCAGATTTGCATTTTCAGTCCTACCCTCTCAAGTCAACTTTGACTCTCAGATATATTCATTCAATCAAGAGGATTATTATTATAATGCAGTGCTTAGGAGTAGCGACTTCCTGTGGTTTTACCATTTTAAACAACTGATGACATTTACCGTAGATATTATACATGGATTATGATTCAGAAGCATACATCGATGTATAACAGCCTAAAAAATGTTTGATCTTACTATTTTATAACTCACAGCAGGTTACATATTCAAGCTAAACATGTTTTTTAGCAGGAATCCTTCAGGCTACTAAAAGCTATTACTACTGGAGAAAAATAGAAATGTTGGTTTGCTGCAATGACCCTCAGCAAAGTCATTCCTATAGAAGCAGAATTTTGGAAGAATCTATTATTTTTCCTATAACAGTGAGCTAGAAAGAACATACATCGTATGATATGATATTTGATAATATCTCTGTAACACCTGTCTGAAAAGGCAAGTTTACATAATGATCAGACAAAAGCATAATTTTAAAACAGCATATGTATTTTGGGCTCCTAAAAATGAACTTTCTGACACTGACACTTTTAGTTAATTAGTATATCCTATTAAAATATAGATGGATTTGGTAAGCTGGTTTCTACCATCTCTTGGGATTGCTTTCTTAAAAATGATGTTATTTATGTGTTATTACTAATTTAATTAAATTCCTATTCAGAAATTATACAACCAATCTGGCAACACTTTAAATTAATGTTACAATTTATCTGGCATTGTTAATGTGATTCTAAATACTGACAAGTCATCATTATTGAGGATCTGCCAAATATTTCTGTTGCTCAGCATAGCTGTAACAATTTGTCTCTTTAATAGAGATAATTCTTATTGTAAATTTATAGGTGGTTATTTATCAGAAATGCACTCCAAACAGATAATTAACTGAAGATATGGATGGCTAAGTAGTAGAGCTTCCACCTAATAAGTTCAAAGTCCTGTGTTCCATTCCAAGTACTACAAAGACCAAATCAAAAAAACATAAACAAAAATAAATTATTACAGTTGGTTTCAAAGTGTGTCCAGAATAGGGTTAAACATAAATCTCTGTCAGCAACTATTTTAACTCTGTAAGCTGCTTCTTTTCCTTCCACCTCCTTTGAAAAGTATACTGATGCAAGAATATAAGCTTATCAAGGAGTCAGTCGGAAAGAAAGGAAATGGCATGTCCTGCTGTTACCATCCAAAGGTCTGACAGTATTTAGAGCTCTGCTTATAAAAGATGATTGTGCTGTCTTAATAGATATGTTAAGATAAAGTCCTATTCTCCTTACTTGAAACAATTCCTGTTTCTCCCACTCATTTGAGAAATTACCTTCGGTTAAGAATCTTGAATGAAACTTCTTAGCTACACTCCAATGTTATACTTAATATTCATATATATGCCAGATACGCCTGTGCTCTAAGTGGGCATAAACTTTGATTCAAGTAAATGGATAGAGAGTGAGTACAGAGCATGGATAGAAGATCAGTAGGAGAAGATGAACCAAGCAAAAGGAAGACTGCAGAATGACTGAACGTCTATATACCGGCAGAGATACTGCTACTTGCCTGTATTTTGAAGAATCTCTGTTTTCAGAAATGACTTTGGTCTTTCTTTTGAACTACATTCTATGGATTTTAAACTACCAATAATTATAAATCTGTAGTTTGGTGATCAGAGAAAGAATTAATTGATATCCTCTGCCACTCGAGCTCCATGTACCATGTCTGATTAGGGAATAGAATGCCTTTTGCTGCAGAGATGGGGAGGCTCTGTCTTTTGCTTTCACCAGGTTAAGAAGAATCCAAAGTATAGAGAACATAGAATGTCACAAGATGAAAGGTTATTGTACATTAATGGATCAAGCACAAATTGTACTGTTTCTTGAGATTACATTATTTTCAAATTGTCATTGGATTAGTTCTAAACCACACACACACACAGACACACACACACATACACACACATACACACACACTGTATATATATATATATATATATATATATATATATACATATATATATATACATATGATAAATTCAACCTTCTTTAGATTTGATGTTTGAGACAGTTTTACTAGTTCCAAAGAATTTATTAGTGGAATTTTACTCAGTGTTACTAACAAAATGATTGACATGTATAAAAACCTGCCTCTGAATAAATGCACTTTCAGATAGTGTGTTGGTCAATTTCAGTTGTCACTTTGATGAGATTTAGACCCACCTCCACATGTCTGTGAGGGCGATTCAGAGACGTTTAACAGAGAAGACTTGAATGTGGGTGGCAGCATCCCATGGGCTGAGATCTTGGACTCCATAAAATGGGCAAAAATGAGGAACTTCGGTGAATGGCACATTTATCTGTCCCTGCCTCCTGATTGTAGATGTAATGTGACCAGCTGTCTCAGGCTCCTGATCCCATATCTGCAGCTGCTACTGTTGCTATGACATCATTACCATGATGGACTATACCCCAATTTGTAAGCCAAAATAAACCCTTTCTTCTTTCGGTTGCTTTTGTTAGATATTTGTCAACACGATGACAAAAGTAATCACTAACACAGGTAACTATGCTAAAAAATAATACCTCTACAAAAATCAACCAAATTTAAAAACATGGAAAATGCTTAAAGATACTTTAGATATGCTTTAGATACCACTGAAGCTTGTATCTAAGGGAAGCATATAATTCAACAGTTTAAAATTTTTTATAGCTGTTTGCAAATAGAGCTCTTGTCATGGGCGAGATTTATGCTTTATTGACTCACTTTGAGGACTTACACAATATTTTCTGAAGTGCATTATATAATGATGCAGGTGACTCAGGACCTGAAGAGAAAGGTGGGTGGTAAGGATGCTTTTACAGTTGGTAAATGAGCATATTAATATTTCTCTTATAATGTTTGTGAAAATTAAATAGTATAGATATAAAATGCCCATTCGTAGAGTTAACTGTATAAAAGGCTATAATAACAAGAGCTCTTGTTATAATAGCGTTGCCTATAGGACAAGATGTGTGCATCATGCCAGAGAGTGTCAGAGGCTGTGTTGACCAAGACAAGAAAAGACTTCAGAGTGACATTTGAATCTTACTCAGCATGCAGATATACGTTTGTCATGAAAAAAAATTAAAGGCGGTCCAAATTGAAAGAATTAGAATTACCAATAAGGATGCAATCGTTCACTGAATTTGAAATCACTTATCTTTTCCCTACATAGCACTGAAAGGTAGTGACAGATGTAATACAAGGAAAATCTCAGGATTATCTCTGTATTTAAGGGCAAATCATTTAAAGTATCTATGTTCCTGAAATGGAGGAATTTCCTTCCTCTCTAGCCAAGGTATTGTGAGAAAGAGCTATTTTTAGATCATGTTTCTTCCAAAATTAAAAATGACACCCGTGAGGATTTTCACTGCTAGTATGAGGATATTTCTGTCATTTTTGTTTCACTGAGGAGTCATTGGCACTCAGAATTAATTTAGCTTAAATCAGAGAATGGAGAGAGCCACTGAGAATATTCTGGTTGTGGCCACAAATCAGATGAACTGTAATTCCCCCCACCCCCTAACAATCTTGAATCCAACCAAAAACACACATGGATGGTTCTACAAGTATCACTTGAATTTGTGAATGAACTTTCACAAATGTTACCAGAGCTTCAGTAATCTCAAATGTACGCATAGGAGCAGACACAGACCTGACACTCTTCCAGTCATTATCTCAATGATGCATTTTTACAAGAAAGCCTGTAGTTCAGGGAGATGTGCGTCATGAAGGCTGTGGCCTTAAGGCAGTTTAAGCTGGGTCTTCCTGTCTGTCACAACATGTGAATCAAACAAGTAAGTAAAATGTTAAATATTCTCTGCAAAATAATACAGGAAAATCCTGCAATCACACTTGTACTTCTAGTAAGCCTGTTTACAGAAGAGAAATAGTTCTTCTAATTCGGTGTTTTTTATGCTGACTTCAGAAATAAGAGTTTGATATTTCAAGATGTTTGTTCACAGAATTTACTACTTGCTATGTCAGTATGGGATCAAAAACAGGAGAAAAAATGAAAATAATTTATATAGGAGAGGTACACAAGAGATTGTGCATACTAATAGATACTACTGGTAGTTGGCATTTGATAACATTAGGATTAAGATTCGAAATCTTTTTGTAGTATCTCCCTTTGGCCAAACTGCAGGTGTCAACAAAGTGTGGCAACACAGACCCCTTGGAAACTGTTCAGGCCAATCTAAAAATGAGTATCAAATAGGGCTGCAGATGAAAATCCACTGGCCCCTGGACTGGATTAGCTTTATTTCTATATTCCCTGTGCATTGAGGGGGAGACCCATGTCCAGCAGTTTTCACCATGCAACTTAATCTCCACTCTGTTATCCCACTCTCATGAAACCTTGGTCTTGTTTCTCAGTTTGCACTGTCACTCCCCAGGTCGGACCAACAGCTTCTGCAGTCCTGGCAAGGGCTTTGATTACAGTGTAGGCTAAGTTGATTCTGTTTTCCTCAGATCTAGTTCTTGTCTTTGTTTCTTTAGCTACTGGTGGAGTTTTATACTAACGAAACTCTTGATGCTTTTTACTAATGAAGTTCAAACATGCTTTTGATATAAGTAAGTTTTTCCAACTTATGGTTATGGTGACAGCATGCACAAGCCCAAGCAAACCACTATCGCGACGTTCCTAACTACTTTGTTTCATTACCAGACCTAGAGGTAGAACCCCTTTGGAAAACACACCAGTTCTATCCATGTGAGTGCCTTGTGCTATTTTAAATACAGACTACGTGACTTTTCCTTTGTGAATAATTCCCTTAGTTGGCTTAGCCTACTAGGTTCAGACTGGGATATTGGTGGCCAGCTCATTTTCACTTCAGAGACCTGATGAGCTCATTCCATAGTGTCTATGGGTGTTTCCATAGCCCTTTTCTGAGACTAGACTTTGGTTCAATGGGAGTTTTGTCTCAGTGGTTACTCACCTCCAGCCTAGCAGCCAGCAGCCAATGATGATACAAAGATAAACTATACTCATTGCCTCAATGTAGGACCTGTTGTGGTGCACTTTGTGTTCATGGTCTATGCTGTGATACAAAGCAGTGCTTTTGGGCACCAGAAACAACATATTTGCTAAGCTACTTTCCCTCCAAATGCTTCTCTTGATTTATACTGAAAGCATTCACGCACCAAGTCACTTTCACACAAGGCTCTGTTTCTAGGAAGCCTACTGAGGTTAACTTTCTCTCTCTTTTTCTTTGATCCACTGATAGAATTCTAGACTGGAGACAAAATTATACATTAATCTCTTCTCTTGTCACAGATTAGGTTATAAAATCGTCTCACTATAACATTACCGCCTGTTAAGTCAACCAAGCCTATTCTTATTCCTATTCTTCGTTTCTCCTAATTTTCATAACATCCTACCAAATTTTACCTCTTCTCTATGTTCAAGCCCAACCCCAGCAACACTTATATGACAAAAAGTTTGATACATAAAACTGAAAGTACAGTGGAAATGTATCAGAAATTTAAACATACTTGAGTTCCAAAAGTCATTATATAATGTTCATGAACATCACCAGATCTTGACTTAAAGAGTTGGGTTCCTGTTAAATGTTACTATTTACTTTTGATTTCTTAACCTGTGGGAGATTTCTATTTGAGTATAGTGAGCGTTCCTCTGAAAACTTTATGCCATAAAATCTTCTAAGAAGTTTGATGCATAATATGTATTAAGCTACCCACAAGGCTTAAATGATCTCCATGGCTTCTTACCTGACATGGAACATAAACAATGAGGTGGATTCAAACCATCAAATAGCCAAAGTATTGTTTCATGTTTTTAACTCTGTATTGTCTGTATTATGTTCTTAAAAGTTGCTTTTGACATAAGTATGTTTTTCAAACTTACAGTAATGGTAACACTATACACAAGACCCATGCAAGCTCAAGCCAGTCCAAAACCAGCGTAGATGTGGGGAAGTGGGTAAGAAACTCCAACCTTAGTTGAGGAACTATTAGCAACTGATAACTGCTTGGGAAAGGTCAGTTGTTCTTCTTCAAGGCTCCAGGGGATGAATTCACACTGAAGGACATTTAGAGACAGAAACTTGGCTGAATAGGCCTTAACATATATGACATATATAACATATATGACATATCACATGAAATCTGGTGACAGGGGCTATAAAAAGGATACAGATGGGGAGAGGACCTAAATATGATCAAAATATGATGTATGAAATGTGTAAAACTTGAATTTAAACATTAAATGTATTTAAGAAAGATGTGCTCACATGAGCAATAGTGACATGACTTTTATGACATGCTCTCCAGTTGGAATTGATGCCCCCTCCACAGAAGATATTCCGTACCTGGTACTGTAAATCTGCTCAAAGACCACAGCAGGGGAGATCACAAGTCCTAGGGAGGTTTAGCTAAATTGACACAGCAACAAAAAGTCTTCTAAATATGTATGTTGCCCCACCACCACCATGGACAGCTAACTACTTTCAGACTTAATCAGAGAAGCCTCTCTTTCCAATGAACTGCAAAGAATGCAGAGCCTTGTGATTGTGAGATGTGCTGAGAGTAAGTGACGGTTGAGTGTCCAGCCCTAATAAACCATACATTTATACCTTCCTCTTCAAGGCTTAAAGAACCTTACAGAGTGGGGGACAGAAAATATACAACAGCCAAATGGTAGCAAGCAGGGCTACAGAATGCTACTGACTGTGCACTATACCACCTTTGTAACCATGAAGTCTCAACAACTGCAGACGATCACACTGGGTCCACACAAGAATGAGCCCATCAGGAGCCAGGTGTGGATAGAGGAGGGTCCAAGAAGCACTGCTCCTCACTATTGCATTACTCTCCATCCATAGATTCAGGAAGAAGATTCATTTGTGAACTCACTGGTGACCCTACCAGGCTTCCATAGATAGCTCCAATTCAATGATCATGAAGATGAGCCTGGCTACGACATGGGTTACAAAACTAGGCCAAAAGCTGTGAGCCTAGGAAAAGGACAGGTAGGGAAAAGGGAATCTGGTAAGGGCACAAGAACGAGGGGAGCAAGTAATCAGAATGCAATGCGTTGTATACATGTATGAAATTGCCGAAGAACTTGATTAAAAATGCTTTTGAGACAAATACATTTGAGTAGAATGTTCAGTCAGCAAGTTTTCTATTGTTTACAAATTGCTAAGTATATCCTGTCAAAATACTCCCTAAAAATACTGCACATTCTCTCAATCATGCTAAGAAAAACACAATCACTCAGGGAAGAGTTTGCCTACAAAATATCACACCATGCTAAATAAAGTCTTAGCGAAACCATAGAGATACTTAGTTTCATGTTTTTTTCCTCTTTGCTAAAAATTAACTTATCAAGGACATGTAAAAATAGCTTTTTAAAAAGTCTCATTACCACATGTTTTTATAAATAATTAGAAATATTGCTGCACAGTTTGTTACTAGAAAAGATGCTTGGCTAAGCAGAGGTGTCGACTGTTCCTTACTTCTTGTTTTCCCCTTTTACTTTTCCCTTTAAACCAATTTATAAACTTTTCCATCAGAATTGCCACCACTGCTTGACTATTCGTGATCAAAGTAAGCCAAAGTGAATGGGGCGTGGGAATGTCACAGGGTCCCACCTCGAGATGAGAGCTACTGGCAATCAAGGGATGCTGGGAGAGGCAGAATCAGATTTCTCCAGAGACTAATTCGAGTGGATATCTCTAAACACATGCACACATGAACACCACTAAATGCACTTTATATGTTTTTAAGTGTATGTACCTGTAGCAGTGATGGTTGGGGAGGAGGACGGGAGGTTGAGAGGGAGCAGAGGGACAAGGGAGGAGTTGGTGGGGGTCTGGGAGGAATGGAAGTAGTGGAGGGTCAATGCTCATGTATGAAAATCTCAAAAGAGAGAAAAGAAAAGGATCTTGGTTTAATTTAAATCTTAGCATCTATAAGTAATCCTGTAAAATGAATGGGAATAAAAGCAGTGTGTGAAGTCCGTAAGCCTGATTTCCATTTCAGCTTTGTCCTTCTGCATGTTATTTAACTTGCTTCTCAACCCTCATTTGGTCATCAGTGCAATGACAATGTGAAACTACAAGACTGAGGACACCTTTGGGCTCCAACACCCTGTAATGTTACAGTTTCAACTCCAGGTCCTCCTTCTTGGCATCAATGTCCAGCTATTTTATAGTGGTAATCTTACTGACCTCTTGCCTCTGGTCAAAGATCTACTCCCTGAACTTTTGTTTTGCCTCTAATTCCTCTTTTTCATCCTTAATATTGAAAGTTCTGTTTCTTCAGATTCCTTCTCTGTGATAGACAAAACTCAGAAATTATCCACTTAAAAGCTAGAGCCCCTTCTGGAATGTTACTAATTATGTCTGCACACATAGCAAATGGTGTATGCTTCCTGTTCCTCGTGTGTGAAATGGAACTAATAATACCATTCTATCAGTTTTGAAATGTGGGAGTTTGAATGATGAGAGCAAAGAGTGAACATGAAGTATGAAGTGTCATAGAAATGTGGTCAATTATGATAAACGAACACATTAACATGCACTGCTGTGTAACAGATCCTAGAAAACTCATGTTCTTTTTAATAAATCCTTCAAGAGAAAAATTCCTTAATCAAAATCAATAACCTAGTAGATGTTGTGAAGGTTTTGCCAGCCTGTCAGTGTCTTGGCTAAAAGAAGAGCCAATGGCAGCTCTCCAGTTGTGCTCTGGTCTATGGCTCTGTGGGGAAAGAGAAGCGGGATCTGCTTACACTATGTCCTTTTGGACTAAAGTGCTCTCGATAGAGTTTAAATTATGAAAACTACTCAAAAATGGATAGATCTATATAGTCTAAACAGAATCCAGAAGCTGGGATGAAAAAGAAGAGGATTTAACACTAATCCTGTAAGATTATGTTTTACAATGAATAGTGATTCTGGGGAATGGAATATTGTGAATGAAAATAATCCCAGCTTAAGATGACATAATGAAAGCTTTGATATCATTGAAAAGCTGTCAAAAACTAAGACCTAAAGAATGTAATGGATCAGCCCTAGTCAAGAATTAGATTTCCCATCACTAAAACATTTAGAGAAATACTACAATGGAAGCATGCTCAGGCACATACTGGGGTACTGTTCAAGAGACTTCAGTCTTGACATTCAAGTGCAAGCCTTGGCTTTGTGAATTATTGAACTGATGACCAAAGTGACTTGGTTGTTTGGAAGACTAAATAAGAACATTTATATTAAACTCAGTCAGGTGTGGTGGCATATGACTTTAATCCTAGCACTCAAGAGGCAAGTGGCAAGCAGGTCTCTATGAGATCAAGTCTAGCCTGGTCTACATAGTGAGTTCCAGGCCACCTGAGGTTACAGGGAGACACTGTCTCAAGAAAATATTTATATTAAACTTGATTCAATACAGGTGGTAAATGTTTTTTGAATTTTCAAAGCACGAAACGTCCAATTTATAGTTTGGGTTTTGCATTTATTTCTCCTTATTCCTCTATTTTGTGCAACATATTTTCCTTCTGCAACCCTACAAGCGTTCATATAAGATATATGATTTTCATGTTCAAAGACTGTAGTGTCATCCTTCTAAAATGTATCCTCTCCTTCATTTCCCTCAGAGGCAATGGTTGATGATTACTCAATTATCTAACCATTATCCAATTTTACTGTTTGTTCTTTTGGATAGGAGGCCTTATATTGACATCTTCCCAGTTTCATAGACTGAAACCATGAAAGCCAGTTAATGCCTACCAACTACTTTGTGTATCGAGATTTCCATTTCCAGTGACTGACTGGGCAAGAGACCTTATGGTTAGAGTTCTGGAGGGTAAAATACAGGAGAATGAACTCTGGAGAAAATGAACAAAACTTTTATTGAGTTTGTTCTATGCTCACATATAAAACATTTCATTTTTTTAGACATCAATTTCTTTTACTATAAAGACTGTAATTCTTTCTTTTTTTCTTTTCCTTCTTTTTTTTTTTTTGGTATTTTTAAGATATTGTCTCCCTGCAATCCCAGGTAGCCTTGAACTCACAGAAGTCTGCTACCTCTGCTCTTGAGTGCTGGGTATTTTTTTTAGGAGACTGTAATTCTTGGCTTATATATGTTATATAATTTTAACTTTATATAAATTTAACTTTAGATAATATATGAAATGATACCAATACAAGAATATAATAGCATAGTTATTAACGCAAATTTAGTCATCTGATATGGCTTCATGGATTTTTGCAATAGTTAAGTATTACCTCAGCTAGTATTAATATGATGTTTCTTCATCAATTTTATTTAGTACCAAAATGAATTTATTTGAAAAGAAAGCTTATATCATTATAATAAATACAAAATGAATATCCCTTTGAACAATAGAAGATGACTTTAAAAATAAATGCAATATATAAATGTCTTTAAAATCCAGTTAAAACATTCTACCCATTATGCTTCTGCTCTGTTTTGTTGTTGTTTTTGAAATCGGGCATGAATTGATGCTTCAAAGGCGTTAAGATATTGCACTGGCTTCACACTAAAGCTTTTTATAAGATGTAAATCAGAAGTATCAAATGATATTTAAGAAGAGAATAATTTTCTTACTATGTCATTCTCTGCTATTTTTTAAATTACTTAAAATTATCTTGCCTGCCATCTGTCAGACATGCCTACAATTTGGAGAAAATTTGCTGTAGCATGAGGTATCTGAGAATCTTAGTAACTCAGCATGCCACTAATGGTCATGAGCCTTAGCTTCTTAATTTCAGCTACAGATACTGAGAGAAAGCCTTAGGCTCCTTGTTCCCTGACATACTTTGTAGTTCATTTCCTCCATGTATGTAGAACAGATACCACCTCATTTAATAAATGTCTGTGAATATCCAGATTCCCACTTACAGAAGAACTTTTCTGCTCATCACAGTGTTCTACCTTAATAAATAAGGTCATTCTGAACTTCCATTGACATTACCATTTCAAGAAATGGTCAGGTGTATGGAGAAATCAGTGAATTCATTTTAATGCTGTCTGTAATTGAAGATTATATGTAACAGTGTGTGAAATTACCATATTCATTTATAATAGGCTACCCTGACCTCCTCTGGTAAATTGCTACGAAAATGTCTTGATTGATAGTGTGATTTTATAAAGGAAGGAAGAGAAAAAAAGAGCATAGATTAGCCTACTTCCAGCGAGCTTTTTTGCAAGCACATCAGAATAAATATAGCATTGGATGGACATAGGAGGCCATTAGTCTTGTAATTGATATATTCTTGGTGGTTTACTGATGACTTGAAAGTCAGGCCTTGGTAATGTCCTCTACTCTGCAAAACAGATCATTTGAGTTAGTGGATGACCCTGACCTATCCTTCTCACTCTCTATAGACCTCAGCTTTCCAAAGACTCTTTGCACGGGTGTACTAACACATAGTATGCATTAGTACAGGGCTGGCAAAAACTGAATCCCTCCCACTATGTGCCCATTTACAACTTTTCTTAAGGTCTGATTTTATGAACTATAAACATAAAATACATGTATATATTTTGAAGTATTAGCATAATACCAATGGTTATGTATTCCACTCAGCTCTTCCATGGACTGTAATAACAGAGTACCAAATATGCATCAGAACTTTCATAGCTAAGACCTAAAATTAGAAGCATGATTGGGCAGGGATGATTACTAATTAAAATGGGATAAATCCCCCTAAGCTTTCCCTAGGTCTTTGATCAGGCACACCGACGACTGTTTATGCAGTATGATCACATTGCTACTAACCCATCTCTTTCTCCAGACTCCACATCTCCTTGTCCCACATTAGTAACTAATAATGCCTGTCTTACCTCTCTCTTGAAGTTTGGTTCTTATCCATGGAACTTTGAGTGTGTTAATAGTGATCACCTCTATTTATGTTCACTTCTTCCTCTGCTTATAATGGGTCTGCATTTAGCCTTGACCTCAGTTTATCTGACACCATTTTTGAAATGGAGATACCTTATGGGACAGTCTGTGTAGTCAGCCACCAGCCTCCAGTTCCTAGTTGTTCAGTTTTCTCCTAAATTCAAGTATTGAGTATATACTCTGTAGGAATAAAAACAGTCATAAAGGAAAACAGAATTAAAAAGTACAGTTTGTTTGCTTGAACTAAAACTGATCACTTTTCAATCAAAAGGAATTCTCAGAGTAAGTCATCAATATAGATGCAAAGTAGCTGTGGTTTCTTTCACAGAGAGTAAATTACATTGTAAATCTCAAGGACAAACATCAATAACAGCTTAAATAAACAGAATGTGTTGAGATGAAATGCCACTCATTTCTATTTCAACCTTCTGTGCAAATGTTTCTGCCAATATGTGGCTTGGGCTTTGAAAGGCAAACATAGAGGAAGTTATTTATTGTCTTCTAAACCATCCAGTGATAATAAGTATAACTTGTCTTCACAGAATTGGTTAAGATTGATTATAGCTCCTCAGTAGGCTTACTTACATCTGCATTTTAATAAAATACAAGTGAATGCAGATATTGAGGCACATTTAGCGCTAGATATTCACCCTTCCTCATGCAAATCCATGTGTCTGAAAGCCCTAAATATCCTCTAGACAGCTAACAACTGTCTCTAACTCCAGTGCTAGGGGATCTGACACCCTTTTCTGACCTCCCTGGGCATTTCACAACATGGGTACACTTACATCGCTGTAGGCAATACACTCATACACCTAAAATAAAACTATTTAATAAAATATTTTTAAAAACCAGACTCTTGGTTAGAGTTCACTGCAAGGGAAATTTGTCATCAGGTGACTCAGCAGTTAAGAGCACTGGTTTCTCTGGCTGACGATCTGGGTTTTGGTTCCCAACACCTGACCCTAAGGCAGCTAGCAACTGTCCAGTACTCCAGCTCCAGGGTATCCAATGCTCTCTTCTGACCTCCACAGGCATTGCACAACACAGGTGCAGTAATATACATTCAGGCAATGTACTGAGACACACTAAAAAAAGAGAGAAAGATCTGGCAAACATTCTACTAACCATCTTTGCACTAACCTGTGCATGTGGAATTTACGCCAGCAAACCTTGTTTCTTGGTTCTTACTTGACACTTTCTAAACAACTCTGTTTAAACAAAACAAAACAAAAACAGGAAGCTGGAAAGATGGCTCAGCAGCTGAGAGCACTGGCTGCTCTTGAAGAGAAACTGGGATTGATTCCCAACACCCTCATGACCATTAGCAACCATATTTAACTCAAGTTCCAGGATTCCAGGGAATCCAACGCCCTCTTCTGACCTCCACGGACATTACATGACATGGGTTCACTTACATGCAGGTAATACACTCATATCTATCAAAAAATAAAATAATAAATAAAATATTTAAAACAAAAAACTTCCTTTTTCAACGCCTGGAAGTGATTGAGTTGAAGCTGAAATAAGGACATCTGGAAAAGGCTTTCTCTAAGTTATTGCATGGATTTGAATGAAAGACTTCATCCACTTGTCTCATTTCTTTACCTTTGAAATACAGTGAGTGACCTGGCCATTTGTAGCTAATCCCAAAAATTCCATCTAGGTTGACATTTTCATTTACTGCTAATTTTACAAAAAGACAAAGTATACTTTTTGTAAAAGTCTGGCAGTAAAATATGTAGCATGGTAACATTGAATGCTTAATGAAAAGTATTTAAAGTACATATGTTATTCTCCTTTCGATTTTATGACTTTTGTCTATATTTTAATCTTCACAACATTTTGTTTCTTTCAGAACAAATGGAAATAAGATTTATAAGTCAACTAAGATTGCTTTGTATTGACACAACCATTAATTAAAAAAAAATCAATTCACAGATTGCTCGTGATAATAAAAACACTGTCAATGTTGGCATTTGGCACAGGGACTAAAACAGTGTATTGAAGTGGTGTGAACATTAAATTTAGCCCACGAGGCTTTCTGCAAAAAAAAAAAAAAAAAAAAAAAAATTAAAAAAAAAAAACCACTCACTTTGGAGATCTGTTTTTCAAGGCAAGGAAATAGCGTATCAAATTATTTCACCTATTATTGTTACATTGTGAAAAGTCCAAAACAGTATTTTAGAACAATAAGAATTAAAAAAAAAAACAAAAAACACTTTTTTTTTCTCATGACCGCTTTTTTTTCTTACGATTTTTAGGTTTGATAATCTTTTGCTGTTCTCATCAGGAACTGCTCATGTGACCTCTGTGAGAGTCATCTGGGTAGAGATTTTCAGTTAGCAACTCATGAGACTATGCCCTGTCACCCCAGGTGTCCTCTCACCTCCACACAAGCTGATGAAAGGTCCCAAGAAGGTGACAACAGAAGCTGCCAAACCTCCTAGGGCCCAATAGAATTTGCTGTGTCACAATTACCTCATCAAGGCCACATCTGCAAGTCAGAAGGCTGTTTCCAGTATAAGAAATTGAAGAAGTAGCGCCCATGTGTTGATGACAAATGTAGTGGAGTTACATTGCAAATGGGCAGAGACAGTGGGGGGATGCTGTGTTATAGTGATATGCAGTGCTCACAGAGCCTTCTCATAATGACAGTTTAGAGAAAACATGCTCATGGTCTTAGAATCCCTGATACTAAACACTGTAGAAAGGGAATGAGATCTTGTAATTAACTAAACTCCAAGTACTGAAAATTTGCAAAGTTAATACTTTCCAGTTATCACTTTGGAGGGTCTTTAGTTAAACATTTATTTTTGAGTCAGGGTCTCCCTATAGCCCCAGCTGCCCTGCTACTCACTATGAAGACCAGTTTAACCTTGTTCTCATAGAGAACCTCCTGCCTTGCTCTACCCCCAGTTCTTGGCTGTCTGGCTCCCTGTCCTACTTATATCCCATTAAGCATTCTTTTCTTAAATACAAACTATGGTCTGTGAGAATTAATTAATGGTTCCATCTACTTGAATAGAACTGCCTTACCTAAAGCATTTTTATTTTGTTTAAGAGAATATTTAACTACGTATTCTTAGGGTAGAAAAAGCAAGCCACCTTAATCTTAGCTCCAAATCCCTAGATGTCAATATATCGTGATATAACCACAGGAGCCAGGAAAATGGAGATGAATCATGGGGATAAAAGGGAAGAAGCAGCTAGAGAGAGGGAGATAGTAAGAGACAGGTGTTATTAAGGGAGAAATGGGGGGAAAGGTCGGTAATTTACCTGGAGAGGAAGTAGGGAGGGAAACACAGAGAGATTGCGAGGAGAGATGCTTAGAAGCTATGAAAAATTACAGGGAAACATATTACTTCAAAGTCATACTGAAAAATACACATATAATAAATTTACAGGTACATATGTATACCTGAAGGCTATGTAACAAAAACCATAGTGTCAGGCAGGAGAAATTTCCCTTCTAGATGTTTGTCAGGGTAGTTCAAGAGACTCTCAAAATAGCACAAGCTACTGCCACATCCCTGATTACTTCCCAGAACTTGAAGTCAAGACCTTATTGCTGAGGACAGGCCCAACTTTGGACATAGGACTTAGAGTAGTCGAGCTAGAATTGATCTGGAAGCCTTCTCCCTAAATACTAGCTCTCGTGATATCAGAGGACACTATACAAGCTGCCAAGATAGAAAACCTGTCAATGGTCCGACTCAGCTGTAAATCCTAATATACCACAAGGACTGGCCAGCAAACTATCAGTATTGCTATAGTTTGAACTTTGGATTAATCAACAGCTGTCTAAATGGAATTAAGGCCTACTCAGTGGGAGGGAACTCATGTGTGGTAGTGTAAACATAGACAAATACACATGGTTGAAGTTGTCATAGATTCTAGAGAAAAACCTACTTTTGCCACATTCCTAGACCAACATTATTTCTTACTTTATTCTAAATATTTATCTTCATATTTACAGACAATTTTACCTTTTACCCTTCATCAAAGAAGCTTCTTTTCGTAACAGATGAAGAATATTACAGAGCTAAAAACTAGACAAATGCTGAGAATAAGTGTCTTTGAGGCAACCCTAGGTGACACACCTTCAATGCAACCTCTATACCTAAGATGAATATATCTTTCAACACTCACCAAAGAAGTGCCCTTATGTTACAGATGGTGACTAACACAGAAACCCACAATTAGCTAATGTGCAGAGTACAAAAGACCACAGCATTCTTATTCCTGAATAAGACAACTGCTTTAAACCTCTGCCTCCCAGGGTTCAGGGATCATTGCAGAAGAGTGGAAAGATTATAAAACTCAAAGTGGTAGATTCCTTATGGTAGATTATCACAAGGAAACAGATGTCCAGACAGCTAGACAGTTACTCATATGAACTCACAACAATGGTGACAGCATACACCAGACTTATACAAACTCAATCCAGACAAAATTCCAGCATATATATGGGGAAGCTGATAAAAAAAAAAATCACACCCCAACTTAAGGAACTTTTGGAAATTGATGGCTGCTAGGAGGGGGAAAGACAGTGTCTTACAGGAATGGAACTCTTGGTGAGCCCAGTAGATGGCCCCACATTGAAGGACATTTAGGAACATGAATCAGATTATAAGTGACAGATCATGTGTCCATGTAGTAAGCTCAAAGAGTAGCATACTCCCAATTGGATGAGTCTTGAAAGGTCACCTGGAGGGAAGGGCTGGGGTTCAAAAACCCCAAACCCTTCCTGGGTTTCAGCAACAAATGTTAGAATTTGGAATGAGAAGCAGACATGATAAAGTAGAAATGAATTTCAACAGATGCAGATAGCTTTATTAGCTACAAGAGGCTAATCGGCTAATCCCTCAGGAATGGAGACTGATCAAGAGGGTTGGAGGAGGTCTAGGAGTTATAGTTGAACCCAGAGAGTCCTAAGAAGGGGATCATGTTTTCCTGGCATCCCAGAAGGGAGGGTGTGCCTTCTTGGATGGTGTTCTGCTCCTTCCTGAGATTTGGGAAGGAGAGATGAGGAGTTCTGATAGAGGAACCAGCTATCTTCTGCAAAGTGGAACAAGATCTGCAAGGAAGCTCATAAGAAACCAGATGTATTTGTTAGGGGCCATGTGTTCTGGAATAGCTGTATCTCGCTCCTGGATTAGGTCAATTCATTCAGTCACTTCTCAGGCTGATTTTCCTTCAAAGCTCTTTAAAAGTAGAAAAGTCTACTTTTAGAAAGTCACAAGGCGTTAAGAATTCATTCAAATGCGTTATTATTAAATACTGAGGAAGACCCGCAGTTCTGATTCCTGGATACTGAGCTACAGAAGAAGTGTACACAATTCTATCCTCCGTGGAAAGGAAACAGACGACAAGCACACCATTGCACATAAAGGGCCAAGGCAGCAACATCTGTGTAAAAGTGAAGAACATTAACTGGGGACGTAGAGGAAGCTGTTTTAGGGAAGTGATATTGAAATGTCAACTGAAGAATCCAATTGGGAGCTTGAAACATAACAACGGAGTAGGCTGGAGGAGGGGAGGCAGCCAACACAGAAGCTCAGCAGGGGAGAGCTAGGCTTGAACTGGAACGGTGATATTAATGAAAGTGGAATAAGTAGGAGGACAAGCGAGTTTGTTCTTAGTTTCCTGAAGAAAGGCTTGTTTCTGTACGGCTGCTCCATTGAAAATTCCATCAGAAAATACTCATTTTATTCCATATTTCAGAAAGTGTATCACTTATCTTATACCAACTACTTTCCCCATCCAAAGCGGTGCTACTGATCTGCGCTCATCTGCTTGCTGGATTTCCCAAGAATTTAAAAGATGTTGTAACGCACAACACAATTTAAAAGTGAAGAATTAACAAAAGGCATTTTTTATTATCCAAATATTATGAATAACAAAAACTCAGTAAAAATTAGATATATGATCTTTTTGTCTAGTAGATAGGAAACAATTATTAATATCTATGTTATTAAAATCTAGCAGGAAAGTATATGGAAAATACAGCATTATAAAAAATAAGATGACCCTACTGGTTGTTATATTTTAAAAATAAATTCTATCTCTTTTCCACTATAAATAAGAACAAATGAAAATATCTTCATTGTTATCACATTATTTGCAAAAACAGATTTATAGGAGAAACACACTTGTTCCTTCAGTAATCCTGGAAAATAATTTCTGGCTAATGTCATCTTAATTCTATAACATTTCTGAGTGGTCTTCCTTCAATAGATTTTTCTCATCATGAAACTGCTAATGTTATCAAACATTTTTAGTTGAATATGAAACAATTGTTCTTATGATTGGGGAAGTTATTAATGCTATACATGACCTGCCTGAGGGATGGGAAATCGAAAATAAGCTGTTTACTTTAATAACTTGTTAGCGAGGTAGTCTGAATGACATGTTATTAATTTTACAAAATAGAATATGTCTAATATGATCAGTTGTAGCTAGCCCTTCCTGCAATAGACTTAGATCCTCCAAATCTATTTAAGGTAGCAAAATGACTCAAAAATTGCTATGTAAAGCCACTTTATATTTCCTTTTAATCATCTAAAGTGTTCAAACTAGGAATTATATAAAACTGGAATCAGCTGGGGGGGGCACCAAAAGGAAAGTGATTAGGTTGGGTGAATATCAGTCACACTCACCGACAGAGAGATGCACGGACGGAATCAACACTGAGCACATCGTTGAAGTGCTAGCAGCAGTGCACTAAGTATCTCATCCTAACTTTCTTTTCTCTTCCTCAAGAAATAAGGACCTGGACTTAGCTTATGCTGACCTTTTCTACAGATCTCAGCGTAGCAGGGAAATATAAAAATAAAAGTGAAACCTCACTAAAGACCAGAGAATCTGCCAGACTAGCAGTGTGGACTTCAGAAAATCCAGCAGATGGAAGGAGTAAATGCACAGTACAGAGCAAACTGTGCATCCTCAGCATGCTGTGTTCTCAAAACACACAGGCCTGGCCCAGGAGAGGCTTTTCTACATAGCACTTTTCCTACTCTGTTCATGGGTCACGCTCCTCAAATATTATTCCCCTACAAGCGTTGTCAAATAAGTCCTCCAAGTCCTCTAGAAACACAGGTTTCCTGGAATCTGGTTCTGCTGTGTATGACTCAGTAGCACTAATCTTATCTTAGCGTGACCAATTCATATGATGCCATAAGGTAAATCTGCCCCTGAAAGGAACACTGATGAGTGTTTGAAGAAATCTGTAGTTCTTACATCTAAGGAAAAGGCAACTTGCTACTTACATCCAGTGCACAGAAGCCAGAGGTACTGCTAAATGTCCTCTATAGGACAGACCTGTCCAATACATTCTCCTCAAGAAGTCATTAGTGTGTAGGCTGAGAAGTCCTGGTCTAGTCTCTTTTTATAAATATTACTTATTTGTCATTATGTTTTATTTTTCATTCAAGATATAATTTTTAACATCTTTTTTGTTTGCCAAGACCCATATAGTATACTGGCTTTAACTTAAGAGGCTAGATAAAAGGAAAAAAATAGGAAAGGACGGCACACAGCATAGTCAGTAAGTACATGCAAATACATAAAAATAATATGAAAAGCAAATTATCTTCAAAATAGGACATCTTAAAAAGGCTTGCTGAATATTAGGACTTATACTAAGTTCTGAAAGGAGAGACACAGTGCAAAATAAATAACAGGGCCAATGGTTTATCTATGTTGCTGTCTTGAGTTCCTGAAACCCAGAACTATCCTGGTGTCTTCAACAATGTGTTGGCCCAACCACCCATCCTGGCTAGTCCTCAAACAGAGAAGTCCACACTCTCCTTTTGTCCTATTTGCAGGCCATTACCATGTCCTGAAGATTTTATCTTCACTTCCCCATCCTACTCAGACTGACCTGCTACATAGAGTGTAAACATTTCCCACATTTTTATTTAGGACAAAGACTTAAATTCTCACTAGGTGTTTGGGCTTCTTCTCCTGCTGGTCCCCTGGCCTTGAGTAGCTCATTCCCTAGCCAGGCCCCCTCAGTGTTTTCTTCCCTCCAAAGATGTAACACCCTTTCATTTTCTCAAAACAAAAGAAGAAAGAAGAAATAAAATATTTAATATCACTTATCACAATCCAAAGCTACTGCTCAACTGAAATGGCAAAGGAATCTAAAATTCAAAAAGAACTTTGTATAGAAGTGATAGGTTGGAAATTTAATAGAAAAGTGACTTCTACCTGTTTTGGAAACAAGAGGCTCCAAGACATCTGCCATGCCTACAAATGTGCACTGTCATCATGGCAAAACACAAGATTAAAGAGTTCTCAAGCACCATGAATGTTTCAAAATTTTCCAATGTTAATACAACTTTCATTTAACCTTTTAGAAACAAAGAAACATTCCAATGAAAAAAATAATTTATACAGTTGCCATTATGTCTAATCTTTTTAAAAACTATTCTTTATTATTCTTATTTTATACGTATGAGTTTATTGTTTGCATATAGGTAGGTGCAGCCATGACACACAGTGTCTGGGAAGGTCAGAAGAGGGTGTCAAGAGCCCCTGAAACCAGAGTTACAAATGGTTGGTAGCCATCCTGTGAGTGCTGGGAATTAACCCAGGTCTTCTGCAAGAGCATCCGGTGCTCTTAACCACTGAGCCATCTCTCCAAGCCCCATTATGTCTAACTTTTAAAGAAGCTATTGAAAAGTGATTTCACTTGCCTTCACCAGCCCTTAGTGTTTCATGACATCCCCTCCAGATTGTGGGTGTAAGCTGAAGCTTACAAACAGGGGACAAAGGGGCCAATGGTGAAGTGTGGGAGATTCCTCTTCTACCCTAAGTCTACTAATCCACATCCTTTAGCAGAGGCTGGAAAAATAAAGTGCTTGAGAACCAAAAATTTAGCTCATCATTTTTGAGAGAAAGTAGAAATAAAAAAATAATAATTATTCAGGCGAATGTTAACACTTTAATGTTTGACTTGCCTGGTTTTGTTTTGTTTGGCTTTACAAGTGTAGTGTCATCATCCAAACGTTAACTTAAGTCATATGTCCTGTTAAGATGAATACTTTCAGAGTGTGTCTGTTAGACTGGTAAAATAAGCCTACTATGACTCATCTTAAATAACCATTTGAGTAGGAAATTCGAGAAAGTAAAAGAGAAGTCAGGCAGAGAAAAAGTTGTCTTGGAAAAATAATCGATGACACAGCAGTGCTTGACTGAAAGTTTGGTAATTAATGGGACTGTTAAGCACAAGTTTCAACACCATTGCATTGAAATTTAAAGGGATGAGGCATATTGTTTTAAGACCCCTCAGAAATGTATCAAACATACTCTATGTAAGAATGAGGAATTTAGGCAACAACTTTTTTTGGTAGACCCCCAAGCCACTCTGTCAACTGGAGCATGCCCAAAGTGATGGTAATAGGCAGCTACCAGGGACTATGCCAGATAAAGCAGAAGGATTGATATGCAGAAATGGCTGTCCTAGATGAGAAGAATGTGCTTCCATGAACATTTAAATGATTCTGTAATTCCTAGGGGGAAATAAAAGACCAGAACTACTTGGCAAACTGTTGCTACAGCCAAGGAATCTGGTCCCTACACACATGTGAGAACTTTTGAAGGAAGTTGCACATACAGATGGGGAGCAAGGGTCCTTAGAACATAGTGTCTGCATTGAATCTAGTAGCATTTGTACCTACAGCTCAGAGAGGCCTGAGGGAAACTGCAGTAACATTTATGACTCATGGAGTTCACAAACTGATTCTGATTCACGCTGATCTTTTAATCTTCTCATTCACCGGTCATTTTCATTAGCTGTCACTGCTGAGTTAGTCTCCCTTGAAATATCACAGATGTGGATATTAATGTATTCTTTGAAAATTGTGCTTCTTCTTCAGTTGAAGTGACTATTATCTTTGATAACTTAATGAAGACTTTTATTCTGAAGATCAATCACATTTATCACACTCCATAAGCCACAGGCCATGCTTACCTAGAATTTAAATGAGAATCATTATATTAACTTAAATTTTATTTTGGAGGAAAAATCCAATTAGACTAACCATATGTTTGAGGAACAATCCAAAATCATACAAAATATAAATTATTTCAAATATGATAGTGACAAATATTTCACTATACTTATGGGCCTGTCTTGACTCCGTTGAAATTATTTTTGTCATGAATCATAGAGCTGGACATATACCTCTGCATGTCCTCCCTGCACACAGACAGTAGCCTAGCATACTTTAATATGACTCAGGAATCTCTTCTGTTTGTGCTCATTCTAATGTGAATATAAAACTTCCTGGGACAAGAAAACACAGCCTCCAGAACTCAATATTACACTTAGATTCTTGGGATGTTTTGGGATGTTTTTTGCTTTCTGTTATTTGTTCTCTTTCGTCTCCAGAGATTACAGTAGAAACTCCAAGCTAAGCAGGTAATGAGTCAGAACAGATCCAGAAGGACAGGGCACTGAAAAGGAGTCATGGTTGTTGAGGGGAGACTGATTAGCTTATCCTATCTCAGCAAACATGATTTTGTAAAAGGAATAAGGCCAATGCACAAATAAAAATGATAATATAATGAAAAGGTTGATCATAGCAACTCGGTTTGCCAGGCAGAATAATGGCCCTTAGCCTCTGAAGATGCTTATGTTCTAGTCTGCAGAATTAGTGATTCTATTGCTTATTATTGCAAAAAAGACTTTGCAGGTGCGGTTAGTTTAAGGAGCGTGAGATGGAGAGAATGTCTTGGGTTGTTCAGGCAAGCATAACCTGGTCACATGGATACTTAGGATTGGAGACTCCTTTCTGAGTGCTATAGTAAGAAGGAAGAAAGGTCAGAGAAGGTCAGGACACATGAATGTGGAAGGACAGTCAGAGTACTGCAGTACTTCAGGCTTCGAGGGTAGAAGAAGAGTTCATGAACCCAGGAATGTGAGCAGCCACAGGAAACTGGAAAAGACAGAGATTGTCCCCCAGAGACACAAGGAGGAGCACCTTCCACCTGCCTCTGTATTACACCAGAAAAAAAAAACTGTGCAGTTTCAGACTATAGAACTACAAGGGAGCAAAACTGTCATTTTAAGTCAATGGACATTTTTTATAGCTACAATAGAACATCAATGCAGTTTGTTTTCTCTCTCTCTCTCTCTCTCTCTCTCTCTCTCTCTCTCTCTCTCCTCCCCTGTCTACATTCTATTCTTCAAATAAAATCCAAAGTGATATTATTAACATGAACCAGAGGATAATACTCTTCCGTTCAAAAGCATCTAGTAACTTACCATCTTTAAATAAAACCTGAAGTATTTCTAAATGCCTCTAAGGGCCTTTGCCATCTGTTCCTGCACCTTCTCAGACACTGGATCTGACTCTTCACTGAATTCCAGACACAAGGCCCTCACTCTTCCATAGCTTCCCACACCTCGGACTCTGTGCTTGGTGTCTCTGCACCTGGCAGCTCCCTAGACAGTGTGTGATGCACTTCTTCTCGTCTTTGATTCTTTGCTCCACTGGCACGGAATCCCGGTTAATCAACACAATGACAAACTGAACTGAAACTCATTTCTGCCCTCAGTCCTTTCACTTTAATTCTCTTGCTTTGTTTTTTCACAATACTTCTATTTTATTTATTACAACATTCATTATCTCTTGCTGTCTTTTAGAATGCAGGACCCACCAATCCATGGATTTCTGTCCACTTTATTTATTGCTAATTCTCCAGGCTCTGGCAAGCACATAAAAAGTCCTTAATATATATTTATTGAATAAATGAATGAATTTGATATGAGACTTAAAGGAGAGAATGCTTTGAATCTTTATTTACTTTTTGATGTCATGATTCCAGTCATGCTTACTGTAACCTAAGGGTAAGTCTTATATCAATCCCCGAGTGCTTTTAATGCCTACAGCAATCTTACATCTGATTTTTCTGGTCTAAAATTTCCACGTTTATTTTTTATTTCTCAAAACCTTCATGTAGGTTCAACATATGAATACCTTGTAACGGTGAAATTTGCCTTGGAATGTCTGGAATCTCTTGGGCCTAGTGAGCCTGGGATTCATTCGCAGTGTTGTGTTTTCTTTACATTGCCTCTTGTTGAATTGAAATGTATTTGTTGCAAGGGTTTTCATTCATTTTTATCCCATGAATACTTGGCAAGATTCCCTGGAATGTACCTTGTCCCTGAAAACACACACAAAACTGTTTTTTCAATCGAATTTTTTTTTCCATCATCCCTTTATTTCCATTTCAACTTCATTAAAATTTGCCAAGTCTTCCCTGGCATTGTCTCTCTGCCCCACTCCAAATCAATATGTGTATCATTTACTTTGGGAGTTTATTGATTCACTGTACCTAGTTTAAAGAGCTCATTACTGTGTTGGCATTTTATTATGAAACTTTATAAGTGTATATTGTCATTCTCACAAGGGAGAAATTGTAAACCTTTCTGTTATCTGTCACTTAAAACTCTATCCTTTTTCTCCCAGTTAGGGGCTCTATAAAATGTTCGTTTTTTAATTACTGCTATTATTCAAATAAGATACCTGATATTGATTTATAGCATAAGCCTAGCCTGTGGCTATTTAAGATTTCACAGCCCTATGGAAGTATACAGACAGTAATATACATAGAATAAAATTCACAACTACTGCAACTCAGGCGTCTATAAATCACCCAAAGTTGATTAGCTGTCTTTGTCAGTTACTTTTCTAGTTATTGTGACAACAACATCTGGCTTGGCAGAATGAGAGTAACAGTCTGTCATGGTGGGGGCAGGCATGGCAGCAGGAGCATGAGGAAGCGGGTCACGAGCAAAGCAGAGAACAGTGAATGCTGAGACTCAGCTCCCATCGCTTCTTTATTCAGTTCTGAACTTCAGCTGTGGGATGGTGCTGGATGCATTCAGATAGGATCAAGTATCAGTAAACCTTATGAAACTCCCTTATAGACACACCCAAGATGTATTTCCATTTTAAATCTACTCAAGTTAACTGTGAAGATTAGCCATGAAACTATCTAAAACTGTGGAGTGGTGGTGATGGTAAAAGACTGCTATTGTGGCTTATTATGGCAACGCCAGCCCAGAGTTCTGTTGATGAGCATGTCATTTATCAATAGATGTCATCTAGTCACTGCTTGTGTAGTTACAATGGCAGAAAATTCAGCATTTTAAAAGCCGCGTATGTGATTATTGTAAGCTTTTCTATTCAAAGCCCCAAAATACCCTCTTTCCAATGACTTACTTCCATTGATCATGGTTCTGATTTCTAGGGCATGTAAGCTATCCTCTACCTGCCTTCACATGCAACAGTGTAGGCATTAAGTGTGTGGGCACAGCCATGGGAAGGACTGTTTCTCTTGGATTTTGACAAGCCTGTCAAACAGCAAACATCTTGATAAGCAGAGGAACAGTGCTTCTCAAATATCAGGAGCAAATCAGTCTGCAGACACCATGAAGCCATCGCATCGCGGTTGAATTCTGAGCATATTTCCCAGGGTTATGAAAAAGAAGAAAAGCAGAGTATCACTGCAATAGGGACTGACTTCTACTTCTCCAATGATAACATAAAATCTCTATTGGGTATTTTACTAATATTAATCCATTTTGAAATGTTGCAGAGACACCTCCTAAATGCTTATTTTGTACCTTGGACTTGGAAGTTCATGGTGACCTCATATTGGAAATTTGTAGTAATAAAACACTAAATTGTCTTCCTAAACAGGATCAACAAAGTTCATGATAAAATTTTAATGGCAATTTTTGAGTCAGTTGATTACCTATTTTGTTTTATTTTTTTTTTCTCTGAAACCTCATGCTGATCCTTTAAAGTCTTCAGAAATAAACAGTGTTTTAGAGCTGATTTTTTGTTTGTTTATTTTCTTGCTTTTCTTCCTTTCCATCATTTTACATATGAAAAATTCTTGTGGGGATGCTGGGTGGATGGTTTAGAGCGAGAAGATTAGAATCACTTTTAGATGAATAATAACTTTGTGCACTGTGGCAACTGCTCCTCATCTGAGTACTCTCATATTGTCAGAGCGCTGCCTTAATGAGCATGAAATCCACTTTAAGAAAGCTAACCAAACACTTTTCTGTAAACAAGCTTTTTAAATGTCTTATTTAGTGATTACAGAAAAGGCTTTCAGTTGTAAACTTGTCTACATAGCTTGGTTTAAGGATATTTATTTTCTATTTTACTGTAGGAACTACATTCAGAGATTATTTTTAAAAAGAGTATAATAAGACAAACATTACATGTATTTACTTCAGGTTTTTAGATTAAAATTTTATGTTTATGGTTTCAAAGACTTCAGGGATAGTTAAAGTAAATACCATTTTTGTTTTATATTTTCAGGGAATTGGGATCTACTTCTAATTAAAGTGCAATAAAAATCAAATAACTAGAAATTTTTTTCCAGGAGAATTTTAAGGAAAATGTTTATTTAATAACAATTTAGGATAATAAACCAGGAAGGAATATGTTTGCAGCAAATTGGTTTTCTATAAAATTGTATTTTTGTATAATTTATGGAGCCTAACCTCACTGAGATAGATTTCCAAATGGCTTTAATTCAGAAGACTTTGTGGGTTTTTAGAATATAAGGTATGACAGGAAAACAGTCAAGAAAGATGAGTATATTTCTTGAAGGAAAGAAGAAATGTTAGCCAAGTGTAATGACACACTCCTTTTATTCCAGCAGTCAGGAGGCATATGCAGGCAGATCCCTGTGAGTTCTAGGTCAACTGGGCTACAGAGTGAGACCTGTCTTCAAACAAACAACAAAACAATCAAAGAAAAAAAGTAGTGTTTTTTTTCTGACCCTTTGAAACAGATCTGTATTGATTATTTTTATGTATAACTGATTTTATACCTACTTTTATTTTTATTTTGTTGCAATTTTAAGTAAAATGAGCTCTTCTTCTGGTTGATTCTGCAGCAAAAAGCTCCATAAGAATAAAGACTATGAAATCTTTAGCTTATCTGTTGGAAGACCTACCTTTCTAGTTTAACTGATTAATCACCTGGTCATAGGATCACCCCTAGAAAGGCAGGTTGATGTTAAGTCATGCTTAATAGATGGGCGGAATACCTACTGGGTTAATGAAATAGTGAACTTTTCCTGTTTGGAATTCTGGCTTCTAGTAAGGTGCTTCTGGATCCAGCCACAGACATGTAGTTCTCTGTAAGTTCTTCAGGAAAGTCTAATCTCTCCCATTTTCTTCTTCATATCCCTTTTCTAAACATGTTTTATTTAGTTAGTTTTTATTGAGCTCTTAAACATATCATACAACAGCTCTTAATCAAATATAGACCCCCCCTCCCCCATTCATGCCCTCCAACCCCCTATTGGACATCATGTATTCCACCATACATGTTAAGTCCTATCTAGTAAAGAATTTGTGCCCAGATGTCCTTTAGTGTAAATTCATTTACTGGAGTCTGGTCATCCAAATTAGAAATTCTAAATAAGTCATACTCTCCCCTTTCTAGTAGTAATCAGTCTCCAATACTTCTCAGTCTAGGTCCAGCCAGCCACCAATTTCTCTCACTCCACTCTGGACCCTTGCCTAATTGAGCTGGCATAGATTGTGTACTCCATGCCATTGCCGTAAGTTCACATGTGCAAGCTTCTAGTGGCCTGAAAACGTCTGCTTCCCTGAGTTCATGAACCAGCCCTGGTTCTTAGAATCTTTGCTCTGCGCTCTTCTGCCGTGATCCCTGAGCCATGGGTGGCTGAGGTTTAATAAAGAAGTCCTATCTAGAGATACACACTCTGCAGTCTCTTATTCTTTAAAACTTGACCAATTGTGACCTTCTATATGCATAGCACTATGTTGTATAAGAAAACTTCACTGGTGAGAATTGATGGATACGTTAAGTTTTTCTCTACCCCTAGTTTTGCTATGTTCCATTAGCCTTAGATGTAGAGGTTCAACTGTAGATGTGTCACCTAGGACTGGGCATCTCTCAGACATATATTCTCTGTGTCTGACCGGTTGTGGATTTCTGCTATAGCTTCTATATGTTACAAAAAGAAGTTCCTTTGATGAGCGGTGTACTTGTCTGTAAATACAAGGATTCATATTTAGCATATGGTAAGAAATTTCATTTGTCTAGAGATAACATTTTCTCTTGGATCTATATCCCCTTCAAACATGTGTATTTGGCTGAGTTCATTCCCATTGAGAGAGTAAGATAGCTGTTGATATTGCACCAATAGAGGTCATGTGTTCTGACGGTTGTTACGGTTATTAGAATTTAGGGCTGGGTTGGACTGTTGATTGATTTTCTCCCTTAGCAGTTTGCATATTATCATCTAGCATTATGGGAGCTAAACATCAGGCAGAAGGCTTCCAGGTCAATTCCTGTTCCATTGCTCCCAGTCTGTATCTGAAGTCTGTCCTGTCTTCAGCAATAGGGTCTTCTCATCTAGTTCTGGGGAATAACCAAGAGCTTTGGCAATAGCCTGTGTTATTTTGGGAAACTCTTGTACCACTCTCACCAACTACTCAAAGGAAGGTCTCTTCAGTCTGGCACTGTGTTCCTTGCCAAACAGCCCCCCGGGTGGGTACACAGATGCACTAATGCTTATACACTGTTTCCTCATTTCTTGGGGGTTTTCAGAAGCAACACATTTCCCTCTGGGTTCCCTGGCCCTCCAAGATTCATGCATCTCTGTTTTTTCCTACCATCTGACCTTCTCCTTCCTTCCAAGTCCCAGCACCTGAATTATCCCTGCCCTCTCCCCAGTAACATTCACTCCCCACCATCCCCCCTCCTCTGACGCCCACCCCACCATGGCCCCATGAATGTCCCTCCCGCCTCTCTTCCCTGCTGAACACTCTTAAATTCTAGTAAAATTATCCTAAAGCTTCTGTTTGGGTCCATTCTCCAGGACATTAAGAAGGACTTTCTAGGGGATGCTCTTTCTCCCCTGTATCAATTCTGAACCTAGTGTCAATTATTGCTTTCTTTGTTCCCACACCATTCATTGTTTTAAATAGTAATGTAAACAGCATTGATGTAAGTAACATCACATATTTTAGAGAGCAAGAATTAGGAAGGTAAAATAAATATGTCTATAATATGATACAGGTAGTATGAGTAAAATGTCAACAGTCTCTACTTGCTAATAGTGGAGATACTCATGAGAAGCCAACTTCGATCAAACATGGAATCAAAGAAAGAGCCATGTGTTGAGGGTAAGAATGGATCTTAGTGTATGATAGAGGGGTGTGCTTACATAAACTTAGCATATGCTAGAGGGGTGTGCTTACATAAACAGCATATCATAGAGGGGTGTGCTTATATAAATTTAGTGCATGATAGAGAGGTGTGCTTACGTAAACTTGAGGCAGGATAGTAACATATTATAGTGAAGGGGATTGAAGATAAGGTGGCATTTAGTATCTGGTTGGTGGAGATAAAAAAAAATTCTCGAAGGTCAGGCTTCAGTGACATTGTGCCATGGTAAGGGAGTAGACTTAGCTCTTCATATATTAGAATTTCTTGTGGGTTCTCCTTTACTGTTGTACATCCATCTTGGACAAAGTCTATTTGTATTCTCCTCCTTTTGTGCTGAGCTCTGTCCCAGTGTCTACCTGAGTACATAGTTCAGAGTAATGTCCTGAATGTGTTTGCTAAATGAATATATAATTCATGACTGTGTTCATACATGGCAAGTCATATATGAAGCTACATTATAAAATCAGAAGCTGTAAGGTTATGTCTAATGCTAGAACAAGAGGAATTGAAATGTAGAATTAAAGTCAGCTTTACCTTTGCCTTGTTAATGATTTTGATGTGATAAATGATTATTAAAATTGAAATTTTAATTGAACTGGAGAAATGGGTAGCAGACCCCAACCTTTGTTTTAGAAATATTGGCAGCTGATTACTGTTGGATGAGGATGAGCTAATCTTCCTAAAGTGAGGGACTCTGGGGTGGCTGACTAGACCTCAGTGGATAAACCTGTACTGAGGTCACTTGGGGACACTATCTTGACACAATAGACCTTAACACAGATGAAAGAATGTATGGATTCCAGTTGTGGGGCTATTGGGGGGGCGTTCCCCTGGGGAAGGGATATAAAGATGACTAAGATTGATTGAGATGTTCTGTATGAAACACACAGCGATTCAATAAAAATATATTTAAAAAGAAAGTATGCAGTTTACCCACTTCCAGTCCATCCCTCTCTGCCTCTTGTGCCTGCATGGATGTGAGTATGCAGCTTTCTGCTCAGGCTTCCTTCCCCCATGCCTACCCCAGTGTGATGGACTCTCATCCCTCTGGAACTGTAATCCCAATAAACTCCTCCTTCTATAAAAATAAGACTTTTTAAGAAATTATCATTGTTTTGTCCCATTTGGCATGAGGTGCGCCATGTGTGGAACCTTTGTTCTAAACATTGTTTTTTGGACCATACCCTTCACTATCACAGCAATCAACAGACCTTTGTAATAGCAGAATAAGGAACAAAAAACCCCTCTCTCCTGCCTGAGATCATCTTTACTAACCCCATCCAGTCACACTGAAAATCCATGTTTCTGTTTGGCTTTTTCTAAGTACATATATGAAACCATGCAGATGCAATGGTAAGAGACATCACATAATTAAGCACACTTCTGTTTTAGGTGACAAATCAACCAACCAAATGATGGGGATGTAGACAAGTGACTTTGGAAACTCTGCCCTTAGGTATGGGAGTATCTATTTCAGAAAGGGAGTGAAAAGGAAATGGTTGCCTTACTTTCTTCGAAGTTAGGAATGCAATTTTACAAAACTCCCACTTCATCTCTGAAGTGTATTTCTAGGAAGACAGTACCGCTTTTTGTAAGACCTCAGATAAACTCCACTCTCTCGTTTTAATTAGCATAGAACCTGGTTTCTACTTCACAAATTCAAAAGCAATGATCAAGAGTCCAACAATCTTGGCAAATGGTTCTGAAGAACTTGGCTGTGAAGGCATAGGATGAAAGAGCTCTGGTGCCATAAGCTTTGCTAATTTGCATTTTCAAACAAGGTTGACTAAGGAATCCAAATAGGAAGGGAAACTCAGATCTAAGTAGCCATTTAAATTAAGTATACCATTTTTAAAGAAATTATATTTATTTTATTTGTGTGCATGTGTGCTTGTCAGTGTGCCCACAGAGGCTGGTAGAGGATGTTGAATCTATCCCCTGGAGCTGGAGTTACAAGTAGTTGTTAGTCACCTGATGTGGATGCTGGGTCCCAAAATCTAGTTCTTTGTAATAGCAGCAAGAGCTCTTAAGAGAACAGAATGTTTATAGTGTTACTTAACAGAAAACATTAAACTCTAATAATCACGTGATACCTGCCCTCTGGTATGTATCTACCAAGAGCTGTGCATCTGAGAATGAAATTTTTGCACCTGCTGTCAAAGAGTGTAAGAGTTAATAGATAGGAGAATACAATGCAATATGGATGTACAATAAAGAGAAAGAGCAGGATCGGAAACTGTAAAAGAATAAGTTAATAAATTATAAAGAAAATAAAAATCAGAAAGAACCAAAGGAAGATGCATGAAGTGTTGACCCACTTCTACAATTTAAGATTAAGGAGTCAAGGTAAATGTGCTCCTTAGTTTATGTCAATTTGACAGAAACTAGAGTCACCTGGGACAAAGGAACCTCAACTAAAGAATTAACACCTGTCCTGTTAAATCAATGTAGGAGGGCCCAGCCTACTGTGGGCTGTGCCATTCCTTGACAGGTGGGCCTGAGCTATAGAAGAAAAGTAACTGAGTAAGCCAGTTAGAAGTGTTCCTCCATGGTTTCTGCTTCAGTTTCTGTTCCAGATTCCTGCCTTGAGCTCCTATCTTGAAGGTGGGTTGCAAGATAAAATAAACCCTTTCCTTCCCAAGTTGCAGCAGAGAGCAAACTACAACAGTAAACCTTTGAACGGGTCAGGTAGCGAGGTGAGGGTCGATTTGAGAGGAGATGGGCGAGGGGGGTGAATACGATAAAAATGAACTGTATGAAATTCTCAAAGAAGTAATAAAATGTTATTGTAATAGAAATATTAAGTGTTTTACAGTTTAATCCATATGGATATAAAGGTTTGAAAGAATTATTCCAAATTACCTTTGAACCATTACATGTGATACACTTATAAAGAAGTAAGTCAAGTAAACTGACTGCAACTCTTAAAACCAGAATTTTGTACTATAATCTAGTAAAAATAACTTTCATCAAGTAACATCTATATTCCCAGGGTCGTGGCTAAAAACTTATACTGAGTTATTTGATAGGTTTATGGGATGCAAGATATTTGGTTAAAATTTTGATTAATGTGCAATTTGCAGAAAGTTTTCTCTCTTATTCTATTGTTTTGAAACTTTAGGCAAGTACATATGATTCTTTAACCATCATGGTCAAGATAAACCTAGCCTCTTGCAACTGAGTTTGTATAATGCTCTGTCCGTGGCAGCCATCTGTGTTTTCTGCTGTCATTTTTTGCATGTGGAGGAAACATACTATTTGTACCCTTCTCAGTTAAATTTTCTTCACTTACTGTATGTATCTGAGATTCTCCAATAATTATGTGACTTCTCTTTTGTCTCCTCTCACTGATAAATGCAATTCTTTTGAAGGAATATGTGGCAGTACATCTTTCCTCAATTGAGGAATGCATTTCGTTTTGTTGCGTGCAGATACAATAAGATAAAAGTATCATCCATTTACAATTCTTATTGTGAAGTCTCATTTCAGCTCAAATTCTTAGTAGGGAAATTGTTGGAAGAACAACAAATTATAATGTTTTATAAGAAAAAGCATTTTGGGGTGCTGGAGGGATGGCTCAGAGATTAAAAGCAGTGGTTGCTTTTGCAGAGGGTCTCGGTTTGGTTCCAAACACCCGTATAGCAGCTCACAACTATCTGAAACTCCAGTTTTACCGAGTTTGTCTATCTCTTCTTGCCTCTCTGGGTACTGCACACATGTGATTCACTTACATACATATAGACAAACATTCAAATACTCATCATATACCTAAAATTACGTAAATAAATCTAAAAATTGTTGTAAAAAAAAAAGCTTCCCAGTGCAGCTTTTTATATTAGACAATGTCATTTAATTGCTGTGGCTTGAATCATTAAATTCAGTATTGTGTGTTGCAGTATCAGACTAGACAGAGAAAAGAAAACACAAAATAAGAGAAATTAAAAATCTCAAAGAACAATACTAGCTTTGATTCATGATTTTTCTAGTACATTTCCATTTCTGACATAATTTTACATTTTTATGTGAATCTTTTTTGCAAGGAAATTCTATTAAAATTTCCTTTTGTAAAAATAATCCTTTTGTACAAGATATTAGTAATTAATCTCTATTTGTATCTGTAGGAAAGGTCTTTATATCTTCATAACTATTAAGGCACTAGACGCAGAACTCTAGAATGGCAGCATTTTTCCTTTTAACCATGTAAAGATCTCACTGCATTAGATGCTTATTTGCATGATTACTAATAAAAAGTACATTATTATTTCCTTCTTTTTCTGTATGTGATGAATCCTGCCTTTAGGATTTTGCCTTTATGTTTAGTTTTTAACTGAATAAACATATTTCTTTTTTGTTTGTTTTTGCATTTAAGTTTCATGTATGTGTTATCTGTGAGTTTCATTCATTTTGGAAAATTATAATTATCCACTATTATATTATCTCAAATATTATTTCTGTTTCATTATAGTCTCTCCTTTCTCTGTGAGTCCAGTTTTACAACTGTTAGGCCCATTGATACAATCTCAGAACTGATATTTCATTTATCTTCTGATGCTGTTTCATGCTTTCCTTTCTCTTTCTTTTTAAACTTAGATAAATTCCATTGACCCATCTTCAAGTTAAGAGACTACATAATGATCCTATCAAAGACAATTTGATCTTTATTAATGTGATTTCAATGTTTACCACTTGAATGCTTTTTTTTTCCTTTAAGGTTAGACCCTTTTGCTGAAATGACCAATTTTATCAGAAATTCTATTTATCTATTCTACTAGAGCCTTTCAAATATTAAATATAGATACTTCAGGTTCTATATCTCATAGTTACAACATGTGTATCATGTTTAGATAAGGTCCTATGAATTTTTTAAATCTCTTGACAGAACATTTAGTTTTCCTGTTTATTTTTCACCTCACACTAGTTGGTTGAAATGCAGAAAACCTGCAGAGTACAGCAGAGACTGCATTAGGTCATGTTTATTCTAGGAAGTGAAGTCTTCTTTCCAGGCCTTCTGTGTGGAAGAGTTGAGCAGTCTAACAGGTCAACTTCTACTAATGCTACGAAAGCCGTCAGCTTGCCATGGGTATATTTCTCTAATGTTGCCTCATTTATGGTGGGAACTGTTTTGAACACCCACCCCGCTTTATCCATCTTGAGTTTTTAAGCCTTCATTTCTATCTGAACTTTAGAAAATCTCTCCATCTCCCTCTTGTCTGTCCCTCTCCGCTTTCCTTAGACTGGTTTCCTGGTCCTTGTTACTAGGCTCTTGCTAAACTAGTTCTCAGGGTAAAAAAGATGGTATTCTTTGTTGTGATTCAGACTGTCTTAGGCAGGGACTGTCTTTGACTCTTGTAAATGAGGCTTCCTCAGGGGTCCCACTTATGTCTTTCAGTTCTCAAAGACTTGTAATGGTCTCATCCAGGAGGCATTTCTACAGCTTCTCTAAGTGCCTCTAAGGCTTCTTCCTGTTCTCTAGAAGCTTAAGCTCACCCAGAGAGAACAGAAAGAGTGTGACAGGTCCTGTCCTTCCTGCAGCACATACTGCTTCTCCCAGGATTGGACCTAAAGAAAGGCTTTTCTTCTTCTTGCCCAGTCTTCCCGGTAAGAACTAGAGAACAGGCAGCTTCACTAGCTCCTGCAAAGCCTCCTTTAGTTTTTACCTCTGTGTTTTTATGCTAGTCCAAAGTCAATGTGGGTTTATTGAAACTCTCTCTCTGTGTGTGTGTGTGTGTGTGTGTGTGTGTGTGTGTGTGTGGTGCCTAAAACTGGCTTGTGTAAAGTCAGACATCTGCCACAATTAAGCAATTATTGCATGTTATGTCTCTGTGGAGGTGCCTGACTTTCTGTAAACTTCAGGTTAATTGGTTGTCCTCTAATCTCATTATTCCTATTGATTCAAAAAAACAGCTGTAATTTTACAGATTTGCCAATTTTTCGTGGTTGTACACTTGGGGATGATAATCTTTACAGCCTTTTATATGCTAAGCGGGCTTTATTTGATCTTTATAGACATATTTTAAATTTTCTGTTTTGTGCTCAGTTTATAGAGAAAAGACTGAAGTTTGAGGAGGTTAATTAATTTACTCAAAATTAAAATAAACAGAACTGACTGTCTAATCTGGGTTTTTCTAACTTGAGAGTCAGGACAAGGAATTTCCAGCACATTTTCCATACCAATATAAATCAATAATCAGAGGGCTTATCAAATTAATATTGGTATTCTAACAAATCTATTATAGAAAATATCTGTATTATGGCTAATTAAATCTGACCGTATTTGGTAGAATACAGATTTGGTAATGAATTTCAGTGAGCCTCCTCTTCAGACTGGAGCTTTCAGGGTATTGTTTGCTTTTGCGTTCTCTCATTTTTCCCTGTGCTCTGCAAAGTCTGACTTCTTTGCATTATACTGAACTTGGTCTATATCTATTTGTAATTCTATCTCCCTTTGTCCTTTCCCCTTCTCTCCCTCCCCCTGTCTCCTCTACGCTCTCTTTCAAGAAGCCTCTTCTATCCTTTTGGTTTCTCAGCCTTTATTGATAATGTTAAACTGGCATCAAGGTCCTATGGAGAATCTGATAAAAGTGCCTGTAACTTTCATCTCCTAGATACAGGATTGCTGTCTCTGCATAATTTCTTGTTCATTATCTAGGCTTCCGAGTTACCTTTGTTCTTTATGTAGCTGTTTCTTGCCTTTTCTCTGATTTCTATCCCACCATAGAGATACAGTATATGCTTTAGTAGATAGTAGACTTTCCCATCTAAAATGTTTCTAGAAAAAAGCAATATTTGGGCAGGAAAGTGAGCTCTATCACATCTTGTCTGAAACAATATTTACAAGCAAAAGAACATCTAAAAGATACCATTAAAGTAGCTATTGAACAGACTGGACTAAATTTATACTTCAAAGGACATCATCACAGAAGAAGTACAGGCTAGTCCATGTGATAAAGCGATCACGTATGTGCAGTTGTCAGTGCTCAGTGAAATACTTGCAGTTCTAAATTTAGAAACTGAAGAGATCCTCTCTCAACTATTCACGGACCTGTTCACCTTTTCTGACCAGTTCCACTTTGTGCATTTCTTTGAGATTTTTAAAATATTGATTTCATGGGGATGGAGAGATGACTCAGCAGTTAAGAGCACTGGCTGCTCTTGCACATGGTGGCTAACAACCTTGGTAACTTCAGTTCCGGGGGATCTGACGCCATCCTCCACAGGCACTGCACAACACAGGTGCACTTACATACATGCAGACAATACACTCATACACATAAAATAAAAATAAGTAATTAAAAAATACTGATTTCAGTAATCAAAATGTAGAAAATTAATAAAGAAAATCATCATTTCACTGAGTACAGCTGTATTCTGCATAAAAATGATGACTTTTTGCTATACTGTCTAGTTTTGTAATATCTAGAAAAGTTGATTCACTTCCTTTTATCTCTGTTTATTCAGAGGTATTATAAACTAGAGGCAATACCAGTTTTAAAAATCAGTTAAGGGGATGGAGAGATGGCTCAGTGGTTAAGCATACTGGTTGCTCTTACAGAGGACTGGGGACTAATTCTCAGGAACCACATGGCAGCTAACAACCATCTGTAACTGTAATTCCATGGAATCTGACACCCTCTTCTGGCCTCTGCGAGCATTTCATGAGATGGGTGCACTTACATACATGTATGCAAACACATTCATTCACACAACATTTTAAAAGTAAATAAATAAATAAAAATAAAAGAAAAAAAGATCAGTTCAATTAATTAAGGCATCAAAATCTTTAGAACAGAGTCTGGTAAGAATTGGCTGGTATTTATGGGTTGAAAGGAAAATCAGTCTGGAGGCAAAACAAAAGCAGCTTTCAGTGATCCCAAATATCTATGGACTGTTACTAAAACTTAGAATCTTTATAAAAATTTGAAAAATTCCAGTTTTCCTATGAAAAGCTTATGACAGTGTTACTTTGCTTTAAAATATATAAAAGAACTTTGAATCATTAATAAAAACAGCTAAGCAATGAGATTTTTTGATCGATAGTTTTGTTGTCATTTTCCATTACATGGAAAACAGCAATTATGTTTATAATGACCCAGTTCTCTCATCTCTTTTTCAATTTAAGTGAAGTGACTTTGAATCTACTTTGCATGCACAATTTTATAATTTTATATTCATGATGTGTTATTCATCTTCTCTGAACTGTCCTCATCCTTACTGACAATCAGAATCCCCTCAGATGAATTTCACAAACACTTGAAAATTAATTCTGCAAAAGGTTGAGGAAGCAATTGGAGTTTAAAGCACACCCTTCACTTAGCTCTTGGTATAATCTGAATTAATGTCTCCAGGCTTATTTTCTACTTTCGGAATAATAAGGGAATCCATGAAAGAAATGAGAAAAGGTCAATAAAGAGGAAACTTAGAAAAAGTTTTTGAGAATCTACACTGCTTCATGACTGAAATAATTCAAATGTCATCACATAAATCTGATTCTTGTATGAATCACAGAGATGTAAATATCACATTCTGAATTTTTAATGTGATATTACTTCTTTAATTAAAGCAGATAAATTCCTACCTACAAATGTCAAAGGTTCCTCTATATTAATGATAATTTTAATGAAGAAAAGACTAAAGTACTTTTCCATTTGATCAAGTTTTAATAGATAACCTATTGATTTTTACCCAATGGTTCACATTAATTAGTTTGGATGTAGCTATAAGGATCATTGCTTTTGGCATAAGTGAAGATCATCTTTGGTGAGAATTTCCATGATAGGAAGGAGCAAAGCAGAGACATAACTGCATCATAAGTATCACCTTAATAGTGTTCTTTGCCAGCAAAAAAATTTCTGATGAAACGGATGAATTTATAATAGCCAGAACAAAAGCTGGATCATGTAGAAAATAGTGTAATTTCCCACAGAGTTCAAAATATATGCCTTACCTGTTATTAGGTAAGATTAGTGCAGCTTCTGGAACAAAGTTGGACAGATCTGCTTCTGTTTGCTTTCTAGGATATTTTCAGGTGGATCTGTTTTTGACCCTGAACAACTTGGGTGTCAAGACTGTTGTGAGGATCAAAATGAAATAATATGTGATGCTCCTTTGAAAATGTAAAAACAATGTTCCGTCATGCTTTGTGCAGGCTATGGATTATTATCAGTACTTTTAACAGAGCAATGATACAACAGTATTTATTTTTGAGTGAAATATTTAAAATGTGAAGAGGCTTATGAGGCTAGAAGGTTATTCACAATAGGTTGTGTGTAAATCAATAGTAAAGGGCACTTCAGTGATCACTAAGTCCCTTTTAACAATGAAAGTGCTACTTTTTAATATTTAAGTATGATTTAGTGGTTGATTAGGATCTCAGGATCTGATAAAATCAATTGCCTTTCTAGCTGTGCAAATAATTTTATGTGATTTTTATCTACAACACACCAAAAATCTGAACCTTGGAGAGTGGGTGGGAAAGGGAAATAATAATAGTTGATGGTGGGATTTGATTGCACATTGACTTAGAAGAATGGTGATGTCTCAAGTAAAGTTACTACTGTACAGAAGACTTACGTATGGAGGTAATCCAGAAGGTGTAGGATGGAAGATGGAAAAATAGTGGTTTCAGACATTTTCAATTTCAGGGACTAAAAGAAACTATTTATGAGGTATCTCACTGTGGGTCTTGCAGCTCAAGAGAATGGTAGATTTAAATGTGTATAGAACATGGTTGGATTTAAGAATTCCTGATATTTGGAGAACCCTTTTCTTTTAACCTCTAGAATTAAGCTAGAGCTTTGATTATATATTTGTTATATAGCAAGCCCTGTGGGGCAGGTTGCATTGTCAGAATTACTGAGGACACCAACCTGACATGAAATCTGAGGCTCGGTGTTGAGGCTCAGTGTGTTGAATTTAAGCATTCCAGATCATTTCTAGGAGCATAACAAAGATGTTGGATCTCTGTTTGATGATATTGGACCAGATCTGATAGCAAGAATGATAAATATTTACTTAACACATCGGCTCATGAGAAAATTTCAGTGTGGCCCCTGAATATTTCCTTTAAAACTCTGCTTACAAATCTCAAGAAAGACTGTTAACCTAACCCACTCATCCTGAAATGAAGCTTTCCTCTTGTGAGTAGCAATGACTCCCTGTGTAGTATCAAAAATCTTTTCCTTAGATTAATTATAGTATAGTAGATACAGGCCAAGAGTATATATCTTTCAAATAAAATCTTTTGAATTTTTTATCTAAAAATAGTTTTGTCAAACTTTTTCATAATAAAAAAGGAAAGTGTTAAGCAAATTTATTATAGTAAATTGTAATCAGCCATGGTGTTATTTTGCTCCAAAGGCATTGACAATCTGTTTTCTAAGTGTGAAACATTTTTATTCCTGGTATAAGATGGGTGGTAATTTTCACTCAATTTAGATATTTTTAATATATTGATGGAAGTCAAGTTTGATAAATTATATCATCTTTGACATTGAAAAAGAGGTAGATTATCAAACAGCATCAGTTCTGTCAATGAAACATAAAAGATATATGATGTTTATTCCCAAATGTAGAGAACCAGTTGCCAAAATACGAAAACATATGAGTTTCAATTCATTCAGTGAGTGTTTATTGGGCCCTGACCATATGCCACAAACTTTTTAACCTATATTTCCCTGAAGCAGCTGAGTTCCACTGTGAGACAAATTAATTCAGACTATAATTGCAAGTAAGGTTTACAATAAAAAGATACCATAATACAAGTCAAGGATTTTTGTGACTATAATAACAAAAAGGAATTGGATCTAGCTGCAGACTCTCTCACTGCAACTTGGAAAAGATGAGGCATTCATTTTCAGCTATCCCTCAGAGGACTGCATTTGTGATTGCTCAACTAGATGAACTTTGGAGTCAAAATTAGTCTCAGTGCGGCACATCATTTCATAGCCCTATTACTTGAAAGCTCAAGATGATTTTTTACAGCTTGTGAGAAATATCTGGCATTATTGAACTTCTAGGTGGAAAAGTCTAGGGCAGGATCTGTGTCCAACAAAGAAGTGTAACACAATTAAAGACCCACACAGAAATGTAAATTTCTTAATGTGATAAGCATATACTTTTACAAATATCTATGAAAATGAGTTTGAAATTAAGGTTAATTTTTTCAAATGCCATTTAAAGGGCAGAGTACCGTAAGCTCTTAAAGTTGAGAATGAAAGCCTCTCTGCAGTTCAGCCTACCACGAAAGGTAAATCCTTGAACAATCCAATTAACAATCTAAAAACATAGTGTTTGATTTTCTTATGTCTCAGTTTAAAGTTTTTTTGACATATTGGTCGTCTTAATTTTTCTTGATTTCCACCATGAGTAAAATGTACTGCTCCTTTTTGATATTATGTAACAGAAAGTACAAGGCCTTAAGAGGGAGCCAGGCATGAATTAGTTTGAGTTTTCAGGTCCAACCCTTCACAGTTTATGTCATCTCAGCACAGATATTTAAATTTTGGAGGTTTCCTATCTTTAGTTCTTAAATGGAGACCACTCATAAGCCTAGGGATTAAGAAGTTTATGTATAGAAAGTACATGCTGTCTGTCCAGTATTCACAATTCATCCATTTATTTATTCATCATCTAATTTTTACTGAGCACCTACTTTATTCTAAATGCTATACTAGGCACGGGGCATGCAGCAGTGAGAAAAAAAGTAAATCCTCTTATGGAATTCATGTTCTTATTTACAAGATATGATTACAGCCTTGTTGAAAATGTTAATCATATACTTGCCTATGAAACTATAAATATGTATAATTATAAAATTATCTTCTCTGTGCTAAAAAAAACTTTGTCTCTAAAATTATCTCCTTCTCTTATGTCTTTATTTCCTTCCTTTATCACTTTCTGTTTTCTCTTCTAATTATAAGGCCTTTTTATATGTCAACCACTATATTCAGCTTCGAAGGGAGTTAGATGGTAGTGAAGAGAAGGTTCACAAAAAGTGTGAATTTTTATCCACAAGATTCTAAATGTCTAAGTGAGGAAAGAAAAATTAAATTATGAAATATGTTCATATGCTACATGAAGTAAGATGCCTAATTATTAATATCTAATCACATGCCAAGTAAAGTATATGATTATGAATATATAATCATGCATTTAATAAATTATAATATAGCCAATAAGATTTCACAAAAAAGAAAATAAGTCAATAGAATTAATCAAAATAAACTTCAAGTGGTAAGTGAGTTTTGAGCCTATTTTAAAGGATGGGTAAAGTCTAGACACAGAGAGAGGAAAACAATAATATAAAACTATTTTTTTTCTCCCAACCTCATGCCCAGATCTATAATTAGTACCATTACACCAGTTGTTCCAGACTTCAGACTAATAAAATACCTTGTCAGATCAACACAACACAACTTGGAAACAAAAAATGTTTGCTTTTGCTCCACTAATAAATTCATATTTCCCAGATTTCACTTTGTATTTTTCAACTTATTCATCCATAAGTGAGCAGGTATTAACAAGATTTTATCACCAGGGCGAGTGCATAAAGCATCAACAGACCTCCTACAGTCAGGTAAGGTAAAGTTTTTCTATCTAAAGCAAGTGGTGAGGTATGTGTCTGTAGCTTATGGCTCTTCAAGAAGCCCCATAGGTCTGGGTACTTGGATGGATGCTCCTTCTGGCTAAACCACAGATGCCTACTCAGTTTTTCTTTCTCTTTGGTTCTATGATCCTCAGTGCCATACCATGGAAGCAGGTACTGTTCTGTTTCTTCTACTGCTGTATATGATGGATGACTTAAAGAAGCTGAACTTTCTGAAGTGTCCCAAGATAGAAAGCAGAGCCTCACCACCCTTTACTTCCTGCTCAGGACATTCTCACAGGACTTTCTGAGTGTGTGCACACATCAGAAGAACCCATGATCTCAGGAGGTGTTAGACTTAGGCTTTGGTATACTTCAGAGATAATTTCTATATATTCAGTAGGTGAAGTGCTTACTTCTTTTGGTCTTGGTAGTAGCTACATGGTATGGTTAGATTCTTACCATGCCAGGGAGTCCATATGTCCATTCTTGTCCCCAGTTACATGTTCTGAGGCCATCTGCTTGATTGTGATTCTGGGCATGCAACAATAGATATTTTATCCAAGAATGTATTTCTCCATTCATCTTCATCATGGAGGCAGATAGTTGAGTTTCTGCCCAGATTTCTGGCATGTGACTTCTCTTTTTCTATTAGTTTGTGGCATTATGGACAGATTTTGGGTTATTTTCATATAATCACAGGTATTTTAATGAGACTGCTGAGAAGTGTTTTCTAGGCTACCTCCACGCTGTCTTTAACATTCATTTTTGAAGCCCCAACCTGCTTACATGATTAGAAAGGCCTGGTACAAAAGGAAAATCCATTAAAATGTGGATCACCTTGTCAGCACTGAGGGCAGAGAGACACTGCTCCACACTCATCCTGGGCAGTCTGAAGATCTCTATTAATTTTTTAGGGACCTAGACTCGGACCTAATCAGGACTTCTGGCTTCCCTACAGAAAAGGATTTCAGGAATAGCCAATTTAAAGCAGAATTGAATATTTTATTAAAGATATGTTGATATAGTTTTAATCGTGAGAGTTGGGGTAAAGAAAGTTGCTTGGGGGCAGGCAAATTAGACATATGCATGTGTGAGTATATGTGCCCAAGGGAAACTAGTGGAAATTAAGGAACCCCTAAGAGTAGGTACAGGCTCCCTGAGGGAGTACTTGTCTTAGCGTAAGCCATAAATACCACTTTGGTGTATATTCTCAAAAAGTTAAGAAACCTTCCTTCCAACTTTTTTTTTTCTTTTGATAAATGAGATTATAGGGTTGTTCCAGAGGTGCCTTGGATGGAATAAAAAAATGACAAAGCAAAACAGAAACCACTAGAATTGCACAGGGAGTGCAGCATGTGCCCTTTTCCTGTAAGTAGGATTTTTGTGGGATTTCTAGGAAGCTGCAGGCGTAGAGCCAGAAAGAGAGAAGGGCCGTCAACTGTCATTACTTGTGCTGGAATTCTTGCCTTTTTGAAGGCAACAGGCTTCATTCAACCAGACTCCAGGTGAGAACTCTGCTCCCTTCTCAGATTTCCCAAAATTTCCCTGATTTTTCTGCCTCAAACTTGTTCCAAATCCCTTAAGAGAGGGGTTCATAGAAACAGGGTGCTGCACCACAGATGGGGAGCTTCTAGGTGCTGAGCCCCGTGGCAGCACGTGAACACCCCTACACCCGCTTTCAGCACCCTTCAATTTCAGGATTAGCCTCTCTGCTGCCTCTTGATAAGACTTTCTGGTTTTCACAGTTTACTGTACCTTGTTTACACTTTCCTTTTCCTTCAGCTCTATAGACATGGGTGAAATGTTGTCATCGGGTGAATTAAAAATAACTGAAATCTTAAGGATATATTTAACTTACCTTTAAATCATGGGTGATAAAAGTGATTTTCATTTTAGGTGTTAAACTGAATTTTGAAAGCAGTGCACAATTGCTACTGATTAGGTTTTTTTTTTTTTTTGTAATATATTAAGTGTTGTTTTAATGAAGGAAAGTACCATTTTCACAAGATGCTGTGAAACAACTACAACAGTCAGAAATTTCTCTAGTTATTTAGAGTAGAAATGTTCTTTCCTACACTCCTATAACTGGTCCTCTAAGCTCCACATGCCGAGGTATGCCAAGCGGCCACCCTCCCTGCAAATAAATGTAGTTTAAAAAATAAAAAAGAATGAAAAATCAAAGGTAGACAGTACTGTACTCTCATGTATACTTGAAAGCATAGCTTCCCATCCCATGTATCACACTGTATTCTTTCTGTGAATGACCACATTAGCTGGGATGTGCCATCTTTGCCAAAGACAACATCAGAACATTTTCTATTTAATCACAGTAGCCATTTACAGGACTGCTGTTTTGTTTTGCTACTTTGAGTAAAAGCAAGTTGCAATCTCTAAAAATACTTTTGAAGTGAGTTTTAACTGCTAGATTTATTTGAGCATTTTATAACAAAGCAAATTGCCAGTGTTGACACACTCTATGGTTAGTTATTTAAGCAGTATTTATAGGATACATAAAGAGAAAGGTTTTTTTTTCTATTTCCCTGGGAGTTATTTTTCCATTCTGCTAGTGAGATATTTGGAAGTTATACCTAGCTCAAGACATTCATCTCAATTATTTGAATTGGCTCCCTGCAGATAGCCCTTAATATGGAATATCACTCACTTACAAAAGAGTTGCCACAAACATCTGCCAGTGCTCACGCTGGCAGCAAAGACATGTGAAGACCGTTTCAAATTTAGGCAGAAGGTTTAGACATAGCAAGAGGTTTAGTGCTATGGTTTGTCTTCACACTCTCTACTTATCCAGTCTCCTAAGTCAGTCAACTTGTCACTGCTAAATCTTTTGGAACTTTTAACGGAAACTCAGCTTGACTGTTAATGTTAGGTATGAGAGTAAGAGGTACATATTTACTGAATTTTCCGTTGAATTCCAAGTTAGGTTCTGTGATTTATTGGGTCTACATTTAACTGTGGTAATTATGATGCCTGGTGCTTTTCTTTGGTCAAGCACATTGTAATTCAAGCTCTTAGAATGCTCAAGTACTATCACTTTTCTGTATGACTAGCGTCACTGAAGATGGTTATTTTTTAATTATAAAAGAAAGCTTTCTACACTTAAAAATAGTTGAATTATCGGCGCTAATAAAAGCATATTACGTATGATGTTCATTCGTATACAATATATAGAGAGTCCCATGTTACTGGCATTTGCATGAGTAAGCCCCTCTGATCTTAATGCCTTCCTGTCTGCTAAGGGTACTGGGTTCCACTGAGTAAGACATTTGTCAAGACTGATGTCAGGTGCATCTTCCTGTGGGAGTCCTGGTTCTCTTCATATTCAACACTGTGAACTCTTAAACTCCCTGTATTCTGTTTAAGAGCAACCTGGTATTCAAGAGAAACAATTTTGCACTACATCTGTTCCTGCTAATTAATAGAACTAATAGTATCATTGGAGCTATATTTTGTGTTATGTTCTAAGAACATTATTGAGAAGGCATCAGTGGAAAATTCTTTTTACATAATATGTTTTGGTCATGAGAAATTTTATGGATTACCTAAACTACATCCTTAATTTGTATAAAAGCAAAGTATACATGATTGCTGTAATAATCAGTCTATTTTATTTTATTATTTCTGGATAAAAGAATTTTTTTTTAATTTAGTTATCACACAAGATACTTTGTTTCATCATGAAGTTTTCATGCGTGCACACTGTACCTTGCTCATATGTATGACCTCAGCCCCCTATTACCTTTCCTTGTTGTTCCCCACAGATAAAGTATTGATTAGGGGACAGGTCATCTGGCCCAGCCTCTAGAGGGCCGGGCTCAGAGGTATGTACCCTCATGCCTGAGGTAATGCCATTTTAAAGCAACTGGCACACATGATATGATAAGTGAACTATCACTGTTATAAAGTCATTTGCTACATAGTCTTTCTAAGTATTCATTCATATATCTTATGAAATTCATGAAGGCAAGGTCTACCACATTTGCATTTGACCAGTACATAAAAGAGAATCAGGCTTCTGGGTAACAATAAACACTTAATAAATATAGGTTTTGAGACATTTAGGATAATATATATGTTGTGACGCTTTCTATTGCTGACTGATGGTTTGGTTCCAAAAGAATTGTTCAGAATGTAATGTAGGGGACTTAAAATTATCTTAATGATGATGCAAATGAGTTCACAATAACAAAACAAAGTCAGACACGACAAAGCCTAGGGCATTAGTTTGTTCTTACATTTGTCTTCCAAGTTCACTGACTACAATCAGAGACTCATTATTCACAGGGCTCAATGAATGATTAAAGGTATTTATAAGATTCAACCTAAAGTCATACAAAGCCAGGCTGTTGTACATATGTGACTTCTTCATACTCTCTTATATAATAATGTTTTATAGTTTTAAATAACATTTTTATTAATTCTTAGGGAATTTCATACAATGCGTTTTTGTTATATTCACTCCCCCTTCCCATGTCCTCTCAGACATTCCCACCTCCTTACCCATCCCAACTTTTTTTAAAGCCCATGGAGTCTAGTTTGTGTTCCCCAAATGCTCCTGGAGTAGGCCCATTCCCTGGAGCATGATAAATCTATGTGACATCAAGCCTTAAAGAAAACTGGGTCTCCATCTCCTAGAAGCTATCAATTGTCAGTAGCTCCATAGCTAGCACTGGGGCTTCATGTCCATCTCTCCTATCCATGATGGGATTGTGTCTGACTTGAGCTTGTACAACTCTTATGCATGCTGTCATAACTGCTGTGGTTCATATAGCCAACTGTTCTGTTGTGTTCAGAAAACACTTTTTTGTTGCTCTTACAGTCTCCCCTCCCTTCCACGATGATCAAGAGCCTTGTGAGGAACGGTATAAAATAGATGCCACTTAGAGCTAAGCTCTCTGCAGTAAAAAAGAGATCCACAACTGGCCATAGTCTAAAGAACGTTTTATTGGTTTTGAATGTTTTTGAAATGCGTTAAAACTTGTCAAAACCAAAACTTCTTTTGGGCTCTCAGATACTATGTAGCCTTCCCAAAGGTACTAGAAATTGGTTAACCAAATGAAACAGTATTTGGAATTACATAATTGACACTTGGTTATGTATATATGACTGTTGAAGAAATTCTCCTTAACCCATTCTTAAGGATACATATGACATAATTATTGAAGAAGTGGCCTCAGAAGACATGCAAGCATACACACACACACACACACACACACACACACACACATCTCCCTACACACAGTCCTAATATATAAATGAAAGCATGCACATATACATATCTCTCTGCACCTATAGAAATGAGCATCTGAGGTGATGTCAACAGACTAGTTAAGCAACATTATGTCAACGGGATGATACATTTCTAAGCTAGACATCTGAATCTTATACTAACATCAAAGCTTGCGATCCAGGAGGGTACCATATACACTAAAAATTTTGAAAAGGGGAACTAATTAAAAAGTAAAGAGCCTCCAGCAGAGCTTCTGGGAGAGCCATGTCAGCATTTAATATGTGAACATCCTTTTTCTGTAATATTGCATTGAGCATGTGCCTCCAAAATCCCATAACTAGATTTGTGCTTGAAAACTTGGAATCATCAGGTTCCAAGGAAATGCCTTTCTCAGAGAGGTTTAAGCTTTGGTTGACAATGATGAACTTCAGTTTGCTAGACTCATTCAGGATAGAGTGACTTTCAGTCTTCTTGATTCTTTGTTTAATATAGGTAAGTTTTTCACCTTTTTTTTTTTTTGCTTGATAAGTTTCTTGAGATTATCAATTAGGGTTTACTCAAGAGACACAAACCTCATTAGGTACTTGATAGGATGTAAAGAATTACTAACTAGTTATAAAGTTGTTAATTAAGTAACTGAAATTGTGAAAGGGAATTTTAAGATATCCTGGAAGCAGGAACTCAAAATACAGTTACTACCCCTGTGGCTGCTGAAAAGAGGAAAAGGTTAATGTTGGTAAAGTTGAGACATTTCGAGGAGAGGTAGCTAAATCCTAGGCTCCACAGAAGACTGGCCACTGCTAAGCAAGAACTGGTGCTCTCTCTGTGGGGATGCCCAACAGAGGCGTTTCTGCAAGTCTTATAAAAACTGCACTCTGTGTCACAGGACTGACCTGCCACTTCTGGGGGGAAAAGGCCTTGCAGAAGTGAAGCTTACAGAAGACCTAGTAGGCGTGAGGATGCAATCACCTTGATCTCCTCTAGTCCTTTTGCTTCCCCCAGCTCTCTACTCCAGTAGATCCTGAAGCATGAACTGGCCAAGGGTGGATGAATGTGGTGAGCTGCCAGTTCTGACACCAAAGTTGAGACCAGAGTTCAGAAACAAAAATTTTCATAGCTGTCATCATGTTTATTTAACATACAGAAGTAGGAGACTGTCATTCTACAATGATCTGCAAACAAATAGATGTACAGTTCAGACTCCCTTGGATATTTTCAGTGCCTTAATCTACGGGCATCAGTAACATCCTTTCAGAGTAAATAAATTTACATTCTTTTACTTGGTCTTGTAAGCAAATCTCTTCACCAAATGACTTTATAAGATATATACCAGGTTGAGCTACGCAGCACTTTCTCATAATGTATTTGAATGTTCTTGTTTTCAATAGGAAAATAAGCTATACAATTTAAGAAGAAGTCAGGGATCATAAAGATTTTAGGTAAGTATCAGTTGATGAAACCAGTTGGTAGAGAAATTATAAAGAACAGAAATATCTTCTGAGAAAAAAAAATTCATGGAAGAGAATGTCTTACAGAATGAATATATTTTTAAAACACAACATGAATGCTAGAAAAATTTTGCAGAGAAAGTATATATTAAATGTGGACTTTCAAGGGCCTCACAGGAGCCCCACAACCTACGTCCATTCATGGTTATCTTCACTCTCATTAGCCCCAGTTAGAGGTCTGTACCTGGTAAAATTAGCCCTTAGCAGAAACAACATCTAGTAAGAACACATATCAATGTATTGCACTTACTACTATAAAATATATTGCAAGACTACAGCTGTTAAAGCTTTTATGGTTTAGTCATACAAAGAAGATGACCTGTGAACCAATAGATCTGAGTAGGAAGTCCAGTAATTAATACATACAGCTATGCTTAACTGGCCTCTGACAAGTTTTACACAAACTAAAAATTTAAAGAATAGAGTCTCTTCAAATAAGTGGTATTAGGAAACCTGAATATCAACTTGCAGAACAATGATTCTGAACTATTATCCTTCACCTTGTAAAAGCCAAATTAATGTGGATTAAAGATTTTAATGTGAGATCTGAACTATCAGACTAATAGAAGAAATCATAGGGAAGATCTTGAATTTGTTCCAGACAATGACTTTTTATACGATACAAAAAAGCATAGCAATAGAACAACAACAAAAAAATAATAATGGGAGATTGCACCAAAATTAAAAAAAAAATTCTGTGTGGTAAAGAAAGCAATCTATAGAAAAGACAATCTACAGCATGCCAGAAAAGATTTGCAAACCATATATGTGATAAAGAGTTAATATTATATATATATATGTATATATAATATTTACCTGCACACACATGATTTAGATATATAGATAGATGATAGATAGATAGATAGATAGATAAATAAATAGATGATAGATCAAACAGCTCAACAGCTAGATGGAAAATGAGTACAGATCTGAGTAGAAATTTATGAAAAGACCTACAAATAACCAACAGTCATATAAAGAAATGATTTGTCAGGGTGCACAAACGACTCATTTTAACATATGTGTCAGAATGCATGAAATCCAATGGGAGTACTTTGAGGGGTACAGATGGGGAAGGGGGCGTAAGATGAAAAAGATATTTTGTATGAAATATCCAAAAATTCCATAAAATATACATTGAAAAAATTAACAAAAAAGAAAAGCGTTTTGAAAAAAGGGAAGAAATGTATGAATGTATGATATCACTAGTCTACTTTGTAATACAAATCAAAGCTGCAGTGACATGTCTCCTCACACCCGTTAGGATAGCTGTGTTCAGAAAGACAAACAATAACACATTTAAAAGACGATGTAGAGAAAAGAAAGTCCTAGTATACTGTTGAGTGGAATGCAAATGCAATACAACCATTATACAAAACAATGATAGATTTCTCAAAAAACTAAAGAGACAACAGTTAAGACATAATCCAACTTCTGGATATACATTCAAATGAAAACTTCCATGTTCACTGAAATATCATTAAAAATAGTGGAGAAATGGGAAAAATCCTTTAAGATTCTGGAGATTCTAAATAGAGATAGAAAATGTGACATGTACATATATGTATACATACATATAGACACACAAGGAAGCCTTTGAAAAGGGAAATTATGTCATTTAAAACCCAGTGAGTGAACCTTCATTATATGAAGAAAAAGTAACATACAAAAGTCAAATGCTGCATGTTCTCACTTTGTGTGGAATCCAAAACTGTTGAGCACTTAAAAACAGAGAACAGAATGTTTGTTGCCAAGTGTCAAGGAAAAGAAAAGTAATGGTGATCAGAGGATGTGTAGACCCATCTGTGCAATATAAAATGTATATGATCACGTCTACAGTTAATTAACTGCATGGCATATATACAATATATTAAGAGGGTCAATCATGAGTATTTCACCACACATAAGCACTGTAGCTAAATGACTTTGAGCAATATGCCAGTTAGCTTAATTGTAATAATAATTTTTACAATGAGTATGTAATCAAAACATTACATTTTATACCTTAAATATATATGATTTATCAACTTATATATGTAGTTGCCATTTATATATGTATGTGAATATGTAAAGCTAGAAAAATCACTGTGTTAGCAGAAAACAAAACACACATTTATAAATGAAAAAAACCCACCAAATTTACACAGACAAACTGTGCTATAATGAGAGAAGACTGCAAAAGAAGGTTAAGAATTAGCCTATTGAATCTTTAGTGCTATGTTAGGAAACATGTCATTTATTTAGTGGTTAAATAAATAGGTGAAAAGCCTGACTAGGTGAAGCTACTGACTGGAGGCAGGTTAAGTCAGAGAAGAAAAACCACACTGGCAACTATGGCAGGAAGACCAGAAATGAAGCCAGAGAAGAGAGGGACAGGGATAAGGGAACTGAACAAATTATGTATTTCGTTTCATTTCTGTAGCAAGCCTTCCATTTCTACATAAAATGGATGAGATGCTAAAACTGTTTTCTCTGTAGGTGGTTAGCCTTTGCTTATGTGCTTATAATACAGCCGTCCCTTTCCATGTTTTTTAAGAATTACAAAAATATGCCCAAATTAGATACAGTTTGAGTAGAAAAAAACCCACACCAATGCCTCCTTATATTGCCTAATTTTTTTATTATAGTACCTTGTGTGGATTAAATATTTATAATATTAATAATGAAGATAGAATATTAAAGATCTTTATTAAGGTGAAGAAGATTAGAATGATACCCACATACTCATAAAGACCTAAAACTACAAAAAGAGCAATACAAATATATGCATAGTTATACATACTTATATAACTAAATTATTTAACATTATGTTTTGGGGTATGCAAATTAAATTACCTTAAACTACTTTCTATGCCAACATTGCCCATGAAATAAAACAGGAAAATGTGAGTACTTTGTCATTTTCTTTGTAAATCAATTTATTATCCATTAATGTAGCTTTGCACATACTTGTTTTTCCCCCCTGTCTTTCCTGAATGTGTTCTCGATGGCCCTTTGTGCATATGCTGAGCCTCTGCTCATGTAATATTCCATGTAGTCTGAACTCTTACTGCCATGTCGACATCATCTTTGCCTCTTACAAGTGTTATCATCTTCGTGGAAGGGTTATAGTGTCCTCTACATAAGATTGGAAATCTGGCCTCCTATTAAATAAATAAAAGATGCACATTGTAAAATGGAACAGTCACTAAAACAAAACTGACTGAAAATCAGCACTTAGAAAATCAATAGTGTGCACTATACAGAATAATAAAAAGTTAATGAAAAATAAGACAGTGGGAAAGAAACAAGAAAAAAAAGACGGCACAAAGGTAAATTTAAAATTAACAGAATAAACTATATTAAATATAACTCATATATACATACTCTAATGAAAAGAAAAAGAGGGACAGGATGTGTGTAAGAAATTTGCTTTACAAATAAGGTGCAGAAAGATTAAGGACAAAGGACACAAAAAGATGTGACTTTCCTACTGAGATGGTTACATTTTGAACTGAATTAAAATTGCAATCCCACAAATAGAAGCTGTGGAACACAGACAAGGTAGCAAAGAGGGAAATTTAAAGCTTTAAATACTCGCTCTAAAATAGAAGAAATGTTTCACATCAATGAACTAGACTCTATTTTAGGAACTCAGAAGAGATAATTAAACCAATTTAACCATAAGACAGGAAATAAAGGTAAAAGCAAGAAAAAATCAATGAAGAATAAAAGACCTCTTTATAGACTAATCTACTAAGGCATCAAAATGCAAAGATAAGACACAAATTCTCAAAATCATGAATAAAAGAGCTTTTACTTCATCTCTAAAATGCTGTACCTCACAGCAGAAGCAGACTCATACAGTGTAATCCCACTTCCATGAAATTCTAGAAAGAGCAAATTTAGCCTTGAGTGTAGAAAGTGTATTATGGGGACAATTTTGTGTATTTTAGGTTTTTCTTTTTTCATATTTCAGAGCACTATGATAGCTCAGTTTTCTCCCTTCTGAAATGTTTAGATATATCTGCAAGTGAACAAAGACCTTTAGTTCCTAGAGAAGAGTTTATCTGAAAGGTTAGCTTTTTATACCACTGTATCTATATGGCACCACTCTGGGTCTGATTGTATTGTCTTGATTAGATAAATTGCTTAAGTACAAGATGATACTTCTCAGCTATAAGAAAAACAAAATCATGACATTTACTGGGAAATGAATGCAACTGGGGATCAGGATGTTAAGCAAAATAAATGAGACTCAGAAAGACAGACAGTGTTTCTAACCCCTCATAAGTGAACTTAGATTTAAATTAGTGCCTGTGTGCTTGTCTTGAAAGAAGAAAGGGACAATGAGAGGAGAAAGAGATCTTAAGGGAAGAGAGAGGGAGATTAAAAAGTAGAGTGATGGAATTAATATTGCTTGGCAACAAAAGGGGGGATATTTGAGGAGAGGTTGGAGACTAATAAGAGGGAGTCAGAGGGAGTGAGAGAGGGCAGAGGGGGGAGGAAGAGGAACAGAATAAAGGTAAAACATTAAAGTGCCGTAATAATCCCATTACTCTATGAGCTAATTTAAAAACAAAAACAATTATAAAGATACTGAATAAAATATTTGCAAACCAAAATGGTTGTGTACTTCATACAGAACATCTCAGTCAATCTTAATCATCTTTATACCCCCTCCCCACCTACCCGGCACCCTCCTATAACCTCCCCCAACTGGAATGCATACATTCTTTCATCTGTGTTAAGGTCTGTTGTTTCCAGTTAGTGCCCCCAAATATTCTTCAGTGCAAGTTCACCCATTGAGGACTAGTCAGCCTATTAAGAGTCCCTCTCTTTAAGATCAGCTCACCCTCTCCCAACAGTAATCAGTTGCCAATATCTCTTCAGCAAAGATTGGGGGTTGCTACCTATTTTCCTAGTTCTATGCTGGGTTTTTGTCTGCTTGAGTGTGCATGGGTCTTGAGCATGCCAATACCGTTGCTGTAGGTTCATATGAGCAGGGTCCCAGGGTCCCAGGAGCTTGTAGGATTCTATTTACATATGGTCATGCACCACCCCACTGGGTCTTACAGTCTTTCCACCCCCTCTTCCACAATGGTCCCTGAACCCTGGATGAGTGAAACTTAATATATTAGTCTTGTACAGGAAACCACACCCTCCAGACTCCTAATCTTCCTGCTTTGGCCATTTGTGACCTTTTGTGTTCTTGGCCCTATGTTGCATGAGGGAACTTCAGTAACAAGAGCTGAAAGATGCATTATTGTCCTCTTTACCCTTTGTTCTCTGCTATGTGAGCCTTAGATGTAAGAGTTGCATTGTAGATGTGCTTCCTCCTCCCCTCTCCTCCCCCCCCATCTCCACGTCCTGCCTCTTTTTTTCTGAGCGTAAGTCAGTTATACATAATGTAGCCCCTGTTATACAATGCATCACTCTCTGTCTCTGTAATGCTAGGACAACAGTGGAAAACTTTGCCAGAGTATAGAATGCAGGATAGAGTGTAAAAACACAATAAAAGAACCAATATCTGTAGTCTGGTGACTCGGTTTACATATCTATGTTTAACTAACTCTGTGCCCAAGTACCCAAGTCCTTAAATAAACATGACCTTTAGAAGGAATTTAAGGCCTCTGTCTTCTAGTTGACAAACACAATTCCTGACAATGGGCTGATTTCTCAAGAACATATTTATAGCTCATTGGATCAGAATATTAAATTTGTATATAATATTTTCTTTTCCTTTTATGTTTTGACTTACAGTTTAATTTGATAATCTCTTGATGACTGCCTCTAGTTTGATGAGGTTTCGTTTTTTACAAACTATTCGATTTGATTTATTAAATCATCTATTTATTTGATATTTAGTTATGATGGTATTAAAGGAAAATGAAAATGAACACATAAGACACTGCATTGGACTACTTTCATTAGAGAAGTGCCATTTGAGTTATAGTCCTTCCTCTTTTTGTGCAGCTTTTATTTTCCTGTGGCTATGTGAATGACATGATACATGCTAACTCAGTTTCCTTGTTCTTCTGTTTATGTGAACATGTAGTGTCACACAGATACACATTAGCTTTTGTGACTGTGAAGATCTAATGCCCTTGGGCTTGTTTATAATTTATGAAAAGTTACATCTTTTGGGGTTGCACTAGCATTGTTTAAAAGAAGATTTAGAAGATAATTTCAAAAGGAGAGATTTTGTTTCGTTTTGAGTTCAGATTGCCAACCTGAGTCCACTCATCTGCATTCTCTACTGAGGAATCAATTACAATTAACATTTTCATAATATATAATTCCATAGCAATGAAGGAACACAAGTGTGAAGCATTAATAAACTACAAAATGGCAGCACATTTCTGAAACAGATGAACAGATGAATGATATTCAGTGAAACTACAAGACAGAGGTCACTTTCCTGAAAGCATTCAGCCAGTCCTGTGCAGAAGCAGGAAGTATCCCCAAGGCAAGAATGCACCCTGTCTAGAGTTCATTTAGCTCTTTCTGCTCATAGTGTGACTCTCTTTAACATCTCCTTCACTTCTACCTCCTTTTGTTCAAGTCTTATACTGATTGCACTCTGCCAAAGAGGAATCTCCTCGGCTCCCCAAACCCATCACTCTATCTACATAATACCTAGCATACTTACGTGTTTATGTTGTACTTTGTTCAATCTCTTTCTTGCAAAAAAAAACAACCTTCAAAATAACCCAGTGTTTGTATTTCATTAATCCATGCACTTGTAGCACATTGAGTATATTCTGGAATACTCTAAATAATTTTCAGACTTTGAGCTTACATTTGTGGAGTAAGTGAAAGAACAATTTAGTGAAACTGTAGTGCATGTGTCTATGAACTCGACCTCATCTTCTTAGTTTCTTACTACAATATTCAAAATATCGATTTGGTAGAGGAAAGGAGTACTTGAATGCATGAATAAAAGATGCAAAGTCAACTACATCAGCAGTGTAGCTGTTTCTGATGTGGGATTTGAGGGAATTCCCTTCATAGAGGCTCCCTTCCTCACAATTCACCCATGTGTACAAACTTCCTGTTGAATTATATATTGTTTCATCTGTAAACATGACAATCAACCAAGAACTGTTGGATATTTGAAGAAAGATGAACTATGACAAATAACAAGCAGAGTGACCAAAAACATCTCACCTAGCCTTGAAGAAATAAACAAAGATGAGGATATTTCAACAAAAATCAAAGTCATACCCTTAGAGGGTAGATTATTACATTCTCAAAAGGAGAAGCTGCTGTAGAAGGATCAGCAACATATATAGCCTTTGATAATTACAGATAATGCTAGCTGGAATTGGGAAGGAAATCTAAAACAAAGAAAGAAGAAAGAGTATTCTCTACAGTATTGTTTAAAACAGACAAGTTCATCAGATCCACCATTCATTTGAAAATGAAGGAAAGCGTGACTCTTTGGATCCAAATCATTCTCTGTATCCAAAGAAAGGGAGGGGGACTAAAAAGTAGGATTCATTTATGAAATTCTAAAAAACTAAAAATTTTCAAAAAGTAGCATACATAAACACATCACTGTAAATCTACAGATTAATCTTAAGCATAATCTCTTAAAAGTCCCCAACAGGGACTTGGAAAAAAAAAAAAACCAAAAAACTATTTTTAAAAAACTGATTACCACCAAATAATAAAAAGCATATTGGTGTAAATTTCTTCACAGCAGTACCACAAGCTAATACTCACAGATAAGCTGGAAGTCTTGAGAGAAAAATCTTCAAATTTAAAATTCTATGACCAAAGTTCTCTCAGTAAATTAAGAAAATAAAGACATTTAAAGACATGAAATGGCTCTGAAAATATTCCTGTATAGACTTTTAGAAAATCACCTGAAAATGTTTATCAGAAAAATGAGTAGTTTTTGAGATTGTGTGCATTTCATATAATACATCTTGATGAAATTTAGAGCTCCTCCCCCTCCCTGCCCCATCATAGCCTCCCCCCCACCCCCAACACACACCAAATTTCACGGATTATGCTACGTATGTTAAGTCCTAGCTGGTCAAGCATTTGTGCCAGATGCCCCTCTGTACAAGTTCATCCACTGGAGTCTAGTCAGCCTATCTAGAGTCTCTCCCTTAAAGAAGGTCTACTCTCACTCATCCCATAGTAATCATGTACCTTGGCTAGGCTTGGGGCCTGCGACCCATCTCCCCAGTTCTATGCTGGCTTTTTGTGTGATTGAGCCAGCAACGGTGTTGTGCTTGCTGTCACCATTGTTTCAATTTCATGAGCAAGTTTCCAGAGGCCCGAAAGCCTGCTTCCTTATGTCCATACACCACCCCTGACTTGCACAACATTTCCGCCCTTCCCCCCTCTTCTGCAGTGGTCCCTGAGTCATGGGTAGGTGAGATTTAGTATGGCAGTACTATCCAGGGACATGAACTCTAAAGTCTCTTAACTCTCTAAAACGTAGCCAGTTATGACCTTCTGTGAGCATCATACTCTTGTATGGCAAAGCTTCATTGGTGAGAGTAGGATGTATTGATAATCTCTGCACTCCTGTTCTGCTTGTTCCACAAGCATTAGGTGTAGAAGTGCCACCGTAGATGTGTCACTTAGAGCTGGGCATCTCTCAGACATATATTCTCTGTGTGTAGCCATTTCTGGAACTCTGTGAGAGCCTGTCTGTGGCAAAAAGAAGCTTCTTTCATGCGTAGTATACAGTATACTTGTCTACAGATATAAGGATTTATACTTAACATACAGTAAGAAGTTTCATTTGTCTAGAGATATAATAGAGACAGGGTTTTCTCTGCATTTATGACCACTCCAGCCGTATGTGTTTGGCTGTATATATAATGCCACCCATGAGTTCTCTCCCAATGAGCAGGCTTTAAGTTCAATTAAATAGCTGTCGATTAACCCGTAGATAAAAAGTGCCACTACTGCACCAATAGAGATTGTTCGCCCTGCCAGTTGAGGTAGTCCAAGAGACTCTCCAAATAGCATAGGCCATTGCCAGAGCTCTTGATTACCTCCAAGAACTTGAAGGTAAGACCCTATTGCTGATGATAGGACATGCTTCAGACAGAAGACTTGGAAAAATGAACCTGGAACTGACCTGGAAGTCTTTTCCATGAAGACTAACTCTCATAGTTCTAGAGGATACTATGCAAGTTGCTAAGGGAAAAAAATCAGTCCGTGGTCCAACTCAGCTGAAAAGCCCAATAACCACTACAACTGACAGAGTAAGTAATCTTTTTTAAGAGAAGAAAACATTGACATGGCATTATACACCTGGACTCGCCACACTCAGGTGCGAGATCATGAATTCATTGCCTCCTGAAATGTGTATCAACGTTGTCTCAAAAGGTGCAACGAATAGACAAAATCAAGGTAATGATTTAGAATCTATGGATTAGTGAAAACAATACAAGGAAACCCCACAGAGTCTGCTTTACAGTATTCTGGAAGCAAGCCCCATAGCATTAAACAGACAGAAGACATCCAATAAATACGCATCTGGGAAAGAAAGGAGTCAGTGGCAAACCAAAAAAGTTGATTGAAAATTAGGAACCATCTGAAATTAGATTGAAAGCACAAAGGAAAGGAACAAAGGAAAATAGAAAATCCAAGAAAATTATACTAAAGTCCAATATTCTTCAAAAGAAGAAATAAATTCTAAGCAATCAATGAATCAAAAGATATAAGACAGAATACATTTTCCCCAACTTCTAAATGCATGTGCGAATGCACATATGCACACATACACACACACACACACACACATTCACCCTACACATATGCCCACACTTATACACAATCGGGCAGATAACAATAGAGAAAGGCATATTGTAACATGAAACGATCTAAACTTTGGTACATTTTTTAATCATTGATCAGTGCTAGGGTCCACTGGGGATTCCTACAGCCCTGGATCTTGGACACTGGAACTGAAGGTATAACCATGTCATCACAGTGTAGTACTCGACTCTGCAGAGAATACTATCATAGTCTTGAGAAGACAGATGCTATTTCTTGATTTGTAACCTTTAGACTGAAGGCCCTGGACAAGGCCCAAAAGGTTTTATAATATTTATGCAGTGTAAAGTAAATGTTACAAAATCAACCTTGGGAAAAGCATACAGATGACAGACATTGGAAATTGACTGGGAAGAGAGAGGAGCAGAAACAAATCATGTAAATATGTTTATTTCATAAGGTGGAGAGTGAAGAAGAAGAAGAAGAAGAAGAAGAAGAAGAAGAAGAAGAAGAAGAAGATATAAAATATGGTATAGAAATATCAGAAAAATTCTAATCACAAGGATATCAATAGAAGAAATGATGCCATAATTATGTTGGGAGGAAGAGAAAATGCATGTTAAATCTTATTTCACAATCATAGACAGCAAGTCTCTAAGTAGTGTTTGGCTTGATAAACCAAAGAAAATAAGAATATTAATTACATTGACCAAAACTAGAGCTGGTTAAACTTTGGGGAGGTACAAACCAGGGAAAGTTCTTCCTTGCTTTTCTATTTTTTATAATGAACATAAAATTGTCCAGTAAATTGTAATTTAAATACTTTAGAAAAACATGCAGAAACCTTTTAATTAAGTGAAATACTGAGTATTTGAATTATGGAAATGAATGGGAATTCCCTTTTGAAGCCAAAGAAGAGTACTGCCAAATAAAAGGATGGATGCTTGTGTAACTTTTAATTTTGATATGAGCTCAAACTTACAGAAACTTTAAGACTGATACGCAGTATTCAAGTTTCCTTTACATTGTGCATTTTCCCCAATCATTAGTGCTCTTTCTATCTGAACTGTTTGAGAATATGTTGCAAGTTTGCTCTTTCATACCTAAACCGTCAACGTACAGTTCTTAAGAGCAACGGTTATCAAAATCAGGACACAGCATGAGTACATTGCTTTTTAAAATCAATTCCATTGCTTCTACTTAAATTTTCTTCATATCAATAATACTTTTTATAACCAGGTTTGTTATTTTCTACTTCAGAATCTAATCCAGGCTCACAAGTCAGATCATATCATTTTGGCAGAGAACAGCCAACCCATCTCCTTGTCTTTCATGACCTTAACATTTTTAACAGACCAGGACAGCTGTTTTATAGACCATCTCTCAGTGTGAGTTTGTGTGATGTATTCTTCATGATGAGATGTGCGCTTTGGGTAGGAATATCACACGAATCATGTTTCATTTCACCCCATTGAGAGTCCATGATGTCAGTTTGCTCTGTTACTGATCATGTGATCTTTGATCATTTGGTTATGCCTACAAGTTTCTATATTGTAACTTAGAATTTTTATCTCTGCAATGACTGAAGATTGTTCTTGGTAGTTTGTAAATATCCTGTTCCTCATCAAAATTTCATCCACTAGTTTTATCATGGAAACTTGGAGAAATAATAATCTTTCATTTTTATTTCAGCTTTTAAGAACTTTCAGTCAACAGCTCATATAGGATAAAGGAACACTCAGGGGTGGTTTCATGTATGAATTACTGTTTATAATTGTTTTTTTTTTTTTTTGAGGTTGGGTCTCAGGCAGTCCTAACTAGGCTGGAATCGCTGTGTAGACCAGACTGGGTTTGAAGTCACAGTGATCTACAAAAACCAACAACAACAAATCTGAGGTGTGGCGTCTGGATTGTTGTTTAAACCACGAAGGTGAGACAGCAGTTGAGTGGGGTGTCACGGAGTTCCTCTTACATCGCATCCTTTAGGAATAGACAGCACAGGTATGCACAGTGAGCCTGCCACTATGATGTCCTAATGGCTCCCCAAGAAGGCAGAGACCGAAGAGGGCTCAGCACCAGAAATTCCACACTGGGAAAAGTTTTAGAGTGTGGCAGAAGAAGAAATGCTACTGGAGACGTTTCAATGGCTGAAAAATCAATCTAAAATCTTATGCAACCAGAACCCCACTGTTTCTCCCACCCTAAAATCTTCCTAGTCCATTTCTCATCTCTGCCATCTGGTTATTCTCCAGTTTAACCCTTCATTAGTCTTCACATCCGTTAATGGGTAGTTTCTTTGTAGTTTCTATGACCTTTGTCCTCAACTCACTCTCTGCACAGCTGTTGAGTCATCTTTACAGAGTCTTGATCTGTATAAAATAGTTCCCTCATTAAAATTCTTTAGTGGCTTCTTCCTGCTTTTACATTAAAATCAAATTATGTGATTGTAATTTCTAATAAATCCTTAATTCCTACATATTTTTCAATATGTGGGGTCTTCTAAAATGCTAAATTCTTTGTGTGGAATCACCCATCCTTGCTGGGATCATTGCTACTCATCCTTTACAAACAAGTGGATGACTTTTCTTAGTGCTAATATAAAATTGTGCCATCACTGTCAAAATGAATGGGAATCACAAGTAGTTTTTTAGACTCTTTCTTTATGTCCTTGGAAAGATCAAATGTGTCTAAACAGTGGACATGTTTATCAGGTACGGTTGTAAATACCACCTTGGCAGTGAGTGACCTGAAACAAAATGGGTAACCAGATTCCCCCAAACTAAGTTGCATAACTCTAACACTGCACAGTCCTCATTACTTTTGTTTTCTTAATTCTCGTAAAGAAAAAGTACTGCCTTCTCCTGCCTACACTTGGACTCATGGCCATGTTAGTCCACGAGTTATTTTATCTGTATTCAGAAAAGATCTTTGGTTTCAAACATAGATGAAATTTTAGATTATCAAAAAGGCCATGTTTCCTCTGTGACCAGGGAGACATTCATGATATTCAAAACATTTAATAACTCTGGAATTTCAGACCATGCTTAAATATCCCTTCAATGATTGTATACAGTGTCTGAAAGTGTTTGTGAAAAAGGTGCTTAAAAGATCAGAATTTACCTGTAAGTGTCCTAGAATAGAAGAGCAAAATATATTTAAGAATTAATACAGCATAGGCACCAAAGTGAATAAACTAGCTTCTGAAAATGAAAACCTGATACTATTATGCAAGTACACTCAGTTCTTTTCTAGTCCTGCACAGGATCATTAGCTATGACCTGGACTATAGTGGGTCTTCAGGGATGGAAAGGACTTGGCACTAGACTCTATCAGGACACCTCCATCTCTCCTCCATCTGTCCACCTTCTTCATTCGTAACTCTACCTATCAAAAGGATTCCTTTTCTATACAACATATAGAAGATGACCATGTCCATGTTCTCTGGTTAAACTTTCCCAGAACTATAATTTTTATTGAAAAGAATATTTTTTCTTGAATTTTTTGTTGGAATAAAGCATTAAAAACAGAATTTCTGAGATAAGGTAGCTAGTCGCTGTAGCTTAGATATGATTTTTTTCCTAGTCTTTCTGATTATGTCTACTGGTATTGGAGATTAATACTTGATAAATATGGCTCTTGGGGAAATAAATATTCATTTTGCATATTATATTTGGGGTTCTATAAAATTCATTTTTGATATACCTTTATTTTCTATTTTCTTGCTTATCTTCTTGTTAACTACATTTAAGCTTTAAAGAAAGACCTAAGTTAAAATAGGGTTAGGGCAAAGAGAAAAGCGAGTAGAAATACTGAACATTTTATTCTGACTATTAGAGTATGAGAGCCTGAGAGAATACACGAGAAAAACACAATCTATTCACTAAATAACAAAGTTGATTTCATAATTTTCAAGATAGGGAAGAGAAAAGAAGGATAAGACAGAGCATAAAAAAATCATTAAGAGTCTGAAAAATCATGCCAACAAATTTGGATTTCATTCTGAGAGCAACAGGGGGCATTTAAGAAAACTAGGGACATGATTAAATTCTCATTTTATAACAATGTAACAAATGGGTTTGGAGGGGTAAGGTAATTGAAGGCAAGGCCACCAGCTAGATAAAATTATTCAGAAGACAATAATGCAAAAGATTGTGCCCAGAGCTAAGTAGATCAGTAGGAGAAAGGGGAATGCACCTGAAGTGAACTTAGAGGCTACAAGTGAAGGAAGTTGGTCGTTGATTGAATGTCAGGAGCTTAGGGTGAAAGGAAGGTAAAAATCAAAGGTGAACGTGACATTCCTGGAATGTGAAAATACCTAACTACCAACTGAATCAGTGATTGCCAGCATCTATTTCTAGTGTTTGTTTATATATTATAGGCTGGATATGTTTCTTCATTATCAATCTTCTTCCATTCAAATTCTGTCTGCATTCTTACCCACCTGGTCTTCCTGATCAGTAGTTATTTGACCTTCATGCTGGAAGCTAGAATTATAGATTATTTTCATTATAAGTAAAAATAAATAAATAACTGCTCTAAACTGTTTTTAGGAGGTCACCAATCTTTTATTCTGATATAACTTTTCTAAAATACCTTGCTTATTAGTTAAAAATACCTTGCTTCACTGAATGACTGGCATGTCACACAAGGAAACTAGGAAGATACCAGGACAAAGGAAGAGCCCTATTTCCCTCTTCTTGCTTCTTGAGAGCAACGCCCTTCCAGCAGTACTAACTTCAGACACACTGTATGATCTGTAAAATGTGTCTTCAGTGGTGGCCTTCATTTTCTTATTTCTTAGCCTTATTGTTTTCTCCTCCTTTTAGGACATTCTGTCCTAAAGTGTCAAGCATTTCTGTTGACTGCTCTGTCTTGTATACATAGATACAAACTTTTTCAGAGAAATATGTTAGAGTAAGCCAAAGGGCTAACAAAGGAGTGAATACATTCATTTTTGGTGTGACTTCCCCTAGAATTCTAGATGAAGTGTAGATACTGCAAGATACAAGGATGAAGAAAATATTTTAGAGGTGCTTGTCATGTTCGACTACACAATATGCTGGGTCAGATTCATTTGGTTTCTTGGTATTTATATTTGTGTGTGGAAAGAGTCTAACACTGTGTTTTGAACAGAAAAATTTAAAAACACTGCTTAGATGCTAGCTGAGTGATTAATAATAATAGCAGAGTATTGATATCAAGGCACATCTATTTAAATTTGCAATACATGGGAAACCTCTTTCTTGTTCCTTGAGTTTACCAAGATTATTCTATTGTTAAGTCTCAAAAGTAGCTCTTCTTTCTCACTGAATATACTCAAAATAGAAATTGTTTTGTCTTATTCGTTGTTGCATTCTGAACACCTAAAACTAACCTTTCTACATGACATATCTGACTGAAATTTCCAACTTTATGAATGATACTGCTCACTAGTTGTCCTTTATATATTTATCTTTCTTCCATGGCCACATAAAGGCAAAGACCACAATGAAGTCCTATTCCACAAAGAACCTAAATTGCTAGGTCAGAAAATTCTAATTATCAAAATATTACTATGGCTGATCAAGACACTTATGTTTATGAATATCCAAAAATTATTTAACATTTAAAAGAACAGTATTATGAAACATGGTAGCTCCCTCTGGCCTCTGTAAGTCTCCACTATAGACTGAGTGTCTTAGAAAAACAGAAGTGTGTTCCCTCAGACGTCTGGAGGCCAGAAGCCCAAAACAAAGGTGTCAGTACAGTACTTCTCCCACTCAAACTGCTATTGCACAACTTCTCGTCTTTCTGGGTCTGGGCTCCAGGTGTTTCTTGATTTGTGGCTGCACAACTCTAACATAACGTCTTTCTTCACATCACTGGTGTGTCTCTTCACTGCATGTGTCTTATATGGACATTTGCCATTAGAAATGGGCCCATTGAGGTCTCCAAATGATTTCATGTGTAAATCTGCAACCATATCGGCAGGTTTCCTTTTTTTCTAAAAAGTTTTCAGGCATTATAACATGCATCAATCTTTGTGGGACACACTTACAGGAGGCCTAGCAAGTAGAAAGAAGACAACTCTGGAGCTACATAGACCTAAACTGAAGACCCAGCTCAGACGTTTATCGTTTCCCTTTTCAGTCTCTCTACACTTCTTTTATTCTTTATTTTAATTTTTAATTATTTTTAATTACATGAGATGTCCTTCAGTGAAAGTTCACCCACTGGAATGTATCAGCCAGTCTAAAGATCTCAAGAAAATCTGCTTTTCCCTCACCCAGCAATAATCAATTATCAACAGTTTCCAGGCTGCCCATTTCTCTCCCTCCAGGCTGGGCCCTTGCTGACTGAGTCAGCAGGGGTCTTGTCCATGATGACACCACTGCCAGAAGTGCACATGAGAAAGCTTCCAGTGGCCTAAAAGTCTCTGTTTCCCTGTGTTTATGGACCCACCCTTGCTCTTACAATCTTTCTGCCCCCTCTTCCACAATGGTCCCTGATTCATGACCGGGTGAGCTTTAGTATAGGAGTTCTATCCAAGGACATCAGGGACATGGACTCTGTTACAGTCTCTTATTCTCTAAAACTTAGCCAGTTGTCGCCTTCTGTATGTATCACACTCTTGTAGAAGGAAGCTTTGCTGGTGAGAGTGAGGGATGCACTAGTATTCTCCCTGTTCCGCTATGTTCCATGAGCCTCAGGTGTACGGTTCCACTGTAGATATGTCACCCATTGTTAGGTATCTCTTAGATGTATGTTATCTGTGTGTGACCAGTTGTGGAACTCTGGAATAACCTCCATCTGCTGCAAAAGGAGCCCTCTCAATGGGAAGTCATTCCTGGGTGCCACTGTAATCATAGCCAAATATACATGGCCGGGGGTCATAGATCTTAGAGAAAACCCTAGCTCTTTCATATCTCTAGACAAATGAAATTTCTTACCATATGCTATATATGGATCCTTATATTTACAGACAAGTGTACTGTACACCACTCATGATAATTTTAAATATTTTTAATTAAAAATATTGTATTAGCATTGTTTTCTTTAAGAAGTAATATGATTACATTGAAAGACTTTGTATACATTGAAGAATTTGGAAAGGGAGTGAATTGCAAGCTATTGGCCTAGGAAAAGTGACAAATTTCACATTCTTGTTGAAGCTTGGTAGTACAGTTTTGTCAGTAAATAATATTCAAAAGTCATAGTAGACATATATAATTGTGAATTTATATTCTATGGTATAAATGCATCTTTTAGTTTGAGAATTATATCAGCTCAGTTATTACAATAATATCTATTTCGTTTTATAAATTTCTTGGACTGTGATGTTTTATCTCTAGAAGTTCACTTAGGTTATAGGTGAAGGCATACTGGGCCGGTAGAAGAGTGATAGAAAAATAATGGAAAACCTCTTGGTGCCTGGTAATGGGTAAGATGCAATGTCAAGGTTTGGACAACATGTAGAGTGAGGACCACACCTGGCCCTCAGGGGAGCTAGAGGTCTGTTCTAGAGAATCTTCCTTCCCAAGTCATCTGCAAATGGCAGAGACATCCCCTGTCCACAGCATAAGAGACAAGTCTCTGTCATACATAACTTGGGATCTCAGGGGAGGGGGCTGTGAGGAATGTAGCTACTCAAAGAAGACTGGAACTGCTGCCCAACATCAGGAAGTCCTCAGTGTTCTCCTTTGCTCTGCCATCAGCCCACTGCAGAGGAATATAGACTCATGGCTCACAGTAGAGAACCACAGCTCCAGCTCATAGGAGGAGACCAAAACTTTGGCTCCTGGAAGGTGAGCCACTGTTCCAGCTACCAGAGTGGGACCAAAGCACCTGCACATTGGGGATGGGGGATGACGCAGCATCTCCAGCTCACACAAAGGAACCACAGCTTTTGTTCACAGAGGTGGACCACAGCTGTAGCCCACAAAGGTTGACCAGAGTTCCAGGCTCACTGAAAGGGATTATTTTTAATTTTTGAGAATTTAATGCATTGGTACTATATGTACATTAATTCTACTCCTCCTTCTCCTTCCAACCCCTGCCAGGCATATCCCCTGACCTCCTCTCAAATTCATGTCTTTTTCTTCTTTAATATTATTATTACATATACACATATACAACATACACATAGAGAGTTATATAAAACCTACTGTTACAATTTAGTATTACTCATTTGTACATGTGTTTAGGGCTAACCACTTGGGACTGGATAACCTATCAGGGAGATTGTCCCAGAAGAAAAATTATTCTCCCTCTCTCAGCAGTCAGTGATTACCTGTAGCTCTTCATCTAGGGGTGAGACCTGGTGAATTGTCCCCCATTTATGTTGGCATGTTAATTGGTGTTGTCATTATGTGTGGCTACCGTGTTGAGATTCCAGGGATATAGCCTCTCTGCTTTGTCCAGAAGACACTACCCAGCAGCAGGTGTCTTGGTCGCCTGGCTTTTACAGTCTTTCCACCACCTCTTCTGTCATGTTCCCTGAGCCCTCAGTGTAGGGGTTGCATTATAAATGTATCCGTTTAGGGCTGGGCATCCCACCATGGCTTATTTCTGTATTTTGACTAGTTGTTGGTTTCTGTAATAGTTTTCATCTATTACCAAAAGTAGCTTCTTTCATAAGGAGTGAGAGCTATATTTAATCTAAAGATTTGGAGCTGGAATTCATAAATAATAAAAAACATGAGACATGTCTTTCTGAGTTTGGGTTACCTCAGTGTGTTTTCCAGTTCCATCAGTTTACCTGCAAATTTCCTTTTCCTTTACAGATATGTAGAACTTCACTGTGTATATACCACATTTTCAGTATCATGCATCAGTTGAAGGATATTTAAGTTGTCTCCATTTCCTAGCTAGTATTTAAAGAACAGCAGTGAACATGGCTGAGCAGTTATCTCTATAGTAGCATATGGAGTCATCTGGGTACATGCCACAGAATAATACAGTTGGGTCATACAGCAGATCCACTTTTAGATTTTTGAGGATTTTCCACACTGATTTTCACAGTGGCTGCACCAGTTTGTAATCCCACCAACAGGGACTGAGAGTTCCATTTTCCCCCACATATTTGCCAGCATTTGTTGTTATCAGTTTGATCTTAGCCATTCTGACTTGGGTAAAATGAAATTTAAATGTAGTTTTAATTTGTATTTCCCTAGTTGCTAAAGATGTTGAGAACTTTTAAAGACATTTCTTAGCCAAATTTATTTATTCTTTGAAGAACTCTTCATTATATCCATAGTCCATTTAAAAACTGTATTTATTATTTTTATTTTATGTGTATGAGTACATTGCCTAATAATATGTAAGTGCACCCATGTCGTGCAATGCATGTGGAGGTCAGAAGAAGGCATCAAATTCCCCTGGAACTGAAGTTAAGGACAGTCGTTAGCTGCCATGTGGGTGCTGGAAACTGAACTCAGGTCCTCTGTAAGAACAGTGCTCTTAGCTACTGAGCCATCTCTCCAGTCCTCCATAGCACATTTTAAACTGGGTCATTTGTTTCATTGATTCTTTATATTCTGAGTTCTTTGTATATTCTGGATATGAATCCTCTATCAGATGTACAGCTGACAAAGATTCTCTGTCACTCTGACAGCTTCCTCATCACTTGGTCGATTGTTTCCTTTGCTGTACAGAAGCTGACTTTTTTGAATGTTAAAAGGGCTATGTGAAATAGTGTGCAATGAATAAAAGTTTCTGGTCCATATCTAATTTGCTTTTTATTGAAACTTTACTGTTCCAATTGGTTTTAGGATGCTTCTGTACAATATAATCCTTATATGATGTTCTTAAAAACATAGGTGGGTTGAATGATTTCATATGATCTGTTCCTACCACAAGAATAAAATAAATACCTAAGGGACACAGGGAAACTTTAGAGACATAGTACATATCTATTAACAGTCTTTGTGGTGATGGCTTCACAGGTCTATGTGCCAAGGTTCATCAATTTGTGTACTTCTAACGTATGCATTTTAGACATGCATTTTAATGTTTATCAGTTATCCCTCAATAAAAACTCTTAAAATGTGTCTGGTCTGTTAATAGTGCCCCAGAAATATTGATTTCATTCTTCTGCACTTTGTAAACCCCACAGGGATAGGCACTCAGCTAGTACAAGTTTTCCTTCTGGATATCAACTGGGATTCTAACAGTATGTTATGGCTACTTCTTTGGTCAAAATTTTCTTAGGCCTCCTTTTACTATTTTCTCATAATAAAATTAATCAAAAATATAGTCTCATAACTAAGTACAATAGAAGGTCTTTAGAAATTAAAAGTAGCCTTCTGTTTTTTACACTTTAACATCAACATTCATTGTTTTATATCTAGATAGAGATAACAATGTTCGTTGTTTTATATTTAGACAGAATTACAAATAAAAGGAATTTCCCATAGAGTCTTGGTATTATTTAATGGACAAACTAAATGAATCAAGAGTATGTCTTAATGAATCACATCATTATGTCTTCTATCACAATGTATTTCAAATGCACTAACCATGGCATGCTAGAGATGCCTGCCGCATGTTCTTAATTTGAAAATGTCAAGAATCTCACAAGGAAATTAACTGTATTAATGCATTAAAGACTTTAATAAATTTAGCATAGCAGAATTTTTAGACATGTTAAATTTGCAAAATGCGTATTTAAATGCCAAGCATAAGTTTAGTAAGGGGGTACTCACAGCTTCAGAGCTTGAAAAGAAAAGTAACATTGGTCTCTATATTCTATACTGTTCTTCAAAAAAATCATAATAATTTCATATAGAAATCATACAACACTGACTTGTTTATCTATAAAAACATCTAAGGTTATTCAGGAATATCAGATATTCTACTTGATAAGATGAAAACCGCAAATGTCGGGGGTCCCTGCACTCAGGGCCAGCCCGAGGGGTACCACTGTGGGGTGAGGGGGCAAGTAGACGCAGTCAAGACACCAACTCTGAGAGTTGGGCGGAAAGCCAGCAGTGGTGGTCTGCTACAAGCTCATTTATTCAAGAAAGAGCAGAGTGTCTTATAGGGCTTGTTAGCCAATAGTCTTATGGGGTGGAGTCCTGACTACAGCCAATCATAGGTTGTTCCCAGGAGGATCAGGTTCTTTCCAAGTGTTGGGCAGAAACTGGCTTCACAACTAACCAGTGTGGAGCACCACACCCACAAGAGCCATTCCTCCATTCCTCCTGGCAGGTGGCCTGGCTAGGCCCACCCTGCATTATGCCCAACATATCCTCCTTTTTGTTTTTATTAATTGTTTTGATTTTTAGCCAAAAAGGAAACTGGCTACTTTTCCTTGGGGTCTTTTTACTCTAATCTACCTAACCAAATGCTACTTCCTATTCTTACCACATCACCCTCTGAAGAGGTCACCCCAATTGCCAATAGGGAATTGGAGCAATGACTGCTCTAGCTTCTTCGAAAGCTAAAAGGGAACGTAGATTGTGGCAATTGGAGTACCCCATCAGTGAGTCTGTCTAAAAGACTCCTGAATTGCATAACTATTAACTGTAGGGGGAATGGTCAGAACCAATGCAAGTTCCCTCCTAAATGGCATCTATATAGGGAAAGAAAAAAAATTAGCCAACATTCAATAGTTAGGCCAGAACAACACACAAACACTACCTTTTGAGAAGTTAGAGTCTCAAAGGGGCAGCGATACATAACTAGGTAGATGTTCATTATTCCAAGGTTAATTTCAAGTTTAAGACTAGCATAGAGGAAGTAGGAAATAACTTTCTCTAGGGTCCTAGTGCCTAAAAGAATGCCCATCATATAGTATCCAGTAATCAGTGACTGCCTTATATGAGTTTCAAATAATAGATGTGTTTACATCAGAAACATGGAGATCTTAAAGGGACTTTCAGTTTATAATGAGAATAAATGAATTCTTTTTATTTTAGTTGAAAACACATGGAGAATAAAAGAACTGGAAACAGTATTAGGATTCATACAGTTCAGAGTCAGGATCCTGTATTTTTCAGCTTCATACATTAATTTTAAGAAGAAAAACTGGTCTGATGCAATTTACTCTAGAAAGAGGAAATTTTGGGGTTTGAGAGATGGCCCGGCAGTTAAGAGCACTAACTGTTCTTGCAGAAAACCCAGATTCAAATTATAGCCTGCACATGGAGGCTAACAATTGTCTATAACTCCAGTTACAGGGGATCCAACAACCTGTTCTGAACACCATGGGCATTGTACAGCATAGGTGCACTTACATACATGCAGACACTATACTCATACACATAAAATAAAATAATAAATGAAATATTTGAAAGAAAAGAGGAAAACTTCATTCAAGTCACAGTTCTGGAGATCCAAAACCCAAACATCATAGCTCAGGCTGGGTCAGGGTCACCACCTGAGCTATGATTTCATCATACAGATGGCATAGAGGGCAGGGAGAGTAAAATGTTCCATCTTCAACCAAAGGAGAGTGAAGGAGTTCCACAGTCTCTTTTAAATTCATGATGCTATCTAGTGACCTAGGGACCTCTAAATGGACCTCACCACTTAGATCCAAGGCACCCTTCAATACCACCACCCTGAGGATCAGCCTCTACAATATGGACCTTTGGGGGACACATTTAAAAGCTACATCATGAAAGAACAAATTAAGGATTCAGATACAGTTCTGCAAATCCTCAGCCACCAAAACAATTCTAACACATTTATCCCCATTTGATCTGCAATTCAGGGGTCTCACCTACACATCTGTATTTATCTAAAAGCATTTCTAGCTCCCTTGCTAGCAGTTCTAGCTAGCTGGGTTTGGAGGTGGGAACAGTGGAAGGCCTATGTAGTATTTCCTCTCTATGTGTCTTTGTTCCTGCTCTGTACCTATAACTAAGCAACTTTTTATGTATCTGGCTTTCCAACTCTAGAGTCCATATCTGATACAGACCATATATAATGAACAGAGTGAACTATTTATAAACAATGTGTAGACCACTGCCTAAACTACTCTCTGTAGAGAGAAAGTAACTAGAGCCAACTATGCTCAAATATGTGTGTATATGAATTGGCATTTATGAACTTAGAGCAACTTAAGTCTGTTTCAACTATACTGTACGCCAACCATAAGGGGAAAATCTGCTGATATTGTGAGGATAGTTAATATAAAGTCACCACTTTCATTATTATTGATTTATAGTTACTATAGGAAGAGCTAGTATTTATTTAACACATACTTGTGTAACAATTGCTATGCTACATTATATGTTACATTATTTCAGTTGATTCCAATTAATAGATGCAGAAACTAGACCTCAGGAAGGCTAAGTGGCTTGGTTAAAGAACTAGCAAGGTAAATCTTGGCTTACACCAAAATGTAATAAATTACAGACCATGAGTTCAAAGTTGTGACACTCTACTCCTTATAGTTTCAAAAGGTGAAGCACAACCATGTATTTTAGGGAAACCCTTATAGCTTACAAAATTAGCTTAATCATATATACTGTATTAGAAAGAAGGCCATGCTTCAGCTGGTTACATTAAGTTATTTAATCTAGTTATTTATATCTTGTGAGTGTCTAGTCACAAGATTTCTTCCTATTCACATGGAGTCTGTGGCAAGCATTGTGGATGTAGAGAAAAGAAAAAGACAGGAAGCACACCGTCAAGAACACAAAGTGGGAAGATCAATGAATAGCTAAGTCATGGTCCTATGTATTGTGTAGAATGAATAAGTGTATATTAGAGACATTGCCAAAGCAACAAGGGGCAAAGTAATAGGAAGATTAAGTTCATCTGGAATGACAATTGGCTTTGAAAAAGCAAGAACCTGCATGAACCTTGTAGATAAGCAAGATTTGAGTTTCAACATGAAAAATATATCCAAACAAAAGAGACCTGGGGAAATTCAGGGACATAAAGGAAATACTAAGTATCTTTTAATGTCTGTTCTGTGAAAAGCTGAACAGGTTGTCAAAGGGGAAAAGGTGTTGGAAAATTCAGCTGAGCCAGATGATTAAAAATCTTCCTTGCAAACAAGTCTGGACTTCTCTTTTTAGATATATGTCATCTACAGGCAGTCTCATTCTGCCAAGCAGATCTTCCCCAAAATAAAAATTCAGGAAGCAGCACAAATGTTTCCCATAGTTGCCCCGTACTAAGCTGCAGCACAGTTTGCACTTAGGAACAGTTCTAGTGTGGCAAGCTCACAAATATTTTCAATTCTCTCCCAAAATGCATGTCTCTTGATCTGTGTCCAGAGCTTCCTTTTTAAAAATCCCAATATAAGGTACCAACTGCATGCATAAATGTAGAAACTGCATCCAAAAAGAGATGAAGAGATAGGAAAGAGGAGAGAGAGCTGAAAGATCAGAGCAGAGCTGATATCATAGAAAGACAGGATGGAGGCAGATAAAATGGATTCACGAGAGAGCAGAAGTGGAAAAGGACTGTCTTGTAAATACAGACCGATTTTTATGAGCTTGTTCATCTCGTATAAGATACAGGGAAAACATCGCATGTCTATTTATAGATCTTTTAAAATGAATTCTTGTCAGGTATTCTTGCAAAATCAGGAAATGAATGTATAACATAATGAATATTTAAATGCAATGTGAACTTCAGCTACTCCTGAAACTCAGGTAGTTCAGTAGCAACATTAGGAGGGACCTGGCTCCAAAGAGAAGAGGATTGTTACCATGGCAACTACCAGGCTGACTCATTCATAGATAACTCTTTAAACTTGTGACATGAGAGAAATTGCTTGAGGTTTTTTAACACTGTACCAAAATACACACAGCTCTTTGCAGTTGAAAAAAAAAACATATCAGCACAGCCTCTTTTTCCTCCCTAGAGCTCTCCGTGCTATTTTCAAGCAGGACACCTCTTGTCCTTCAGTCTTTCCCACCTTCATGATGGGAAAATGGTCACAGCAAAGGTGTAGGAGACTGGAGGGAACTCAAGCAGCTTCTCACAAATGGAATTCTGTATATGCTTGCAGATAGTACATCAGAAGCAACATCACTGCAGTCTCTTGATTTCCACGCAGTTTTGAGCTAGAGATTAAATGTCCAGAATGTTCCATAAATTAAACACTTTAAAAACAAATATGTAAAACAGAAATAAGTCAGAGACAAAGGAAGACATAAAGCACTAAAAAGCAAATACAGCAAATCTCCCTTCCCTCCCCCTCTTTTCTCCTTTTTTTTCTTGTTGGTATTCATGAAAAATGTGTTTTTATAGAACAACAGTGGGAGAAGTTTCCAGACTTAGATTCCTTTTGTTGCAATGAAAAGAGAATATAGAAGAAACTGATAAAATAGGAAATAGCATCGCAAATGGAGGCGGAACAGATTTCAGTGTCTGATGCCAGCATAGACACTCCTCATTTGGGAGTTTGAATAACCCTCTGGGAATGTCTAGATCACCATTGCTTACACTGTGACATGAGAACTAATAGCTTAATAAGCTCCTAGAGAATATCTACCAAAATGTATATCTTAGGACAGTGTGCCCTATGAATCATATCCAGTAGTCCAAATCATCCTGGTAATTATGTACTTTGAGTGAAGAGTTGTGGATCTAGGTCAGTCTAATCATTTACCAGACAGAAAAGTTCCCTCTATGGGAATTTGACTGCCAACGACATAAAGCCCTCATCTAGATCCTCAGGGTTCATTATCAGCAAACCTAGTATGCCACATAACTTTTTATAAAGGTGATACTTTTAGAAAACATTTAAACTAATGCAAACTTAGGATATAACTAAATTCATTCTTTTAAGAATATTTTTTAAATGTGGTTTCATAATTTAATTAAGACCTTGATTGACTGGATGATCAAATATTTGGAGCAATTTCTGTTTTCTGGGTCATTTTTGCTACTGATGCCTAACTTTGAAACACGGGTCTCCCTGCAGGTAAGTAAGGGACACTGAAAACACATAAAATAAGGTGACTTGAAGGTGAGTGCTGCCTGGCATTTTTATCTTGGACTTCATCCTTTATAGCTTTACATCTGTCACTCCAAATTAGTATCCACGTCCCACACGTCAGCCTGCCCTACATCCTGACCCTTCTCTAGTCACTCTTTTCTTCAGTCTTTCATACCCGTAGCAGCTGATTAAGGTCCATTCTAAGTCCACCTAATTTTACCACCTCTGTTCTTCGTATACAATACACCTGTTCTTTCTGCCTCCATTATCAGTTTCACTCATATCACAAAGTTTAACTGTTTCTTCTTTGGCTTGCCTATATCTGGATTTATACTAATCCAAATCAATATTGATCAGCTCATCAAATGGTCATTGGGCATCCTCTAGAATGGTAAGTACTGTCCTATCACTGAGGACATCACAATGCTCCAATGGAGCTCAGAGCACAGTGCAGGTAACAGAAGAGTACCCAGTACTTTCCTTATAAATTGATAAAGGCAAAGATAAGAGAGTCCTACACAGGGGAGCAGCCAAATCTGAGCTTCTGGATCCTGGTTAAGGAGACAGCAGTGCAGTTTACTCCTGCTTTGTGCCAATCAGGAGTCTCTAGGTAAGGAAGCAAGGGAGAAAGAATTATTTCTCCCATGTCATGATTTTATTAATTAAAAAAGTGGTCTTTGAGAAACTGATAGACCAGGAGGGCTGGATGACAGAGTAAAAGAAGAAATGAGAGATATGCCAGAGAGAGGAGCTGCGGCAGAGAAGATTCTGTTTGCACGACTTGTGTTTTTATTTTCATGCATTGGGGACTATAAAATATTTAACCTTTAAATTAATACAGTCACATTTTACAATTTAAAAACCCAAATGCCTTGTGATCTGTCATACAATGGGTGGATGAGGGAAAAGCAAAGTGGGAACAGAAGACTAGCTAGCAGCCTATTGTAGTGAATCATGTGAGTCACGATAGAATCGAACTAGGTAGTAACAACTTTGCACATAATACTGAAGTTACAATGCCAGGTTGTGTTGATTTGATTAATAGTCACGAAAGACTTTTAATTGGGGATTTGGATGATTGTGTCATTTCCAGAGAGTCATGGTGGATATGGAGGACCAGGTTTACAGGTGAGTGGGCTGAGTTTTGAGTGAGGTGATGGATAACTGGGATTATCTGGGATTCTCTCAGCTCAGGACTAGTTCTTCTCTTAATTAGTTTGTGCTTATTCACTTTTCCTATGGTGTTGCACACCTAATCTAAATTAAGAGATTCTTAGCTTCTGGTTCCTTAGGGTATTTGCTTTTTATCTGTCACTTGGAAATAATTTTCCAACATTGGAAATATAGTTACTACCATAATTAATGATTAATAAGGTTTTCACTTAGAATGGGTAAAATACTTTGACATGGTTTTGAGTGTGAAATCCATTGTACCCAAAGAAAATTACTCTACTCCCAGTACTGCTTCAGGATTAGCATAGAACAAAAATGTTGGCCTTTTCTCAGTTAATGTCTGATGAACCATTCAGGTCAGTAATGAACAATTGATTGCACTTAGCATTCCATGGGGATGTCATTGCCACACAGATAAGACAATGTCAGTGACATGTATTACATACTGGTTGAAGAAGGGGTGTCCATGGATAAACATCAGAAAAATCCTGAATGTTAATGACTAATTGACATCCATCAAAAGGCAACGGAGATGTCAGGCTTAGGTGTGAGATAAACGCCCTGTCTGGTAAAAGCCTTTTGTGCTTCAGTTCATACTAGGCCTTCATTTGAGTGATGACACAGTGTAAAGAAATAGGACTTTAGAGTTAGACACAGCTGGGTCCGAATCACAGATCTGGCATTTTGAGAAGAGTCACTGTGGACAGCTGTTGAATGCAGTTTCATCTATAAAAGAGGTAATTCCAAGGACATTGGGTAGTTTTGAGTTTTATATATATAGTGTAGCATATGAAAAATATCTAGTAAGATGGTGAACATATAGTTAAACCTATTTTAATAACAAGATCTCTTTATTATGTAGGTAGTAAGATAGACAATTTAGAGAATGAAATATATATATGTATGAATATAATGTATTGTTATATAACATACTTTAAGCATGTTATTTTTCCTTTTTATTTAGAGACAGTTTTTAATTTTTAGCCCTATTGTATAGAGTCTTCAATTATTTCAATAGTCTTGATAATAGAATTTGTTCATATAACACATATAAGGTATTTGAATACCACACTAGTAGAATACCAGTGGACAGAGCTGCTCCATGACTATAACCCTAATAAGCAATGAGTCTTTAATTAGATGCAAGTCTCTTAACTTCTAGTGTCACCGCTCATTATCATATGAAATGTCTTTTTGAACCAAAGGCTTTGTTGATTGCTTAGTTTGTTTCTGCATGGTGTTAGCATGGTTGATTCCTATTTGGAGACAATCTGAATCTTTAATGCACTCATGTGTATGTTTGGTACTTTCCAAGGATGACTGAGAGTTTGCATCATATAAAAAAACAAAAAACAAAAAAAACTAAGCTCATCACAATTGTTGGCTTCAGAATTTACAGGTCACTTTTTATTCAACGACAAAGAAATTTGTGAAGCTTCCTTTCTTTCTTTCTTTCTCATTCTATGGTGGAAATTACCAGGTTCCTTCTCCACAGCGGTATCTGCCAAGACACTTATAGCCAGACCTAATAACATACCAACAGAAGTTGCTCAGATGTTCATGAGTGTGAGCTTAGATACATAGATGCATATTTTTGTAGTGCTTTCGTTCTGCAAACCTGACTTTAAGGCCGTACTTGATGATTTCTCTATATTTTGAGTGAGTTCAATATTTAGAAAATGACTCTTCCAGAAGTACAACCAATGGTTTTATTTTTATATATTATAGCAAGTTATCACACAAAGCTCTTCAGCATACCTCGTTAAAAAATGCAACAAAACACCAGAACTTAAGATACACTTGAGATACACTTTGGGTACTTATTTGTATTACTTCGTAGACTGCATAACAAACCAAGAAAGCAAAACTAATTGAAATGAACTCAGAGGAGAGAGGAGGAGGATTCATTTTAAAAATGGGAGGAGAAAGGGAAGGCAGCAGAGAGGGGTGGAGGGCAGGAAAGAAGGAAAGAGAGAGAGAAAGAAAGAGGGGAAAACAGAGAAAATTATTGGGAGATTTTAGCTATAAAAAATCTAAACAACTTGAATAACCATGAGTAATGATAGGACAATTTACAGTATATCCATATCATGTATATAGACAATAAATAGAACGAATAATAAAGCTACCTACCAATTTGAAGGAATTCCTATCATGTTTCATTAAAAAATAAATATTGACATAAACACTTATGAGATCATGCTATTTTTCAAAATGATAAAAAAAGTTGTATTAATCATCTATCTATATTCCTATGTAATTTTATGATCATCAGAAAGCAAAACACTAACCACCAAATTATGAACTGGCTAATGAAAGAAACTAGAATACAGAAGAGCAGTGATAAATGACAATCAGTTGAATAAATAAATCGCCATGGAGAAAAATAATAATTCATGGCTAACGGTTAGTGTGGTCAACTTGACAGGTTCTACAATACCTAAAAGGTAAGCCTCCCTGGGGCATTTGTCAGGGGTTTTCTTGATTAGGCTAATTCTTGTGGGTAGGACCCTTACCTGGGCAAGTATCCCAGACCACATAAAATGCAGAAAGTGAGTGAAGCATCGCACTAACTGCTCTCTGCTGGTGACTGTGGCCTCAACGTAAGCTTCCCAGCTTCCCGAGCACCTGCCATTGTGACTTCCCTACAGTGACAGACGGAAGGTAACTTAAAACTGTGGACTGAATAATTTGCTCCTTCCTAAGTTGCTTTTGTCGGGCTATTTTATCACAGCAGCAGACAGAGAAATGAGGACACAGGTGATAAAAAGAAAATATGGGGACAGAGGAGATAACTCAGCAGTGAAGAGCACAGACAATTCCTGCAGAGGATCCAGGTTCCGTTCCCAGCACCCACATGGTGGCTAACAACTGTCTGTAACTACAGTTCCAGGGGATTGAATGCCCTCTTCGGGCCTCCGTGAGCATTGCATGCATGTGCTGCACTTAAATACATGCAAACAAGGCACACATCCACATAAAATATAAATAAATAAATAAAAAATTAAAATATATGGAATGATATTTATGTTTAACATATATTTTAATTTAATTTGTACATTTCATACAATACGACTTAATAATATTTAGGCTCCCTGCCCTATCTGAATTCCTCATAACTCCCCCCCCCATCAGATTTCATGCATCCTGTCATGTATGTTATGGCCTCTTGAGTAAAGTTTCTGTACTTATTTGTCCCTTAGTGTGAGTTCATCCACTGGAGCCTGATAGGGACTCTACTGGCCTATGTAGAGTCTCTCCCTTAAAGACCAACCCTTCTTCACCAAACAGTAATCAATTGCCAATAATAGTACCTTGACTAAGGTTGAGATCTCCCTCCCATTTCCCCTGTTCTATGCTGGATTTCTGTCTGGTTTTAGTTTGCACAAATCTTGTGCATGCTGTTACCATTGTTGTTGAGTTCTTATGAGAAGGTTGCCTGAAGCCTGGAAAACTCATTTTTCTTGTGGTTATCTGGTTCTTACAATCTTTCCACTCCTCTTCTGCAGTGATCCCTGAGCACTGGGTGGGTAAGGTTTAATATCGGAGAATCCATCATAATGTTATTGGTGATTAGCTTTTAATATCAAACTCTAAAAAAATACCAAATGTTACCCAGAAGAGATGGGGAGAAAGAGATTGAGCATAATGAGGCTGACATTCATGACTTACAATTTGGCTACTTGTTTTGAGAGTTCTCTAGCGAGGTCCCAAGAAACCACTATTCAGTGTGATAATTTAAATTAATGAAAATCCATCTTCCTATTGCAAAGTTCAACTCCTCACAAGTCTGGCTTTTCTGGTTTCAGAACTGTAACACAATTAGTTAGAATTAGCACACAGCTTTGACATGAAGTGTCCCAAACATACAGCACTGCTTAATTCACATTCAATTAGCACATTTGATCCCCTGTCATCTACTTTGCGGTAAGCTGTGACACAGAAGCATGAACACCTGACTTTGGATAGCTCAGAATCAAGTGAGATGAAGAAATTATTCTAACAGTAGTTAGTAGATGTCACACTCAGTAAGAGTAGATGAGGAGTGTTGGGAGTGCTCAAAGAAGCAAATGACTAGTTCTAGAATCAAATAGCTCTCCTAAATTATTCCCTTTCTGACCTGTAAGTCCTTTATGGCAAGAAAATCCATTTCCATTTCGCCTACCACTCGTGACTCATGTAGCGGAGTTTCTCCCTGATCTGGCTCTTTCAGGCTCTGACTCATAACCACTTACTTGGCCCTTCTGTGTGCATGTGCTACTGATACCCATAATACAACTCATATGAAGGAAACTGGTACACATTAGCATCTGCTTCAGCTCTTCTTGTTGTAATCTCTCTAGTCATGCAGGTCAAAATCCTGGTTGTCATCCTGACAGTCCCTTCTTATCCTTTCAACTTAAGGTTACCGCATGTTGCTTTAAATATATCATATCTTTCCTTTGTTTCCTCTCCTTTCCTTCATGTCTGTATTAAAATAACCTTAAGTTATTTGTTCTCTAGACTAATACAAGAGGTTATTAAATTCATATTTTCTTGCTCAGTAGTCTAGTTTCCTTACAACAGATGTATCAATGAAGAAAAGTGGAGCTACCCTGACTTTTATGAGTGCCCGAAGTAAAGGAATATTCAGTCAGTGAGCTGCTTATACAAGTGTTGGAAGAATGGGGACACTGAAAAATAAACAAGACCGAGTCCTTTTAACTGGTCTATGAACTCCTCAAAGCAGGGAGTTTCAGTTTTTTCAACTTTTTCTCCCCAGTATCTAGCGTAATACAACTTTTTGAATACAGCAAACCATCACAAGATATTGACAGAATGAACTCATTATATTTAACCCAAGACATTTTAACACACAAGCTTCTAGAAAAATTCCCCTTCTTCAGGCCAAATGTTTTAATATGTCTTACCACAGAAACAAAGTTAATTATTTGCACTTCTAATTATCTAGATTCTAGAACATAAGACATTAAATCTGTCACTGTGTAGAATATAAATTTTATCATAGCCATTTTAAGAAAGTTGATCCAGTGACTTAAAAGAATTTTAATAATTTCAATAAGAATAAATATTAATAATAAACAAATATAGTTCAATAATTTTATAAAAATAAATTATGGCTTTCAGAGTACACATTATATTATAAATTCTAAATCCCTGCAGTTTCAGATCATGAGTCTCATGTAGTTCACTGCATTGGAACAGAATATATCCTTAGCTGGCATGTTCCTTTCATGTGTGTCACATGTGTTGCGATGTGTCCTTTGTGACTTCCTTAGACGATTCTCATTTGATAAAAGACCATAACTGTAAATGCTTTTGTTTACCTATTGAGTTCATTCCAAAAGTTTTAGAGCACAAGATTGACAGAGTCTGACTGCGTAGACAGAGAAACCAAGTGGGGCTATTTAGGATGAAACAAAGGGCAAAAGAAGATTTTGTTCTGTGAGTCTCACATTAGACTACCATTGAGGAGTTTTAATAATTGTGAACATTGATTTTAGCAAAAATGGTAATAAAGAAAGCATATACTTAAGGTCATTGTAACAAAATATGGCTAAACCATGAGCACAACAAATACATATTAATGGTAAAAATAGTACTTTCGATTTGGAAAAAGAGAAATTTGTAGCATATCTGGAAGCAAGAAATGTGAATGTCTTCTGTAAGATTTACTTTCTGGTAATACTGAAATGCAAACTATTTATTTAAGTAGGAAGTTCCATTAAAATCAAGCGTTTTATGGTTTATTTTCATTGTAGTTTAAACTGACTTATCAGTTATTTATCACTAAATTCATTTTAAAATTTTTTTCAATTTAATTTATTTTTAGATTTTGTTTATTATTTTTATTTCATGTGTATGAGTGTCTTTCCTACATGCATGTAGGTGCATCCATGTCATGCAGTGCCACTAGAGGTCAGATGGGGACGTTAGAGCCCCTGGAACTGGAGTTATGGATGGTTGTTAGCTGCCATGTAGGTGGTAGGAATTGAGACTGGGTCCCAAGAGCAGCCAGTCTGTGTAAGTACAGTTATGTTGTGCAATGTCCACAAAAGCCAGAAGAGGGCATTAGATCCTCTGTCACCATGTGAGTGCGTGCTGGGAACTGAGCCTGGGTCTTCTGTAATAACAGCCAATACTTTTAACTGCTGAGTCATCTCCCCAGCCCCCACTGAACTCATTTTTACAGGACACAAGCTTTGGGTTTAACTTTCGTTCCTGTTCTTGGAAGGGGTGATGACTGCTTGGTCCCCAGATGGCTTTTCTTGATAATTTTCTCTTTTTTTCCTAAGGGAATTGCTTTGACAGGAAGTATTTGTTCCTTTTCCCACCTCCTCTAGTTACTAAGGCATACCAAAACCAAATGTGTGCCCTTTATTCTAAAGTCATTTAACATCTCTGGTTCTTATGTTGTTTATAGTACTCCCCCTTTTTAAATTCAATGAGATGGCTGGGGGGTAACCTGAGGCTCCCTTGGTCTGTAAGGTATATAACTATTGTTCATGAGAGTCTGACATAAATGAATATGCTAATCAGCATCATTATTTCCTTTTTCTGGTTGGAGAAAATAAAAATCGAACCAACTTAGCCCAAGGAAAGCAGGGTTAGACATGACAAAATCAGATCATAAGCAGTTGACTTACCAAATGTATCTAGACCTCGGAAAAACTAGAAATGAACAGAACACTTGTGGCTGGACAACAGTTTCTAACAATGAACTCTAGCTTGTGCAGTCATGCTTTCTGTCTTTCTCTATTTCCTCTCTTTTTAATAGCCTGGCTTCATCATAGAGATACTGTCCTAATTCTGAACTAAGTCTCATTCAGCTCCTGCCACAGATTCCTTATTCAATAACTAATTTCTTGGAGCAGAACCCAATGTGTCCATCTCATCTTTTTGAGTAAGGCATTTGTTTATGGAATGTTTTTGAACCAGACATTCTTAAGTCAGCTTTCTAATCTCTATGTACAACTTACAAAGACAAGCGAGAAGTGACTCTTAATTTCTAGCTCCCGTGTGATTTCTTGGAGCACTCTACTTAAATGCAAATTCTTCACCATCTTGTATTAGCATTCTCTAGCAGAAAGTTTTGATCTCAGAGTAGACATATTTTCATAGTAAATAGCGACATTAGACTTAGAAGTGTTCACTGATGCTTCTCAAACTGTGACAGAGATTTTCTCTTTTTTTTTTAAGGTTTATTTTTAATTGTGTGTGTGTGTGTGTGCGCACATGCCTATGAGGCCAGAGGCATCAGATTCCCCAGTAGCTGAAGTTAGAGAGTTAGAGTGACCAGGGATGTGCAAGGTTGTGGGTTGTGGGCCCCTTGACATGGTTGCTGGGAACTGGACTTGAGTCCTCTGGAGGAACACTGAGTGCTCTTACACAGTGAGTCATTTCTCCAACCTAAGGCAGAGTGTTTACCTATGAACATTTTGAAGCAGCAGTTCTTTGAGTGTGGGGGTATGTGGAAGTGGGGCTGTGGTGTGCACTGCAGAGTATTGAGGAGCATTTCAATCATCTCAGAGATGCTAGTAACATCGTCTGGTAGTCACAACCAGAACTCTCTTAAGAGACTGTTAAATGTATTCCCCATGACTTTAAAACTATGAATCTAAAACAGAATGTATTCTTTATTTTCCAGGAAAAAAATGCCTTTTATTTAATACAGTAGTTTCTTTGAACCTTCATTATATTTGGGTTTTGGGAGTATATTCTATTGGAGTTTCACTGAGCCCTGCTGATTTGATTTCTCCTTCGTATTCCCTCAATGAATTAGATTCTTTCATGCCTGAATTTGCTTGACCAATTTTATTAGCAATCTCACACTCACTAATTCCATTAATTTACCTCAGTGTTGGAGAATCCCTTATGGCCTATAGTCTCTAAGTACGTCGTCCTTCCCCAAAGGGAGTGCTTGTATACTTCAGAAAGCTGACTGAAGACATGTGATACTTCCAGATACAAGCCTGAAAGAATTCTTTTAGAGCTCATGGCTAAGAAATAAGAATTTCTTTCTGAAAGAACTTTAAAACTCTTTAGAGTGCTTGAATTTTGGACTAATAAAAGCTTAATAGAAAAATCTATGGTTGTACAAAACACAACCCTATTAAATCTTTTTTCCATATAAAATGAGTATATATCCAAATATGGTCATAGGTTTTATGATGGTCTTATGCCTATGTTAACATATATGTTAGGGTACAGATAGGAAGAATAATTCTCTACAATAAGTCTACAGTAACCAATTTCTCTAATGTATAGATCACAAATTCTATTCTGCAAAACTAGTCTATCACACAAGATTGCTGTGAGAACAAAAAGCTAATAGAGACAAGAGGACTATGAAAAAGACAGAGCTCAGTGCAGAAGAGATGGCTATCCTGTGTGTGGTGTGAGGAGCACAGAGACAGCAAGCACTGCTGTGTTTTAGCTCTTCCCATGCTGCTCTGAATTATTATGATGAGCTTTATCTCCAGAAAGGCTTTGTTGAGATTCTTGATCTGACTTATTTGTATTTCCAATCAACATGGGATCATAACCTACACTAACTCTAAAAATGTGTACGAAGACCAGGTTAAAAGGCTGCTTGATCCAACCACTCACCTCTAGATGTAATATACCAGCGTCCATATAGAGTCACTGGATTACGTCTTATTATAAATCGGGAAAGTTCCTTCTTTAATTTATAACTGTGAGATGATATTTTTGCTCAATATTCATTGAAAGCAGAATGAGTTATGTATAACAAAGCTCTCATGAGATTCCTATAGTTCTTTATGTTTTCCACTGAAAACAAAACAGCTTCCAAAGATGGAAAAGGAAAAGTTACTACTGTTAGTACACATACACACACACGCACCATACACGTATGTGCAACGCACACACGCACACGTGCACCCATATTCACAGAGTTCTCATTTACATTACCTTATACTTCCATTAATTTGCTCTTTCAACCTCACATGTGTACTTAGCACAACCTATATTTTGTTTATGGCATTCATTATTAAAATAGTATTTTGTATTATTTTAACTGACAAATACTGAATATCCACATGACATGATGTTTTAAAGTATGTACATATTGTGAAGTGAATAAATTGAATAATTAACATAAGCATTACTTTACATACTTATATTTCTTGGTGAGAATATTGGAAATCTATTCTCAGCAATTTTCAAGATTATGCCTTTTTATACCCTAAGACAATATATTTTTACCACCACAACCTGACACTTTACTTACTGGAGAGAACTGTAAAAAGATTGTGTGTATGTGTGTGTGTGCATGTGTGTGTTTTGTGTTAATTTATATATAAGGGTAAGGTGAAATCAAGTTCCAGAGTGTTAAAATGGTAGTGTATGCTTATTATTGAAGAGTAGAGATTCTGAGTATGTTTTATAATGATGCTGAAACTGATTATTGAGAGTGAGCATTGTCATATAGTTTAGGATTTTCTTTAGAAGTACATACATATATATTGGGAGATTTAAATGGGGTGACCAGATGTAAGGCTCATGATCTGAGTCAATGACTACAATATTTATATATCAATGTTAGTACACAAATGTTGGCAGTTTGCAAATAATTCACAAAGTCACTACTGACACATATGTGTCCTTTAAAAGAAAAACAGAGCCTTCTGTTTTATTGTGTTAGAATTTACACCTTAAAAACTATGATCTTACTGTTAAAACTAATTTTCTTATAACAAGCAATTAAACTTTGAAATTGAGTTCCTTAAAGTGAGACAATACTTAAAACACTAAGATAATCATCACCATCCCTCTCTGTCGCTTGCTACAGGTATTGAGCCCAAATATTCCTGTCACTCATCGTCAGGGAAAACTTGGTTAGGAAGAAAAATTCAGGCAGATGTCTTCATTATAAGTTTCTGCAGAAAGTGATATAAATCCAACTTTGCACTCAAACTAGTTTCTTAAACAGAGAAATAATAGCACAAGAAAGAAATCGACCATTTCTACCGCTGAAGTCAGTCTTCAGGCTACATAATCATCTCCATCTCCATATGCATTATAACCATGTTTTCAGGACCCACAGACAAGTTCCCAATCACTAGGAAGACCCAAATAATGGTAATTGATAATTTTTAAGAGTTAAACAGAACAGCAGTCATTCGAATGGCATTGCAGTTTGAAAAGCACCTGTTCCTTTTAAGAGCACCCACTTGTACTTAATATAGAGTAAATGACCCACTCCAAAAAAAAACTGTAAGTATAAGATCCAGAAGTAAATATTACTGTAAACATGGATCTCTTGTATAATTGTCCCTTATGAGTTTTCTGATGATATCCTTATCTTAAACCTTAAAACTCAATTCCCTGTATTTGCTCTATCTTGATGAAATGCTGCACATACTTTCAAGTACTGGCACAATACTTTAAAAAATGCTTTATTTTTATGTATATGAGTGTTTTGCTTGCTTGTTTGTTAAGTACACTGTATGTGTACAGTGCTCACAAAGACAAAAGAGGGCATCAGATCCCCTAGAACTGGAGTTATGGTTGGTGCTGGGAACCAAACTGAGGTCTTCTACAAGAGCAACAGGTGTTCTTAAGTGCTGAGGCATCTCTGTAGCCACTGTTACTCTGCTTTTAAATGATTGATTTGTTGCCCTGAATTTGGAGGTATAAATTTCAGTATATTAAATGCATCACTCAGATAAGTGTCTGTGAGGTGCCCAGCCCTAAATGACACATCTACAATGTAACCTCTACACCCAAGGCTCAGGAAGTCCAGTGGAACAGGGTCAGCTAGAATATTAATGTGTCACTCAACTCTCACCAGTGAAGCTTCCTCATGCAGCAGATAACGATTAACTAAAAGCCACAACTAGCCAAAGTGCAGAAAATAAAAGACTTCGAAGAACTTATCCATGAATAGGATACCTATAGAAAGTTTCTGCCACTCAAGACTAAGGGACCATTGTGGAAGAGGGATGGTAAGACTGTAAGAGCCAGGGGTGGTTAATGACCATCAGAAAGCAGAGTTTCCCAGACAGCTGGAAAGTTACTCATATGATCTCATGGCAATGATAACAAGACCCAATCCTAGCATATAAGTGGGGAAATGAGTAAGAAGTCCCAACCTTAAGTGAGACACTACCGTCATCTGATAATGACTTGAAGAGGAAGTGTTGGTTTTAAGTGTGTGATGCTAGATAGGCTAACCAAGCTCCAGTGGACGGATGTACACAGAAGGACATTTGGGTGCACAAACTTGTCTCGATAGGCTTTAATATATATGACAGACTCCATGAAAACTGGTGGGGGTGTGTAAGAGGGGTGCAAATAGGGGAGAAGGTCTAAATATGATCAAAATATATTGCATGAAACTCACAAAAATTCAATAAAAATTTTTTAAATGTGTCTCTCAGGTAACATCAGAAAGAAGGTCCTCTGGACATTCAAACTGCATTGCCATTTGAATGACTGCTGTTCTGTTTAACTCTTACAAAGCCACATATTCAGACTCTTTTAAATTTATTATTAGTGTGTATATGTATGATGTTATATGTAAGAGCATGTATACCATGACACACATGTATAGTTCAAAAGATAAAAGGATAACTTTGTGGAGTTGATTTTCTCCTACCTTTGCGTATATACCAGGGATAAAACTCAGGCTGTCAGGCTTGTGTGGCAAGCACTTTGACTTCTGGGCTTGTTGGTCTTGTTGTTCCCACATGCTTGGATTCTTAACAAATGGGCTTGGATGATAACAATCATAAAATTACCTTTTGTTTTCCTTTATTTCACAGGACTATACACTTACCATGTATTTCCAGCAGTCTTGGAAGGATAAAAGGCTTTCCTATTCTGGAATCCCATTAAACCTGACCCTCGATAATAGGGTAGCTGACCAACTCTGGGTTCCAGACACCTACTTTCTGAATGACAAGAAATCATTTGTGCATGGAGTCACAGTGAAAAATCGAATGATCAGATTGCATCCCGATGGGACCGTTCTCTACGGACTCCGGTAAATGGTTTCATGTTGCATTTTTTTCACAATGCATTATTTTATATACCTGTATAATTTCCTTTTGAAAAAAGCAGAAGAAATCTATGAAGCAGGAAATGGGCTCATGTGCATAGCAAACAGATCAATTATTGGAAATAAATTCCTTGGGAAGAGTTTGAGTTTGATGTAGGCAACTTTGTCTACAAGTGTAAGTGAATGGTTGTCTTGACCATCAAATAATAAAGTAGGAAATATTTTTTGTCAGACATTTGAAGTTATGTCCTGTTAAAGAAATTGATTGGCTATTTCAGGGTCAACTAGACTAAGCTGGAATGTGTTATGGGAGTTCGGCATAGTTAATTATGAGAGATAATTAAAAATGTTTTTTTTGACTGGGCCAGGTGGCACAAGCCTTTAATTCCAAAACATGGGAGGCAGAGGCAGGCAGATCTCTGTAAGACTGAGGCCAGAGTGATCTATCTAGAGAGTTCCATGTTAATTAGGGCTAAAGAGAGAGTCTTTCTCTCTCTTTGTATGTTTCTGTGTCTTTATCTCAGTCTCTGTCTCTCTAGATGTGTGTGTGTGTGTGTGTGTGTGTGTGTGTGTGTGTGTTTTGAATAAACTGGAAAATTTGGGAGGGCAACATTAAAAAATTCATAGTATAAACCTCAGGGTTTATATGTTCAACTCCATATGAAGGTTGATTTGTAGTAAATCATTTTGGGTTTTTCAAAAAATACAGGCAGAGGTTCAGTTTTGCCCTATGGTTTTGTAGTTATTTTGATATTCTCTGTTGAAACATTTATTTTCTCTGTTGGGTTATGTTGATAACTTTGATCAAATCCGGTCAAATTCATGAAGGTCTTTTCTGTTCTCAGTTCTCGTCGTCTACCGTTCTGTTTGTTTGGCCTTGACCAAGATCATCCTCTTTTAATTACAGTTTCTCTAAGACAAGTGATGAAAGCAGTGTGGGAGCCCTCCAGTCTGTATTTATGTTTCAAGACTTTTGACATTGACTGTTCTTTGTATTCCCCTATAACCTTTAGAAACTTGTCAGTTTCTACTAGAAGAGAGCCCCTAGGGTCTGATTCTGAGAGGTAGTGAATGTATTGATCAGTTTGGGAAGAATGGATGTCAAAAATTTATGAAGCTTTCTAACCTATGAACATGATATATCTCACTTCTTCAGGTTCTCTCTAATATGTATCCACAGCATTCTCCTCCAGAGAATGTATCTTTGATTTTTTTCAGCAATACTTTATATGATAGTGCATCTTTTGTTATGTTTTGCTCATTGAATAAGTCACAAAGGAATAGTAATACATATACAGATGCCTACTATTACACTTCATGTAGTCAGATTTAGTTATTTATTTTAGGCTATATTTTAAAATTCAATTCTACTTTTATGAAAGAAATAACTAAACTGTGACTCGTTTAAATTTTGATGTCACCTTGGTGATCTGTTTGAGAAGTAGATGAAATCCATTCAATATGTCATCAATATTTTGTTAGAGAATAAGAGGCAGCTGTAGGTGTTACAACAGCGAAAGTTAAATTCTCATTTTAGTGCTTCCCTTCAATATTTTACGAGTTACTGACAGTCTCCAACAATGGGGACTAGATAAAGGAAGATCATATCAGAGAATTATAAAGTTAAATGCACCTCATTTTGCAACTCGAATTGCTATCCTCTGGACATGATGTGGTTGTTGCACCCATGAACTTACAGCAGCAGTGGTTCCTGTCACATGGCTTGTACAAGATCAAGCCAGTTAAAAATGCTAGCATGCAGTGGGGAAGGGCTCACTAGGCCCTAACGCTAGCTGAGAAGCTATTGGCAGTTGATGGATGCTAGGGGAGGCAAGGTCTCTTTTCTCTGGGGATGTGGCAACTGGTAGATTTCCCCATGCCCCAGTAGATGACCCTGTACACACACAGGCACATGGACAGCACTGATTGAACTCCATGGGTTTAAAAAAGTAAATATATAATAATAAAAGGAGATGAAAGGAAGAGAGATGGAAGGGAGATGTGAAGGAAGGGTCTTGGAGGAAGTTGGAGAAGGTGAGTGGGGGTAGACCAAAAAACATAAATAAATGAAAATTTCAAGGAATAACTAAAAAAGAAAAAAATTGAAACACAAAAACCATAGCCACAAAGAAACACTAGCACGCTAAAATTAAGTTGTCCGAAATCCCAATCCTCTTTTTAATAAATATATTTAACAGTAAATATCTTCCTTCTAAATTAGACATCGTTTTCCATTCTTTGGAAACAAACTGGGTCTGTATAGCCTGTAGCCTGCAAATAGACAATGATCATTCAAAGAGAAACAAACTGTGCATCCGCTACATGAATGGATTCCAGTCTCTTTGTAGCACCCACTTTCTCCTTACGAGCCTCAGCTTAGCCCTGACGCAGTCCCTCCCTTCTTTTCTGCTCTTCTGTATTCTCTCACGGTGTTGATTTTTCTTTCACCAGAGGTTGTCACTATCCTAGAGAGATGAAAAAGTATAACAGAGAAGGTGTAACACCCGCAGTTAGAGGATCGAGGTTGGGCTTCAATGTCATAACATTCTAATAGTTTGACCTTGAAAATATTATGTAGATTTGATGATACTAAGTTTTTTTCATCTGCAGTAAGGAACTAATAGTCCCCAATTCATTATTGAGAAGATCATAGGAAATAATTAATGAAGATTTGCCTAGTAGGTCCTAAGTTAGAGCTTTCTAAATTGTGCTTCATCAGATCTGGGGAAAACTGCAGTCCTAGAGTAATTCTCTAACTCCTGGGGCTACTACTCATTAGAATACAGATGCAGTTGTCCAATTAAGAAAATACTCACTGAATACATTGCCTGCCTATCCGTTCATGATTTTGAGCCTGGGAACAACTCTCCAGGATTCTGGGAGACTTGTCACTGCAGCAGAGTGGGAAGAACCCAGACTGCAGAGCCAAGAGACTTGTGGCCTTGCCAGTTCCTGCCCTCAGTCAGTCATTTCCTCCCCTTGGCCTCTATCCCATTGTTTCCATCATTCTATATATTAAGTCCCATTCACTTTGATTCTTCTGGTATAACATCTTCTAGTTGTAAAATGAAAATCTGTCTGTTTCTTCATAGGACCTTTAAAAGAATAGCTGTCATTTTTCATTCTTAAGCACACATCATAGGCAATCCTTATCAATTAATATATATTGGCATCTTTACAGTTATACAGTACTCATTTTAGAAATGAGGAATGTGAGCATGATATTGATGGCTTTATCCTTTTCCAAGAGTCCAGTTAATAGTCATTGTGGATGAGCCAATGTACTGATTAAATTCTAGAAATGGTGAAATTGATGCACTTCAGGCCCATTTATCTAGGTATTCCATGATAATAAGGCCGCATCATTAAATTAAATCAATTTTCTTTCCCATTCAAAATTCAATATGAAATGTTACTATCCAATTTATATGAAATTACAAGATTTTTTGAACTATGCCAAGTCAGATTTTACACCCAAAGGATGACTCACCATCCTGTAAGCACTCTAACAGAATGGTGTCTGACATGGGCAGTAGCAACAAACCAGGCTTTTGTGCAACAGATCTCTAGCCACAGAGGCTCCTCTCCTTGTGCTCTTTGTTCTTGAATCACATTTGCTCTGACAGAATGCTTATTCCAAACAGCTACTCCTCTACAGCTGGAGATCTAATGAATACACATCTGCTTTTCCTCTAAGTTATGTCAGGACATGGCCAAGGAACCCTCTACCTGTTCTTCTAAACATTGGCAATAGCATTCATTTTTCTTATCAGTTCCTTCAATGACATGCATCAAATCTTTAAACTGCTTCTGATTTTCCTCCCTTCCTTGCATTTAACTCCAAACGGTTTTTGTTTGTTTGTCTGTTTTGTTTTTGTTTGTCAGGCGTCTCCCAGGGCTTCCATTTCATGGTACTGCTGCACAATCTTCAGACTCCGCACTCCTCTTTTCTTAAAACTTTAGACTCTTCTTTTAGTTGATTCCTTTATCCTGGTTTCCTTGTTGAACTCCAGTCTTCTCTGCTTTATCAATACCCACTTCCCATCGTCATCAGCAAGGCTTCTGCCCCATGCTATGTCCATAATTACTAAAGCCATTGCTGACTCTTAGCTTATGACTTCTCTGGATGACTTAAGAATGATGAGCAGATCAGGCTTGAGATGTCCCTCTGTTGTCTCGATTGTGCACCATAGCAGTCACTCCAGGTTTGATATGCTCCTTGAAGTGAACGATATGAAGTTTCTAAAATCCCAAACCACCAAGTTTCAAGAGATGCTTGTAATTATGTATGGAGCATCATTCTGAATGTCCCAATCCCCTCCTGACCAGCTACGTATTTCATGTCATTTGTTGTTGGTTTTTTTTCCCCAAACTAGGTCTTCCCTTTCTCCCATGTGCTCACAAACCATCAGCACCCTCCTCAGGAGGAACAAATGACAAGGCATCTTTTGTCTCTGAAATCAAATCTGTTGCTTCTAATCTGTACCATTTTAATCATCTTTTCTACCTATAAACCAGCTCTTCCACCAACTTAACATCTTCACTATCTGTCCCTGTTTGGCTGATTTCCTTTTCCATTTTGTCTCCTTATTTATCATTGTCATATTCTTCCTACATAGCATGCTAGAATTTTTGCCCCCCTCATCACATACAACATCAGTGGCTTTAAAACTCCCATAAAATTGTTTTCAACTTTATCTGGACTCCAAGAACACCTTATTGTTTCCCTGAATACATCTAAGAAATTTCAGCTATATACTGAATATTGAAAAAATATTGTTTCCTTGAAATCAAAGTTATTGGAATGGCAATATGTTACATGCAACCCTCCTGACTTATCACAGGCCCTTCCTTCTCTGCCTGAAAGTGGGAGGCCTGTTCCATTCCCCTCCTGGTTGTATAGATGGTTGTTACCTCCAGAGCTTTACACAGACTCTCTGTTTATCTGTGTCCGTATTTCCCCCTTTTACAGAGGCACTCCTTCCTCATGCCAACTTTTTTTTTCCATTTTTACCTATTTTTCTTAAACGCCTTGCTCAGTTTTACTCTCATTTCATAGTCCAGTATAGTCAAATCTCATCTGGACCCAGAGCTTTGCAACTCTTTTTTTTTAGCACTTTAACTTTTGGTGTCTTGGAGCTATTTGCTTACTTTTTTTGCAAACCAGATTGTATAATTGTTGAAAAATGTGAGCTCTACGGCCTCAACCTTTTTATCCCTTTTAAACGAGTTAGTTTTCCAATAAATGTTTATAAAAATGAAACTAATATGTGCAAGATTCTCTTACCTGATTCCTAGTAGTCAGCTGCAGCATTTCCTTCCATATCCTAAATGATGGCTTTTAACCAAAGAGTGATTAACACTATTAATGACCAGATGTATTCAGTCTCTTATGCAAACACCATCCAGATGGTTGTGCTTATTGATTCTCTGTAAGACCTAGCCTGGTGGGGGCTGAAAGACTGTGTTTATCTTTCCATTAAAAAAATGGCAAGCAAGGAACGATTTAATTCTGTGAAGATCTTGAACAGAATATTTAACCTCCTGAGAACTATTCTCACTTTGTCTTCCTCTTTTAACTCTGACAGTGATTTCTCTACATTATTCCATATCTTCTTTCTTTATCTTCTACCAGAAGTGAGTCTAGGGTTGGATGAATTTAAGGGTCTATACAAGATTCAAAGGGGGAAATGGATTCAAAGGTAGTTCAACTCTGGTTTGTAGTAAGACTTAGAACCCCTGAGTGTTTAGGCTTGTATTCACACCTGTGAGCACAGGCAGGGTAAGATGCATCCATCACACCATTTTAAGTGATATTCATAGTAGGTCCATCATGAGATTTAGCCTCTAATCATGTTTGTAGATTTGAAACTATGCTGCAGCTAGTACTTTGCTTGGTGCTCCACCTACATTGCCATACTTGATCCCTGCCTCACCTTTGTAAGCCATGCTTGTGAGTAAACTAGTTCTACAGGCAACAACACAGGAGGCTGTGTCTAGCGACATTTCTAGTCTCATGATTTACTATTTGTTTGCTTTTTAAAAGTAGGTCAAAGAGTACCCACATTGGAATTATGGAATTAATATACTGCTCAAATCTCTGTAGTGTCCTGGTTCCTACTTAATACCTTTATAAATTATATTTTGTTGAAACTGTGCCATTTTTATGGTTCCATCCCTGTTGTTTCCTATGGAGACTTGGTAAGATTTAGATTAGTGGTTTTTGTATTGTGTTTGGACAAAGATGTTTAATTAGATCTATAGTACACTGCTATCAAGATACACAAAGCCCAACCAACTTTTCTTTATTGTGATACAGAATCAGTGAACAGATTGAGACATTGACTGGTAACTTATCCATTACAATAATTCCACTAATTTTAACCGCACTGTGCTAATTTGCTAGAATTACTGTTACAAAGAACCTCAAATTTGGTAGCTCAACAGCAGAATTTTATTGCCTGATAACTCCGGGTGTTGGAAGTGCACAGTAGGCACCCTTATAGGGCTGGCTTCTTTTGAGAACTGAGAGGAAGGGAGGCCTGTTCCAGCAGTCTCTCCTTGTAGAATCATCTCCAGTTCTCCCCAACCTTCTCTCTTAGATGACTGTGTTCAAATTTCTCCTTTTATCAGGTCATCAGTCATTTGCATTAAGACTCACCTCAATAATCTTACTTCGTTTATCATTACTACCTCTTTAAAGATGTCACACTTGATATGTATTCTGTGGTTAAGGCTTCAAATACATGAATTTGGGGAAATAAAAGTCAACCTACACTGGCGATGGTTTCAGTAACAACTAACAATGTTACCTAAATCTATGTAGAGTTTACAAAATATCAATATTACATTATCCTGTCTTCATTTGTTAAATAGACCATTCTCTAGAATTTTCCTTATCAGTCACTGGATATCTCAAGGCTTATTTTGTATGATGTCATTGGAATCTAGGGTTCTCTGCTTACCACTGAAAATCCAGGGAACTGGTGAATCACTCTGACATCAGTGTTAAGATTTATAGAAAAGATGAATCAAGCTGAGAGACACGTGTGTGGACTTAGCTTTAAGTCCAAGTTATGAGAACTCGGAGGTAAGACTCTCTCCTAAGAGATGGGTCCTACACTGGAGACCAGGGCTGCTATGCGTGTCCTGCCCTCCCTCCAAGAAAGGAACTCCGTGCAGAAAGTGCAGTTCTCAATATTTTTATCCTTTTACAAAAGCACATCAGTGCTTGATTGTTTTTCTTTGGTTTGTCAGATTTCAGTGTAACAACTTGTTTTCCTAACATTGGCCAAATGAGACCACTGAGGTTTGGCATCTTGCTATTTGTTTAATTGTTCGTTTATCATCATGAAGTCAAGGGTTGTGGCAAGTGTGTCTGTGTAAGCCACTGCAGCGCTCTCCTTTTAAATTCTTTCCTTGTCCTGTCTTTGACCCATTGTATCCTTTTAAAGTCAGCTCCTGAGCTTTCCTGACATAACCTGAGTAGTCTTGGTAGCTCCTTTATTTTCTAATGCATCAACTCATTCTCTATCCCAGAAAAGGAAAAAAAAAATAATAACATCATGAGTCACACTGATATTTCTAATTCAAATTCAGAATTATAGGACTTTTAATCGCATCTTTGTTTGTGTATTTTGCTTCTTTTCTCTTTCATAGAAAATAGTTTCCTGATAATATTTAAATGATAATTAACTTTACCCTGCTAAACATATACATGTAAGTGAATATTAGCACACATCCTATCAGGAGCATATGTATTATAAATTAATTACATTTTAAGATTCAGTTTACTAGGTACTACTTGGGTAAGCTACAACTTCCTTTCATTTTGTTTGCATTTTGGATTTGTAAAATCTTACCTAAATTCTTTTTGTAATGCAAAATATTTACGTGATTCAAAACTTAAAATATAAAACAAAAAGAGCTACTTTTGTTGCTTTGTCCAGCCCTTCAAAGTCCATCATCAGCACCTGGAGGCATTTTCACTTACTTTGGTATTTCTCTTCCATTTTATTAAATATATGTAGATACTGGGATTGCTTCCTTTGTCCAGATGATATCATAGAATGTCAAATACTCTGTGCCTTAATGTCAGCTTTGCAGAATATCTATAAATGTTAAAAGCAGGGTTAACCTGTCTTCTCATTGCAGTTTCTGCTCTTAGCCCCTGAACACGGCCCCCTAATATTCTGTATACTTCTTCCCTTGAAGATCATTTCTAGAAAGAGAGCTGTCTTTATCTGTGTATTCTGGTTTTGTTAATCCCTATCACAAAAAAATGAAAATAATTGCAAAAGGTACACAGCATAAACTGAAATACCTCTGTCAAGAGTGTGAATGTTTTAAAATGTACACAGTTCTGTCAGGTTCCCTAACACATAGCAATGAGTCCAAATTCCAAAGATAAGTTTCTGAACTTCAGGTACGAGACCCAAGGCCATTGCTCACCTGACACTTGTGACTGGTGTCAACCTTGAGAATTTCCCTACTGTGTTTTCACTGCAAACTCTACTCCAAATTGATTTTTTGATATTCTTGGCAGTGCCTGATCATGGGTACTGTGTGAGATTAAAATCAATGACTACACTTACTGAATATAAAAGAAAAATAGAGTTTCCCAGTTTCCCTTGAAGGATCTGCACATCTTACCTTGGACTTCCATGTTAAAGTAAAGGCAGAGACAATTATCTTGGTAATACAGATCCAAACTCATAAAAAAGTGTATATGCCACTATTGATTTCTAAAGAAGTTTGGAGGTCCTAAATGGTTAGTATTGGTTCCCTGTATTGATTGTGCACCCTGTTCTGTCTCCTACAAACTTGGTGCACATAGAGAAGTTACAAATACATTAAAGTACTTTGGGCAGCTCACATAGAGCTCACCATGAGATACATGAAGCAATAGCATTGTGAAGTGAATTTGCAGAGAATAAATATGTGGACTGATGTGTTTGCAGAAGACTAGCTGATACTGACAAATGTACCTTGTAAGAGAAAGAAACTTGTTATATTGAATGGAAGAGAAAGAAAATAGACCATACATTTAAAAAAGGGTATATCAATATATTAGAGAGACTGTCTAGAAAATTTGTGATTCCCAGTAAAATGCCACGTGGGTGTGCCTCTTGCTGTTTGTGGACTTATATTTCAGAGTTTTATCAGTCAAAAACAAAAAAAGCTATTTAGAATGTTCTCTAAGGAAAGGACTGTGATTCTTGCCTGTCTAAGAATTTATTTTTAATGAATTATTAATTATATGGAAAATGTTATGATTCAATGATGTTTTAAATAACTCTTAGAGTCTCCTTAATAAATATGGCATTATAGATAATTTAAATTCTTAATAAGTATTTGATGTAATTATGCAGTTACAATAGCTATTGTGTGATCATGTGGTCTGTGGAGGTGCCATTATGATTAATCCTCTATAATTAATGTAGACTATTAAATAAAACAGTGGCCAAGTAATATTAAAATAAATACATATCCTCAGAGTCACAGGTTTGGTTAATTTGTGAATCTTAACTATAAGCTGTGAGAAAGAATAAAAGAATGAAAGAGGAAGAAAGCAGAAGACAAGAAGGGAGGGGGCAGGAGAGAGCAAAGAAGGAAGGGAGGAAGGGAGGAAAACCAGATGTTTTATAGATGTGGTGTAGATTTCAACATTACAAAAGACATTAATTGTCAAGAAGATTTGTAAGATTTCATGACCATTTATGAAGTCTTTTTATACAGATTTATTTTATTTTTAATTACGTGTATGTTTGTGTGTCTGCATATTGTTAAGGCATGGGGAGGGGGTGCTTGAGAGGCCAGATCCTGAGAGCTGTAAGTACAAGTGTTTGTGAGCTGACTGTCCTTTGTACTAGGAACTGAACTTCGGTTCTCTGCAAGAGCAGTACTGTCTCTTAACCACCGAGCCATCTCTGTAGTCCCACCCCACAATGTGTGAAATTATTCTTAAATATTTAAAGAAATTTTATTCAAGACATTTAACATAGTCCATAAAACTATCAGTATCAATTTCACTTCGATGATATTTGTTCCAACTAAATATCTTCTGAAACTATTGACTCATTTTCTACTTGCGCATGTATATGTATATATACATACATACATACATACATAAACACATTTAAAAGTCATTTTTATTAGTTTTGTATTTGGAAACCATTCTTTTTAAACACATAAAATTTATTAAAAATTAAAATATCTTATTTACAATGATCTTACCTTACTTGTAAAATTGAGATAACAATATACCTGTCTCATGGGATTTATGAAGGATAAATAAGTTAATGGCAGTAAAAGATATAATATCCATTAATATGTAATCAAGACCAATGGAATATTCACTTATCCATATAAAATATGTGATGGACGCATTATACTTAGATAATAAATACATGCTGTTTATATAATCATCATTATTAAAATAGTGAATTTCCTTTGCAAACCTTTTGAGGCACCTAGATAAAGCTGGGCTCCCTTCCATCAGTGTTACAGACCAATGCTAACTTGAGAAGCCAGCATTTTACTGCATTGTGACGTAACATCTAATTCTGTATATCACATGAAAGCTGTAGGATGCTACTCCAATCTAAAATTCTGCTGTATGTCTTATGTCAGATAGAGTATTATACCTGGTGTGTCATTTCTCTTTCTCAAGCACTAAGCATCATAATGTATGAACATGGAGGCTTTACACACTTTTCCTCAGTGTAGGATGATGGACCTTTCAGCATCCCATCACCATTGAGGATGCAGTAATTTATTTCAGCCTAAAGCAGAAATGCCACAAAGGATCTCTGGAGGGTTATGAACCCTGAAAATGCAATAAAAATATTCTTTACATATTCTTTAAAGCTAGAGCTTCAGAAAGATACTGACTTACTTTTGCATGTCAACCTAAGTATTCTAATCGGAGTTAATAGACGTCTTTACGGTAAATACAGTATTGTTTTGTTCCATGTAAAAGAAGTAATGAGAACATTAGAACCACATTTACCAGAATTAATGCCTTGTTCTCCTGCGTATTTCAGCCCACAGAATATATTTGGAGAGGAAAAAATTTTTTCAGCAATAACTTACTCTTTTCTACCTCTGCTTGGAAACAGAAAATGCTGTTTATTCAAGATGCTATTCTCACAGAGCCCAGCCCATTATACTGAGGAACAAATAGCTCTGTACCCAACAAAAAAGTACTTGCTTCTTCATATTTCCCAGGAAAAGTTTGGTTTCCCTTTCCTATATCTTTTTGTTATTTTTAATAACATTTTAAGCATCTTTTTGTTAATAAAGATAAGGTTCAACCTAATTGGGATACAGCCAACCTATAACAGAACTGCAACGAACCACAGCTGAAAGAATTGCCTGACCCATTTTCTCCTAATTACAAGGAAGCGATTTATTTGTTTTCAGTATCTTTGAAAATTAAAAGAGTGTAGTAATAGCAAATAATTGGCCAATGTTGTATACTCTAAAGAAGGGAGATGATTCCAAATCCATCTCTCTGCTTTGAAACTTTTGCACCTAACTGCCAATTAACTTCTAAACTTACATGTCTACAGACATTTAAAATTGTATATCTCCCAAAACATTTCCTTAGCTTCTCCCCAAAAGTATTCTCCCTAATTTTCACCAGCTCTGGTCGTTCAGTTTCTAAGATTAAGACTCCTTAAAAGCATTTTGGCTATTCTTTTTCCTTTAATAAACTACATTCAAATGATGAGTACGCCCACTGATTTCTGCTTCTCTGACAGAGGATAAAACCATCTGATGGTGTCAACCCACCAAGAGGGAGAAGAGATTAAGCAGAGATGATGTTCAAGAGTAGTACAAAACAGAAATCCTCTATCATCTAGTTAGGAGTAGAAAGATTCAGAAGAGCAGCCACTGAAGGAAGAAGACAACCAGAGAAGTGTGGGGTACAGGAAGTCAAGTTAAGAAGGTGTTTCAAAGAGATGGGGCCAATCAACTATGTCAAGTGAGGCTCATGCATCTAATAGTTTAAAGACTGAACAAATTAACTAATGGATTTAATAACATAAGACTTACTAGTGACTTTGACATGATGAAATGGGGTGCAATGCTGATGTAGACTATAACTGAAGCAAAACAGAGGAGAAAAGGATGAGTCAAATTGTAAACAAGGAACATCCATTGTGCTAGTGAGAACATACACTGGAAAAGGAAAATTTGATAAATCAGGAGAGAGGAGAGATCCTGGGTCAGTGTCCTTAAGAAGACAAGAGGGCATCAGATCTGCATAAACAGTGGTTAAGCCTTAGCTATGAGCATACAGAGCTCATCCGTCACAACAGAAGAAAGGGCAAAGTTTCCAGGTACAAAGACGTAGATAGGTCCATATGGTGGCAGTATTTAATTATCAATGACTTGTTAAGAAAAGTCCTCCCTTCTTAAAAGGACAAAACTGAGGCAGCACCAGCAAGTTACATAATTTGCATCTGATAACACAGTTGAAACAGACTGAGTCAGAACCTGAAACCAAGCAATCTGAGCTCAAGCTTTATTCTGATAGAAACAGAGCATCAGCACCAGGTTACTTCTTGTCTAGACTGTTTTCTCATACTTGAATAAGGTGTCATAAGGACGCCATTGCCAATGTGGAGAGCAAGGGGAGAACAGAGCTGGGTTGGCATAGGACTTGGAACTGTACCCCTAGGCAGCAGAGATTACAAAGATCAGAGGATACAGCTCTTCCATCTTTTTATCTGTGTGGCCCTAGACTAGATGCCAATACAGTCACTTGTTCTTAATGACTTTTATTTACTTATTCAACGTGCCTTCTGTTTGCTCTCACCCTTTCTTACCTTCTCCAACCTTTTCCACCCCTTTCCTTCTTCCAAAAGGTCCCTTTCCCTCATTCGTGTCATTAACCAGGACTGCTGGTTGAGTGCTCAGCTCTAAACAGGACATTTATATCATCTCCTCTAAGGCTCAGGGAACAGTGTGGTAGAGAGAGCGATGTGACCCGGCAGATAAGGAAAAGGGCCATGAAATCCTGTCTTTAATGGCATGACACAGCTATGATCTCACCACAGATGTGGTTTGCACTGATCCTGCACAAAACTGGGTCTGTCATCATGGATCAGGGAGGGACTGATGTGATTCTATTGCTCCCTGCTGGCCACTGCTAGAGCCTAAGGGGACAATTCAGTTATTTGGTTTTTATTTATTTAATTCACTCTAAAACCTCCTAATATGTAACTATTAAACTAGAGCAGCCACCTGTTATACTGTCTCTGTTGAGGTAGATAAGCTGATGGAGAAGAGAAACAAAAAGATTTGAGCATTGGAAGTGCCATCCCTTCCCCGAGCTATGACTCAAGGCATTCCTTCCCTGAGACTCTGCTTCCTCGTTAATAAAGAATATGTAATTACAGCCACCCTTAACCTCCTATGAGGCTATAATTAGAAGGTGAGAATGGTGGGTTTGTGCATTAAAATTTGTTTTTCTCTCACCCTTCTCTCACACCAGCCTACCATCACTGGCTGGAAATGCTTAAACAAAGCTTGGCTGAGTACAGAGGTATTGTGTGAATTGCAAAAGGAATTCTGACCCTGAATGTGAGGCTAATTAAATAGAATACACGGTGCACTATAACTCTGAGTAGCAGAAGAATGAGGTAAAATAGTCACAGAAATTAAAAGCATGGAGTTGGAGGCAGATAGGCTCTGAAAATAACTCATGTAGATAACTTATTGTCATCTCTGTGACCTTGAGAATGTCAGCCTGTCTGTGTCATAATTCCCTGAATAAGATCAGAATGCAACCAACAATGGTATACTTGAGCAGACCATTAAATGAGAAAAATGAGTTTAAAATGAGTAATGAAGTGGCTGTCCTCTCGGAAGTAATCAATAAATAGCATCTATCCCTATTAGAATGTATCATGTGGGTGAAGAGGCCATCTCTTTAATGTGGGGCTCCACTTCCTGGGAGGTTCTGCTACTTTCAAGATTAAATGGAAGACCTTTCCATGGCCTTTGGAGAATCACTTGGATTACCCTTGATGATATCTGCCTCTACCTCTTAGAATCTCTCCAGTTTGTTCAGACTGGACAATGAAGAGGAACCTCATTCTTTCCTATTCTCAGAGCTTTTTGTCATTAGATTAGTGGGTCCAGAGAAGAATGAAGCCTTCATGCTGGCACAGGAAACTCTGTTCTTGCTCATTATTTTCAAGTATTATCTACTTTCATCTTTTGTGTCACAGGGTACTTCTATACCAAAGAAAAAACTCCATGTGCCTGAAACACAAAATCATTTTTATTCACCCCATAGAAAAGGGGCAACTAGGAATGCCATTTTTAGAAAAAGATTAAAAAATTCTTTAAAGATCAGCTTTTTTTTCTCCTTTATCTAGAAATACACATGCCAAGTGAGATGCCCAGAGAATTTATTTCTGCTAGGAAGCTTAAGGAAATTAGGAGTCATGGTTGAGCTTAGCATTTATAGTTGAATGTAGAGAAATTTGGCATAATAAAGTGCTGTGTTCCAGGATCTCCTTTCATGTTCTGCTTTAATCTCTACCTTTGCTGTCAGAAGTATTTAAATGCTGCAACATCAGGACTGTAAGGCTGATTGGCCATACTTAGGGCATTTATACTGTCACTATCACGTTGATATGGCCAAAACACCTCACAAAAATAGCTTAAGAGAAGATAGGCAGATTTTGGCTCAGAGTTTCAAAAGTCTGATTCCATTCTGACAGAGAGCGTGTGGTGGTGCAGAACAGCTCGTCTCACAGCAGAGAGGATGCCAAGGACTAAGGGAACTGGACAGAAATAATAAAGCCTCAAGGACACCCACCATAACTGACTTCCTCAAGCTAGATCCCACATCCCAAAGTTTCCAGTCTCCCAAAATAACCACCCTATCTGGGCACCAAGCTTCCAAAACATGAACCTGACAAGGGCATTTCAGACTTAACATAGCATTCCACCCCTGGCCCCCAAAGGGTCATGGTTATCTTGTAATGCAAAAATGTGTTTAATCCAACTTCTAGAGTCTACGTAGTTTGAACAGTTTCAGTATTGTTCAAGAATCTAAATCCTGAACCACTACTTAAGGCTTAATTGTGAGCCCCTATGAAATCAAAAGAAAAGTTACATGCTTCCATTACACATTGGCACAGTAAACATTCCTCTTCCAAACAGGGAACCTGGAACATAGAAAGGAAAGGAAGGACAAAGGCAAGAACGAAAGCCAGTAAGGCAAACAAACTCTACAACTCCGTGTTGAGCAACTGGTACATATGGTGTGATGGGAGCCCCAACAAGCTTGGACAGCCTCACCCCTGTGGCATCGTTATTGGCAGCCCACATAGCCTATCTCTTGGACTGCATTTGCTGTCTTCAGATTTCCTGGTCTGGCAGTCCATCTTAGTTGCCAAACCCTGGAGTCTCCATTGTGGTTTAGGCTTCATTCTCATAGCTTCATGTGTCACTTTCTCTGAAATTCAACTCTGCACTGTACAGCCTCAAAAGCTTTCCTGAAAACCCCTCCATGACCCAGCTTCCATTATCCTGACTTCCCAGCATTCTGCATGCTTGCAAAACCAGTACCATATGGATCATACCAAGTTCTGCTGTCTGCTTCAGTAGTAGCTGGGGACCCTTGGACCATGGCTATAGCTGTTTCTGAATGTAGGTACAGCTCAGCCTAAGAAAACTGTTCCCTGCATGGCCTTGTGGAATCAGAGCACCCTGAACATCATCTATTATCAGATGAGTTTGTAATTTTATAACTTGGAACCTACAGTGTGTGGGCTCACTACTAAAACAGCCTTAAGGCACCTTCCTATCATCTCAGTGCAAAGCGCTTTGCTTCTCTTTCATGGTGCTAATCTCTTTAACAACTAGGTCCTCTTTTTTGCAACTTTAGACATGTTCTCTTTCTGGCCAAACTCCACATTTTTTCACATATTTTAATTTAGACTTTTGCTTCTAAGTCAGAATATAAAATGAATTTTCTCTAGTCTAATTACCCATGGCGTTCTTGTTCTCATCTGAAACCTCATGACACTGGTCTTTGCTGTCTACATTTATGTCTACATTCTGGTCCTGAGCACCAAAATCACAGACTAAGCTCTGTCTCTGCTGTTTTCAGATATCTCTAGCCCACATTTCCAAACTTTATCACATTCTTTCTGCAAACCTATTCCAAAAGCCTAAGCACCAAATGGTCAGGTTTAGTCACAGCAATGACTCTACTTTTCTAGTAACAGTCTTCTATTTTAGTCCCTTTATCAGAGCTATGACCAAATACCTATCAACAATAACTTAAAGGAAGAATTATTTGGATTCATAGTCTCACATAGTCTCTCTATAGTTTCTTGGTCCTCCACATTTGAGCAGAACATTGTAATTTTAGGAGTATGTGATACTGGACAGCTATTGACACCATGAAAAGCTGGGGAGCAGAAAGAGTGATCAGGGAGTGGAAGGAAAGTATATCCCCTCAAAGAAGAGTGATCTGCCACCTCCAGCTAAGTCTCACCTCCCAAAATACCCACAACTTCCTGAGGTAATACCACTGAGTTAGGGCCAGTGATCAAAAGTCTAAGATTCTGGGAGATCATTCAAATTCAAACTATAAAATTTATTCTTTTGAACATGGCTGATTTACTCATTTTCAGTGTCTTTGCAGAGAAAGAAATGTATAACACCAGAATAATAACCAGGGGTATTCTAAAGAAGACAGACAATGATGTTCAACTAAACAAGGCATCTCTGGGATAAATAAGACTATTCCAGCATACCTCTCCCCTCGACTTTCAACCTTTTGTAACTACAAACGTATCTTGGGAAGACACAACTCACATGTTATATAATCTGAGCCCTTAGTCTACTTCCTGGTTGTCTTCTATTTCATTGACTCTATTAGGGAAATGAAAAATTGGCATTGAGGTCCAATAACCCTAGATTCTGAATCACTTTACGTATGCCAGGACTTTGAGGTTCATCAGTCAAGATAAGATGTTGGACTCAAGCTAAAGTTTGGAAATTAAGGGGATGTAAGACTTTTATCAGCCAGAGCTACCTATGGGCATCTATAACATGCCAAGGTCTTGTAAGTTCAATATGGAGTGTACCTACAACTCCATATACTGAAAGCTGATACTAGCCATTTGAAGGGTTTCTGAAAACTTTAAAGGTTGGGCCTCCATCAAGGAAATAGATCACTGGGGGCATATCTTCAAAGTTATAACTGCTATGTGGTCTGTTCTTTTTCTCTGCTTCCTGTCTTCTATGAGATCAGTCATCTACTTTATACCTTTTTCCCTGCAAATATTGACATTGAGATCACAGAGCAAAATTGTAATAGGAATGATGCTGGAACTGAAACAGATCAAATGCACTAGTATATCAGGCCATATTTGAGGTATTCTAATTAAACCCTTGGGGGATGTCTGGTGACCATGCACCTGCTTATTGCAGTGTACCTATTTTCAAGATCTGGAGTCAGCCTTAGTTAGTTCTTAAGTAAAAACACAGTAGAGTTTGACCTAGTCTCATCAATAACCAACTAGATGTCCTTTAGCAAAATTCTCAAACTTTCTCTGACCCTTATTTTGCCCTCTAGCTCCTGGGGATTAAAAATAATATCTATTCCACATGATTCTTTTAAGAATTAAATATTAAAATGCATGTAAATCACTTAGCATAGAATCTGGCACAACAGCAAACATTCAGCAAGCTTGCGTTTCTATGGTTGTTAGTTGTCACATTTTTTATGCTATTATTTTCCAGTGGAAATAGAAACATGGCTTGTCCACTCAATTATCAATAATATTGAGAGGACAATACATATAATTTACTGTACTAAGTGCTGTTATGAGATTTCAAGATCTTTAAAAATGAAGATGACTTTAGACAAGAGTGAAGTCTTTTGTTTCTAGTCTCCTTCTCCACCCACCACCTGGTAGCATAGGAAATATTCCTCTGATGGTCAAGTTGCCTCTTCTTTGTAGAGAAAATAAAGAAAAATCCCAAGACTACACACTAACGCCTTTTACATTCTGAACAGATACTCTTCTCTTACTGATGCTGTGGAAAATGAACAAAAGACCTTTTTATTATATTATATCTAGGGTTCAAGTGCTAATAACGTATCCAGTATACATATTACAGCTATGTTCTTTGTGCAGATCACAAGATAAAAAAATAACAGTTCAGGTAAAAGTTGTAATCTTTTTACTGCTTAACTCATGGAAATAGAGATTCCCTGCTGTAGGAGATGTTACTTATGGAAGGGAAACATTCTAGCAGCATTGTTCCAAAGTGCACTTGTACTGTGAAAAATCTTTGTTTCCGCTAACTTACTTAGATGGAAATGCTTATTCCTGAAGGTATTAAGAATCACACCAACTGAAACAAGACGTTAAAATGTTATAATTGAATGGAGGAAAATACTTCTGATAATATTAAAAATAAAAGCAATACCATAGAGTCCTCACATGACAAGACAAAAGTAGTATTGAATGACCTATGGAGACCAAAGTAATAGTTTGCTCTGTAATGCTTTCCATGCTTTTCCCGTTCTAGAGCAGGCAAGCCTCTAAAGAGTTATTTGACTGACTTTCAGACTAACATTTCAGGTCTTGTCTAAAGTCATCTTCATTTTTAAAGATCTTGAAATATATATAATGATTAAGATTGATTGAGATGTTCTGTATGAAACACAATGATTCAATAAAAATATTTTTTAATGTTATATGTCTAATACATTTTTGTCAATATCTGTAAATGATGTGTTATCATGAAAGCTGTCCTGGGGCCATGTTTGTTTTTACTAGATTCTCATACAAACCTGAGATAAAATGAAAGCCCTTTTTTTCTTAGAGAGAAAGGGGTATATTTTATGCCAAGAATAGAGCCAATAGAATTGGACAGATGTCATCAAACATGTGACATACCTATTTAAATACTACAGACAAAATACTAAGTCAACTACATTTATTTCATTAGATGTTCTGAAATGACTTCGCAACAATTTTTGTAGTACTAAATTTAGTATTAACTGTTAACCTGACAACCTAGACTCACCTACATTCACACACCATGCATATTTTTATTCATATATATATATAGAGAGAGAGAGAGAGAGAGAGAGACAGAGACAGAGAGAATCAATTGAGTAATTGTTTTATCATGTTGATCTATGGACAATTTGTGAGGGATTCTCTTGATTGATTTACCTGATGTAAGAGGGATCGCTGTAGGCAGAACCATTTCTGGGCAGGTGGTCCTGGACTGTATGCCAGGCAGCTAGCTAAGCAGGAACCTGTGAGCATGCCAGAGGACAAACCAGCAAGCAGCTTTCCTCCATGGTTTCTGTCTGCTCTAGGCTCCTGCCTTGAGTTCCTGACCTGACCTCCCTCAGTGATGGACTGTGACCTGAAAGCGTAAGCCAAATAAAGCCTTTCCTCCCCAAGTTGCTTTTGTGTAGAATGTTTTATCACAGCAACAGAATGAAAGTAGGACAATGGCTTTCTACAGCCACGTTCATTGTACAAGTTTCCCCGTGTGCTTACAATATAATTTATTTTCTAATCCCAGCAGGAATGAGAAAAAGAAAAAAAAGAACATAGAAAAAAAATGAATCTTCTGAACAAAGCTAAAGATACAATAAATTAGATGAAATGAAAAAATTAACTTCTCTGAATATTATTTTCACACTGTAGGTAATACATATTTTCCAGATATCACAAGGCCAGAACATAATTATGCATCATACAGTATTAATGTACTAAAGATAGCACTGAGACTAGAATTTTGATTTTTTTTTCCAGAAATGTAATATTGTTATTAGCTTCACTGGAAATCCCCCATATCAAGTAGCATGATAACAAGTTCTACATCTAAAGTTTTATTATTTTATTTATCATTTGGCTTTTTGTAAATATTTTTATTAATGCGTAATAATTATGCATATTTATGGGAGACTATGAAAATTCATGGTGTATGAATAATATGGAATAGTAAAATTAAGATAGTTTGAACTGTTTAGTACATTTATGTTTATTAAACATGAACTCAATTTTTTCAGATTGTAGCAGAACAAAGTCCTAAGAATTTGAACACTGGACTTGAATGCCCACATTTTGATTCTGGCATCGTGTCTTCTTATGTCTTTGCCCTTGAGTACATAGTTACCTAATCACTGTCAGAGCCCAAAATAATAGTACCTTTTTCATAAGGCTGTTAAAAACAATAATGAGAAATATGTATAAAGCTATTAGAACAGAGCAACATGCATAATTTTTAATTATGAGTAACTATTGATATAATTGTTATTCTTATGATTCCTATGAAATCATGGGTAAGATTTCACAGTATTTATTATCTTGTTGTGTTTGCTAAGTTTTACTTACTAGCTCATCTTCCAGGCAACATTTCTCCTGCAGGCAAACTGGGCTGTAATCACTTCACAGCAGGGTAGGCTGAAGCTTTAGTTCCAAATTTATGAGGAGGAATATCGATGTGCATCTCTGTATCAGGTCTACCTAGAGCAGGCTTCTGATAGTGACTGGATGGCAAGTATTATAGCCCTTTCCTTGATTCTACAGTAAGGCAGAGTATGGTGGACCAGAAACCAGAGCAGTAACTTCATACAAAACAGAACTTGAGAAGACAGAAGATCTAACTTGAGCCCCCATTTTTGTTTAATATCACTAGGGGTTCTAGTAACTGCACCCTAAACTGAATGGCTTAATTCCTTTGTTAGCTATGAGAACATGAAAGATGCTACATAGAATATTCTAGAAAATACTGAGAGACATTTCTGAATATTTCCCTGGGGGAAGGAGACAGTGATATCCATGTCTTTGTGTTAGTGTCTATTACGGTATCTTCTAAACTCCAAGGTGATATGGAGGAAATTATATGCAGTAGAGATTCATGGAGGTTCCAGAAAACAGATTACAGCATTCAGATATTCAAATAATCAAAATTATTTTAATTAAAACAATTTGGTAGCAAATTATTTAGTAGACTCGTGTTCACAAAAAGATATACTTTTACTCACAAGAAACATCATTTGACTCAAATGCTGAGCTCTTTCTGCATGGCACAGTAGAGAGAAATAAAATGGAATTTCATTATACTCATTCTGGTTCCCCCAAAACTTTTGTCATTGCCTTTTATGCAAAAGTCAAAAGCTGATTCAAAAGTTAAACTTATTTTTCCAACCCATACTTGCTACATCTATGATTCAATCAGGAAAAGGGTGACGGAATAACGAACATTCAATCATTGTAAATAAATTGCTTTGGTAAAAGGAATTATATGTTTATGTAAATCTCCTTTTCCTGTGTTACAGTAGTGTTGATTCTAGAATACCAGGTCAACACTTGTATTTTTCTTTTCTGGTTTTACAGAATAAACCTCAACTAATACGGCATGCCAGGAGCATTCCAAAGGAAGATTCTTTGCTATATGAATATTGATACTCTTGTGTTAATTGTCCATTTATTCACTTATTCACACTGGTCCTTTTGCTGTGAAAATAGCAGGCCCCTTGTGTACTGATGGTCCTTGTAGGTAGGCCAACCCTACTGTTATATAGACCTTGTTCATGCTACACAAACACTCTAGGGAGGAGCCTAGACTATTGTTTCTTGAGAAATTATCTGTATGCCTTCCTACTCTGAAGTTAAAGGTCATAGCTTATGTGAAATCAGTCACATCCAACCATGAATTTGATTCTGGCCTCATATTTAAAGGTTAACCTCTAATCTTCCTGATGTAAGATATATGGAACTTGCACTGCTCACCTAGCCACTATTAGATGGTAGTGTGGTATATTATTAAGAAAAAAGTATTAAGAAAGAATTAGCCAAAACTACATTCAGAGTTTGGCTATTCCTATTTACCACTTACCTTTGGAAAACTCAGTTTGGCTATTCCTATTTACCACTTACCTTTGGAAAACTCAGTATTTTAGTGTTTTAATTTCCCCCTCTGAAGATTCTAATAACATAAACTCTTCAGAAGGTTTTATATTATATATATATTTATATATTATATATCATTTGTTTACAAACCATCCCAAAGTTAGAAACATTCAATATATGATAGTTATTAACCAATTTTTAAAATCAATTTTCAAGGACTGGAAAAAAAAGTATTAGAAACTGGACTTTAAATTCAAATTCTCAAGCACTGTGGCATTGTACCTTAAAGCCAATGGTAGCAGATTTCTACACACTGGAACATGGTCCTTCTGCTAAAATGTCTCATGGGGGAACCTCACACATGGCTATGCTACCCTTAACTAAGTGAAAACAAAGAGATGCTCAAAACTGGCTGTGACTAGCCTATTATACGCACACACATTTTATATATACACATACATACATACATACATACATATATATATATATATGTATGTATGTATCCTTCCCACAAAAGGTTCTCAAAGTATTTAACTGAATGTCTTCTCAAGTATTATAAGCACCCATAATAGTACACTGATGAACACACCTTCCAAAGGCCCTTAATAAATAGGATTTTTATAATATTAATTATTCCCGAGAATTTTCCACACATACACAATGAAATATGACCCCCTTAAGGCTCAGGGGACATTGCAGAAGAGGGGGCGGAAAGAGCATAAGCACCAGAGAAAGGGGAGAAGAGCTACGAAGTGCCATCTTCTAAGCAAGACACAGCCACGGCAACCATGAACTCACAGCAGCTATGGGCCCTCCAGTCAGCTATGCAAGGGTATGGACCTCATGGGGCCTTCCACATACTGTTGATGAGCCCATCAGGCTCCGATTGTCAGTTTCAAACTCAGGATCACAAAGATGGCAATAACTATACCCAGTAAGACACCAAAGAAAACCAAAACTAGTAAACAGAAGAAGGGAATGTACAGGGTGCGGAAGGGGCAGTAGGAGAAGAAAGGGGGCAGTAGATAGATCAAAAGACGCGCTGCATGTGTGAAATTGGGAAGGACACATTTTACTAATAAAAACAATTTTTCTAAAAATTCAACTTATTGAGGCTGGAGAGGTGGTTCAGCCCTTCAGAACACTGGCTGCTCTTGCAGAGGACCAAAGTTTGATTCCCGGCACCCGCATGACGGCTAACAAGTATCCATAACTCCAGTTCCAGGGGAATCAGATGCTATCTTCTGACCTCCACAGACATTACATGGCACGGGTGCACTTCCGTACATGGAGAGCATACACTCATACACATACAACAAGAATAATAAAATATTTTTTAAAGTTTAGTTTGCACATAATTAACTTTATGCCAAGAGATACTAAGGCCAGATGGACAGATGGACTGCTCATGACAAAGACGAGAAGTTCAAAGTCATTTGGTATTATTAAGGTTTTCAACTAAATTCCTGTCGTGAGCTAAGCATATACATACGTTGGAGAGACGTTACATTCCAGTGCATCTGAGAGCAGCTACACTTCAGCACCTCCATGTGACTCCCTCCAGAGCTGGAACAGTGGCACTTACTAACCTGCTTGCCTTCGTTTCTTTACAGCAGTCATTTTTGAGGTACAGAGCTTTCTGAGAAGCTGGTTATCAGAAATGAACTTTCCCTCTGAAAACAAATATGTACCGCCACATTTCACAAGAAGAGTCGCCTCCGCAAGGAGGTACATAAATCAACATGTCGTACGGTGGATCCTGAGGACCTCCAAAGTTTAATAACTGTCCCAGACTCTATTAGATGCATAGCAACCAGAGCTATGCTTACAACAGAAGTCATGTCACACTTCGAATAAGAGTGCCCCTAATGACTTTTTCCCTGACTTAGAAAAAAATCCGAAATCAGATAATACCTCACCTGACTGTGGGTACCTTCTCCCAGTCCGGTTTCCTTGTAACTTTTCCTTCAGTCATTTTAGTCTCCAGAGACTTTTATGCCCATGTACACCAAGCTGGCTACTGTTTAGGGCCCTTGTTTTACTGTTTCCTCTGCCTTCAAGATTAATCCTCCTGATGTTTAAAAAGCAGGCACCTCATCCAGATAACTCCACAATCCCCGGTTATAGATGTGTTCCATCACTCTCACCTACATGCGTTTTACACCTTAGCAATTATAAACGATTTTCAGATTCATCATTAGTTTGTACCTTGATTATTGCCTCCAAAAGCCAGGTGTGCTAAGATCTATAAGGACATGAATTTTGTTCTACATACTGTTTGTAATTGCAGTGACTAGATTATGGTCAGCAAGAGTGGGGATACATTATTGCTTGGATTAGCTGGATAAAGGAGTTAATAAACAAGGCACTAGATGTAAATCTAAGCAAATGAGTTCACAGTCTTCAAAAGACATTGGCACTTATTTGTCTTTAGACCTACTTCAGAATCAGCCACTCAGTGAAGTCAGTGTTGTAATTATTTTATAGCTGCTTTAGGTTCTCCTTTTATATTTTAACACTTTTATTCACCAGTATATTTTTAGTTGATTTCTTACCCAAATCTAATTGTCTTTCAAAAGAGAAAATTGTGTTTTAGGCATCAAGGTAATGATTCTGTGATTATGGTACTGGGATCAATATTCCTCTCTGGAAAGTCACATATTTCAAAAAATATTGCTTTTTATGGAACTTCTTGGTTAGACAGAAATCCGATATGCTTTAGAAGGAAAATCAAGAAACCATTCCCTTTATCCCTTCTTTTACATTGTGTGACAGAAAACTAGTCAAAAAGAAGCCAAGGGTAGCTTAAAAGGAGTATATTAATAAGCCAAAGTCTACTGTTAAATAGGATTTCATCAACTGTCATGCTTAAAGACTGCTGATAGTACTCAAACCATTCAAGCCTCTTTTTCTGCTAAGGTCAATGTGTGACTTTCTTGATTATATAAACTCATATTTCTTTCAGTTTACACATTATAATAAATGTAAGCCAGTATCAGGCAACTGTTCTATGTAGTTAATCCCTGCGCACCCAGTCAACAAGATTTTATGAAACACCAGCTAAAGCAGTTGTTTGAGATACAGAGCTGACTAAGACACATTTTAGAGGGAGAAAGAATACAGGAAAAAAATTACCACAGTTTAATTCTCAGTGTATCTTGGGGATATATATAGATAGATAGATATAAATATAGATTGACATATATCAGTGCCACAAAGGATCGAAGCCTAAATCTTCCAAGAAATTTGTGAACAGAATAGATACTTTTAAGGTGACATTTGAGCTGATTGCGATCCAGTCTTAGAGAGTTACCTTAAAAAGTAGAGATCAAGATATGGAAAGAACTATCAGGGTAACACACACACACACACACACACACACACACACACGCACACATACACACACACATACACACATACACACACACATATACACACACATACACACACACGTACATACACACACACATACACACAAGATGAGGCCATGCCACATTGTTAGGAAGTGTTTTGCATTTCTTAGCAGGGTTTTGTTAAAGAAGTCAAGTGTTTTTATCCTCCTCCTCAGTCTCAGTGTCAGAATGCTAGCTCCTAAAGAAAGAGTACCTTGTCTTATTTATCCTTATTTCCCTAGGACCTAACAGTGTTCCCAGTGTTGTAGGTTTTCAAGCAATAATTTATTTTAAATGGTCAGACCTTTAAAAACTACAGTGAATTCCTGCACTCTGTTGGACAACACAGCGTAACGCAGAGATGGGAACATCTTCAAGTCTCTTATTGGTGCCCAGTGTACTGAGCGTGATACGCTGTGGTGAACTGACAATCAAGACATCTGGTAGAGAATGCAAAAGAAGCATTTCTATCCATTTCAGTCTTCCCACCCTTCCTCAGTAGGCCGTTGCAAGCTGTTCGATAGAGCAACTTTAAATTCCTAGCTGACACAAACCCTTATCATCTAGCTTTCATAGCTTTAGTAAACAGAACAATGTGAACCTGGTAAGACGTTTTTGTGATGGCAACTGGACTTGTCATTGGGAAAATGAAGTCAGAAAATATCCCTATGTATCATATCAGCAGCTGACATGATGGTGACGGTGGAGGCCCTGGTACTCCACACGTTCTCTGCTCACTTCTAACGCTCACTTCTAAATTCAAGAAGCTGGTGCTGAATGTCTTATTGATTTGGAAAATGTGAGCAGCTTATTGATAATGTATTGTATGCTAACTAAACCACTAGGTAGCATGTGTCTTCAGCTTCATGAGCATTATCATTTCTAATCTTTCCAACCAGACTGTTGGTCCCTGCACATGTCCCCTTCTATCCTTTTGAGAACTACCAAAATCGTTTTCAAAGAACAAAGACTTTTAAATCTCCTGACTTCAAAGCATAGTAAATGTGCATTCTGAGAACAAAAGAGAAGGCTATGAACCTAAAACTCTAAGAGATTAAACTGGGGAAAGTGATGGGAAGGGAACCGAGTGTGAAACTCCAGTCAGGGTAACTCCAATCCCCTGCAAAGTATAATGCGAGCTTGAATCACCCAGGGACCGTGCACAAATATACATTTGGTTTCAACAAATCTATAATGGAGACTGAAGTTCTATAGGCCTCATTTTGAGTATTTAGCCTCCCATCTACTATCCAGACTGTGACGATGAAAAGCTGAGTCTGTTCCAATGACTAGCAGATATTTGACTGTTAACAATATTCAACACTATTTTTCTGAACATAGTATGATTTGTTCTTTGGATTTTCAGAAAGCTGTTGTTATTATTATTATTATTATTATTATTATTATTTATGTTTTTTGAAGGATTGAGGTCACAGAAAAGCATTTGGGGTTTATTTCTTGCTCTTGCCCTCACCTGGAAAGATAATAGACACACGAATACAAAATAATCAGAGGGTCAGAGGGCAGCATTACTAAATCAGCATTAACAAGTTTTATCAAGAACAAGAAGACAAATGCCCCTGATTGTCTGGTTTGACTTGGTTTCCTAGGCTTAATTGGTTGCTTTGCTTTGCTTTGGTCTAGTCTGGTTGGATCTTGTTAGGCTTATTTTGCTTTCTTTTTGCAGTTGAATCCAATACATTTAGTTCTTTTGTGCTCAGGCCACTTTTTCTAAAGTTTCATTTGGGGGATGTAGTTTCCCCAAGTCACATGGTGGTAGTTTCCTTCTAATCCTTCAGTTTTTGCCTCATATGTGACCCTCTCAGACATGGCCATCTTACCTAAAATTGCCTCACATATACATTTATGTTACCCCCATTACCTCCCAAAATGCAGAAATCCACATCTATTCCAATCAACTGCTTCATTTACGCTCAGCGATTATTAAAGTGGATGATATGCATCAATAATTACTTATTAAGTACATAAAAGAATGTGAAGAGGTGTAAGACCAAGTAAATTTGAGTAGATTGGTCAGCTAATAAATTGGTAGGACTTTTGACAAGAGTGTTTTCAATGAGATAGTGTAAGTAAAAGATATTATTTAAAAGGAAATGGCCATGAGAGAAAGAATAAATATTAGCAAAAATGTAGGAGGTAGAATAACATGCCCAGCACCTTCTAGCACAATAAAAGCTCGCTGGTGGAGAAGAAACTTTGAAGTCAGTACCAGCTTGATTTCTTCTACAACTTACTTATGAGTGTCTTCAGCAATAGGATCTTACAGATCTGGCAGTTAACTAAGATCAATGAAAACAGCCAATATAGCTTGAGAGTCTATGGAACCCTTCCCCCACACACGCCAACACGGGTTAGCAACTCTCTGAAAGAAGAGTTCATTTCTGGAATTAGGCCTTTTTTTGCTAGCCTGTGATACCTGGTAGGGACCACTGAACACTCATTATAGGATAACTACATTTAACCTATCGTTATAAAAGTATATATATATATATATATATATATATATTTTATACATATATATATGTGGATACAAATATATCTGCTATAGTAGTGGGCTTCCATATGACTGTTTCACTTCAGGCTTTAGCATTATCTATCCCTGCTCTTCCATTCCCCATTCCATTTAACTGTTCTTATGACATTAAAGTTATGTTTGAACACTACTAGGAGGAAAAGTGGAAGGATTAACAGAATAAGCTAAGCTAAAACACAGCAAAATAATAATAATAACAAACATAAGTCTCAGTAATCTATGTAAAAGCCCAAGGAAATGATGCAAAGCTTAAAAAAATACTTTCCTCCCATTCACATAATCCTGATTTAAAGTCACAAATTGTGGTGTCGTCATTTGAAGTTCTTGAGCATTTACGTTAGTAACTCTATGGATTCACACTGTTACCAAGCTACAATTTGCATCCTCTTTTTAGTGTCGTCCTTACATTTTAATATAAAGCATTATCACACTAGGATTAAAAGAAGATATTGTTGTATCTCTAGAAGAGGTCTTTGAACACCAGACACGGGGCACCATGTCTTTAGCACTTACGAGAAGTGTGTTTTACCCACTAACCTGGGCCACCTACTATATTGATCGTTGCCCCGCCCCACGAGCTTTGAATGCTACTGAAACCAACCATGCTTAACGCTTTTGAAACATTTGACTTCAAAACATCTTAACTGTATTATTTTGTGGGAAAGAAAATAGAAAAGCAATTTAGCCCCACTCAAATTTACAGAATGAGAAGTATTAAAAATTCAAAAATACACTTCTATTTGCAACTTAATTACCATCATCTATTTTGCTTTATTATATCATTAATTATTTAAGATATTCTAACTATTTCTACAGCACTAGAAATAGCTAAGATTAAAATAAAGTTTGAACAACTTAAAAGTAAATCCAAACAGATTCTATCTGAAGAGGACAGATATTTTTAAATGTATAGCTTTTTTGAATATTCACTTATAACTAAATGTCTTGTTTCTCCCTCTATCTAAATGGAAGTTTACTCTCCAACTTTGCACTGGGTGGGGGAAGCTCACTGGGAAGAGAAGTAGAATCTAACTTTTTGCATAATGAAAATGGCAATCTAATTGAGTGCACTTAGTCTAAAATGGCTTTGCCAAAAGAATGATTTTATGCAAAGAAGAGACTGAAAAAACAGAGAACCTTTATGTGAGTATATATGGATTGAAATTCAACTAATATACCCATATACCTTTCTCACTGATAGACTCCATCATCTGACAGTGATAAGGCAGAATTGCACAAAATGTGGTCGATATCAGAATCCCATTTTTATGAATAAGAAAAGGTTAGCATCTTCTTTTTATCTTCCAAATTCTTTGCAAAACATTATTTCAGATGCAATACTCAAAAATGAGATCCAGTGAGTGGTTATTCTGAGGACAGCATTAGACTATATCCTACTTCTCTTTAAATTTTCACCGTTTTCATTAGCTATAAAATGGTTGCACTTTGACTTAAGCATACTCATCTCAAGCTCATCAACATACTGCTTTGATTTCTTGCAAAAATGTCAAGCTCATTAAAGCAGGACACAAGTTCAACAGTGTGAATAGAATTGACATCATCTTGTCAGATCGCAGTTGTATTGCCTGGAATCTGAAATCAACCACACCATGGACTTCAAGAATAGGGTGTGTTTCTTCAGTGAGCCAAAGGACCACACATTTCTATGCCCACGGTTTCTAGAATGATTGCATTTTCATTGGATAAACTCAATTTACAGAAAGTATTTATTTCTGCCAGTCTTCTTGTTTACCTTTTTCATCTGCCATTTGTTATTCTAAAATGGGAAAATGCATAAAGTTGTCATTTGGGGTTATTGAATCACTTCATAATGTAAAACCATGCTTTATTAAGCTTTCTATTTCCCTTTTAGTTTCTTTATTTAAATAAAACAGTGATAGTTCTATGTGTTCTTGCAGCAAGTGCTGTGCTCCCTATAGTGAATTAACAAGTAAGTGTTATTCAGACAAGTACATCTGTATACAAAAGATTACAATAGGAATATGCTTTTAAACCTCAAGATATTGAACTCTATAGAAGCTCCTTTTCAATGATGGTATTTCTAAGAGTTACTGTCGGTCTCAATGAGTATACACAAGAGGGAGAAGATTTGCTGTGGATGAGAACCTAAGCTATGCTTCTTTAAGAACACATTGCATGTCCTATCTAAGGGAAATGAAGCTCCTTATATAGATAGAGACTCAGATTAGGAAGACATGCTATGGAACCAGGGCAGAGGTATAACTTGGCTTTGAGATCTTAAATGGTACGACTCAACACACAATCGTTAAGATCCCCTTATGGTCTTGGAAAGATTCAAAGCAAGTAAGAAGCCCTATAATCAAAGTTTCATTAACTTCACAGAAAAACTACACCTTGACCCTGTATGGGCAGAGGATAATAAGGTAGGTGGTATTATACTCGACCTATATAAATAAATATCCCTGATAAAGATCATCAGTTTTCAAGTATTTCACCATCTCATGTTCCAAACTGCACAAACTATGGCAAGAATTAAAATTTTTTCCCTAATATCTACATTATTAAACAGCTAATACTTTTAGTTAATGGCTATATGCTTATCAGATAAGGTTTTCTAAATGACACTTCCACAAATGAAACTTATTTTACAAAACAAACAATATGGATCTAAATAAACAATAAGTTTTACTCTTATTCCCCTGAGAGCTAATTCTTGAACACATAGTACATTATCGGTCAGAATGAACAGTCCATATGTGAACATAAGTGAATTTTCATAGGCTGTAATATGTTTGTTTTCTTTAGCAATCTACTACCAAGAACTGTCAGAAAAGTCTAGAGTTCAGTTGGGAACCAAGCACATGGTCCTGCAGGATTACAGAGGCCATTCTGTATTCATGCTGCTCATCATGGAAGCAGAACAGTGATCCAGCCCTCTGTAGATCTAGCCTAGGCTCTCAAATGCTGCCCTAAGTGCAGGAGGCATAGGGGCCCTGTGTGTACACAGACTGTATGAGAAAACAGTAGATCTCTAGAAGGACTCCCCTGCCTCCCCACTCAGAAACTCCCAATGGCATCCCAGAGTTATAATTGATCAGAGGACAAAAGTGTCCTTCAAGAAAAAATGAAAAGCAATGGGCATGGGGACTGGTGGGCAATTCAGCAGTGTCATTGAGATTCTAAGAAAATCCCTGCTCAAATGAATAAAAATCTGGTCACTATTTTTAAAAAGTTACCCCAGTGGCATTGTTTTATTTATTTATTTATTTATTATTTGGGTTTTTTTGTTCTTTTGAGAGAGGTTCTCCATTTAGCCCCACTGCCTGGAACTGACTATGTAGTTCAGTCTGGCCTCAATCTGATAGATATTCACCTGCTTCTGCCTCCAAGTGCTGTGATTAAAGGCATGTGCCACCACACCCAGCTCAGAATGATATTAATTTAAATGGAATGCAATATTCCATCTATCAGATTGTAATATAGCCAGATTACCCGCATTCTCTGCAGATTCCCTGCCCCTGTTTGTGAGTTTTACTATATTCTGCAAAGCACATATTTAGTCCTTATCTGCCACACTCTCTAGCCTAGAAGTGTTTCTGGCTTTTTCTTACTTGTAGTTCCTCTGTGCTTCCCACACAGACCCTCTTGGTGAACACATGTAGAGTGACAGGCAAGAAACTGAGACACAGTGACTTCTAAATAACTTGTGTGGACCAGCAAATGCATAGCAGAAGCAGAATTAGAGCCTATTCATGACCAAGGCTTTTCTGAGAACATGCAGCAACAACTACGTGTGTTCCATTAACATTAGATAGCACTTCGGATTGCTAGAGTTCCTGAAAGCATTTGGCCTTACTAAATATGGAAAGATAATGCGTGATCTTCTATATGGCTTAATTTTGTTACAAAGTGTGCAGCTTTGTATATGCATGCTTACTTAATCTCTACTTCATTTTATATCAGTGGAGTGGATTCGTTCATTTTTATTTTTCTCAAATTGTCTCTTTTATTAACTGTAATTTCTGGGCTCTGATCCCCTCTCCTACTCTGCTCTTAATTCATTAGTGGCCATGTGATACAATAAGTAAGCCCCAGCTGCTGGCCCATTTTGTTGATCTGTTCAAGTAGCAAGTTAAGACTATTGATGTTTCCTTAATATCTACAACTAAACCTGATTGAGGCTAATGATGCAATTTTTCCTTGGCTGAATCAGTAGTGTCACTCTACTATATACAAATGCAAGGTTTATAACTAGGACAGGTAGGACAGGGCTTTCCAAGTCACATGTCTATGCACACAAACACATTATTCCCTTACTGGAATACAGCTTTCCTGAAGAGACCATATGCTATTTACTTTATTATTTTTAGCCTCGGCCTAGTGCTTTTCCTATACTATATATCTGTGTTGTCTTCAGTTGTCAACTTGACACACCTGGGAAGAGAGAATCTCAACTGGAGAATTTACTCTATTAGACTGGCCTATGGCCATGTCTGTGAGACATTTTATTCATTGTTGAGTGATGTGGGAGGACCAATGTGGGTTATGCCAGCTCTGGGAAAATGGTCCTGGTTGAAAAAGAAAGCAGGCTGATCATGGGCCAGAGGAGCAAGTCAGTAACCTGCATTCCTCCATGGGCTCTGCTTCAGTTCCTGTCTTTAGGTTTCAGTTCCTGCCCTGAATTCCCTCAGTGCTGGTCTATGGAAAATGTAAGATGAAATAAATCTTTTTGGTCCCCAAGTTGATTTTGATTAGGGTGTTTTATCAAAGCAATACAAAGTAAACTAGAACACTATATATTCAACATGCTTATTGAGAAATGCAATATTACTGTTCAGCTCTTTTGTAATGATATTCAATGAAGAACATATTATGAATAATTTTATTAATTAAAATGTGAGTTTTTCTCATTCTGAGTATGCTGCTTAGTTTTCTGCACTCTAAACCTTCGATTTTGTAAAATATACCTTTCCAAGCAAAAAATGTCACCATAAATGCTTCTTAGGCAAAGAAATTTCCAACTCTGTGTTTCCCCCTTCTCAGCACACAATCAAAGATGATGCTGAGAGAAAGTGAGGACATGTTTCCTGGGCATGAAGAAAACTGCTGGGAAGAGCAGGTATAAAGAAGTATTGCATAAGCCAATATTCCTCCTGACTAATTAGGTGATTCTGTGGTATTAAGAGCTTAGGAAATCCTTACAAAGGCATCAATACTGTATAGAGGCAGGAAGCGAGTTTTAGACCCCGAACAATTTTCAAGTGAGATAAATACAGAATCGCAGAAACAAAGATTAAACTCAAAGAAACTGGATTTAAAAACAGAAATCAAATTAGACAGTAGTGCACATAAGGTAGAAGTGGGGTGCCATTGATACTGGGGAAATCGGTGTCCCCTTTTGAGGGCCTTAGTTTAATTAATAAAAGAATTGTATTGCTCAAAGACAATTTTATTATAGTTTAAAAGAAATCCTCCAGGGCAAACTATAATTCTCAGCAGTTGCCTGGAGGAGGAAAATAGAGAAAAGTAAAAATAAGCTGTGCTGCTTGAACGTGCACAGATGTCAGCCACACGGTGGGTAAGTAGTCGTATCGTAGGAAAAGGAGCTTTAGAGAAAGAGTGAGGAAGCCCAGGGTATCAGGAAAAGCATATGTAGGTTCTGGCCATCATCCGAAAGAAAGGGGGGAAAAAGAAAAATGAAAAGCTCTGTCTTTCTGAGCCAGGTTCAGAATGGTAAGCAGACCAGGTCAAACTTCATCACAGTTTTGCTTGTAGTGAATGCACAAATGAGTAGGAATTCTGGGAAATAGAAATGTAGTATCTCATTAAAGGAATAATTATTCTATCTCTCTCTTTAGCATAGTTTAATGTGAGCAGGCCTTCCTCGGGGTGGTTCCTCCTTCCTGAAGTATGGTCCCTTCGCCAGGTGATTTACCCACTCAATCGGAATGGTTGGTCTCCAATAATCAGTTGCCAATATTTCTTAATCTAAGAGTGGAGTCTGCTATCAGTTTCCAGTTCTATGTTGGGTTACTGTCTGCTTGAGTTTGCATGGGTCCCAAACATATTGCTGCCATTGCTGTAGGTTCACATGAGCAGGGCTCCAGGAGCTTGTAGGACCCTGTTTCCATATGGTCATGCACCTCCTCCAAGGCTCTTACAATTTTTCTATCGCTCTTCCATAATGGTCCTGGGGTGGGTACGTTTAATATAGGAGTCAAGTCAAAGGAGTAGCATTCTGCAGGCTCTTAATCTCTATGCTTTGGTTATTTTTGACCTTTTGTGTTCCTGACCTTCTCAAACAATGATTTTTAAGGACCTCTGATAAACAAAAGTCAGACTATCCATTCACCAATGAATATTTCTGAAAACATATGCTTGAGGCACAGATTAACCCCCTCTATCTTCTCCAGTCATCTCAGCAGAAGACATAATTAGCAATGACATTATTTAAGAAAGATCTGCATAGTGGCCTCATCCATGCAATTCTTCGGCATGAATCTTGGGCAAGCTAGCGGTTTCACTATAGTAGTGTTGTTAAAATTCCTTTTGGAGAGGTGTAACATTTGCCCTCCCTCCTCCCTTTGGTCCCAATAACAAACTGAGGTACAATTTCACCAAACTATAGTCAGGGAAACCAGTGAGTTTTCTGAACTTACTTATAGAGCAATAGGTGAGGGTTTACTTGCATGAATGTGGGTGCTTCCCTCCCAAAGGCCACACTGGAAAGTCTCCATCTGAGCATGGATGGAGGCTTACCTATATATAGCCCACGTAAAAGGGTGAGAGACCCTCCCTTTGGCTTCCTCAGCCTATATACCCTCAGCTCCTCTGTCAGGTCATGTGCAACTAGGGTTGACTGGTTAGTTGGCATCCGCCAGAGGATAGTCCTATACAACTAGTCCAGCTAAATGTCCTCTTCATAAAGATTTCCTATGTTGTAATTTCTAGACCTATTAATTTGCTACTTTATACAACCAAATAAATTTACAGATAGATCTAAATTGAAGATACAGAAGTAGTGAGATTCTTCTTGATTATCCATTGGTCCAATGTAATCAAAAAGGTCTTCATATAAAGAAGGAGATGGAAAATCAATAATCAGCGTGATAGGCCATTAAGTAATACATTATAAAGTGTTCTCTGGTATAATTTGTATTATTTACGTGATCCTACACTGAGTTGATGAGACCTGAGGAGATTTTGGATTTGAGTTGATGCTGAAATGTGTTGGAAAACTTCTGGAACTGTTGAGATGAGGTGAACCTATGTACATTTGTCTTGCATTTTATCTTTTTTCATAATCCAAGTGAAGCTAGAAGAGACAGATGAACAAGAAAGAAAGAAAGAGGGAGAGAGAGAGAATAATACTCATCATCAGACAGAGGTAAACATATTGAAAGTTTTGTTTAATGAAAAGTGGCATCTCAACAGTCATAAATAATGTGACATATTATCCAAAGTGTAGTAATTAAGAGTATGAAACTTGATGAGCACTGAGCTTTAGAACTGGATAGCATTCTTAAGAACATCAGTGTAAAGTTAACTAGGAAAAAGATTCTGAGGACTTTATTTAGATACACCTATTTCACAGAAAGTGCTATTTAAATTATGCTTTTAATGTGCTCATTCAGCAAATGTGCTGAAAGCATGCTAGATCCAAGGCACGGGTTTACATGGCAAGACAAAGATAGTGTTCAAAAGGTGAAAAAAAATTTGCCTTTGTAAATGAGAGTTCCCATTTCCCCAAATCCTCGCCAGCATTTGGTATCATTTGTTCTCTTGATCCTAGTCATTCTGACTGGGGTAAGATGAAATCTTAAAGTAGTCTTGGTTTACATTTTCCTAATTACTAAGGATGTTAAACACTTTTTAAGGTATTTCTTAGACATTTTTATTTATTCTTTTGAGAGCTCTCTGATCAGATCCATAACCTTTTAATTTGGTCATGTGTTGCCTTGATTCTTTGTTTTTTGAGTTCTTTGTATATTCTAGATATTAATCCTTTGTCAGATGTGTAACAAGTGAAAGTTTTTTCCTACTCTAAGGGCTTCCTCTTCACTTGACTGATTGTTCCTTTGCTGTACAGAAGCTTTTACTTTAATGAGGTTCCACTAGTCAATTGTTGATCTTAATTTCTGAGTAACTGAAGTCTGATTTAGAAATTCCTTTCCTGAACCTATATGTCTTGTAGGGTACTGCCTATGTTTTCTTCTAACAGTTTCAGCATTTCAGGTTTCACATTGAGATCTTTGATTCATTTGGAGTCAACTTTTGTTCAGGGTGATAGATATGGATAGATATTTTCTACCTGTGGAGATCCAGTTTTCCCAGTACCAATGTATTTCTACACCTAAGGCTCAAGGAACATAACAGAGCAAGGGGAAGAAAGACTATTAATGCATATCTCAACTTTTATCAGCCAAATTCATGCAACAGATGGTGATTAACCCAGATAGCAACAACTGATCAAAGTGCAGAGAATAAGAGATTGCAGAGTTCTTAACCTTGAATAGGACACCTGTATCAAACCTCTGTTTCCCAAGGCTCAGGAACCATTGCAGAAGAAGGAGTGGAAAGATTGTAAGAGTCAGAGGTAGTGGATGACCACAGGGAAGCAGTGTTCCAGGCAGCTAGGAAGTTACTCATGGGAACTTATATTAGTGATAACAGCATGCCAAGACCCCTAAAAGCTCAAACCTGGTAGAAACGCAGCATAGCAGTGGGGGAGTGGGGAAGAAGACCCATCCTTGGCTGAGGAACCATTGGCCACCAATGACTACTGAAAGTGAGAGTTGGTTTTCTCTAGGGGTGCAAGGCTACATAGGCTAAACAGGCTCCAGTGGCTGGACATACACTGAAGGACATTTGGGGACACAAACTTGGCTCCATAGGCCTTAACATATATGACAGAATACATGAAATCTGACAGGGGGTGCTAAAAGAAAGGTAAGATGGGGAGGAGGCCTAAATATGATAAAAAGATAGATTTCAAAATTCTCAAAATTCAATAGAAAAGTATTTTTAAAAAAATCTTTGCCTTTGTGGAATCTATAATCTATTGAAAGAATTATATTAAAGTAACTAAGTAAAAAGTATTTTCTATATTGGACAGGAAGAAGTACGAAAGAAACATAGGAAAAGGATACCTTGCTATTCTTTCTGCTTGCAGAGAACATGTGATTTATTTTATCACTATAATTTTTAAAAATCTATTTACTAATGGGTGTGTGGGGGGGGGGTCAGAGGACAATGTTGTGGAGTCTGCTCTCCTTACACCTTTATGTGAGTTCCAGTGGTCGAACTCAAGTCCCCAGGCCAGTGCCTTTCTGCACAGAGCCAGCTCAAGTGATATCTTTGTTTTGGGTAAAGAGACTGCAATTCAAGACACATTAGCATGTGTTGTACGTCTGCTGCTAGGAGGCAAAGTAGAAGATGTGGTAGAAGCCAGCAAACAAACATCTGCAGTCTCAGAGCATGTGCAAATTCTTCTTTGGTGGCTTCTATTTTTCTAGGCACATATTTAGCCAAGTCCAAAGCTGAGAGCATGATTTAGAGAGAAATGCTTAACACTGGGAAGAGATAGAAAGAAGTCAGCCTTGTGGAAGTCTAGATTAAATGTAAAAGGATTGTTAGTCAACTTAATAAAGCTCTTTCTGTGATTATGAATTTTAAGTAAGCTCAGTCAACATAGTTGTTTTGTCTGTTTTGGGTGGTGGAGATTAAGGTTCAGTGTAGATTGAGGTATATGATCATAATGTCTGACACAGAAGTTAGATTGCGCTTCTTGGAGGAAGAAAGAGATGCAGTGAAGTAGAGGTGGGAACCGTGACTGCTGGTTTTAGTGGGATTCAAGGATTGTTAGAGTTGAAGAACCAAAAAGCAGAAACTAGAACATGGGAGGAGGTTGAAGAATGCTGCATTTGCATTTGAAATGCTATTTTATGCTGACAAAGCCAATAACCTAACCCTACATAGTGACAGAGGAAGGACAGAGGACAAGAGCAGCTAGAGCTGAGAGACCTGGACAAAGGGTATTTCTAAAAGGTGGAGTTCGCAGCCTGATTCAGAAAGGACTTAAAAGTAAAGGTCATTTTTTATTTTATAGTGAAGCTATTCAATACTCTACAGTAAACTGAATGATTTATCCTGATACTTTTCTTTACAGAACAGTTTTATATGCATGATTGCTGGATGGATACCATTAACAATAAAGGTGTCACCTTTAAACTCAAAAACTCTTTTCAAATATATTAATCCTCAGAGCTTTGCAGAATTCCAGAAAATAAGCAGTTGCTAAAAATAGGATAGGTTGGAAGAAGTAGACCTGAAGTTGCAACCGTAGCCAGGATTTTCTTATGTTAGCCACATCTTTGGAAAATCAACTCTAGAACATTAATTTAACATCACTTGTTTGCATAAGATAATGTTCATATTTGATTTCTACTTGTTGCTTACTCTTCAAACAGACAGAGTGGTTAATAATGCACTAAACAGCTAGTGTAGCCATTTGTCAGTTTTGCAATTTACAACATCAAAAAATTGTTTTAATTAGAAAAACTATTTTCTTACTTTAAACAAATGGGTTTGATGGTCTTTATTGGCTATTCTTTGTTCAAATGTCTGAATATGTCCTCTGTAAACCAGCAATGTCTTTTAAATGTGTTATATATCATAGAAATGAAAATACCTCCAATTATAAATGGATAACATTTATTAAGGAGAGACTTGGCTCAACAGCACACACACACACACACACACACACACACACACACACACACACACATTTTGAATAATGTATTAAAGTTCAAGGATAAATTCTTTCTGAAAATCACTACAGCTCTTCTTTATCTGCAAAACAAAACAAATCCTAGCCAGCCTTGGTCCCGTGCAGCTAGTACATGGCTGGTTCCATTTCACAATATGCCCTCATGGATCCTCTGCCTCTCTAGATTGGAAAATTGATGTGCTTTATTTAGAATGAAGTGAAACTATTTACCCTTGGTCATTCATTCCTAAGAAATGGAGTGACAAGGAAAACTGTAGAGCAGACCCTGTCTGTGGTCATCCTTTAGGAGAAGGCTGTGGAAGTGTTTCCCCCCACGTGACTCAGCAACATTGGAAAAGTGTCATTTCTTAAACTCAGCAATGAGGAAACAAGTGTTTACATATTGAGGATACTAGCTAAAATCTTATGCTTATAGACCAAGATTGCAGAACAAAGGCTTAAAAATTGAATTTGGCCTTAAGATTTAAGAAAGTGGATGCACTTGAATGTGACTGGTAAACTCAGGGGTCCTTATGAAGTGATTAAATTATCCAGAACCTCTTCCATCCCTGTGTGCTAACTCATTGAATCAGGGCTTTGTGGTGAATCCATATTTGACTCATATCGTCTGTTAGTATTTCTATTCCATGCAAGGTATACAAAACTTTACCATATTCATATTTACTGGCATAAAACCACCCATTGGCTTTCAAGAATGGTCATAGAGTCTGTCTCTAATCCAGCATGTACCAGTGTGTGCGGCCCTACTCCATAAGAAACTGTCCATCCTCACCATCTTTGCCTTGAAGTCGCTGGTAAAGACTTTGTCTCAGCTTGTATTGATTTAAAAAGTTGAACATCTTCTATAAGTAATGATTTTTGAGATCCTGTCTGTCCTATGTGAATAATTTGCTTTGGGTTCCACAGGAATCTGCTTTCTCTATAGAGAAAGGGAGATTTGGGATGCATCCTGAGAATAGAGTCAAGAAAAGCAGAGCAAGCACACTGTTTCACTCTTTTAGGAAGTCATTTTTTCACATGGGGCAACAAGTAACTGTTTGTTTGTTTTCTGAAATAGGGTCTTATGGACCAAATGCAGTTGGAGTTAATTCTCCATATAGCAATGGCTGGGTTTAAACTCCCGATCTTCGTGCATCTATCTCCTAAGGTCTGAGATAACAGTTATGAGCTTCCACATCTGACTTAACATTGCTAAAGGGTGATCTACATAATATTCATGGCCTATATAAAATGGCTCTTTCCCATTAATGGAGAAATCCTGTCATAGGAATCTCCCAGGAAGTCTGCAGAAGCACAAGTTCTTTGGACAGACCATCTCTTTTCAAAACAAAGCAGCAGACACTGGCTTTCTGGTCAGATGGTTGCTCACATGAACAGAAGTCCACAGTGTCCGTTGGTCTGCAATACAAAGGCCCAGAGGACAGCTGTTGTGTTCATTCTCTAAGGACATAAAGTCTACCAAGTGAGTATGCACAGACTGAAGCAGAAAACAAATGAGTCCTCTGCTGCCTCCACTTGCCATGAAGCAGGCTTTTATGATGAATAACTTTTACCATGTTGGCATTTAAATATGCCAAATGTCCTCACACATTGACTACTCTACTGTGTAACTTAAGAAAATTCACATCTCAATCACTTATATACAGGGAGAAGTTATTTTATCTCCTTCTCACCCTCATGGCATTCTATGACTCTAAAGATCCATCTGCTGCCTTTTATCTCAGGAAGTGATTTGTGGACTTCTACCTTATAAGAAGTCAATCAACTTCTAAGAGTATTATAATGTTTCATATTTATTGGCTAAGTGCAATCATTGTCACTCTTTTTCTATGATTTATCAGAGTAGGAAAGTCTATCATTTCTATTATTTCAGTTAGCAAACAAGCTTGTCAATTTTAAAGTCTACTTTACTAACATTCAGACATATAATACAATTTTTGAAAGATCAGGGGCAGAAGGAATGAGCAGGAATTTTTGAAGCAAGGCTAGAGAAAGAGAGAGGGACACACAGAGAGAGAATAATGAAATTTGTGACATTTGTGTCTGCTGATAGAGCCATCCATCAATATTTCCTTCTGTCAGCAGTGAGGATGGGGACTCAGCTCCACATTGCTGCCCTCAGGAGGCTGAAAAGTTGCCCTGTGTGGTAAAGGACTTGAACTTGGGCCAAAAAGAGTTCATGGCTGAAAAACCATTCAGGACTAACCAGCTTGGTGAAACAGAGTTGGTGATTTTATTAAAGATATTTTAGTGTAGGCACAAGCATGAGGCTTAAAAGGAGAGGTGCTCAGAAGAAAGTAAGGCAGGCTCAAGTGGTGGGTATGTGCTGGCCAAGGGAGAGTAAAGGAAAGACACAGCAAAGTGTGGGTCCTGGTTTCTCCAAGAGAGAGTAAACACATCATTGTCTTACATTAGCCTTGTGTATCATCTTAGTGGCTCTCAGGTTGCCTCTCAAAAGGTTTCTAAGGTTTCTACCTGGTTTTTGTTCTTCTCTTTTGACAAGAATGATATGTAAGGGGCCCCTGGGATGCTTTGGATGGAATTGTAGTCTGTTAAGGTAAAGCCAGAGCTGCTCCAGGAGTTTAGTGCATGACTTTTCCCTGTACATGGGGTTTCTGGTGAGATTCCTAGAAAATTGTAGGTTCACAGCTGAGAAGATCGAAGGGCTCCAAACATTTGCTAACTGTGCTGCTGGAATTCTTCCAGGAAGTGCTTTGGCTGGATTCTAGAGTGAGGGGCTTCTTTCCGCCTTCTTGACACCCTAAGATTTTCTCTGCCTTTCTCTCCTGCTGCTCACTTCAAGCAACAGTTTTAACACAGAGGTGCCCTGGTTGCTGATGGCAACCTGCATCTGTGACACATGGATTGCACACAACATATTTTCCCTCCATGGTCCCATGGACACAGCACCAGATTGTCATGCATATTGATTTTTGTCTCATCCCGTGGAGACATCACAGCTGCCCCCTCAGAACGTAGGCAGAGGCGAAACCTCACTAGCAAGCAGGACACATGTAACGCTCACAGGACTGCGCCCAGATCAACTCACATGTTGCGTCGAGCCTTTTCCATTTGCTCCTTCTGAGCTTGAGAAATGAAAAAGACCTCAGAGGACCTTAGACAGGTCTGCCAATAAAAAGTCTAAAGAACCATCTCAATGATGTTACTGCTGCTCCTCATCTGAAATCACAGCTGCAGAACAAAGGGTTAAAAGCAAATGGAATTTGGTCTTGAGATTGAAGGAAGTGGATGCATTTGAATGTGATCAGAAAACTCAGTGGTCTTTATGAAGTGATTAAATTATCTGGAATCACTGCCATAACTAGTGTGCTAACCCATTGACTCATGAGTTTGTGGTAAATAAATGCTGGGTTCACATTGTGATCACATCCTGTTCCATGAAGGGTATGTGTTGTGACTTTCTTTTTCAACTGCATTTGAAGATCAAAATTAGAAGCGTAGATGGGGCCACAGTGCAGTAGTCACTGGAAAAATGTTTTAGTGTTTGCAAGGCTTGAAAGTCACTGTGATTATGAGAGTGCAAATATTTAGAAGTTTCGTGTAGGCAGTCACACTCTGATTATGTTACAGGGGAAAAATTGGGTCCCCCTTAAGGATTCTCAGTCTCATTCATAAAAGAATTTAAGAACGGACTCAAACTGAAGCTTAAGGACAATTTTATTCGAATTTAAGAAAAAAATCCCTAGGGCAGTCAAGTCGTAAGTCTCGGTAGCTGCCCTGAGGAGGAGAATGAAGTGGAGAAGGAAAAAAAGACAGAGTGAGCACGGAGGTCAGACACGTGGCAGACTGGCAGCCACATAATGAGGAGGAGAAGAAAACTTTGAAGAAAAAGTAAGAAAGCTCAAGAGGTGGAGAGTCCAGAACTTTAGAATAGCATAGTTAGAAAAAAGATATGAAGAAGCAAACAAGAGATTATGTGTTTCTGAAGAATTCAAACAAACGGGCAGACTTAGATGGAGAACCATGTCTATGCACTGCACCAAGGGGCAGAGATTCTAAGCAGGAAAAGTTCACCATCTCCCCACAGTAAGAATCTACCTATCTCCTTAACATAACAAGGAAAACCTACCTCCCTAGGGGCGGTCTTGACCAGGTGACTGATGTGGGAAAATTGGAAAGTGAGTGTTCCATTCAGGCCAGAGATTCTTATTTTTTTGACCCATTAATCTGTTGGAGTTATTTTGCTACTGTAACAATTAGAAGGGGCTTTGACAGCCCACATAACTCTTCCACACATAAGTCACCAATGATGTTTGAAACGGGAAGAAAGAACATCCCCTAGAGGATTCTTAGTCTCATTCTTAAAAGATTTTAAGAATAAACCCAAACAAGCTTTAGAACAATTTTATTAGAATTTAAAGAAAAATCCTCAGGACAGCCACTGGGAATTTTAGCAGCTGCCTTGAGGAGGAGAATGGAGGGAAAAGGAAAGGCAGGATCTAAAAGTGCACGGAGGTCAGATGTGGTACGCTGGCAGCTACACCGTGGGGAGAAGGTAGCTTTAGAGAAAAAGCCCAGAAATACAAAACGCTAGGACAGCCCAAAGTATTAAAGAAAGCATGTTTAAAAACAGATATGAAGAAGAAAAGGAGAGATCATGCTTTTCTGAGGAATTTAGAAAAGTGGGCAAACTTACAGCGAGCTCTATGTCTGTGGCCTGGTCTAGAAGCACTGCACTGGGAGGCAGGTTTCCAGGCATGAAAAGTTCACTAACTCATTAATGCACTAGATATTCCACTCACCTATTTGTATAATTTAAGGTAAACCTGCTTTTCTAGGGATGGGCCTATGACCAGACGGTTGACCAGTAAAACTGGAAATGTGGGTCTTTCAACAGACTAGAGATTTTATAGTCTTGATCAGTTAATCTTATGGGACTTTATGCTACCCGTTCATCAAGAAAACTATCCATTTAGTTAACACAATAAAGGCTTCTACTGGCCTTTGTACTGTGGATATAAACACAGTTTATATCTTCAAGTTATGTCTTCAAAGTTTGCCAATATGTGGAATCCTAGAAGTCATAAGCTCAACTTGTAATTCCATGATCAAACCTCCAAAGACTCCTGAGAGAAATAAATGTGTGCTGCCTGGTACAGAATTTTTTTTGTGAAAATAGTTTTTAATGAAGAGAAGGCATTTGGATTACTAACGGATGGAGAGGAAATATGGCAGAAGAGATAAAAATACCAATTTCTCAACTTTTTAGGATATGGCCAATTCAAAGGAACTATGAGTGAGTCACATGTCTAGATTTGGTTTACGTTTCTTTTATGAGATACATTGACTTATGAGGATTTGGGGATACCTTTGAAGACCAATTATTCTCTTTCCCTGGATTTCATATACTTGCATTTCTCCTGAGACAAGCACATGCACATATCTTATTTCGTTTACAAATTTAAAGGCAATGTACAAATGTACATACTGAAATATCTTCTTCGGTTCTATGAAATGCTTTCTAGGGTGAGTTGTGAAGCATGTGCTCTTGGGTTTTAGTATTGCATTTCCTTGTGGAAGCTCTTTTTCAAGTATTTTAAGCAAATGTTGCATGTCTTTGTTACCTATTTCTTATCCTGTGTTTTCTCTTTGAGTTTATTTCATACCAAATCAGGAAAGGGTAACACAAATGAAGAAAATATATTCTATGTAGTATTCAACAAAACCCACTGTTAAGGAAATTATGCTAAATGTGAGTCTATTTTACTCATTTAGTGAGAGTTATCTTTCCTAATCTTGTTATTTCCCTCAACCTATCTGTGAATACTTAAAAAGACCAGCCAACAGTATATTCCTAGAGTTAGCTAAGACCCACAGGCTTAACTACAAAAGAACCATGGGGATTTTCTTAATAAAAACACTTCACAGTTGAGTGATAGGGTCACAGGATGAAAAATAAACACTGAAAGACTTAGAATCACGAATTGACCTTAAGGATTTGGACTTTTCCTTTGCCAAGGATATACTTGTTCTGTTTAATTTCGAGACTCTGGTAAAGAATAATAATAAAGAAAAAAAAAAAGAATTAGTTAACCTGGTGGAAGCAGAGAACTAAAGTGAAAACACTTAGTGCTAATGTTTTGTTCATTGTTTTAAAATTCATGGAGGCTCCAAATCTTGATATAGTCTATGAATAACTCTCATAATAAAGAATGCCAAGGGTATAAGGGATTTCTGTACATGGGACTTGGATGGCATTTGACGTCTTTAAATATACAATGACTTCGCATGTCTTTCCAACACACCCTCACCCCATCCATCTTTACACTAGTCTCAAGACATTAAGCAGTGCAGTATCTAATCCTTGTTCTCAGGCATGATGAACATTATCACTGGAAAATGAGAAGAGCCAATAGTTTCGCAGATTTCCCTATATAACCATGTATTTGGTTACTTCACCTTATCTTCAAACCACTGAAGATTCGAGTCTCACTCTTCCTACTTAACTAATGATCTCAAAAGATGGCTGTAGCTTATGGATGTCACACAGTAAGACCAGAAGAGGAGAGGCCTACACAGGCTAACTGACGGCAAAACATGCAGTGGAGCATACAAATGTGAGGCTAGTGCCACATTTTCATACTCCCAAGTGAAAAAAAATTATTGTATTTTCACTTCTATATATTTGTTTTTTAATGCACCAGAAGATAATTTCCTGACTTTCAAAATCATATTTGGAAACTTGAAAGAAATTTTGTCATCTGACATTGTCTTCCACAAGCTGATTTTCCATCATTCCATCATTCTCTGCTACTTTGAGATGAATTTCTTAACAAGGAAGGAGAACAATTTTTTAAAGATGTGATTAGACTTCATTAGGCTGTACAGGAACTTTGAAAAGCCCAAACAAGATGCTATAATGCAACTTGTACAAACCCCATGTAATCTTAGCACATTTACCTCCCTAGTCAGTCCCTTAACTTGAGGGTCACTGAGCTTTGCTTTTAACTTTCACTTCTCTTTGATCCTCTTTTCTTTAATATGCCAACTTCTGAGTTTTGCTTGTTTGTTGGTACAGGAACTCCACTTAGGTGATGGGAAATGACTGAGCTTTCAGAGTCAGTCCATATTTACTGTCACATCATACGCCTGTCACAGAACTGGAGGAGTCCAAACTGGTATTGCAATTCATTTTTCAGGCTGGTGTCATATGACTGAGTGTGGCTTCTCCAGTTGTCTTAGAGTTTCTGTATACAGTTAACGGGAGTTTATTTAGTAGTCAATGCTTCTTCCATAAAATCTGGATATTGCAGAAACTGAAAGTACTGGGTTTATGTTTTGGAATAGTAATGTCAAATATGAAGCATATCTACATACTACTGTGAAATTAGGCACAAACGTCAGTTACATACATTGATTTAGAGGTTCTTTCCTCCCAACTCTATGGCTAATTATTGAACTACACCTATGCTGATTTCCATAGCAAACCAACTACATATACACTGAGTTCTATTTAACATCATGCCTCAATAGCATGACACAGATCTGTGAGTAACTGCAACGCGGATACCACAGGTAAACTTACAGGTGTGTTTTTAAGCTAGAAGACAGTCATAGAAAAGATAACTTCTAAAATATGGTGTTTGAATGCTTTTTTCTTTCTTCCCATGAGTTCTTCAGTGTTCTTGAGAAAAAATTAGTAATTCCTAGCCTGTTAAGGCTATGGATGTACTTACTAAAAATATCACGTGTATATAGATGTTTACAGCAACATTATTCACAATAAGCTAAAAAGTTAAAAAATCCCAGTATCTATCAATATACGCAATTTGTACATATGAAGAGATATTATTCAGCCACAAAAAGCAATGAAGTTCTTATATATATATAGAAGTTTATATGCATCTTGAAAGCATAATGTTAGATAAACAAAAATAGCTTGGTGTGGTGGCACACACTTATAATGCCAGCACTGTGGAGGCAAAGACAAGCAAATCTCTGTGAGATCAAGACCAGCCTGATCTACATAACAAGTTCCAAGTCAACTGGGGCAAACACAGAGACCCTCTCTAAAAAAAATCAAAACAAAGTAAGACACAAAAATAAATAATAATAATAAAATTCCAATTATATGCAATATCTGAATTACACAAATTCATAGAGACAAAAAGTAGACAGAGAGCAACAGACACTGAGGGGAACGGGGTAAGGAACTAATGATTCATGAATACAGAGTTTCTTTGTGGGATGATTAAAATTAGATGTAATTAGTGCCACTGAACTGTGAACTTAACATGTTTCAAGCAGCAAATTTTATGTGTACATGCGCATGTGTGTCATCACAATTTTTGAAAAGTATATTTCTATGATATATAAAGGAACTTGGATTTTACATTTTAAATTGAGGCCTTTATTGCATAGAACTGTGAAAAGACGACTAATTCTGAAATCCTTTATTAAAAATAAAGGATTTAGAAATATGAATAGCATTAGGTCCTCACAGAGAGGATGAAGTTGCAGACCACGATCATATGTACTCCCATACATTCTGACTCTTCCTGCTGGGCATGCTTCATATTGCTGTGACAATTTATTTCCACCCTGTACATGAGTCCACTCTGAGAAGACAGACCACTGTGTTAGCCTCTTGGTTCTGTCAGTGTTGCATGGTTTTAAGAACTGATGAATTGACTTGATATGGAAGCCTCTTGCTTCTGAGGATGTGATTGAATTTAAGTAGATATGACTGTACTGTTGAATGTTCCTGTCTTTCTCTTTACTTTAGATCACTATATCTGAACCTTGAGAGTATTAGGTGATTTTCAGAAGATTCTGTCCCACCTCTACTTTAAGTGTTCCTGGATACATTAAAATCTTATAATCCTAGCTATTTTAATCTCAGTAAGGGAAAACAATGAAGAAAGTATAAAAAAGAAAAAGAAAAAAAACCGTAAATGGCAACACATACCTGTAATACCATCTACTGTAGAGTCTGAATCAGGAGATCACAAATTCAAAGTTTCAGAGTAAGTTCAAGGCCAGTATGGGTAACAGTGAGACTTTGTACCAAATTTTAAAAAACAAAAACTAATATATGTAGGGATGTAGATCAGTAGCTCAGGGATAGGACGCTTGTTTAGCATAAGTTTCTGGGTATGATTCCAAGCACCACAAAAAAAAAAAAAAAGAGAAAGAGGATGATTGTGGATCTCTTATTAAATATGGTTTCACATTTGTGTTTGGATTCAGATTTGACTCTACACCTTCATTTCTCCAATATCCCTTCCTATGTATAAACTGCATATTGATAGACACTGGGATTATTTTACTCTTTAGCTTACTGTGAATAATGCTGCTATAAACATCTGCAAACAAATGATATTTTTTAATCAGTAACCCAAAGTAAATCTGTGGCCTTAAAAGACTAGGAATTAACAAAGTTACCTGGATAGAACACTTTGCTAAATGAATCAGCAAAAAAAAATTAAATGAAATTAAATTTAAAAAAAAGAATCTAACTATATGACACAGAAAGAACCTAGAAACTAGTAAGCTTTTCAGTGGGCCACTGGCAGTCACACAGGTGGACGTGCTCAAACCCTCTGCGGCCTTTGCAGAGCTTTCACACTACTGTTGTGTAATCACTTTCCAAAAGTTCCAACCTTGTTAGAGATGAACAAGGTACTTTCATCTAAAATAAGTACAACTTTCTTCCTGCCAGTAGCACGGCAGAGCAGCATCAAAGGCTTAAATAACTGCATTTTTTTCCAGCTCTAAAATGCTCTCTGTTTTCCTTTATTGCTCAGTTGACATACTCTTTAATATGCATCAGGAAGGGATGGATGGGAAACTGGTCATAGAATGCCTTTTACTGGCAGTATTCTGTATATTTTGTAACTTTTTCCTAAGAAATCATATGTACTAAGTAATATGCACTCCAATCTTTGACCCATTCATTTCCAATAGAAAATCAATACTAGTTATTTAATCTCACCATTTACATGCTCACCAAAGCCAGGCACTGAAATGCACACAGAAGCTGTAAATCATGTGAATGAACTATATCTGCAAAGTATTTATAGAATGATAAATCACCCACATTAAATTTAGACAGCAGAAGAGAAGTCTCTCGGGGATCTACAGGCTTTTCGGTTTCATATGAGCATTTCTATTTGATTCTGACGTTTGACTGTTCCATTTTAGGTAACTATTTTTACATCATGGCATTTCCTCTGCGTTATTTTTGGTCTACAATCTTCAATAGAGCCACTGAGAAGCATTAAAAAGCTATTAATTTCAACACGTCCTGAAAGAATAGCATTTAATACTGTGGACACTGATGCTTTCACATGATTGTGCAGATTTAACTTTAGATGCCCACGTATTATTTGTTTGCACAGCTTCAGTACATGTATTAAATATTGATGGAGAACTTACTATGAACTAGACATTGCTAGTTGTTAAGGGCATAGGTATTATGAACATGTTTTTACTTTAAAATGCCAGATTAGTGTTGAAAGAAAGAAAAGCACATAGATTTGATTAGCAAAGAGAAATATATAGGGACTATGGGAACACTTACAGCGTTGCTTAATTTAGTTTGTGGGTTATAGATTGCTTCTGTGTAGAAGTCACAAGTAGATTGCCTAGCAGACCAAAACACAGCTCTGATAGAGACAGCAGGAGAAAACCCCACAGACGTATGCAAAGAATCCCATCAATGTGGAATGCAGTGCTTCTGATCATTCATGTAAAGCATTGATTATCCCTGATGCCTTTCCCACATCCTTATAATCAACTTGCCTTTTTGAGTCTGCCCTGAAAGTATTAATCATGATCCATTTTTGTGATTTGAACTTCATTGTAATATAGGCAAGTGACATCTTTATTCAGTTAGATTGATTATTCATTTGAAGCAGGTATCAAAGTGTGTTGAGCCCAATAACAGGAAGTAAGAAAAATATTTCAATTAACATATTAAGAAGCCTGCTTTCTTCACTAACCCAGCTTCCTTCACCACTGTCATTTATATCATATATTACAATACCCACTTAAAGAAAGAGGAAAAGCAAAAAACGTATAGGTATTCCAGAGACAGACATATGGCACACTCAAAGAGGTTGATGGAAGACACTTTAAGAACTATTTATAGAGTGTGGACAGAGTCCAAGATAGCGACCAGAGATGATGCATCACCCTGAGCTAGAAAAGCAGATTCAGCTTTTGCCCTAGATTTGTGTATGGGTACTTCATCAGCACAACTGCAGTGCCAAAAGCTTAATGCCCAAACTTAATACAAACTTACACTTTATAAAATTTATTAGTTTATAGATTTGCAGGTCAGGAGTCTGAAATAAACTTCACTATGCTTAAGTCAAGGTACCAGAAGCACAGCATCCTCCTGGAAGCCCTGAAAGGAGAATCTACCTCCTACCCTTTCCAGGAATTACGCACTCAGGCCACATCACTTTAATCTCTCTGCTTCCAGTCTGTGTTTGGCCTCCTGTCCCTTTGTTGTGAGAGACACACCCAGACGATGCAGGATAATCTCAACTCAAGATCTTTTAAAAATTATTATTATTGAGTTCTTATGTATTTCATATAACTGAGACCCCTTCCCCATTCATGACCCATGCCCCCACAACATTTTGTGCATTCTGTCATATATGTTAGTCTTATCTGGTCAAGCATTTGTATGCAGATGTCCCTCAGTGCAAGTTCATCCACTGGAGTCTACTCAGCCTATCTAGAGTCGCTCCCTTAAAGATCTATCCCCCTTCACCCAGCAGCAATCACTTGCAAATAGTTCCTCTGCTAGGGTTCGGCCTGCTGCTAATTTCCCTTGTTACATGCTGAGTTTTTGTCTAACTTAGTTGGCATGGGTCTTCTGGATGCTGTCATCATTGTTGCAAGTTCATATGAAGAAGTTCCCAGTGGCCTAAAAGCCTGTTTCCTTATGTTCATGCACCAACCCGACTCTTACAATCTTTCTGCCCCCTCTTCAGCAATGGTCCCTGAGCCATGGGTGAGTGAGGTTTAATATAAGATTCCTATCCAGGGACACATGCTCTGTAGTCTCTTATTCCCTAAAACTTAGCCAGCTGTGGCCTTCTGTGTGCATCATGCTGTTATTATGAGGAAGCTTCACTGTTGAGAGTAGAGAATATTAGTATTCTCTCTAGACCCTGTTATGCTATGTTCCATGAGCCTTCCACGTAGAGGTTCCACTACAGATATGTCACTTAGGGCTGGGCATCTCTCAGACATATATTCTCTGTGGGTGACCTGTAATAACCTCCATCCAAGCTTCTTTGATGAGTAGTGTATAGTATACTTGCATGTAAATATAAGGATCCACATTTAGCATACAGTAAGAAATTTCATTTGTCTAGAGCTCAGCCAGATATAGAGTTTTCTCTAGGATCTGTGATCTCTCCAGCCCAGTGTATTTGACTTATTTGCAGTGCTATCCATGAGTTCCCATTGAGAGGGTTTAAGTCCAATTAGAGAGCTGCTGATTAGTGCCCTAGATAAAAGGGTCAACTCAAGATCTTTAACATAATCTTGAACCTTGTCACAACATCCCTCCTCACACATGCAATGTAATCACATGTAGACAGTCCCACCTGTTATGTAAGATAGGCACAGATTCCAAAGAATGTGACCTACATTTCTGGGGTAAGAGGTATGTCATTCCCCTTACCACTCAGCGTAAAGAGGAGGGGCCAGTTAACTCACACAGAGCTTTATAGAGAAAGCAGCTGGTATAAAATATGGAGTTCTATAGACAACGCAGGCCACTAGGCAGATCATCCACAGAATCTTGAAGAACGAGGACCATCTTTTTATGCTCTTCCACCTCTGGTCCCCAGGTGAGGTCTATGGTTGACCAAAACCAATCAACACCCAGAAGGCAAGAAGAGTCCATGAAAGGCATCCATGCACTTCCGTCTCAGGAATGCAGAGGATGGAAGGAACAAAGAGGGCCTCTTTGAGAAAAACTGAAGACACTTGTTTCCATTTTTTGTAGAACTATTTTAACTTTTATTATTGAAAAATATAGGTATGTTTATTACTTTGAAATCTAACAGTAAAGAAGTATTCAAAATAAAGTTGGAAGTCTTCACCAACCTTGCCCCAACGTCCCTCCACATTGTCCCTCACAGCTCTGGGAACAGCAGATATCATAGAATACAGGTAGTGCAAATTCCTACTAATTCCATCGAGAAGTCTTATTCAGCTTTGTTCCTGATGCTTGGGATACACCAATGTTATTCCTTCTGCTTGGAATCCTTTCATTAGTTGCTACTTTGACCCTACTCACCCCATGGGTCTCATTTTAAATATTGCTCTTTGTTTTTGAAGGCTACCCCTAATTGCTCAATACAAATTATATACCCATACCCATGACCCTTAGGCTGTTTCTCAAAATCTGCTGTTTATTGATTTGCCTTTTCTATACTTAGTAAATATATGTTTTATTTTTGTGCTGAATTGATTAATGTCTATAGTTTATTTTTTCAGCATCACAAAATTACCTTTATTTAAATCATGAAATATGCTTCACTGCCCAAGGTTTGTAGAAAAATGCCATCCTAGAGGAATATAAATTAGAATAGTCCATTGAAATTAGATTGCCTAATGGGAAGCAATGTAATACAAGTACAAACGGGTACAAAATACCTTTTCTAGTGTGTCCTCAGGATGGGAGGAGGTGCAAAGGAATGATTGCATTAGAAAAATTCCTTCACTTTCCCATTGGTTCTTTGGAAAAAGGGGACGAGGCCTAGTAGAACAACTTGCCACAGTATCTCTGTGCTTTTATGTATCTCTGTTACCGCATTCCTTCCACCTACTGCAGTGGTTCCAGGATTAAGACATCAACTTAGAGTGCCAAAAGTCAGATGATCTATGAAAGAAGGAAAAAACTTGGGCATATAAGTTTAAACTTTTGTATCAGTGTTATTAAAATTGGAATTGATGACAAATACTACTCAGTCAATTATAAAGCAAGATAGTTCATGGGTTCTGTACCCAAGTAACACACATTATAAAAATGGGAGCAGATTAAGAACATTGGCTACATTGGTGTTGTTGCCTACAGTCTAGACTCAGAATGATCCCAACATACCTTTTAGCAGGAAAAAGTGTCAGTTCAGGACTGGAGAGTTAGTTCAGTGGTTAAGAGTGTTTACTGCTTTTCTGGAGGACTTGGAGTTGAGTTTCCAGTACCCATATGTATGCCATAAGTATACACACACATAAAGATAAACCGTAGAAAACAATAGGAAATCCAGTGCAATCTTCACACCTTGAAAGAGGCTCAGAGTAAGATATAATGTTGTCTCCTTTAAAATTTTCCATTCAGATGTGTATAGATACACTTACCTGTGCATATGAGTGGAGGACACAGGTCACCATCTGGTGTCTTTCTCTACCACGTCTCTATCTTGTTCTTGAGACAGGGTCTCTTCCTCAACCTAGAACTTTCCTTTTCAGCTATACCTGCTGGCCAGGGAGATCCTGGGATCTGCCTGCCCCCTTTTCCAGCACTGACATCACGGGTGCATACCACTGAGCTCAGCCATTTTCTGTAGGTGCCGGGGATCCAATCTCAGGTCATCATCTTTGCTCCACAATCACTTTTCCCACTGACCCATCTCCCATTATCTTTTGTTGTCTCTTAGCTCATTTATATAAGATACTCACTAAGGTTACATTTATATTCTGCTGAGATATGACTACTTCTGCAATCTGGCAGATTAAGGCGAAGCCTGAAAACATTGTCATCTTCATTTGGTAGATTCTTGGTCATACAGTACAATGATAAAGTGAACTAACTGCCCATGACAATTCAGGACCCTATTAAGGGTCAATATCTTGTAACTCATTTTCCATGTTATATCTACCACACTGTGCATTGATAGAACAATTCAACTGTTGGTAAAATTACAGACTATGATATCGACAAGTGAGTTTGCACTAACTATGGTTATATACCACCAGAAAGGCAAATCAGGAAGGTAGACAGTTCTGCCAGTAAGGAAGTATATGAATATAAATTTAAACAAATTTGACAGGGAAGGGCAAGGGCAGAAACTTTGGGGCAAGGAGCTAACACAGGTGGCTCAAAGACAAAGAGCTGGGGGAGACATTCAAGGATACAGAGACTAGGAAAGGAGAATAGGAAAAATTTGAAACAAACTGTATCTGGTTAAAGGTGGCTATGATACATTTGGTTCCCACTCTGAGTACAAGGAAAAGGGAAACAAAAATATCAGAGTGTCAGATCTCTTTAAAGAATCACACTGGTTGGCTCATAACAGACAAGCAGGTAAGTAACAGTAGAAGGCTTTTCCAGTAATTCAGGTGATAAATGTTGGCAGTTTGGACTTGGATGATGGTAGAGAAGGTGAGCACAAGTGACTGTGTACCAAAGTGAATTGATAAAATTCGTTCTTAAAGGCAGCATGCATTCAGGAACAGAAAGAAGTCTAGAATGATGCCACAGGACTTGGCTTGAGGAACTACAAAAATGAAGATGCCACTCACTGAATGATGGTGAAGGACCAAAACTAAACAGTAGAAAAAGTATGCGTATGTTTATCTTCCATCAACTTCTAACCTCTATAGTCCTAGACCCTAGACTGTGGTCTGTGTAGGGCAGAAATTAAATGTTTTTCTATCTCTGTGTTTGTATTCCAATTTTTTTATTCCAACATATTTCAAATCCCGAGGAAACTTTCAAAGTTCAGCACAAAGAACCTCATGAGCACTCATGTGCTCTCTCTAAACTTCATCATCACTCTCTTCTGCTCCTTTCTTGTGTATTTGTGATTTGAAAATTTAACTTTTCATCTAACTGCTTTGCTATCAGGAGAGTGAGTTTTGGCTAACAGTCTGTGGTTTTCATTTCTATATCCTTCTATCAGCTTTCATTGACTTCTTCTGTTCATCCTCAAATGGTTTATATTTTCTGAGCCATTGGTCGTAGCTGTATGTAGTAATTCATGTGGCATACAACATTTCTTCACTAAAAGAACTTTTTATATACTATCAGCACTAAATAAATACTTTCTAAAATCAATAATACTTCCCTTTGCTCTTTGGGATAGGTGTTGGTATATCTTGTTTTGTGTTTTCTTTCCTACTGTTGAAAGACTTAATTTTTTCTGCTCTTTGTCTTTCTTACCTTTCTAATCAAGTGGCCAAGAACTGTCCAACTGCAGAAAGAATGTATCTTGATGACACTCCAGCCTCTGATCCTGTTGACTCTAAGGGTCTTTCTCTGTGATGCTTTGGTCTGTCAAGTCTTGGGCTGGTCCTCAGTGTTTCCCCATCTCTAATCTGGAGTGCTATGTTCAGTACAATACTAGGCTCTCCTTGATCTCAACTTTCTCTTGAACTCATGGATCTACCACTCAGCTTCCATGTAGACTCTAGCTGGTTGTGCTAAGCTGAAGAATTTCCCACTCAAATGCAATTATCCCTGAGATTTTCTGTCCTTAATAATATCACAGGCCTGAAGAAGTGATGTTATCTCCTCTCCTTAGGTACCTGTACTGATTATTTAAAAATATGTAGAGAAACCTAGTTATTAAAAGTATACTTTATATTATTATTTTTTTTCATTGTGATTTTGGCATGTGGATTTCTTTTGTTGTTCATAATTCTGGTATGAGACTCAGGCCTTCCTTAGTTGAGTTTAAATCTGATTCTGTTTGTGTACTTGATGTGCCTTGGTTTCATCTCATTGGGCATGAAAAGTTAGTTGGTCTAGGCTTCAGGTTCTCCCTTATGATTTTATATTGGAGGTACGAAATGACTCGAATCAGCTACTCAGGAGTTCCAACCGAGGCCCAAGTCAGACAAGAATCAGATGTTTTCAGGTTTCCTCCTAGGGTCTGGGCCTCTCTAAACAGAAGGCACAGCACAATGTGGGATGCTTGCTAGGTGGAGGCTGGATTCAGACATTCTCAGGCAGTTTGCAAAGGTCTTCTCTTGTCTTCAGAAAACAACCTTGTGTGATATGTAGGTATATAACTGTCTGAAAAACAAAGAATGTGTTTCTTACCTTTCCTTATGATAAAACATGGCCCTAAGACAGGTTGAACAATAGATAAACAAAAGTATCATAATGCGACCCCTACAAAGACTGATGCCCTTATTCACCTTTCCTTTGCCGATGGGTGGAAATCGCACATGAGCAAGATGGGAAAACACCAGGACTGAAGTGACAGATCTCTGATATTTGTGGAGCTGCCTTATCAGTCTGAAAGTGCTGAACATCAACTTGCACTTAGGCCTAAGAGAACTAGGCATCTGTGGTTTTGAAGTCACTCTCATTTTAGACTTCATGTCATTCTCAGCCAGACCTGATTCTAAAAGCAAACAGGATATTAGGGAATAATTACAGATTTGAAAAATTGCTTCTGTGTCCTCAGCTGATGCTGAATATAGTGCTAAGACCCCCTTGACTCATGTATGTTTAGTTCAGTTGTGAATCATCTGTACTGAACTGCCTGTATTTCTGAAGTCTATGTCTATTTGTCCTGTATCTTCTTTTAATGGAATTGATCTTACATTGTGGAACACTTCGCCTGCTATCATTGAATGACTAATAATTGCAATAGTGTTCCCAAATCTGTTTCATTAAGACACTCATGCCTGGGTTTTGTAACAATACTAAATGTCTTATAGTTTTATAAATATTGAAAATAAACTCTCTTGCCATCTATAGTATTTATACTTATAATTTGCACTGCTGTTAATTTATATAAATTGATTCTGTAGTCAGCAACCTTACAGAATTCAAACTAATTCTAAAAGTTTGTCAAATCCCGTGTTTCAAGTGCTCAGGAAGAATCACTAAAATTTTTTTTATTAATTTATTTACTTACTTACTTATGGAACAGCGACCAGTTCAAAATGCTAAGGTACATACAGAAGGAAGAAAGTAAAAAGATGAAAAACCAAATGGATGTGTTCTGGGGCAAGCAGGATATATCAGCTATGACATGATAAAGACGAGAACCAAGGGATTGGAGAGATGACTCAGTGGTTAAGAGCGCTGGCTGCTCTTGCAGAGGACCTAGGTTCAGTTCCAAGCATCCACATAGTGGCTAATAACCACCTGTAACTCTAGTTCCAGGGGATCTGATGCCCTCTTCTGTCCTAGGCAGGCATCACATGACATGGATACATTTATACAAATACAGACAGTACACTCAAACATATACAATAAAATAGTGACTAAAATATTTTTAAAAGGGGAAGAAGAAAACTGACTCCTATAGTGTGGCTTCCAGATGTGCATCTTGGCACACATGTTCATACACACACACACATACACACACATATACACACACAAACATATGTGAGTGAATGAATGAATAAATGAATGAATAAATAAATAAATAAATGTAAGGAAAGAATTTTAAAAGTGTGTTCCAAATCTATAAAAATCAAATGTATTAGAATATACTCTATGGCACCAAGTTTCTTAATTATTATAAATTAAAATAAAAACATGTTATTACTTTAACTTATTAATTTTAACTTCCATTTCCAAGAGATATCAATAAATAGATAAGTTTAATTGATGGAATTGGTTCAAGTTAATACCATAACTTGTTTGCAGGGAATAAGCCCACATTAGCAGATTCATCCACACTGGATAGCCTGTTCTCTAGAATGGCCATGGAGAAGGATGGAACACTGCCTCTTCAGAAGCTAAGACTAAATTCCTCATTCATATTTGATGGCACAGAGCCTCTCAAATTATTCACACAGAAGGTTTGAAATGGCATAAATTACTTCAAGTGGCTGCTGCCACATTCTATGAACTATTTTACATTAAATGAATGGCTAGTGTGCCTGTCTGTTGTTGACAGATGGGAGTGAAGTGAAATCTATTAGTCACAAAGAAAAAGATGCTCTTCAAGTCACAAAAAATAATAGAAAAAATATCATGAATAAATATGACTTTTTCAGAAGAAAGCTGAAAAATATGCTAGATTTCATTAAAATGTTTCCTCATTTTTACGGACGATTTACAGTGAGTAATTCAATCACTTTGTCCTTCAATTCATTCAAAGTTCATTATGTGATCTCAAAAATAGTGTTAATTTAGTTTTCTACCTTTGATACTTAGAAAATGATGGAGAGGAAAGCCTATCCCTTTGCCTGTATCTGAGGCCAATCATAAAATGACAGACTCTTGCTTTATACTCCATGAAGAAGAACATGATAATATATGATAGAAAAGTAGTTATCACTCATCTTCTAAAGCAGATTACTCAGAATTAACCTCAATGATGCTGTTGAGCTACAGGGAGACCACCTTGAGCCCCATCAAGCACCAAGACTTTATAAAATACTGTTTTCTATCATTGCAATTCATATAAACAATTCCTTGTAATAGAAACTATGATCAGATTAATATCTGAGTCAAGAATAAAAACATCATGGATTTCTGGTGAGAATTGAAGGAATCTGAAGGCAAACAGACATATGATAAGAGAAGTCAATTTTTCTAATAATGAGTTGTGAACATTTACACTCATCTGATTGACAAAAATCTCTCTAACAATAATATATTGGCCACAGGAGCTTCTGTGCATTGCTGTAGGGAATACACAGTTAGTAAAATTGCTTTGATAAGCAGCTAGGTCGCAGCTAATAAGTTGAATTTATGCATTCTTCAACCCAGGGATTCCAGTTTCTATTCTCACATACCTGTTTTAAAAGAATTATAATGAATGCTTATTGCTTCATTGTTTCAACAATGAGGAAAAATTGAAAATGCCCTAAATATCTGTCATTAGAATTGAAAAAGATGATGTAATCATACCACAAAACATGCTGCAGATTAAATAAGTAAGCCAGATTTACATTTATGTACATGATTACATATTTTAGCTTATTATAATAAACATGAGTCACATCCTTAAAAGAGCCTGTCTCTCTCCCAGCAGTCATTTATTACCAACAGTTTCTCAGGCAGGGTTGAGTTTTCTTACCCAATTCCCATGTCTATGTGGGATTTTGTCTGTTTTGGACCTGCATGGGACTTGTGCATGCTGTCACCATTGCTGTGAGTTCAATTGATTAGGTGTCTGGAAACCTCTTTCCTTGTAGTCATCTACCGCCTCTGGCTCTTCCAGTCTTTCAAACCCTCTTCCGCGATGATCCCACACAAGGTATTTTCAACTGTGTTTATATAGCATTGAATAGCAAATGTGGACTATGTGCTTATTATATTATTATCTGGGATTGTACATGGCTAATATATATAACAATGAAAATGACAATAATGCTATTATTTTAGTATAAAATATTGTAGTATCTATAACAGAACCATATACTCTACTGACGCCTGTGTTTCCAATTGTTGACATCACATTAGAAATTAAAAGATGCCAAGAGAGAGGACGGAAAATTGTCTGTGGGTATCATCTGCCAGCTCACACTACTCTCTAGTCTATATACACATGCACAGTTCTGAAGCAATGTTTTGCAAGAACGCTGGGGACCTTCTACCTGCTAGGCAATTACTCTGCCACTGAGCTATATCCAGCCCTCTAGAAACATCTCTTCTATACCAGATTCCATGTGTGAGTCCCAGCTCTCTAATCAAATAATTGCAATGTTTCCCATGTCTTCAGATCCTCATTTCCTTCCCTAGCTCACATTCGTGCCAGCTTCCCTGACATTTTCAGGAAGGAATGGATTTGTTTATTCATTTTTCGAATCTCTTTTTCACCTCCCCATTTCAAGGCTAATGGTGTGAGCAGGTTTTTCCAGAGTTCATGCCTAATAAACAATAAAACTCTGCTCCAGTATATACTGCAAAGCCCAAATCTATAAGACCCAAGCATCCCAAGGGTAATGTGTGCCTTCTACATCAGATGGCACAGGCAGACATTTGATACTTCATTAACCTCAGCATTTATCTGCAAATTTCACAAAACCTTGTTGTTCAGTCTCTTCCATCTAGTGTCTGTCATCTCCATTTTATACACCAGCCCACCTAGAATTACTCTTCTTCCAAAATTAAGTGCTGACTCAGCCCATGGTTTTTATTGCTTCTTGATCTATTCAAATCTCCTCTTCATCCCTGGTGTTGTTTTGTTTTATATTTTTTTGTAATAAGGTCTCACTATGTAACCCTGACTGATCTGGAACTCACTATATAGGCCAGGCTGGCCTCCAACTCATAGAGATTCGCCTGCCTCTGCCTCCTGAGTGCTGAGATTAAAGGTGTGTACCACCACACCCAGCCTCAGTGTGTCTTTGATAAGGATTGTCTTCAGTTCTTTCTGACTCAGTCCAAGAATTACTTATTTTCCTGCTCAAACCCAGTCCTCCTGATCAGGTATTTAACACTGCTTTCATATGAGGTTAATAATTCACTTTAAAAATGATTTTATTTGCATTATTCTATTTTATGTGTATGAGTGTTTTTGCCTGAATGCATGTATGTGTACCCATGTCATGAAGTGTCCATGAGAGCCAGAAGAGGGCATCAGATACCCTGGATATGAAGTTACAGATGGATGTTAGCCACCATGAGGGTACTGGGAACTGAAACAGGATCCTCTGCAGAAGCAGCCAGTGCTCTTAAGCTCTCTCGGACAATTCTCCACAGTCTTACATTTCTGCCAGGTCAGCTCTCCATTAACTATGATTAAATCGATTGGATTATTCAACTTTTTCTGCCCTTAACCAAGTTATATTCACATGATTCTTCTAAAAGAACTCTTACCCCAAATACAAGTGTTTCCCCTCTGGAACTTCCTTTTCCTGTTTCTTTTTAGAAACCAAATGCACTTCAACCTCTTAAATCTGGCCTCTCATTCTCACATTCTTAAAACAGCTTTGTGGTTTCAAAGCTTTTTAACCATTTACAGTACTTTGTCCTGATGCATTTTCATAATCTGGTCTTTTCTTGATTCTAACTGGTTCTCCTATGCTGTCCCGTACATTCCCATTCTCTTACCCCCTTCTCCCAGTCTGGTCAAGGCATCTTTACACATGTGTTTCTTTATTCTCTAATTGTTCTACTTTGGCCATGTTCTCTGTAAGCATAATCTAACCGTCTCACTACAGATGTATCACAAGGACATACCCCAACTTAGGCTCCTTTGACTCTCTAACTCTCTAGTATGTATCTCACCTAGAGGATCTGCCAGCAATAAAATGATCCTGCCTAGCACCGGATCCCGAAGCCCTGCTAAGACCTCTGTCTCCTCAAATACAGAAAAATGGCACCAATTCCGACTTTGCAAATAAGCTCAGAACTCCTTGTTTGTCTGTGATTTCTGTTCATGTCAACATACTCTATGTATTAGAAATGCCCGGTGTCTGTAGAATTATGACCCTCTTTGGGGTTCTAGATACTCTTTTAAGCTACCATCTTGCCCTTATGGTAAAGTGGTAGTCCTTCCTTCAGCCACTCTTGTAGGTTCTTCTCTCCAATTAAATCTAATGCAACCTCTGTCAAAGAGAGCTTTAGATCAATACATAGCTCTTACTGCATTACTTTTCTACTCAAATCATCAGTTACCTGCTTGTCACAGCTTCCAGAATGGCATAGACTTCTCAGTAAATGTTAGCGGTTACACCTTTGATGCTACCATTGCACTAGCTAGAACTTCATGATACACCTTCCTCCCAAATGGTACAAACTTCTTTACTCTTCTTCAATACAGTTTTTCTCATGGTTTTTTACAAAATAAACTGCATTTTCCTCATTGCTATCTATCAAAACACCATCTGTAATTTAATATCACCCCTCAACAAAAGAAGTGTGGTGATTTCACTGGCCAAGGATGTTGCTCATTATTCTATTATTCTAGCCAAATATACTGAAAGCCATGTCTGAATAAAGCTAATCTTGCACATGCATTTTCTCTACAAAGCAGATCACACAGGCTTCTGGTACTTAGAAACACTAGTGGGACTTGAACATTGTGATTGGGGCCTTATTAAAGAGATAAATTGCCAACAAAAATATGTAAGTGATATCACTAAATAAATCACAAAATACGCTCTTGTTTAGAGCATAAAATGAAACCCCAAAGTAAAGCATCATCCTTCAACATCATGTATGCCACTCAAATGAAATTTTTCTCAGCTTTGTACTTTGCTATGGCAGATCATAAAATACTGAATTTTATTGAGAAGTTACAAATGAATTTTAACAAATATAGAATCTATAAATAACAAAAATTTACTGTATATATGTCTCTGTATTATTCTAGAAATGGTTCCCGATAAGTCCTGTTTGCCTACGTCTATACCTTTATGTAATATCTCACATTAACCTTGGCTTTGACTGTGTGACTTCCTTCAGCTATTAGTGTACAAAGAATCACAATAGAAAGGGTGAAAATTCTTGAAAAGAACTTATACATTGGGCCTTGAACTCTTAGGATTCTTCCAGCTATGTGGAAGTGATACTAGGCTAGCCCCCACATAGCCCAGAAGACAATTGGTTTTAGTCATTGTTCTAGTTTCCTCCCTGTTGCTGCATAAAATACTCTGACAAAAAAGCAGCTTAGGTGAGGAGAGTCTATTTCATCTTACTCTTCTAGTTATAGCCTATCTAATGCTTAGTTAGCTTTCTCATAGTCTAGGAACACCTGCCTATGGATGGTGCACCCTTAGTGGGCAGAATCCTCCTGTAACAACTAATAATCAAGACAATCCCTCATAGAGATGCCCATATGCCAATCTCATCTAGGCAATTCCTCCGTGAGAACTTTCCTCTCAGAGGACTCTAGGCTGTGTCAAACTGACAAACTAACTAGGACAGTCATAAGTTATATGAATGAGGCTATCAAAGATCCTGTCTCCTTAGTCAAGCTACAAGATGGCTTTAGCCACCTATGGGACCACTCTAATCAGTGAGAATATTGGCCAGCTCCGACATTTCAAACTAATGAATTCCTGATTATAAGGAAATAAAATACTTGTAGTCTACAAGTCCTTCATTATAGGGGTAATTTGAGGGATAAGTAAGAGAAATAGCTATAGGAGTAAGTAAAAGAAAACATGTATTCTCTTTCTCTCTTTACCATTTTAAGCTTTAAAAAGTGTTGCTTCAAAGAACTTGAGTTTATTTGCAGGCAAATATCCTTCTAATCTTACAAAAAAAATCCCCTTTCTTAGTTCTGTTTCATAATGAATTGTTTCTTCTAGATTCTTAGTAGCATGAGTGCTCAAGGAAGAAATTAAATGATGTCTTGCCATCCAGGCTCATTTTAAGCTGTGCAATTTCTCAGGTCCAGAAGAAAGAGCAATATCCCCAAGGCAAAACTTTATCCTTGATGTCACCTACCAGGATCATTTCTCCAGAAACAACAGCACCTTTTTGCTTTACTGTTTCTATTTTTAATTTCTTTTTTTGTGTGTGTGACTTTTAAAACTTCTCTGAGAGTTTCTAAACTATTTCTCATTCTAGTTACATTGTGAACTACAAGAACTAAAAACATTTTATAATATTGTAGAATTTCTAGAAATGCCAACATTAGTCTTTTTTCACTTGTTATGGGCATGCATATATGTAGTAAAACTAAGAGAAGAAAAGTACTAATATTTCCTTTCATACTAGAATATGAAGTGTAAGAGATTAAATGAAATATATACCTAAAGTGTGTGATTATAATAATGAACAAACATTTCAAGATCTTATTTGCTGAAATATTTAATTATATTTCTTTTATTTTTACATGTTTTCTATTAAGAATAATCCTAATAGTCATATAGCACATTTAAGATTGTTGAGTTAATATACTTATTTGTATAAAATAAAAAAGCTCTCAGGGACTTAAGAAACTAAGATTATGGGTTTGAGGACATACAAGATCAGGTTTTTAACATTTTAAGTCAGGAATCTCTATGAGAAAATTACTGTGGCTAGAGATATTGGGATCTTGTCACTTTAGGATTACAGTTTGCTTTTCTCAAGAATTCTGTGTGATTATATTGTGACATTGGGAAGTCAGGTCTTATAAAGAAAGGTACAGAGTGAACATTCTAAACAATAGTGAGCTGAACAGTCTTTTCCCCTAAACTAGACCAACATCCTAATCTAGCAAATTTCTCATAACTTAACTTTTCTCACTACCTTTGGTTCTGAGAAAAAAGACATTTTTTAGCCTCCACAAAATTTTTTCAGAGACAGCCTTTTATATTTTAAAATTTCTAAAACTTGGTACTGTTGAGCTGAATTCTCATGGTAGGTAATTCAGAGAGTTTATGACTTAATCATAGGAAACAGTCAAGATTGAGGAGACTGAGAAATCACCACGCTACCATCCTGTCCTATGACAAAGGACAAAGAGGCCTCCTACTGAAATCTAGGTAGACTCAATGGCCCCTTCTTTTCTTATTCCCAAAAGACCCCCAGAGGAGTTCTGTGTTTACTTTCCTCTCCTTGAAAAAGAAATTTTCTAATCTTGATCAAAAATTGTAAGGAAAACTTTGTTCAAAAGTTTGGCAATAAAGGTCAATTCTACCCAATAGAAGGAGTGATAGGTCTCACCTCTGAACCTCAAAAAGAAAGAAAAAAGTGGATTTATAGCTAAGAATCAGAGTCAAGGGCTCCTTGGCTATCAAATCTTAGTGCATCTCTCCATTGTTACACTTTATTTCCTTGTGGTTAAGATGGAATGTGAGGAGGTGATAATGAGGGGGGATGAGAAGTGGACGTAAGGGGGGGACACCAACATTGTTTCTCTTGTATCAAGCTAAATCTTGCGCTGATTATATCAGTTTAGAAACAGAATTCACGCAATGTTCATCCATTCATTCATGCAAAATCTAATGTATTAATTAATTGATTAGTTAATTGTTTATAACTACTTCACATGTATCAAGTATAGAATGCAGAACTACAGCTAAGATTGAATGCAGTTGCTTATGTTTGTGTAATGTTCACTATGTATATAACATGTCTCGAGTCATATCTTTAGGAAATAAACTCTGAGAGGAATGTTTGCATTCAGGAAGTTTATTGCTGTGCTGTCAGAATATCTACAACAGTGTGAAAGAAGCAGAACTAGGCAGAGAGATGACCCAAAATGCATGTGGAACAGAAGATTAGGTGATCTCTATGTGGAATCTTGCAGCTGAGAGGGCCTTGAGTCTAGATTTGTTCTCAGTTAAACCCACAGTTATATGTTATACTCTCATGTCACCAAATACTTGTTTAAGGGTATCTATTAATTTGCAAAGGATGTCATGATTAAATACCATAGAGCGTGTGGCTTAAACAGCTTAAATGTGTTTTCTCGAAGTTCTGATCATGGTGTCAATAAGTTTGCTTTTTCCTGGAGATTCCCTCCTTGTTTGCCAATGATTGTTCACTTGTTGCCTCTACATGAACTTGGTAAGGGCATATGTATGCCTGGTAACTCTCTTATATGTTCTAATATAGGGCACTGGTTAGATTGGAAAAGGGCTCACCTAACAGGCTGATTTTAACTTATTGGTCACTATAAAGTCTTTGTCTTCAAATGCAAAAGAGGTACTGCAGGTTGAAGCTTCGGTATGTGAATTTGGAAGAAACACAGTTCAATACACCTTACTCAGCTACATGCCTTTGCCGCACAAAAAATTCATTAACCATATCCTCAGTGGTCCAAAAGTCTTGATCCGTCCCAGTATCATTGCTTAGTCTAGACTCTCACCTTGAATAGCATTTAAAGCAGCTATGTTCATACTTGGTGTATAATTTGTCCTGATGCAAAACTCTTCTGTGATTTTGTAAAATCAAACAACTTATATTGATATCATCCCAAAATATACAGTGGTGGCACAGGCACAGCACAGACGTTTCATTTCTGAGATGAAGAGACCATAAAACAGGCAGGATTAGGAGTTCAAAGTGTACCAAATGTGCTGTTTCCAGAATGGAGAGGCTTATAGGACATTCTCCAGCTTTCTCAATGCTGAGAGATACAAGATATACTGTTTAAGTTAGGAAAGGATGATCTTGCATCCTAAATGCTATATCACTGATGATTTGCTATATCCAGCAATTGCCCTTTGGAGCATATATATATACATATACATACATATATATATATACATATACATATATATATATATAATCTTTCTTAGCTTTCCAAAGTACTTGTTGCTGATGAATGTGTTATTAGTAGCACTAGGCAGACAGAGAGGTGGAATCATAGGTCAGTGGCTCGGCATACCCAGCTGACTCCACCGGAGGAATGGAATTTTCTGAATATACAGAGGTGACTTAGTAGACTCTGATAAAGGTAGGCAGGAACTAGACAGCCCATGTGAGGAGGTATTAACCTTGGGCAAGGCATTTACCTTCACTGAAGAGTAGCAGATCATGAAAGGAATGTGGTAGATGAGTACTTTGGTACTCAAGGATCTATGCCATATGCCACAATATCTATCAACATTGACTAATCCCTTTAGTCTTTTTTATGTTTTATTTTTGTGTGCGAATATGTTGCCTGCATACATGTAGGAGGGTGTATCCATGTTGAGCAGTGCCCATGGAGATCATAAGAGGGAGTCAGATCTCCTGGAACTAGAGTTAGGAACAGTGGTTAGCCACTATGTGGGTGCCAGGAATCAAACTGGGATCCTTTGCAAGAGCCGTCAGTGCTCCTAACTGCTGAGCCACCTCCCCAGTCCCTAATCTCTTTATTCTTATAGAAAATATGAGGTATCTACTATATTTTTTGAGGCTAAATTCTATCTTAGACTATAAAACTAACAGAGGGTAATGCTGGATCAGACCAAATATAAGCTTCTTAATTCCTATTAATTGTGCCATAGAGCCTGGAGAGAAAAGGTTGATATTCTCCAAAAGAGAACCAGAATCGGGATTTCGTAAATGCAAAGTACACAAAACAATTTCTACATAGCACTCCCCAAAGTATATTTTCATGGTGGTATAATTTTCCACATGTTTCTTCTACCATTTCAACCCCTTAGGTAGTTTGCAAATTTGGAGTTAAGGCTAAGCTGACATCTCTCATTCATCTCAATTCAGGAAACACCAAATTTCAGAGACTCCTTCTTCAAATCTAGAAGAAAGTTGCAAATTCAGGATCATTCTTTTACTCTGTGGACAGTCACGCTTCTTATGTGAGCCAGAACAAGATACAGATGTCATATTCATTCTACCAAAGAAACATTGTGGTAGAGTGGAGAGTGGTTCCGCAGGAGAACTGGAATATATTATTCTGCCTTATTCCATACGTGAAAAGAATTGGGGTTAACTTATGCCTATCTCAGAAACAAGTAATCAACACTCATTTTCATGATTATCCCTAGACAGAGATATTTGTGTAATTCTGTAATGTAATGTAGTATATGTTCTTTCTGTTCCTGGATTATAGCTTACAGAAACATCCTTTCAATGAGTTATAACTTGTGGTGGTTTGGATGTGCATGGCCCCCAGAGGCTCTGTGTATTTGGACATTTTGTCCCCAGTTGGTGGCACTGCTTTGGAGGGTCTTAGAAGGTGTGGTGATGCTGAAGGAAGCACCTTACTAGGACAGGCTTAGAGTGTTCTTAAGTCTTGTTGGATCTCCAGTCAAGATCTGTTTTCTGTACCTGCTTGAAGATGCTCTTAGCTCCTGAATCTACTCTAGCCACCTCTGCCACTATGCCTCCCTGCCATGATGGACTCTTTGGAACCATAAGCTAAATAAACTCTTCCTTTTATAAGTTCCCTTCATCAGTGTTTCTATCACAGCAACAGAAAAGTGACTATTTAACCACAATGGGATTCTTCTAGAATGATGTAATAGAAAGAGAAGAGGCTGTAAAGCAGACACTGTATGAAACTGGATGAATTACTTAACCATTTAAATGATACTAATCTCTTTCTAATGGATATAACAACAATAGAGTGCCTACTGTGTGCCAAACACAGTACTGATGTGGGGGGGCAGGGGTGTCATATGTTCACATTACAGATGAGGAAACTGACACTGAGATGGTTTCTCCATTACTTATAAGTGGTAAATCCAGGAGCTGTCTGTCTAATTTCGAAGCCCTAGATCTTAATTGCTATATTACATCCCGGTTCAAATGGCTTTTCTGGAGAATGTCATGAGCTAAGTTTATTTGAAGTGGTTAACTCAAATCTAGAATTCTTCTGTGATACATGTTTGCTGAAAGAAAGTGATGAATGAATGAACCATGTACTGATCTCCAGTTAAGATTTTCATTTTCTTATTTAATAAGAAAAGTCCAATGTTTGACAAAAAAGGGACAATAAACAAACAATATTTTCTCAGTACTGAATATTAGACAGATGTAGATTATTGAATGGTTTGTCTGATATCAAAATGTCAGAGAATTTTATACTAGTCACTGGCAATAGACAATAGAGCAAATCCAGGTAAAAATGCATATTGGGTAGCCATTATGTTTGTCTGGTAGGTTGAAAATAAAGTTCCTTAAAAGTGTGGTCACTTCTTAATTCCAAGAACTTATGAATGTTACTTTATAAGATCATTTCCACTTCATTCATTGGCAATTCCACTGTTCAAAAACTGCATTCAGAATTTTCCCATCACTCAGGAAGCAGAAGCAAGTGGATCTCTATGACTTTGAGGTCAGCTTGGTCTAAATAGTGAGTTCTAGGCCAGGGCTATCGAGTGAGACCCTTACCAAAACAATAACAGCAACCAAAACAAAACCAAAACAAAACAATAACAGCAACAACCTGCACCCAGAACACTATAGACATTCACCAATTGCTTATTGAAGGCGTGAGCTTCTGGTGGTATCCACCTTGAGCATTTGTGGTGTGAAGATTTGACAAGACCCTTAAATACATGGCCATAGGGCTCCTGGAGATCAGATAGGCTACTGATTGTCAGCCTGTAAGTACAAGGTAAAAGAGTCTTTAAGGTCTTTAATATCTTTAATATCTTCTACTTCATTCTAGTAACAAAACAAAACAAATTGTGGGACTAGTGATGAAAATCAGAATTTGAAAACAGAAGTAAAATTTCCCGAGCCCTACTGGAAGAGCCACACAGCCTCTGCTGAACTCTCTGAAATTATCTGAGAATTCTTAGAAACTTACTAATGATTAAATCATTTTTGTCAAAACATTAGTGCATGGTGTTTAGGAAAATTGAGTTTCCCATAAGTGCCATTTAAAATAAATTAGCTATTTCAAGAGAATCATGGTTACTGCAAATGGTAATGTCATGTGTTTAACTTAAATCATAGTAATACTTTCCTTAGTCATTTGACTTCTTCAGGTCTTAGTGCTTTCATCTGTAAAATGAAGAGGCTGAAAAGATAATTAACAATCACATAATAATCGCCAATGGCCTAGTAATCTATGACTCAGTCACTGCAAGCCGGAAATGTTCTGCTTCTATGAAGACAAACAAGTTCCTTGCTGCTGGAAATGTTCTTAAAAGGAAATAAAAATTTACAGGATAGCAGTGAAAATTGACCTATTATATGGTGCTTTTTATTATTGGACAACACAAAGTAAGAACACAACAATATTCTGGATAATATAAACCCTGGAAACAGACAAAGCCAATGATTTGGGAGACTAGATTAGCTTTTCATGTTGACCTAAGAAATTCTGTGAATTTTTTGAATACACAGCCTATGTGCACACCATGCTTGAAACATAATAGTGGCAACCATGCACACTGTGAAAGCCTTTTGTTAGAGTCTTATTCGAGACATTGGAATGATGAAGAAATTATAATTACTTATGTAATTTGGCCATTGTGTCCATAGTCAACTCTTTTGGAGTTCCAACAAAAGTTTTCCATGGCAACAAATTTATGATGGTCATAATTACAGTCAGCCATTGTATTTTGTAAATAACAGAGCCAAAAAATCTTTAGACTCTTTTTGTAACATACTTAATTCTTCCCCAAAATTGCTTCAGTGGTAGGTATTATTCTCATAGTCCACAAATGGAAGAAGGAAGCTGTAAATAAGACTTCAAACTTGGGTTTTTTCCATGGGTGTTAAAGTTAACTTTTCTATCTAGTCTCACAGAAGCATCAGGGTGAAGGTCCTTCCTCGTGCTTTTAGCAAGTCCAACTCTAAATACCTAAACCAAAAGTACTTTTCCATGCTCATCATCGTCTTGGTCTTCAAGGGTCATAAAATGGCCTTGTATTTTCTTCTCTTGAGATCATGAGGGACTTCCAATTACCAGCTATTTTTAAATATTTTTCTATTAGGCATATTTTAGATATTTGAATATTCATATATTTCCAACATTCCTTCACTCTTACAGAGTCGACATGCCTATTTCTTACCTTTAACTGCCTGTTTCTTTTCTTATAACCAATGTTCAAGTGTTCATCCTCTCTGAGTTCCAGTACAACCCTCTTCTAATTTATTATTCATAAATACTCACTTTTGTGACTTTAAAGAACATCATCTAAACTTTAATCTGTCACTTAAGGGAAAAATTGATTATGTATTTATCTGAATGCCCTGTATGCATGGCACATTTAATATGCAAGGTGCCAGTGTGGAACTCATAACCCGCCTTTGCATTCTTGCTCTTCCAACATTTCCACTTCATTAATTATATCATTTGAAATCTCTCTCTCTCTCTCTCATTTTTGTTTTTGGTGGGGTTTTTTTTGAGATAAAGTCTTCCTGTAGCCCCAGCTGACCTGGAATTCACTATGTAGACTAGACTGGTCTCAATTTCACAGAGATCCATCTGCCTCAGCCTCCTGAGTGCTGGGATTAAAGGCATTGCAAAACCACATCCAGTTCATTCAAATTCTTAAAGCTTTATTTATTTTTAAATTTTTATGTGTATGTATGTATGTATGTATGTGTGAGTGCTGGAGTGTATGTGTGTGGACCATGTTCGTGTAGATGCCCACAGAGGACAGAAAACACATCATATCTCCTGGAATAAGTTAGCAGTGGAGCAAAACAGTGTGGGTGCTGAGAATGGAATCCAGGTCCTTTTGCAAGAGCAGCAAGTGCTCTTAACAGCTGTGCCATCTCTCCAGCTCCCTACCAAACTCTAATTTAGACATTCTCCAATCTTTATGGTGTCACACATGGTACATAGCCAATGAGTTTTCAAGTTCTTCAAATTTTATCTTAAGAAAATCTTACAGAAGTTATATTTTGTGTCTGATCCTGCTTCCTCTGCCAAACCAAATTATTTCTTACAAATGCATAATGTGATATAATTCACAACTCTTACAATGTATCCATCTAAGTGCAAAACTCAATAGTTCTTCAAATAATCTGTGCCATAAAGAGGATGTAGTTATGTCATGTGAAATAGCATAGATGAATCTGGAGGCTATCACGTTGAGTGAAATAAGCCAGACACTGAAAGGTGTACTGCATGACCTCATTCATTAATGAAATCTTAGAAACAGCTGACCTCATAAAAGTTGCAATTCCCATGGTAGTTGTTAAGGTTTGGGTGCTGATGGGGAGGGAGGATGAGGAGATGCTGGTCAAAGAATACATAATTATTTATTTGGGAAAAGTATTAAAATATGTATAAAATAAGTAAATACAGAAGCATTAAATGTAAACATATAATTGTCTGAAGGATGGGCCACGGGGCAGAAATTGGGATGATTATTAATGGCTACATTTTCTTTTGCATGTGTTTATTATGTTCTAAAATTAATTGTAGAGATGAATTTTACAACACCGATTATATCAAGAACTATTGAGTTGTACACTTAGATGGATACATTGAAACTAGCAAAGACAATGGAGTATGTATCCCTTATTTTCTTTCTTCCTTCTTGTGTTAATTAATGTATAGGTTGATGTATTATATTAGTCACTTTTCTGTTGCTGTGATAGAATCACTGAGCAAGGGAACTTATAATAAGAAAAGTTTATTTAGCTTATGGTTCCAAAGAATTCATCATGGTGGGGAGGCGTGGTGGCAGAGGTGGCTAGAATAGACACAGAAACTAAGTGCTCATGTCTTCAAGCAGGCACAGGAAGCAGATCAAGACTGGAGATCCTGGAAAGCTTAAGAATTCCCTAAGCCCACCCCTAGTGAAGTGCTTCCACCAGCATGCCACCAACTGGGGTTAAAATGTCCAAATACTTAGAGCCTATGGGGGACATTCTCATTCAAACCACCACATTCCACTCCCTGGTCCCGTAAGCTCATGACCATATAAAATGCGAAACACGTTTAGTCCAACCTTAAAAGTCCCCATAGTCTTTGCCAGTTTCAATGCTATTCAAAAGTCAACAGTCCAAAGTCTCTTCTGAGAATCAAGGCAATGTCCTAACTATAAGTTCCTGTAAAATCAAAAGATAAATTACATACCCCCAACATACAATGGAACCGAATAAACATTCCCACCCCAAACTGGAGGAATAGAAGCACGATGAGGGAATACCAGACCAATGCAAGACTGAAAACCAGCAGGGCAAACACAAAATCCAGGAGCTCCACGTCCAAACTCTGGGACTTTACTTCCAAAGGACTTAGATGGCTCAAGTCCTCCAGTTTTACTGTGTGCAACATGCATCTCTCTCTTGGGCTGATACCAGTCCCTGTATGCAGTTCTCCTTGGTAGATGTTTCGCGGCTCTGGCATCAGGAGCATCTTCTGGGGGTCTCCTATGGCAATCAGGCTTCACCTTCAGAGCTTAATGAAATGGCCTATCAGGGCTTCTTGGCCTGTCAGGACCTTCTTTATTCAGGGACCCCTCCCCACCTGCTGCATGCTACCTGGCCTCAGCGGCTCTCTGCAACCTCAGAGAAAGAATCAATGGCCCCTTCACTTTTGTATGTTTCTTGCCTCTAAAGCCAGCACCAGGTGATTGAGACTGCCAAGTTTGGCTGCAGTTTTGGGATGGACTCCAGCCAACTTCATCTACTTTCAAAGCTTTCCTCACCAGAGGTTTTCTACCAGAAAACCCTTGCAACATTTTCTTTTCATAAGTTGGAGGCTTCACTGGGTATGGTCTTGCCCTAAAGGCACTGTCTCCATTGTTTAAGTGCAAATCTCTAGGCCTCTCCTTAATTACTTTAATTTCCTTATCAAAGAGCCTCTCCTTCAGCATGTGCCTTGGCTTCAACATTAATCTTCCTAGTACCCTTTTTCAATCTAAACTGTGCATTCTGTGTTTCTTTCTGCCACATTTATTCTTTTTCACTGTGGATCTGCATAATAATTACCATTAACAGCCATGTCACCATTTCTACATTAGGCTGCCTTGAAGTATCCTCCACTGAAGAAATTAGTCCATTGCTTTTCAACTTAGCCTCAGACAAGCTGTTTGACTGTGGGCAGACTACAATCAGACTCTTTCTTTGCTAAATATCCCAGTTGCTGCTTAGAACTTCCAGAACTACATTGTTCTCAGCACTACTTTCTTCTAGGCTCCTATTAGAATGGCCTGATAAGCTGTGCTTATAGCAATCAACTGTTTTTCTAACCCATACTTCCAAAGTCTTCCTTATTCCTCCAAACCCCACGTGGTCAGGTTCTTCACAGGCAGCAGTCACTCTCTGGTACCAATTTCTTTATTAGTTACTTCTGCCAATTACTGTGTTAGTTTCCTTTTCTGTTGCTGTGATAGAAACACTCACCAAGGGAACTATAAAAGGGAAGAGTTTACTGAGTTTAGAGTTCCTAAGGGGCAAGAGTTCATCATGGCTGGGAGGCATGGCAGCAGAGGTGGTTAGAGTAGATGGAGCAGCTAAGTGCACACATTTTCAGGCAGACACAGGAAGAAGTGAGTGACTAGAGATCTGGCAATGCTTAAGAACTCTCTAAGACCATCCCCAGTGATGTGCTTCCTCCAGCATGGCCACACCTTCTAAGACCTCCCAAAACAGTGCCACTAACTGCAGACAAAATGTTCAAATACTTAGAGCCTATGAGGAACAATCTCATTCAAACCATCACAGTTGATTTTGCACCTCTTGACTATGTGTCTTTACTGCACAGTAAAGACAGGAGTGTAGCTTGTCTTTGAATTCAAGCCAAGTTCACTTCCTTTGGGTATATGAACTCAATAGTAGGATATAGGATGACAGAATCATTTGCCAATTCTACTTTTAATATTCTGGGGATGTTCTGTACTGTATCCTATAATGTCTGGACTGAGCTACCTTGTCTCCTGTACTATGTAAGACTTATCCACACTCATCTTTTGTCTTTTTCAGGTGATTCTCACTGTGATTTTGACTCACATTTTCATGATAGTGATCTTGACTTTTTTCTGCATATTCATTTTTTAAATTTATTTTATTTTTTTATTGAATCATTGTGTATTTCATACAGGATATCTCAATCAGTCTTAACCATCTTTATAACCCCTTCCTCACAGGTTCCAACTGGAATCCATACTCCTTAGCTATTTGTATTCCTTGCTTTGAGAATTGTCCATTCAGGTGTTTGTGCCTAGTTTAAAACTGGATTGTTCAGTTTTTGGTGCTAAGTTATTTACATTCCACATATAATGAATACTAATTCCTTGACAGATGCATGGTTTTTGAGTACTTATTCTCAGCCAATCTGTAGTAAATTGAATCTTTACTCCATGGATTATTTGTTAAATTAAAGTCTTTTAGTTACATATAACACTATTATGTTTACTTACTTTTGTTTGTGCTTCTCTTGGAGGACATAGCCAAAGAGTAATGCCCCAGAGGACAGTCATGAAGTACTTTTACTGTGATTTCTTTAAGTAATGATATAGTTTGGGGTCTAATCTTTAAGTTTTCAATCCATTTTAAAATTGATTGATTGATTGAATGATTGTGTGTGTGTGTGTGTGTGTTTGTGTGTGGGTGATGGCATTGGAAATTGAACCAAAAGCCTCACACATGTGCTACCCCTAAACTATGTCTCCAGCCCTTAATTAATTTTTATATCATAAAAGACAACACATAATTTCCATTTTTACATTTGAATATTCAGCTTTTCAAATCATTTACTGAAAGACTGTGTTTTCTCTAAACTACGTCTCCAGCCCTTAATTAATTTTTATATCATAAAAGACAACACATAATTTCCATTTTTACATTTGAATATTCAGCTTTTCAAATCATTTACTGAAAGACTGTGTTTTCTCTAAAGTGTGTTTTCACACCATTGTTGAAGACCAGGTGGCTATAAATGTGTGGTTTATTTTGGAGTCCTATATTCTGTTTCATTGGTGGATGTACCTGTTTCACATTCATACCATGATGTTTGGGTTCTACAGTCTTAGACTATATTCTGGAGTAGGTTAATGTGAAGCTTCCAGCTCTGTTTCTTGCTCAAGATCACGTTGGCTATTTGGGGTCTTTTGTGGTTCCATTGAAGTTTTAGGATTATTATTTTCATGATACAAATAAGAAAGAAAGCACAACAAATAAGAATGTGTAGAACAGCTGTTCTACAAGGAAGTTTATAAGAAGGAAGTTTATAGCAATATCTATATCAACACATATCAAAAAAGTTGAAAGACCTCAAATTTATAAAAAATTATAAATAATCTAATATTGAGAATCAGAGAACTAGGAAAACATGACAAAATGAACCCAAAATTAGTGGAAGGAAAGACAAAAGAAGATCAGAGACTAAATAAGTGAACAGACTAAAACAATACAAAAAAAAAGATTGATGAAGATGAGATAGACAGATAAACAACACTAACAAACCATTAGCTAACTAAAAGATGGATTACTTATATATGGAAAAATCAGAGATTAAATCAGTAGTTGCACCTTTATCTTGGGAGCAGTCAAGGGCTACCTAATTGGTCTTAAAGTCTGCTCAGTGGGAGGAAATTCACATGTGATATATAGTCATAGCCAAATACTCATAGCTGAAGAGATCACTGATCTTAAAGAAAGCCCAAATGCTGTCAGTTCCTTAGGCTACTGTAACTTCTTACTAAGTACAAAATATGTATCCTTATATTTACAGTTAAGTATCTCTGTCACCACTCATCAAAGAAGCTTCTCTTGCACCAGATGGAGACGACTACAGAGTACCACAACTGGTCACACACAGACATTGTAAATTCACAGACATTGTAAATTCCTAAGTGGCACATCCGCAATACAACCTCTACACTTAATGTTCATACAACATACAACAAGAGGTAAAGAAGACACTAATGAATCTCTCAACTCTGGTTAATGAAGCTCCCTCATGCAACATAAAGGTCACAGATGGTCAAATTATGGAGACTGAGAGTCTGCAGAGTGTGGATCCCTGAACAGAACTCCTGTATTAAGTTTCACTCACCCAGAGTTCAGGGACGATTGCAGAAGAGAGGGTGGAAAGATTGTAAGAGACAGTGAGGAAGTGTATGAGCATATAGAAATAGAATCCTGCAAGCTCCGGGATCCTGCTCGTATGAACCTACACCAATCAGCGTGCTCAAGACCTATGCAAACACAAGCATACAAAAACCCAGCATGGAACTCGAGAAATGGGCAATATACCCCAAACTTTGCTGAAGAAATATTGGCAACTGATTACTGTTGGGTGAGGGTAAACTAATCTTAGCGAGGGACCCTGGATAGGCTGACTAGACCTCAATGAACCTGCACTGAGGAGCATTTGGGGACATTAACTTGGTACAATAGACCTTAACACAGATGAAAGAATTATGGATTCCAGTTGGGAGGCTTTGGGGAAGGTTCTGTGGGGGAAGGGGGTATACAGAGCAAAGATGACTAAGATTGAATGAGATATTCTGTAAGAAATGCATAGTGATTCAATTTAAAAAATTGAAAAAGAAAAAAGAAAAAAATCTATCAAAGAAAAATCCAGGGATGGTGTTGCAGCTCAATTCTTCAAGTATTTTTTTTTAATAAATCCTAATTCTTCACAAATCATTCCAGAGAACTTGGAGAGAAAATAATTCTTCCAAGCTGATTCTATGAGGTCAACATTACATGATATCAAACACAATAAAGACATTACAAAGAAAGAAAGAGAGAGAGAGGGAAGGAGAGAGAGAGGGAGGACTTCTATGTTCTTAGAACTCTGATCTTCTGAAATATTCTGTCCTCACTCATTTTTTTATTTTATTCCAATGTACATTTTTATTGAAATTTTGTGCATTTAACACAATAAATATTAATAATATTTAACTCCTCCCCAAGCTGCATCCCCCCCACAGTCCACCCACAGGATTTCATGTATTCTGTCATGTATGTTAAGGCCAATTGAGTCCAGTTTGTGTCCCCAGATGTCTCTCAGTATCAGTTCATCCACTTGAGCCTTGTCAGCCTTCCCTTGCTCCTGACAATATCTATATAATTACCAAATTTACTTCATGTGAACTTAAGAATGCACACTCATTTGATACCAACTTGCATGTAAGGTGGTGACTACCTGGGCCCAATCTCTCTATTTTCATCCTTCACCATTTTCTTGCCCAACACTTGTTTTCTTGACCTTGAACTTCTCACGCTTCCCCTTCATATTCAGGCTCTGTTACAATGCTGCTTTTTTGCATTTTTGTATTTTTTTTTTTGGTCATGTGTAACAGTCTCCCTGCAGTCCCAGTTGGCCTGGAACTCACTATGTAGACCAGGCTGGCCTTGAACTCACAGAGATCTGCCTACCTCTGCCTTCCCAGCTCTGGCATTAAAGGTGTGCACCACCATGACAATGCTGTTTTTTTAATGAATTCTTTGTTGACGCTATATGTAAATTATCAATAAAAATGTTTTGTTATCTAAGCAGTGGTTTCTTTTTTCTAAGTTTTGGAGGGTTTTCCCCTTAGAAGTGTGTCAATTATCTAAGTTGTCCTGTAATTTCCTTGTCTCTCAGTTCACAACACTAGGCTATTTTCTATATATAAGATTTTGATGTTAGGTGTTTAGGTCAGTGGTAGAATTCTTGCCTCAGGTTCAATCCCCAACATTGTAAGTAAAAAGATAATATTCTTACAAATCTAAAAAGTGTAATGGCATAAATAATATTTTAGGAATTAAGTGCTTATCATCATATAAAATTATTTTTAAAGCTAAACTCTTTACAACAAATTTATAGCTTATAGACCTCAGGTAAGAGTATACTGCCCCCAAGAAAGTTGACTTTAACAGCATCAAATTACTCAGAAATAAATTAATTCCACTGTCTTGTTTTTCTCTGAAATGTTCACTTTGTAAACTCTAATGACTACTGAAATATCACTTGAGTGTGACCGAATAATAAAAATATAACCATAGAACTTTCTTTTCACTGGTTTTAACAGATTTCCTTGGGGGCTAATGAAATATTTTAATGAAAAGTATTAAATTGCTTATAAGAACTTGATAAAGCATAGACTTCCAGAGCACAATGTAATGTCCCCTCCCACTGGACAGCGCAAGAGTGCCACCTTTTCCAGAAGCTGTCCTTCCCCACATTCAGAACAGATGCCCCATTCCATCACCACCTTCTCCAGAAGCTGTCCTTCCCCACATTCAAGAACAGACGCTCCATTCCTTTCCCTTGGTTTCATTTTTTAAAAAGAAGCCAATTTTCTATTTCTTTTATAAATTTCATTTATTTATTTGCTTTGCAAGAATTCATTTATAGTAAAATTGCTGTATCAGATTTAAGTTACCCTAATTTAGAGTGTTTGAAAAGGAAGAAAATGTCCTTTCACTATATGAACATTGTATTAGTTGTTTTTGTGTTGCTGTGACAGAAACACTGATAATGGGGACTTATAAAAGGAAGAGTTTATTCAGCTTAGAGTTCCAAAGGGGCAAGAGTCCATCATGGTGGGGAGGCGTGGTGGCAGAGGTGGCTGGAGCAGGAGCAGAAGCTAAGTGCTCACATCTTCAAGCAGCACAGGAGGCAGAAAGTCACTGAAGATCTGGGAAGGCTTAAGAACTCTCTAAGCCCGCCCCAGTGACGTACTTCCTCCAGCATGGCCACATCTTCTAAGACCTCCCAAAACAGTGCTACAAATTGGGACAAAACACCCAAATACTTAGAACCTGTGGGGGACATTCTCATTCAAACTACCGCAGACATCTTAGATATGATCGTGCATTTGGCTATTGTGAAAATTTCCCTTTCTCCCATCAATATGCCTGGATCTGGGTGTGCAGCTCCCAGCATCACAATCCCTCCTCTTCCTCCATCCTCCAGCAGCAAACATCCCTGAGTAGTACAACTGCTGAACACTGTGGACTTGATTCTGAAGATGAGGACAAAGGCAGACCCTGGCATATTCCTAAAGAGGTGCAAGGTACTCACAGTCTCTCTTGCATCCTTTGGAATAAATCAGCTCAGCACTGGATACTTCTGCCTTTGATATATTTCTTGCATACGTCCCTCCCCATTTCTCCTACTACCCTTTCCTATACTGTACTTAGGAGCATTGAGCTTCCCATCCATTTCTATCCCATCAACCCTGAGGATTCATAAAACTCTGTGAGGAGGAAATTAAAGAAGTTAGAATTTCCATTTTCAAAAATCTCCCAGGGTGCCCCACTGCCTAAAAAATCTAGAGTCAGTATATAGAACTAGAAAAGCCCTCTGAGAAGACTAGCATCTATATTTGCATGTATGACCAGAGTTATTATTCCTTTTATAGTTTTCAGGTCCCCCATTAACTTGAATAATCCAAATTCCTCAGTACATTATAGACCATCCTTAAATACTCTAGTATTCTAGCCCTACAGAAGTAATATGGCAAGGGACCTAGGCTGCAGAAGCTGCTCATGTCTTGTAACTAGTTCCATTGCAAAGAATAAACTTCAAGGATAAGCCAGGAGTAGAGACCAAGTGGATGTATTTACTCTTAATGAAACGTGAACATAATGGATGATGAAAATTAATTGAATGGTTAAGAGAAGAGTATATTAATAAATTTCAAAATGCAAATAACAACTGTTGTGGTTTGATATGGCCTAAGATCCCCAATGCTGCCCTGAACTAACATCTTGGTCCCGAGACGTCAGTTGGGAGGCAGTAGTGCCTTTGAATAGTGGGAGGCTGTCTCTGTCTCATTTCTCTCTCCCTCTCTCTTTCTGTGTCTCTGTCTCTCTCTCTGTGTCTCTGTCTCTCTCTGTCTCTCTCTCTCTCTCTCTTCTCTGACTTCTTGTTCAGCAATGTGTATCTTCAACACAAACGCTCCCCTGCCATGATGTATGACCATCTCCTACCCCAGCAGGGGCCAAGTTAATAGAGCTGCCTGATCTTAGACACCAAACTTCCAAAAGCACCAGCCAAATAATGTTTTCTCATTACAAGGGTTGCTGCCTTCAGTGTTACATTATAGTGACACAACGTATTTTTATATCCTAATTATTTCCCCAAGAAGAAAAATATGGTTAAAAAGTCATCGGTGGGAAGATTTTTAGCCATATTAGCTGGGGATATATACATTTATGGTCAGTAATCCAACTGGTGACTCGAGTATTTTATTTGTCTGGTATAGCTATTTTTTTCATTTTCTATTATGTGTTTTGTCCTTAGAATCTTTTAGCTTTTAACTGAGGTACGGCATAAGGATAGCTAACTGTATATAGAGAGTAAACTCCACATTAGATTTCAGTTCAGTACAACAGTTCAAACGTGTGCACACATGGAACCACATCCCAGCTAAAGACACTGAATGTTTTCAGCACCTCAAAGCACTCCTTGTAACCCTTCTCAGAGAGTATTTAAACTCAAGAAGTAAATATGTACACATTTGTTTTTTTCAGATGAGATCTCCCTATAGCCCCAACTGGCCTGGAACTTGCTCTGTAGACCAGTCTGGCCTCAGTCTCACAGAGATCCACCTGTCTCTGCCTCCTGTGTGCTGGGATTAAAGACATGTGCCACCACATTCCACTTTTTTATTTGTTCTTGAACTTTACAGAAATAACATACAGCCTTTGATTTTTACCTGTTTTCTTCTGAGTGAGTATAGTATATGAGAGAGACAGTCGTATTTCTGACTGATCTGTAGTCTGTTCTTTAATATTTCTGCAAAATATTCGATTGTATAATTGTAGCATATATCATCTATTTTTCTATTAGTGAACTTTTGAGTTACTTTCAGGTTTGGGTACTACATCTGCCTGTGAATGTCTTTTGATGAATATTCCTACTCGTATCTCTTATACACATATTTAAGATCTAGATAGAGGTAGAATGGCTCAGATGAAGACTGTGTTTAATCTGCTTTACTGGATACTGGTACATGTTTTAGGAGATAAATGTGTATGCAAAAATAAGAGGTCTCTCTAATTAGTACCAGGCCCCATCTATCCTGTGTAATCTTCTCTCTCTTGATCCAGGCAGTTTGAGTTTGCATCTCCTAACAAACCCAAGGTACTGACTGATATTAAAGTATAACCTTCACACTTTTAGTATTCATGGCTTTGGGTTAAAGAAAGGCCAAGTTTTCCAAGCACAGCCCACACATCTACTTGGCAGTAAGTTTACCTCAAAGTCAAGAGCAGTGGTTGTTTTCCACTTTCCCAGGGATGCAGAGTAGATGCGGTCTTGTGCTTGCAAGTCTTCCCCAGGCGGATTGGCACTGACCCTGGCTCTGCACTCTGCCACTGCCTGCAGAACAAGCTAATCAGCCTGCCTCCCTGTGCATAGCCACAGGGCTCAGCGCTTAAGCCAAGGCAATCATCTGTATACACTTCTGCTGCAAAGATCTCTCTTTTTCTTGTATTTCACTTAATAAAATTAGTCACCACACATGGTGGATTAGTAGCAGCAACTCTGCCTCTTTGGATTTGCATAAATTTATTCTCAGTAGAGAAATCAAGAGGCAATTTGTTCAGTCCTTGGCCTTGTTAGGAATTCCTGTCATCAACCCTGTAGCTCGGTCTGAATAACATGTTTATGATTATTATTTGCAATGATTATTCTACTTTTGCAGGAAACTACTCAGATACCATTTCTAGATTCTTCTTTCTTTCTGAGCTACTTTCATAAGTACAAGAAGCAGCAATGGAATAAAAGATGAAAATTTGGAAAATAGACTAACAGCCAAAATCTTGGGCTGATTATAAACACAGATCCAAGACCCAACTTTGGCTTAAGTGCCAATGAGGACAGTCCTCTGAAAGACAAGATCTGCATTTTCAAATAGACTGTGTACCTGATGCATCTTCAGTAAATAGAAAATAAAGTTTTAGTTTTTCAAGAGTGGTATGTGTGATATATTAATCGAAGGTTAAATAGGAAAATTTCTCCAAATGACAATACAAGTAAGAGTTTGGCAAGAAGAAAGGGTTGGTGATAAATAAATATTTTCTCCTTTTCAGTTTATAAAGTTCTATAGCCCCCTTCAGTGCTATAGTTCTTTAGTACCAGGAGCTGAATCCAAACATACCAAGTTGTAGAAAGAGAAAGAGCTTTTTATTATGGCCATCAGAATACACACAGAATTGGAAATAATTTAAGAGTTCTGATCCTTGTCCCATGTGTAACAATAGTAGCTGACTAGTGCAGGTGGCGGTTAGATCAAGCCTCTACCAGACATGGTGAAATACATAGCCTTAGTGGCATTTAATATAATATTCTTGTCTTTGTTACAGCCTCTGTTACCATCCTATCATTTCTTTCTCTGTCATCCTCTTGCCTGTCCCTCCCTCCCAACTTCCAGTCTCTAAAGAATAGAACCATGAATTACACATACTTGTTAAAATAGTTGGTAAGACTCAAAAGAGTCATACAGCAGCCACATCTAAAGGACCTTGCCTTTATTTGAATAACGAATCAGCATTTCTCACTTCTCTTGCAGATTAGCTTCAGAATTTCAGTTGAGAAAACTGTTTCTTTTCCTTCTATGACATGTATATAGTATTAAAGATTATTTTTCAAGTGTAAAAGAAAACCCAAAAAATCTGTGTAAAATGATTTCTTGTGTTGGGTAGCAGTAACAGAACTTCCATGCTGAAAATAAAAGTTTTACATTTTGTTTTGTTTTAGAGAAAGTGTCTAGATATTTTAGGATGGGAGATGGTATGTGGTATTAGAACATTAGAACATGTTAGCTGACTGAAGTCATCATTGCATTAATGTTGGTTAATGAGAGGACTGCTTGGCCTCTGTGGTCTTCTAGTTTGGAAGGCCACTGCAAAGTTAGTAGGCTGTTACATCTGGCATGGTCTCACCTTGACCCTCTGTAAACTCCAGTCTTCTCTCTCTCTCTCTTAAAAGATCTCACATGAACAGTCTCTGTGCCCTTACTAGAATGCTGACAACCTGGACTTTTTTTTTTTACAACCTGGACTCACTTTCTTCTTCAAGGGGCTCAGATCTTCACCACCTACGGAAAACATCAGCAAAGCACAGAGATTTCTGAACTCTGCCTGGATTATGAAGGCGTGCAATTATGCTTGCCTAAGACAAGTCTTCTTGACTTTATTATTCAACAAAAAGAAATTATTCATCTGGCTTCTTAACAATTGCAAATATAGGGGTTGGAGAGATGGCACAGTGGTTAAGAGCACTTGATACTCTTGCAGAGGGCCCAAGTTGGGTTCTTAGCACCCACATAACAGCTAACAACACTCTGTAACTCCAGTCCCAGGGGATCCAGCATCCTCTTCTGGCCTCCACAGGCACTGCACACATAGGTTCACTTACATACAATACAAAACACTCATATATGTAAAAATAAATAAGTCAAAGGAAATATTTAAAGAGTAATAAATCTAATATTCTCTGTGACAAATTTCACAGCTCAGATCTATTTAGAAAAGGCTGTATCATTCATTAAATTAAAATGTAAACCTACACAATATCCTGGTACAGATATTAATGTGTACCAAGTGTTCAGTATTCAATTTTTTAAAGACAGACTATCAGTGTGGCTTTATGAATTTTGTTTTCAGACACTCAGAAAAGGAGAGAGAGATAGTCATCCATAATGTAAAATGGTCTTTACCAAACTAATGGTTTTCCTTGGTAAACATGTTAGGGACTCTGGATGTCAGGGACGGATGGGAAAGAGAGGGGAACACGCATCCTCAGGGCAATGGAGGGAGTTGAGCACCTGCTCCCCAGAGGGCAGCCTATAAAGGCAACAATCAGCAACAGGCCTTATAGAACTTGACAGGCAGCTAAGGGTACCACAGAAAAGCAGTCTCTCCATCCTAAACAAGATGCAACACTAGTCCAACACTTACACCACCTTCTGCACAGTTTCAACTGCCTTATGTTTGCATCTGAGAGAAAAGGAGGGCCCTGTCTCCCTGCACTATGCTCACTTTTGTTTTTGAAAAGGAAGCAGCTGATAGAAGAGCCTGAAAAGAAGAAGCATTCTAGAATATCTGAGACAACACTTGGTCTTACTTTAGATTATATGTATTGTTTATTTTTCAAATTCTTTGCCATGTCTACATATTACATTCACTTAAAAAGAGAAAAGATCTTAAAAATCACTTGTAGAAACTCAGTAGCAACAAGAGCAAACACTACCTTGGTCCAGATGCTGTTATCAGTGCTTTCTAAACACATAATCGATGACCAGATAACATTCACAGGGAACGTAAGAAGTAGTAACTATTTATCCCCATTTTAGAGATCAGCAAAGTAGCCACAAAAAGACAAATTTCTTAACCAAGGTCACAACCTTCTGGAAATCAGTCATGATCTGTAGCAGCACAGTGTAGCTCCCGCTTTCAAGCTCTTGAACAGAAGATGATGAAGGGAGCAAGATACTGAAAGGCCGGTGATTTTTCTCCAAGTAGATTGGGAATTCAACAGGGAAGAAAAGTTTAGTAGTTGTTTATGACTCCAGTGACATCTACTTATCAATCACAAGTTCTAAGTAAAGCAGAAAGAAATAGAATTTTATGTAAAAAAGATTTTGATGGCCAGTACAAAAACCTGAGTAAAGAACCTCTGAAATCATAACCTTATCTTTTTATTAATGCATCTCTGGAGCAATTATGATGATTGAACTTTCCATCCTTCTATTTACTGCTAAGCCTTTATTGTCATGGAGTGTCTCATCCTCATCCTCTAATTCCATTTCCTTAAACTTATTTACAAATTATACTTCTCCAATGAGCTAACATATTCAGATGCCTCCAGGAGCAATGTCATATAATATCTTAAACATTACTATCCCTCATTACAGTAAAAATCTCACTTGAGTGCCCCCACTGCCTTGTTTTTATCTGGGAATTAAATTAAGAAGATTAAGTAAAATATAAAAATGAATCATTAAGGAACTCTCCATGAAATACATGCAGAAAAACTAATAAGGAGAATTGTGATACTTACTTTTTAGGACACAATTTCCCAGTACATAAGGAAAAGGCCATAATGGTCATGTTTTCCAAAGAAATGCTGTAATGAAATTTCTTTAGCAAGATAGCTAATGGACTGGTAATTGTATACTTTCTTGAATATGCTGGTACTTATCCTTAATGTGATTGCTCAAAATGAATAGCATCTTTTACTTTATTGAGATTAAAGTAGCAAACGAGCCAGCATCGCTTGAAAACAAAATACTGAGTACTGTACTGACAATAGGGCATCTTATTTTTAAAAGAACAAAATTATTAAAAGCTTGAATGGTTTCTTTGTGGACAGGATAGACCACTCTCTGTTCCAGTTACGTCTAGAGCACTACTCATGAACACCAAATCTCACTGCACTGCACTGAGGAGTACAGTGTCTGAAAATCTCCTTGACCTTACTGAGAAATAAAAGGAGGCTTTCCAGGGACTCCTGGCCTGCCTTCCACACCATGGTCCATACTCACCAATTATAGAGCATAGTCTTTGCTTCTACTGGAGTATATGGCATTGCTGGTATTCCCACTCCCTAAAACTACACTACAATCTACGTCCTTTTCCTTGTTCAGTGGCTATATTGTCAGCTTCTGTTCTTTTACAAATACAGATTTAATACAAGTATCTCAGAGGATCATTATTTATATAGAGAACCTTGAATTCTTATCAGTGTATGTGAAAACATATCATAAATAAAATATATTCTTTTAAACAGTATTTGTAGCAAACTATTCAGCTTGAATTAACTAGTTTACCATGACACTGGAAGAGAAGGCTAGATCATGTCATAGTTTTCAACCTATTTGCTTAGCAACCAATTATAATTATACTTTTCACCTGTAAGAAAAAGGGCTCTCTGTGTGTGTGTGTGTGTGTGTCTTTTCTCTCTCTCTCTCCCACTCCCTCTCTCCCTTTCTCCTTTGCTTGAATTAAAATGGAATCATATGGATAACATGAAGACAATTGTTTTATCTGTGTTCTGGAGGTGATATCATGTTTGGGTACCTGAGGCCAGGCAGAAGTGAATTCCAGTCTTTACTTTGCTATGTGCTTGACAGTCCTGAGCAAATTACATAACCCTCTGAGATTCAGTTTATTCCACTACGAAATGAAGCCAATAAAGTAAAGTTTGAATCATCAACTGATATTAGCAGGAGAAAGTATAGTTCACATCAATTCAGGAGATACCAGATTACACAGTTTCCTTTTCATAATAAATGCATTAGCCCTGTGAATAAATATTTCTTCAATACTACATCCCAAAATATTTCCATAAGTCTCAGGCTCATTCTTTTCAAATATTGATCATCTGAATGAATAATTAGACTCAGAAAAACTGAAGTTAATTTGTTTAACAGTAACATATCAACAAAGCATTTGTTGTCCTCTTCCTGGAAGAAGAATGAGTAAGAAAGCTGATCCGGAGTCTTTGAGACTCAAGATGAGTCTTGAAGCTTAAGTAAAATGGCCATTGTTATAAGAAGAATCCACATGATTCCTTAAGACCTACCAGTGATTCCCAAGCTCAAGTGTACACAAGAATTACCAGAATGGCTTGTTAAAGCAGAATGTTAGGACTCAGCCCAGAGTTCCTGATTAAATACATTTCAGGAGTATAAAGTATAAAGGCTTTTCTTTCTAACTATACATAGGTGATTTTGATGTAACTGGCCTGTGACTACACAATGAGAACTCTGTGAAAAAAGGGTGATATAGAGGCTGGAGAGGTGGCTTATTGGTTAAGGGCACTGTCTGTTCTTTCTGGCCTCCATAGGTTTGCAAGCACATGGTGCATTTACATACATGCAGGCAAAACATTATATATATATATGAACTGAAAATAAATAAATAAAAATTAAAGTTTAAAAGGGTGACATGTTGTCAGGGAACCAGAGGAACTTGGGTGTACCTGATGAAGCAATGCAATAAATACAGATCAGCAAAGGAAGAAGGTACCTGATTCTGGCACATGTACATCTACCCAAAATAGTGCAAAATTTAGTCTGAGGCCCAATTTGGAAGTATGGGACAGTGATGGACCGAGGAAAGAAGTCTTAAACATGCTTAATTAGTTGAAAAGTTTGGAATAATAACACAGGGGAGAGATGGCAGGGGGTGAGCTCAGTGACTGTAAACATAAAGACGACATCATGATGTCTGAAAGGATAGAAGATGCTTTGTTTGGAGATGCTGTCTGTGTTAACTAAATTACGATAGTTCTAGATGTCTGCTAAAATGGTTTGACTTGACTTATTCCATATTCACTTATGCCAATTTCATTTATCTAAACAATTCTTCATATGTATGTATGTATATGTGTGAAGGAGGGAGGGAGAGAGAGAGACAGAGAGAGAGACAGAGAGAGAGAGAGAGAGAGAGAGAGAATATGATTGCTATTGTACATCCAGTGCTTAGTTCATGCCAGGGACTGTACACTACACCTTCATTCAGTGTATTTTATCTAGTTCTTATCAAACTCTGCAAAACAAATACCATGTGAGCCCTGCTTTACATGTGGGGAGATCATGCCCTACAGGTTAAATCATTTACTATTTCAGACATCTCCCAATCCCCTCCAACTTCATTCTTCCTTTCCTTACAGCTGCTTTCTGTCCCAGGAAGAGAACTTGGGTAGATTTCTTCAGTGCCATTTTGATTAGGGGAAAGACCTGGCAGTAGAGCAGAAACAGGAAAAAAGAAGGAGAGGTGGTGAGGTAGATTTATTTCCTCAAACCCCTCCTTGCTCCTTGCTAAACACTGGTGATAGTTTTCAACAAAATTCTGGAAATGGCCCTAAATAACTTTCTCCTTCCTTGTTTTACGGGCCAATTTCTTCTATCCTTCCTTCTGGTTAGGAGCAACAGTTCAGCTTCAGCTTCTGGAAAGGGAGAACTATGCTATTATTACTGAGCACTCTTGACAAACTGCTAAAACTTTCAAGTCAGTAGCTTTGTGAAACTGTGTCATAAGATTCTCCAACTTTGAACTTGGTATATTCACCTCCTTTCCACCGGAGCTCTGCTTGATATAATTGCTCCAGGGACACAGTTAAAAGACCTTGGGGTGCTTGAAATCCATAGTCTGATACAAGTCCCCACAAGGTTCTCAAAGTCAGGAAGGTTCTCAAAGGGAAGGGAGGACAGACTGGGAAAGGGGTCTTCTCCTCATTTTGAAAGAGTTTGGACAGGAGCAAAGTGTAAGTGTTAAATAGATTTCTGCAAATCAAGAAAGGATAAGAGTCAAGGAAAAAATCCATTCTTTGACCTCTTGGGAAGTTCAATCTAATTAAAAGAATAGAAGACTCTCAACATGGTCCTCAACACCTTTTTAATGACACCAGTCATTGGTTCCAAAAGTAGATAGGGTCTATGACTCCACCATTATAAAGACAATAAGTGAAGACCTTTGGTTTTCTTAGTCTCACATCCCACTCCTCTGCTTGCCCATTCCATCATCCAATTAAAATTCTGGGTGAAAGAGTGAGGCTGGAAAGAGTCAGGCTTCTGTGAGATTTCTGAAGAGGCTGTTGAAACTAACAGCCTCAAACACAGTCTAGACCTAATATTTTAATGGTTGAAATGGAGTTTGAGAGGAGCAGCATTTTAGACAGTTCCTTTCTGTTCTGATGTTCATAGTGGCTTCACTTAAAAGAACTCATTTTCCTATATTCTATGTATCATAGTCTTATGATAGTACCACATATCCCAAAGTATATAATCTCCTGTATCTAAAGGTAACATACATGCAGTCATCCAGAAACAGATGGATTTCAACTTTGCGGAACTGATTAGAATTTTTAATGTGAGTTCAGAGAAGGCTATTTCAGCCAAGATGCCAATTTCATGTACCCTTGAAATGTTCTTTAAAATATAAGGAGCTACAGATCTCTGTGCTTACAAGAAATGAGTTTGGGTTATACCCCTACATTGTTTAGTAACAAAATTTTTCTGTGAGTTTAAGGTATACATGATATATTGGTATGTGTAACATGGTTGTTATGCAGAAACAGCAACTCATCCATCATCTCACAGAGTTCCCTGATTTCGTTTGCTTGTTTTCATATCATATCACTGCCCACATACAGTGTCTTTTATTTCTTCTAATTCCCATGCAGGTTGTATGTTGGATTTCTAGATTTACATATGCTACGCTGTGTTCTATGACTTTACTTTTAAATGTATTGTTCATTAACCCAATTTTATTCTCCCATACCTCCAAAGCCATGGGATTCTTGCTGTGAAATTATGACACAATGAGATCAAACATTCCTATATGGCTATCGTGGATAAAACAAAGACAAAAAATTAGAATAACAACCTAATAGATGTTGCAAACATGGCTTTTGTAGGAATTTTTAAGTAATAAATATGTATGCAATACAAATTAAGTTTTAAAATTCATGATTCAATTTATTGGTGAAGATCTGAACCTGATGAATTGTCCTATTCAGCATAGTCCACCTGTGTGTCAACATAATATGAAATTTCCATATGACTCCTGTGATAAATTCAATACATGTGTGATCAAATGCAGTTCAATTTCTTTTCCTGGAAAGCATCTTGTTACAATGGAGATGAATGATGCTCCAGTGCATTGTAAAAATCTAGAATCTCTTGCTTCTAAGCCCGGGGTTATTTTCACTCTAGTAAATTTCTATTCTAACAAGTTACACAAAAGCTATTAATAAAATCTCTCAGTTCCCATACCCCTTATTCAACTTTCTGCCTCTGTGTTTGAGCTTTAAATATATGAGTCTATCCCAGTCACGTCCATGTAAATTTGTTTAGGTAGACTGCAGCCTTGAAGGGGACTTTCATTGCTGCCATCAGTGTGATCAATTCTAGTTGCCACAACCAAATTGATCATGCAGCAATAAACATCTGTCTTCTGGACAGCCACAATTAACAATCCCAGAATGCTTCTATCAGTTTGTTTTCACCTACCTACAAATCTGACCCTCATATAGGCAGGCATCACCAGCCTAGAGAAATGGTGGATCTCTTCCCCAAAATACTACTGTTAATGTTGTGGAAGAGCCACCTAGTTGACCTACACAAAGTTGGAAAATGAGGGGAGATGAAGAAAAACAATAATAGCAGTAAGCCAACCTTGGTGTCTAAAATAAGAGCCAACTTTTTTCCTGCAATATCTGTAAAGCAAGTTTGTATACAGCTGTTGTTTATTGTGTATAGTTCCAACAACAAATTCTAAATTTCCTTATCATATCATTCAATCCTTTCATCCTCCTAAGGTTACCTTTTGACCCTCTCATCCAGTCTGTTCAACATCCCATAAAGGATGTATCAATACCAATTTGTGAGGAGGAATGAAGGTTAACAAGGAAGGCTCAGTAAGTCACTCAAGTAACTGAGGCAAGAATCCAACCTAGACTGGAAAGCTTCCATAGAAACACTGGGCTTTAGTACGATAAGCTTCCTAAACAACTGAGGCCACGGTCTTCCCTCTTCTGGAGATAGATATATCCCATTTTTATTACTTTGTATTAATCATATAGAGGGAGGGTCTCATCATAACATTTCCATACACATAAGATGTATTTTGATCACCTCTCTATTGTTCTTTCTTGTCCTTCTCCCCATTTCCTTCCCTTTTATTTTAGTTGCATCTGTTTCCTTCCCAACGTCCACATAAGAGATGAAATAGACAATATTTGTCTTTATGCCTTATTTCAGTTAGCATGATAATCCTAAATTTTATCCATTTTCCTATAAATGACATAGTTTCATTCTTTTATAAATAAAACCATATATATTCATATATGTGTGTATATATGTCTGTAATTTTCCTTATCTGATCATCTGCTGATTGGCATTTCGGCTACTTCCCTAACTTGGCTGTGGTGATGCTATCGTAAACTTGAGTAGTTATCTCTGTTGTAAGCTGACTAGTATAATTTTGGTATATACCTGACAGTGGTATAGCTGGATCATATGCAAGATCTACATTGAACTTTTGGAAGAACCTCTATACTGATTTTCATAGAGGCCACTAATTTAAAGTCTCTCATGTAGTAATCAAAGATGTTTTCCTCACATCTGGATCATCACTTGTCGTTTGTTTTCTTGATTTCATGAAAACTATGGACAAGGCACAGTCTCATTAGATCTTTAATTTGCATTTCCCTAATGTCTAATGTCTAAGGAGGGTCAACTCATTCATGTGTTTTTTAACATTTGTGTTTCGAGCACTTATGGCTCACTTCTCTAAAACTCTCAACCCCCACTCCCACCACACCTTCCAAAAACCCTGAAATCTATTCTAAAATATAAATAATGAAGTATAACCAATTTTTAAAGGAAAATTAAATGATATTTGAAGCATGAAAAGACAGATTTAGTAGAGGAAAGGGGGCGGGTTTCCTAGACCCCTGAAAGGACCCATCACATTATCACTTGCTCTGTAACAGGCAGGAAATCTGACGGTGGAGATAAGAGGTCACCACCATGCAGCACTCAGGGAAACATCACCTTAGAAAAACACAGGAGCAGCGCACGCTGGGCTCCTGCACTTGGCTTCAAAGTCTCCCAAAATACTAAGCCATATAATCTTTTAAAGATTTTTTTTTCTGGTAAAATATGGAGGAATGAATTCTTGAATGTATCACGGCATACTCTTTAAAGAATACTGAAATTTGAGAGACAAAATCAAAGCAATGATGAAGCAAATAAGCCAGAGCAGGAAGGAGTGGAAGATGACGGAGAGGTTTCCTCACTTAGCTAAGCAAAAGTCTCATGTTCACATGTCTGAAAACAAAAGGATCAATGGTAACAAATGATCCACCCCTCAAAGCAGAGGATCCTGGGAATGGGGCAGCATTTCAGGAAGTTTCCGAATGGGGCTTCCAAAGGCTGAAGAGCAGATGCAAAGTCTTCCTAAAGGAACCTCAGACCCGTTTCTCCCTGAAGCTTCAGTAGCCAGGCAAATATCTCTCCTCAGTTCTGAAAGCCTAGGAGAGTTGTAGTTTCTCAAAAAATTAAAAAAAAAAAAAAAAAAAGAACCAGACAGTTTTAACTTGCTGGTGAAGTACTGAAGGGTGGAAAGCAAGGCAGTAAGAGGTCCGCATCCTCTCAGACAGGAGCACTCAGCCCCACCCTGCCGTTGTGTTCACAGAGCACCTTCACGCCAGAACCTATCTGCTGGAGAACTGCCTTTACATAAACTGACATGCTTTGGGAAAAACCTAGAGTTAATCACGTGTCCAATGGACTCTGAGCTCAAAGACCAAGTCTCAAATGCAGGCCGCTAGTTGAGAAGCCCTTCTTAGCATGAAGATACCTCTCTTGACAGAAAGAATCTTCTGTGAGAAGCAAAGACAAAAAAGATGGAATTTAGAAGAAAAAACAACATAAGTGACAGAAAACAATTTCAAAATGAAGTGTGTGTGTGTGTGTGTGTGTGTGTGTGTGTGTGTGATGGGAGTGGGGAGAAACAGCATAAAGTTCCTCAAAAATTAAAGATAGAAATATCATATGAGCTAACAATACCACTAGTGTATTCCCAAAATGTGATACTACCAATCCACTAAAAGGGTGAAATCGTAGCATTTGTGACAATACAGATCTGAATTAAAGAATAGCCTATTAAATAAAACAGTCCAGGCATAGACAGACAAATTCCTCAGGATCTCAAATAGTCAATGAATAATTTTAATTTTATTTAATAAAAAATTCTTTGAAAAATTATCTCATAGAAGTTGAGAATAAAATAGTGGCCACCAAATAGGGAAAAGAAGAAAGAAGGAAGAAAGGAAGGAAGAAATGGAAAGAAGACAGGAAGAAGGAGGGAGGGAGGGAGGGACGGAGGGATGGAGGGATGGCGGGACGGAGGGAGGGGAGATGTTGAGGATCAGGTGTAACTTACAGTAAATAGGAAAAGTCAGTCGTGTTGTTCTACTGCACAGTAATGTAAGTACAGATGATGATGCACAATGTTAAGGAGATAGATATTTAGGCTGATTTGGATGCTATGAAATGGTACATCATGTATCAAAATATCACATAGTACCTACAAACACAATTTTTATGTACAAACATTAAAAATACATAAAAGAAGGGCTGAAGAGCTGGATTAGCGGTTAAGATCACTGGCTGCTATTGCAGAGGTTCAGTTGCCAGCACCTGCATGATGGCTAACTATGAATCCCGTTAAGCCAGTTCCAGGGCACCTATCACTCTCTTCTGGACTCCATGGGCATTGCATGCATGGGTGCACATACATAAAGCCAAAGTATCTACATACATAAAATAAAAAAAATAATCAAATAATATTTAAATGCATAAAAGAGAAAAGAGATTACATCCATGAACAGAAAACACTGTTTTTAAAAACAGTACAGCTCTTGGGGAAAATATCAGTGGAAAAGTAGAAACAAAAATCGAGAAAGTGGGATACAAAGCAAAGAAATGAATAATCATAGAGATAAAAATTTTAAAAATCAAACATTAACTCAAGAAACTCATCATCCAAGCAATAACTTAATAAATAACATTAAAAGAAACAGGTAGGCCTTGTAGTGCAGATTTGTAGTTCTAGCACTTGAGAGGTGGAGGTTGGAAAATCAGGAGTCTGATCCCAGCCTGAGCTATAGGAGACACTGTCTCAAAAAATGCGTAGCCCTAGAAATGGGGGGGGGGCAAAATTAAATGAATAATTTTAACAGATAGGAGGAAATGAGTTGCCAGCTTGGAAGAGCTCTATGATTTCCCAAATTTCAAAATGTGAAAGGTCACTTCACAGCCCAGCAGGATGAAATGACAGCCTCCTGGAGAGGATGAGATTCTTGCGAGATTCTGACAGGGAAACATATGTCCTATCCAAAGAATGGGGTGAGGGGAAGTCCCCTGATTTCTCAGTTGAACAGGAATCTAGAGAACAATACAGAGGAGCTTTCAAAATTCAGAGAATGGTTGAATTCCACAGCTGTCTGTGTTGTAAGCTCTCTATCTTATATGAAAGTCAATTAACATATCTTCTGATATTCACATTTTTAAAATATTTGCTGCCATTGAGATATTTTTTTGAACATTTCTGGGGAATATGCTGCCCCATGATGAAACAGGAGCACAGCTCCACATGTGTCTGCATGGCTAGACACTCAGTAGGTGTCACAGAATCAGCTGGGGGACTGTACTAACGAAAGCATGCTGTTCACAGAAGTGGATGTGAGCCCCCAAAGCAAAGAATACAGTGATTCTAAGTTTTATTTCTCTGGAGTCAAACTAAAAAGGCTGCTTTATTTCCTTCCCAGTTAAATAAAATTGCAAGGTGTATGTATGATATTAATAAAAATGAAATTTGACTTAAGAATTCATTCATGTCTAAGAGATGAGTCACACTTCATTTCAGGATTCACTAAGCTTTGCAAATCATAATGCTTATTGCTTAGTCATTCATTCAATTCATTCATTCATTCATTTGTCTCCTATTAAGTACCTGATATTCTATGATCAGTGGGAAAAAGACTTTGGAATGCTTATTTTCTTCCTCCTTTTTTGCCCAACAAGTTCTTACACTGTAGTTCAGGCTGTCCTGGAACTTACTAAGTAATCCAAACATGCCTTGAAATAAAAGCAATCTTCCTGCCTCGGGTTTCTGAGTAGAGTGTACATTCTAAATTAGAAGAACATGAAAAAATATAAAACAAAATATATAACAGCAAAAAATGGCTATTATCAGTGTTATCACATGGAAGAAGAAGGAAATTTTTCAACCAGGTAAATTTCATAGCATACACTGACTATAACATGACTTATTTTTTTAATGCAATTTACAGGGCTAGAGAGATGGCTCAGCAGTTAAGAGCACTGACTTCTCTTGCAGAGGACCCAGGTTCACTCCCCAACACCCATATGGTAGCTCCATAACATAATCCCAGTTCCAGGGGATCTGACTCCCCCTTTTGACCTCCATGGGTATTGCACAACATGTGTGCACTTACATATATGCAGACAGGCAATACACTCATACACATGAAATAAAAAATAATAAAATATTTTTGAAAAAGAACACAACTTATATTATGCAAATTATTGCTTACTATCATGAAAACATCTTCAAAACCATCGCAGGGACCCAAGCTGACTGCTTTTTATCTTCATGCCTAGCTTCTTTCCTGGCAAGCACTTTAAGTTCATATTGGAGTCATGGCCTCTGCTGCCTTTCATTCTCATGGTTTCCTTACTCCTTGAGATCATTCAAGTTGTAACCAGTGACATTCAGTCTGCTTTGACTCTTATCCATTTGTATCTGTCAAATCACTACTTTCTGCTTCCAAGAAGACAATACAGAATATAGTGTACATTATTCAAGTACATTATTTAATTCAAGAAAGAATATAACTGCTATATTGAGGTTAAAACCCTTGAATCTTGCAAACCCTTTATGTTCCATTAAATATTTTATTTTTTTAATGTTATGAGTTTGTATTGTCTGAACGTGTGTAAGTGCACCTGTGCCATGCAATGCCTGTGGAAGTCAGAAGAAGATATTGGATTCCCTTGGAACTGAAATTACAGACAGTTGTTAGCCACCATGTGGGTGCTGAGAATCAAACCCAGGTTCTCTACAAGGGCATCCTGTGTTCTTAACTACTGAGTCATCTCTCTAGCCCCTTGTGCCCCATTCAAACAGTGATTTTCATCATGTGTTTCTCTATTAAATTAAGTTTTCTTAGACAAGCATCATTACATTAGTGCAGAACAGACAATGGAACATTTAATAGAAAAAAAGGGTTTTATTGGAACATAATTTGATAATGGAAATCACTGCGCTAGTCAGATGAATTCTGTAAAATCATTTCAATTAGTTGCATCCTGAGAGATGGGTCTGGTGAGTTTGGGGCTGGCATGGTCATGCTGGTAACATCCACTGGTTCACATAAGTAGAAATGGCTCTGTGGACTGATACACCTCATTCTCCTGTGATTTTTGCTTCTTTTGTTTTCTTCTATCATTTTATTCTTCTTGTTTCTCATTACACCTATATCCCATGTGCCAGAGCAGATAAGCAATGTATATCAATTAACCTCTCAAGTAGATGGGACTGATACTCCTATGCCACTGTCAGACACTGAAGTATAAGATTTTACCAAATTCACACAGCTAGAAGAGCCCACTTTCTTAACTGCTATATTATATGGTATTATCTCACCACTTACAGCTCAGGACTCCTGAGACTCCAAATTGTCTATCCTTTCTCATTTACAACCAGACTCCCCAAGTCAGAGGCTTCTTAGCTAGTCCAACCAAGTCCAGCCTCAACTAATCCACCCAAATCAGTCAGTACCCCTAAACTGGTCAGTCCTGTGAGTGTGTATATATATATTGCCATTCCAATTTGCCCTTGGATTCATGAACTATTTCTATTTTATGAAGAAACATGAAGGGTTTTTACAGATGAGTAAGGCAAGAAAGTTAGACTTACTGAATCTGAATTCACCCAAGTGACAAGACTTGGTTTCAGCCTTGAGGAGCCTTTTTCCTAAAGCTTACCTGTGCTTTATAAGCCAGTGTTGGCAGTCTGTTGCTGCTAAAATGAGGAATAATTCATGCCTGTTAGCAACTGAGTTTACCTCCAGGAAACTACTGAAAATCAGTACAAATCAGAAGAGTTTCGGCAGGAGCCTAAATTAATCTACAGGAGCCTTTCAGAGCTGCATGCAGTATGTGTCCCCACACAACAAGGTCAGCCCAGTCACGATTTTGGCTGTGCTCCTAAAGTGGGACTGATTTCTGAAAGGCAACTTGCCTGTTGCTTTATGTTGTCAAGGGAGAAAAACAAGACATTAAGAAAATGTGACTAATCGAGTGCTAGAAGACTGAAAAACAGAGGCTTCTGATTAGTAATGCAAAGCTGGGATCATGTCTTCTTGTATTTGTCAAAATGGGGAACATAAAATCCTGCTAACCTATTCAGCTAGCTGAAAGGTTTCCATGACAACGGTAGGAACTTGGAACATTCAGTCCTCTTGTCTTCAAAAATAACCTTTCAGTATAGGCAAGAGATTGTTAAAAGAACTAACCCACTTCACCTGTGCAGCCCAAGGTACCCACCTGACCATTGTCTTGGTCTCTTACGGCTCTGGAAGAACATCAAATGGTCTGTTCATCCTATAGCAGAAGAATAAAAAATAAGGTAACCAGTTCAGAATAAACTGTGTTTGTACACTGAAACCCCACCCCCACAGGAAAGAGAACTCACTTCTATAGAAGGCATTATGTACATTAAGGTTGTTTCTTCTTCTCCTTTAAAGGCAACCAAGTTGAAAATAGAAAATAAAGTTACCTCATAAGTTTTTCTCTCTTTCTACACCGTCCTGATAATGTAGGGAAATGAAGAATGTAATATATGGGGCTGGAGAGATGGCTCAGAGGTAAAGAGCACTGGCTGCTCTTGCAGAGGAACTGAGTTCAATTTCTAGCACCCACACAGTGGCTGATAACCATTTGTAACTCTAGTTCCAGGGGAATCCACGGCCTCTTCTGACACTGCATGTGGGCACTGCATGACACGGGTGCACTTGTCTCCATGCAGGCAATCTACTCATCCATATAAAATAAAAAATAGTAAATAAAATAGTTTAAAAGATTGCAATATATATTCCCTTATAATGTTTATGTTATATTTCCATTTTATTTATATTTTAACTAACACATTTCTTAAGTTGGACCTACATAATGTCAAACATTAAAAAAAAAAAAACATCAAATATAGGAAATAATCAGTAAGATGGCCATGCTTCCAAGTCTGAGTCCATAAATAACCAAAGCATACCTTAATGGATGTGCTGATGTAATTAACCTATCTTATCTTGTATTTAGTATTTGTGTTTCTCCAGAAAGAGGCTCGGATTGGTTTGTTGGCCATCATCTAATATATAGCATCTCTTTCTCTGGCTTAATCAATCTCTGCCCAGGAGGCACCTTTAGTTGTGAGTGTTACAAATGGCAGAATCCCTAGAAAGCAGTGGGCCACATCAACCTTCTCGGATAACGATGGCTTTGAGACTCCATTCCAGGACGCACTGTATACAATCGCCTGTCTCCTTATTGAGCCATATCCATGCCAGTTTCAAAGGGGGACAGAGACAGTGATTCAACTCCGGTCCCGGCAGTTACGAGGGAAGGGCATAATGGAGAAACTGAAAACAAGAACTAACTTAAACCAACCAAACCTCAGCCTGCTTAATGCTTTCACCACATGCCAGTGAGATGATAAAACTTTACTCCCTCACTCCAGATATTGTTTTTTCATTGTATGAGTTCTAAATAATTAGTGAAGATTTTGATGGGACTTACTAACATGATACAAAGTTAAAGCTGCGCACGAGGACATTTCACTACCAAGGCTCTCGTAAATTTTGAAAGCTACATGGAACTTAATTTCAAGGACTCCCTCTGTGCTCAGTGACTTACAGAATTCGCTTTCCATGCTACTGTCCTCTAGAAAGTTGAGGGCTGCAGGACTTGAAATCACTCAGGCTCTCCGGATACAACCCATTTACTTGACTCCTCCTTCTCGCACTTAATGTTCGATTGAAAACACATGGGAAGAGCGTTCTGGCGGCAGGATGAAGAGCGGAATTCGACTCACTATCATTCTCCAGTTCTAAGTTGATATCATTCTATGAAACAAGGAAAATTCAGTATTGGGGGATTTGTTTTTCCATTTTTCCCTAAAGTGTGTCATTTAAACTATTAATTTATTATTTTCATTTTTGTATTGAAGCATTTATTTTTAAAAGTAGTTCGCTTGATATATAAAAAGCCCGAGAGTGGAGGAATTTTCTGATTTGTGTTTCTTATTCCACCAGTTTTGGGGGTTTTTTTGAGAAAGTGTTTTCCTGTAGCCCCAGCTGGCTTGAAACTCAGTATGTAGACCAGGCTGGCCTTGAGCTCACAAAGATTCATCTGCCTCTGCCTCCCAAGTGCTGGCATTAAAGGTGTGTGCCACCACGCCTGGCTCTATCCTCATCATTATTATCATTCATTATGTTTCATTTAAAATAATTTTGTACTGTAGAGGAAGGGGGTGATTTTAAAGTTGATTCACTTCAACCGTCAAATACTCAAATGTTGTACTGTATATTCTATTTTTAGTATTCAGTGATACAAAGTTGTCACAGTAAAAACATTTCGCTATATTCTATAATATTCTTTTATCAAAAAGTCCAAATGTTGTTTATCATTTCTAGAATAGTTAGCTTGTTTTGATGTTAGCCCTTTATTAAATTTTTTCTGCATAAATTTTATTCCCAAATTTTTACATTGTCTTCATTTAATTTTATGATACTACTTATACACACACACACACAAAAATAACATATCCAAAAAGGAGGGCAGAAGCCACACAACTGATTGTGTACAAAGAAAATTAGGCGAATCATTAGTGTGCTGCACTCTAGTTCATTGAATAATTATCCCTTTAGATGACCTACCTAGAGCATCCTAGAAAAGAAGAAAACTTGTAGTGTATTGGTTTTTAAAGTGCTAAGAACTTCCTCTTTTTATATATGCATCTATTATTTATGTGCAGTATTCTTGAACATTTCCATCCATCATGTAGTGCAGCTTTGCAGAGCGAAATCCTCCCAGGCAGCTCCTAGTCATCTGGAGCATCCTAAGATGCTATATTTATTCATGTTTCAACGAACACGCTAAATAAGAAATTGGCAGGATGATGCAAGGGCTATGGATACCCAGCTTTGTTCTTGGGCTTAGAGTCAGGCAACATTTCTCTGGCTAGGTTATTTCCTACCTAACTTCTGTGAAGAATGTAAGGAGAGTAGGATTCACTCCCACACCCAGGAGGCTGCCAGGTCCTAAAATCACAACGTGATATACTTGGGAGAAGATTTATTCTATGAGAAGTAGGGCAAAGTGGTAGATAAAAGTTTCAGCCTAGTGCTGTACTCTGAATTGCTGGTTAGGTGAACCCGGGCTTCACAGGGGCTATAGGAGTAGAGTGAAATGTAAACAAACTACAGTCCTTGCTCTGCTGGAGATGTACAGGTTTGCAAAAGATAGAGAGTGCAGAAAAGACCCAAACAATTGAAAACAATGATTATACAAGAAAACATACATCCTTTCACGCAATCATGGGATATCTGCTGATTATTATTACATTACTGTTGAAATTGAGATCTCATTCCCAAAGATTAAGTCTCTTTGAAGATATGTCAGCATATACAGAAGGCCAATTTTCTCTCATTATATATGTATGTGTTTATAAATACACAGCATACACAGAAGATTTTGTGTGCACACCAGATACAAATACATACACACATTTATATGCATATAAACATTTTCCCATATACATGAGTATGTTTTTATTACATTTATCTCTCCGTGTGTATGTGTGAATGCATGTGTACTTGTGTCACAGTGTGCATGTGGAAGTCAGAGGACAACTTGTGCAAATCAGTTCTCTTCTTCCAGCAGAGTCCTGGAGATGGAATTCAGAACAGGCTTGACAGCAAGTGCCTTAACCATCTGAGCAATCTCACCAGACTACAGAAATACATTTTTGATCCAGGCAAGATTGATAGAAAGTCCCTCCACCCTTCCTTATCATCTGGTCCTCTTCTTCAAGATGTTTTTCTTGATCAACTAAGAACAGGAAACTTAAATTCTTGATTCAAATCCAAATTCTGCCTCTTGCCTGTTTTCTGACCTCAGCCAAATTTTATCCATTTTTCCATCTGTGAAATAAAGATTATTAATAATATTATTTATGGACTTTGTGCTGATTGTAAGCAATTGTGTATATAAAATGTTTAACAAAGTTCCTGCCAAATTGTTTAAAAAATCAATGTTAGCCTCACTTATAATTGGTAATTGAATTACTTTAGTTACTAAAAACGGCCATCTATAGACACGTAGCTCATTATCCTCACCCTCCCTCTGGGATCCTGTAATTATTAGACTGTTGGCTGTATGCTTATGGAAAATATAAAATTGTCTATGCATAGAGTAGGGGGTTATTTTCTATAATTTTCTGTGAACTGTTAGATACAGCAGGCTGGTCCCAATTCCTCCGTGATGCCTAAGAGAAGCCCTTCTCTCCACACACTGTTCCCACCATTTAAATGTCGCGTGACCCAAATTCCACCTTAAGAATATAGAGAAGGTTGTTGTCCACACCAGTATGTTAAAATGGATAACTAAGAACCTCTCCAGGCCATAGTAACGTCGACAAACTGACTGCTCTGGACTGCAGGGATCTCTTACCAATAGCACAGTCAAGATCCCACTGATACCCACCTTCAAGCTATGATGTCCCAAGCACCACGCTGCTGACAACTATACACATGGCACAGAACTTGGGGTCTTTCTTCTTTGGACTTAGCTGATACCCAAGTGTCCATTTCCATTCAGTTAAAGGAAACTTTTTTTCAGTCTAGAGAAGAATGTCAACCATTAAATTGTGTATTTTCAGATTGTTTTTGTTCAAGTAAAGCCCAAGATTGCCACACTGGACACAGAGGCACTATGACGGTTACAAAACAAATTCTGTTTATCTGTTTAAATCAAACTGACCCTTGTGAGAGAGCGACTGAGAAGCAAGTACTTCAGTATGGTCTGTGCCTTTGTACATTGCCCTACCTCAGTCCACCTACAAATGCAGTGCTTAAATAATCATTACGTTGCTGGGGCAGACAAGAAAGACAGGTAGTTTCTAGCAATGACTAAGACCTTAAGATCTGGGATTTAAAAAGCCCTGTTCTTGTGTTGCCAGCTCTCAATCTCTATAACGTATGCTTAAGATAATCAACTTATAGAAAGAAAAGATTTGGGGGCTGGGGAGATGGCTTAGTGGGTACAAACTCTTGCAGTCAAAGCAGGAGGACCTGAGTTCAACTCTCCAACTCCCTTGCAAAAAGCCAGGCATATCTGCTCATGTCTCTAACTCCACCTTATGGATGGGGAGAGGTGTGCAATGCTGGGAAGTGGATCTCAAAAGCTCTCTAACAAACCAGGCTACCAGAATAGTGAGAAACTGTGTCTCAAAGGAATAGCACAGAAAGCAAAAGAAGAAAGCATCTAAGGTCCTACTCTATCTTACTCATGTGCCCAGTGTGCACACATCCACACACTCACAAGCATGCACCATATATATATAATAGAGAAGGTCTATTTTATTTACAAAGAGAGAAAGAAAAAAGAAGGAAACAGAAGAAGAAAGAAAGAAAGAAAGAAAGAAGGGAAAACAGGAAATGCTTGTTTTAATTTAAAATATTTGAGTTCCATTAAATGACTCAATTTCCCATTTCCCAGTACTTTGGAGCTATAGCAAGGTAGCACGTCAATGAAAGACCTCCTGAGAGGCGGAGGGGGCTGCTCATTTCACAAGCAACTGGCAAGGAGAGATAGGAAAGGGCCAAGGTCCTATAACTTCTTTCAAGGGCATACCTGTAATGTCCCAAATACTTCACACTAGGTCCCAGCACTTAAATGTGTCACCCACTGCTTCCTAAAAGTAGTATCTTCAGGAGCAAATAATGAACATATGGGCCTTTGGGGAAAATTGAAGATTTAAATAATAATAGTTTCTGTGCTCACTGGGCTACTTTAAAGTTAAGTGACCTTGGACAAATTACTCCATTTCTTCAGATAAGGGCTTCCTGGACTAACAAAGTCCATTCTAGTGACAGTTCTAACTACACATGATTCTCCTGGGGAGTAAATAGCAATAAAATCTTGACATGTGAAACCAAAGGGTAGTTGTCAGCTTCTGTTACTTTAAGAAAAATATTATTTATTCTTTTTAAGCTTCTGTTACTTTTAAGGAAGGGAAGTGACAGGAGGTTTAAGGTGCCAAACCTGTGTTACTAGGTTACCAAGATGGGGAAGCCACCAGATGCTGTCTGATGGCAGCTACTCATTTTTGTTGTGCAAAGTTCCATTTGCAGACCTCCCAGAAACTGTTAAAGAAGGAAGCACATGAAAGATTCATGCATATTCGGCAGTTACCTCCTGGATAACACTTTTCAGGGGATTGATTAAAGAATTTAATTTAAACCAACAGAACCAGTAGTATTTCTGATGATCCCACATGTAGCTATGTTAGTGAACATAAATATACATAGACAGGCTTTAGATATTCTGTGATTCTTACAATTATCTAGTTCAAAGGAAAGCAACCTGATTACCATATGCATGAAACCAAGAGATAGTTCTGCTCTTTGTCAGCAGTAGGAGGAAAAGTGGTTTTGAAATACGAATGTCTTGGTACTTTCATTTGATGTGTTTCAATGCTTGCGCAGAGAAAATAGTCACCAAAATATGATACGTGTAGGTAAACAGTTTGTTTTGCCTATCAAATTGCCTTGTTTCAACTTTAACTGAAAGTAATGCTAGCTGACATACCTTCTTCTCATAACAGGCACATGAAAGTGATTAAATCTCAAGACATAAAACAGTTGGGGATGGAAAGATGGCTCAGTGGTTAAGAACGAGGCTCTTGCAGAGGACCCAGTTTCAGTTCCCAGCACCCACACAGTAGCTAACAACCATCCTCAACTCCAGTTCCAGGGAATCCAATGCCCTCTTTTGACTTCTGCAGGCAATAAACATACTGGTGTACTTCCATACATTTGGGGAAAGCACTCTACACATAAAATAAATAAATACATTTTTAAAAATAAAACATCTCTTGCAAACAATTTGCATAGTGTATTACTCTTTATTACTCACCCACACATTATTTTATTTGACTCCCACAAAATCCCTAGGATATTCGTTTTATCTTCATTATCTTAGATCCAGAAACCAAGATTCAAAAGAGAAATCTTTTCCAAGATTCCTCAGATTATGATTGCTAGTATTTGGCACTAAATCCAAATCATACTGAATATCAGCTTTCTGCATTCTAGCTGCATAATTCCAGGCCAGCTGGGGCTGGAGTGCTTAACTATTCTCTACAGTTGGATATGCCACCTTAGTCATGACCTAATGTTTCTAGACATTACCACAGGTCCACTGTGCGAGAGAATTGGGGGTCAGGTGAATAGCGTGGCCCCATTTTTAGAACCATGGTTCTGAATCCAGTATTATTAGCCCAATGAGCAGGCAGCTGCAAAGAGTCTATGGTTTTCTAGGGATCCTTGAATATGAATGGGGGAAGATTAACATCTTCACTTCCACTAAATTCTATTCTAAATTTAAATTTTATTTCTATGATTAATATAGGAGACAGACCTAAGTAGTGGTATCAATACTTATGACTTACATCAAATAGAAAATCTGGGACTATAAAATAATTTTATATCTAATTACACTCAATGCAGGTAATTCAAGACATTGTTTATTCTATTGTATCCAAAATTATGGTGGATATTTAATTCATTGTGTGATCTTATCTTATGCATTATAGAAGCATACATAACTAACTATATTATTTATTAAAATTTTGTCAACAGTGTTTCATGGACTAGAGAGATTGCTCAGTGGTTAAGAGCACTAACTACTCTTGCAGAGGACCCAGGTTCAATTTCCAGCACCCATATGACAGCTAGCAACAGTCTATAATTCCAGTGCCAGGGACTCCAACACCTTTTTCTGACTTCCAAGGGCATTGCATGACACCTGTGCACTAACATACATACATACAATACACTCAAACACATAAAATATTTTTTAATTTAAATCTGTTAACTGCATTGCAATAAATTGTTTTCCCTTGTAATCTTTTCTTCAACATTTTATACTTATAGATTTGTCCAAGTAGATATCCATAAGTCTGGCTAAATACAAAAGGGATCTATGCCACAGAAAGTTCAGAATCCCAGTTCTAAATTCCCTGCATCTTACCACATGTATTTAGAAAAATGGCTAGTAAAGTTGAAAGACAAAGTCACAAGCTCTGAATACCACCCACCCTGAAATTAGCTGGGATTTTAACCAGGTTAAATGACTCTATCACAGTTTCTTCATCTGTAAAATGAGAATATTTGAATAGACCTCATACTGGTTCTCAATATGTTAAGTACTTAGCACTTAGGAAATACTTAATAACCATAAATTATTATTACTGTTTGAATGCCATAGAATATGGCCTCTGTTCAGATGTAATTGTTCAGGAGGTATTTTGCCAACAGCAAAGGCATTAACAACGGATGGAGACCTCTATCCATGTGCTGGAGAATAAAAATGCAACCCCAAATCTCTGTCTTGACTAGTGGCAGATGGCATTTTCCATCTGCAGAAGAAATATATGGGATTTATTTATTTGAAGAGGAACTGGAAAGAACTATTTCAGGTTTTCTTAGACACTGTAGGAACATGAAAAGCTCTTATTTCGCAGTGCTGTGCTCAGTGGGTGAGAAGGAAGTAGAAACAATAACAACAGAGGTAAACTGAGAATTACTGGACTGGGTGGAGTACCAAGCCCCAGGTTTCTGCCTTTTGCCTGCCCTTAATGCCAATTACCAACAGACACCTGCTGATCACACTTCTCCGTCTCTGCTCCATTCTCACTGCTAAGGATTTCTTTCATCATCTGATGCCAATTCATGATAAATGCTCACAAAGGCATGACGACGTCAATTGCCAGACCATCTGGCTACTGGATAGATCATCATAGATTCTATAGCCAAGAGCTTCATCAGTTGCCTGGTTTCTATGGAAACAAGAGCTATGGTGACAATTCGTGACTTAGATGAACTGCCTCACTGCTCACTGAGCATGGTCTGTGGAGGTCCGCACTAGCACAAGCTGCACTTGTATTCCTGCAGTCAGAGTGCTATTTACTTGTTTTCATTACCCATCTTTGTAATCTACTTTCTCAGGCACTGGAGGAACCAAGTAAGAGTCTGGCCTGAGCATAAATCACTCTTATTCTATCTTCTTTCTCAGGAATTGATGGACAGGTAGAAGGATGCATCCATGGATCATTCAGTCTCTCAACAACATATATTGAATATTTGAATATCAGTCACTCCAGACTTAATTTTTTCTGGATGAAGTCCAAGTTCCTTAGTTCAATAAACAAATAAAATCAAATGATGCTTAAAACTACAGCAATTTATGAGCGAGTTTGTTAGATTCCTAACAAACTACCTTGCCACTTGACAAAATGTCTGAGAAAAGTCAGTTTTTCAAGAGACAAGTTTTGTGTTGGCTTATTGGTTCAGAAGTTGCAGTACTCAATGAACCTTTTGCATTGGGCCTCTAGTGGCACAGTACATCATGACAGGATTGCGTGACATGGGAAATATGTTTATCTCATAACACCCAGGAAGAGAAAAAGGGGGAGGAGTGAAAGGTATGGGCTGGGCTCCCAACAACCTCTTCAAGGGTACGTAATTTCATATAACTTCCATCCCCTAGGTAACACCTCTTAAATGTTCCCCAGTAGCAATCCAGACTGGGGATCAAGCTTTCTACATAGGAGCTCTCGGGGAATATTCAAGATCTAATCAGTTCCAGTGAATGAAATCAATTTAATAGGTAGGAATAGTCGTTTTTTAAAAAAGAACCAAATAATAAGAGTATAGCAAAGTGCATTGTAAATATTATAGGTAAATACCATTTGATGAAACCTTTGCTTGAATTTTTATGTTATAGAGAACTGCCAAGTAAAATGCCTTTCTCTATGGAGAGCGAAGAAAAGATTTGGAAGTCACTAACAAGGAAGGCCCCTTCACCCTTCTCAATTCTATGTCTAAATTCTACTAAAAATTTCAGTTGTAGAATGCTGCTCCAGCACCCTGAAAGCATTTGCTCTCTTGAAGCTTTACATCCTCCAAGATGTACAGCTATCTTCTCTCACAATGCATGTACCAGGGCCTGGGTAAGTGTCCTGTCCCACCTATGTCCTGCCCTTGGAAAATTATAATGTTCTCCATCCCCACCAACCAGGGCTTTCTCCAATTCCATAAGTTTATAGGCTCTTCATGTGTATGTCTATGTGTATATGCATCAATGTATATTTATAGTACATATGATATACATATACCTTCTAAATGATGTTTACTTCCTTATCTTTTAAGTTTATTAGTCTAAGAATCACAAATATATATAGTAAGTTATTGTAGCCCCAATTTAAAAATAAAACCTTCTACAGGTAACTATGAAAAGCAAGCAAGCCTGAGAACTGGAGATCTAGTGCAATACTGTCAAAATCGGACATGTCAGTTATGAAGGTGGAACACTGAGTGGCTTTTGACTAAGAAGTGGATCCTTGGGGGCATAAATGAAAGCATGATAAATGGCACGGAACCAAATAATGAAGAAACAATCTACAAGTTACTAAGAAGGAAGGCCCCTTCACCCTTCCCAATTTCATGTCTAAATTCTACTAAAAGTTACTCTTTTCAACTCTTAGGCATTCATTTCATTAAAGATATCATACATCCTTGATGCCTTAAAAAATAAATTGTTTTAGGTAAAATCTTGATTCAAACCAATACAAATTAGTCGTATGTGAAATTTTAATTCATCAACCAGTTAGATATTAGGACTACATCAAAAGTAGTTTCAGAGATGTTCAGCAAATAATAACAAAAAGGGGGCCACTGGGTTTGACAAAATGAAAATCTGTGACCTTGAATGCAGAGGCTCAGGGCAGGAATTGAGTTGAATGTTCCAGGAGAAACAGGCAGACATTCTTCAGAAAGAAGAAAGACAAGAGCTAGAACAAGGAGGCATGCTCAAGGGAAGAGCTTTGCTGTTATTGTTGGAATTTTTGTTTGCTTAGTATCTCTACCTGCATAGCAAAGGCTCGGTCACTATAACAGGCTAAAATGAAGAGAGGGGAAAGAAAGAAGTTTCCAAAAAGGACAGGTAAATGAACTGTTAAAAATGACACAGAAAGTTGATGTATATCCTAGAATTGTTGAAATGGAAGAAGTTGGAAGCATTTGAAGGTTTTGCTAAGAATGTATACCAGTGTATTTGTAGGTAAGGTAAGATTTGCTGTTCTTGGTGAGATTACATAGAAAATATTGCATATGTGGTAGTTATTGCATAGGGGACATTAGAAGAATCAAGATTTAGAATAATTGAATGGGAGGCACAATTCATCAAAGAACATTATCAGAGTACAGAACTGGATTCAAGACCTCAGCCAAATGATTGACGATGAATTTGTAATTAAACTGTTCCACACTACTACACCACCTTCTCCTTCAGTGTTTGATCCAGTTGCAACAGAAAGAGTTAAAGAGCTGAATCCAAGATTAGTAGGACAGTCAGTCAAGCTGGATCTGACCTACAAGACATGACAAGTTGAGCTAGGATTAAACAAAGGTGTTGGATGGAGTGGGGGTATGTTTGTTAGTTTTCTTTTTTCTCACACAAATGAAGTCTGTGGACATGGGTTCAGGAACTCGGTAAAGTTATGATCTATCTTCTTGTAACTCTTTATGTTTTTGTGACTTCACTTACATTCAGTCAAGTCGGAAGAGAAAGAAAAAGAGATGGCACCCACGTCATCACTGCCTTTCATTAGCTTCTCTAGAAGGCCTAGTTGGCTCGCTTGTCATCATTGTCAGTCTCAGATTACTTAGGGAGAGTTTAGGGCTTGGCTTATTGTGAGCCAATAAGCAATGTCCCTTGCAGAAGGGTTCAGAGAGAAACAGCTACACAAAGAAGTAATTCAAGGCTGAAAAGATGGCTTGCTGGTTGAGAACACTTGCTTTTCCTCCAGAGGACCCGAGTTCCATTCCCAGCACCCACGTGGTAGCTAATACGTAATTCCAGTTCCAGGGGATCTGACATACTGTTCTGGCCTCTACAGGACACTGCATGTGTGTGGTCACTTACATAAATGCAGGCAAAACACTCATAAAATAAAAATAATAAATAAAATATTGGGACTGGAGAGATGGTTCAGTAGTTAAGAGTACTAGCTGCTCTTACAGAGAGAACGGGGTGAGGGGGTTCAGTTCCAAGCACCCACATAGTGGCTAACAACTTCAGTTCCAGGGGCATCATGTGTATGAGTATTTCTGTCTTCTAACATTACGCATGGGCATCACATGAAATGGGTATACTTACATACATGCAAGCAATACATTCACACACATAAAATAAAAATAATAAAATATTTTAAAAAGAAGTAATTCATTAGATGTCAGGTGATTAGATAGAGAGATCAACTTTAGATAAAGAGATCAACTTTACCTTACCAAATAATCTCACTTGGCATCATAGCTAATGATACAAATTGATACTATGTGTCTCCTCATTTGAGGCAATGTGAAATGATACATAACATCTTTAAGTAGTATTCTTATCAAGAATTTGAGACCTGAATCTGACCCAATCTCAAGTAAGTACACATTGTGGGGCATTCTACAGTACAGCTGACTTGAACTCTCCAATTATGTCAAAGTCATAGAAAAGGAAAAAGACTAGTCTAGATAGGTTAACGATGACTCAGTAGTCAAGAAAATGAAATGTGATGTCTGGTCCTTGATTCAAATCTCTTGTCTTTCTAAATAAAAATGTTATCAAAGACATTCTGAATACAACTAGATAAAATTTGAACTCAATGAAATATCTCAAAAGTTAACTTTTTACCATTATAATGGCTTTATGATTTTTTTGGAGGGGGAGTTATTTCAAGGTCAATCTTACTTACATTTTAATTATTATTTACTTTTTATTTTTAATGAAAAAATATGCTCAATTTAATGTTACTATAGTACTTATATAATAAAGCCTACAGAGTCCTATTTGTGTCCCCAAATGTCCTTCACTGTGGGTCCATCCATGGAGCCTAGTCAAACTACCAAGAGTCTCATCTTTGAAATAGACTATCTCTGCCCCCCTCAGCAGCCATCAGTGGCCACTGGTTTTGTAAACGTATTGTGAAGTATCTTTGTTCTTCTAGAATTTAAGAGTCAAGTATTATGCCAACCATAATTATATTTGTAAATGAGAAAGAAAAGAGGGGAAAGAGAAGAGGGAGGACTGAAGAGAGAGTCACAGAGAAATGTAACTTGGTAGCATACTCAGCATCTGCTAGGCCCTGGATTCATTCTCCAGCACCATAGCACCACACAAAAAGATCAAAGCTTCTGTCACAGTGCTGAAGATGCCAAGAAGAGCCAAGCCCCATTATCCTGCCAGGGCAGGCAGGACCAATGAGACTGGCTGTGTTATATTTCTATCCCATGAGATAGATAACCAGGCTGTTTAGCTGAGATCTGACTATTAGACCTGGGTCTCATCTACCTTCACCAGCAAGGCTATAGATGATAACCATGGCCCTTCTGTGAGCAAGATGTGGAAGCAAAGCGATAGTGCACCAACCTGAAAAGAAGCACAAAGCAGAAGCACCCCAGGAAGCACTCTCCTGGGCCAAACGCACAGCCTTATAAATGTCAGCCTAGGACTGTTCTTTCTCAGACCCCTAATAATTTCCAAGAAAATTCATACCAGTTTCCAACACTCTTCCATGTAGGCAAAAAATATCTGTAAATTTTACCTCCTTTCTTCTGAGTAGGAAATTATTCCTCCCTTTTCTGTCATATAGTTCTGAATTATTGATATCAGTGTTTACTCATCACTAATACTGCTTTCCTTAAGCTATCCTAAAGTCATTTTCTCACTATGTTGTCTTGTGATGACTCTATAAACAGCTAAACCACTATAATGTTTGGTGTTTCCTCTTGATTGTCATTGGTTTCTTGACCTTAAATGCCCTAAAGATTGAACTGTATAAGCATGAAAGAGTTTCCTAATTAAACAAAGGTATTCTCAAACCAGGCTGCTCCCAGTAGCAAAAGCAAACGTTGTGCCAGAATTAAGAAGCAAGATCGTGAGTCATAAGAATATATAATTAGAAAATATTGAACAATTTCATTTGACAATTGACTCCAGAGCTCAGAGGTTGGCCTTCTCCGTAAGATAAGATCACTGATATCAGCTGATATCAACTTCTTTTTTCCACTGTCTCCTGGTTTCTAGCACAATGATTGTAACTGAAGAGCAAATTGCAGCCTAGTTTCTGAAGTCACAGAGGCTTAATTTAAAAAAAAATTAAAACAGCAGAAACCAACAACACAGAGAAAAACTGAGTGTGTAAACAGCAGTCTCATAGCTGAGTGCTTTGCTCGGCTGTTGTCACGTGGGACCCTTGACTTTCAGGAGGACATTTAGTATTCATTTCTTACATGCAATAAAACTTCTTTTTCTCTAGACTTCATTTTCATGATAATCTCGTGTTTACTATGCACAGCTTCCCAGGATAAACATAGCAGAAATTTTATTCCTTAGATAGCTTTTTTTTTTGTTACTCACTGGGCGCTTATCCAAATGTTTTTTTTTTCATTAACTGTTATGTTTTCATACAAAATATACAATGGGTTTCTTTACATGCTATAGTGCCCACTATGCTCTTCTTTTGTTTTGGATTTCACTCAGGCACTTAGTACCTCACCATAACCTAGTACTTTCTTGGGCTTTTCCATTTTTCTTTTCATTCCCATCACCAAACCTCAAGGCAGAAAGCGAGTTCACTCCATAGTCAAGGACTAGACTCTAGGATAAAATACTTAACTTCAGTTCCTGCTCCGTTGTTCCAAGTTCTGTATCTGACTGTCTTGTCTTCAGCAGTAGGACCTTATCTACCAGTCCTAGGATAAAACATAACGAGAGCACTGGCAATAGTCTCTGTTATTTTGGGAGTCTTTTGTACCATTCTCACCAATGAAGCCTTCTACCCGAAGTTTAGCTCTCCTAATGCTAGATGATAATATGCAAGTTGCTAAGGGAGAAAAATCAATCAATGGTCCAACTCAGACCTAAAGCCTAATAACCAAAATGACCAGCACAGCAAACTAACTCTATTGGTCAGTAGTGGTACTGTTATCTGGAAGGGTAATCAATAGCTATCTAATTGGATGTAAAGCCCTCTCAATGGGAATGAACTCATTGGTGGCACCATAAACACAGCCAAATATACATGGCTGGAGAGATCATAGGTCCAGAGAAAACCCCACCTCTGTTATATCTCCAGACAAATGAAATTTCTTACCTGATGCTAAATATGGATCCTCATATTTGCAGACAAGTATATCATCCACCACTCATCAAAGAAGCTTCTTTTTGCAACAGATGGTGGCTACTGCAGAATCCCACAACTGGTCAGGCACAGAGAATATACATCTGAAAGATGCCCAGTCCTAGGTGACACATCTACAATTGAACCTCTACACCTTAGGTTCAAGAATGGAATGAGGGATAGAGAGAAAATTAGTGTATCCTACAACTCTCACCAGTGAAGCGTCCTTATCCAACAGAGTGTGATGTACACCAAAGGCCACAACTGGCCAAATCTTAAAGAAAAAGAGACTGAATAGGACTCCCGTATTAAACCTCTAACACCCACAGCTCAGGGACTATTGAGAAAGAGGGGGCAGAAAGATTGTAAGAGCCAGAGCTGGTTCATGAACATGGGGAAGGAGAGGATTTCAGGCCACTGGAACTTGTGACAATGGTGGCTTTGAGCACAGGACCCATGTCAATTAAATTAGAGAAGGGCCCAGAGCAGAGTGAGAGAAGTGGGTGACAGCCGGCCCTAGTCTGGGAACTACTGAGACTCATTACTACTGGGTGAGGGAGAGTAGGCCTTACTTAAGATCTCTACATAGACTGACTTCAGTGGATGAATTTGCACTGAAATACATCTGGATACAAATGCTCAATTAGAAAGGACTTAACATGTATGGCAGAATAATGAGGCCCAGAGGGGGATTGAGTAGATGGAGGCCTTCATGGAACAAGGAATCTAAATTTGATTAAGAGATGTTACAGGAAATGTACTAAAGCTCAACAAAAACTTCAAAGCCCTACTCAAACATTTCCTAACTCTGTAGCCTTGGCCAATTCACTAGCCTTTTTCATTCTCAATTTCTTCATTGTCTTTTCATGCATATTTATTTTGCACAGTGATGGATTCCATAAAAACATTTCAGAGAAGTACAATCCTGCATTTTGACTATAGTTACTCCCTACCTTTCTTTGTCAACTGCCTCCTTCTTCCCATTATTCTCCTTCATTTCCCCAGAGTCTTGCTTCTTTACTTTTGTGTCACATTTGTAGGTTTGTAATATATACCATGCAATATATATGTAATTGATTTTATGTGTTTATATATACTTCAGGATCAGCCAATAAGAGAAAGCACAAGTCTTTGCCTTCGAGTCTGTCTTATTTCACTTAGTGTGATGGTGTCCCTTTGCATTCATTTTCCCACAGATGTCAGTAATTTTGTTCTTCTTTAGACCTAAATAAAACAATAAAACTCCACTGTGTATTTATTCTTTATTTCTTGATAGACACATAGGCTGATTGTACAAATTTGTTATTATGAATAGTGCTATAGTAAACATAAGTATACAAGTAGTCTCTGATATACTGACTTAAGAGTTCTTTTAGTACATAGCTAGGTAATATGGTAGATCTGTTTTCAGTTTCTTGAGGAACTTCCATATGAATCCAGACTGACTGGGCTAATTTGCATCATCTCCGACAGTGATCCTGTTCCCCACATCTTCACCAGCATTTGTTGGTATTTGTTCTCTCTCTCTTTCATTTTTGTTTTATTTTTGAGACAGAGTCTCCCTGTAGCCCTGCCTGGCTTGCCCAGAACTGGCTGTGTAGAGTAAGCTGCAGTCTCACAGAGATTCGCCTGCCTCTGCCTCCTGAGTGCTGGGATTAAAGGCATGCGCCAATGCACCACCATGCTCGGCTCAGTATTTGTTTTCTTCATAGCTAATCTGACTTTGGAAAATGGAGTTTCAATGTAACTTTATAGTTCCCTGATATTAAGGACTGTTGTACATTTTTTCATACATTTATTGTCCTTCATGTTTTGGAAAATGTTTATTTTGCTAATTATACAGTGATTGCATTGTTTAGTTTGCGGTATTTTGTTTTTTTCAGTCCTTTATTCTAGATATTAATTTTATGTCAAACGTGTATCAAGGAGCAATTTTCTCCCATTTTGTCAGCTTTCTCTTCACTCAGGTGTTTCTTTGCTGTGCAAAATCTTTTAATTTCAAGCAACCTCATTTGTCAATCCCTGGTTTCTTCTCCAGAGCTATCAGAGTCATTTTTAGAAAGTCCTTGTCTGTTCTTGTATCTTAAAGCATTTTCCTCTGATGGTTTCAGGTCTTATGTTAAGTTCTCAATCCATTTTGAAGTGATTTTTGTACAGGATGAGTGATATGTATCTCATTTCATTCTTCTACACATGGCTATCCAGTTTTCCCCACAGCACTGTTGAAGAGACTCTTTGATCCAATGTATGTTTTGTATTCTTTGTCAAAACTCGTGGCTGTAGTTGTGTGGGTTTATTTCTGGATCTTGAAGTCTACTCCATTGATTTATATGGTTGTTTTTGCACTTGTACCATGATGTTCTTGTTTTTATGTCTCTGTAGACTAAATTGAAATTGGCTGTTACTAACCTCAGTGTTGATTTTTTTGAAAATATTTAAATTTAGGTTTACTTTATGTGCATGAGTATTTTGCCTGCACATATGTAAGTACACCATATGCATACAGTGGCCACAAAGATAAGAAGATGATGGATTCTGGAACTGGAGTTATGGACAGTTGTACGCACCATGTCGGTGCTGGGAACTGAACCCTGATCCTCTGCAAGGGCAGCTAGTGCTCTTAACCACTGAGCCATTCTCCAGTACCCAGTATTGATCTTTTTTATTTATGATTGTTTTGGCTATTCAGGGTCTTTCACACTTCTATATAAATCTTAATATGTTTTTCTGTGAAGAATGTCATTGAAATTTTTAGATTGTATTGACTCTTTAATTACTTTGGTAGTTTTTCCTTCTTTAAAACAGCAGATGTATTTAAGGCTAGTTATGACTATTATTAAATGACATGCATAATATCACTATAGACCTGCTATGTAGTTAATAAGTAATTTTTTGAAACCCTATCTTTTATCTACTTGTCACCTAATTTTTTTCTGTACCTCAGTCACTTTACATTGACAGCCAGTGACAGGGAAAAAGAAAGAAATAAATCAAGAAGTCTTCATGAGTAATTAATTTATAATGTCACGATTTAACCTTGCACCTGACTTAAGTGACAAATTAACTACTAGCAAAAACATTTATCATAGTTGAAAAAAAACTTCAAAATCCAAATCATTAAATCTATGCAAATCTTTTCTCTGGTATAAAAGAGACAATCTTTATTTTTTTTTAATTTTACCTCTTAAAAATATCAGTAAGTGGGCAAAAAATGCCCGCTTATGACTTAATGCATACATGGTTTCTATCTTCTGCCAAAGTCACTCCCTTCCCTCATAGGATATTAAACATGCTGAATCATCTTGAAACCTATACAGATGACACGTGAGGGACACCTTTTGATGACCGTGAGATGTATGCATCTTCTTATTTGAACTACCCAGTGGGAATTTATTGTCATTACTTTTTGTTTCGGTTATTTGAATAATGAATACTCCTAGTAGAGTTATTCTGCTTACACCTTTCAGTGACACTAATCTGCATCTATTCTCTGCAAATACGTCTGTCCTGGCACTAACAACAGAACACTTCTGGCTTTGTCAGTCACATAAGTGTTAACACTTTGAAGACAGAGATTCTACCTTAGTGCTTATCTCCTGGGGGCTACCAATCCCTGGAACCTCTTAGGTCCCCCACTGAAATAATGATTCAGAAAGTCTTTGTAGTAAATAATTATATCAAAGTCTGTAGTAGCAAACATCGATTGAGTCCTAGACTTTCAAGGTAATATTTTAAATGTTTTGTAGATATTATTCAATCTAACGCCAATATTTTCACATCTTAGAAGGAAACTGAGTCACAGAGAAATTGAGGTTAACAGCTGTGGACTCTAGCCATGAATATTGGCAGTCCGCCTGGAGCCAGTTCTAACCACCAATTGCATCCATGTATATTTCCAATATTGCATACACCTTCCATAAACTGTATATGTTGTTATTATAAACGTATTTCCTAGTAGTTAAAAAATGATCATTAATACCAGTGAGTAAGGAAGAAACCAGCATCACATTTTTTTTCGGTGTTTCTTTTTTTTTTTTCTTCTGAGCCAAGGAGACTTGCACATCGGCTACAGAGGAATTCTTTGACTCTTCCCTGAGGATCCATTATCATCTGTGATGATGTGAAACAGAAACCATCAGTCCTCAGAGACCCTTTCAATTCCCCATGCTGTCTGAGTAAAAACTACAGAAATGGTGCATTTTCAAGAGTCTTTATTACTGCCAATTTTTGTTACCATTTTAAACCTATTAGTTTAAATGAGCTCACTCAGGAAAAAAAAAGATGTGTTGCTTCTTTCAAATAAGATCCTTTAACACACAGAGCGATCTCATTGCATCGCAGTTACAGTGGTACCAGAAGTGGTGCTAATCACAAATCAAGATTGTTCTGAGGTGGGACAGATACGCCGTAGACCATAACATACCCAATGATGTGACTAGCCTCTGCTTCCTGTTTCGGTCCTTGATCAACTTTCCTGAGAAATCCAACTATAACACAGAACTATTTTGCTATTTGGTATTTGAGCTGCACTCACTAAGGCAAATTAGCCATCTAATCATAGAGCATACATACTACTTTTAGGAGTCTGGCTTGTCAACTTATAGACTCAGCTGTTAAAGAACGATGAGTGAGCCATGAAAGCCCAGGTATGTTACAGAAAGTTTACCAGCCTTATTCCTTTCTGTATAGACTGTCACTGAATAAAGTTTGCCAGTTTAAAAGGCTGAAGCCCACTGAGTTCAGGAAGAATATTTGAGCACAAACGAGAATGGCCACCTGAGGAGAGAACACAAACCTCCATTGATTGTCCAGAATATGTGCTCCAGAAATTACTTCTGAAGGAAATGGGTTTTAAAAAATTATTTGTTTTTAACCCACTAAATCCAATTAGTACTGATCATTTGGTTTTAATAGATTCTAAAAAGAGTAAGAAGCATGTTACAATCAATTAATTAATTGATACAGCTGCATTGGTGAGGAGAATGGGGTCTCATTCAGTCATCAGTCATATTCTTCTTTCCAGATAAGAACTGTGATGAGCAAGAAGAACGTTTTACATGGGCTACTTGCTATTTCTGTGGTGTAATGGAGGATGCAGAAACCTTCTATGCTAGGTCAGGGTGACCTAGCAGACTGTGGCCTCATGTTTTATGTGTCCCAGGAAGTAATTTGTGGCCTCGTTCTTACGACAATTCAATTCCTTTCTTAAATCACAGCATGACACAGATTAGCTGTAAATGATTTTACCATGTCCTCAACCTCTTCTAGCCTAGGACTTCTATAGTACTTAGATTAAAACTGTGCTCAATGTTGTATTACACAGAATGGAAATAAAATATCAAAATCTGTTAGAAGCCTTTGGAGATGTGACTCTTCCACTTGAATTTTCCCATGGGTAAGACCATCTAAAAGATAAAGTATGTGGACTACAAATGCTGAAAGATTGTTTTGTGATCACTAAAGCACATGTAAGGACACAGCTGATGCTTACTCTCCAGGAGATGCTAGAACCAAATAAGTTGTAAAAATGTGAACAAATGACTTTGCTTTTAAACTATTTGACTCATATAAATAATTGGTTTGACAATACTATATGTTATTTAATATCATCAGAACTGTGATCAATATAAGAAAACTATTTTGTAAGAATTTGTCCAGTGTGTCCCTTGAGTTTGAAATACATTACAAAAGTCAGGGCACTGATAAATTTCCACAGACCTGTTACCAAACCTATTGTTCTGTTTTACTTTTGTGCTGCTGTCTTTGAGTACCTCAGGCTGGGCAATGCTTAAGGAACAGGAATTTGCTGGCTTGTAGTTCTGGAGGCTGAGAAGAGCAAGACCTATGGCCAGTATCCAGAAATGTCCTTCTTGTAACCTCATTCCATACCCAAAGGTGAAGAGTGAAAGAGTAGGAGAAAGAGAGGGGGACACATGATGGATCACGCCTATATTCTTTTATGTAGGCCTGTCCCCACAAAAATGATGTTCCTCCACAAGAGCATAGCTCTCAAATGGTCTAACCACCCAATAATCTCACTATTTAATACTGTTTCAATAGTAGTTAAATTTTAACATAATTTTAGAAGGATCAAGTATGCAAATCATAGTACTCTCTGGAATATTCATATTAATAATTTGCATATACAGATTTAACTAGAGGCGGGGTCAACCTATGCTCTGATTGCTCAACTCTGAATGTACAATTCTTTTGCTATTACTTTGTGATATTTCAGAGACTCTGGAAAAGTAAAGCACTCTATAAATAAGAGAACAGATATATGAATAATATGGATAGAAGTTTGGATGGTCTGACAGTAAATACAAAATAAATAAGAAACATCAAAGAGCTGACATTTAATTAAATTAGGATTATGGGTGCCACTTTTGCAGTTGGGTTTTTGGTTCCTTAAATAATGGAAGATATAATAAAATCAAAGAACAAAACATAAAATGATTCTGATAAAAAAGTCTTGGAGGCTGGAGAGATGGCACAGTGGTTAGAGTGTGTGTTGCACTTCCAGAGGACCCAACTTCTGTTCCCAGAATCTACATCGATCAGTTTACAACCACCTGTGACTCTACTTCCAGGGAATCAAATGCCTCCCTCTGGCCGCCATGGTCACACACACACACACACACACACACACACACTCACTCACACACACAGACACGTTGCATACATTCACACAAACACACACATACAAATAAAACATAGATAATTTTTTAATTTAAGAACTAAAAAGGACACAGTCTTTGATATCTGATAATCAGTCACAGAGGAAGAAAACAATATTTCTCACATCATAGAAAAAGCATTAGTCAAGAAATCAAGAACACAGAACTGTTAAGATGAGACAAACTTCACAAAATTGTAATGTATTTTACAGCTTATTGTGGACTGGAGTTCTATAATCAAGGCAAACAGAATTCACTTGCAGGTCTTTTTCCCCTGCTTATTTTGTCATGCTAGGAATTGACAGGGCTTTTCAGTCATGGACCTTTTCAGTATTTTTTCTTTGAAACATTATTAGCTGCCATGTGGGTGATGGAAATTGAACCCAGGCGCTCTGCAAGAGCAGCCAGTGCTCTTAACTGTTGAGCCACCTCTCCAGCACCAGGATATGGCTCCTTTAGCAGGTACTGTGCAGTCCACACGATTTTCACAATGACCCAAGGGTGTTACCACGAGATGTACATTCATCACTGCTCATTTCAATCAGTCAATTTTGAGTTTTAGTTAACAGAATGAGTACATTTGAGGAGCATAAATGGGTCCAATGAGTGAACCACAGCTTTGGATAAATTTTATTTTCTTAGAGAATGAAGACACATACCTACAGTTGGTTTTTTTCTTTTCTTTTTTTTTTTTTTGAACTATTGCCCTTAGGATAGATTTAGTTAATCCTATTAACTATAACAGTCAAATTATATTTCACACACAAAAAAATGAAGGGGTAGAATGTTGAAAACAAAATTATATGTGAGTATTTCAAATGACCAGCAATGCACATGAAGACATATGACTTAAAATTTTAAAAACTCACTACATTTATTAAACATATTTTAAAAGATATGAAATAAAAATAAGCAATCGTTAATGCACCCCAAAGCTGCAATCACTCCAAACATAAAATATATAAGTTTAAAAGTGCGCTTAGTAACTGATGTTTGTTTTCTATTTTACTTTGAAATTATGTAAGTTCCCAATGATCATCCACTAATTAGTTCAGTTTGATGTTTCTCCAGATTTTAAGTTCAAAATATTATCATATTTGATCAGTAAATCTGTCTGATAAATCAAAAAGTACGGTTGCTTCCTTATTATATAATTTTTAATTGGACTCATTAATTAGAGATTTATTTTAACTTTTAAATTATTTTTGTCAGCAGATCTTGAAAATATTTGTTTTAGCGTCCATAAAAATGACTTTTAAGTCTCTAGTATTTAAAAATACAAATAATTTTCTTTATTTTTTAAGAAACTGGGAATATTTTATTTATACTAGTATTTATTTATCTAAATAACCCCATGAAGACCAAGTTCCTTTGTTCTGAGGAGCCTTATGATCTAATTTATTAATGTTCTCATGTAACAGGAGGTGAAGACTTTCCTGAATTACAGATATAAATGTACTCAAAGTGCTTATAAATTCACATCCGTACTTTGCCACACGTGATGAGTGAACATAGAACATGGGAATTCATTGCCCAGAAGTCACATGGCTGCTTCCTGGTGTACTGGGCATAAGACTCTTAATTTTTTTGCACTCAAAATGAAAAACTAAACAAAATAGACTAACAAACTAGACTCTGTGCTGTATCTGAGTATAGTTCTGCCCTATGATCCCTTAACTTATTTACATAAGTCATTAGACAGTCAGAGCATAAAACCAAGTTCCCAATCTGAGCTGTCAACTATAAATAATTTCATCACTGTAAACAAACCAGAAAGAACAAAAGAAGAAAACTAGCAGACAGCAAGAGCTTCTGTGTTGCTGTAACCTCTAGGATTTTATCTCGGGTAAGCAAGATAACACATACCTGGGTCTGAGTGCTTCATATGATATTCAGTAGATAAATCCTTCAGAAATTATGGTAGATCCGCTCCAATACATTCATTTTTTAAAGGTAACATTATTGAAAACATGGGTCAAATATTTTAACTATCTCATGATCAATGAGACAAGCAGTAAGATATTTCATCTAGTTCAGGGAGCCCACGAGGTAGGTTGTGTGAAAAGACAGCATACTGAAAAAAGTGGGCACATAACGGTGGAGTGAGTGGCAAAAGCATGTTCAAATGCTGAACTATATTATTAGCTATATTAACTATAGCCAGAAATGGTGGAGCACACTTTTAAACTCCAAAAAGGAGAAGCAGGTGGATCTCTGGGAATTCAAGGCCAGCCTGGTCTACATAATGAGTTCCAGCCAGAGCTACACAGTCTCAAAGGAAAGGTTAACAAACTGGAGAGATGGCTCAATGGTTAAGAGCACTGACTGCTCTTGCAGAGGACTCAGGTTCGATTCCCAGCACCCACATGGCAAATACAACTGTCTGTAACTCCAGTTCCAGGGATCCAATGGCTTCTTCTGACCTTGGAGTGCATTGCACAACACTGGCACCCTTATATATATGCAGGTAATAGAGTCATACACTAAAAAAATAATAAGTAAGCCATTTTTAAAAGGTTAAAAAATATTATATATAAATATATTATTTGGACTATGTGCCATATTTATGAGCATTTTGGTGAGTTCTTTTGTATTTCTTTAAGCCATGTCTCATCTAAAGTTATAACATATGGCAGGAGGTCTTACAATGACATTAATTTAAGCACGCTTCAAGCAAATTCATGGCCCTGGAAATTATCCAACTGCCAGTAATCTGTGATTGTTTATCTACCAATGCACTCAAGATGAGTTTTAGTAAGAAGTTTAATCATGATGACAAATATGGATCTTTACCGTAAATGCATTTTCCAAACAACATAGGCATAATTTTTCAATAAAGATGACATACTTGTCTGTTTCTGTCTTCTTTAGAGAAATTATGGTTTCAGTGTTTCCTTAAGTTCCATATTAATTCTATTAATCTAAACATCAATTTTGAGCCAGACACTGGACAGACTCTCATAAATGACTCATTATGAGGTCATTAGCCTTGTAATAGTTATCATCTATTCAAGCAGCAGACAAGTCAGAAAACAAGTAATCAAATAAATACAAGTGTAATTGCAAATTGTGATAGAAATGCAAGGAAAAGCTTATTCATTTCAAACACCAACACCCAGATAAGGAGCTATATTTCTTGAGTAAAGGACACATTTTGGAAAATCAGAATCAATATCCATTATTAAATGCCAATTAGATATAAATCCATGTAATGGAGAGATAAACTTTGGTTTTCATTTTTCATAGTTCTTCTGGGATAGTAGATAGAAATATGACTATTCCCAGTTTAAAATAACATTTAAGATGAGGGCAGAAATAGTGATTATTTGAGAATTTTTCTGTTCACCTGAGAATATCAATTCTGAAATTAATAAAGAGATTTAACTATAGTCACAAGTTTCCCTATTTGCTTTCTTTGAAGAAAAAAAAAAGATGTCAGGGAGATGATCAAAGGAGAAGTGAGAGAAAGAGAAAGAAAAGGAAACATGGCTGGGGGAAGGTTACTCCCTCAACACTGGATTTATAAAAGTTAGTGGGAAAGAAAACTAAATCTATCTTGTAACTCATATGATATGGCCATTATAAAAATGTGTGTTTGGCCAAAACAAAAACAAAGAAAAAAGACCTGAAAATGGGACAGGGACTTATAAAAGAATAACTTTTCAGTAAGAATTTGTACTTATAAAATACAGAAGTAAAAACAATGCATCATTATTACTGAAAAGTTTACAATGTTTACTCATCAGCTTGAATGTATGTAAATCTACGGTCTGTCTTTGTTCTTTTGAACCATAATCACACCTCGATTTCCTTAAGGTTCATAATGTCCACTGTGATCCCTAAACAGCAGTATAAACTGGGGGAGACTGGAGATGGACCGCATGATGACATTTCAGTCAGCAATGGGCAACTTACACAAGATTGTAATGAAGTCTGAGCATTCTTACAGCTTAGTGGCTTCATAACACAATGCTTACCTACATGTCTGGGGTGATGCTGAATAAACAACCCCGGACCACTAGAAGGCACATCTGGTCCAATAGAAGCATAACACAGTTACACATCTCGTGATATTTGAGAGTGATTATGTTACTAGGTTATGGATTTACTATGTAATACTTTTTATCATTGTTTTAGAATTTACCCCTTCTGCTTGAAAAAAAAAAAAACTTAAGGCTGGGTCATGATGATGCTCTCACGAGACTAAGGCAAGGGGATCATGAGTTTGAGTCCAGCCTGGCTGACTCAATGAGACCCTATCACAGAAAAACAAAACTCAAACCCAAATGAAAACAAACAAAAAGATAAACTTTATTTGAACACTTTAGTTCTATAATGCATACCTTCCTCACAACCTCAAAAAAACTCTAAGCCATGAAAATTCATGTCAACAGAGATATTTATCTAGTTAACAAGACAGCAACAAATCGCTGCATAATAAATGTTCTTCAATCAAATTCTACCTTTAATAGAATACCAAATGATTCCTCTTCTTTTAATCATAAACATATACATCACCATTTATTTTTTTACTTTTAGAGAAATAATGGCCCCAAATCCACTTGCAAGCAGGAATATTAGACATTCTTTACTATGCTAGGAATCCAAAAATTAAACGAATTCAAAGTACAATTCTCCCATTTGGTTATGAACAAACAATACAGTGATCGGCTGAGCAGTAGTAAACTGGAAATTGACGTTCTTGCATTCTCTCTTAAGAAAGTACTTTACCATATATAGAGTAAACTACAAAACTTCCATGTCATTAGATAATAATCATTTTCTTCATGAGGTTCTGTTTTATAGAAATAATTCAAAATGTGGAAAAATCCTAAAATACATATTCCTAAAATACCGTTTTAGCATTCTTTTAAACTGATCAATTTGAAAAGCACCCAGCACTAGATAAAGTATACTGCATCCTGTCGCAAAAAGTGCAATCCTCATACCATGAGGAAAATGTATGATACTAAGATTCAATGAAGAAAAAGAAAATCTTAATTCTTTTATAGAGACTGTAAAAGGCCCAATAGACACAAGGAAAAAATGAACAAAAATGTGCCCCAATGCTGTGCCAGGGTTGTTATGCCAGAGGTAACATTCCCTAATTTTAGGATTTCTTTAATTATTGTTTATTTAAGGGAAAATAATCGAGCCCCACGGCTTGGTCTTATTCCTGCAGGAGTCATGGAATTTTTTAAAGGTATGCTTTCCTCCTTGTATTTGTTTTGTTTTGTTTTGTCCTGTGTGTGTGTGTGTGTGTGTGTGTGTGTGTGTGTGTGCACTCACTGCTCCTAAATAAGGCACTGTCTTTGCGCTTGATGACACCTGCATCTTATTTCCTTCCTTAGAGGATCCTATCTCCAGATGATTCTGATCAGCTTTCAGTAAAGGTGTTAGCTCTTTGTTCTGCAAAGAAAATTGTGCAAATCCATATAGCAGTTTTACAAATAAGCCCAAAATTAATAGCTTTGAAAAAACGCTCATTTGCTTGCTCCCACTTCTTAATTCTGACTTCTTTTATAAGTGATCTTAGAAGTAGTTTAGACTGATTCTTACCGGTTTCCCAACACTCCACCCCAGGTAAACATTTTCTTTGGATTTTGCTGTTACATTTGCCTCACTATCTAGGTCCTTCCATGATTCAGCGCTTTCCTACTTTGATGCCTCCTCATAATGCATCCAGAATAGACATTCCTCAGAAACCTAAGGATTGAAAAGTGCTCTGGTTGGAAGAGGGTAGACTTAACTTTAATTTTCCCTGCTCCCTAATGCACCGTTTAGCAAAGTGGTTCCAAAGTAACAGTAAACACTGAAGGGACAATAAATAGTCCACAGATATATGCATATAATGACATGATTTACGGGAAATTCTGACAGATACCCATGGTAACACATGACCAGAGCTGGCACTGTACCCTTGGCACAAGTCTGTTTAATTACTATTTCTCTATTATTATTTTCTCTGTCACCCCACCCCCAAACTGATTTATGAACTGTTTTTCATATTTGCAAAATGGTTCATGAATCACTGTAGCCCAACAGAAACGCATAATAATGATTCCATTTACAGAGCATTTGGTATGTAGCTAATTATCTGAAAACGACTGCCTCGAATTGCATGGAGAGGAGAATCATTAGCATTCAGCACCAAGTCTACAAAACAGAGGGAGATAAGAAAGCATGAGCCCGGGATCAGAAAGCTAAAAAGCAATGTTTGAGAATACAGATCCAGTTCTACTCTTCTGCCTCTGGATGTACAGTCTTCCCACACCATTTGTTGAAGAAACGCCCATTTAAGGATATATACGTCAAAAGTCACTTGACTGTACACATGTGAGTTCAGTTCTGAGCTATTCATGCTATTGTACTGATCAGTGGATCTATTATTATTGTGGTTAAATGCTGTCTTGTTGCCATCACCTTGTAACACAGCCTGAAATCAAGCTGTGTTGAGACCTCTCAGTTAATTGCTTTTGCCATGACTGCCTTGGCTAAATGGGATTTTTATGGTTCCATAGGAAATTTAGGATCATATCTCTTGACAATTGTAGTAAATGATAATGCATTGTGCTTTTCAATATCAATAATAAATGCCATGTGCTCTCACCAAAAGAGAAAAGATATGTATTTGGTGTGACAGATATGTTAATTAACTTGATTTAGTTATTCCACATTGAACTCATAAATCACAACATTGCTTTGTATCCTGTAAACATGTACAGCTCTAATTAGCTAATATATAATTTAAATAAAAAATTAAACAAATTAAGAATAAAAAGAATAAATAAGAAATTAGGAACTAAATACACAAGGATGCTATGTTTTATCATCTGAGACCTTATGATACAGGAAGGAACCATTGGGGGATGAAAACAAGTAAACACTGTGCACTTAACCTGCTCCCATTAAAAGCGTGCTTTAAACATCTTAATCGTAACACACCAGATTGGAACACAGACCAGAGCATTTCCAGACAAGGTGATATTTCTTACTAAACTAAGTGAAAAATGGCACAGATCAAGATGGAAACCTAAATGACAAAATCAAGGAAAAACCAAATAAACCCTCTAACATCACTTGTTCTTAGTTGAGATAAAAAAAAAATCACTAATTATGGCAGCCATATAGATAAGAAATAAATTCTCAGCTTCCCACTGACTCGCTGGACTGAACACCTCTGACATGTGGGTTATCGGAGTTCCTGATGCCACTCTGTAGAAATCCTGGAGGGTGCTTTTACTAAGAAAACAAAAATCTGTTTTTCACTAGAACCTACAGTCATCTGGTAGATAATTGGAATGAGATAAAGCAACTGGGAGATAGCTCAGCTATTAGAGTGCTTGCCTTGCCATGTGTTAGGCTGATCCCAAGAACTCAAAAAAGTTGGGCACAGTAGAACACACTTGTAAAGCTAGCCTAGAGAAGAGAGATGAATAGATCCCTGAGATTCGCTGGTCAGCCCACCAGTTCATCTGCTGGGTAAGGACCAGGCCAACTGAGAGGCCTGGTGACAAAGGAAGAAATATAGATGGAATCTGAGGAACAGTACCCAAGAATGACTCCCAGACTCCAAAAACACATGCATGTGTCTGCACACACGCTCACACATGTGCACCCACAAAAATGCACACTCGCATGCACACTTTGATTCTAGGACTTCCTTTAGATTTTTAAAAAATTATTAGTGTGTGTATGTGTGTGTGTGGATGTATGTATGTGTATGAGAGAAAGAGAGAGAGAGAGCACTTGTGTGTGAGTGTGGGCATGGGCATGTGCCATGGTGCATGTACGGAGTTCAGATGAGAATGGTGGGGAATTGGTTCTGTCCTTCCATCATGAGTTCTCGGGGTTGAACTCAAGTTGCCAGGCTTGCACAGAAAGCACTTTTAATAGTTGAGTCATCTTACCAGCCCTGATTTCAGGATTTTTGACCCCTAGAACTTTAAAACTTAACATGTGTTGTATTAAGCCATTAATTGTATGGCAATCTCTACAATGTTGAGCATAGTGCCTGTCACATTCTAACATAGCCACAAAAGACCAAGACATACTGACCCTGTAGGTCTAGGAGGTAATGTAGGTTAAACCACAGTCTGCTATTTGTGTAATTTTAATACCTTCCCCAAGATTGCTGAGGTTTCCTAAAGGGCTTGTGTGAATTGATTTCTACATCTCTAGCATGGAAAATCCCCTCTCGCTGAATTGATTTAGTCAAGAACAACTATCTTAGTAAACAACATTTATAGACTATTGTTCTGTAAGGGCCGTCACAATGTGGAATTAAGTCCCTTTTTAATATTCCAAATATAAAAATAAACTGTTTATGCATGAATTCACTGTGTGCTCATGTGTTCCTAGATGCAAACTTGGACTTTGTCAAGCTTCATTCAGGTGAAGACAAAACCTTAAAATTGAATGTTAAATATGATTGTTCTTAAACTTATAGTTTTTCACTATTCCACTGCTTTCTTTCCCACATGTCAGATGCTCTTGCATTTCACACAGCAGTGTGCCTGTTTTCTGTACCTTATCATTCATGTCTCATGCGTAGGATATCAGCTCCAAACACCAAGGTGTCTTCTAAGCAGACAGGTTTATTAGCACCTAATCCGAGTTAGAGTGAACTGTAAAGTCAGCACATGTTCTTTTCAATTGTTGTAGTGATCATTCAATATTACTTTAACAATATGCTATGTGCTTATGAGTCACGACACAGACTAACCCATTACCTGCTCTTATCAGTGTCTTTGGATGATCTGCCTAACAGAGATTAATGATATAGCTGAGAGGCCAAACAAGCCACAGGCCATTCTTCAAACATTTCATCAGATGAGAATGACAGCAATCTTTTCACTGCTCCTCACAAAAATACACCCACAATCAGGGTTATACATAAAATGAACCATTTTCTGTTTTTTTTTTCCCCTTTTTCTTATTCTTTCCAACAGGTCTTATTAAGCTATATAATTACATAGAATTAAGTTTTACATTTTAGGAGCTGTAAAACTCAAAGTTATAGGGAAAAATCAACCATATGGCATAGTCCATTTATTTAACTTCACATTCTTCTTTGTAAATCTGCCTTCTCCACCTGTATATGCATGAGCATGTGTGTATATGTGTACATAGACTTTCAGCCACTGATGAGCTAGTACTTCTTGGATTGAGTTTTGTCAGCATTGAGAACCATCCCAACCTCAGACATTAGATAGAGATGATGTGCAATTCCATTCCAGTGATGCCTAAGGTCAATGGCCATACAGCACCTACCTTCATGAATGAATGCTACAACAACATCTCTCTTCTTGGGGTCACAGTTGTAACAGCTCGTTGCAGTTTCTGGCTTAACCTTCAAAATGCCAATAAATCAGATTATAATGTAAGCTGTTCTAAATGTCTTAGAAAGCACAGATGAATGCTGCGCTGTCACAAATCTACCTCTGGGAAATCTGTCTTTAGATGCACAGTTAGTTAATGCTTTTGCCTGTAGCTGGTTCTATCCAGTTGTACTCTGATTTACTATCTGCCAATAAGAGCATTTTCACACACATGTAGAATGAATACCTTGAGCATGGAACATTAGAAACAGAATTTTAAAGAGAAATGACTAACTCTCGAAGCCCTCAATCAGCCCAGTTTTATGATCTTTGATACTTTTAATTCCATGAAATATTTATGCCATCATCTTGCTTCAATCAGTATGAGTATGTTCCCAAGCTAATGTGTGAATTAGTTATAGTGGTGGCTTACTGCTGCTGGCCATCATATCAGACAAGGAGAACAAATGCAAATGCAGGGAGCGATCATTCTTCAAGATGGTCATTGCTGCGTCTCACCCAGAAGACAGAAGAGCCAAACAGCCCTTTCCAGAAACACCTCTCTTTGTTCATGATCTTGGGGATTCTGGCTGAGCAATTTTTTTCCCTCACAAATTACTCATACACTCAGCTCACTTAACCATATGCATTATGAATTTTAGAAATGCCAAAGTCTTAAGTATGAGAGTCCAACTTTCTTCTGCATAATTTCTCCAGACTAAAGCCTGATTATGTGAGTGCCTGCTTGTGTCAGGTCCCTATTTGAGTCTTGATGCTCCTTCTCTTCTCAAAGACACTGATGAGACTCTGGAGATGTATTTGTATTTTCGGGGGTGCTACTAAATAATTCTGCAGGCTCTGCATCCAAGCTGGGCCAGTAATATCCTCCTGAAAGTTAGAGGTTTGGAAGAGATACAATCCCAAATGGAGGTAGCACATAGGTGCTAATGTGATCAGAGAAAGTCGGGTGACTCTGGCAGCTCCAGGTCCTGCATCTTTGTGGATTGTTTCTCTTGCTGAGTATATTACTCTGAGATCAAGGCCAGTCTGGTCTATGTAGGGAGTTCCCAGTGGGCTGGAATTAGAGAGACACTGTCAAAAAAAAAAATTCTAGAACCATGGTAACTGGAGAAATGGCTCGGTGGCTAAGATTTCTGGTTTATCTTGCAGAAGACCTGGGAAACAGTGTGGGTTCCCAGCACCCACATGGTGGCTAACAACAATCCCTAACACCTTTGCTGACCTCAGCATGGGTACACTTATATACATGCAGGCAAAGCACTCATACACAAAAAAATAAAAATAATAAGTAAAATTTAAATCCAAGAACCTCCCAAAGTTTGAATCTATGGTTCAGAATAAGATTTCGACACATTTTTTTTTTTCTTTTCTGGATAGACCAGTCTAGCCAAATGAGATCTGCCTGCCTCTGCCTCCACAGTGCTGGGATTCATGACATGCACCACCACACACCACATGTCTTAATTTTGTTAGAAAGTAGTTTCCTGATTGATGGCATTTTCTGAAAATGAGGCTAAATTAAGTGAGATATGTCAACCAGAGAAGAAAAATGATGTTCTCAAGCACCATGAAAGCTCTTTGACAGAGCTATAAACATTTGGTTTTAAGTTCACTTAAATTTTTACAAATATTTTAAATGAGAATATGAAACATGCATACCATCTCCTTAGGTCAGTTTGGAGCTCCTCACCCGGTTCCTCGTGCCCATGCCAGGGTGCTTTTCAGTTTGAGCTAGCGCAGGACTTGTGCGTGCTGTCACCATTGCTGTGAGCTCATATGAGTAACTGGCCAGCTGTCTGGAAAACGTCATTTCCTTGCGTTCATCCACCACCTCTGGCTCTTATGATCTTTCCACAATGATCCCTGAGTCTTGGGAGAGAAGATTGATACAGGTGTCCTATTCAGGAACAAGTGAGCCCTGTAGCCTTTTGTTCTCTACCATAATGGCCAGTTGGGGGTTTCTGTGTTATTCACCATCTGTTGCATAGGGAAACTTCTCTGGTGAGAGTTGAGAGATGCATTAAATTATGGGCATAACAATGTTATTAAAAGTCAATTTAATATGATAACTATTTATGAGAAAAATAATATTAGGTTCTCCCCTATCTCCTGTGACCTGTCTAATCTCAGGTTCCTGTCAGTATCAGGTTCGAGCTCCATCCTAGGAAACAGACCTTAAGTCCAATTAAAAAATGGTTGGCTATTCCCATAGCATTTGTGCCACCATCGCACTTTGTGGGCAATCTTGCCAGACCAGTAGTTATTGTAGTTCACAGGATTCATCCCTGAGTCAGATTGAAAGATTATGTTTTCCTTCCAGTAGCATGCCTAGCACCTTCCATCACTACCAATGCTATCCAGTAGAAATGAGACTCTGAAGTTAACCCAGCTTGATTTCTCCTTGTTTGGCCATAGCTCATGTATTTAGTATCTTCAGCAATACCAACTTACCCACCAGTTTTGGTGGGTAACCAAGAGCAGGGGCAATGATCAGTATTGTTTGGGAGTCTATGGGACCTGTGGTCAACAGCTTCGAGAGAGAGAGTCTACTCATGGCATTGAGGATTTTTATTACCTATGATGTCTAGAAAGGGTAATGCCCCGCTATTACAGGTAACTCCTTTTGATCTCTCTTGCGATGTACATGGATATACTCTAAGAAGCTTCTGTAGTGGTGTGTGGTAGGTTTCCATACGGCCTTTTCTAAAGACCTTTAGTGTTACTTAGCTCTCCCTTTTCTCTCTCCTCTGCCCTGCCTTCCCATTTCCCACCCATTTTGCCCTTCCTAGTCCAACGTTCCCCTAAGGAAATTGTGGCAACAGATGGCTTGCGGGGGTTGGGGGGGGGCAGGCAGAGATAGTCTCTTTCTTTCAAGCATGGGACTATGGGACTCTTGGTAGGTTAACAAGGCTCCAAAGGATAGATTCATGCTGAAGGACATTTGAAGACATAAATTAGACTCTATGGGCGTGTGTTTGTGTGTGTGTGTGTGTGTGTGTGTGTACATTAAATTTGGTGGGGCAATAAGGCAGGTGAGGATAGGGTAAGGGTCTTTAATTACCACCATATCATATTTTATGAAAAATCACAAACATTTAATTAAAATTCAAAATAAAAAGAAGCATGCACACTGTAATGTGTTGTACAAGCTGTGTTGATGCATTAAAGACCACTGTAATATTAGTGTATGCTGTCAGACTAACATATGGTACATGGAGCCCAAGTAAAACTTCTTTTTAATCCATCATTAAACACATGTAGATATCAACCATCTGTGAATATTCTAAAGCCATTTACAAACTTCTCATTACTTAGAGAGGGGTTTTCTTGGCATGTGTTAAGTTTAGTATTGTTATTATTATTGGTGTTTTTCTATTCAGGGTAGTTCATACTTGGTAAAGTAAGATTTTAAAATCAAGTACTTTGTTATTTATTAGAATTTTCTTAACATATGAGGAAAACAGTACAAAAATAAATTGGTGCTAAGAGACATTTAGATCCAAAATTCTCATCATGTATAGTCTTTTCTTTCAACTGTATATGCTGATTAAAATAGTTGCAGCATAGAGCTAATAAAACAGTTTTACTTTGTACTTTATATATTGAGCCTGTCTATAAGATTTCATTCTATTAAAGGTTTCCTCAGAGATGTTTCAAAGCCCACTCTCACAAAGGTTCTTAACCTCAATGGCAATGTCATTTCTTAGCAGGTAATACTTTTATAATACAGTGACTGTCCTGTCACTGCAGGACGTTTAGCAGCCCCTTTGACCTCCATTAGCTAGATTCTAACATCAAATTCAAATCCAAATGTAATAATCAAACACATCTGCACATATTGCCAAATGTCTCTGGTAGGGCAAATGCATTCCTGATAAGATGTATTATCTGAATCATGGAGTCATAGAGAAAGCCATAAGATAGTAACTCCCAGAAAATGTTCAGATCTCCACAAATTTTAATTCAGAAGCAGCTGTCAAAGAACATAGTAGACAGGGGAATTTCAAAAAGCATTCTAATACTTATCATGTTACTTAAGATGCTGAAACAGTATCCCTATTATAAAAGTCATGGCATAGAACATTATGTTTAAATAATCAAAGATATTCAGGCTATATTATTAATGAATAAATTTACCTTGAATGCCCTACATGATCATTGAAGCAAGAAGAATGCTAGAATATATTTAAATCCCTTTACATGGTAAATTCTGGTTAAAAAATAGTTTGAACCTGTTTATGAAAACAGTTTGAAAAATATATATAATTAAACTTTAAAACTCCTGTGCATTGTGCATTGTGGAAGCTCAGTAGATCCAGATTAAATAGGCCAATAGGCCAATGTTCTTCTTCCCAAAGCTTATCTAGATGTGCTTTTATCTTCAGAAGGAAAGCCAAGAAGAAATAAGAAATGTCTAGGGTTTACCTAATAATACCTTTAAGATGGCACCTGGGGCTGGCGAGATGTCTCAATGGTTTAAGAGCAGAGTTCAAGTCACAGCACCCACATGGCAGCTAACAACTGTTCTTACCTCTATTTCCAGAGCTCATAAGTCCTCTTCTAGCCTCCACAGGTATTGCATGCATGAGTGTACTTACATGTGTGTAGACAAAACACCCATACACATAAAAAATTAAAAAAACAATTTAAAAAGAAAAGGGCAGCGATATTCATGGAGTAACTCACCTTGCCATCCTTCATAAATACTCTAATATGTTTTCTCATTAGCTGATAAGGTGGTTTTATAAAAATAAAATATGGTTATCATTATTTCATTTGTACTTTATGTATATATTGATGTTGTTGATAAGATTTCCTTTTATTAAAAGCTTCCTCAGAGGAAAAATGCTTCTTACATATGTATAGTTTGCATAAGTTACATGTCACAACAAAGATTTGATTAGTGATGGACAATACATATTATGATGGTCCCATAATATTATAATGTGCAAAACAGTTTCTATTGACTAATGGCAAAGCTGTGCTTGCCTCATAGGCCACCCTCCCAATGAAGCATCCACTGTTTCTGGCAATGCTGATGTAAACAAATCCACTATGCTGCCAGTCATGGACAAACAGCATAACAAATGGCCATGCTACTATTATTCTGCTAAACACATACAGTGTTAAACCAGATCCAAATGACTTGTCGCTGTACTCATAGATTAGTACGTCTGCCAACTCTTACAAGAGAAGCCTCTTCTTGTGATAAACAGCAACACAGAGACCCACAATTGATCAGTGTGTAGAGAACAAGAGACTGCAGAGTGCTCAGTCCATATGGCACACTTGTATCACACCCTCTTCTCCCAAGGCTCAGGGAACAATGCAGAAGAAAAGGAAGAAAGATTTTTAGGTTGTGGATGAGTAGAAGGAAGCAATGTTTTCTGGGCACAAGAAGGCAGTTGCATTTATGAATCCACAGTACTTGTAACAGAATGCACAAGACCTCCACAAGCCCAAGTCAGACAAAAACCCAACAAGGATAGGCGAGATGGGCAGGAAGTCCCAGTCCTAACTGAGGATCTATTGGCAATTGATTCTTGCTGGGAGAGGGACAATCAGGTTTTCTTAGGGGTATGAAGCCAGATAGATTGACCAAGCCCCAAGAATGAACCTATACCCAAAAGCGTTTAGGAAACATAAATTAGACTTGATAGGCCTTTAAAATATAACAATAGCAAAAATTAAGTTGGGGACGTGAGTAAGGTGAAGGGCTGAGATGGAGGAGGGGTTTGAATACAAACAAAATATTTTGTATGAAATCAATAAAAATTATCTGAATCACTAAAAATATTTTTATAAAGATCATGAGTGGACTAGCCACATAAGTTTCAGTTACTCTCAGACTTCACAGTCCACGAAAACAGCTCAAGGGACAATGGAGGGATACTGGAAAGCCAGGTAGGGCATTGAGTGTCAGAATCCTAGAATTCACCATAAACACATGGGTTCAAATGCAGCTGATTAATAGGGTGTGAGCTCTGATTCCAAAATGGTGTTTCTTCCTTCGGTGTGTGCTGTCTGCTGAGAATATGTGGGTCAGAGTTTAGGAGGTGAATCTGCTAATCCAAGTGGAGAACCATAAGGCATAAAAGGCTGATTTCATTGCTGCTGTTTACTGGATTGGGTCATGAGGAAAGGATGACATTTACGCATAGAACAGATTCTTTCTAGTCGTGAGTACTGCGGGTTTCAGCACAGACATCAAGATGTTAGCAAATATAGGAAGTGGTATGAGAAATAACAGCTATATGATGAACATTTATTAGGTAAAAGGTACTGAGCAAAACATTATGCACCCATTAACTCTTTCCATTCAGCACTCCTAAGCAGTAGATTATTTGGTTGATGAAGGCACTAAGCCTTATGGAGTTAATTTAACCAAGTTCATACCACTAATGAGTAGAAAAGTAAGATTCAAACCAATCTACCTAACTACAAAATTTTGGACAGAAATATATTTGAGATGTGACTATTGTGCATAATGAATTAATTACATTAATAAGAACAGTGAAAAAGTACTAACAAACTAAATTCAACATCACACTAAAAGAATCATTCATCATGAGCAAGGGGGATTTATTTCTGCAATAAAAGGATTGATGAATGTATGAAACTTAACCAGGGGAATTAAAGATAAAGACCACAAGATTACCTAAACAGATGCAGCAAAATTCACTTGAAAAAGTACAATATAATTTCGTGATACTCAAAAACAAGATGTTAAAGGAATTTACCTCAATGCAACTCGATATAAAAAACTCATAAGACCTCCTCATAATCAATAGATGTTGAGATCAAAGCTGATGGCATCATATTTTCTGGTTCCAAATCGTAACACAACTTATAGACACACAACAGAATGGAGAACTTAGAAATAACGTTATATGTCTATAGTTATCTGATCACCAGTAAAACTGCCAAGAACATGCAAAAGAGAAAGACAGTCTCTTTAACAAATGGTGTTTAAAATACATTCAAAAGTATTTCACCATATTTGAACTATATTTCACAGCATACATGAAAATCAACCAAAATTTGGTGAAAGGATTAAAGATAAAAATTGAAATAGTAAAACTATCAAGAAATATAAGGGGAAATCTTGACACTGATCTTAACAATAATTATTTTTCTATACTGCCAAAATCCCAGGCAACAAAAGGAAAAATAGACAAGACTAAATAAAACTAAAAATCTATGTATCACTAAGGAAACAAGATTTCATGGGAGGAAATGTTAGCAATCTATATATTTCGTAAATGGTTAACACCCAAAATACATAAAGGATTCATACAATACCAATACCAAAATAAAGACAACTGTACTATAAAATATACAAAGAGAGGATCAACCTCCGAAATACAGACAACATGAATAATCAAACAGGCCCAATGATTCTAATTAAAAGGGAATTACAAACTGTAATCACAATGAGGTATCATTTCATACTTGTTGGACAGTGTTGTTTTAAAAACACAATTATTCATAAGCCTGTGGAGAAAAAGGAATGCTTATCAATTGTTGCCACAAATAGCTTTGCTCTTCTTGAAGAAGAATTCTTTGGTTATTTGGGGATCTGTTGCAGTTCCATGTGAATTTAACAATTGTTTCTTCTAATTTTGTGGGGGAAAAAATGTGATTGACTAAGATGGTAAATTTTATGATATGTGTAATTTATCACAATAAAAATGGAAAGCAAAAGTACTTTGTCATTGGAATTTTGGTGGATACCAGCACTTGAGGATGCTAGCTCTAACTCCTGAGCATGGAACGTCTTCCTGCTAATTTGACTCTTTAAATTTCCTTACTCAGTAGTTTGTGATTTTCAGTGTACAGGTCATCTTCTCTTTGATTAAGTCAGTTCCTAAGTATCTTCTTGCTTTTGCTCAGGTAAATGGAATTGTGTTCTAGATTTTCCTCTGAGATTTCATTATTATGTATTAAACTGATTGTACTGCTGATATTTCATATTTGTTTCGTATCCTGTGACTTTATTGGATTCATCTACTAGTTCTAACAGACATTTTTGTTTGAACCTTTAGGGATTTCTATCTATATGATCATGCCATCTGCAAACAGATGTTTATTTCCTTCTGATCTGGAGGCATTTTCTTTCTTTGCCTGATTGCTTTGACTAGAACAGCTAATGCTGTGCTGAATAGGAGTGGCAAGATTGGGCATCTTTGCCTCTTATAGAGGTTTTTTTCTGCATTCATTTAAATGATCATGTACATTTTATTTTGCCAGTATAGTGTAACACACTAATTTAATCTTCGACGTCTCGTTGATTTTGTGATATTTCTTGGTTTGGTTTCTACTGGTTGACTATTGGCATACATCGTTATATCATAAGAATAATTATAATATTGATTACAGTGTTGAATTCTTCTAATGGATTGCTGAATTCAGTGTTTTAGTACTTGGGAATTTTTACATCTATATCTACGAAATATACTGGTCTATGGTTTTCTTTTCTTCTATTGTATGGTTTGTGATGATGCTGGCCTCATCAAATGGATTATGAAGTGCTTCCGGAGAAGAGTTGGCATCATTTTCTCTTTGAGATTTGTTGAATTTACCCATGAAGTCATTTGGTCTGTGTTCTTCATGGTTGGAAGTCTCAATTTCTAAATCATTGATATCTTCAAACTTTACAGGGTTTTTTTTTCTTTTTTCCTCCTTATTTTTATTAGTTCTTTGATAATTTCATTCAGTGTATTTTGGTCATATTCATCTTCCCAATTCCAAATGGGACACAATATCACACCCTCTCCATTTCCCCTTGAAGCCGTCTTCTTGGGTTGTAGCTCTCTAGGAATTTGTCCATTTCTATCTCCCCATCCAGGCTATCTACTCTGTAGATGTAAAAACTTGTTTATAATGATGTCTAAGAGCTTTGAAAATTTCTGCCATTTGATAAACATGATTTGGGGCTAGGACGTTTAGAAATAAAATTTCACTACTTCAAATGTATTAAATTTGTATTTGTTATTTATTTAACATGTATATATGCATGCACACCCGTGCCACAGTACACAAATTTCTCCTATTATATCATGTCCTTTTTCTCTCTTTTGCTGGCAGGATCACAACCACTGCTGCATGCATGATGGATCTTCGGAGATACCCTTTGGATGAGCAAAACTGCACCCTGGAGATTGAAAGCTGTAAGTTACTTGTACAGGGCCTGACCCAATTAAACTAAACAATTTCCTTAGTTAATTGGCACTGGGATATTTTTAGCCACCAACTTTCCAAGGGGTTTACAGTCGTTGGCATTTTTCCTTATATTCGTGGGTCGAGGGTCATTTCAGTGATATTATCTTTTCAGACAATTAGAGGAAGTCCAGTTATTTCAATTCATAAATTTATCAACATGTGCTTTCTCCCTCGTCTCTCTTATCCTTCCCATATAGAAGCCTCATTAAGACAGGAAAACATTTCAATATGAAAAGCCTGTGTGAGGATATTTTTGGTTCTATTGCCTATAAAGGGGAGGATTGTAAATTGTCTTTAGAAAAATTGTGATAAAGTCTTGTGTGAATTATGTGTCTTTTCATGTGAAAAGTATATAATGATAAATGGTACTTCAAGTAGCTTGTGCTTTGGGCCAAAGGCAATGGTTTCCATATCTCTGGCTTGATTTTTGCTTGTCTTCTAAGATTGTATTTCCTTGATTGCTTTATCTGAATGTGTTAATAACTAAGACCTAACGCGAGGACTTTATCCCTGTTTCTCAGCCATCAGTCTGCAGGCATTTGAGCCCATTAATTGCGAATACCAGAGACAGACCAGTTATTGGTTTTGAGAGGCACAGAAAGGTGCAGATGCTAATTGAGACCATTTCTATATCACATAATGAATTGTGAAAAATCAGCAGATGTGTACACAGATAATCTCAAATACTTTCTAGAGCTAAATGTCAAGAAGGAAATGAAAATGGAAAGCTTCCAACTAACCTTATGGTCTTATTGAAGAATAAATGCACCTCACTACTGTGTAATTAAACAATTACATCAGTTTCCCAGTCTCACTGTTTAGAAATTAAACTAATCCTATAGAGATAGTTCTAAATTTCAATAGTTCTAAATCAGGACTGTTCTACTACCACTCGAATGAACAAGAAAACTCAGAAATTATTCTTTAATTAATATTTAATTTTAAAGATTGTTATATAGTAAGAGACATTATTTATAAAAGTATCAATGATGACTTTGGGTTTAAATAACAAAAATGACCAAAACTGAACCATAAACACAATTTATTAACATATAATAATAGTACAGAACCTCCATTCAACAAATAAACCATTACTTTGGAAACTGGGGTAGAAAGATAGGACTAACTGATGGATGATGACAGAAATGGTATCTCTTGCCCTTGACGGCCCTTGACTGCTCTTCCCTTGATTTTGTGATTTTTTTTAATCTTCTTTAAAACTTTTTTAAACTTCTTCTGGAAAACCCTGGGACCAATCTGGCATTGTCTTAAAATTCTAAGATCTTCAATTCCCATCATCCAATTAAGGAGCAATGCATTTTGTTAAGTAATTGAATTGATTTTGTATTAAGAAATTACTAAGCTAGGCATGGTGGTGCACACCTTTAATCCCAGAACGTGGGAGGCACAGAGATTGAGGCTAACCTGGTCTACATAGTGAGTTCCAGGCCAGCTGTGACTACAGAAAGACCCTGTCTCAAAAATGAAATTACCATCATATTCTTTCCAAATGGGTGGGTTTTTATAGTGCAGACTGAGTTTCCCTCCTTTGTAGAATACCATTTTTCATTAACGTGGCATGCAATCATAGTACTCATAGTAGAAAGTACATGATCTTTAAGTCTATTTATTATATCATGTAATGACCAATACAATAAATGAAGCAGAAATGAAATGTTGTGTAATAAAGTCTATGGAGGCATGGACCTGTTGCCTTCATTTTGCCAAACTAAAAGCAAGGCATCATATGACACCTCTATGACAAAAGTAACAAAATCTGAGACAGACAGTGGATAAACCAGAATTAAGAAATTTAAAATCTTAAAAATAATTTCATATAGTAAAGAGCATATAACAAAAATAAGGAGTCTATTTTGCTTTTCTTTTTCATGTGTTTTTGCTTGTTTCTATTTAAATACAAAATAAATTATTTGTTCCTTCATCTTTTTAACTCTCCATAAATAAATGTGTCATTTTCTGAAGTAATTCACTCTGAATTAACATTGAATTAGGACTACAGCTGAGCTTTACAGGATCTAATATTAGTTGGTTATAGGAACAATAAGTAGATACTGCACAGACACAAGATTGAGCAAATCATACTTTTCTGTGGCCAACAGAGTAGAAACTTTGCTTACATTACAGAATTTACTAGTATGTATGTTATTCCCATTTAAGTCAAAGGAAATGTGTTCCTATTAGGTCCTTTGAGACAAATTAAAGATGTTTTGCTTATTTTAATGCCATCTAATCAAGTAAAATTGGAAAGGCTATAAAACCTTTTTAAATTGAAATTTTACTTGAACTTTGGAGCAGATTAATATCTCTACATCCCTGGGATGCCATAAAATGAGGTAATGGCATGCAGAAAAATCAATCAAGGAATTTAGTAGAAAGAGGATTTGGAATTTGAAATCAGTAAAGCTACTATATGAAGGTTTGATAACCATAAGCCTCACAGATATATAGACAGGGCTTTGGATAAAAGTCATGGAGAATTTGGGTGGTTTTTCTCAGTTTCTGCAGGATAAATTAAGGGGAATATTTAATCTCTCACTTCAGCATAGGGGATCACCTCTTACTACATTCAAAACAATAGAAGCCATTTCAAGTCTGAAGAAATCTCTGAGCTCTCACCCATGTTTAACCCTTCTCATTCTTCATCATTCTGAGTAACAGCTATTTTTCAGGTGGGGAGACATGAAGAAATGTCTGTTCTCCTCAGATAAGGCAGCAATGGCAGAACAAAGAAACCAGGATTCCATCCAAGTCTAGCTTGATGAATTAATGAGTTTATTATGGTTACCAGCAGGACTGTGTATGAACCAAAGGCAGCTGCCTCACTGAAAAGCCCATCCCAGCAAGGTTAACAGTTCATTCAAGCTGCATGCCTGGAACTCCCTGCACAGTGTGCAGGCAGCTCAGCTGGTTAGAGAGCCTCCCTCTCACTGGCAATTGCTTATTGTTTTTATAACCTTGTGAATGGATGTTCTATGACTCTTCCTTCAGAAGTATGAACTTCAGATAGGGCACCAAGCACAGAACAAAGAAAGACATCCACCCAAGTTCAGTTTAATGAACCCACGAGTTATTGGGTTGCTTACAGAAGTATGTGCGGAAGGTTACTTACAGGAACATGGATGACTGAAATGCATCACTGGAAAGCATACCCCAGCATAGGTGATGTTTCACAAAAGCTGCATCCCTAGAACTCTGTGCATGACCATTCATTAGCAGGTCAACTGTCAGAGTCTCGTCTACCTAGCAATGGTTAGTGCTTGTATAACCCTAGGGAGTAGCTTTGTGACTCACCAAAGTTTCAGAAATTTTCTGAGCCTTATGAATTTTGTTTACTTCCTGAGTCCTAAAGAACCTCAGTTCAAGATGGACTGTCAATTCAAAGGATCTAGCTACACAATACCCCAGTTCTTTCAAAATGCTATTTAGGGTTGCTTTACTCTAAATGTCTGTGTCCCCCTAAATTCATCTTGAAACCTACTCAGTAATGTTATGCTATGAAAACACTGAGACACTGAGGGTTGCTCTCCTCAAGGGAATTTTTTCCCAGCGAGCTGTTACGGACTCATTGTATAAGGACAGAAGTCAGAGGCACAGACCATGGGAGGGAAAGTGGACCAGCACCAGATACCCAGATCCTCCAGTGCCTTTATTTTTCACCTCCCTGGCTAGGGAACTGTCAGAAATATATTAGCAACATAGTTTGTGCTGCTTGCTACCAGTTCTCAAAGGACTAATGTAGTGCTTGGTGGTACTTATTTGTTTCCATGTTTATTTCTTCTTTGTCTGTGGACTATAACTATGAGGAAGGGGTTCGTCTTCTGGTTCACTACCCAGTAATCAAAACAAAGACTAATTTCTAGTAAGAAATATGGGGAATATTACGTGCTAAGTTTCTTAGCTGCAAACTTTTTTGAGTCCCTTGAATTTTAGAAAATAAGCGTAGTTTTAACTTCTTGGGTAAGATTTAAAGCACTCATTTGTACCTGCAATAAAACATCCATTTGTATGATTTTATAGTCACTTATTAAGACTACCTCAAAAATGATTATAAATGTGTCAATCAAGACTAAGATAAAGGAAAGCCTAGCATTTAATCACTTTAGGAATTTAGGTAGGCAGATAAATGTCATGAAATGGTATGACTTCACTTTATCATAATCCATCTCCTACATCAACAACAATCAAATTATCAAGAAATGGTAAAATCCAGTGACATCTGCATGTTTTTTTATTGGTTTCTTAATGAAGGCATTGTCTTAATGTGTTAAACTTAATGGTCCATCTACTTGGTCTCTGTTAGTGTCAGAATATTTTCACTTTATTTGAAGATCTTATTGGTATCAACATGCATACAGAACTTAAAATAATAATCATGTTTAATTATTGAAAAATTGTTTTCTTGTCCACAAAAATGGCAACAGACAAATAATAATGTATTTATCTAATATAAAGACAACCTAGTTATGGAAAATGACCTAAGAAAATATGAGGTTTACTGAAATGAAATGCCAAATTTTATTTATGTAATATGCTATAATTAACAACATCTAGAAATAAATTCAAAATAGCTGTAGTGACCAGAGAGCAGACACAAAGAGTTGTATAACAGTTCCTAATTTTTAAAGCCTATGAAGATAATTTTACACAGTGCAAAGACATAATGAACCTAGCAAGAAAAATTTAGAGACTTAGCAGTTATTTCTGAATATTTTGAGCACTTTGATATAGGAAAACACAAAACTTAGGTTCAAAACTGTGTGATACATTGGGTTCTCCAGGAAAATAAACCAACAGGGGAGAGAATTGGTTTATACAATTTTCAAGGTTGCCAAGTTCCAAGATCCACATCATGAGTCAACAACAGGAGAACTAATGGCAGTTCCAGTTCTGACCCAAAACCCAAGAACCAGTGGAGTTAATGGTGTAGTTCAGCCCAGATGAGATCTGACAAGAGACTCAAGAAGGACCAGTCCGTCCACTCAGGTCCAAAGGCAGGAAGATAGCTGATGTCCCTGTTCAAACACAAGCAAGAGGAATTTCTCACTAAGAGGTCAGTATTTTTCATCTACTGAAAACTTGTTGAAAAAGGCCCACCCACATTGGAAGAAAACTTTGCTTTCTCATTCTACACATTTAAACATTAATCTCAGCAAAAACATCACAAGAACACCCAGAGGAATATAAGGTCATGTAGTTTGGACACTTCATGACTGAGTCAAATTGATATATAAAACAACCCAGAATGCTAGAGTTGAAGGCGTTCAGTTGGATCCAGCCAGCAATTGCTCTTGCTTTACTTTTGTTGTTGATATTGTCTGTTTGCTGTTTGTTCTATGGAATTTCTTTGGTTTGGGTTTTGGTTTGGTTTTGTGGGAGATCAGGCATGTGGCAAGGCAGGCATGCAGAAGTCAGAAGACTACTTTTGGGAGTTGGTTCTCTCTCCACCAGTGTGTCCAGTGGCTCAAACTCAAGTCCTCAGCTTGGCAAGTGCCCAGACCTGCTGAGTCATTTCCTGGGCCTAAGATCATGTTTTAAGTGGTGACCCCACATGATTCAGGCAGTGTTCAGAAGTTCCAAGAAGATAGATTTAGAATTTAAGAGATGTCTCAAGTAAGTAGTGGTACCTATTCATGAAATAAGTTCATACTTAAAAAGAAAACTTCTTTTCCCATGGAGATAGGTCAATTAATTGGAAATGGTTACCTACCATTAATAATGTAGAAGACATTCCTCAGTGGGAGGCCAGTTTCATTTCATAAACTTGAAGTTCCTTTCAACTCCCAAACTAGAACTCTTGGAGTTCATTTAATTTCATTATATTACCAGTAGATTGCTTTATGCACCTGCCTAAAATCTTAGTGCTTAAGTGATTCTGATTTACAAAGAAAATTGAACATAGAAAAAAAATGTTCTGAATACATGAACATATAAATACAAGAAACTATGAAATATAGAACAATTAAAAGCAAAAGCCTTAGGAACAGTCTTACTTTTCTCTGCCTGCCAAATCATTAATTTTGATCTGAAATCATTTAAAAATAGCATCTACAACATGCTGCACACTTTCTATTCATGGCTGCTAAACACCAAAAATAACAGAAGTAAATTGAACTTCATGAATGATTCATGGTTTCCTTTGCTTTATGTCCCCATTGTCAAGGAAATTAGCAGCCTTGGATATCTCCTTAGATAAATTTGATTTTGTCATATTCAGTAGACTACTTAATGAAAATGAATATTTCAAATTTATGTTCATAGAAATGTTAATGGATTTTGGTGCCTGTAGCTTTTTTGCTGAGCAGAAGGGTGGGTACAGGGAGGAAGGGAATCTTTTCTGAATTAATTCATTCCTTTTCCAATCTGCTTCTTTGAAACTGTGAAAAAGTTCTCTCTCTCTCTTTCTCTCTCTCTCTCTCTTTCTCTCTCTCTCTCTCTCTTTCTCTCTCTCTCTCTCCCTCCCTCTTTCTCCAAAGTCTCTGTTCTTTTACAAGTTGCAAAATAAAATCCAGTGGGTAAATGAGTTCCTTTTATGAAAATTAGTTTTGCCTCAACTTGAATATAAAGTTAGCCTTAGAGTTATTTATATTGACCCTCTAGACAATTGACTTTCTATGAATGGGGAAGTTACTGTGCAGACTGATGAAGATATATCTCCTTGACAGATTTCAATTTCTCAAAGTTTCTTCTCCTTTTGGTATTAGAATGGTTGACCATTTTGCTTCTATATTCCTAGTACAATAAAAATGTACAGTACAATAGTTTAATAGAAGTGTGCAACAAATACATTGTTTTGTTTAAATGTTTCAGACATTAATTAAAGACATATTTTATAGTGCAAAGCTAATCCTCTGGAATTAAAAACCTGTACAGAGGGCTTCGATTCACTTGATAATGATAGCTACTATTCACTAATTACATATTATGTTCAGCTACTTTGCAAAGATGTCTCACTGAATTCTCATCACAAAAAGGCAATCAAAGCATCAAGACAATAACTTGTTAAATAACAAAACCAAATAATATGGATGGGCTTTGATTCCAATCTGATTTGTGAATCTAAGATTTACCTTTTATATTGTAACTTCTTTAGGAAAATCACTATCTTTATAAAATTCTTTTCTCTAGTTTTCATACTATACTGCTTGGTGATATTTAGGGATGTGCAGAGAGCATAAGTCTGAGAACAAAACAAGTTTTTACATGTTTTATTTATTGTCTTTTATTTTATGTGTATGACTATATTGCCTGCATGTAGGTTGGGACACCTGAATCATGCAATACCACAGGGGTCAGAAAAGAGCATCAGATTCCCCTGGAACTGGAGTTACAGATGGTTATTTGCCACCGTGTGGATGCTGGGAAACAAACCTGGAGAGCAACCAGTGCTCTTGACCACTGAGCCATCTCTCCAACCCCACACATCAAGTTTAAATTTGATCTCCTCTCCACTGAACCTACCCTTACTCAGTACTTAAGTGGGTTTTTATTTTCTGGCATTCTTGCCAGGTAAACTGAATCATGATCTATTTTAAGAATGGGCATTATTTTATTGGATCATTTCTATACGTGAAACAGGTCATACAATAATCAGGAACTCTTTCTCTTCTACATGGCAGCAAATATGGTTCCCCAAAGCTGTATAGTTCAAGTCTTGTCTACTGAATGGTTATAGAGTTTGAGAGTCCATTCTCTACTCATAATGATGCCATGAACAAGAACCTATAAGCTTGTAATTGAGCATGTTCACATGAAGGATCTTGACTTTGATCGTCCTGTGACCACATCTACATGGGCATCATGAGATATTGTATATAGTTTCTACTTAGGAGTCAGTTTCCATAGTTAAGTTGTGTTATACTTATCCTTATGATCAAAAATGTTAAAATAGTTTAAAAAAAATACTGAGACTATCACCTCAATACAGACCAACAACATAGGAATGGTGAAAGGTGGGTCCTGACAGGAGCATTTTAAGCTTCCCAGTTGCTGCATTAAAACTGTCAGGCTTTGATTTTTTTTCCTTCTCTCTTTTTATTTCATTTTCTCTTCTAAAAGACTTAGTTCTTGGTGCTAGAGAGATTGCTCAGCAGTTAAGAGCACTTCCTGATCTTCCAGCGGCCTGAGCTCAGCACCCACAGCACTGCCAAGCAGCTCACAGTAGTCTGTGACTTCAGCTCTAAGGGATCTGAAACCCTCTTCCGGCTTCCACAGACACCCATACACATACCGCATTCATGCCTACAAGTAAACAAAAATAAAAAGAATTAGTTCTTTCAATGGAAACAAAGAAATGAGACAAGAAAGTTTAGCAAAGAACAACACGATTCAAAGAAAGGAATCACTGACATGATCAAAGAAAAAATGTCAAACTAGGGGATGGAGAGATGGCTCGGTGGTTAAGAGGACTGGCACCTAGAGTCGGTTCTTTTTCCTGTAACTCCAGTTCCAGGGTATCCAATGATCTCTTCTGACCTCCGTGGGCATTGCATGACCTGGGTGCACTTACATACATTGCAAGCAATACATTCATATCTACTAAATAAAAATAAACAAGTAAAATATTTTTTTAAAAAAAAATTGTTAAGCTATTCTTTAGTTTATCCCCTCTTCTAACAGAAGCCTCCATTTTTGTTTCTTCAAGAACACATGCCTTGAAACAGGTAGACAACTGGATGGTTATATACAAGGATTCTCTGCTTCAAGCAGAATCAATACATATAATAAGAAGTCAAGAATCTTTGGAGAGAGATTAGCCAGGGAAGTGCTACACTCGCAAGCATGAGGACCTGAGTTTGATCCCAGAACCCACATTAAAAGAATATGGTAGTATGCCCTTGTAAATCCGGTATTGGGGAGATAGAGATACACAGATCCCTGGGATTTACTGGCCTGCCAGTCTGGCTTACTTTGTGAGCTCTGGGTCAGTGACAGACTCTGTCTCAAAAACAGGTAGACAGTGCCTGAGGAAGGGCACCTGAGCTGTCTACATATGTACACACGTGTACCCACATACACATGAACACTCACACCCACAGTTAATTTGTTACAATATGATACTCTATTTTAAATATAGATGTATGAAACATATTGCTATAACTGGGATCAATGAGGTATTTACTTATATAATGATGTTCTGGGAAGGAAAATTACCCTGGAAAAAGAGGTGTGAACATTAGCCACTTTAGTGACATTCTCTATTAAGTAAGGAAAAGAAAAAGCTAGCAAAAATTTACCTTGGATGTTTATATAGCAACAGGCTTTGCAGGAATAGCATTTCAAACTAAATCAAGCACAATCTATTTGTTTTGATCGCGAAAATAAGAACAACTCCTTCGTTCTTCATCCCCAGTGTTCCATCTTGTAGCTACTAACTGCACTCATTCAACTGTACACAAAGGTAGATTTCCCAAAGAGCTCCCACGACATGACTGCACTAACTCCAAATCGACCTCATTGCCACTATGTGTATTATGTTGACCTACAGTTTGTGCAAAAAAAGAAATTCACTGACCAAACATGGGTTGCTTGCCGCTATTACCTTAGAACTCTCAGAGCAGTTAAAGATCACTTGTCTGTTAACACCTGGAATGCCTGTCAAAGGTCATACATAAGGACTGGAGAGATGACTCAGAAGAACCCAGTTAATCCACAGCACCCACATGACTGCTATTAACTGCCCATAACTCCAGTTCCAAGTTATTCAGTGCGTTCTTCTGACTTCCATGTGTTTGCAGGTGCATGGTACACTTAGAAACATGCAGGTAAAAATTTTTTTAATGTCAAATGTAAACCCAGAGACTATTAAAATACACTCTGGTTTAGTGAGCCCAGATAATGCTGCAGGGAGCTGTTCTTTGAACATACCCAAGGTGATGCTGATTCTATTGGTTCACAGATCGTAATTTAAGTTGCAAGAATCTTCACCCAGTAATAAAACTCTACACAAGATAAGCTAGCTGTAGGGCCTGCCTTTGCTCGTAGGTCTACCTCCCCAACCTATCAGCTACCCCCTGTGATTTGCATAATTAGCTACAAGCCTATGTCACGCTGGTTGCTCAGCATTTGATTCAAGAGAATTTAAGTTTTAAATTAAGACAAAAAAGCCATTTTTATAATAGCTCCAAAACACTGAAACGTGATAGGCTCAGATTTAAAGTACCATGTGTGACTTGCTTCTCACAGGCAGAGAATTCTCAGAAATGTGCCACGTTGCCAGCACTCCTAAGGCCACATTAGGAAATAATAGTTGCATGAATATGTTATTGTAGAAATAATTTTAATAGGGGAAAAACAGGAAATACTACATTTTCTTTCACTTGATTTTATGTCCACAATATAGAAGGGTTTTAGTGGAAAGATCTGAAGGTCATATCTCAGCTATGGAGAGGCTTAAATTCCATGAGTCATTCTGAGGAGCACACATTTTCCAGACTTTATCATGACCATTCTTTATCAGAATCTTTCTCTATAGAGAATTTGGAACGTGACAACCTTTTTTGATGATTCAGAGTCGTAACTGTAAACATTTCTCAGGATGTGCGAGAGCTCTTGCTTCACATGAAGCAAAAAACAGATGAAAGTAATTTATTCTCTCATCTTAAACATTAGATGCAAGTATCTTCCTAGGCAGGAGAGAAGGCCTCTTTCTAATTACTGGATCAAAAGAAAAAAATGTCCATCTCTGATTGATGATGTGTATGTTTACAATAAGATATAGACAATATCAATTCTCATTGTAAGTAACATAATTTCTTTCTTAATATACCTTTATTGAATTTTTATGTATTCCATATACAACATCTCTTCTTCTTTATATCCCCTTCCCCTGCACCCAACTATAGCCCCGCACACTGGATTTCATGCTTGCTTATGTTAAGGCCTATCAAGTCAAGTTAGTGTCCCCTGACATCCCTACATGCAAGTTCACCCACTGGGGTCTAGTCAACCTGTCCAGAGTCTCTCCATTAAAAAAGGTCAGCTCTTCTTCACCCAGTAGTAATCAACTGCCCGATAGTTCTTTGGCTAAGATTGGAGCCTGCTGCCCATTCCCACAGTTCTATGCTAGGTTTTGTCTGCTTGAGTTTGCATGGGTCTTGTGTATACTGACACCATTGCTGTAGTTCATATGCACGAGGTCCAGAATCCTGTAAGACTCTGTTTCCACATGGTCATGCATCTCCTCCCCTGGCTCTTACCATCTTTCAGCCCCGTCTCCTGCAATGGTTCCTGGGCTGTGGCATGGGTTCATTGCTTTCTGTTGCATGAGGGAGATTTATTGATGAGAACTAAGAGGTACACTAGTGTTCTCTCCACCCCTTGTCACTATACTCCATGAATCGTGGGTGTAGAGAGTTCACTGTAGATGTGACACTTAGGGTTGAGCATTTCATAGACACTTGATCTCTGTGTGTGACCAGTTGAGGAACTATGTAATAATCTCCGTCTGTTACCAAAAGAAGTGTCTTTAATGTGTGGTGACTGGCATACTTATATATACAAGGATTTGGTGTTAGTACCCTAATTTCTGTATTTAGAGTTTGTTAATTGTTCTCTAATGAATGGTCAGCTTCAAAATCGTAGCCATAGCCCACATCCTGAATGTCTACAACCACACTGATACAGGGGAGAAACAGTGTTCCCTAGGGTCCACAGTGTCATTCACAAAATAATTTAAGAATGGACTCAAAAAGAAGTTTTAAGACAGTTTCGTTCAAATTTAAAGAAGAATGCTCAGGGCAGGCAAGCAAAAGATCCCATCAGTTGCCTTGAGGAGGAAAATGGACAGAAGAAGGAAAAAGCCGTGCGGCCATACTGGTTTAGAACCTGCGTGGAGGTCCGGCACATGACAGACTGGCAGTCACATGGCAGGAGGAAGGAAGTTTGGGAGAAAGGTAAAGAAATGCAGGGTTCTGGGCAGCCCAAAGTATGAGGGAAAGCCTGCCTAGAAAAGGGACATGAAGAAGAAAAGGAGAGATTACACTGCTCTGAGGAATTCAGGAGAACGATCAGACTTAGTCCCTACTCAATCTGTCCTATCTGCCCCTATCCAATCCTGGCCCCGTGGACATGTGATCGGATCCAGAAGTACCTCACTAGGAAGCAGAATTGCAGGCAGGACTGAAAAAGAATCTGCCTTCATAGGGGTGGTCCTATCGCCTGATGATTGACCAGTGAAATTGGAAAGGTTTATCCAGATCACAGATTTCATAGTCTTGACTCTTGCGGGGCTTTTTGCTGCTCTAACCATGTCACCTTTCTCCACCTCGGCTGCAGTGTGGTGAGTTCTCAGCAGTCACCTGCACGTTCTTGGCATCCATTCACTGAGTTTGACGTCTTGGTGTTCATATTGGCCTGTTCTTACTGGCATGCCTAGCATGTATCCCTTTCTCGTGAAATTTTTACATGTAAGTCTATACCAAAATAGGGCCTCCATTTGATTGACTCCATTAGGAAATGCCCCTGTCCAATTCAAGAAACGTAAAGTGATGCTCTCCCGAGTGCCTCTTGATTACTTACTTCAAACTTCTAATTATGTACCATAATAGAAGAATCAAACCTGAACTCACTAATTGTTCTTAAGTGTGATAACCATTATTTAAAATCCTAGTAAAGTCAGGTTCTCTTCCAAGGTTGCAAGAAGTTTAAAAAGAAGTTACGTTCTGCGACTGTGATACTATGTCATAATGACCCTCTGCTTAATGTTTCGTTTTAATTTCTAACACATAGAATATGTGGTTAAGAACACTGACTGCTCTTATACAAGATCCTGGTTCAGTTCCCAGCACCCACATAGCAGCTAACAATCATCCATAACTCCAGTTCCAAGTGATCTGACACCCTCTTCTGGCCTCTGCAGGCATTGCATGCATGGGTACATTTACACACATGGAAAACTCTTATACACATAAAATAAAAAGAAATAATAAATAATAATAAAAGGACATGAGGTTGTGAGAAAGACAAGCTGGGGTCACTAGAGGGAGGTGGGGGAAGGTAGTGATGGATGGTTATGATCAAATATGTATTGTGTATGCATTTTATTTATCCAGATCACAGATTTCATAGTCTTGACTTTTACGGGGCTTTTTGTTGCTCTAACGATGTCACCTTCCTCTGCCTCGGCTGCAGTGTGGTGAGTTCTCAGCAGTCACCTGCCCATACTTGGCATACATTCACTGAGTCTGACGTTGTGTATGACATTTTCAAACAATAAATTAAAAATAGTATTTCAAAAACAAGATATTTGAATAAATCAAAAACTAAAAATAGAATGTTTGGAAAACATAATTTTCTTAGGTTTCTTATGTTTCTGAATGGTGCAAAGGTATACTTCACTAAATAATGATTAAATGATCTAAATGAATCCTAGAGGTTTTTATCACAATGTCTAACTATAATGCTATGTATATAAATATATTAAGGTAAAATTTAACATTTGAAATTTTAATGCCAGTCAAATTTTTGTGAAGAAAACAGAAGAGCTATACAACATATTAAGGTTTCTAAAGGTGCATAAAACATGAACAAAATTGGAAAATCTGTCAGGCAGAGGTTAGAGAAGCCAGCCTCAGCAGTTTTAAGCCTATAAGCACCAGACCACCTCCTAAAGGCCTCATGTTCCAATTCCCTCACCCCAATGAGCAGGATTTCAGCTTACAAGTGTTCTAAAGACACAACCATTCAGACTAGAGCAAGTACAAATATCTCTTTTTGGCAAACTCAAACCAAGAGAAAGATACTCTTGGAAAATCTGTGCCAAGTTCCTCTTCTTTGATACTTGTGGTGATGTAGCTAACTTGATAACAAGCAACATAAAACCAGCAAAGAGACCTCAGAATCCCATGCTACATAATTTATAAGCTTCCATTCCATCCTTCCATGAAGTACTTAATGAGATCGCTTCATGTACAGTGAACCAAACAAAGGGCCAGCTCCTATGTGCCTGCATCTTGACAGGGCTTTGCTCTCCACCAATTTACAAATGGAGGAGAATTTATAAACCATCGGGCCACTTACAAATGTGAAGAACACTACAAAATTGTAGAATATGAATGTTTCAGCCATTTTAATGAATAACTTTGTAAAACCATCCAGTTGCTGGGATACTTGACTGTATATATAAGGATATATATTTTGCACTTAGTAAGAAGTTACATTAGCCTAGGAATGTGACAGCCTTGGGGATCTGTATGGATTCCAGTTGCGGGGAGACAGGGCAGTGCCGGGGGGAAGGGGAAATAAAGATGATTAAGATTGACTGAGATATTCTGTATGAAACATACAATGATTCAATTTTTAAAAGCATTCAGTTTTCCATAAAGTCAAGAAAGAGCACCCACTGAGTCACCCTAGGTCACTTCTTAATTCTTTGTTTGGGTCCCGCACAGTGACGATGCCCTAGAAAACAACAATGCTCATATATGACATTCTCCTGAGAGGTTACCTAGTTCACCTTCACAAAATAGCTGGAAGGCATAATTTTTCTCTTTTTGTTAGTGAAAATCTAGGACCCTGAGAAGGAAAACAGTTTAAGTAGCTGATGATCAGTGTTGGATGGAAATTTACTCCTTAACTCTGTTTAACTCTCCACAGCATCACACTGCCTGCCTTGTGCTGAAAGAACTATCATCAGCACTTGGTGCATGCAAAATTATAGAATTTAAAAGTTCTCTGTCATCTAATCATTTTTATTGCTCACTTATAAGTGTTTTCCAGCTTAAATTCTGAACCAAAGTGTCTGAGAGTCCCCCCTTCATTCTCATGGGGAAGTGACTAGGAACAGGTTTCTAGTTTGCTATGGAAACTGAGAGGACTAGTTCCAAGACCAGGTCCATTTTCTGGTTGGCACTATAATGACTCAATAAGCCCTTTATTTCAGAAGAATACATGGATAAGTTATCCTTCAACAGGACTCTTCTTTCCACTAAAGATATCACTTGTCCATATTCCTATTTATAAGTACTTTATGTCCTTAAGCATTTATGTCTGGCAATTATTCTAAGGAACACAAGTGCTTATAACAGACTCTTAGAACCAGAGAGGATACTGAAGATTATTCCAGTCAACTGTGCTATATAGAACTGAGGAGAGTCACACCCTGAAGTTCAGTGACTTCATGGTCAAAATCACATAGCTGGTTTCTTGAAAGAAGTCTTGTGTGTTGAAGTTGGACTTAAGGATCCATTGAGTGCATGCTAAGCTGTATGTAGAAAAGACAATAAAACACTAAGAATATTCTTTAACTTAAAATCTACTTGTGCATGTATAAAACAAGGAAGAGCAAAAGGCAGGAAATAATTTCTAAATAATGGTTTGTAAGCTATGCCTGCTATAATTCAGTGAAAGGATAGAAAATGAATTTTTTAAAATTTCCATCTCATTCTGCAAAAGATGTGAGGCAACACACACACACACACACACACACACACATAGATACACACACACAAGCACAGTCTTTTCAGAGCAAGTTTTAAAAGCCTAAAATAAGCCATCCATTGTAACTAAAACAATGGAAAAGTAGGATAGAGAAACAATAAACCTAGACCTGTTTCTAGGGGCGGACAACTGTTGAAAAAAATGGACTCTAGGATTATTGTCTAGTGGACCAAGTGAAGGAAACTGCCAGTGTGTATATCCAAACTGTCTGCAAAACAAAAACCTAAATTACTACTTAGAAGACGTGACTTTTCCCAACGTGGTACGAACAAAATTTCTCCAGAAGATTTCAGAAATAGAACACTGACTTTCATCCACTTCTTTCTTATTTGATCCATTATCTTAACACCAAAATACAATTCAATAAAACAATTTTGTTTGATCCAAAAAGATGTTGCTTAGATATCCTACAAAGTGTGGTACACATTGATGGAAAGGTGCCGTTCAGCGTGTGTGGTAAATCAGGATCTGTGAATATAGTTCAGTGGTAGAGTGACTACTTTACAAACCCTAGGTTCAGTCTTCAGTACCACAAAATAAAACAAAGCACATGTGTGTGGTATATGTGTATTTATGCATGCTTGCATGTGTGTGAACATGCAAGGGGATTGAACAGGCAAGTGTGTGTGTGTTCATGTGTGTGAAGACCCAAGTTTCATGTTTGGAATCATCTCGACCTCTCTTTTACTTTACTCATTGAGACAAGATCTCTCAACCACACCCAGAGCTTATAGATATGTCTATTTTCCTGACCAGCTTACTCTGAAGATCCCCTGTCTTAGCCTTCAGAGGCTGAAGTTACATACTCACCCAGCATTTACACAGGTTCTGTAGATATGAAATCTGGTCCTCACAGACGTTTTTAACTGCTGTACCATCTCCCAAGCATCATGGTGTGGGTAGACTATCTTAATGCCCACAACTGCTGTACGGGTTATCCTAACTTGACTATCCTAGTCAAGCAAGAAGAGAGGAGTATATTTAGAGGCTGTGTAAAAGTACAGAGCCCTGACTGAGTCATGCTTCAGACCTTCACACAGCCGAATTGCAGAGTTAAATATTCACTAAAACCCAACTTAAAAAAAAGTCAGTTCTGGGTCAAAAGGAAAAACGTTCTCCAAAAGATAGTAGAGAAATTCAGAATGACTTGCTGGGGATGAACTTGAACAAACAAAATGGGGGAAAAAGAGTTTTAGACTAGGAGAAAAAGCGTCTCCCTATTGAGGAGAGAGAGGGAGTGGGAGTGGGAAGCAAGTGCATTTGAGGTCAACACATGTGCTTTAAATTTCAGTCACAATAAATCAAATCTAACCACAATTCAACTCGAACTTTTTATGGAAATATGGTCAGTAGGAAGCTCTTTAATTTAACATGGTAGCACTGGTTGGATAGAATTTCAAGCCAATGACATCAGTAAATGGCTTTGTTTTGATGACCTTTGTTAATTTGTTGAATGCGTGAAAATCCCCTGCAGACTTCCTAACAGTTCTAAAGCTAAAAATAATGACCTCACCAAGGATCCGTCAGCTGCTCTGATTCAGAGAAGCGCTGAGAACTGATGAGCTTTAGCTCCAAACAGGATCAGAAACATACAGCCTACCATGCCTCCTCCATACCAAAAAATATCTGTACGTAGGAGAGAGCAGTTAGGGTTGGAGGAAGAAAAAAGAAGGTTATAGCCAGTTATCAACAAAAACTGGAACTACATTGTCACGCACACAAAGGCCAGCTCTGGGTAGGGCACTGTGCTCCATGTGCTTCTGGGTCATTATTCTCACAACCTGTCTCTGAGGTCAGAAATGTAATGAGCCTCTAAAAGTGACAAGTGGCTCAGAAACTTCAACTTGCTCAAACGGACATGCCCAGTTAAATCCGAAGACCTTGAGTCCATCCCTCTTTGCCTCAAAAACTGGTGCTTTTTAACCCCAATATAATGTAAGTTCTCAGCTTTTTAGGGTTGTTATAGATTTTATGACTGAAACACTTCAGTGAACATTTTGAAGCACAATGAAGATCACAAAGTCCAATGAGCATACATTTCAAAGGCTAACTAGAGACCGAAAGATCAGTAACTCAAAGTCCTATAGTTGCTTGATGAAGAATTAAGCTCTATACTTCACAATGTGTCATTCCTCACCACTACCCCCAGCTTTTCAAAAGACAGGATGGGTATAAAAGACGACCAGACAGGGGTTAGCCCAGGTGCCTCAGGTGCCACATGAAACTATATGGTTAAAGTGATAGACAGCAGTGCTCTGATTTTGTAATGAAAACATCTCTGACGATATTATAATGTGGCAATGCATCACCATACATTGGTCAAAGTACCCAGAAGATCATCTTTGTTCAAAGTACTCAAACGATCATATATCTGTTCTGTTCGAATCCTTTAACATCACCATGTAACTGGTTTCTTTAAGATGTTTTCTTCTAGCTTCTGAGCAGGCAGCAATTTCTGCACATCAGGTGGTCTTCAGTGTTACTCAATACCCAGGATAGCTTGATTTATGACCCATGCAGAACAGTGGGTAAATATTTAAGATGGTAAATATTTAATATGTGTAATAGAATCGTTAGTAATATCAGAATGTTTTCTAATGCTGACGTTCAGTGCTCGCATATTAACTGAGTGAACGTGGTCCACAGCTGAGCTATTTCTTTTGCCTTCAAGCTTTGCTTTTTTAGGAGTCCATTTCTTTTCAGACACACAGTATGGAGTTGTTCCCATAGCTCTGTATCATGCTCCCACTTTCATGGGCTGCTCTATAGGCCTGCCTAGACGACCATCATCTGAGAATTTCTTTCCCTGTGATCCTGGATATTTTGTTTTAGAGCCTTTGTTTCCTGAATTTCGTGTCTTCTTCCTTGATTTCTATCCTCGTAGATAATTCTCTAGTAGTTTCCTGAGAGACATACTTTCAATTGTTTGCCTTGCTACAGGTGTTTATTATTAGGCCAGCATCATAATCATGTGAACAAATTGTCTAGCTCTTAAAGTTTTTAAGAGTGGGCCCAAATTCAGAAGACACTATTTCCCCTAGATGTCTGTTAGAATCCTCTTTCTCCCATAAATGTCACAATGGATCTCTCTTGTCCCCTCAACCTGTGCAGATGGAGCTGTCTGTGTCCTCACCCTCTGCTAATGAAACTGCCTCAAGAACCCTGAGTCTCCCATCAGGACATATTCACAATTTATTTTAAATGGTTTGTCCAGCTTCCTTGGAGAAGTGTAAGTTCAAGTTTGGCTCCACCTTCATCTTCACAGACCATCGAGTCTTTTCATTCCTCATTCACATTCATCTAGGTTACCCGTCGTCCTTCCTAACTTCCACTGTGTCCAGTAGATGTGATCAGACCCAAGAGCACATGGTTTGGCTGTGGTTAATTAAAAATCATTAGTCCAGATTATGTCCATTAATAAAAGTCATTCCTACACCTTGCAAGCACAAGGACATAGATTCTATCCCCAGAATCCACATTTTAAAAAGCTGGTAGCGGGTAGGGGTGGTTCACATTTGTAACCCTAGTGTTGGGGCAGCAACAGCATGCAGATTCCTGGGGCTCCCTGGGTAGCCAGCCTAACCTAACCTACTCGGTGAATTCTAGGAAGAATGCTTGAGACGGAGCTCTGGCCTCCATGTGTATCTATACATGCATGTGCACCCACACTTATAGGAGCACATACACATATACACACACCAGAAAAGGAAAAAGAAAAGAAACTAAGCAAGACCTTAGGTGCTTATTAAAATTAAAGTTCATATGACTTTTATGATAAAAATAAATTTCCCTCAGAATTCTGAAGGCAATGTTCATAGTCTTCCAGTTTCCAACATGATTTCTGATGAGAAAATCAATGCCATTCTAATTCTTATATTTACATGCAGGTAATTCTTCTTTTGCCAAATTTTAGGCCCTCTCTTTGCTCTCTAGTACACTACATTTCATTGAGATCAGTTTATTATGACCTTATTTGATTAAACAGAGAGGTTTTCAACCTGGAACTATCTGGAATGTCGGTTAATTGGACACTTAGGTTCGGCTTCTTTCACCTGGCGAAACGCATCTAAGCTTCTCCATGTTTATTCACAGCTTCATGCTTTATTTGTTCTATTGCTGAATAACATTTCATTGACTAGACACCCTACAATTTATCTCTTTACCTCCTAAAGGATATCTTGATTGCTTCTCTATGTGGGTGTGACTAATAACGCAGCTATAAGCAATCCCATGAAGGGGTGTTTTGTGTTTTCAGTGCATTTAGGTGAATATCAATAAGTGTAATTATTTGATTATATCATAATCTTATTTTTAGATTTTGGTTTAAAAAGAAGCTACGAAATTGTCTTCCAAAGTGGTCATACATTTGCATCTCCATCAACAAAAAATGAGAGAGAGTTTCTGTATGTTACTTTGATTGTCGATGTAAAAAAATGCCTGGCAAAAGCAACTTCAAGTTAGGAAGGATTTATTTTGACTCACAGATTGAGGGTACAGTCCATCCTGGTGGTGACAGTTCACCATAACTGTGAGAGGATCACAAGGCAGCAGGTCATATTGCATCTGTAGGCAGGAAGCAGAGAGAAATAGATGCCTGTGCTTAACTAGCTTTCTCTTTGTGCTCAGTCTGGAACCACAGCCCATAGGATGGTGCTGTTCACATTCAGGTTGACTTTTGCTTTCTTGTTTACAAATTTCTGAGAATACCATCATAACACATCCACTGGGGTAGTTCCACGCTGATTCCAGGTCACATCAAGTTGTCAGTTAAGATTAACAATTTCCTGTGCTTGCTGATATTTGAATGGTCAGCACTTTGGGTTTGAGCCATTCTAACATGTACATATTTACATCTCAAGGCTGCTTTAATGCACAGTTCTCTGATATCAAATGATACTGAGCATCTTTCTTGTGCCCATTTGCCAACACATTTCCCTTGATAAGGTGCCCATGAAGATCTGTCATGTTTTTCATTGCATTAATTGTTTTCTTAGTATTCGTTTTGAGAATTCTTTGTGTTTTCAGATACCGGTCATTTATCAGATAGAGTTTTGTATCATTTTATGTTGTTATTTTAGAAGGAATGCATTTGTATGGATAAAAATAAAACTAAAGTTCAGTGCTGAAAATCTGCACACCCTATTCCCCAACACCATCCAAATCCATTCTTTCTATATGACTTTTTTTAAGTTCTGATAAAATCTTTACATAAATACATGCAAATACACATTTTTTCTTTAAAAAATGGCATATTTATCATTTTAGGCCTTGCTTTTTCACTTAAGAACATACATGGTCATTCCTCCGTGTCATATCTTGACACTCGTGTTTTTTACATAGGTGCATCATGTTCCATTGTATATATATGTCATAGTTAAGGCCAAGAGTTCCTTGTTACTAGATACTTGTCACTTTGGCTGTAAAAGATACTTGATACTCTCAGTTGCTGAGACTTTCTGAAGATCTGCAATGAAAATTAAGTGCTTCATGCCTTTTCCCCGCATTGCCAGTTTAGGCTTGGGTTTTCTTGAATGTTCTGACAACTGCCACTTGTCCGTCTGCTTTCCAGCTTCCAGGATGTTTTTTTCAGTACTTATTAGCATAGAAGTATCACCCTGAAACAAAGCAACACTCCCAAGTACCTAAAAGTCAGTCAACATTCTCTTCTTAAATGCTTCGATTTTCCCTTTCCAGAGATGTTGATCATGTTCACCAAGGACAAAGACACCTTATATTCACAAATGAAAATAATCTTAGAAAAACTAGATAGATGTGTGTGGGTGGGCATTGTTTAATCTTGCAGTGGCTGAAAGAGAAAAACAGATTCTTCTAAAGACTTCCTGTGGTCATTCAGCAAGGCAATAACTTGCTGTCTATGGCTGCTTGGATTCCTGTCTGTGGCCATGGCTATCATCGTATCAGTCTGGCCCCAGAGTTCAGTTCGGAGGCCTAATTGCTGTTTTCCTAATTTATAAAAATTGTTAGCACCAGCAGAGCAGAAACATCAAGGGCCCTGAGGGAGCAGTAGCTCTCCCGCTGTACGTATAAATGGATCGAGTCACTTGGTTCATCAACTGCATGACTCAAAAGAAAGGCTTCAGAGAAGCTGTTGGAAATAGGTTAAATCTGAGCCCAGCAGTGAGGTGTATCCTGCAGCCCTACCCCTTCCCAGTTGTGTCTCTTAAGAAAGCTTCCTAGCCTTTCTCACCATATATTTCCTCATCTATTATATAACATATGCATCATAGCCTTGCTGTGAAGATTAAAAGCATTGAAAGCAACTAGTACAGGGCCTGACACCTGATAACCATGCAAATGACTATTGCTGTGGCACACAATGCACTACTTAGCATCAGGCTTTCATTAAATAATTACTGAATGAATGGTTGAATGAAGAGTGAACTTTCCCTCTTAAGAAGCAAACTCATCTTGGTTAAGTGCTCTGAAGCAGCTTGTAAACACTAGCTAAAGAAGGAGATGGCATCTGCATTCCTCCTTCTTGAACTCTGTCCCTAACACATGGCAGTAACTGACAAGTAATGGAGCAAATCCACCAGTAACAAAGCCAGCAAATAATCAGACAGGTCCGGTTTCAAGTTGAATTTCAGAATGGTAAAACATTTCTTATGTTTTAAAAAATAATTATATTGGATTTTTGTGATTTTCATACAATATCATTTGTCATGATCTAGATCCCCTTCGTCATCCACACCTTACAGTCCCCTGCCTGATCCAGCTTACTCCACTCTATGTGCAGTATGGCCTATAGGGTCTGATTTGTATTCCCACATGTCCCTCTGCATGGGTCCATCCACTGGAGCCTGGTCAACCTACTAAGAGTCTCATTCCTGTAAGACACTGTCTCTTCTCTTCCCAGCAGCCATCAGTTGTCAGAAGCTCTTTGGGTTGGGTTGTGATTTCTTACCCACGTCTTGGGATTTTGTCTGTCTTGCATGCAAGAACTTGTGCATGCTGTCACCATTTCTGTGAGTTCATATGAGTAACTGACCAGCTGCCTGGAAAACTTTGTTTCCTTTTGGACATCCACCTCCTCTGGTTCTTAAGAGCTTTCCTCTCCTTCTTCTGCAATGATCACTGAGCCTTGGGAGGCAGAAGTTTGGAAGAGATGTCTTATCTATGGATAAGCTTTCTGCAGCTTCTTGTTCTCTGCACATTGACCAGCTGTGGTTTCCTGTGTTAATCTCCATCTGCTGCTTAAGGAAACCTCTCTGATGAGAGTTGAGAGATTCACTTATCTTGTAACTATAAGTTGCATTGAAAATGTACCATTTAAGGTTAAATGTCTTCCTCACACTCATTCTCTGTTATTTGACCAGTCTCCATCTGTTGCAAAAAGAAGCATCTTTGATGAGTGATGAAAGCTACAGTTGTATGTAAATATGAGGATGCATATTAAGAATACAGTAAGAAATTATGTTGGTCTTGAGATGTAGCAAAAGTAGATTTTTCTCTAGGAACTATGACCTCTCCACGTGTATTTGGCAATGTTTAGAGTACTAGTTTGAAAGATTTAATCTAGTTTTTATGTTGTTGTTGTTGTTATTTTAAGATTGTTCTTTTATCCAGAAGGTTTCCATCATGTAATGTAATTACTAATATCACTCAGAAAAAGGAAACACACAAAACAATTTACATTTATTTGTTATTAATCTGAAGATTAAAATCTAATAAAATCAGATTTAAATATTGTTTCATCAATCTTTCTGGTGTCCTGAAAAGCCCAGAAACTCTGACAGTGGGTCTCAGCCAGGCTAATGTAACATAACTTTTGTTATGTCCAATTCTCAAAAGCATCCTTTTGGGTCAGGCATTTATTGCTGTTTTTAGCTTTACAAATGAAAAGACTGAGACTCACGGTAAGAATCCTGCCTATGATGCTAAACAGAAAACCCCATTCTTTTTGATTCAAAGGTGTATGTTCTTCTCTTGTAATGAGATAGCTTCCAAGAACTCACAATGAACTATTTTCATAGGCAACAAAACAATATTGACCCTTAATCTAATACCCATCACACCAAAGCTCTGAACACACATAAGTTATAAAGGTGTGAATAAGAGTTTGGGAGTTACTATGAGCAACAGTGGTTGAAAATAAAAGACAGAGAAGATTGGAATATAATTGTTAAAAATGTAAGTAAAACAAAAGTATCTGTGTTCAGTGGTAAGGTGTTCCTAAGTGATGATTCATGTGTGTGGTACATATTAGTCATTTAATGAGTATCCCACAGTTCTATGTTTTATGTGTCTACACTGAGAAGCCAAAGTTTGCTTCCCATTACCAAAATTAAATATAGGGCCTACGTGCATTCTCAGCACCCTTTCTGGTTAAATGTGAAGCAAACCTAAGTTCTAACAATCACTCACACTCACTTCAGAGTGATGGAATTTACTGATGTAAAGAAGGACCCTGGAGTACCCAGCATTTCCTGTCTCAATAGCATTAATGTGACAAGTGATGCTTGGACAGGTGGAATGAAGTCTTCATCAGATCAGTTCTATGGCATTCATGGAGGCAATGGGTCCTGGCTTTATAGCCTCAGAGCTCGGTCCTTGGTGCTTTCAAATTAGTCTGTTAGTTACCCATTATCTTTTAACAACATCTTTTCTGCTTAAACTAGCCTAAGTCGATTCCTACCACCAAAGAATTCTAGTTGAAACAATAAATAAATAATAATGGGAAACTAATAACCAGCATGTCTTGAGAGTTTGTGATGTGATAAGGCAGGATTCCAAATATTTTAAATCTAAATCCTTTTATATATTATTTTTCTTATTTGAGAACTTCATAGATGTATACAATGTTTGTGTGTATGTGTGTATATGTGTGTGTGTGAGTGAGTGTATTACCTACATGTGTGTATGTGTAAGTGCATCTGTGTTGTGCAATGCCCATGGAGGTCAGAACAAGGCATCGGATTCTCTGGAACTGGAGTTATGGACAGTTGTTAGCTGCCATGTGGGTGCTGGTAATCAAACCTGGATCCTCTGCAAGAGCAGCCAGTGCTCTTGACCGCTGAGCCATCTCTCCAGTCCCATACAATGTATTTTGATCATATCCATCCTCCCACTTTCTCCTTCCAACTCCTCCCAGATCCATCCCCAGCACATCCTCCTCCCAACTTTGTGTCCTTTGTTTTTCCTTTCTTTTCTAATCCAATCAAGTTAAATTAGTTCTGTTCATATGCGCATGGATGTGTGACCATCTGCTGGAACATGGGTAACCTACCAGGGCTTCAACCCTAAGAAAAATAACCCTTCCTCATTCTAGTAGCTATCATCTGTTAGTCGTTCCTCAACTACAGGTGAGGCCCTCTCGGATCCTCTACCCAGTCCATGCTGGAATGCCAACTGGCTTGATCTTGTATACTTGTTCACGTAACCATAGCTGCTGTAAGTTTGAGTACAATGCCTTGTCTTGCACAAGAGATGCAGATTCGAAGCAGTCCTACCCAACTTCTGGCACTTAAAAACTTTTGGCCACCTCTTCTGTGATGCTCCCTGAGCCATGGGTGCAGGGGATGGGCATGGTGATGATAGAGATGTCTACTAAGGGTTGAGCACTCCGCGGCCCCGCATTCTCTGCACTTTGACTGGTTGTGGGCTTCTGTATTAAGTGCTGTCCTGCTCAAACAGCAGCTTCCCTGATGAGAACAGGGAGTTGTAATAATCTATCTATACAAAGGTATTTTAAAATTTGATTAATTTTTGTGTATTTCATACAGAAACATCTTATTCATCTTTGTGCCCCTCCCCCATCTGCGCCTCCTGTAGCCCGCGCCATATTTCACGCATTCTGTCATTTATGTTAAGGCCTATCGAGTCAAGTTAGTGTACTCAGTGTAAGTTCATTCACTGAGCTCTATTCAGCGGATCTAGAGTCACTTCCTTAAAGAAAATCACCTCTGCCTCACCCAGGAGTTATCAGCTGCCAAGAATTATTCAGCTGAGATTGGGGCCTCATGCCCTTTCCCGAGTTCTATGCTGGGTTTTGACTGCTTGAGACTGCATGAGTCTTGCACATGCTGATATTGCTGTAGATTCATGTGAGCAAGGAAGGTCTCAGGAGCCTGTAAGACTCTGTTTCCATGTGTTCATGCTCTACCTCCTCTGGCTCTTACAATCATTCCAACCCTCTTCCAAAACCGTCCCTGAGCCCAGGTGGGACGCTTCTTCTTTAATATAGAAGTCCTGTCCAAGGACCCACATTCTGCAGACTTATTTTATACAATTTGGCCATTTGTGGTCTTTTTGTGCTCATTGCCCTCTGTTGCAAGAAAGAGCTCCATTGATGAGAGGTGATAGATGCATTAGTATTATTCCTATCCCTTGTTCCACTATGTTCCATCAAAACACTATTGAAGTCAGTGAACACTAATATAAAAATAATGCGGGTCCAACGTAATATAATCTCAAACATTTTTCTTAGTGTAAGAGATGGATAAACAGTTTGTTTTGGGGGGACAGGCTTTGGTTAATAAAAAATCAAACTTTCCAATAGCCACTGTTGAAATGATAACTATAATATTATTTATAACCAAGGTTTCTGGTATCCTAATTAAACAACTTAAGAATAGGGATTCTCTAAGATCTATGATCTCTTCAGCCATGTGTATTTGGCTATGGTTACAGTACCACACATGAGTTTGCTCCCATTGAGTCGACTCTAAGACCAATTAGGTAGCCACTGATTGGCCCCAAAATAAAAGTGCCACTATTGCACCTGTGTCAAATGCTGCGCCAGTCATGGATGTGGTTATTTGGTCAAGAAGTTGGTGTTGGGCCATCAAATGATGTTCTCCCTTGGCTGCTTGTATGGTGCTCCCAGAGATATGAGAGCTGGCCTTCAGGGGAAGTGGCTTCCAGGTCAGTTCCAGCTCCATTGCTCCAAATCTGGTCTCTGAAGTATGTCCTGTCTTCAGCAATAGGGTCTTACCTTCAAGTTCTAGGAGGCAATCAAGGGCTGTGGCAATAGCCCGTGTAATTTTGGGAATCTCTTAAACCAGCCTGGTCAGCAACTCAAAGGAAGGTTTCTCCTGTCTGTCACTGTTTCTTGTTATGTAACCTTCAGCTATGCACATGGACTCACGTAGAGATGCTATACGTGGAATTTGTCATTAGGTTGTTAGATTAATATGATTCTCTCCGGTGTTTTATACTAGCTAAGCATTATTTATCTTCTCTCTCTCTTTCTCTCACTCTCCCTCCTTCCCTCTCTCTCTGCCCCATGCCTTCCCCATTTAATGTGTCCCAAATGAGGGAGAACATAACATACTTTGTTTTTATGACTCTGTGGTACTTCACTTATCATAACAGTTTCTAGTTCTATACATTTTCCTGCAACTGTCTTTCTTTACCACTGAGTAGAACTCCATTGTGTAAATGTGCCACAATTTCATTGTCCACTGACTGCAGAGGTCATACATCCTACAGAAAAACCTACTTTTGCCACATCCCCAGAGCAACATCATTTCTTACTGTATTCCAATAGGCATCTTCATATTTCCAGACAAGTATACCTCTCACCAGTCATCAAAAATGTTTCTTTTTGCAGCAGATGGAGACTATGACAGGGTTATACCAGTGGTCAAATCTAGAAAGTGTCTGGGAGCTGCTTAACCCTAAGTGACACATCTTCAATGCAACTTCTACACATAAAATAAATGCATCTCTCAGCTCTCACCAGAGAAGTTTCCTTATGTAGCAGATGATGATTAACACAGAAAACCACAACTGAAGAAGAAGTTTCAGAGTGTTTATCCTTCAATAGGAGACCTATATCAAACTCATGCCTCCACATGCTGAGTGACATATAGAGACCCAAATTAGACTCTATAGGCATTATTGTTCAAATAGTGGAGTACATTAGAATGGGCAGGGGTTAATGAGGGAGGTTCACATAGGGGGTAAAATCTAAATGCCATCAAATTGTATGAAAAATCTCAAAAATTCAATAAAAAATTTTAAAGTAGTCTTATTATACTAACCCTGCTGGCTACAGGCCGAAGTCATGGCTCTTGCTGAGGTTTCCAATTTTGATGTGGTCAGACAGCACTGAGGCCTGAAACACTCTCAGGAACTTGCAGGAGAAAGATTTGTGATTGCATCTGGAGAGTTGTTGCTCAGTAGTTGCAGGTAAAGTTAGTATTTAGAAAATCCACCACACTCTTCTGTCATTTATTTAATAGTGTCTCTGGCATTTGTAGAGCTCTTGGCACTTTGCTAAGTGTTTGCATATACATTAGGTCATTTAATCTAAATGGTTCTTGACTGGCCTAAAAGTTAAATCAGTTTCCCAAAGTGCCTAAAACAGTCCTAGAGAGCGCTTCTTATGCCGAGGGCGGGATATTGTATAACCCAAAGTGAGGAAATAACTCTGAAAAAGCTCTGCGAAATCATCACAGTTTCAAGGTCATTATACAGTGTATAGACACTAGTAAGTTAAAGCCTTAAGGAATTTGTGGTGACTATCTAAAGACTTTTGAGTCCTGAGTATTTTATTTTTAACTCTATTTTCTATAAAACTAATCTTGAGTCCAATTTCAGTATATTAAATTTTCAGACAAAAATGTGCCTTTATTCAAATCCTACTTTTCTGATAGTAGCCAAACCTTTTGATTCTTTTTAATAAAAACCTGAGGGTCATTTATGGACAAAAGACACTAATGTGAAAATGCTTGTCACAGTAAAAGGAAGCCTAAATATTACTCTCTACACAAGACAGATGGTGATTCCTTTTTTAAACAAATAGTAATATGTGTTTCTCTCTGTGTGCCTTCTGCCTCAAACATGAAGTAAAAATGAATTTCTATTTTGTTTCACCCTAAGAGCCTGTTACATTGACCAGCTCTGGGGGAGGGAACACCTAATATGTCCAGCTATAATTACATGAGGTACAACAAAGGTATGACTCTTTCTATTCTCTGTGGGAAAGCGTTTTTAAAACTGAACAGATGAAGTATAATCTTGAGAATCCATTTGTTATTCTGCTAGTGGAGTCTGTAGCTGTGGAGACATCTGTGATGTGGGATAAGAAAGATTATTTTTCTGAAATACAAAGAATACAGTGAGTTGAAAGATTATTCTCAGGACTATGAAATAAACTTCTTTGCCAATATGTTTTTAAGCTATTGATTTCAGGAGTGCTACAGTTCAGAATTAATCTTCCCATATATTTGGTTTTAAAAATAAAATTGGAACTCAACCTCCTAATATATAATTTCATGCAACAAAATAGAAGACCCTGCCTGAACTGATGATAGGAGATGCCTGTAATTCTAGGTTCCAGTGATAGAATTGAACAATGTGCCTGTGGACGTCGGGGTATAGATAAAACTTTGCTTCAAAGATGCTTTCTGTTATGGATTTGATTATGCTGCGCTGTGGAGAAAATCATACTATTACAGTTATTCTTACAAATAGCATCCCTTCTATTTTAGTGCATATAACCTTTCATTGCCATGAGCAGTCTACCATATTTCTTTAGAATCTGCATTTAAATACTCAAAATTCAATTCAAATACTATATGTTATTATATGCAAAGTCAAATGGAGACTTGAGTCAAGAATCTATGTCACTGCAACTCAGAAGTTGCTTTCATTTGATGACCCTTGCAATGCAAGCTGTGATCAGATGAAATATTAATACTCCCAATCTTTCTTGAAGACGTACTGTTAATTTATGGGATTGTCTCAACAACCCTGTGAGAATAAATATTACCATTATTTGCATTTATATATAAGAACAGTGAATTGCAGAACTGTTGAGTAGCTTAGCAGAGATCACATGAATCTGGAGTCCCAGTGCAAATCTAATTAGTTTGACTCCAAAGTCAAAGCAGGCGCTAAAAGAACTGTGACCAGAAGACAGGGGATGTTGCATAGCTTCTTGTGTGTGCAAGGCTAAAACAAAGCAACAAAAAATAGATCAAGAGCTAATGCTATGTTCATAATAAATGAAATTTCCTGTAGAGATTTAGTGAAGGCTTGTCAATGGAGGTATCCTATGGATTGACAGTAAAATACTTGATAAGAAGAATGCAAAAACTTCCAGATTCCAGAAGAAACCGCATATATTCTAAAAGAGAGAACTTGAATGTTCAAGAGGATGAAGGCAGACTCATTGGAGTCACAGTGAAGGGAGCCTGCTGGAAAGGAGGCTGGAGCAGAGAGGAAGCAGTCTGCTTGGTAGTTCATGGGTTATGCAGGAGGTCATGGTCTGTGTCCAGAGGGTGACACAAACATGACATCAGTCATCCGGATGCCACTGTGGAAACTATTTAAAGAAGTACAGAGCAGAAGCCTTGAGGCCAGTTCAGAAAATATTGCAATATCTCCAGCTGAACATGATGGAAATAATAACAGTGTTCGTGGAGAAGTCTGCGCTGATTCAAGAGGAATCCCAGAAAATGGTGATAACGGAACATGGGAGATAGGGGATAATGTGTCAGAGACATAGGTCCTAAGTTCAAATAAATGCTACCTTGTGGACAATAGATTTTGATGAAGAATTAAAAGGTCATGTTAAAGACATTGAATTCCTGATGACATCAAGTCATCCACTGGAGTTGTCAAATAGACATTGCAACTTCAGGTCTGGAGCACAGAAGGGAAGTCTAAGCTAGGATTTACTGGAGGGTGGCAGAGAGGGAGAGAGAGGGAGAGAGAGAGAGAGAGAGAGAGAGAGAGAGAGAGAGAGAGAGAGAGAGAGGAGAGAAGAGAGAACAAATGGCCACAGATATTTTCCCACCAAGAAAAATATAAACTGAGTAAGAAGAGAGGAAGTCTCTGAGCCCATCCTTACAAGAAGAGGATGACTCCAAAATATTATTTCAAGTAAATAGTGGGATGACTAGGAGAAAACAGGGACAGGAAGGAATCAAGGACAATATGGCAGGTGTTGAGAAGTCAAGTAAAATGAGAACTGAAAAGTGTCTGAAGCAGATCAAGGGTCATAGTCAACCTGGCTTGTGTCAGACTGGGCAGTGGGACTGGGTAACAAGTATGTGGAGACAGAACTATGGATAGCTCTAGAAACCTGGCTATAAAGGAGGGAGAAGGACTAGGGTGTAGCAAGAGAGAAGTGGAGTAGAAGGAGTGACTTCAACCATAAAGTTCAAGTCTCTGAGGATGGCACTTCAGAATCTGCCTACGTTTCTAGACTATTGATGAGATTCTCATATGGGATTATAACATGAGCATTGTCCAAATAAATGAGTAGTTTATAATAGATAAGACCTTCTTAGAAGGTTCTAAAAAAATCTTTTGCATAACCGTCCATTAATTCAGCCACAGTTTTGACAATGGAGTTTTGACCACAAAGTAACTCACCTACTTGCTCAAAATAAAAGAACAGGATAGTTGGAGTGTAGGATATGGCCTCTCTGTTGCTGAGGAAATGAAAGAATTTTTCTTTATTATACCTAAATCAATTATTGAAAGGCCATGGAATTCAATTTTATTTAATACTTAGTATGCACACATTCTGTCCAACTAGTCTTTGAGGTATTATGGGTACAAAGGTAAATACACAACTCCTGACCTCAAGATGCTCATTAGCTAACAGGAAAGAAACCTTCGTAAAAAGATGCTGCTGGCACATAGGAGATGCTGTGTAGAGGTGTGTACAGGATGCTGTGGACAAAGGGGACTGAAGCACCAGGCTAAATCAAGAAGATGTGAGGGTGGGGGAGATGTGGATACACACACACACACACACACACACACACACACACACACATATCCATGGGGATCAATCAGAATGTTTCATTGAGATGGAAAATTTTTAACTGATTCTTAAATAATATAGTAAGATGTTTCACTCTCCTACACAGGGTGACAAACACCTTACATACGAATCAATTTTTCTCCCTGCTTTAGAAATAAAGACATAGAGGAAATAGAATTTGAAATAACTTGTTTATAGTGTCATGGCCTAATAAATGTTGTAGCTAGGATTTTAACCCAGTCTTCCTCCAGAGCCTACCTTCCAAACACTGTGCCAAATATCACATATCATAAAGTACTGTGTTCTATGACATTAATTACAGGTTAGATACGCTTTGTGTGTTGTTGTGATTAAATGGGAAGCGCACGTGCCAGGACTAAAGCTCAGTCCACCTTACTTTTCTGTGTTCTCTAATCTCATTTTAGTTACACTGGGCTGAAATGACTATCATAGTGTTAAAAAGGAGACCTAACCACATTCTAAGCTCAGTGTGGTGGCTCTCTTCTGTAGGCCGAGCACTGGGAAGACTGAGGCAGGAGGATTGCCATGAGTTTAAAAACAGTCTGAGCTACATAATCTCTTTCAGGCCAGCAGCTTGGGCTACAGCATAAAATGTTCTTGGGGGTTAGGAAGTGGGGGAGACATAACTATTTTCCAAGGTTACTTTTAGAGTACTATTGAAGCGGGAAGTAGCTTAAAATAATCTTTAACTTTAACTTTGGTCCCCAGGTTACCAGGATAGAGCAGAAATAGGACGAGTTACAAATTTTGTCCATTGTAAAGTGTATTTTGGATGAGCTGGAAGGTAATTTTCTATAAACATGAAGATGTCCATTTTGGGAAAATGTCCCAAAGAAAGCAATCCTGTTCCTTCCTGCTGATCCAAATCAAGTTCCATCAGACCACCTGGAAGAACTGATACTTAGAATACCAGAGGTGACTAATGTCACCATGAGACACAAAAAGTAAATAAACAGAAGCTCATGGAAGCAGGCACAGTGCAGGGCAAAAAGTGATTGCTGCTAGCTTCCCAGAGCACCCTGAACCAGGTCTCTTGACCTGGACATCTCGGCAAGTCTTGAGATCAAGGAAGGAGAGGTTAATACACTTCTCACCCAGTGACATAGTCATTGCACCACTAAGATGATCTAAAATTACACAGTGGTAAGATTCACACCAGAAAAGCAACAGAACAACTGTATATTGCAACCAATAAAAGAAGGACTAGGCAAGGGTTTAGCATGGCCAGGGAGGTTTTTCAAAATTCTGTTGTGGGAATTTGTAGATTATCTCTCACTGAATTGAGAGACTCCTACAGGGTAAGTTTGTAGGTTGCTTCATGACTCCAAATTTCTTGTCTTCTTTTAATCACAAAAGCCAACTTTAAAAAAATTAAGGCGATCTAAAAGAAGAAACAGAAGAATGAGAATTAGAGAACAGAGAAACAAGAATGCTACAATAAATTGCCAAAGGCAAAGGAGAAGTGTAAATTGAGGAAAATCGAAGTATAAAATTAAGGTTAAGAAAAATGCTACAACAGAAGATAACAAAATTTTAGCCAACAAGTAGGAAATTCAAAAAGAAAATAAGATCTGAGGAATGAAAGAAGAGAAAAGGAAAGGAGAAGGGAAATTAAAACCAATGAGATTCAAGAACGAAACATGAAAGGAGAGATAAAAGATAAAAGATAAAACCAGCATAAATAAAAAAAAGGGCTAGAACTAGCAAGACAAAAAGCTGGAGGCCTGAAAGTTAGAGGATGAGAGATAAAAGCTAAAACAAGAGAATCTGAGATAAAAGCAGCGCGGAGAAGCAGAGCAGAAAACTCCTTTCAAGACTGTTTAAAATTTATCTTCTTCTTAAAGTGGAATAGAAAAAAAAAAAAAACTGAGATAGAAAGTAAAGACAAGGAAAAATTAGAATCCCAAAGAGTAAATCAGAACATGCTAAAACAGACATAGGAAAAAACCTAAGTGACCAGCGTGCTCCATGGCAACAGGAAATTTGAAAATAATATCAAGATGCGTGTGTGTGGCAAGAACGGGGTCTTAATGTACCAAGTAAACAAATGCAATAGACCAGGGCAGCGTAAACTACTGCTTGGAAAAGGGACCCTCGGGTCTCCAGTTTCCATCTGGAGGGTCTCTCTGACCCAGAATCAGAAAAGAGAAAACAGGAGAGGAAACACCATAAAGCATGTTTTACGTTTCATCCTCAATGCAACCTGCAGAACTTCTTGCAATATGAGATACAGATAGAAACTCAGTAGCCCAGGCTATGTCCTTCTTCACTGGTTGGTCGATCCTTTGCTATATCCTATTTATTCATCTGTCATTCATTCACTTATTAGTCCATTACCACTTAATCTGAATTAGTTGAATTTGAATATTTCTAGAACAAATTTAAATCTAATAGAAAGACTTTGGGGGCAGTATTTTCTGGACTGTTTCCTCCAGTCCTGGCTTTTAACGATTGGAACACCAGGAAGACACGTATCAGAAGTCTTTCTATGGCCTCTCTCCTTATCTCCCTCCTTCTCCCTTGCTCTGTGCTAGGGAGGGTAACTTGTGAGGGACGATGTGTTCATGGACTTGCTTACTCTCTTTGGTTGTTTTTACCAGTGTGCGGTATGGATGGAAGAGCAAATGGTTAGGAGAGTGAGGCCCAGCGATGTGCCTCTGCTCTTCCATCACTGGCAGTAACAGTCCATCCTGCTTACTAGCCGTCGCTGAGCTGCTCCTGCAGCTTCTGCCTCTAACTCTGGGCACAGGTAACCTGCTCTCTCTCTCAATTTGACCTTTCAAGCCAGCAGGTGGTGAGCAAGCTACTCTGTAGCTGTTACTTGCCCCCCTGGGATACTTAGCTGTCCCTCTTCCTCTTTGGTCTTTTTAGCCCTGCCCTTATGGTTGAAATTGCCCTTTGATTAACTCCTCAATTTACTTATGCTGAGTGTACCATCTGCTTCTTGCTGGGACCCTGATTGACACAGTAGGGAAAAGTATGTCACAAGCAAATGTAACTGTCGCATTCTCCACCCTAACGTCCAGTGGCCCCCACTCCCCGTGGGCGCCCCATAGGCTCCATTTTGATGCATTCAGGACTCATAATGCCATTGCTTTACCTGGACTGTGCCCAGCTTCCTCGTCCCCCACATTTATCTGTATATGTAGCAATTTTTCCAAGACCCAGATCTTTCCAGTGTGCACGCAGGTGAATCCCCATGAGCTCATCTCTGCTAGAAAATGTATTACTGCTTGCCTAGGTAGCAGAGTGCTCCTAATAGCCCTCAAATTAAAAGATAGGTGTGAATTACTGCAAACAAAGCTCTTAACTAGCATCTCTTTCTCCAGTTTTGCACTCCACCTATCTCTTCTAAGCACCATAGCCTGTTTTATTTCTCTGTAAAGACACTTCTCATCATGCTACCCACTGGTTTTAAAAGCCTCAATGGTTTCTTATTGTCCATAGAATAAATTCAACCATTTAAGGTCTGCAATCTGGTTCCAAACAGAGTCTCTAATTTTACCACCACTAGAGAAGCCTACTGTTAAGGGAAAAGCATAAAGACGAGAGTGGAAATACATCTCAACAGTAACTCTCATCTCCAAAAACATTTTCTTCTTTTACTCTTCAGCAATCGAAGAACAGCAGAGGCAGACACCACCGTGAAATGGCATTCATGCCTGCTCTGGGATTTTGGTATCTCCCATTATGAAAGAGTTAAAAGATTGTGTGGCTTTGGGTGTGGTTCAACAAAGGTTTCTATCCTGGGCTCCAAAGCGGTGTAACATTTCTCATTCTTACTGTTGCACAAAGTCCCTGTCTCAGTCAGCCTGGATGTCCACACCATGTACATTCATTTTTCCCCAGCCTCATTGTCTCTTACCTGAGATGTCTTTTAAGCTCTCCTCTGCTTATCTCAATATTTCCGGCATACGTCAGGTGCCAAATAATTCACAGGCATCGCCATTATTTTTACCTGTCACTCATAGCTCATTTCAAGTATTGCCTCCTCCAGAGATCTCACTGCTTACCAAACAACGTGTCATTTGCTGCTTTCCAGCATACTACCCTAGCCACTGACAGAAAATAAAAGCTCAAGAAATCATTTATAGCCAACTCTGTCTACCAGCGGAAGCCCTAAGGAATCAGTGCTCTCAGTTTCTCAGAAAAGGAGTAACTTCACTGCCATTCTTCCATCTGTCCATAGAGACTTTTATCTATGCACAAAAGGAAAATGTTGGTGATTAGCCTGCTGCCAAAAATGAGTCAATGGATTCAGATGCAGGAAAGTTAAATCAAGTAAATGCTGGTTCTCCCTGGAGTCCCCTTGCCATCCTGTGCAACAACCCTGTGTAGTACCCATTGTACCTCCAACCTTCATCTCCCCAGTGATCACCTTGCAGTATTTCCATGTGTACAATGCGGGACACAGATTAGGCTGTCAGAACAAATCAATTCGTGTTAGGTGGAGAAAGGGGGTCTAGGTTAAGAAAGCGTCTCTGCTCCAAAAGGATACTCCATGCTCCTTTGATATTTCGGCAGTGTTATCCCCTAAACCATTGCTCTTTTCCACAAAATCAAGGCTGGGCATTGTCGGGGGTCCCAGCACTCAGGGCCAGCCCGAGGGGGACTGAAGGAGCTCCGCCGTGGGGGAGGGGGCAAGTAGGCACAGAGTCAACACACACTCTGGGAGTTGAGCAGAAATCCAGCAGTGATGATCTGCTGCAAATTCATTTATTCAAGAAAGAGCAGAGTGTCTTATAGGTCTTGTTAGCCAATAGCCTTACGGGGTGGGGTCCTGAGTACAGCCAATTGCAGTTTGTTCCCAGGTGGATCAGTTTTCCTCCAGGTGCTAGGCAGAAACCAGCTTCACAACCAACCGGTGTGGAGCACCACACCCACGAGAGCCATTCCTCCATTCCTCCTGGCAGGTGGACTAGCTAGGCCCACCCTGCATTATGCCCAACAGGGTATGCCCTGTTGAAGTTAGTTGAATCTGGAGCAACACAAGCACAGAGCAACCACTTTCTATCTAGCAATCTCTTACATGCAGTAAGGTTCTTTTCCTAACTAGAATTCTCAAGGTGAATTAAGTTGTGGGTTATGGTTATGGCAGGGCAGGAGAGAGGTAGGCTGTGCTCTGGCAGAAAGAGCTACAAGCCTAACATTGTTTTTCTGTGGCCATTCAGAAATAGGTGTCCTGTTGGTGATCAATCCCAGCTTGGATGTTTGCAACCTAGATAGGGATTAATGTACAAAAATTCGCTGGTTGAAGGGTATCAAGAACTGCCATGTTCATTTTCATGTCCTGGCTCTAAATCTGGCTGGAATTATTTACTGCCCAGCATACAGTAGGCTCTGCTTTGAGACTCTATGGAAACAATATTGCCTCCCAGGAAACAGTGGCAACACCTGGAGACATTTAGAGTTTGCTGGATACTGTTCAGCATTGTATAGTGCACCCAATAGTCCATCATGACGAAAACAATTTATCCAACTCAAATGCAATCATGGCAAAAGAGATCTGGGACATTTTGCTCTAGGACAATTCAGATTCTTCCTTGAAATCTCTCCAGAGACCAGGCCTTATCTCCCAGGACTATAGACTGTGATATGGTTCTATGTTTTGTACTCTCGCATATATTTCACTTTACTTTTCTTATCACAATCACACACTGCTTCCGACCTTTACTCTAGGTTCTTATAAAAGCTAATAGTTAGGGCTGGAGAGATGGTTCAGCAGTTAAAAGCACTGGATGTTCTTATAGAGGGCTCAGGCTCGATTCCCAGCACCTGCATGGCAACTAACAACTGTCTGTAACTCTAGTTCTGCGGAATACACTGCCCTCTTCTGACCTCCACAGGTAATGCATGACACTGGTACACTTAACACACATGAGGGCAATATACTCACACAGAGAAAATAAAAATAATAAATAAAATACGTTTTAAATTTCAAAAAATGCAGATAGCTTTGAGGCTCGCCTTAGGTTTAATCCTCAAATACCACGAGAGAGAGAAAGAGAGAGTGAGAGAGAGCTAGTCTCAGGAGTACATGACTACCGACCTGTTTAAATTTATCTCATTTAGTGAAATAAATACATTTTCCTTATTTGCTTGCTTGCTTGTTTTTGAGACAGGTTCTCACTATGTAGCCTGGGCTGGCTTTATACTTATAATTCTCCTGTCTCAGCCTCCTGAGTGTTGGCGTTGCAGTTGTATATCAGTACACCTGGTATAAATTCTATTGTCATTTAAAGATTATTAATATTTATCCTCAATGCAAATGAATAATAAATACAGGTAATTAGTTTAGAGCGGAGAAGGGAGAAGGTGGGTGTAGAACAGGGCTTTCTGCCTTGTAATGTCACTGACTAGTGTGACCTTGAACAAACCACAGCACTTCTGAGCTCAGTTTTCCTTTCAATGGAATGAGGGTTGGACTCATTTTCCTAAATTATTCTTGTTGTGTCTAGACCACATTTGCTATAATTTCCTCTTCACTTGTCTTTCTTTTCTATTTACACAAATGCACACATCCACATATACACACTCACTTACACAAAATAATTATCAATTTATACCAATAGGTAGTTATAACAACTAAATATTAGACCTTTAGACAAATTTATTCATATCCTCATTCAACCTGTTATCATTTCAAACTTACAGTTCCTCAGCTTAACAGTGTGGAAAGTCTGCTCATCTCCCTGGGCCTTAGTTTCCATTTGACAAAATGAGAGCGTTGGTTTCCAAATTTCCTTGTGATTCACTAACAGCTTGCTTACTCAGAAACTACGCAGCTGATGTAGACCCTCTGATGCCCATGATAATAGAGGCTGTGAGAATGACGTCAGGGGCGGAAACATCACCATGAGATGGCAACAGGGAAAATGTTCATTTCTCACTCATTCAGGACAGTGAACAACACAAACATGTACAAAAGGTGTGATTGTTATTTCCATTTTCCTTCCTTTTCTATTTCATTCTGCAAACAAAGAAACAGTGATAAACTGAATATGTATGCAGACATGAGGCAAAGGTGCTTCTCTTCAATTTTCTAACTCTCCCAAGATGGATTTCGTAGTAGAAAGAAGAGGAAACAGAAAGAAAGGGAGAGAGACAGACATTGAGACTCAGAAACAATCTGATACTCAAATTTAACAAAATTCAAGTTAGCTATTTAGAATTTGGTAAAGAAATCAGTAACTCATCTTTATAAGGATTTTAAACTGAAGAAAAGACATCATAGGGAGCTTTAGGCTACATGCAGAGTAATGACTAAACAAGGCTAAATTAAATTCCAAGTACAATAGTTGCCTCTGAATTCTTAAGGTTCACGTCCCAGAGACAACAAACTACTTATGAATCAATTGCAATTAGTAAATGGGAAGAATATCTCAGGCATTTGCATAAGAACTAGACAAAACTTTCTTCCACATTCGACTAGCCAAATTAAATTTACTTTTATAGAGCAATTAAGGCTGTCTTTTTAAACAATGTAGATGACTGGTTTACTAAGCAGCCAGAACTCAGAGGACAGAAGTGGGGCATTCTGTTTCTTCTCCCAGCCACCAGTGTGTTACTCCAGCCATTCCGTAACTATCTGACCACGTTTCTGTCACTGGCAAAAATCTCAGTTGAGTTTAAATTTCCACCTTATCGCAATCCACCACCAGTCCCTACCTGATCGTTCAAGGAATTGTGGTAGGAAGGAGAGGGATTGGGTCTGTTCCGTCACCCTGTCTTCTCTGTGGACTAGACAATTGAGAGGAAGAATGTTCATTTAGGAAGACAATAGTCTTCCCTTAGGCAATCTTATATCAATTGCTGATACTTTTCCAACTCAACCAACCAGGCCAGCTACCCTCTGCAAGGCAGGCACTCAAACACTGCCTTTCTCTTTAATATGTAAGTTGGGAAAGAGGGTGGGGCACCTCACTAGTTTCCTTTTGTGGAGACAAGCAATTATCACCCCCAACTACCACCCTCCTGCAGACAGAGGCACAGATACACATACACACACACACACACACACACACACACACACACACACACAGCAGCCTTAAGAATATCATACATACACACTGACTTTGAGGATCATCAAATCTCTTTTTCTTTGTACCTTACAGTTCACAGATAGCCCTCTTAGAAGGTCAACATGAGCAGTAGGAGCCTAATCTTACCAAAACAACCGAAGGCTGATCACCCCCTCCACCTTCTTCTTTCCTAGCCAATGATAGCAATCTCATACTCAAAGACACAGGTCCTCCGCAACCATTTGCCTAAAGAAACTTTCACTGTGAGAATAAGGTGCTAACTGTCTTGCAGTTATTCTCAGTTTTGAAGTGCTGTTTCCTTTTCTTGTCTCAAAGAGATGAAGAGGAAAACACAAGGTTCTCCACGCTAGCTAGGCTGGGTGGCACATGCCTGTATTCCCAGCTATTTGGGAGACAGAAACAGGAGTTCAAGGCTGGGTGGGCTACGTACAGAGATCTTGTCTAAAAAATACATTTTTAATTCAAAATAAAAACCCAAAATAAACACAATATTCTCTCTGCTGACGCATTATTTTCTCAGTTTCTTCCCTTTTTACTTCCATCCCTTCATGAACCCTCTTTTTTCTTCTTTCTCTTATTCAGGTTTAAAACAGTGCTTGAAATGACAGTGTCCTTTGTTCTTCAACACATCCAGGGGCAGACACGTAATTCCTCCTGTCTGTAGACCGGTTTGCAATGTTAGGTACTTTGTACCACTTTTGCCTCCATCTTAGATCCTACTTACCTATTTGTGGAACAATAAAAGTCCCAGTTGTCTCTCTTTCACCTTCATATAACCAGGTCATTCGGCATATCACAGCCTCAGTAACCCAGAACAGTCTATCAGTCTGCACATAAGATTACATTGTGAACAAAGAGGCCCAAGTTCAAGATCTAGCTGTGCTTCCTAATTTGCTGTGTGTTCCTAAAACAAAGTGATTTAATTAGAGCCTAATTTCTTCATCTGTAGGAGGACAATACCTGCCTTACTGAATCTTGAATAATGACTTTATTTTTTTTAATTATTTTTTTGAGTTTTTGTGTATTTCATATAATAGATATAAATGAAATTTAAGCCCCCTCCCCCATCCATACACCTCATAGTCCCTCCTACCAGATTTCATGCATTCTGTAATATATGGTAAGTCCTATCTGGTCAAGCATTTGTACCCAGATGTCCCCTGATTCACATTTATCCACTGGAGTCTAGTCAGCCTCTCTAGAGTCACTCCCTTAAAGAAGATCTACTTTCCCTCATCAGTTGTCAATAGTTCTGCTAGGACTGGGACCTGCTGCCCATTTTCCCAGTTCTAAGCTGAGTTCTGTGCTTGTCTGATTGTCAGCATGGGACTTGTACACGCTGTCACCATTGTTGCAAGTTCATATGAGCAAGTTCCCAGAGGCCTGAAAGCCTCTGTTTCCTAATGTTTGTGAACCAATCTTGGCTCTTAAAGCATTCTGCTCCCTCTTCTGAAATGGTCCCTTTAAACAGTGCTCAACAGTGCACAATATTTAACATTATCTCCAGATTTATAAATAGCATTGTAACAACAATACACAGGACGCTGGCTGAGTAAGGCATGGTCTCTGTCATCAACAAAACAGCATGCACAAGTTCTGCTGAAACGCAAACAGACAAAATCCCAACATGGCTGAGAGAGATGACCAGAAATCCCAGCTCTACATTTTTTAAGGGTGTGGTGCCTAGTAGGTTGGCCAATCTCCAGGGGATGGACCCATACCCAAGAGCATTTGAGAAACAAAAATTAGAATTGATAAGACTTGTTAAAAACAATAAAATAAAGTACAGGAAATCTGGGGGTCGTAAGATGGGGGTGTAGATGGAGAGGGAGTTCTGAATAGGATCAAAATATATTGCATGAAATTCTTAGAGAACCAACAAAAAGAATCTTTTAGATTTAAAAGAGACAAGTACAAAAGATTTCCAGTAAAGAAATTGCATTAATCTGGCAGCACAAGGCTAGGTATTTGGAAATCAGGGAGTTATGAGGCGAGGCATTTAGAACAATCTCGGTTTGGGTTGCTGATAAGAGGATTCTTGCCCTAAAGTTATTGGGATTGCTCAATATTTGGCACCTGAAAGTGACAAAATGGGCTCAATACACGGAATTACTCACTTTTCTCATAGCCTAAGGTTGAGAATGAGGGAAAGATATCATATACCATGTCAGTTCATATAAGTGTTGTTCTCAGGAAAGATATGGAAAATCAGGGGCTCTGGGAAGTGGGCCTTGTAGTACAGAGACAGGAACCCTTGGGTAGCCACAGAATATACATGATTAATTTGCTTGAATAATATTGCATGTTGGTGAGAAGCTGAAACATGACTCGAGGTCAAGCAGGAACTGCATCTGGTCCCATGACAAGGAGAGTTTTTTATTCAGAGGTGACTTGGCCACAGGAGCCGAGTAGAAGGAGAACTTACAATGAAACCATTTCAGCCTTTTTCTGATTTCAACAAGATGCCAAGGTAATATGGAATCTCCAGCATTGCTAGTAAGCCTTGCTTCACAGTCTCTTGTAAGCGTCTGCACTCAGTCTTAAGATGTACCAGGAATGATAAGAGGACTTGCATGAGGCTAGGGCCACAACACTCTGGGAGACGCAAGCAGTTTTGCTGAAGGCAGAAGACGCATATTTAATGCGTCTTAAGTCTCGGCTGCCAGTGGTGGAAGGAAAAGCAGTTGTAGGGATGGACAGAGGCTGGTAACAAACCACCTTGTAGCCCGGAGAATGAGTTAGACACTATTGCAGTGCTCTAACTGTAAACGACATTTTTCTAAAACTGATAAAGGAAAAGGACTGTTTAAAACAGCTTATACTAATTTCCTTATCTCATGATATTTTAATATCTGACTGATGTGCATTTGTAAACCCCCAAGATAATACATTTTACTGCCTAATCTTGTTGAACAGAGAACATTATTAGTCTTTTAGAAAAATCTTTTTCCAGAACATCAATTAACTGTTCCAGCAAATAAACTTTAAATTTTTCTGTTGTAGCTAATGAGTAAATCATCAAAAGATTTCAAGCCAGGAGTGACATTGCCTCATTTGTATTTTGAATTAAATATATTCTGGTAGATGCATAGAAGCCAGATTTGAAAGTATCAAAGTGTGAGCAGTTAGTGAACTCGGGAGACTGTGGAAGCAATCCAGGAAGGGCGATCATGAACAAATAATATAACAGAGACAGGAAAATCTGGACATCTAGAATAGATTTTTATTTATCATTAGATGACACTGATGTATCTGTAGGGGAGCTAAATCATGCTGAAGGCATAAACACCAGTTTCTCAGTGTGTTCTCACAGAGACCATTTCTGTCTTGTTTCCACTCAATAAACACCTTTGCTGAGTTGATGGGGAGGGTCTGTTCCATTGAGATAATCAGTGAACTGGCCTTCGGATCCTGCCATCTGAAGCAGTAGCATCCTCATAACAGAGATCTTCAGGACACTGGGGACATGGATATTCAGACCCTGGATTAAGTCAGAAACAATGCCTGCCATTCTTGGTTACAGCCTACTTAAAGAGAGAGTCATAAGACCCTGCTTAACTGCAAGGGCTCTTCTAAGATCTTCTACATGGCAAGGACAGGGAAGAAAACCAAACAGTCTTAAATATCTTGCACAGCAAGTATTAAGAAAGAAAGAACCAAGGGTAAGTCCTGTGAGTAAGTAGACAGAGAACAGTGCTGTCAACAGGCACAGGAGAGTACTAGAGCAGGGATGTAATGCTGCAGGGCAGACAGCAACTTCCATTTCAAACCTCTTGTGTTTTTGTGTGCCACATAAGTCTTCATTAAAAACTGACAGGTAGACTGTTGGAAATTTTAAGTTCAAATCTCAAAGGAACATTCTATTTTGGAAATATGATTTAAGAATCAAGATTAGTAGTTCAAAGCAGGAGAAGACATACCATCCAAAGGAAGTAAGATATCCCCTGATGAACATCAGAATCTTTAATTTGAGAGAAAATCCCAAGATGAACAAAGACAGACCAGAAATGTGGATTTTAAAACAGGGGGAGAGGGAGAGCGAGGTATGGTAGCTGGTGGTACACATCTTTAACCTCATCACTTGGGAAGCAGAAATAAATGCATCTCTGTAAGATCGAGACCAGCCTGGTCTCCATAAGCAAGTTCTAGGTCAGCTGGGGTAACTGGAAGACCCTGCATTAAGGAGGAAAAAAGAATAAGGAATAAGTTAGTTTGCAAGTGAAGTCCAATTATAGTCTCAGCAGGAGGAAGGTTATGGGATGTGGGAGGACCAGAGCCAGACTGCTTAGTTTTGAGCCATCAGAGGGAAGTGAGGCGTTGAAAGAAGCAACGTGCAGTCTTATTTCCAAGCATATTCCTCAGCTCCCATGAGTCCATCATTTACTCAACTAAAATTTAATAAGGCCGTGTTAGGGTACAACTAAGACAGATGCACTTCTTGCTGCCAGGATTCCCCTCTGATAGATGGATGTAGTATCTCCTCCTCGGTTTTCCTATAACATTTGTGCACTGCCTTTATTTTAGCGTGTCTTACATCATATTGTATATATTTATCTCCTTCTCTCCCTCTTGATAATGAGCTCTGGGCTGAAGAGTTGGCTCAGTGGTTAAGAACACATATTCTGAAAGCAGGGGAACTGAGTTTGAAGCTCCAATATCTATGTAAAAATCCTAAGTGTGACTGCACATGCTATAACCCCAGCATTGTGGGGTAGAAACATGTACACACACACACACACACACACACACACACAGGGGGAGGGAGATAGTGAGCCTTTCAAGATAAAGACAGAGTAAAAAATTTCATTAATCCATGTATACTTAAAGTTTATCAATGGATCTGGACCTAGTAGTCATGAAATAATTGTGTTTGGTTTTTATGTATATGTATTAAATAATTTAATCTTCACAACTCCGAAAAATACTCATAATTAGTCCCAGGCCATAGAGTAAGTAGCTGAGAAGAGAGGTGACTAAGCAAATTCAGGAATGGCAAGTGGCAAAGCTGAGAACAGAATCTCGGACTGGAATTTCATTAACGTTTGTCTCATCATAAAAGCTTTCAGAGCTTTCTCTTCTGGAGTAATAGACTGAAAATCTATACATTGCTTTCCAAATTCTATGTATTCAAAATTACATATTAGCAGAACAATGTGGTATATACCAAAACTAGTCTGCTAACTCCTATCATCCCTGAACATGCAATCTTGGTTAAGACTTGGTTAAGATGAAGTTCGGAGCATGCTACAGGGTCCCATGGGCTATGCTATGCTATGCTATGCTATGCTATGCTATGCTATGCTACACTGAACTGGAGAATTCAAAACTATACTATATTACGCTCCATCATAGTACCACATACTATACCATAGTAAATTAAAAACTTAAAATTGCTGATTTGCTTCCAAAGAGCTGAATATGAGCCCTTTTGAATGACTAAACCCAATACAGTATAGGGTAATTCATCCAATAACATGAAACTAAAAGTCTGAATTAGAAATAAGAACTAATTAATATGATACTAGGTTCACGGTTTCTAAACCACATTACAGTTATTCCTAAATAAAGAAGCCACCTGGCTTTAGTTTTAAGACCAAGAGCAGACCCGATCTCTGAGAACCACCTGTTCCTTCAGATGTCTCTAGAACCTTAGCTCTCAAGCCAGGCTTAATTCATTCTTTTATTGAAGCAATCTCTCCAGTATCAATTGAGGTAAAAGCTAGGATCCACCCCCATCTTGTCAAAGAATCATGCCCTTTGATCCCTAGGCCTAAAATACCACACACACACACACACACACACACACACACACACACACATTACAGATAGACATCTGTATCTTGCACTTTGATAAGCTAATCAAGCATATCAACATTTATTCACTGTCTTGGGTGAAGAGCAAGATGGGGCTCTGAGGGACTAAGTTTAAATGTCCAGGTCAGGTCAAACAGGGAACGCAGGACTCAGTGAGCTTGCTTGCATTATAAACAGTAACTTTTTGGTTTCAAGGTTAAGTGAAAGTCATTAGGCCAGATTATGTTCATATTATAAATCAGTCCTATAACTAGACAGTATGCTGGAAGAAAGACTAGAAATAAACCAGCAATGTAGGCTTCTGACCATACAGCAAACATTTTCTAAGCTTTGGTTTCCTAATTTTTAGAATGTAGATAATTTCTTCCCAAGGGCTTCTTATAAGGATCCTGTAATGTACTCATGTCTGTCTGAAAACTGTCCAATTCTATGTCTGACCCACAGAAGAAGATACTTAATGATGGATACAAATATAATCAGAGGAAACACAGGAGATTTGGACAGATGTAAGGCGTTCACTAGGTATTACTTATTTTCTGTTTTCTTTTGGAGCAGAATTTCTAGTTTGCAATACATACACTTTAACTGACAACTGCTCTGGAATTTCTTTCGATGATGTCATTCTTTGTCTTAGAACTAAAACACTTACTGAATGGAGCACTTAAAGTGTCAGCAAGAAAAGTAATAACTTTTAGTAAAAAGAAGAAGAAGGAGGAGGAAGAAGAGAAGGAAGAAGAAGAGGAGGAGGAGGAAGAAAGAAGTAACCAAACTTTGGGGTTTCAAAGATAAATATTCATATAGAATACCTCAAAACATTCCCTGGAGTAGTGACTGATACAAGCTCCATAAAAGTATCCTAGTCAAAAAAGCTTCCTTTTGAAATGAAAAATTAGTACCCAGAAGTGACTAAGATTTCACTGATACTTGTCTGATCTCTGCCAGAGATTATCCTTCCAGAGTTCTCTTCCACAACTATACGTTCTCTCTCTCAGCATATTTGCAACTAAGATTCCTCTGAAATCCCCTCTCATTTTCATAGACACTCAGGAAAAGTCAGAGCCACTCTGTGGCTTTAAGGAACATACTACTGGTTCTCCCCAGAGAGTACAACCAGAAGCCATCTCTCCAAGGGTTGCATCTACTCATACCTTGGAACTTTTTAAATTTGAAACTATTTTTACTTGTGCATAAAACATAAAAATCATGCATATTTATGGATGCTGTGCAATCTTCCAATACATATACATTGTGTAATGTTTAAGTCAGTTTACACGTTTCCTCAAATATTTACCATTTATTTATAGTGAAAACACTCAATTTTTTTCTTCAAGCCTTATGAGTATAAAGCTCATTAGAATTACCTATAACAAGAACTGTGTGTTTTAGTTCTGTGCTAAAACACTTGAACCAAAGGGAACACAGGAGAGGAAAAAGTTTATTTCAGCTTACAGGTTACAGTCCATCATTAAGGCAAGTTAGGGTGGGGAATCAATCAGGAAATTGAAGCAGAAACTATGAAGTAACCCTTCTCCCTGGCTCATTCACAGGCTTATGCATGGCTAGCCTTCTTATACAGCCAAGGACCACCTGCCCAGGGAGTGGTCTAGCCTACAGTGAATAGGGTCCTCCTACATGAATTAACAGTTAAGAGAGTCCCCTACAAACATGTCCAGAAGCCAGTGTGATCTGGACAGCCCCTCAGTTGAGACTTCCTTCTCAGGTGACTCTAGGTTATGTCACATTCATAGTTAAAGCTAACTAGGACACTGTACAATAATGCATTGGAATTTATTTCCTTAGTTTAACTGTAACTTAGCGCCCACTGCAGCCTTGCTACTCTCCCAGGCCTCTCGTAACCACCATTTTCTCTCAGCTTCCAAGAAATCACTATTTTAGAGTTCATAAGAGTGTGATCATGCGGTTGCTGTGTTTCTGAGCCTGGTCTATTTCACTTAAACTAATGATCTTCTCTTCTGTTTATATTATTGCAGATTACAGGACTGCTTTTTATGTCACAGTAGTATTGCTTTTAGAATGTGTGCCAGATATTCTTTATAAGTTCATCGGTTGGTGAACTCTGAAGCTGTTTCTATTTCTTGATTATCATAAATAATATGCAGTGAACATGGGGATGCAGATGTTTCTGATATTGTTTTCATTGAGATATAGAACTCCATAGGATGATTGCTAAATCACATAGAAGTTTTGTTTACAATACTTTGGGGACCCTTCATACTGTTTTCCACCATGGTTATACTAATTTTATTGCTCCCAGCAGCGTACCATGGCCCCTTTCTCTCCACAGCCATGCCAATTCGTGCTATCCTTTTTGAAAATGACCATATTTACTAGGGTGAGATAAAAGCTCATCATGGATTTGATTTGCATTTCTCTGTTAAGAATGTTGAGCATGTTTTTATGTACCTGTTAGTCATTTAAATGAGGTCTTTTTAGAAATTGTCTATTTAGACTTATTGCCCATTTTATGGGGTTATTTTTTACTATAGGATTATGTGAGTTTCTAGGATTTTATAGATATCCCAGAACCTTATAAAAGTTGTCTGACCATCCCATCCCACTCCAAAACCAATCCATGAAAGACCAAGGCAAACAAAGTCCTTCTCCAGTTCATAACTGACTTCTTTTCACTCTACTTCTCTCCTGTTCATTCTAACACTGAAGTGTCTTTAAATAATACATATGTGGGAGGAGTTCAGAGTAGCAGACTTCCTTACTGAGTTAGCATGCATAGACATCTCTCTGTACTTATTTCATGCCAATAACTTTTAAGACAAAAAGCAAAGGACTTCCCATGCTTATTAGTCATATTTTCCAACACCTCTTTTCCCTGCAACTCACTTCAGAAATGTGTGGCCATATTTTACTGTCCAGACCAAGTTGTAGCTGGATTAAAGCCTGTAGATTATAGGGAATAACTTCAATCCGTGATTTTGTTGCAAAACAATTTTTCACCTTCATATCTACAAAATCTATTCCCTCAGAACAAATCTAGGTATCACTATGCACCTCTTCTCACATTACCAATACAAATGATCTTAGCATGAACCATTCTGCCAAGCACAGCATCCAATAGCTAGAGGTTCAGGTTTCTCAACACTGATGTGTTACACTGTCTAAGCCTTTCTTATAGGCCACTGTCTTGTTTAGCAGCATATCTGACCTCTAATTACTAGAGAGCACCCCATCCCAAGTTGTGACAACTAAAATTAGATCTCAAGTGTCCCCAAGCAATAGCAATCGTTGAGGTTGAGAAACACTCCTATAAATATGTGATGCTTGTGAAATGTTTCTAGGTGTTTTGATGATGGATTGCTTCTAGGAAGCACTCTGCAGCTGTAACTTTGCAAAATGATCTTTTTTATCTTCCCTATGAGTCAGGTAGCAGAGATTATTGGCCCCATTTCCACAGATAGAATCTTGGAGGCATTCAGCCTTCCCAATCAGGTCATGAAAGACTGTACTTATTTTCCCCACCTGAAAAATAAAAATTATCATCACTGCTTTTCTTTCCCAGCCAAAGACTGGGCAATAACTACAGAGTGATGCCCTTCCATGACTGCTGTCTCCAAACTACTCTACACCAAGCAGCTCTGAAACTAAATTTATGTTTGACTGTCTTCCCATTTCATGGTCATCAGAAAGAAAGCCTTCAACACAGATAAAATGGCAGCAAGCCACATGTTCCATCAACATAACTGCCAAATTACGTGGAGCAAAAAATCAATTCCAGAAAAACCAATAATAATCAGACAGTGGGACTTTTTCCGGCATGCCTAGACACAATGCAATTTTAAAAACACAGATATTAATGTGCCCAACGTGTCTAACACAATAACCTCTGTGACACCAATCCAGCACTCAGGTTGAGTGCAGATAAGCTATAGATACAAACTACTGGATCATGTCAGCTCCCCAGCATTCTACTCATGTGGATTCCAAAAGCCAAGAAATTGTATATGAGAACTCGTCATAGCCTGTGAACCACCACAGCCCATGGCCTCTGATTGGCAAAGTCTACTCAGCCTGATCTAAAGGAAATTCCAATAGCATGGGATATTTTAAGTCAGCTGAGAGTTGTCAAAGAAAATCTCTATTGCTGGAAAATAAAGTTCACTTGTTCAAACATATAAGCCTTTCTTATTATATGAGTCTACCAGTATATGAGTCATACAATAGTAGTTACCAATACATCTATGAAAATACAGGCCAGAGATCACACACTTTTGATCCACAGATGCAAAAAAGGACCATATTTAGAAGCTGAAGGGTGTATATTTTAATGTGTCATCTGAGAGTGAGAGGGATGTGAGATTGAAAAGAATAGTTAATATCTAAAATAAGTCAGGATCTAATAGGTTAGTATAAGTAAGTTAGTATAAACAGAATGTGAACTCTGCCTTGTTATAACAGTGTGCTTTTAATTTAACACTTCTTATTACTATTGGCTACATAATCCTACCTGAGAGGTATGAGGATGGACTCACGTCACATACAGAATGTAGATTTTTATTGCTTTGTACACAGAGACAAACTATGATAGCTTGTCCTTGTAAAGGTATTAGTGAAAAGACTAAAGCTTAAGCCTCAAATATACTAAAACAGGTCATTTGTCACAGTCACGTTAGATACCAATTAGAGTTACGTGTATTTAAATACATCCCCAGCTTAAAATCTGGAATTGTTAGAAGGTATAATCATAATTACTCTAAAATCAGTTCATATAAATTAATTTCAAAATAGAGCCTTGTGAGAATCACTGATCCAAAATTAAAATGATCATGAAGAAGTTAAAACTCATGTACTTAACTGAAAGGAATAAAATTTTCATACTATCTGGACTCTCTGCCAGCAAATGGGAAAAGTCTTGAGTGCCCTCTACAGGTTAACTGGGTAATTTTCAGTTTTATTGTTAACCTTCCCAAAATGAATTTTGGCAGTTTTTAGACTACAAAAATAGTTTCCTGGGGTTTTGATTTCAAAAGTATAGTATAGTCACATATAAAAGTTCTCAAATAAAACATCACCATCTTCTTAACACCTACAGAAAGCCACTATTAACTATTCCCATACGCATTATTATTCATTTACTCACTGCCAATTTTGTCGAAACATAATTGCTTATAATCTCAATGCTCCTCCCTATGTTACCCCCTCCCAAACCCACCAGCCACCTCCCTCTCCTCCCAACAAGTGCTCTGCACAGTATCACATCATTTTGCTTTTGTTTTGAGATGCACTGAATTGTTGAGGGTCACCTGCTTGAGTGGTAGAGCATGGGCAACTCATGAGAGGCTACACCACTGAAGACCCCTTTCAGGAGCCCTCAGCTATCACTAGCTCCCCAAGGAGGCGCCTGGCCCCATGAGCACACTCGCATTGTTAAAGTGAGCTTCTGCTGTCAACTTGACACACACCTAGAGTCACCTGGAAGAGGGAACCACAGCTGAAGAACTCTCCAAACCAAACTGTCCTATGGCCATATCTGTGAGGCAGTTTCCTTAATTGTCAATGGACACAGGAGTACTCAGCCCACCGTGGGCAGTGCTATCCCTAGGCTGGTGGACCTGGGCTATGTAAAACGGGTAACCAAGCAAGCAGCATTCCTCCCTGGTCTCTACTTCAGTTCTTTCTTCCAGGTTTGTGCCTTGAGTTCATGCCTCCTGAGTGCTGGAATCGAAGACATGGCCCACCACACCCCACCCTGACCAGGCAGTCTTAAACAACACTTATGCATAAATCAGATTTGAAATAATCTTAAACAGCATTTCAATATTGAGATACTTACTTAAATTATCTGTTTCTAGGGTTAATTTTTTTCAGATAAGTATATTTTTGTTTAGTCTCACTACGCCCCAAACATTACATGATATACAAGCCTATTTTTTTCACAAGTCATGTCTTATTAATTTTTTCAATGTATATTTGTTCATACATCTAAATCATATTTAGAGTCCCTCTCCTATCTGCACCCCTGATAGCCTTCCCACAGGATTTCAAACATTCTGTCATATAAGGTTAATTTCTTAAAACATCCAAATAAATATGGACTTTCTACTTTGGGGAAAATACTAACGAAAAGGTCTTTTTCTACAATTAAACAACTGTTTCCAAGTGCAGAGGGTTTGAACAAGAGCAGAAGTTATAAGAAAAGGGAGCATCCATTCTCAGGCCTGCCTGACCTTACTGAGGGCAAGGGCCCCTCCTTTCAAACAGTAACATTAACCACAGAGTTGTTTAAATTTTAAACACAGATATCTCAGCATGCTTTATTTGGTTACAATACTGTGAAATTCATCTTTTTTGGGAGGTTCTACCTCAGAACTTGGCAGAAATTAAGTCACAATTTAATTCCATCTTTCCCCCAAGTAATTTTTTTTTAAGATGGAAAGGAAGTCCGATACAAAGGTATCTATTTCTTATCAAGCTTAAAAAAATGAGAAAGAATTTTTCCAAGATGTAAACTATTCTCTCAAGTTACTATTAGTACAAATAAAATGTAGGTGGTTAGAGGCTGTTTGCTTGGGGAAAAAATGTCTGATAACAAACATATCAAGATAAGCATTTACTAATGGGATTTGCATTTCTAGGTATGATTTTTTTTTTTTTTTTTTTTTGCTTCACCACTGATTTTGACCACAGAGAAACCTTGATTCTGATCTGTGGCCAGGATTTTCCATAAAGCATATTGACCTACAGAGCAGAATGCTATATAGTGCCACTGTCATTTATTAAAACTGGAGGGTTTTTTATCATAAGCCTACCACTCACATATCACATGGCTATTGGTGCCGATAGAGTAAAAGACAGCATACCAATTTTTTAGAAGGTAAGAGAGGTCAATGCCTCAGATATGTAGGCTGATGAGATCTATTTAGATTGGGCAAGATTTTAGATGGAGACAGAATGAGTAATCTCTGGAGGCAGCTTCATTTCTCCAAACAAATCAAAACATATTCACTGGTATTCGATGAGTCTACAAAATAAATGAACCCAGGAAATTTGATAAATACAGACAAACAGACTCAGGACTAAAACAATTAGGCAAACATTAAATGGATAAATGATAGCACCACTCTATAATGTGCTGTTTAAAAGGTTTTTGTGTCACCCTAAGGATATTGCCAGAAGAGTGTTAAAGGACTTGCTCTTTGTCTCTGCCATTCCAGATCCATCTCGGTCAAGGGAATTTTATGATAAATGCATGTTTTCTAAATGTACACATGACATGAAACTAAGAGGATCTAAACAAAAAAGACCTCAACGGACAAAAATAGCGAATCAAACTGAATTAGCTAAAATTAAATGGGGACAATTTAACTTATGTCCGAAGAGGAGGGAAATCACTTGACTATTGAAAAAGTTAATTGAACATGTGCTGCATTGTTAGAAAATGAGTGACCAGAATAAGAAAAGTCCTAGTCTTTGCTAACCAGACACACCAAGAACTGCATGGGGTACACAGGACTGAAATAGACACAGACTCTCAGCAGCACAAGGCAAGAAAAATACTAGTCAGAGGTCAGAATAGGATCAGATGAACAGTGAGCCTGCAGAAAGAAGTCCGTAAGACCGAGGTTGTTACTTGTCACATGCAGTCCAACCTCACAGGCCATATCATCTTGAGAAACTGTTAATGGTTAGCCGATTAGAAATCAGAATGGACCACAATCAGGATCAGGAGCCCTAAATGAAGACATCAGGATTGTTACTAGTGAGAAACCTAGGCTCTGAATATATTACAAATAAATAAAGATCTGGAGGAAATCTTGGGTGTTGTACTAGTGACCCCTTAATGACCAAGTTTAACCAAGCCATTTAGACATGAATTAGTATACACAAAACAAGCTCTTTTTAAGGTACTAATTTCAAAATATTTAAAGAAAAATTATAGTCTTTAAACAAATAATATTGTAGTAACATGTCAGTGCCATCTCAATAATTTAAGACATGTAAATTCTACCTAACATGAGCTAAGAGTATATGTTAATATAGTAAATATAATATTGAAGAGGCTACAAATGTAGCTCAACCGTACAGTGCCTGCCTGGCATGCTCAGGGCTCTGGGGTCACCCTGCAGACTAAAAACACAAACAAAGCAAGCAAAGAAAAACAATCTAGTGTCTGAAGTATATCCTTAAATGGAAATAAACTAATCCAAATAGAAAGGTCATGCTAGGAATTTGAATGTTGGCCAGGGGTAACATGTGAAGGCTTGAGTGGACTGTGGAGAAGCTCCAGGACCCCGACTTTGCACTGGACCCTAGATCTCCTTGGAAATTAAGGTGCTCTCCAGGGTAGACTTAAGAACTCAAATTCTTCATTCTAATCAAAGAGTATGCTGAAATTCCAAGCACTCTTATGTCAGTTTGGAGTGATTCAATAGCCAGTGCAAGATTACCACTGGGGAGAGAATCGAACAGGAAATTCAGAGAGAGAAACAACACACAACACAGCCTTTCTACCACTTAGTTTAAGGCACTATGCTTCAGTAGCAAAATAGAAACTACTGAACAGGAAAGAGTTTTTTAAGACTAAGCATGTTCTGGGAAGGAATAAAGTCTAGAGAAAATGAAGACAGGAGATTATTAGAGGTACTTGAAGATGAAAGATGCTATTATACAGTGAAGCCACTGGGTTTGTCTTCTATCAATACAACATATTTTCAAGGATCAGATGACAGGTGATCTCCAATATTTTTTTTTTGCTTATTAAAAGGATATATTTCCAGGGATAGAGAGATGGCTCAGTCAATAAAGTACCTGCTGCATGAGCATGGGAACCCAAATTTGACCCTTAACATCTTCATAGAAAGCCAATGTGATAAGGCACATTTATAATCCCAGTACTGGGAAGGTAGAAACTGGTGGATCCCTGGGTTTATTAGTTAGCTAGCCTCGCCAGATCAACAAGACCAATCAGAGACCCTGTCTCAAAAAGTAAGGTAGATATCTTCTGAGGGACAAAACCAAGGGTTGACCACTAACACACACACATACACACACACACACACACACACACACACACACACACACACGAGCATTCATATACACACAAAGTAACTTTTTAAAATGACAAATTGATAACTATATAAAAGTCTAATTAACTATTCCATTGCCTGAGATAATGTGAGGTAACTGCCCATTGAGACTGCATGATTGCTCAAACTGCCAGACCGGAGCCAAACACTAAATGACTTGTTGCTTAAACTTGTATTTAACTAAGAAAAATCTGACTTATGGTCTGCTTGCTGCTCATACTGTCACCGAGCTACACAGATGAACGCAAAAGAACTCCAGCATTTGAAATGCTGATCATGAATGAGATTTAGGACACTGTGACTGGGTGCTCGTGATGACTAATGTGAACTAGAAGGGCCTCATATCCGGACTGACCACTATCCATTTGGGATTTCTTCTGTGCAAGAGCTAAAAGACAGAGACCTTATCTCTCCTCCAAAGGTTGAACAGAAGTCCTAGACTTCTCTAGAACTAGACACACTCTCGTCACATGTTTGTTTCCAAGCAATTAATTTGGCCAAGAATAGAGCTATGGCATTATTTGTTTTAGTCCTGTGTTTGTTTTGTGCTGCTATCACAGGATAGCATCGACTGAATAGTTAATCAGCAGAAGTTGTAAGATCATAAGCCCAGTAACTGGTGAGGGCCTTCTTGCTGCACCATCCATCCCCTGGTGGAGAGGAAAAGTGCCACAGGAAGAAAGCAAATAAGCAAAAGCAACAAACTAGTCCTTCCATAAGGAAGCCCTCAGCCCCATGTTCATAGTATAGTTCATCCATGAGTGTGAAGCCCTCTTGAGTTACACATCTCCAAAAGTTCCTGGCTCCCAAGACTGCTGCTTTGATAGTCAAGTTTCCAACACATGAACTTCAGGGGGCACATTCAAAGAATAACAAGCTGTATCATTGCCTAGCCTTGAGCTACTCACCATAAGCAAGAAGAATGGTGTTTTAAGGATTAGCTTAAGTCAAACAAGACCCATGTCAAGAAACTTGATATGTTGCTAAGGCTGTTGCTTCCATCTGTTTGTATATTTGAAGTTTAAATCTTTATATTATCTGAATCACATCTAGAAGCAACATTTGACCACCTCTCTAGCTCTATTAAGCACGGTAGGGAGTAACGTATTTCAAGAGTAGAAAATGCATCCAAAATAAAGTATTTCAAATAGCAAAGAAGAACACTCATATTCAGATACCGCTCCATTGTACGAGTTCGGTGAATCTTCATCTATTGACATCAACTTAATTTTATATGTACTTTCTGTACCACTAAGAAGTCCCCAGGGGTTGAGAGGAAATTTTGAAAGCTTCTGCATGATTATTGTTGCTAGGAAACAACAACCTTAGTATCCAAGTGTGCAGGCTTTGAGACGCTGTGTGAAGTCACTGGTTCATAAAGGAAAACCTTTGGTAAATAGGTTGTTTAGGTGTGAGTAAATTGATGTTCTCTCTCTGTGGCAAAGTGTACTTGTGTAACCTTTGAATAATAGTGGACTCCTAGGCTTCTATGCTTTCCTTCGGAGCCAGATGCCTTTATTGTTCCCATGAGAATTCAAGCATCTACCTACACCGGAGCAAGCATTCTCTTTTTTTCCTCAAATCATCTGTAATTATCTCAGTGCCTGGAAAACTACAACTGACGGGTTTTAGTTAAACAAAGTGCAAGTGTGCTTGGAAATAAAGGCCCAGACCACCAACTGCATGAATTATTGAATACCGTAATCATCCTCAGTCACAGGGAGGTATGTTCTAAGAAGCCTAACGGATGCCTGAAACACTGAATTCACCAACGTCTACATAGACTATTCTTTATGAGCATACCTAAATTAAAGTTTAATTTATAAATTGAGCATTAGGCAAAAGGATAAGTAAAGAGATAACTCATAATAAATTATGAACAATTATAAATTTAAAATGCATTATAAAATATCACAAGTATAACAAACTGCAATAAAAAGTATGTGAATATAGTCTCATTCTATCCAGAGGGATACCTAGATGTTAGCACTGCAGTACTGAGACAGCTGATCTGATCATCAATATAACTAACTCTGTGACAAATGGGTGGGCAGCATAGAGCTTAGCATAGAAGTGTTAGAGAGACAGATGATGATGCACCTCTTGAGTGGGAAAGAGCAGGAGAGCAGGAGACTTCGTAGAGCTGCCAAGAACGATGTGCAATTTCAATCTCATGCATTGTTTATGTCTGGAATTTTCCATTTAATATTTTCAGCCTACAGTTAACTGGGCTACCTAGACTGTGGAAAGCGTAATTCCACATAGGGGAGGAACTATTGAAATCTGCATTGACTGGCTGTCTTAATCCAATCATATTTAGTGTACAGCTGCTGTCCAGAGATAACAGGAAATGTGGATTTGGCTAACCCAGTCTTTTCACCCCTTCTCAAACCCAAGCTGCAAACCGTCCGTGGCTCCCATAATTCTAATTTGTGCTTGATTGTTTTGCCCTATTCTACAGTGTAAGTACCAGCTGGAGGTTGTAATCTATTATCTAGTTAACGCAATAAGCCTAAAGCTAGCAAGTAGCTTGTTTTATTACTGAATGTGGAGATTATCCATGCATGTGTCTATCTGTCTGTCTATCCATGCATCCATCCACCTATCTTTCTGTCTTCTTTGAAGCTATTCTAAGATTCTTACCAGATATTTAAGAAGATGTTAAGGATCAGTGTCACAGATTCATGATCAAGCTTGGAATAAATTCCCAGTATATCAATTACTCCCAAGAGATTGTGTTAAAAATAGGTAAAGAGGGTCACCTGATCTCTTAGATACAATTGGTTACTTATAATAGTACATATTTCTTTTTATTTGTTTAGAGACAGGGTATCTTGTAGCCCTAGCTGTTCTGGAACTTGCTATGTAGACTGAGCTGACCTCTATAGCACATAGATCTGCCTGCCTCTGCCTCCTGGGTACTGATATTAAAAGCATGGACCATCTTGCCCAGTAGCAATAAACATATTCTACATGCATTCTATATTTGGGTTATTGTAGATCAATTATTAGATAAAGGTATTACCCACTGGAGACAGGGCAAGTAATTAGACCTACAAAGACATGATTTAATGAGAAATTAAATATAATATATTAAAATACATGGTAACATTACAGAGTAGTAAATAGAAACTAGCTCTTGCTTTATATTTGAACAGTTCAACAAGTTCAGGAATAGAAATTTTTAACAGATGTTTTGGAGTGAATGACAATGTTTTAAAGAAGTAAAGTCAAAAGAGCTTGCTCTGTCTCAAATACACACAGAAAGGTAGGGGCAGGGAGACAGACTAGCTTAAATGTCTTTCATTCTTGAAGTGAAAAATCAGTGGCACTTACATTCAACTTCTAAATTTTAAACTTTAAAAAAAAAATCTCCTGGAAAGATGTTTCTGCTTTAATCAAAAGTAGGTCAGCATCATCATACACACTACAAAGAGCTCATGGGATTATTTTTGATACAGAAGTGTCAGTAATTCCAATAGAAAGATAGATTTGATTTTTCTTATTTGAGTGAATATCAAAAGCAAATAGAAAGTCATCTTTGTGTCTGATGGGTACAAAAGAAAATATAGGCTTTTAAATGAGTCAAATTATTTTTGGATTTTAAAACATTAAAATATAAATTATTTTTAGATTTTAAGAACAGCCATGCAGTACTGTTATTATAAAAAACGTTACTCTTCTACACAGCCACCGTTTAGCTAGGCTACAGACGAGGAGGAAGGAAACAAGCCATCAACATGGTGCTTTCCATGCCAAGACCAGGGCCAGACCTTGCTACCATCTTTCCTGGGTTCCCTTAACAGTAACTAAAGCACACCCTTCTAAATCTGAAGAGATCAAAATACCATCAAGAGTTCATCTAGTAACTAAATTTGTACCTATATGCCACCTGCAATAATATTAGCTTTAATCAAAGGATATAGGTCTAATCACTTCTCTTTTTAAAAAAAAAGTTGTTAATCCTTTGAGAATTCCATACAATGCATTTTGATCATGTTCACTCTCCTCAACCAATTTCTCCAAGAACCTCCCTGCCCCACCTTCGCCTCCCACCCAATTTTGTGTTCCCTCTTAAAAGTATAAAAATAAAAATAAAAAGATGGCTCAGCACTTAAGAGCACCAGCTGTTCTTGCAGAAGACGTGGGTTCAAATCCCAGTATCCATGTGGTGGCTGACGATCATCTGTAACACCAGTTCCGGGGATCCAACACTTTCTTTTGTCCTCCACGGGCATTGCACAACACAGGTGCGCTTATATACATGCAGGCATAACACTCATACACATAAAATAAAAATAAAGAAAAAAACCCATCAAGTCTAATTTGTGCTACTCATGTATTCTTGGACATGGAGCCATTAACTGAAGTAAAGTCAAGTTACCAGGAGCCTCAGATTAAAGAAAATGTACTGTCTCCCAGTAGCAATTAATTGAAAATATTGTCTCAGATATGGGTGGAATTTTCTGCCCACCACTACCCCTTCCATTCTGGGATTTTATCTGACTTGAGCTTGAGACGTCTTGAGCATGTGAGTTCATATATTGCAATTGCCCTGTTCGGTGTGAAAAATTGTTTCACTGTAGTCATCTGGGTTTTAAAATCTTTCTGCCTCCTCTTTTGTGATGACTCCTGAGCCTTGGGAGGAGGGAGTGTGATATAGATGTTCCATCTAGGACTGACCACTCCAGAATCTCTTATTTGCTGTGTCTCTGTGTTAATCACCATCAGCTGCAAGAAGTCTCTTTTGATGAGGGTTATGAGATGCACTAATCTATTGGTATAATGGTAAGTCATTAGGAGTCAGTTTAATGCATGACCATTTAGCAGAGTAATACTAGTAAGTTCTTCACTATGGTAATTACTTGTCTAACCACAGGTTCTTGGCCGCAATAATGAGGCCAGTTATGGGTTTCATGTTGTAAAATAGGCTTTAAATTCAATCATAATGTGATTGGTTACTTTCATAACACATGTGCCACTACTGCACAGTGGACACGTTTTGCCAGGCTGCTGTTGTAGCTCTAGGATTCACATCTGGGCTACACTGATCACTTTTCTCCTCCAGTAGTGTACATCTAGCACTATGAAAGCTAGCCAGTAGGGATGAAGTTTCCATATCAGTGGCAGTTTTAATTTTCCTAGTTCTATGATTCAAGTATATGGTGTCTTCAGCAATAGGATCTTACCTCCAAGTTCTGGAGGATAAACAAAAGCACTGACTGTAGCCTATACTGTTTGGGAGTCTATGGGACACCCTGTCCAACAGCTCCAAAAATGTAACCCATTTCTGGCACTGGGCTTTTACTTGTTAGCCTATGGTGTCTGTATGGACATCCTCCTCCCATTATAGAGTAATTATATTTAAAATCTTTTAATATATGTACATATATATAGATATATGAAGTTTCTACAGCAGTAGGTTTCCACATGACTTTTTCAACGGGCCTTTACAGTCAGTTTTCCTCCCTGTACGCCCCCCTTGATCCTCCCTCCCATCCTGCACCCCAGTTCATGCTCCCTATTCCTCTTTGCCCCTTTATATCACTGCACTCTAAAGGAAATGTATATTTCTTTTTTAATATCTTTACCATTTAACAGAGATGCACAAATTTGCTCTTACACAATAGTCCATCCCACTATCCATTTTATTCTTTTTAACAAATGTGTGATTGTCATTACTTATTTCTGTTGTTTACCTTGTTGTTAGACAATGCACAACCCAAATCTATTTCAGATTCCTGGGATGCGGCCATCCTTTGCTTTAACAAAATAATGTCCCTCAGTAGGCACATTGAAAATAAATAAATTTGCAGCTGGGCATGGTGATTCACACTTTTAATCTTAGCACTCAGGAGGCAGAGGCAAGCATATCTTTGTGAGTTCAAGGCAAGCCTGGTCTACATAGTGGGTTCCACGACAGCTGGGGCTACAGGGACATCCTGTCTCAAAGAGACCAATAATAATAATAACAATAATAATAAATAAATAATTTTCAGCAGTGACATTAGGTGCTACTAAACAACCAAGAGTTCAGGCCCTCCTCTAAAGCCAGATGCACATTTCCTCAACGCAGCCTCTCCCAACCCGACAGAAATAGCACTTAACATGCGATCCATCCGCTATCCAAATTGAAAGCAATGCTATCTTGCCCTAATTTGCTGGAAATCTTCCCTCTGGCTGGAAGACTGTTTCCAAACTAAACTTCTAGACCAGCTGAGCTCTGTGTGACTGCTGTGATTCTTCCCTTCAGATGGCTATACCACTGATGACATCGAATTTTACTGGAACGGAGGAGAGGGAGCAGTAACCGGGGTTAATAAAATCGAGCTCCCTCAGTTTTCAATTGTCGACTACAAGATGGTGTCCAAGAAGGTGGAGTTCACAACAGGTGAGGCTGTTTCCTCCCTAGTGCTCTGTGAGTGGTGTGCAAGGGAGAGGATAACTCCAAAGAAGTAACAATCAATTTCTTTCTTTTTTTTTCCCAACTCAGGGGCATATCCACGACTATCACTAAGTTTTCGTCTGAAGAGAAACATTGGTTACTTCATTTTGCAAACCTACATGCCTTCCACACTGATCACAATTCTGTCATGGGTGTCGTTTTGGATCAACTATGATGCATCTGCAGCCAGAGTCGCACTAGGTAATGCACGGCTAGTGGTACAGAGAGTTAACAGATCTCATCTCCAAACACATTGACAAACGTTCAGAATTATAAGCAAGACTGTTATGCAGCAAGCAAAAGAATCAGATTATAGTACAGTGCTTAAAAACAAAACATTTAAGACTATTCATAAAGGTATTTATAATGAATGTAATATCTTTTAGCACTTCACACAAAAAAATATTGTGGCATGTTTCCCATTATATAAGTACTTTTGAATTATATCTTTGAATCTTATTGCGCTAATTTTTCCCCAAATTTGTGATGATTCCCTCTTCATGGAAAACACTTATAATTCATTATTTAAAATAGACTTGGAGAAAGCTAAACCTTGTGACCGCTAGCAAGCTGCATCAATTGTCGGGAAATACCACTCTTTGATTAACTAAAGTTAAAACATATCAAGCTGAGTCTCTCCTTTAATGGGGCTCATTATATTCAATAAGGCACAAACAATTCATCAGCTATATAAATGATCTGTGATCAAGACAGAATAAAAAATGGTTTCCTGTTTGGCGGAACAAAATTCAGAATTAATCTTGCCATGGTTGAGTAATTGCTAAAAGCTGAAAGGCTGTACTTGAGACTTTAAATGGTTCTTTGGAGAGTTAGAATATGTAAGGTATGTGTGATTATCTGGGCATGTGCAGGTCTATCTCATTATTTAATACTCAGACCCTTTAGTAACCACTTTAGTCTCATACAGAGAGAGACAGAGAAAGAGAGAGAGAAAGAGAGAGAGAGAGAGAGAGCGAGAGAGAGAAATGAGGAATAAGTGCATATCACTTCTGGCTAAGATAACATGACATTTCTTCTCTCCTGAAATTACTAAAATGGATTGAAAGACAATTATATCCCTTCATACCTAGACTAATTGGCATGTCTATCAGCTGAGTATATAAGATTTACAAAGCCACATGCTTCCAGCTTCATATCAACTTATGAACAGTCTAAGTCTGAAGAAAACAAATAATTTGTCATTATGTGATTCTGCAGCATATTAGCTTAATATGAATATAACCATCTATATGCTATGGTTTTGGAGAATTCTGGAAAATATCCAGTCTACATAAGGGAAAAAAACAAGCATGTGTGTCCACTGTGATTCTCTCTACATATCTGTTTTCAAACCAAATAGCACAAGGACTAAGGAGATGACTCAGCAGTTGAGAGCACCTACTACTCTCTCAAGAGGCCCTGAATTCAGTTCCTAGTACTTACATCAGGGGACTCACAACCACTTATAACTTCAGCTCCAGGGAATCCGATGCCCTCTTCTGGCCTCTGTGGGCACCTGCACTCACATGTGTGCACACATTCACACACACCCAACTTAAAAGAACAAAGAGTTATTAGATATATCAGCACGTATGGTGCTTTTTAAGCTATTCTTTACAATGTAAACCTGAGATATTTTAATACACACATTTTTAAAACTTATTTACTAATCTTTTGCTTAAAAATTTTAGACAAGGATTAAATTTTTAATGATAATTTGTCAAACAACACATAAGCCAGAACTGTATTAGGTGAAATTTAAAGTTTCATGCAAAGAATCAAAATGACCACTGAAAATGGCATTTCTTATTAGTTTAACACATTTTAAGTAAACACTGATCTTAACCACATTTGCTATTTTAATGATATTTTTATCTCTGGACATTTTAATGTGTATACATACAGTGTATTTGGGTCACACCCACTCTCACTCCTCTCTCCAACCCTTCTCCCTCCTGACTTTGTGTCCTCTTTTTTATTAGTGTTGTTGTTGATAAGGAAAATGTGATACATACCCCCAATGGAATATTACTCAGCTGTAAAGAAAAATAAAAACATGAAATTGGCAGGTAAATGGATAGAACTGAAAAAAAATGCACTTAACTTTTAATGGTATTGTTCATATCCTACTTTATTCTTCAGAAATGTAAAGTGTCAAGTCAAAGAATCTTCATAATAATCTACTGCCAAATGGATGCACGCCATCTTTTCTTCTTCCTTTGCTTTGCTGTGTTTCAACCCTGCACCAGCTTACCCCTGTCCCTGGATCCTTTCCACAATTCCCGCCACTATTTAAGAACTTACACCATATTTCAATGTTACCTTCTCAACTCTTAGTTTATTTCAAATGCTGTTGTTGAACATCTTGCATTTTTGTCATATAACTAGGTGACCCACAGCAAGATAACTAATCTTAGACTTTTGGTTGGTTGATTGGTTTTGTTTTTTTAAGATAGGGTCCTATGTTGCCTAGGCTGTTCTCAAACTTGCTATGTATTCAAGGTATATGTTAAACCCTTATTCTCCTGAAGTCACCTCCTAAGCGCTGGGATTACCATTGTGATCACCCTCAGAAATTTTCTTTACCCACCTAAAAAATAAGAATAATGTATTTCTTTTCCCCATCATACCTAGTGGGCTGTTAGGATACACTATGCAAATATAGAGCATTGGTGTCACAACACAAACTATACAAAATCTAGTTTCTTGGGGTTGGAGAGATGGCTCAGTAGTGAGGAGCACTGACTGCTCTTGCACAAGATATGGACTCAATTCCAGCACCTACATAAAGACTAACTCCAGTTCCAGGGGAGTCGAGGCCCCCTTCTGGCCTCTGAGGCCACAGAAGGACACAGGTCTATTTAGATACTTGCAGGCATAATACTCATAAACATAAAATAAAAAGAAATAATATCTAAGAATTTTTCCCTTTTCTTATTTTTCCATCATCACCATCATCACCACAAACATTTACTATTAACAATGTTCAGACTGAACTGCAAACAAAACATCTGCATTTTCTAATTTTTATGGTCATGAACTTTTTAATAAAATCTAAGACAAATTTTAAGGAATCTTTTCCTGAGGTTAGGAAACCAAGTTTTTGCACCCTCTAGAGTCAATAAAACAGAAGTGATATTTTGAAAACCAAAGCAGTAAGATTATATTGTATTTAGAAAATATTTTATGAAAATCACAAACTTTTGTATATGTATCTTCCTTTGGTAATACCTTGCCGTGAATGGCAAATCACTTGAAAATATACCATGAAGTTGTGATTTCTGTGCTTTACAGATGATGAGATGACATAAGTCACCTCAAACTGGTCACCAGCTTTCAGTCTGATAGTGGCCCCTGTGGGGATTGGTGTCACAAGAGCAGATTCAGAAAGGATGATGCCTGAGAAATGGAGAGAAGAGAGACATGGCTGACACTGGGCTTCCAATGGGACTTTTAATTTTTCTTTATTTTTTGTTTGTGTATATGTCTGTGTGGTGCAACTATGCCTACATGATAACACAGTGCACGTGTATAGATCAGGGGACAACTTTCAGGAATCAGTTCTCACCTTCCACCTTGTTTTTGACACTGGAATCTTGATCTGACTTTTCACTGCACTTTTTCTTTTGTGTGGTTTTGTAAATTGCCATCAGCCCTGGATTGACTGTGTGGTCTGCCTTGTCTTAGTAATGGACTCTGGAGAAAACCTGCCATTTTGTGTTGTGAAATATGTGCACTTTAGTCTGGGCTTTCCACACTGCTGCCACTGTCCTAATACATTCAGAGAATGATATGTGTCTTCTCAGTACAGGAAAAGACGGCCTCACAGAGGTACTCTCAGCTGCATTGTGGCTTTTCGTTCACAGGAATCACCACGGTGCTGACGATGACAACCATCAGTACTCACCTCAGGGAGACCCTGCCAAAGATCCCTTACGTCAAAGCGATAGATATCTACCTGATGGGCTGTTTTGTGTTTGTGTTCCTGGCTCTCCTGGAATATGCCTTTGTAAATTACATCTTCTTTGGGAAAGGCCCTCAGAAAAAGGGAGCCAGCAAACAGGATCAAAGTGCCAATGAAAAGAACAAATTGGAGATGAACAAAGTCCAGGTAAGGCATTAAATATTAATAATCATATGCCTCTTAAATTTATCCCAAACACCTACAGCAATCACTTCTCAGCCATAATGGGCTATACTTGTATTGTGAGCCAGAATAAACCCTCCTCCCTTAAACTGTTTTTGCAGGGAATTTTATCACAGCAGGAAAATTACCTGAGACAGCCTCAGAGGGAAGAACAGCTAAAATCAGGAACAAAAACCAGAGATTTCAGTTCTTGTTCACAATATAGAAGTCAATGATTGGAGTTAGATTTTGATTCTAGTCTATTGGAGGGATGTAGTAAATGCATTAGGCTTTCTATTAAAACTCTGAAGTTATCGGAATTTAGGAAAAATAAAGATTAATTCATAGGAATGAGAAAAACCTAACGTAGACACTTTCTTCCCATATATAAAACCAAATTTCCATCAATTCTAGAAAATATATTAATAAATTAGGGTCTAAGGAAACAAAACTCAACATTCTTCAGGGAAAATAACACAGTCCAGAGGTTCAATAACACATCATTCTGAATATCTAGTGTATCATAAAAAAATTAATAAGCACAAGAAGGAACAAGAAAGTGCTACCACAATTAAGAGGAAAAAAATATAATTTGAAAAGCCTCAAGATGCCAGGTGCGATGGTGCACACCTATAATCCAAGCACTTAGGATGCAGAGGCAGATGGATCTCTGTGAGTCTATATAGCAAATTCCAGGCCAGTCAGGACCACACAGTGAGACCCTGTCTCCAAAAAAGTCTCAAATGTTAATCTGAAAAAATAAACATAATAAAATAACTGTAATTAATATATGTAAAAGTTCACTGGAAATGGATATGCCATCTGAGAACTGGAAACAAAATATTCTGAAATAGCAAATGATTGAGCATGCTGTAGAATATTCTTGCCACAGAGTACTTCTATAATAAGAAGGAGTAAGTTCTTGAGAGAGTAACAGCTGGACATCAGGGGCATTCTGATAAGGGTGGATAGGCAGTTGATTTTTTAAAAACTAATGCTACATAATCCTATCTGTGTTATACCTCTGAAATAACCAAATTGCAGAAATAGAAAACAAATTGGTGGTTGCCAGGAATTTTGAGAGTAAAGAAAGGAATGGAATAGAGAGGCAGGATTAAAAAGGGAAAACATGAGAGAGGCCTTTGCCCCAGTGAACCAGATACAGCATTCTACACACATAACAAACCACATAAAACTAAATTTTGTCAGTGCCAGCTTCCTGATATTGCTACTGCAAAACTGCTATAGAAAGTATAAGCGGTGGGAAAACTGAGTGGAGGTACATGGGATCCTTCTGTCCTATCGTTGTGCATTTCTGGCAAAAAATAATAATTTCAAAATAAATGGCTTAAAATAGAATCAATAGGAAAAGGTTAATACAATGCATAAGAAGGATGACAATTTTCAGGAAGTAGCTGATACTATAAAAAAGAATGATTATGGGGCCTGGAAAGATGGCTCAGCCATTAAAAGCCCTAGCTGCTCTTGCAGAGAACCCAGGATTGATTCCTAGCACTCACATGGTGGCTAGCAACCATCCATAACTCCAGTTCCAGGGGAATTCGACACCCTCTTCTGACCTCCACAGGCATTGCATGATACGGGTGCACTTACCTACATGCAGGCAATACACTCATACACAGAAAATAAGAATAATAAATTTTTTAAAGAATAAATATAAATCATAGACTCCAACATTTCATTAAGGTAGATGATCATTGCATTCTATAGAACAGAAGAAAAGATTAACACCAGTTCTTACCATGAATGCTACACTTTGGGCATGCCTGAACTGACATACCTGTTCTCTCTCTGTGTCCACTGTTCTCGTGGAATGCTATACTTTTTCCTGTAGGACTTACACAGCAGTGAATATGTTTGTGTAATTATTCTTCAACATTTCTCTTTTATTAGACAAAGCTTACAAACAATAAGCATCAAGCTCTCTGTCCACAGTATTTACTGTTCTTTCTTCGGTGGCTACAATGGGGCAGAAATCAAAGAAGTACTTCTCAACTGAATAAATTAATGCCACATAGACCTCCGTTAAAGGTTTTTAGGGTTCATTCAAGGTACTGAATAACATTTTATAAAATTCTTGGACCTTCATAATAACTAAGAGACAAGAATTAACTTCCACTTTGGTCGCAGTCCAATTTAACTTTTTATATTCTTTTATTAGTTGTGTGTGTGTGTGTGTGTGTGTGTGTGTGTGTGTGTTGTGTTACTGTGAACCAAATCCTGGGCCTCATGCATACTAGACTACCATTCCACCAGTGAACTCCCATCTTAGACTTTAAAAATATATTTTATCTACTTTTTCTATGTGTATGAGTGTATTACTTGTATGCATGTAAGTGCACCTATGTCATACAGTGCCCACCGAGGTCAGAAAAAGGCATCAAATTCCCAGGAACTGAAGTTACAGACAGTTGTCACCTGCCATGTGAATGCTGAGAATTGAACCCAGGTTTTCTGCAAAAACACCCGGTGTTCTTAATCACTGAGCCATCTCTCTGCCCCCCTTCTTAGATTTTTTTTACGTCTTTTTAAACATGCTTATATTAATCTCCTATGTTCTATTAAAAATAATTTTCAAAGGCATTTCAGAGCTAAGATTTTTACTTTCTTCATCTGAAAATGGAATAATAACAGGGTTGCAATCATATGTAACTTAAAATTGTCCTAAAGATACTTAGATTTGGCAGATCCTAACTTCCTCTTCCTCTTTTAAACCATAGGTTCAGAGAGGCAATGTGGCCATAAGAAACTTCACCTGCTCAGTGCATCATCCCCAGCAGTTAAATTAGTAATGAAAATTGTTATACTTCAAAAACTGCCACTTTGTGCTTAAATTCAAAAATCATAGAAATTATCAAATTTCTCCATATAATGGTTGAATGATCTTCCTTTTTCCTTTGAGATACTTATAAAAAGTTAAACTTGAATGAAATATGTGTCTTGTCCTCCAGAATTTTCATTTGGGAGATCGCTGGGATTTGCCTTGTTTCCTGGAGCATGGAGTGACATTGTTCGTTATTACACATTACTTTGATGGTCTCAGCTGGGCAGTTAGGTCAAGGGATAGCTGTACTGATGCCTCGGAAGCGCAGGGCTTGTATTGATTTATATTTCCACCAGCTGCACTGAAACATTTTTATATGAGTGCAGATGCCGAATCCAGACATTAAGAGAGTTTCAGTCTCCAAGGTGATAAAGACTGTAGATTCATGAACCCCTTGGGCACTATTTGAAACTAGGGATGGTATTTAGAGTTTTGAAAGATAGATTTCACAGCACAAGACTTTGAGTAAGCTATCTCTGGGATACTTCTATACTAACCTAGAACACTTTTAGTTGCGTATACAGGCTTCCGTGTCTGTCATCTGCAAATAAATGAAATAACTGGAATGGATGCAGGGGTGGCATCCTCAAAATCATGGGGTACACTGGGGAATCTACCAGGGATTCATACCAAATGTGCACTTGCGATATCAGTGGTCAAGATACAGAGCTTTGGAGAATCAGATATCGGTTCTGTGATCGCCCTCTTCTCCCCCATTTCTGCTCTTTGTGATAAATAGTCCGAACATTGTCAGGCAACTTTCAAATGTGAATCAGCTATGAATTGTGATGAATTCCAAAATGTATGATGCATGGGAAGAGGGGAATGATAAGGGTAGGCAGCCCCACACTGAATTCAGCTCCACACCTGTCAGCCTTGGGACCCATACCAAGCTCTACTCGAGGTCCTGCCTGAAGGGCAACTCGTCCATTGATCGTGTCTTTGATGAAACTCACCATTTTGATTTAGCATCTCAAATTTTGCAGAAATTCAGAATTTCCACTGTCATGTACTTCTTTAACTATAGACCCCTGTCTAAATCTAGCTTGGGTCACCTTTTCTTATTCTCCAGCCTTGTTTAAACCTATCAGATTTCCAGAGTTTTTCTGAGAGAGTAATTGTTCTTGAAATAATCTTTCCTCCTCTTCCTCTTCCTCCTCCTCCTCCTTTTCCTCTTCCTCCTCTTCCTCCTCCTCCTCCCCTTCCTCCTCCTTTCCCTCCTCCTCTTCCTCCTCCTCCTCCTCCTTTTCTGGTTCTCTTCTCTTCCACTTCTCCTGTCCGCTCCAATTTCTATCATCCAGTTTTTTCACTATCCAAATGCCTATGAATCTCTTGATGAGTGAAAAATAAAGATGACTTTTATAACTAGTCTGTGTTCCTAGTTTTCTGTGAGGCTATATGCAGATGTGCAAATATTGTAATTAGACAGCATCCTTCTTTATCTCTTAATTTTTGGTTTTCTTTATATTGGCTTTATCTTCAGTAGGTCTTTCCCTCATGGCAACCAACAAGTTCCAAATTTATAGTGTCAAGACCTACAGTCTCAGCTGCATTGTACTTTCCAATGCCCCACTTAATAAGACCAACAAAACAGTTCTAGAATTGAGTTTTCTGGGGACTAACTTAGGTCATGTTGTCATACAGAAATCAACCCTTTCAATGAGTAAAATAGAAAATGCCAGATACTCACGTCTGGGACACACGTGTCTATGGAGTTTAAAAGATGGCATTGGGCTGAAAGTTTGAGTTTCAGAGCTCTTCTTCCTCCAGGCATTAACTGAGCTCCTCCTGAAGATCTCTTCAGGCTCAGTCTTAGAAGGGCCAAGAGAATATACAGTAATGAGCACCAATAGGTGCATCTCCTTCTGAACTAATTAACTGCATGTTGGAATGGCAGCGGATGATGACCACCACGGAGAAAAAAGTAAGAACCTAGCTAGGCAACAAACAACCTGAGAAAGAAAATTCCAAAAGAGTATTCTAGCAGGTAAAAATGCTTTTAGACATTTGAGAGAGGGAGTTGGTAGAGCTAGAGGGAGACCTGTCGGCACTGAGGAGTCTGAGGCAGAAAGATCCCAAACTTGATGTCAGTTGGGTTGTACTGCAAGACCTTGTCTCACATATATGGACAGACAGTAGCTGGAGCAGAGCACTGAAAGGGACTAATAGTAGACATAAGGGCAAGAGGTGGCCTCAAGAGTCAACACACATGGTATGAAGAATTTTTATTTCATTGTATGCTTCTGGAAGCAGCTAAAAAAAAATTGAAAGGTGGATATAATCTGATTTACATGCTATGAGATTGTTTTGGTGCAATGCATAGAAAAAAAGCACAGGGCTGTATTCCCGGAAAGAGGAGACCAAGTGCAAAGTTGTAGGCCGTAGTAGAGGGGAGTAGCTGGGATCAAGGTACATTTAAAAGTACAGCCATTTTCACTTGCTAGTATACAAAAGGGGAGAAATGCAGAAAGGAATTCAGGATGATCTTGCAATGTTCTAGAAAATTGCCAGTGGTTTCATTTTATCTGATAAAGTGATAAACTTTTTTCTATTTCCTGAAAAAGATATCACACATCTGTTTAAATGTGTACAGGTTTATACTTAACCATCTGCTCTTTCTCAAAATGACAGTTAGGTTTTCATTTCTGCCAGTAGTTATGAGGACATACAGGGGAATGTGCAAACCAAGAGCACAGGCTCTCAACAACCCCAGATCCAGATCCCAGAAAAGGAATTCCAAGCCGAGGGATCTGGTTTAGCCAGCAGAATGAGCACAGGTGATAGGTAAGAGTCTGCATGTGACACATTCTAGGAGAGAGAGATAATGAAGACAGCTATGTACTGGCTACATAGGAAGGCCACTACCTGCACTGAGCAGCTTTGTCAAGTAGACTGCAAGGCGCTCAAGGACAGTGAATTAGCTTAGTCTATAGCCAGTATCGCCTCACAACACCAGACTTCCTGCTCCGCAGTTCAGAATCATGAAGTGGGTATGAATCTCCTTTCGATTTGGCTGACAGGAAGGAAATGGCACACTGTTTGCAACATGAACTGAGCCTGAAGGTATGCCTCAGCCAGGCTTTAAAGCAGCCACTGTGAATAAGATTATATTTGATTTCAATTACACTGAAATGAGTTCTGTTATCCTTACATATTGAAAATATCCAGAACAATAAAATTCAGTGAGTGGTAACGTTTTCACAACCTAAGACACTGTTTGGAGATGTTGAAGGGAGGTGGGGGAAAAGAGAGGAAGAAAGGCTGAGCCAAGCTAGAAGTAAGTCTGTGCATTCTTTACAGTTTCTGTTAAGGGAAAAAACAGCTGTTGCATCACTATGCTGTGAAGTTCAGTCTTTTCAGACCCATCATTGTGATTTTTGTCTAGATCCTATTTATCTGTCAAAATTCTCCAGAAAAATAAAATAGATATAAATAGAACCAAAATTATATGAAGAGGTTTGTTTGGAGGCTGCATAGATGGCTCAGAAGTTAAGAGCACTGGCTGTTCTTGCAGAGGAGCTGGGTTCAATTCCCAGCACCCACATGGTGGCTAACAACTGTCCATGACTCCAGTTCCAGGGGATCCGTACTGTGGGCTTTGTACAACATAGACATACTTACATACATGCAAGTAAAACACTCATACACATAAAATGAAAATAAATAAATGAAAAAAATATGAGATTTGTTTTAAGGAAAGATCTTAAGCAGTTTGGGGAGCTGTCAAGTCTGAAGTCTGTAGAGCATTTTTAGGCTGGAGGTATGGCTTTGAGGCTCATGTCTTTCATCTCTAGGAATCCTCCATGTTTGCTCTGAAGGCAGCTAAGTAGTAGTCTGAGGCCCAATCACATCAACAAATGTAATCGCCTTTACTTATAATAACTAATTATGTCACCTCTATAAAATAACTTTATCCCAAAGTACCCAGTTGGCACATGAAATGAACCACCACACCCTCTTCACCACAAATGGCGACATTTACTTGCTCTTTCATTCAGTTACTCCTTTGTGCCAAGCACCTTTCTCAGTTTGAAGAAGACAGAGTTTACTCTAATGGAGTGACATTGTGAATGGAGTACTCAAAGGGAAGGAGCAGGAAGAGAGATGATTAGGAGTACTACTCTGGCCTTTTTGAGATTGAGATGTCTTTAAATATTCATACAGAGGCATGCTATAGGCTGTTCTGTAGTAAATTCCAGAACAACATGGGAACATAAGATGCAATTTCCTTTGAATATAATAATAATAATAAAACATGAGCATGACTATAAAAATATGTAGAAATCACCGGTTAGTCTGGTGAGTATATTTTATAAATACAATGAGATATGTAGGTTAGAGATAGAGATGTTTTGCTTTCTTTTTACTCCTGGCTGATTGTTAAAGAAATTGTTTCTGGCAAAGGAGAGTATTGCTTGCTATCCTCCTAAGAATGCAAGAACTTAAGTGCCAAAACTTTAAGAACCTTGTCTGCTTTGTTCGCCACTATATTTACAGACTTAGAATTTAAAAGCAAGATGTGGTTTACAAGTCCTGTGTTGTAGGAGGATGAAGGGTGTTCAGCACCTTGAAGTCAATTATTCCTTCCCACCTCTGGTCTTTATGCAGTAAAATCTAGGGCTTTCCTTCACATTTGAGCCCTTCCACTTGCTGGTGGTCAGCTGGACCCATGCCAAAATATCATGACCAACCGGGAGGAAGATAATAGGAAGGCTCGACAGGCAAGAAGGGACCTCAAACTCACAAGAGAGCACACTTCAAGAGGGCAGTTGGAAAAGAGCCTCAGCAGCCTTCAATCAAAAGAGGTCACGGCAGCCATCCAACAGAAGACTCGCAGTCAGCACAGGAAGAGCAGGAGCTTCTGTGCTTGTGCAGGAGAATACAATACTAAGGTTTCATTCATTGAGATCTTTCCATTTCTGAAATGGGGGACACGATGGCCTACAGCAGCATCTGGCACAGTGCCTAAAGCTCGGCAGGCACTCTGTAAACATTTGCTGAATAAATGAGGGAGTGAATGAATGGCATTTTAAATGTTATCCATCCTCCACTAAAAGTACCTCTTGCAGCACAGAAATACGCCTGTCTAGAAAAGGCAGAAGTGAGGGTAGATTTAGATTTGATAGTGTTCTAAACCTAAAATAAAAGAAGTTATGCTGATTTGAAGACTATAGCTAATACAATGCATTATCAAAACATTATCATACACCTCCCAGTCTCTGGAGTTCATAAACAACTACGGTCCTTATCCACAAGCACAGCAAGGTATAACAGGCAGTCCTTAACACTATAGTGCAACATTGTACCCACTTAATGAGCCAATCAAAAGTCCAGAAGTCATAGGGTCATTTCTGCTTGCTTCTAAACATGCCCAGGAGATGAGCAGCACAGAGCAGTGAGAGGAGAACGGAAGGTAGATACGATACTGAGTCACTTTGCTCCAGGAAATTGGGGCAGGAATTTCCTTTCTTTGGGGTGACTTGAGGAGCAGGGTGTGATTAATCCATTGAATGGTTGTGTCCACATCAGCAATGCTTCAGAAAATCAAATAGTCTATATCTGCCAAAAAGATCCATCATGTTCTTGTTCTCATTTGCTTTCAGTCTGTCTGCTTTTAAGGTTTAAAAATCCCCAGTATTAGCCAGGCATAGAGGCACACACTTTTAATGCCAGCACTCAGGAGGCAGAGGCAGGTAGATCTCTGTGAGATTAAGGTCAGCCTGGTCTACATAGCAGGTTACAGGTCAGTTGGGGTTTCAGAGCGACCCTGTCTCAAAAATACCAAAGAAAAATACATATCCTCAGTGTCTGAATCATGCTCTACTCAGAAGCTGACACTTCCTCATCAACTATGCAGCTTTTAATTAGTATAGGTGAAGCTCAGTAGAGTATGGCTTATTGGTGCTTCTGCATATGTGAAAGACCAATAGACATTTTTATATGGCTTTTCTTAAATCATCCTTAAAAAGAACATGGTAATGTTGATTTAATAATAAAGCAATAAAACAACTTTCATAGCAAGTTGCAGAACTGTAGTCATTATTTTAAATATTTTATTTTTATTTTATGTGTATGAACATATTGCCTGTATGTATGTAAGTGCACTCCCATTTCATGCAACACTCATGGAGGTCAGAAGAGGGTATTGGGTTCCCCTGGAACTGGTTGTTGGTCACCACATGAGTGCTTAGAATCGAACCAGGGCCCTCTGCAAGAGCAGCCAGTGCTTTTAACCACTGGTCCATCTCTTAGCCCCTGTAGTCATTTTTTATATGTCAAACTATAATACCCTCAGAGACATGCCATGAAGTTTTGGGTTGAATCAAGTATCCTTTATTAGTTGGCAGTCAAGAGGGGCCTAACCCCCAAAAGAACTCTCAGCCCTAAGGAGAAGCAAGACATGGTTTATAAAGCCTAAAACCAGAATTACATCATGTCACAGGCACAGCCGATAACCATAGTTACATCAGATCACCATAATTACACCAAAATAGGGGCAGGTCAGTTAACAAAGAGGTTTTCAGTTAACAAAAAGTTTTGATCAGTAAAATCAGGTTTCTTGGTATTGCAGAAACAATGGGCTCCATGGAGATGCAGGTATAGGCTGGGGAAGAGGACATGCTACTGATGATGATGAAGATGATGAAGAATAGAACATATGATTTTCTAGGTTTCTCAGTATTGGGACTGCAGGTGCAGCCTTCATGGGACTGATTCCGCCTGAATGACTGCAGTTAGAGCAGGGTTTGGGGGCTAGGCAGAAATACAGTGTAAAACAAAAGTCAGCTAGAATAAAGTGGAGTCATTTTTTACCATTACAAAATCACCATTTAAGACTATGATCTCTAGCTCAATAGCAGGGACTACTTTAGGAGATTTACATAAACCAATAAACCTCACGTAATATTTAGGGGTATTTGAATCTGCATCAAGGTTAAGAAAAATATCACAATAAAACATACCCTGACTTCTGTTTTATGAGCTGCACCTGAATGCATCACTGACTTATTCTAGTTTCCGTCAAGTTATTTAGTTAGATGTTCATAGTGTTAAGTTCACAGTGCATACAACATAGATAAGGATTCAGTACTACAAACTTTTAGGGTTTTTTTAACAATATTATACTTACTATCTAGAATGTACTCTATAATCAAACACTACCAAATACTGGAAACAAATCCTTAAGATTACCTAGGGGAAAACATCTATTTATACAAGAGAATGCTAAGATCCAGACTAAGTCAGGTTCATCAGTTCGTAACAAAACCAAGATGAGAACACAGCTTTCAACCCTCCATCCTTTACTATGTCATCACCATGACCTCTCAGATTCCACACCAGCTCCTGCCTCATGAAATTTCTTGTGACCTTCAAAAATTTCTCACTGTGGCAAAACCTTTACTAAGGTCTACACTGTACCATTAGCATTTGGTTAGAAACTTATCATGATTCCCAGTAGTATGCTGTTTGTTATTTTAATTTTATTTTATGTGTGTGAGTGTATTGTCTGCATGTGTGCAAGTGCGCCTATGTTGTGCTGTGTCTGTGGAGGTCAAAAGAAGGTGTCAGATCCCCTGGAACTGGAGTGACAGATAACTGTTAACTGCCATGTGGGTGCTAGGAGTTAAACTAGGGTCCTCTGCAAGAACAGTCAGTGTTCTTATCTGATGAGCCATCTCTCTAGTCCCAAGATATATATATCTTACATATCCTTGATTTATGTTTGTCTTGACTACTGCACACCTAGAAAGTCATATGTTCTATTCTTCATCATCTTAAGACGATAAACTTTCATTTCAACTCCACAGCTCCATAAGTATGACTTTTCCAACTATAGATTTATATATGGTGTGAACATGCACAAAGGTCAGAACCTGAGTCCCTAAGTTTCCATTGCTTAGCAGTAATCTACATAATGAAAACCATATCTTTCTGTCAGACGTCAACACCACCCAGAAACAGTAGTCTTCCCAGTCCTCCTTGTGTGAACTTTCCACTTCAAGTCATTCTGCAATACTCCTACATCTTTGACTTCCTTGCTCAGTGCCACAAAAGCTGCTTTTCCTACCTTTCCATCCCTATCAGGTGACTTGACATCCTATCTTGACATATGAAGACCAATGATCTATTTCTTTCCGTGTGTGTTGACTATGAACTTGTTTAAGATGTATTTTTTTAATTATGTGTATATGTGTGTGTCTGTATCAAGTATGTGCACATGAGTGTAGGTGCCTGCAGAGTCCAGACAAGGACACTGGATCCTCTGGAGCTGAAACAGGCAGTTATGAGTCACCTGAGAATCAAACTCTTTAAGTAAGTGTTCTAGCTGCTGAGCCATCTCTCCAGCCCTTTGAATTATAAACTTTTGATAAAGAGAATCCATATGAACTATCTAAACTCATGACTACCAATTTAGTCCTTAATTCTCTACACCAAGATTCTGATTCAGCTTTTACTATAAGACTACAACCGGCTTATTGATGAATCTATTAACAATTTCTACAACATCCTTCCTCCTATTCTCTCTAAAAATTAGTGACTATGCTCCCCTTGGGTACTTCCTCCTCCTTCCTTGAACTTCCCATAGTCACATTCTCATGTTCTTTCCTGCCAATCTAGTTTCTCAAAGTCTTTTTCATTTATTCCATATTGAACACACACACATACACACACACACACACACACACACACATTCCTTAACTATCTTCAGTCACAACATTATTCTAGTTGTCAACATACATTACAATTACTGACTGCTCAACACCACTTGGATGTCTAGTTTATGTCACAAATTTGATGAACATATCCCACTTTTTCTTTTTTCCTCATATGCTCCCCACAGTGAATTCTCCCTGTCTGCTAATGACCATCTAATCATCTCAATCAAACAAGCTAAAAGTCTCCAGACTGTCTTCCCCTCCTTACCCTGCAAATACTCTCAGGTCAATTCTCCTGGATTTTCAATGCTTTATTGTAGATCCTTCTGCAACATAGTTCTTCCTTTCTTTCAAACATGCTGCCTAGCCCAGGCCAACCTTCTCTATGGCCCAGTACCATACCTCTGAGTGGGAAAATGAGATTTAGATCTAAAAATAAATATTAATACTGAATAATAACATATTACTATGTTATTATAAAGGCTATTATAAACATATTATAAAGGATAAATGAAGAAAAGTTTGCCAAGGGTCAAATGTTAAATCTGACACAGATATGTGTTGTTTGACCCCAAACACTTCTTTACAGAATCAAGCCAACATTATATATAAACTCTAAATACAAATCTATATTCTCAGGCTTTTTTGGCCGGGGATGAATTCTTGCCACATGGAAGTACCTGTAGCTAAGCTGTATTTTAGTTATGGTGTCATTTTTAGGCATATACTCTCCTGCAGTGTTCATCTTTCCCTAGCTCCACTCAATTATAGCAACCTGTCTCAACACACCCATGCTTCCTGGGCTTTATAGCTACAGGAGTTTGTAAATTCTATTCTAAAAGGTAATGTTAATTGTATTGATGGCAAAATGCTAGTTTTACACTGCATGGGTTGTTGATATCTAACACTATATTTGACACAATAGTAAGCATGAAAGAGTTTGGAAAAAGTTCTTGAGTTTACTATTACAAGGAAAGATATAAAGATACACGGAAGGGGTGAGATTCAAATTCAGCCCTGAAGAAAACTGATTTATTTGATTAGCATACAGAGAGAAGAGAAAATATTTGCGACATCATTCTGTACGTTAACCCCAAATGGTACACTTATTTGCTTACTCTTCGGTAGTACTTAACCCCTCTGAGACTCAATTTCACCATATTCAGAACTAGAATAATATAATGTATTTCCTAGCAATGTACTAAAATGACATAAATTATAATTACAAAAAAATAGTAATAACTAACAACAAAAACTAATACTCTAAATAAAGAAAACAAAACAATACATGTGCATGGCCAAGGCATAGACTGGAACAAAATGCTTAATAGAGGGACAAAATGGTAGATAAGACACCTTAACCTTAGAGCTGCCATCTGCATGACTAAATTCACTGCTGGATGTGACAAAATCCAAGGACTCTGTGAGGCAGTCCTCTCAGTAGAAGGACACGAGTTTGAATCAAATGAGCAATGTCTCTAATCTCAGGTCTTACACTTACTAACTAAACTTTAGTCAGTTTCTTAGTTATTTTAGATTTCAGTTGTCTTATCTATAAAATGGGGTGGCAGGAAATAACAACCTTTTAAAACAGGGCTGTAAGTACATACAAATAGCATATACAAAGCATGCACATTACACCAGGCACATGTTAGACACTCAGTACCTCCTCCACTCTGTAACATGGGTACATCCATCGTGGACCATCTTCCCACCTTGCCTTTTCTCTTGTTTCTCTCCGCTTCCTCTGTGCTTTTCAATTTCTTTTTCCAGGCTCTTTTGTTTCCCCAATCTAGACCTGTGTTTCCAGCAAGTGTTTACTGAGATTAATCTCATTCGACAACGCATACTACAAGCCAAGCACACTAGCTTCAAACAAAGCTGCCTCTATGGCTCACAGAAGTATTTCAAATTTAATGTGCTTTTATGAGCTCTATACCTCCCGAGAAAATTAGTTCATGAAGTGTACAAACTTGAAGTTGAACAAAGTCACATTTTAGATCAAAATGTTCTCACATATCCCATAATTCCAAAAGTGCATGTGTACATATATCACAGTGAAGAACCAGGAAGCCAGACCAAGGGACCATTGGAAAGGGAGGAAGTACCTGTAAAGAGCAGTGTAAAAACATGTTTTAAATATATCTATAAAATCAGGCATATTTTTGACCCATTAATGACATTTCTGGCAATTTAGCCTGCAGAAATAATTACTGGCCTGCACAACAATTTGACTAAAAGGTGTTCATTCAGGGCTTGTTTTATAAAGCTATAGAAATAAAGCCACTTTAACATCTAATAATAAATAATTAAATTATGGTTCATTTGTACACATGTTAATAAATTATATAAAAGAAGAATATCTATTAAAGTGAAAAGATGACCAAATTACATTTAAAAACTGACAAAAGAAAGTTTGAAAAGAGAACTATAAGGATGAACATGTGTCTGTAAGTATGTATGATTAGAAGAAGACTGAAAGGCCAGAAAATCATTAGTGATTGAAAAAGTACACTATGAGTTTTTACTGTTTGTTCCTAATTTTAAATTTCCATGAATCAATTATAAATAATGTTTTGTGAGACACAAGTCTATTAAATTACTACATATCTAGTAAGATAAACAGGTGTTTGATTAGATAGATGATAGATATATAGATAGATGATAGATAGATAGATGATAGATAAATAGACAGACAGACTGAAGATAATTAATAGTGATATGTTCTGGTTAGCTTTCATTCTCAACTTGACACTAGCTAGAGTCACCTGAGAAGAAAGAACCTCAGCTGTAAAACTTCCTTGATGTCCCATGAACATGTCTGTGAGGAATTGTCTTTGATGATTTCTTTGGAAGGGCTTGCCCCACTGTGGGCAGTACCATTCCTGGGCAGGTGGCCTGGCCTTTATGAGAAAGTTAGCTGAGCATGAGCCAGACAGTGAGCCAGCAAGCAGAGTTCCTCCAGAATTCTTGTTCTCAAATTCCGGCCTTGAATTCCTATCCTGCCTTCCCTCAATGATGGACTGTGATCGAGAAGTATAAACCAAATAAACCTATTCCTCCTTGAGTTGCTTTTGGCCACAGTGTTTTATTACAGTGAAAGAAATCAAACTAGATCAAGATTGGTAGACAATTTATAGGTAGATGAGATAAGAGAAGATGGATCGTTGCTAGACGTTTAGAATGGTAGGTGGATAGATAATAGACACATAATTGATATAGATAACTGAAATGGAAGATAGATGATAAATATGATGGATGACTAATAGATGATAAATAGAAAAACAGACACATGGACAGACTCACAGGCAAGCAGACAGACAGACATAGATACATAGATAGACTAGATAGATAGATGGATGATAGATAATAGATAAATAGATAAATGATAGGTAATCTCCATTGTCAGGAGCCACACAGAGTCAGTTATCTACTGAAAAAGATAACGGCAACGCTAAGAAGCATAGATGAAAGCCAGGAAATATGTGCACATCGCGCTGGCAGTGGTGTCTGAGCTTGTCTTCTTTACTCTCAGGTCGATGCCCATGGCAACATTCTCCTCAGCACCCTGGAAATCAGAAATGAGACCAGTGGCTCCGAGGTGCTCACCGGAGTGAGTGACCCCAAGGCCACCATGTACTCATATGACAGCGCCAGCATCCAGTACCGCAAGCCACTGAGCAGCCGCGAGGGCTTTGGGCGTGGGCTGGACAGACATGCGGTACCAGGCAAGGGGCGCATTCGCCGGCGGGCCTCCCAGCTCAAAGTCAAGATTCCTGACTTGACTGATGTGAACTCCATAGACAAATGGTCTCGAATGTTTTTCCCCATCACTTTTTCTCTTTTTAATGTCGTTTATTGGCTTTACTATGTACACTAAGGTCTGTCCTCATGGTTCAGTTTAGACTACCTTCTCTTCACTTGTTTTTTAACCCCACAGGTTCCAGCAACGATACTGCTGTACTTTGAGGTAAGAGATTCAGCCACCCAGTTGGATTTAGGTCTCACATATCAGCTTTTATTATTGTACCATGTTTACTTCAAAACTTTTTCTCGGTCTTCTGTGGTCCAGGTTATCAGCTCTTCAAGAGCTCTGTTAATTGCTATGTTTACAAACAAATACAAAGAGAGACAACAGATAGGTGGGAGGTACCGTTTCCTAGTTGCCCTGGGAGCTTACTGAATTACATGAAAAGAAACAGAGAAAGAGGACCTGGTTGTCCACCTGCACTGCTTCCTGGTAAACTGTAACAACTTACGCTGCCAAAAATATTTAAAAGAAATCATCATATTGTTCAGGATCTCAGAATAACAAACAAAGCCATTGACAAATTGCAGACTTCAGAAGAGAAGGGAAGAGAGACATGAAAGGGAATATCCTCCTCTACTCTGAGGTTTTCCTAAAAGTCCCTTCTAGAAGGGCTCCTCCGCTCCCTGGAAGAGGAGGAGGAACAAAGCAAGTACTGGTCAGGGTCACCCAAGCTCACCCTGCTGTCCCCTTACAAATGCTTCTCTCAGACATCCCAGCAGATGTTCAGAATTAATGTAGGAGTCCAGCCTGATCTAACTGGTAGTCTTTGAGAACATTTTTTTCTTTACTTCTTCAGAAAAAAAACAGTTCAGGAGACAATGAGTTTTCTTTCCTGACCATCATGTAAAAACAGCCCTGACTGAACTTCATGAGCCTGGAATCTTGCTGCCATGCATGAAGCCACGCCATCATGTTTCCACAGTTCCTAATCTAAAGAGAGAAAAAGATGGATGGAGTAGGGGTGGTTTGGGCTTTGAAGAAGAAAGTGCGGAGGAATTTTCCTTGAGGAAAAAAAAAATTGCCTTTTGACTAAGGAAGGTAAGACTTACATATTACGAAAAGGTGCCTGGGCAGTTGTTCATACTGCCAAGACTTAAGTCAACCAGGATGTATTTCCTAGCCTTCCAGAGAGTGTCTGCAGGTGACAGGCTGGTCACACAGAACTCAGCTGCCACTTTATAATTCTGATCTTGAGCTCTGCATTTCAGACTATGACATGGGAAATGCACACTTACCCAAGTCAGTGTCCTCCAAAGCCAGGTTTCCATTTTAAGAAAGCTTTTAAAGTAGCAAAACCACAGATAAAAACAGCGATGACAAAAGGACTGGACCTTTAAAAATGCACACCAGTCCCTGAAGTAGAGACTGTGTCTACACTCATCAGTCACTGTCATTACTGCTCTGCCTTATCTCTGCTCATGTATTATTCTTGGTCACAGTTCTCATGACTTTCAGTGATGCAAAACATAGCTCTAAACATATCCAACAAGCTATGGTTTACTTCTTTCCATTTTATGTCATTAAAACCTCATTTTCTTTCCGTTGGAGTATGTAAAAGTTCTATGTGTTTATTTGTGAGGTTGAGTGAAACTGTAAATTGACCCACCATGGATGGAGGCCATTTGGTACATGATCCATGCATGTGCACAAAAGCTGAAGGCACCGTCAGGATGACTGCCTCATTTGATGGTCTGGTTTTCACCTAGAGCTGAGAGGAGAATCTGTGTGCACAGTAGTGTGAGCTTCTAGAGACGGTAGTCATAACCAGAAAGGTAAGGCTGGAATTCCTACTAATGAGCTCAAGGGGCGAGTAGGAGATGCTTTTAGAAAGCAGGAGGGAAAGAGAAGCCTTAAATAAATGAGTGAATGTGGCTAAAGATGAGAAAATACATCCGTAAAAATATAGAATCCCCACTTTACCTGAAAGAGGATCTCAGGGGTTCATGAAGAATTACTTGGGTAATAAGGAACAAATTTGTATTTAATTTTCAATTGTGTGAACACAATCCCCTGGCTGAGGTATCTTCAGCCTGTGGTCATGGAGTCATCAGTGTGATGCTCTTCTCAGTGTCCAGAAGTCTGAGATGCTTTATGATGCCTGGACAGAATAGAATGCTATCACGTCTGTAATCAAAGGTTCCTATTCCCAGGGACCACCCAGGAACCAACTGTGCAACCATTTATTTTAAACACAGAAAAGGAAACTGGGGGATGATGACCAACAGAAATGAATTATTCTGGTGTTAAATTTCTTTAGAAAGCTTTTAAGAATGAAATACTAAGTCAGAAAGGAAGTATGTGTAAACTCTTTTTCTTAACAGTTTCTCTTTATCTGTTTAGATATTCTTGGAAGATTGTGGCAATTTGTGTTCTTGTTACTAGTTTTCCTTTCTAAAGCATAAAGTGGTTTTTTTTTTCTGTAGTTTAAGATGTAAAGCATCTTCTGTAGGAAAAGAAAAAAAGAAAAAGAAAAAAGCCACTTTGAACTTTTACATTCTAACCTTCGTAAAATGTAAAATGGTTAAGCTTGAATTGGCCACTGGGCATGAAATGGTATCACTATCTGGACAGCACAGGGATTCCAACCACCATTATGCAAATCCTATCAAACAGCTTTTATTCGGAGGCCATGGAAGCCAGCAGAATTGAGAAGCTGCCGTGCCTGTGGTTCGTGATCTCTGTCCTAAGTTCTGAGCACTTTCTAAACAAACCCTTTCCTCCCTGCTGTCCTCCCAACAGCCTTGGTGTAAACGCCACTCCTACGTCAAACAGTCGGGGATGGGAACCCTACTTTTCCGGTTCTGTCCCTTGTCTTGCCCAAAACGATGTACATAAAAGTAATGAAACATTCCTAAGCACTCTCACACTGGCCTCCATTCAGGAACGATTCAGATTACATTATACGAAGGTTACTATTTAACTATTATTGAGTTGATTTCGTTTGCTCTGAAAGTACCTATAATCCCCTGCACCGAGTAGCAGAAGCTGAAAATTGCACAGATTCATTCACTAATGCCTCATTTACGTCCAGGAAGCCATGTTTTACAGTTCACCTGTGAGATTGTTCATAGACTTAACATGCTGTGGACCCAGCAGACATTCCATCTTTTACTTGACAGGATGACCCACACATCCTTTCTTTTCTATTCTTCCTTGGCTTAAAATGTTGGAGGTGATGTTTCTTAAACTTAGCAGCTCTCAGAGGCAAAGACTCAGGTAAAGGTCTGTTTTCACTTGAGTCATCCAGAGTTACTGTCTCCATCTCCTATTGCCAAATACTAACAGCAGCTAGCTGGTACTTCTGCTGAATGAATAATCTTCGTCTGTGTACATGCCATCTTTATTGTGTATTGCAGTCATTGATGGATCTTCAAAATGAAAACATAAAAATGTGGTGAAGAGAAAAAGAATAGTGGTTTAAGGGTCCAAGGATGGCCTCTCTTTAAAAACATGTCATAGAGACATTGGCTAAATGTCATCTTTCTAAAATCAATGACTGTGGTATAAACATTCATTTAAAAAAGAGCTCAATTATACTCTGCCAAGTTGTACAAGAAGGGTATGGGGATGATACTTCTAGAAGGAAATGGTCTCCAAGACTTCTTATGTCAAGAGTTTTAAACAGTATCTTTCCAAAGGCTGATGTGCCATTATTTGTTTCCTAAACAAAGTATAATCATATATGCCAGGGTATATGGATAAAAGGAGTGTGAAAGCATTTGTTCATGTTGGCTCAATCAGCAGTCACTGGGATGAAGAGAACAGAAAAAAAATACATATATCTGTCTGTTGAAAGCAAGCAGAAAACACAAAGGTAAATTTGGTAATGGAATGTAGTTTATCATGTAAACTTCCTTGTAAATTCTGTATATAGTTCATTGAACTGTTCCCTGTGATGTGGTGGTCCTCAGCTTTGGGTGATGTTTGAAAAAACTGAGCATTGTAAATAGCGTAAGTTTATAAAGCATCTGCTGTTATTCATAAAATGAAATGACTAGTGATTTGGGTCCAAACAGGAATCTTTCCAGCTCTTGCTTTTTCACTGCTGTTTTGTGTATACAGTTGCTTGACTCTGCTGTAAGCCATAGCCAGGTGTCTGTAATCACTGCCTCATGCCTTTACCCCACTGAAAGGGGCAGCAGCTGCCTAGAAAGCTGCCAATCTATGGGGCCAAAGAACAGTGCACCAGCAGAAATAGGAACTGGAGCAATCTGCTCCTTAAACAGTCATGAAAAGTCAATGTGTTGTTATTAGTCCCCGTGACTATCCATATCATCAAATACTGCATTCGCTGTGCCACCAAAAGTTCAGGGATGGAAGAGACGCCCCAAATCCACAGGTAGTTCAAAACTTCATTTCTGCCAATAGCTTTAGCTTCTAATTTCTTTTCCACTATATATTCTAGAATTTCTAATAATAATAAAAGTGACTAGAAGCAATGTGTTTGATCAGAGTGAACAGTAACTGCCCAAAGGAAAAGTTAAACACAGGAAAAGTTAAAGAGATAGTAAACACCCCTAATAACATTAACTGGCTGGTTCATGGCCAAAAGAACCAGAGTAACTATGTCCTTACTCTTTAAAGGTAAAAAGAAATGTGGTATAAACTGAGTGAGAATGGTGGGATATTATGTCATAAGACATGTTTCCATGAAAACTGGCAGCCCTGGAAAAATTTAGTATCGACATAATTGAGGAGATTGGCTTCTTAGTAATGTGTTAGAAGGAATAGTGTGTTTCTTGGCGATAAGAAATCAGCAAGGTAAGACTTTTATGTCAGCATCCTAAGGTCTAGAAGAGTCCCCAGAAGGAGCCATCACTGTGGGGCATTCCAAGATATGACCCACCATTAAGTGAATACAAAGAACACACCTTATTAGAACTAATCAGTCGATTTCCAGCTCTAGAACACATTATGATTTTACTTTTTTTTCCAGATAATCAATCATTAAACTGATAGAAAACATAATTATTAGAAGCTGCAAATCCACCAACAAGCATTTGAAATTTCTTTTTAATAAAAGAATTACAAAAGAGAAAATATTAAGTTCCTAAAGTTTCTAGGAAGATAAGGATGACAAGTTTTGTATTTGTTTTTTATTCTCCTACTGCAAGAATTGCCTACAGAAATTGAAGCAGTAACTGCTTTTTTTTTCCTTATTGTTGTTCTTCTGCCAATTAAGAAGTCTTTGGTGTAGACAGGTGGCACACATCTTTAGTCCAGCACTAGGGAGACAGAGGCCGAGGGATCTCTGTGAGATCAAGGCCAGCCTGGTCTACATAGCAAGTTCCAGGACAGATGTGGCTACAGGGAGACCCTGTCACAAAAATATAAAAGAGAATGAAAGAAAGAAAGGGAGGAAGGAAGAAAGGGGGGGGAAGGGAGAAGGGAGAAGGAAAGGAAAGGAAAGGAAAGGAAAAAGGAAAGGAAAGGAAAGGAAAGGAAAAGGAAAAGGAAAGGAAAGGAAAGGAAAGGAAAGGAAAGGAAAGGAAAGGAAAGGAAAGGAAAGGAAAGGAAAGGAAAGGAAAGGAAAGGAAAGGAAAGGAAAGGAAAGGAAAGGAAAAAGTCAAGTCTTTGGTGTTTTTAGAGACTTCTGTCAAGGCACTCAGAACCACTCTGATTGGTCCCCAAACTTCTTGTATATCATAGACTTCTCAAAAAGGCTCCTGTAGGAATTCAAGTGGGAAAACTGATATTCCTGAACCGATTGAGAAAGTATTCCAGTCTCCAGAACAACACTATGTGCACATTCTGTCCCACAGACAATCAAGAAACAAATCAATGAGAGGCCAAATAATATTTTTCAGTTGCCTTAGGGAGACAGGGTCGCAGTTTCACTTACTGAAACACTCGAACTCAAAAGCCAAAGGATGAACAAGAACAACTTGGCTCTTGGCTCTTCCCAGGCTTCCTTTTGAAGAAAAACAGGGAAGAGGAAATGCTCTCAAATATATTTTTGTATGTTCAAATTACTGAAATAGTGTATGTGCATTTTGCAATTATTGGCTTTTATAAGATAAATGTCCTCTTCTATGTTTATTCTATATCAACTGTATGCCAAATGGAGTTGATTCTTTGTTCATTTCATTTCCAAACTTCATATACTCCCTTGCTCATAGATAATTTGCAGCTTCAATCCTGGGACTTACACTGTATTTCTTCATTTAATTCAAGGAACAACGAATTTCAGTAATTCTTCCAAATTCCTACTCATGTTGCCTTTAAATATTTTTTATTTATTTTTAATTTTTACTTTACTTTATGTGTATGAGTGTATTGTCTGTATGTTAAGTGCGCCTGTGTGGTTCAGCCCACAGATGTCAAAAGAGAGTGTCAGAGCCCCTGGAACTGGAGTTACAGATGGGTGTTAGCCATCATGTGAGTTCTGGGATTCAAAGGTGCATCTTCTGTAAGAACACCCAGTGCTCTTAACTACTAAGCCATCTCTCTAGTCCTATTTTTATTTTTATGTGTACAAATGTTTTCACTGCATGCATGTACGTGCACTTGTGCATGCAGTAGCCACAGAGGCCAGAAGAGGGTATCAGAACCCCTAGAACTGGAGTTACTGGTTGTTGTTAGTCTCCATGTGGGTGATGGGAACCAAATCCAGGTCCTCTGCAAGAGCAGCCAGGGTCTTAACCACTGAATCATCTCTCCAGTCTCTCATACTGCCTTTGAAAGGTGTTTGGAGGCAAAAGTTTTAATCGCAGCAGCATCTCTGAGCTGCCTTGGGTTGTTTTTATTTTCTATTTTTCTGTTCTTTATGTAAAGAGTACACATATTTATTTTAAAAAATCCTCTTCCACACTTTTTTCAAGATGCAGTGGAAATTAATAATTAATGTAGACCTTAGAAATTTACATTATCTAATAAATTAATGCAGACCTTAGAAATTTACATTATCTAATGCCATAATTTAAGGATGTGGCCATTTTCACAATATTATTGTAGTGTGGTAAATTTATGGCACATGAGTTCTTCATCAAACTTGTCTAATCATGCCCTCCTTTAGTCCCCCTCAACCTTCTACCAGCTGTTGCAGAGAGTCAGTCGTTGGACAAACCATAACACATAGGGTCCAAATTATCACCATAAAATTATGTGAAATGTGTTTCCTCCAGACGGTATCTGCATAGTTATAAGAGAACAGAGTCCTCTAAACTCTAAACATACGTCAAACAATACGCATAAGAATCTTGGAAGGTCAACAGTAAAAGAACATGGTAGAGAGAGGAAATGTAGGAAGACACCTTGGAATCAAGACTGGGGATGTGCCTCCACCCGGATGTTTACTCTGGACATGCCACCAGATGACTTCCAAAGTCTCTTCCAGAAGAAAGTTTCAAAGGTTACTGTAGAGAAGTTCACTTACATGGGAGGTTAATCAAAAGGTCCAGGAACATCATGGCCCCATTGATGCAGGCTTACAAATTTAAAGGTCATCGTATTTTTGAGAGTAAGCCACAAAGTGTGAAGTAAAGTGAATGCCTGCCTGTGTTCCTTCAAAAACTCATCAAATACACAGTTATGTGGGCAAGCAGCAACATTGTTTTACTACTTTCATAGCATCTTGTACCACAATATTTCATTCTAAGACGTACCTTTAAGGGTGTCTCAGAAAACATTCATCAATGTGGTCTGGTCTCCATTTTTAGATTTCTGACAGACATAGATGTCCATAAACCATTCTCTGTAACAGTCAAGAAAAAGCCATAAAACCCTCCCTTATGGATGGAAAAGCTGAACTCTAGCCAACATCTGAACTCAAGAACATTGCAGTATCATTTCCAGTTTTGAACCCCATATCTCTGTGTCCTGAAAATAGAATGAGTGGGTAGGGTTTGAGCTCTCAAGTAAAACTCAGCTTCCCAACAACTTGAAAAATATGCTCAGTCCTTAGAACATGTTACTCTCTCTTCCTGCCCATTTCTCTTACACCACATTACCAGCCAGATTCATCCAGTATTATAGGTTCAGCCATGCAAAAAGAGAACGTTTACTTTACTAACTTGTGGTTAGCCTTCTAGCTATTACTCAGTTCTACATCCTCCCTACTACAGTCCGAACACGATCTCCAAAATGATTTCTGTAGATACACTTAACTTTGAGGACTTTGAGATTCTCCTGAGCACCTTCCAACCACTGGAAATGGTTAGAATTGCACCTAGAAATCTCTCCATTCTCTCGTAGATCAGTCAGTGAAGGGAACACTCTCTTTGGCACAATTTGTTCAGCATTCTTCTCACAACCTCAGGCATCTTTCAGAGACTGCTGTCCCAACCTCTCCATGTGCTGGAGGACTTGCTGCTTCACATCAAACAATGAATGAATCGCTTTCTTCTGCTGCCTTCCCATCAGTTTTTACCTAGAGATGGAGACATACCTAATGATACTTGTCATTTTGAAGTTAGAGGAAGCATTCCTAAGTGTGTAAGTCCTGACCAAGCTGAGGTTAGTATTTACTAACATACGTGTAGTTACTGAGATCCATTCAAGTGCATGTTACAAAAGAGGAAACAAAAGGGAGCTTTTATAATCAAAACATTATTACTTCAAAACATTGTTACTTCATATAAGTCAGTTTAGAAGAAGCAAATCATCTACAGTAGTTATCTGCATAGTCTAAGACTCAAGTCTCTTTCCTAAGCCATTCTTCCTTCTTACCAACACTCAGTAGAGTTCCAATATGGCTGCATAGACCCTTCCTCACACAACGTATAGAAGGGCAGATAAGTCCTGCCTCATGTTATTTTTAAAGGCAAGGAAAACCCTCCTCAACTCACCTCACCCCCAGCTGCCATCCCCTTTGTCCCACTGGCCACAGGAGTTACACATCCATCCCTGAACTATTCACTGAGGCGTGGAATTATGACTGACTTACAACAGACACTACCAGAGCTGCCAATGTAAGAAAACAATAACAAAAAGAAAGAATGGATTTGGGGCAGATATCCAATAATGACTGTCCTACATTATTCTAAGTGATCAGGGCACACTTTATTACCTATAATATAGCAATTGCTATTCACCACAACACTGTGAAGTTATGACAACACCAATATCAGAACATGGAAGCTCAAATAGATTAAATGACTTATCCAAGTTCTCATAACTACTTACCAATGGAGTTGATATTCATTCTCAATTTTTCCTGCCTCCAAAGACAAAACTTTCACCTTTCCTACATGACCCAGATTTAATCCTCTTAACCTTGATGACCAAGGTTTTTTGAGTCATTGAAAGATGGAAAGTTAGAAGGAAGAAGACAGTTCCCACACCCAAGAGCAGGATTACTGTGCCAAGTAGACACTGTCTAGTTGGTTTGGTTGTGTTGTGTTGTGTTGTGTTTTATTTTAACCTCTACGCTCTCTCCACTTCCCTACACAAAACCTTTCACTGTTGTCTTGAAGAAAAATTCAGAAAACCTTGTGCAATAGGAGAGCTTTGGGTGTGCTCCAGTGTCTTTAGTTTCTCGTTGTTATTAGGGGACCACCTAATCCAGTTTCCCTGAGCTGTTCATTTGAATGACAAATTGTACGACTACATTAACTACAGGGTCTCAGGAACCTGAAAGATACGAGAAATGCAGTACATTTACTAATAGTTATTCATTTCCCCAAAATCTGTCAGCTCCTATGATTCGCTTGTTACATCCAACCAGGCCTCACCACTCACACTGACCAGGCTGCTCATCGTTCTCCTTAATTAGTTCCTCAGACCTTCCTTGCCCTTCACTCCACAGCCAAACATCATCCCAAAGTGATCTCATTGCTGTGCTTTAAGTTTTACATTTTATTCCTAGTCTCTTCCTAGCTCTCCGCCTATAAAAACTTTCATAACAAGCCACCAGCACCCAGAACTCCATCTTCCCCCTCATTCCATGCCCTCTCCTGCTAGCCCTTCCTCATTTCTTGTAGCCATTTATCCAATAAAATTGGATATTTTGTGTATTTCCACAATCTTTTTAAATACTCTACCTCCCTAAAAATAATCCTTAAAAGTAAATGCTCCATTTTCTAATTATATTGTAGAAGCCTATGTCTACAATCTCTAATGAATTAAAATTAAAAGTCAGACTTACAGTTGAGCCCTGGTTGGCACCATGCAGAGGCCACTGTGATTATTTTTCCCAGAGCATATGACTAAGCAGACTTAATCTTCAAAATACCTCCATTCTAGATTCCGTAAGTTCTAACATAATCGATTTTCCGTCTTAATTCCCACTGCTTTTCCTTTATAGAAACAGAAACATTTCCTTTCTTAGTTTTATTTCTACCCTTGCTAATCCATGTTTGCCTTATTAATATCTGTTTGAATGTATGTTCTATGGGGTGTTTATTCTTGAAGTTGGAATTGCAGTGCATTATCAATGGGACACTCCAAGGTGAATTTGAAGAGAATTTCAGTTCTGTCAAGATATAAATAGAAGCTTTGGAACTATGTAAGAGGCTGTACAGTTCTTAAAGCTCATTACAGCTTCTCAATACTGCACTGCAAGTATGTAATGTGAAATATCTTTTATGATCCCTTTCAACTACTAACATTCCTGTTCTGTTATGTATTTACGTGTTTTCACAAAAGAAACATGTAATTTACAAACTTTACCTCAAAGTGACAACCAGCCACATCAGTTTTGCTAGGCAACATATTTTTCTACATATACTCTCCCAAAACATTGAATTACGGTGTACTTTTGCTTTCTCATCAACTCATTATCGATTTCATCTTTTTTAAATACTTACTGGATAAAGCTTGAAATATATTTTACAGTGTTGCCCTTGAGATATATTTTTAGGAAAATTCCTGGATCATTCTAATTCACTGTAGTGAGAATTATATATTCAAGTGACCTTTTATATTCAGAAGATCCACTACTTTTCTGAGGGAATGCTTATGAGTCTATACATGTGCATTTACTCACTGTTGCTCAACTCTGTCTCTTAAATAGAGCTAATAATTCTCTTGATCAAAACTACCACGTGTCAATTTTAAAGGGTCAAAAATGCTTGGGATTTGGGAAATTCACAATGATTTAAATACATACAAAGACCAAAAATGCTTTACATTTTTTAAATAGGTTTTTGTTTTTCACCACCAGGCAGCACCTCCTGCCATGCAGATGGAGGCATAATGGCTAATTTGATATAATGTTAGCTTGTCCTGTTAAAGGTTAATAGGAATGAGAGCCGGAGTTTATAATACTGTTTTAATACAAATCAGACTGTGTTCAAAAGAAAAGCATCTGGAATGAGGGCTGTTTGCTTGAAAAACTTCTCCTGACTGTCTAGCATCCCAGAATAATTATTCCACTCTTGAACTTATACAAGAGGAGTAAACCTGCAGCAAGAGCACTAACAGTGATGTGGGAGGTTTGAGAAATCCAGTCTCATTAGGCTAAAAAATAAGAAATCACTATGCTGGGGCAGTGGTTCCAACACCTCTTTGGCTACCACTTCTCTGAAAACTTGACTGACTCCAAAATTAGCCAAACCTGACAAACCAGTGCCGGCCACTTTCATTCAGAGCACCCTATATTAAATAGCTGTGGCTTTCAAAGCAGGTGCTACTTACATTCAGAAAGAAGTACATATCTTCTGTTGCCTCTCAAAATCCGTTATGCTAAACTCACCAAATACATCAGAGGACATTGGTTTTTGTTTCCCCCTTGTATTTTTAAGTCTCTTTTAATCAATTTTGCAATCTACCCTCCTGCCAAATGTGATTTAGCTAACTCATTATCTTGACTGACATTACACAGTCAGTTGTAAATGAAAGAATTCCTCTCTGGTTTTCAGAAGGCAAATTTCTTGCATTGCAAAGAAACATCAACATTCAACGCTCTTTTACTCTTCTGACTAGTTTTTCCTTTCTAACATAAGCAGGTAATACTTTTGTATACCCACCAGACCACTAAAGAAACTAGCAAAAAAGAGTATTTCTAGAAAACTGTAGAAATTGTTAAAGGAAACAGCACAGGTTTGAACTAATGCCAAGACAGGAAAAGATGGACTCCTTAATTTATAGTTCGAGTTTTCTATTTTGTATCAATATGGGCTGCGTTTTATGATTGAAATTGATGTCTCACAGTACTTGTGATTTTCTGTAATCACTTTTTACATTTGAAATCAAATTTCATACAGTAGGCTTATTTGTCCCCTTTTTGTTTGGGGTTTGATAACAATATTCTGTTTCATTAATTTCTTTGTATGTGTTAAAGTAAGTGATGTTTTGCCTCCATCATCTCAAAATCTATCTGTGGACAAAATCCATGAAGCCTGTAGACTGTGACATATACAAATAAAAGAAGACAGATTTCCCCGTAAGCAGTGAATTCGTGAAAAGGAACCTGTTGAGCAGCCTCTGACTGCCAACCCTTCCCACTTCATGGCCTTTTTTTCTATGCTGAGTCATTGTGTATTCCTGTAAAATACAAAATCATATCACATGCAATCAGGTATGGACACCAGAGACCCCTGTGTCTCGATTTCAGGACTCACAGATACCCTCACAGTCACAGGACTGTCCTTCACACAGCATTTTTGTTAACAGTGTGGCTTCACTATGAAACACATTGCTGTTTGCTTTGGTATTCAAAATTTCAAATGTTGCAACAAATGAAAGACAGCAAGCACATTTGAGAAGCTGGTGTCAAAAGACATTGGCTATGCTTGTAATTGTGCAGCTTGTAAATGTATTTATTGCTGTAAATATGTACAACCTATGTTAGCTTATTTCAAAAAACAAATAAAAAATTTTAATTACAAATGGCTACATAGAAAAAGCTTACTTTGTACTATGTTTTAAAACATGTAAGGTTTGCAGCATATCTTTTATTATCCTTTAATATGTTTAGAATTCTGAATTTATTGTTTAAGAGCTTTTATTATAAAAATTAACATAAAGCTAAATTTCTTCATTTGTAAAAATTCTTTTTAAGATTATTTAATATTGGGGAGCAAAAAAGTTTCCAACATTTTTCCAGGAGTTTGTTTCTATACCACTTTAAGAAAATATTCTTTAGGAAACATGCCTTATAAACATTAACAAATAAGATTGTTAATATACAATAGAGGGGAAAAAAAAGAAAACATGAACAGTCTCCTTGTACTAAAAAGAAATGCCTACAACCAAGTAAGTATCCATTTGAGAGGTGGCGAATGTCAGTAAAAAAAAAAATCTCCACTGTATATATGAACATTAGAGTGGTCTATTTGTCAGTCTTTCCTCACTTTAAGACTTCCAATTTCCAAACTCATTCTCTCCCTTGAGAAAGAATGTGTTGACAATAAAATAATGAACAGACTAAAGTTGTGAAGTTCATTTATCCATTAACTGGTGTTAGCAGAATAGCTTTCCAATAAAAGTCTACATTCCAGCCTAGGGACAAGTCTAACATTTATCTAACAAGATAACTGGGAATCACCACTTATGTGCTGAGCTTCAGCCTAAAGAGTTGCTTTTCGGAGACATTCACTACTGGCAAACATTTCCAGAAGGCTGCTATGCAATGGGAGAAGTAAATAACATCCAATTTTATTTAAATTATAAATGAAACAAATATGTAAGTAACACATTTAGGATTTGCAATGTAAGAAACCTAAGATAGATGTTCAGCATCTTTTATCTTCCCAAACAAAGGGAAACAGAGTGTTTGTTAATTCAGCAAGCAACTACTGGTAATTATGCAAGGGCAACGAGTAAAGGCTAGAGTAATGTTATAGAATGTGTCTTCTCAGCCTCAGAGGGGAAACACACACACACACACACACACACACACACAATTTAGATGCACAGAACAAAAAAATAAGTGAGATCAGGGAAAACTAACACAGCCACACAATAACTCCAAAGCAGGCATGGAACTGTGTGGGGAATGTGCATGTGCTGTCACTAGAAACCAAGTGATGTCACTTGAGTCCACTGCATCAGCTCTCTTCAAGTTGTTAATGGTTCTGAAAATTCCAAATGCGCCCGCTTACCAAGTTTTACATCAAGAATCTACAACTATCATGTCACACTTGGATCATTTAATAATTTGTGAGGCTTTTTAAAAAATGTTTTTAGGGGCTGCAGAAATGGCTCAGTAGTTAAGAACCCTGACTGCCCTTGCAGAGGACCAGGGTTCGATTCTCAGCACCCACATGGCAGCTAACAACCATCCACAACTCCAGTTCCAGGGGAATCCCACCCCCTCTTCTGATCACTGAGGGCATTGCACAACACAGATACACTTACACACATGCAGGTAATCCACTTATACACATAGAACAAAAATAATAAATAATTTTTTAAGTTTTTAAACTAATCCTATACTTTGTCATTTCACTTATACACATTTCTATGAATTACAGGCATTTAAAAATTTGACAATTACACTATTATCATAGCTGATAATTCCTTGGTAACAGTAATGCCCCATCCTGATGCACATTTCCCCACTGTCCCCCAAATTGCCCTTTTATATTTGTTCTTGTAAAATGAGAATCTAGGTGAAGTCCACTTTTTACATTTGCTTCTGTCTCTTAGTCACGAACATCCCTCTCCACTTCCTTTACGATATTGACCTAAAGAACAGAAACTGTCCTTCTTACAAACTGCCACATGCTTCCATTTCCTCTGGAAATACCTAGAATTGGTTGCATAGATATTTTCTAAGAATTAAATTTATTCATAGGTTAAGATATGATATTTTAATTTTTCTCATTTTGTGAGAAATATTTCAAGATATAGAAACTCAGCAGAACAAAAAGACTGCCAAGTAAGTGATAGCTCAGATGCCCACCTCCAAAGCTCATGCTTGGCTCTGTATTTGCATGTTATAACCTTTCCTAATATAAGGACAAATAGAACGAAATTAAAACTTTTGCTCCATTTCAACATGTCCAGTTGCACTATGCATTATCAATGAAAAACTCCACTGAAAGAAAAAAGAGTTTACAAGGGCGATATAGTGCAAGGATAAAACACAAATAGAATCCAAAGATATTTTTTAAAGTGTAGAGGAAAAACTTTTCTAATATAGAAATATTCTATCTTTGACAGGAAAGAATTTTTAGACTTAAATTATAAAATTTAATATATAAATTTTATAATATATAAATAATATGTATATTTAATATATACATATATTAAAATGTATAAGCATCCACTTTAGCTTAAGTAACTTAAAAACTTAAGCTTAAGTAACTATAAAACTTTCCCGTCATCTCAACTGTAAATTAACAATTAATAAATAAATACCTAAAAACATAAAGCTTCAAATATGTGTATAAGTGAAATGACAGTCTGGATTTACTGGTGGCATGTAAGCAAGCTTCAGGTTTCCTTAAAATGGAAGATCAGACACTTGTCTAATATCCTCAAGAGAAAGATATCAGAGGCAGGAGACGGTAAGTGTGGTGGGGCACTGAATCTATGAATATGTCATTGTATCGCATACTCAGCACGGCGAGTAGCTAGAGAAATCTGTGTTCAAAGAAAACAGCATTCTTGGCAAAATCGTTAGCAGTGTTAGAAGACAAATACCCCTGAATGCTAAGAAAATATGACCTTACCTGCTGCACTTATCACAGGAGTACATGGCGTAGTTAATACATTGTGTTTGGTCTACAGGTAGGCCATCAGTTGGTCGGATTCAATCTCATCAGGACATTGATACAGTGGTACTGTGGTCTATCTTCCTACCTTCTCTTATAGCTTCAGAATGAGCGTACTTACACAGCCTTATAATTGACTGTCTACACCTTGTTACCACTCATTTTGCTCTGGAGTAAGAACAAACAAGAAAACTATTTTTTCTAGCCTAAAATACTAAACATATAGACTTATATTTGCAATCGAGATAGATTAATAGGAACCATATATTACACTATGACTTGAAAACAATCAGATTTAAAATTAAAGGAAGGGGGCACACCAACTTCCTTTACACATACAAAGCACTGTTTTCAAGACACCAGACATCAGACAAACAAGGACAGGGACCTCTGAGTGACAGTCCTACAATCTATTGCCTACCTTGAGTGAGTTTCGGGTCCACGATTCAATGAAGGAAATCCATGAGGCCCTTAAAGAGTCCCTGAGTGGAGGAGACTGAGAACAGAGTCTAGGAAGACTAATGCAGCTAGAATTTATAGTACAGGGCATCGGAGAGGAAAGATGTGCTAGAGAAAACCCCAGAAGCTTACTGAAAAACTGTTCTGAGTATTCAGAGTAATGATCAGCACGCATGCGTGGAAGCAACCTGAGGCTTTGGTAGGAACCGCCTATAGAATATAGGCCTGTGCTCATGCTCTGCCAGGAATCAGCATATGAAAAGAAGCCCAACATTGTGTATAGCAGGAAACTGAAAATTAAAACAAAAATGAGCTGCCCACACAGCTCCGTTGAGGGTCCACAGGCAACGTTCCGCTGGTGTATACGCTAAGAATGCCAAGCAACTGCAATTTGCTGAAAAATAAAGACGTCAGAATCATAAGTCCCAGACTCGTTTCTCCCCCACTAACACAGAGACTCCCGAGACAACACACACAGTGCGGCTCCCCTTGTGAGCAATGAAAATTCTCCTAAGAGGAATAGGGGCCAGAAGAAAACATCCTATCTCCACGGTAAAATTCTTGGCAACTACTTGCCTCTGTGAAGCCACCATTCCACGCAGAATCAGCAGGAGGAACGCGTGTTCGTGGCTTCTCTCAGGGGACGGAGAGGGTACTGAAATCCAGCCTTGCGGCACTTTGCAAGACTATCAAAAGACAGGTTTCTATTTCAGAGGGCTGACAGACGGCCAGTAGAGATGCCACAGAACTACTGAGAACACAAGACAGGCTGCCTGCTGCTGCTCCAGAGACCCTCAGTACTGAGATCAGTATAGCTGGGTGAAAGGAAGCGATATGTCCGATGTTCTGGTTTCTCGGATTGCTGGAGATGTTCTCTCTTACTCAGGCACTGTTAGGACATCAAAACAGTTGAGAAGCCCGCGGGTTGGCATGGGCAAGAGACAGGGGTGGTTTGAGGCAGCCCCCGAGAAACTGCAGTACTAAGGGTAGACACCAGAGGGAACCAGAGATTTTTGAGCGCCTAATAGAACCAAGAATCTGTTAAGAACACATAATACAGGAAGACAGGAAGCATATTAGGTGATTAAAAAAAAAAAAGTCTAACTCTTCAGGAAGATATGACAAGTGTACCAAATATAAATCACTTAAATATAGAAATCAATTAGGATGGAACTGAAAGGAGAAAGAGCAATACAATAATGAAGTTCAATATCCCCATGTTAAAAATAGGATAGAACATCCATACAGATCAATAGGAATCTAAGTACCATCAAACTATATTCTATCAAAGTAACAAAAACTCAATTTTAAAAATTCAATTTAAAAAAAAGTCCTGAGAAAGAAAAAAGTCACAGGGTTTACAATCCCTGACTTTACTGCATATTATAAGGGTACTCAAAACAGCATGGTAGAGAAAAAACAGACATGCAGACCAATTGAACAAGAGAGTCCTGGAATAGACCTATGTGTATCTATACAAATGATCAAATGGGGAAGCAGAGATATGCCAAACTAGACTCACACAGCAATGGAAACGACACAGGAGAAAAGACAGCCCATGGAATGGAGTCAGTGTCTACAAATGACATCGCTGATGGGAACCTAATCTTCAAAATACATAGATTCTTACCTATTAGCAAGTAAGATTTATGAAGGAAAAGAACTTGGTTGAAAAATGGGCAAAAAAAAAATCTGAATAGACATTTCTCCAATAAAGGTACACCAATGTCATACAAATATGTGTATGATATAAATGTATGATATATAAACTATTCAATATTACTAATCACCAAGGAAATGCAAATCTAAACCACAATAGAATGCCACCTCACACTGAGGAAAATGAAGCCAAATAACAAGTGTTGGTAGGATTGTGGAGAAACCAGAACCCTGCACACTTTTAGCAGGACTGTAACATAGTGCAGACAAAGTCAGTATGGAAGTTCCTCAAAATGCTAACGTTAGGGGATAGAACGATGGCTCAGCAGTTAAAGCATTAACTGCTCTTGCAGAGGACCCAGGTTCAGTTCCCAGCATCCACATGGCAGCCAACAACCTCTGTGACTCCTGTTCCAGGGGATCTGATGCCCTCTTGGGTATCTGTGAGCAATGCATGACATGGGTGCATTTAGATGCATATAAGCAATACACTAATATACATAGAATAAAAATAAATACAATTTTTAAAAATGTTAATGCTAAACTTAGAATATGACCCTTTTAAAAAAAACCCTTTCTCAGATTCTACCCAAAAGAATTAAAATCAAGATTTCAGAAAAATTATACTCCAATGTTCACTTAAGAATTACTCACAACAGCCAAGAGGTATAAATAACTATTTGTCCACTGACAGATGAATAAAGACATATAATGGGAATATAATTTTGCTTTGAAACAGAAAGAATAGGTTTATCCAGGCCATGTGCTATAACATGGATGGATCTTGGGGATATAATGCTAAGTAAAACAAACCACTCATAGGACAAACTCAGTACAATTCTAGTTATGTGAGCTTTCTAACAGCAAAACTCAGAGAAGCAGAAAATAGAACGGTGGATTCCAGGGGTGAGGGAAGGAGGAAGCTTGGAGACTTGTGTTTCTGTTCATGGGTATAGAGTTTCATTTTTGTAATATGAGAAATTCTACAAAACTACTGTATAGCAATGTGCACATAATTAACAATACTACATACTTAAAACTGTTCAGAGCAGACCTCCTGCTTTATCCACAATTCTGTATACAAAGAAATATATAGTGGGACAGCAGTTTTGAAAGAAAATTATGAACTGGGGCAACCATTCAATGGGTAAAAGTGCTTGCCATGTAGATGTGAAGACCTGAGGTCAAATCCCCAGAAAGTTCCCAAAAGTTGGGCACATAGCACAAGCATCTGTAATCCTAGCAATTCTATGGGGAGATGGGAGAATATCCAGAAGTCTGTGGGTCGGTTAGCCTGGTGTATGCAAGAGAAAAACAACAGACACCCCATCTCAAACAAGGTAGACGGTAAGGACCAATACCCAAGGTTGACCAATACCTTTACATATGTACCATGGCATGATGCACATACATACATACATACACATACACACACACACACACACACACACACACAATTTGGTTGTTTGTTTCTTTGTTAAACATGGTCTTACAAAATAATCTAGCAACCACATGCCTGTGCATTACCCAATCATGATTGCCTAAGGATATTTTTAGCAGCTTTATTCACAGTTACCAGAGTGAAATCAATTAGTGTCTTTCAATGGATGGTGAATACATCAATACAGTGCAGCATTATCCAGAGATTAAAGAATAAATGATCAAGCCATGAAAAGATGTGCAGGAACCTAGATACAAGGGCTGTGAGAAAGAAGCTATTCTGAAAAGACTGTATACTGTGTGGTTCCAATTATCTGACACTCTGGAAAAGAAAAACTTCAGAGATATTTTGAAAAATCAGTACTGACTGAACAGAGTTCATAGGATGGTAGAGAAAGACAAGTCAGTAAAAATAGGATTTCCATGGGTTTAACTAACCTCCATGGGAGATGCATGGCATATATGTTACTCAAAACTTGTAGAGATATAAAACACATATGTATGAAAATTTTAAAGAACATTTAGTAAGTTGAAGGGTCCCAGAAAACAGTCAGGCAGTAAGGCTAGCAAAAAATGTCTAACATGGGCTGGAGAGCTGGATCAGAAGTTAAGAGCACTGGCTGCTCTTGCAAAGGATTCAGGTTCAATTCCCAGCACTGACATGGTGCCTAACAACCATCCTAACTCCAGTTCCAGGGAATCCAATGCCCTCTTCTGACTTCCACAGACATTGCACGACACAGGTACATTTACATATATGCAGGCAATAGAGTTATACATAGGATAAAAAAAATGTCTACATGTACTACAGACGTATAAAACAACCTCATTGAACAGGGTGGGAGAAGTTGAAAAGGTGTCAAGTTATGTATGTTAACACATAACTTTGAAACTGAGTGTGTAAAACTAAAGACAAAAGCATGCACAGAAGTCCCTAGGGGCCCACAGGTGAGCAATACCAACATTTCTCCATCTGTGCGATCAATTTTCACAATTCAATAAATGAACAACACATGCCAGGGGCAGCATTCTCACTTCTTGAGTGGGAATTTATAGATTAAAAGGGACTGGAGAGATGGCTCAGTGGTTATGAGCACTGACTGCTCTTCCAGAGGACTTGGGTTCGTTTCCCAGCACCCTCTTGTCAACTAACAACCATCTGTAACTCCACTCCAGGGAATCCAATACCCTCTTCTCATCTCCACAGGCACTGCACAACACAGGTGCACTTATATACATGCAGGCAATACACTCATACATGTAGAATAAAAATAATAAACAAATAAATTGTATTCGTTACTTCTGTTGTTATGAGAGAAACATTGACCAAGGGAACTTATAAAAGGAAGAGTTTATTTACCTTACGGTACCAAATGGGCAAGAGTCCATTATGGCAGGGAGGCATGGTGGCAGGCTTGGCTAGAGTAGAGGCAGAGGCTAGGCACTCACATATTCTAGCAGGCACAGGAAGCAGAAAGTGACTGGAGATCTGGAAGGCTTAAGAACTCGCTAAGCCTGCCCCCAGTGATGTGCTTCCTCCAGCATGGCCACACCTTGTAAGACCTCCCAAAACAGTGCCTCCTACTGGGGACAAAATGTTTCAATACTTACAGCCCATGGGGGACATTCTCATTCAAACCACTACATAAGTAAGTAAATAAATAAATAAATGGGTAGGAAGCTAGAATGCTTTGTAGGGGATTAGACTTGCATGCATCAGGATAAACTCATTTAGTTTAATACAGACACACATGTTGTATGAAGAAATATCTGTAGAGCTGTCCATGTACATAGAGTAGGATATCTGTACAATTCTTTGTTCTGCCAGCACTGTGAAGGCCTAAAAGAAACAAGGCCCAGTAGAAATAAGCACAGCATACCGTGCTTGGTTTCTACTATCAGTCTTCAGTGAAAGGAACAGGGCATAACCAGCTGATGTTCCTGGGCTTCTCAGACGAAGACACTGCTATGTAAGACTCCGAGCCTGGCCAAGAATGACATCAAGGAGGCGGTGGTGCAGCCCATCAATGAGTTGCCTGGCCTGGACCACAGCCGCTAGGAGCCCAAGGACAATGGCAGCCCTTGGTGGGCAAGCGGGTCTGGGATGGCGGCAGACGGTCCCAGGGCAGGAGCAGCAGAGGCAGAGGCTGCACCACCCCCATCTGCCCGCCTCTAGGTGGTACACACAGATAGTGATGGAAGCTGCTCAGGGAAGGAACTGAATTCCCTACAACAAATTTAGATGAACTAGAAAACCGTGTTTTGACTGACCATTGGTCCATCCGGTACAAACAAGAAGAATCACCAGGCAAATGTCCATTGACTTCTACTTACTTACCAAGACTTGGTCTTTCAGAGTCTGATGGGAACTGTAAAAGATTTATTGAAAGGTGTGTACCTGAAATATTCACAAAGCAAATTTTGAAGAAACATGAAACCAGCCTGGACCTAGTGGCACACACCTGTAGTCCCATCTTTGGGAATCTAAGGCAGGAGGGTTGGGAGTTTGAGGCTAGCCTGGGCTACATACTAAGTTACTGGCCAGCCTGAACTAAGACCCTCTCATACATATTTTTTTAAAAGGTAACAAAGAAGAAACCAGTCAACTTAACAATTTTTAAGAACATGAAGACTTAACACATGAATTCAGTAAGATGTCTCATCACTTATACTCTGTCACCTTCAGAAATACAAAGTGTTTTTTGTTTGTTTACAATATTGGTATCTATGGAAAAATTTAAGGGTCCTTGCTGCACAGAAACCAAAATAATCGAAATTATGAGCCTGCAACCATCACCCCAGTGAACCTGAAACTGTGCTCCCTTCCCATAACTGGAAACTGTAGTCCCAGCCTGTGAACTGGAGCTTTGGTCCCTTCCTGTAAGCCGGAGTTGTGGTCCCCATTTGTGAACCTGGAGCTGGGATCCTCTCCCAGGAGCCAGAGTTCAAGTCCCCTCTGATGAGCTGAAGCTGAGGTCCCCTCCCATAAACCACAGTTGCAATCCCCTCCTATCTGTTGGAGTTGTGGTCCCCTCCCTGGCACCTGGAGCTACGGTCCTCAACCATGAGCCATGATTCCCCACTCCTGTGGTGGCAGGTGGAGCAGATCGGAGGATGAAGGCAACGTCCTCCATAACCCCTTCCCCGCAGCGTTTCAAGCTGTGCGTGGCAGTGGCTTTGCCTCTGTTAAGACTTAGGCTGGGGACAGGGGAGATTTTTATGTTTTGCAGGTTCTAGTCTTGGGAGGACTGTTTCTCAAGAATGGACTTCCTACCTCTCTTTATGGTCCTGAGCACCCTGGCCTTGAGGCTGGACTTTTCCCACTCCTAAGCATTAAAGAGGTTTTCCATTATTTTTCTGTAACTCTTCTACAGCCCCAGTAACATGTGCCCTACAGAAAACATAAAGTACCTAACTGAATTTCTAGAGATTAAAAAAGGAGTCAGGGAAGCTGGGGGGAAGGGGTGAAAGGTGACTGTGTTAAAACACATTGTATCTATATTGTATCCATATATGAATTCTCAAAGAATTTATACAAATATTACCTTAAAAAAAGAAAAAATAATAATACAATTTTTTTACAAGGGAAAAGAAAAAAAATAATCCAAGAGTGGAGAAAAATATCCACAGGACACATATCCAAGGAAAGAAGGCTTTGTATTTAGAAAACAACTCTTCAAATCCAATACTAAGAAAACAAAACTAAGAGTCCACCTTAAAAATTGGCAAGAGACCTAAACAAAAAGTTCATGAAAGTATACAGGTGGCACTTAAGCATGTGAAAGATGCTCAGCAGCGCTGGTCATTGAGTGACTATTAAAACCACAGTGAGACTCTACCAAATACACACCAGAATAGCTGAGATCAGGAAGAGTGGCCCCCCAACATGCTGGTAAGCCAGAACAGGACTTTCATAAACATCTGTCTGTAAAACATATCAAACTGACACTTAAATACAGTGTGCCAAATTTCAATGAAGCTGTTGAACGGGCTAATACGATCAAGATGGGAGTTAAGGAGAGCAAAGTGGTTCCTTTGTAAAGGAGACTGTTCTGAAAGGAAGGGTGCAATTCACAGATCTCGAGGTCAAGGCTTTTTGAAGCCATGCTCTGTCAACTGTCCCTGGTCCACACTGAAGTAAGGACTTTCCATGAGAGGAAATCATAAGTGCACTGTTTACTTGAGTTGATACATTTTCCCTGCCCAAAATTTCTTGATGAAGAAAAAAGTACACTGAGGAACATTCTGGCGCAAGCGTCTTTTCTAATCACCGACCTGCAGCAATCCAAGACCAGCACTAGACACAGACACGGCATGCGCAGCCCCACTCAGATCACACCGATATTTTTCTAAGCCTGCCCACACCTCTACTGTATGAGAACAGTAAGAACTGTTCTGGACATCCAAAGAACTGTCTGCTGCTTTAAAGAGTCATAAGGCTTGCAAATAGCAGGGACCAATTAATGTACTGACTACTGAGTTATGCAGAAAGTCACTGGAAATAAAGACATACAAACAAAACAGGCCACTTTTATTTGTTCAGAATGTTTATTTCTAAAATTGGCTGAGGTTAAAAAGGATTTATATTTCAATTAATTTGTTAACATCCAAAAGCTTCAATTCCATATTAAGAATTTATAAAAATGAACCTACAATCACTCTTTCCTGATACTTGAGTAACAATATATACATCACACCAAGACACCTACTCTTTATCAGACCAGTCTCCCAGTTCGATCAGGAGTGCAGAAGTAACAATGCTACGTTCGTTCCTGTTTTGAAGTCTAGGTTTTAGTTTCTAAAATCCTTCAATCCAAAATTATTCACATAAATTTGAATTTTTCTCTTATTCATGTCTGATAAAGCACTTTTCTCTAAGAAATTTTACAACTCACAGTCTTTTCTTTGAAACATAAAAAAAGACATGGACCCTCCTGAGTTACATATGAAGCTTATATATTCTTTAAAAACATCAATGTTTTAAATATCACAAATTATTGATAATACGTTTTTACTATTCACATCATTATTTAAGCAATATTCAAGTATATTTGTGCTTTGTATGTTTACATTACTTTAGAATTTATTTTTAACCTTTCAATAAAACTTTACCTACAAACATTTCTCAAATACTTAACAAAGGAGACAGAACAATCGTTATGAAAATATAAACTGCCACTTCGGCTTTTCCATCTTTCAGTGTATTCATTTCCTACCAGTCAAGCAATTTCCTGTTCTGCTGCTGGCTCAGCCTGGTGGAGCAGCTGACTATCTGAACACAGAATTTACTCCCCCACACCAGTTCCAGCAGTGGAGTCCGACAGCACGGACATCCATCGTTTCCAGTCATTTCAACTGCAGGACCACCTTGAAACACAAATTGGAGAAATGACATCAGGTTATCCTAGAGCAAAGCTAGTATGTGCTACATGAAATGCTCTGGGACCTCTGCAGAGGGGGATAAAGGAGAAAGAGGCAAATGCAAGCACAGCAACCTCCAGCTCCCGCCCACCTGAGTCTTTGCTCGAGATCACAGGGCATTCACCCAGGCTCTGCCATACCCACCTCTCAAAGGCAGGCTCATGCAAGGGACAGGCAGGCTTAGCTACTAGTTTGGTCACTGAGCACGAGAACCAATCTTGAACGTAATTTACAATGTGAGAAGTTGCAGAGTATGGAAAGAAGTTGGTGTTTAGCAGGGTTTTATTTTTGGTGTCACTATTTTTGAGACATGGTCTCTGGGTAGTTCCAGCTGGCCTAGAAGTCACTATATAGATAGGACTAGCCTCAGGCTCACAGAGATCTGCCCGCCTCTGCCTCCAGAATGGGATACTGGGACTAAAGGCAAGCGCAAGCAAAACTACGCCCATCCTTTCTTCAGGATTTTAACAGGGCAGGGCGATCCAGAAGATTGATAATGGTCAAGGAGGAGGCTAGGAATAACTGAGACTCAGTCACTGCGACTAGATCTCAGGGAAAAGCTGACTAATAATGAAGGAACAACAAAGAGCCTGAGAATTTGGGGTTCTTCCTCACAACACATTTCTACTATTTAGACATTAGGTTTTCTCACACTACACACTAGGACTGATTACTGGTAGTTAGTCACTACTTTGGAAATATGAAGTTTTTATGCATTTATTAATTCTAACTCATCTCAACCTGATTCTGTTCTAACTGTAGTTATATTCCATCTCCTACATTCAGAAGATTACAAACACAATTTCCTACTACTGTCCACTTGAGACATTTCATTTTTAGGATCATAAATATTTGTAATTAGTAAAACTTCAGAATCAACTAATTTAAACTTAATGAGCACTGAAACAAAACAGAACTGTATTACTATTATTTCAAAAATAACTACTTGATAAGTTATGCTCAAAATTCAATCACTGAACACTGAAAGTTATAATTAACAGTGTTTAAAACTAGAGGCCAGAACATACCAACAAAGTATCTTCTGTGTTTGATATAAAATCGCAAAAACAGAGATATTAAAACTGAGCCAAAGTTTTTCTTTTATTGCCTATCCCTCAAAGCTCTAAGCATATAAACTATATTTTCAAATTAAAACAAATACCTTATTAGCTGCTTCCAAGGAACTGATCAGATTTTGCAGCTCCTCTTTACTCATTTCAACAGAATACGGCTTTACATCACCATCTTCTTTTACATCCAGATGAAGGTTTAAAAGTGGCATTTGTAAAGTAGCAATCTTGTCACTAGCAAGTCCAAGCTGTTTAGAGTGAGGAAGAGAGTAAGCAGTAAAATGTACTACATTAAACAAGCATCAAATACCAAAAAAGGAGCGTGTGCTGTCAAATATTGGGAAACTTGTTTAAACCTTGTTAAAATAAGACATAGACAAAGAACATCAGAAAGGAAATAAATACAGGAGATGAAGCAGTAGCATTCGTGTGACAAAAGCAAATATCTAGATGTGATTTTGTCTAAACAACATACTCCGTTTTTCAGGATTGTAACAATTTTTTAATATAGAAATTTGGAGAAGTACTGAATGTGTCCAATATAGCAAGAAACAAAATATTTAAAGAAAAGATACCAAGATGGCAGCTCATATATAAAAATAACTAAAAATAGTCTTGGAAATTAAGAAATTTATTATTGACCAGCTAGTAAACTCTTTTTTCTATTATATTCATATATTATTTATATAAACTATTAATTACAAATTATCCACTGACTCATCTTAACGTCTAATTGCTATTTTCAGTTTTATACACAACATGTCTTTTTTACTCTTTTAGTAGATAAAATGTTAATTCAAAGGTTTTATTTCAAAAGTAATATGGATATTAGTTTTTCGCTCTGAAAAGAGAGCCATCACCCAAATGCTTAATGATGAAACCTTTCACGCAGTTCTGATTCTCTGTGGCTAGGAGGAATTCATCTCTCCCCTAGCTTTCTGCCCAGGGAGAGAAAACGAAGAAAATGACCATTATTCAGTTCAAATATTTCTAATTTGCACAGCTTGAAGTAGTTTATCCTTGGTTAGAGCACATCTGGACACAAGCAAACATGTTTTTCTTTTCACCTCCAAGACTGGTGAATTTATGGATTGTGAACTGCCCTGATATTTATCTTCTTTCATAGAACATCTTTATTTATTTATTTAACTTTTTTTGCTATTAAACTCTTGGTGAACATTTGTTTAAATATCTATCTCTTAAGTCTGGCAGCCAAAACTAAACAGACTTTAAATTGATAATAATAATTTTTAAAGATTTTATAATTGAAAATAGAGTCTATGAAAACTGTTCCCTAACTGAAGCACTGTATTTCTACCAACAAAAAGACTGAATCAATATCAGTTAAGCTACAATTTGGTAAATTAAAACAACTAAGTATTTCTCATGCATGTTACTATAAGTATCTGTCCCCTATCTTTGATACTTATTAAAACATTAAATACTGGGGCTGGAGAGATGGCTCAGTTGCTCTTCCAAAGGACCCAGGTTTGATTCCCAGGACCCACATGGCAGCTAACAACTGTCTGAGGCCCTCTTCTGACCTCCAAGGGTACTGCATGACACTGGTGCACTTACATACATGCAGGCAATACATTCATATACAATAAATAAATTTAAAACATTAAATATTTATTTATATGGTAACTTTACTTACATGATCACTAATTTGCTTTTTTAATTTAGACCATCAATGTAACAAGCTATAAAATAATTTTAAACTTTGATTTAAAGCCACCCATTTACCACATTTGTGTTTTTTGTCACCTCAAATTTTTTTTTGTTTTGGTCTTTTTTGAGACAGGGTCTCCCCATAGCCCCAGCTGTACTAGAACTCTATATGTAGACCAAGCTGGCCTTGACCTCACAGAGAACTGTCTGGCTCTGCTTCCTCAGTGCTGGGATTAGTGGCATGTGCCACCATACCCAGCTAAATTTTACAAGCATAGAATTAACAAAAATGTTAAAGAAAACTGAGGCATAACCAGAACCACAGTCACCTTCTCCTTCTGTCTCTCAGTGGTTATTATCCAGTTATAAGCCCATCTATGGTGCCATTTCCTCCTAATCCACCAAGTCAACATAAGGCACCTTACTAATTTAAGATTATGTTAAATTCCAGAGACACAACATTTATCTACTAGTTTGGTACCTTCCAAAAAAATAGAAGAATGGTCCGAAATTGTTCTTTTAAGACCCTATTGATCATGACTCTCTTTTCATAATGTTTTAAAAACTGCCACTTTAATAATACATTATAAAATTTCCTTCTAGACGTAAAATCACATTTATCAATTTTGGGAAAGTTATGGTGCCTATAACACTCTAGCCAAGGTTATATGCGAAATAGATACTTCTCCCCTACCTATGACTAACAGATCCAGTCAAATTCATTATCCAGGAACGCTACTACACACGGTTTGGATACATAGAGTGCACCTACATCTACATTAATATTAAACAAATAATTTAAATTATCTTTGATATTATCTTGGAACAATGTAGTTTCAAAATAACAAATTTTAGATACTTATTAATAAAAAGATAAAATTTCTTTATATTCAAATACCAAATACAAATATCATCTAAATTCAGAAGTATATTCTTACCTTTAGCTGCCAATCAAAATCCTGTAGTTGTGCACAAGAAATATCAACTATTTCTCCTAACAGAGCCTGCTTGATTTCTTCTTTCCTACTTTTCAAGCATTTCTTAATAGCTTCTTGATGAACTGAATTCAGCTGACTCAACTGCTGAAGTGTCTATGAAAATAAAATGGGTAGAGAGTAAGTGAAAGAATCTTCCTGCTTACAGTGTAAAAACAGTTCCATTCTCTGTCTAGAACCTCTTAAAATGGCAGAAACAGGAAACAGAAGTAATACTTCACTAACTATGAGAAGAGTGAGCTAAGAATGGCTAACAAATGGACAGAGCTTAACAAATTCCTGCAGGACAGAAAGTAAAGAAAAAGGGCCAACTGACAAAGCTAGAGAACAGAGAAGCAGAGTGACATTAAAACAGCAAACACAGCCCTCAAAGCAAAGGTGTTTACCAGAAACAACTATTCCTCGCTCCAGTTCTAGGGGATTCAACACCCTCTTCTGACCTCTGTGGGCACTGCATGAGACACATATGCACTTACATACATACAGGCAATACACTCATACACATGAAAAAATAAAAATAATATTTTTAAAAGACTTGATATTGTTTATATTTTTGAAAACTATGCAATTAAATCAAAACTGTAACATAAAAAAATTCCAATAAAAAAATTCCAAACTGAAGAATCAAGCTACTCAATATTTAAGAAAGGCAATCAATGGTGCGTAAGCTCTTTCAGAGAACAAGAAAAGAAAAAACAAAAATAAAAAACTGCCAAATCAGGACATAAGCCCACAATAAAATCTGACACCTTGATAAAAGTATTAAGGAAAGAAAACTCACAGGCTATCGTTTAAATAGAGATGCAAAAAATCATAAGCAAAACACTTGGCCGATAAATCAAGACACATATTTAAAAAAAGAAAATGCATTAAGACTACACTGGGTTTACAATGGCATGCAAGCTTCATCTAATATCCAAAAATAATCACCACATGAACAAAAGGAGGGAAAAATAATTCAGGAAAAAACGGTGATAAGATTTAAAACTCACTGATGACAAAAAGATCAGGAAAACTGGAAACATAAGAAACTTCTTTAATAATTAGTACCTACATAATAACAGAACTAACAGACTAAAGAGTGAAACAATAAAGTCCCTGAGGTCACGGGGTAAAAAGACACCTACTGTCACTGTTTTTAAGAAAGTGTCACTGTCCAAATATTGGCTAGTGCGACAAGGCAGAAAAAAGAAACAAAATACATAAAAATTTTAAAAGAAGGATTGCATATAAATTGTAAATTCCTCACCTCCAAAGTCTACAAGTAGATCTAGTAAACAAATTCAGAAGGGGATGAGACACGGAAAGAATATGAAAATCAACTGTTTTTAAGTTTGAACAATAAACGACTGAGAGGTGAAATTAAAGAGAATTAAAAACATTTATTTGGAAATCTAACCATTTCCAAGACTTTTACACTAAAAATTACAAACCTGAGAGAGAAACTGAATTAAATCTAAATAGAGACCCTCCCTTTTTCCCAGACCAGAAAGCTAAATATTGCTAAGACGCCAATTCTCCTTTAAATAATCTAGAAACTCAGAGCAAGTCACATCAAATTCTAACAGGGTTTTGTTTAAGATGATTCTAAAATATATATGAAGACACAGAGGGCCAGGGCCAACCAAAGCAATCTTGAAGAAATGAAGAAATATGTGGTTGAAGGGCTTCTCCTACTAGATGTCAAGAATTAACTTGTGTTTAACTTTTTTAACACTCCCACAATTACAATGGTGTGAAAATGCCAAACAGACAAGGAGACCGACGGACTCCAATAGAGTCCAGAGACAGGCCCCCATGCATGGCCACCTGGTGATTACAAAAGCTGCGCAATGATTTTGAGGCAAGGATGGTATTTCAATTAAAGGCAATGAGTCCACAGGACATTTGTGTGGAAAAAACTGAGCACAGCCCCTAATCCATACAAAAACATGAATTCAAAATATACCTGTGAGATATACAAAGAAATCTTCATATCTCTTAAATAGGACATGAACAGCACTAACCACCAAAAGGAGTTTTGGGAAACTGGACTCGAGTAACCTTTGGGACTGTTTACCAACAGGCACCTCTGACAGAGTGAAAAGGCAGAGGACACGATAGATTACGTGTATAAAGTGTATAAACCAAGAAATTCAAATCCAGAATATCAACCAAATCAACAGGACAAATACATAGAACTCCATTTTTAGAGTATGCAACTCATATAAATATGCCCAAATCATCCCTGACAAAGATGTAGAAACAATGCATCATAAAGTCAAATCCTAGCTCTTCAATCATGGTAACTGGAATCCATGCATTGACCATGGTAACTGGAATCCATGCATTGGTTCTTAACTCCATGTTTTCTTCTGTATGTTCTCAACATGGTCAAAACCAAACTGTAAAATTCCAGAAAACCTACCATCAGTCTTCTGGTTACTCATAATTATGAGTTTTCAATGTTATATAATAAGTACAGTAATTATTAATGACAGACCTTGTGTTAAACATTACCTAGAAACAACTCTGAAACCTCCAGGCATTACTTATTATTAGGTAAGAAATTACCTCTTCATCAGAAAAATTTTTACCAACTACAGCTTTGAAAAATTTGGTAATATCTTCCAGAACAAGTTTCCATTCAGCTGAATTCCAAACACTGTGATAATCCTGGTAGAGAGGAAAAGCTCGACCACAGATGCCATCAATTATTTTGTGAAGAAGCTAGAGAGGAAAAAGAAATAAAAGGACTATAAGTAGAATCCTAAGATAGATTTCTCCTCCTTGTAGCAAACGAACGTTGTGAGATGTCTCTCTATAAGACCAGCTGAGACAGAAAGGTAAATATTTTTTTCTCTAATTTTTATTTTTTTATGTGTATGAGTGTATTTCCGGCAGGTATGTAAGGGTACCCATGTCCTGCAATGCCCATGGAGGTTAGAGAGGGTGTTGGATCCCCTAGAACTGGAGTATGGATGGTAGTTAACCACCATGTGGGTGCTGAGAACTGAACCCAGTTGCTCTGCAACTGAGCCACCTCTCCAGCCCCAGAAAGGCAACTATTTTTAAGATTTTGTTGTTACTGTTTTATTTGTCAGACAGGGTCTAATTTCTGTACTCCAGGCTGGCCTTGAACTTGTGGCAATTCTCCCCTTAGCCTCCCAAGTGTTAAGATCACAGATGTGAGCAATCATACCCAGCTAAATCCTAACTTTTCATTATAATGTCCAGCTTTAGAAACTAAAATAACATTAAAGATACACCACTGTTTTTCCAACATTATTGAAGGGAAAATACTAAGTTTAAAGGTTTTACTTCAGGGCCAGGTGCGGCGGTACACACCTTTAATCCCAGTGTTAGGGAGACAGAGGCAGACTGATCTCTGTGAATTCAAAACCAGTCTGATCTACATAGCAAATTCCTGGACAGCTGGGACTACAAGAAGACCCTGTCTCAAAAAAAGACTTTGTCTCAAAAAAAGACCAAAAAAAAAAGTTTTACTTCAGGGGCCTGGAGAGATGGCTCAGCAGTTAAGAACAAAAAGAGGAAGACTGGATTTTGAACAAAACTAGCTAGTATGACTCAGTTCAACCAATTATTAGCTTTATTTCAATGCTCTGCACTTCTGTTTCTGCAGGTGTATGTGGAAAATATCCTGAGTCCCATTAATGTCATAAGAAACACATATAAGCACAGTACCTTGGCACACCCTTCGCCTGTCTTTACATGGTTGGTACTGTTGCTGTTGCCACTTCCGCAACTCATGGCTTCGACATTCATAATCTGAATGACTGCTACACTAGAACCAGCATATATAATCATATTCATATGAGCATCTGGCTTGGGGGACATTTATATCTTACAAGAGGAGTATTTAAATCCAAATAACTGGGAAATGGCAACTCTTGCCCTCATAGATCTTACTCCACTCCACTTTAAACAGTAACTCTTTCCCTCTTACACCATACATATGAGAACACAGGAGAGGAAGAGGTGACCCACTTCCACACACTGACTAAATATAAAACAGTATTTTAGGTGCCATAAATCAAGCAACGTAAGTTAAAATTCATCCCATCTTTTTACATATATTTCATCTTCTCCCACGTTGTCCCATGATAAAATAACACCTAGAACTCAAACTGAAAAAATAAAAATATCCCTTTTCTTCATTCATAACAACATAATAAAAATAGCTCACTGAATTTATTACATATAATTCAATACAACAAAATCCATCTAGAAGAGATACCATTTTCAACAAACCCCTAGATAGGTACCAAGCACTTTCCCGATCCTCAAAACAACTCTATAAGGTAACTGTTGTGATTATTCTCATTTCACGGATAAGGAAAATAAGGCTCTTCCACAATGGAGTTTTAGTCTATTACATAAAAGTAGACCTATTTAATAAATATACTTTAGGAAGGCTGGGGCAGTAATAAATATTCATAGCAGGTACAAAGGATTAAGGCAAAGGTTGTCTTAAAAGGACGAGTAGTTGGCCAGGCAAACAGGACTGAAAGGCATGCCTGGTCACAAGCAATGCAAACGCATGGGATGAAAACGTAAAACCACACTGCTGGGTTCCAGGACAGCTGTATATTTAAGAGGTACAAGGCTGAAAAGTGGGTTGAGGTCACATCATGACTGGTCGTGAACTCAACAAAAAAGTGCTTTAATCTGCATTCCACCAGGGAAGCAACTCGTTCAAGTATTTTCATTATTTTTCCCAAAAGTTACCAACAGGTTGGGAGACACATGAGAGAGGATGGAGAGTGAGAGACTAACAGATTAGGGGGGTCTAAAAAGGCAGAGGCACTAAGTAGGCAACTAAGGTTGAAAAGGAGAATCTAAGGATGAAACCGAAATACATCAGAGTGGGTGGTTGGGTTCGAGTGGTGGTGCCATCAAACAAAATCAGGCCAGGCCAGGACCAGACGCAGTAAAAAAAAAACGTTCAGCCCAAAACAAGGAATTCACTACCGCTGTGGCAGAAGACACAGACCCTGGAAACAGACTGCTGGCTCCACCCAGAGATTTAGGAGTCAGGGGCATTTGTTGTAACAAAGTTGGGGTCCTCCCAAGAAGATGGAAGGAAAGCAGGCTTGGCAATCCGCTAGAAGACTTACGGGTCATAGAGCTGGACGTAGGTTTTGGCTTTGCCCCTGGTTAGCTGGACAACCTCAAACAAATGAATCAAGACTCTCTGCTGACATTTCACCATCCTTATTTGTAAAAATCAGAGAAAACTGCTAAGATGCATCTTCTCGGTCATGAAAGGCGTGAAGTTAATTTCCTTCGGCCTCACCTACTCTGCTCCCCACCGCGAAATGAACAATTTCAAGTCTTACCAAAGAAGTTTAGCCAGAGTGAAGGCTGGGAGTCACTGGTACCATTCAACTCCACTGGGCCTGGGATCCAAGGTGACTGGGGAGGGAGGAACCCGGCTGAATGGATGAATAAGGCGGAGTCCCACCGACCCCCGGTCCTGACAAGCCTGGTTTTATGGGTGAGTCCCTTTTCAAGGTTTGCACTGCATCTTGAGACCACCCGAACTCAGTGAGGCTGGCTGCCCAGAGCTTTCTCCCTGGGAACAGGCTCCAGGAGCCCTCCTCCAGGTCCAGGTCACCACAGCAGCCTCTGCACCCAGCACTGAGCCCACAGCTTTCTGGCTTGTGCAGAAGGAACGAGTAGCTCCCAACCAGGACGCAGCACACCAACGACTCCGCGACGCAGCTGTCAGACACGCCCCGCCCGGCCGAGGGGCCGGAGACGTGGGAGGGGGGGCAGGAGGGCCGCCCCCCGGGCTTCGGCAAAGACCCCGCGCCTACGTGGCATCAGCAGCCCCAGCGCCGCGGGGTCCCAGGCCCGGGACTGCCACCCGGACGCCCGCCCGTCCCCGCAGCCTCACCCCGCGCGGAGACCCCTCTGCCCGCCTCACCGGCGCGCCCAGCTCGGCGGGCAGCTTCTGCAGCCGCCACAGCGGCGTCCTCTCTTCCGGCTCCATCCCGGTGCCGCACAGGCCCCGTCACGTGACTAGGCCGGGCCTCAGCTCCCAGGACGCCGCGCCCACGTGACTCTCCCTGGGTGGGGCGGGGCTGGAGGGCAGGCTCAGAAGTCCTTGTGCGCGTGCGCAGAGCTTCAGACCCCACCGCCCGCTCTGTAGACGGGAGAGAACCTTGCTTTCCAGCTGGGCACTTCTTGCTTTTACTCTGAGGGAAGATTGACCGAAAGCGCGACTTTGGTACTCGGTTCAGAGACAGAGCTAATGAACTTTCCTCACTCTGCAGAAAACCATCTAATAAGGGCAGCCACAGCCTGTATTTGATTGGGCGAGCCCAGGTCCATTGTCCTGGAGGTTTGACCTGTCTCCTAATAAAGCAGTTTGATTTGGAAAGTTAAGTAAGGTTTTGATGTGTGCAAGATTCTTTATCCTAAGGAAATACTAGTTTAACTTCCACTTGCAACAAATGGGATCCAAGAGGTTACCAGGGTTATCAGACAGAGCACTGGAAAAGACCGAACACAACAGATGTGTAATGTCAGATAAACAGCAAATAATGTTTTTAAGTATGCCCAAAATAGGATATGCTTAAACTAAAGTTGTCTATTGTGTATCTGAAATTGAAATTTAACTGGGTCAGCTCTATTTTACCAGGGAACCCAAAAAACTTCACTATATCACACTAAGTAATAGTGACAACCTCTTAAAATCAGAGTCTATAGCCAAATTTTTACCGTGGGACTAAGCCTGAAACTCAGAATTCCTTTCTGTTATTTACCATAATTTGTTCAGCTGTGAAAATTCAGCTATAAGATGAACCTTGTCAGGCGAAAACATCCGTAACTAGTAGACAGGAACTAGACTTACAATGTAATTTGTAAAGTTAATGATAAAGTCCTGAGGCAAACCACAGAAGAGAAAGTACTTACTCAAATTTTATGCTATCCAGAGACAAACTGTTACTATCACTTTCAAGGTTCAGCTCAAATTCCTTTGTCTAATTTCTGCCCCAGCTCTTGGAAGTCGGTTTCAATGAGTCTTTAGATACCTCTCACTTAAAACATTTACCACTTTACAAGTCTTAATATAATTTTTAACAAATATGTGCAACTCACAGTGTCCTAGCTGCAACATAACTGTCTTAAAGCTGTATGAATACAGAGTCCCCTGAGAATTGTTAAAATCAGTAGCTGTCTGGAAATCTGTTTAAGTCTTTTAATAAATCTAGTGATGGGGAAGGTCATTTTAAGGAAACTGAACTTAACACAATGCAATATTTAAGACAAAATGCTTAACAGGCATGTACTTACTACATGGTAAACACTTGATGTCTTTACTCTCAGTACAGCCTTGTTTGACTTGTCCAAGGTCACATAGGTAGTGGTTGCAAAGTCTGAGTGGGGAATTAGGGGTCTGCCTTGTGTGCTTCAATGTCCCTACCGAGGAAAGGCAATGGAGAATGAATAACTTCCCTAAGACAACACAACATCTAAACCAGTGAAGCAAATCGACACACCCACCAGGACATAAAGGGTGACAAAATTAGATCCAGACATCCTTTTAAGCAACACTGGATGACAAAAAAAAATTAGCCTTTCTTTTGGAATGTGAATGTAACATAACTGAATGTCTGACAGATTGTGTGTGTGTGTGTGTGTGTGTGTGTGTGTGTATACAACTTCCAGGAGTCAGTTGTCAGTTCTGTCCTTCTGCCACGTGGCTCCTGGAGATCTCTGGTCATCAGACTTGGAGCCAAGTGCCTTTACTCACAGAGCCACCTCACCAGTCCCCTGAGGCATTTTAAAGCCTTTTATCTGTCCCTTCTGAGCCTGTCTCTGCTATGGATATTCTGAAGTCTGTCTCCATACCCTTATCTGCAATAATGGCTCAAAATATGGACTCTGAATCTAAAAATCTCTGCTCTGTAACTAATCATCTGTGTAACATTGGCAAGCTAGTTCACCCTTCTTGTGTCTCTGGTTCGCCATCTCTCATTATTTAAAATGACAGAGCAGACTTTATAGGACTGTTTTAAGTTCATATGTGTAAAACTGACAAATAGATAATGGTATGAGATTCTCTTCCAAGTAGCCTTCTCTCTTCTACTTTAATATGGGTTAGTAGCTTCCAGAAAGCTATCTTCTTACTTACAATGCTAGATGACGTGTTAGACAGCCTTTGTCCTAGGAATGTAATCTGAACATACACCTGACCTGGATCAATAGTGCTGTATAGATGATGTTGATCAGTGGCTCTGGTTGTGCAACATACAGAAAAAGATTAAGTAATCCTTGCTTTACTTGATTACTTACAAACTGGAGCTGGAATCCAAGTTTCCTCTTTAGAGAACTTTTCTGGGGTTATTTCTTTAGGATTTCTATCATTTTGAGGTAGAAGGAAAAGGAGCTTTGTGCAAAAACCTTGGAATGTCCTTACCTCCTTTCCTTCTCCTCTTCCTCCTTCCCTCCCTTCTTTCATTCTTTCTTTTCTTCCTTCCCAATACTTGACTAATTGTCTACTGTACATGAAGTCCTCTAATGTTTCTGAGAATGGAAGCAGTCAGTGAACAAAGTACATTATTTACCTTATGGTTAGAGCAGGAGAGGTGCTTAGCTCATGAACAGGCAATAAAAATGAGGTCAGCTGCTGACAAGTGTCTTCAGAAAATGAAATAGAAATGCCATAGAGAAAGAAGGTAGCATATACTTCAGATGATGTGGGAGTACCATGCCAACAAGTGGCACTGATACAAGGACACAGAAGAGATGAGAAGGCGGTGTGAAGAGATAATCACCTGGGAAGAAAAGAGTTGCTAGTAGACTGCAGAGGCCCAGAGGCAGATGTCAGCCTCTTAGAGATGTCTGGGCTGCAGACAACAAGTCCAGAACCATGGAGATGATGCCAGAGGCATGGGAAGGGATTTTACTCAGCAAACTGATGTAACCTGTTTGCACTTTTATATGTTAATATTCTGGAAAGCAAATTGTAGAAAATATATATTAGGGGGCAGGAGTGAAAGCAGAGAATCCATTCGCAAGCCTTTCTAGACTAAGCATATTGTAGGCATCTCACATGCTGCTATTGGAAATACAAGTACATTTTTTCTGAAGAGTTGTGAAAATGTATAGATTATTTGACTCATAAATTCCAGTTCTAAAAACATGTTAGAGTAGAATATTTTTCTTTAAGAATATTTACAAATTAAAATATCACATAACTAAGAGTCAATTCTTAGCATAACAATCTATGATAAAATTAATACATAAAAATGAATTTATGGCATTATTATTTAAGAATGTAAACTGATTCATAATAACAATGTATAATAACATATAACTAGTAGTCAATTATAAACATAAATTACTATAAATCAAATTAATCCATAAAAAATGACGATATAGCATTATTAATTAGGAATGTAAACTTGATCACAGTAACTATTGAGTGGGGAGACTGAAGTTCCAAATCTCTTTGTACTATGAGATGCTGATTTATATTGTATATGTGTAAATAGTGTACAAATTTCTAGGTAAGGAATCCATAAAATTTTAATAATGAATGTCTTTTATCTGGGGTATTATAAATTACTTTAATTATCTTTTGGATTTTCTGCATTTTCTGTTCAAGATGTTATTTGAATGAACTTAAATATTTTTAAACTATCTATGATAAGCCAGACATGGTGGCTGATGGCTGTAATCCCAGCACTTGAGAAGAAAGAGGATTGCCGCAAATTCAAGGTCAGTTGAGCCCTCAGGTTATGGTCCTATCTCATAAAAACTACATACAAATACATATACATACATACATACATGCATACTTGCATACATATGTATATAACCTTTGATAAATTATGTATAAATACATCCCAAATATGTTCTGGGATGTAGCTGAGTGGTGCAGTGCTTGCCTAACATATTCAAGGCCCTGGGTTCAGTCCTCAGCATGGAAACAACAGGAAAAGGATTGGCTAATCTTACCTGAACCTACCTGTCTCCATCTTCCGATGTCTTGCTACCTGCATCCAATAACAAATTATTACAATGATGATATGTTTTCCAACCCTATTTCCTAGATCTCACTTGCAATAGTGTCTACCTTCCAAGTTGTCAAAGCCACTAAAGAACATGAACCCCTAGTTTTCCAGATGCTGACAGCTACTAAGCCAATAACATCTCTTCAGCCTATATTACAGGAGACTCCCATTCTTTATACAACTTTCTATGTGAGTCCGATCAATTTGGTGATATTAATAAAACAATGCAAAAATGTTAGTAATTTAACATATTATCTATTTATTTCTTATATGTCTTAAGTATCTAATTAATATATGGAATGGGGCATTAGGTGCCTCTTCTATTCTCTAAGACCTCCACACTGTCTACTGAGGCCTTAGATAGGGAATGAAATGACAAATGAAAGACCATATAGGATGTTTTAATGTGCCAGACCTAGAAATGCTGCATACATCACTCTTACCTACATTTCATCAGTCAGGTCAGCAACATATCCATGGAACTACCCAACTAAATGGGATTCTGAAAGTAGAGTCTAGCTGTATATCCAGGAAGAAAAAGAACACAGTTTGATTGTGAGCGTGTCTGTGTGTGTCCACCTCAATCAGGCGTTTTGGAAAGTAGTATTCTAATTGAAGATTTATCAATGTTGGTAACAATTATAGCCAAATATAAATAATCCAATCAACTCTTTTATCTTACTGTCAGATTAGATTAAAAATATAATTCTAACAGTTATATCAAAGAAAACCCAAAAGGTGAAAATGTAAGTATTTAGGGAAACTTTTTAGTTATGCTAATCCTAATCTATTACAAAAAAGGTAGGTTTCTCTGTTTTGGGGACTCAGCATCTTAATGTTATTTCATGTGGAAAATATTGATTCATTCCAAGCAAACTCAAAGAAGACAGAGCAATACAAGGGAGGAACTCCTAACCAAGATTTAGGAGGTAACTAGAACTTTCTGTTCCAGAGGATTGGTCTGCCAATTGCCCTTGCCCCTCAGTATAACTTGAATCGTGCTAATTTCAGATGAAAACTTCTGTTTTTTTCCTAAGTTTTGTGACTCCAAACTTTTATTATCTATTACCTGATATTAACTTCAGTAAATAATTTTCTGACAAATATTCTAGGAATGAAGAAAAGAAACTTATTCTTTGATGTTTTACCTAATTCTTTAATTTTAAAAAGTCTATCAGTAGGTTTCCACATCTATAGTCTTCCTTGAAACCTGTCTTTCAGGTTATGCTATGGTATCAAGTTGTCAGATTTATTCACCTTAGGTGTGTTGTAATATATACTACATATATATATGTGCATATTTAGTTATTCACATTATCCATACAAGATTATTCCTATTCATAGACTACCGAGGGGAAAAGGGCTTAAAATTCAAATAAATTCACTTATTGTCTTGTAAGTACTCAAGAGATATTTAACATTGGTTCTATTGCATTGAATAAATTATGAATGGTCAGTTAGCAAAGATTAAGAGGGAATTTGGTTTTATCCTGTCTGTATAAACTTGGGAATATTTGGTTTCCTATAAAAACATTTTCCTAGAAATCTTGTACATATGTGACTCTTTTTATCCTAGAGAATGAACTTAGTAAACTTAAAGTCTTTGTCTTTATTTTAGAGATTTATATATAATTAAAAAATATTAACATCTTCTTATTTCACTATTTTTTTGTTTAAAATCTATTCTTATCCCTTTCTGTCCAGCGGCATCCATCAGGTGAGCCGAGATGGTTGTATACAAGCACATCCAGGAGTTATAGAGGAAGAAGCAGTCAGGTGTGATGCTTATTCTTTAGAGGTACTGCGTTGTTGGCAGTACCTCCAGCTCTTGGTGCTGCACAGGGCTCCCCACTGTACCCCAATGGATAAAAAGCCAAGCAAGATTATGTTATATACAGGATCTATGTTCACCATGGTGGCCACAAATGCCCGGTTCCTTAAGATGGACCCTTCAAGAAGCCTGCCCATCATGTCGTTAACCAGCTCAAGTTTGTCCCAAGCCTTCAGTCTGTTGCCAAGAAGAAAGCTAGAAACCACTGTGGGGCTTTGAGAGTCCTGATTCTTACTAGGTTGGTAAAGATTCCACATGTAAATTCTTGAAGGTTGTCCTCGTTGACACATTTCATAAAGCTATCAGAAGAAATCCTGACACCCAGTGGATCACCAAATCAGTCTGTACACAAGGAGGTATGCATGTGCCGATATCTGCAGGCCACAGAGTTGTGGCCTTAGGAAAGGCCTCAAGTTCCCCCACACTATTGGTGGTTCTCACCATGCAGCTTAGACAAGGTTTAACACTCTAACTCCACTGTTACCACTATACTAGTATAAGCCATGTTTGTAAAATTCATACCCAATAAACAATTTAGGACAGTCAAAAATTTCTTAGGCTGGAGAGATGGCTCAGAGGTTGGGAGCACTGGCTGTTCTTGCAGAGGACCTGGGTTCAGTGCCCAGCACCCACATGGCTGCCAACAACTGTCCTAACTCCAGTTCCATGGGATCCCAGGCCTTCTTCTGACCTCTGTGTGCATCCCACCACACAGATGTACTTACATACATGTAGACAATACACTCATACACATAAAATAAAAGTAATAAAAAATTCTTAGGCACTTGTGTGTGTGTGTGTGTGTGTGTGTGTGTGTGTGTGTGTGTGTGTGTTTGTGTTCAACCAGTAGATAAAGGCATGAAAGACAGGTGGGAAAATAAATCCTCTTTTGCAACCCAGAACTCATTTTTCACTATGAGTTTTGATTCATTCAAAAAAGAGAATGACAAGACAGTTCAAAGTGATGAGGTCGCCCCATGCTGCCAGCTCCCAAGAGACTGAGCAGGGGAAATGGACCATTGTGAGGAGCCTTATCACACAGATGAATATTACCTGACCATAGGAGTCTCTGTATTGATCTTAAAATTATGAACTCAAGACTTGGCAAGTAAGAAATCAATTGGAGAGTCAAGACTGCGGAGCAGTCAGAGCAAGGGCAATAATGGCGACTCTCAGCTCGAGGACTTAAAACATGACTCTGGGCCTCTTCATTTTATTAAGAATTTGATGCTTCTATATTGATCTCAAAATTTTAAACTCAGGACTTGGCTGTAAAAAGGATAATAAACTGGGAAGCTAATATGGCAGAGCTACACCGGCCTAGATGCCCGCACACACTGCAGGACAAAGCCTGACTAGCCTGGATGGCCCTGTGCACCAGCAGCCTGCCCACCCATGTGTCCCAGTGGCACCCATGGTCAACTGAAGATCATCATCACCCAATGGCTGTCAGGCCTGACTGCAGTCCTCAACAACATTAGGAATCTGAGCAGTCTACAGATTTCAGAAAATAAACTGGAGGTCACTGGTGTCAAGCTGTTGTGTGAAGTTGTGAAACCTTCTAATTGCCACTCAGAGCACCTTGCTGCCTGCTGTGAGGACCTAATGTCTGCTTTTACCCACAAGAAAACTCTAGGGAATCAACCTGTTGGAGAACACAGTAGGGTCATTGTGCTGAGTGAGGCCTATAAACAGCCCAAGTGTAACCTTTATCCATACAAGTGGCACAAACAACTAACTTTGATGAAGAAAACAGAGCATTTCTGACAGCTGAGAAAAAGAGAAATTCCTATTTGCTATTCTTAAGTAGAATGTGAGAGAAACAGAAATTAAGAGTGAAAATCCCATTCCAAAAAAACCTGGATATATTCTGACCCCAAATCCCATACAAAGAGAAGGAAGTGGATGGACCCTTGCTCTGGCACACCCCTGTGTAAGAATTACAGATCACTGACACCTTATGAAATACGACTTCTGCCCCCATTTCAGAGGTGTCATTAAGATGGCTGAGTTTTTCATTTTATTTGCTAATAAACAACATGAGTTGAAGGGCAGGGGGCGGGGTGGGGCAGGGTGAGGGTGGGGCTGGGGAGGAGGTCCGAATATAATCAAAACTCCTTGTATGAAATTCTTCAATCAAAAAAATTTCCCTAAAACTTAAAAAAAAAAATCTTGTAGCTTGAGCCACTTGCAAAGAGCTCTTTGAAGTGAGTAGATATTTTGATTTTGAAGAGCCCCTGGATAGCACGTGACAGTTACTTCAGTGTGGAGCTTCGAAAAGAAGTATATGAAATGCTCAAAAATTGCTCTGTTAAAACAAAATACTTGAATAAACTGTCATTTTCGACCTAAGAGGTGATGCCTCCACATCTTTGGGGCTGTCAGTCTTGTAGGTGACATGTCAAGGGCTTAATCAGTCTTTCTGTGATTATAAGCCCGCTCTCCTCGGTAGTCACTCCTTGTAATCACTGCACTGAGAGCCTCCTTATCTGCAAGTTGTTCAGATTCCAGCTACCACTCCATAATCAAAGAAGTGCATTAGTCAACCAGGGAATTTTTGAGTCATTGATTTTTCACATTAAATGTGACACACTTTCACTTTTTTTAAATAGTTTTATAATTTGCCTACCATGTAGCCTACCCATTTAAATTATAATTTCGTAAGGTTGATTAAAATTATACAGTAGTGCAACCTTTTAAAGTTCAAGTTTAAAAATCATACTATCATACTGTTAAGGCCTTCAAAATGTCCCTTTAACCTGTTTGTAGTTGATTCCTTGAGGAGCTTTCAAATTGAGTCGGATGTGGTAATGCAAGCTTGTAATCCCAGCACTTGGGACGTGGATGCAGCTACATGAGACCTTGATGCAAAAATGAGAATGGCCAGACTCTATTCGCCAGATCAGTAATATTAGATTATTTTTAAGGGTCAAATATCAATAATATTTTGTTGCTATTACAAAATGTCCTCCTTTATTTCAGTGTAAACCAGAGTTGGTATCAAAGCTTTTCAGAACATGTGAAAATCTGGAAAGTGTGACGGTGAGTCCTTACCAGGCAAGAGTTTTGGTCCGCTTAGATGAACGAGGCCACAGGACAGAGGCACCAGCAGCACCAGCAGAACCACTATCAGAGGATTTGAGGACAGTAAAACAATGGTGGGTTTCTGATCCATGGGATTTGTTCCTATTGTTTACCTAGAATCTTCTCAGTGCTCAGGCAGTGTTCTCCATGCACAAACATTAGCCTCGTGAAGTCAGGCAAAATCCCTAGGGAATTTTAAGTGTTGCTTTACTCAGGTGTCTGTAACACTATAAATAAACTTCTATTGTAGTCTTTACTGCATCAAGATATATGCTATATATATATATCCTGCTTCCCATTGTTTTGAGTTCTCCTTACATGGCAGAGGGCATGCCACACTTATTTAAATACCTAGAGAGTGTCTGGCAAAAAGTGGACTCCCAGTGTTTGCTGAATTAGAAAATAGAAGAATTAGTTTTTTAAAAATCGTGAAAATCTTAGAGTGATCCCCAGCCTTTACTGCAAATTAGAGTCAGCGAAGGACCTTTTCGAGATGCTTATGGCCAGGCCATATCTAGATCAATGAAATCACAGTCCCTGAGGATGGGACTCAGCAATATTTTCTATATTCTCCAAGTGATTTCTTAATCAGCTAAAATGAGGAACATAGCCTTAAAAGATGGTCTTAAATTATTTCATTGATGTTTTTACTGCCTGTCTGGAATATTTAGTTGTTTGCTGTTCAAATTGCTTGAAAAGATCTCAAAAATTCATGTGAATTAAAAAGAATGTTAGAGCAGTAGGCTACTCAGGAATGGCCAGGCATGGTGGCACATTTTTAATCCCAACACTCAGGAGGCAGAAGCAGGTAGATCTCTGCGAGTTCAAAGCTAGCCTGGTCTACATAGTAAGTTGCAGGCCAGCTGGGGCTACAGAGAGACTCTACCTCAAAAACAAAAACAAAAGAATGAGCAGAAGGACCAGCCAGCAAGATGACTCACTGGGTAAAAGCACCCAGTGCCAAGCGCAATGACTTGAGTTCAATCCCGGAACCCACGTGGTAGAAGGAGAGAACCAACTCCTACAAGCTGTCCTCTGATCTACACATGCATACAGTAGCAGGGCACACACACACACACACACACATGTACATGTTCACACACACAAAAATAAATAAAATTCTAAATATGTATATATATATATATATATATATATATATATATATATATGTGGGCTAGTTATATGGTTCAAATCACTGGTCCAATTCATTTCTTTCTGATTTCATTTGAGGAATGATTATGAAATAAGAGTGATAATTTAGGTCAAAAATTGAAAGTATTCAAGCAAAAATTGCACTGAGAAATGTTAAACAAAGGTTTTTTCAAGACCATGCCCACAGAAAAGGGAGACAAGAGCTCAGTCAAAACTCAGCTACACTGGAAAGGAAGCCAGGAGGAGTTTTGTTTTGGGGTTAAGAGAAAATAGGCCATTCATGCTAACTGACTGACCCTACCTTAAAGAAAAGCAAACTTTTCAGATCATTGTGACGAGAGACACTTTAGTAACTCAGAGCAAAGAAGCAACCAAAGTTTAGCCGCACAGAGTTGCCATCTCCTTTGGTGATTAAATTTCAAAGAGATGTGTGGAAGCATTTATAAGTTATACTACTGACAAGAGACTTTTAAAAAGGTTTACAGCTCCAAGGAGCTTAGGAACTATTCATAAGTACAGGTTTTCGAAAGATGCTCTGCAAAACTAGATAGAAGTCAGGGGCCCAGAGACAAGGAGAAAGTTGAGTTGGAGAAAGATAAGGAAACTTGGTCAAATTCAAGTGAAATGTAATTTTGGAACATGGAGAGTTCTCTGATAGACCTGGGGAGGCCCCCAATGAAAGGCCTCAATGGTGAGTTTTCAGCAGTAAAGTCATATTCTGCAGAACTAGAAAGTAATGCTGGTAGAAGGCTAGAGCCATTTCCAGAGACTAGAAACATTTACAGATTTACCCTGCTTGCCCTGCTTTGTTTGAGGAAACAAGAAGAGAAACTTCCTTCTGTATGTTCTTCCTCATCCTCAGGGACTCTCAGGTCTGTGTTTCTACCCAAACTGCTTGTGGGGACACTGCTCGCGGCCACGCTGTGCTGACCTGAGCAGTCCTTCCAGAGGCTTAGTGTATTGGTAAGAACTAATCGAATGAAATGTTAATTACCGTCTTCATAAATTAGCCCAAGCGTGTTATCTCAGCCCTGGGAGGCTGGCCTGAACTTGTTCTGACAAGCAGCACTAACCAGTGAACCTGGAATTTGGGAAGACTTCATCAGGCGTCATCCAGAATGACTGAGATACTTCTTATTTAAGGTATTACTTTTCCCCTTCCTTCTTTTCTAAACCTTTATCAGCTTAACCCAGCAACACCAATTTTCAGAATAATGTCTTCAAGTATGTAGTTTCTGGTTTCAGTCAATTTCCCATTTCTTTCACTGGAACTTAAAGATAGTTTACCATTCTTGTTATTATTTAGTTCTTATATTACATTCTGAGAAAGATTATTTTTAAATACCTTAAAAAAACAAGACATTATAATATAGTAGAAGAGATGTTTTTCCCACAAGCCATGTACTACAGCATACTTGCATATTGTGGCATCCTGTTAATAGAGGAATTTTAAATGAAGTAACAGTCATGTAATGGAATGTTATATGTCCTTAACATCAATGTATTCTATATCAATTATAACAAAATAGATGTTAATTTCAGCTATTAGAATACAAGATTGGGAACTATATATTGTCACACAACATAACAGCCATGCACATTAGTTAAAATGCAAGACAAGCTGGGTTTGGTAGTGAACACCTTTAATCCCAGCACTTGGGAGGAAAAGCCAGGTGGATCTCTGTGATGTCAAAGCCAACCTGGTATACATAGTGAGTTCCAGGCCAGCTGAGGCTACATAGAGACGCTGTCTCAAAAAAGAAAAAAAAAAAAACAAAAAAATACAATACAAAACAAGGACATATTTATACAAGCATTTACATTTTTTTCATTTATATTTTAATTTTATCTGTTGTGTATGTAAGTGCACCTGTTTCACAAAATACCCGAAGAGGTCAAAAATGGGCATCAGATCTCCTGGAACTGGAGTTACAGACAGTTGTTAGCTGCCATGTGGGTGCTGGGAACCAAATCTGGGATCTCTGCAAGAGCAGTCAGTGCTCTTAACCACTGAGCCATCTCTCCAATCCCAATGTGTATTTTTTTAAAAAGATCTGGAAGTTGCTTATGGCTATATGGCTTGATTTTAGTACAATAATAGTTTACTGAGGAAACAAGTGATTTGGAGGCACATAATTCAAAATAGTAATTATAATTCATTCTAAGTAGTAAGACAATATAAATTTGTTTGGTGTCATTTGTACTTTTTTTAGACAAGTTAAGTTTTATAAGCAAAAGAAAAATAAAAGCAAATGTCGTATAGTAAGTCATGCAGAAGTTCAAGGAGGCAGGACTCCTTATCAAGGCATTAGAGATATTTGGGTCAAAGAAAAACAGGGTTTGGAATATGGGTTAAGTATCCACAGCCAGGATTAGATAAGCATAGCAAGTTAAGTGGAAGGATTTACTCAAATAAAAAAGAGATTATAAAACTCAATGCCAGTAAATTTAAGTAAAAATTTGAAGCCAGGAATAAAGATATTTTTGCATATGGTATTAAAAGAAATGCTTAGAAACAGGTGAGACAGGTAGACTTTTCTAAGACAGTCCTGTTGACATTGATTCTAAATTATAGAGCAGAAGAGGAACCAAAAACTGGATCAGGTAATTACAAATATTTAGATTACTTACAAAGCATCTGATCCAGCTTTTCATTAGGAAACTGAGGCTGACAAATGTTAAAGTCATCAGAGGTCAAGTCCAATCCAGACTTGAGCAGTGACTATAACATCAGCATCTTCAGAATGTAACTTGAGAAGCCTAGCCATGTCTTGACTTTCTTGATAGTAAACAGAGCTATCCACTTGACATACACAAGTACACATAAACAGAATGATAATTTATTAAATTGACTAATGAGCACAGATACCATTTGTCTTAAGTTTCTTTTCCTGTTGCTATGATAAAATACTCTGACAAAAGTAACCTAAGGGAGAAAAAGTTTAGTTCAGTTCACAGTTCAAGAGTAAAGTCCATCATGGCAGGGAAGTCAAGGCAGCAGGTGCTTGAAGCAGCCTCCACAATCAGGAAGCAGAGAGTGATGAATGCTGATGCTCAGTCCACTCCCTCCATGTTATACAGTCTAGAATCCCTGGTTAGATTAAGATCAGTCTTCCCATATCAGTTAACCTAATCAGCATAATCCCCCCTAGACAATCTAAACAGCTAACCTTAATCAAGATAATTCCTCACTGGTATGCCTGGAGGCCTATCTCCTAGGTGATTTCAGATCTCATCAAGTTGACAACTAAGGTAAAGCATCACATCTTTGTAAATTAATTTTAATAAATCCATTTTACTGTAGCATTTTAATACAAAGAAATAGTATTGTAGGAATTAAAGAGATTTTGCATAAACTGTAAACTGAGACATAAAAAATATAAACCTTCTGTCTTAGCAATGGTAAAAGCTAGTCTATTAGAAAGTGTATACAAGGAACATTTAAAAAATTCTTATAAAGGCTATATGCAAATGGCTTTTATGAAAACAGTAATGGTCTATCAAGGGAACAGGGGAGAACCTCTCAGAGCCTAGCAGCCTAGTGTGTTCAATGACATCATTAGTGACTTCATAATAAAAAGAGCATCGGATAGTACAACTTGCTTGTCATCAGGCTATTGTAACAGTGAACGTCTCTGGAGTATTTGAAATAAAATCTTATTTATGGAACTTCAATAGACACATCACTTTTAAGAAACATGATTTTGCTGAATAAAGAAATTTGTGTTTACCTTGCCCTGCATTCATTGTGGGTTCTGTAAACGTGTCTTCGGGATGACAGATAGTGCAAATTTGTTGGAAAATTGTGAATTGTACCCTGGATGGATTTAAACAATAAGGTTTCAGAGGGAGAGTCAACACCATCACGTGCTAAGCAAAGCTGTTTCAGGCCCAGTGTACTGTCAGCCCCAAGAGAATAGGCAACCTTTCTTCTGCTTTTCAAAGGCCTGTCCCGCCAACAGAAACAGGCTGAGATTTCAAGATTATTCCCTTTGGGTTTCAACTTCTGGTCAGCAAATGCTCTGAACTCTTAGCTGGAAACTTTTTGTACTCTTTTAGATTAAAGATGACAGATAATGCAGACCAGGACCAAGCATGTGAGGCCAAAACAGTCTATATTAGACACTGACGTTCACCTTGGCTCTGCTATATTTCAAAGGGTGTTAGTTTTTTAAGTCCAATTTTAAGTTATTTGTACATAGGAGGTTTCACACCTCTTAGCCAAACCAGAGATTGTATTTCAAACTGTAATATCAGTTTCCAACAGAAAATCAGACATTGGCTTTGTTTTTATTTTAACGTATACCCGTAATTTAGAGAAAAATTCAAGTATGTGGTTAATTTTAATGTGTCAGCAGGTAAATCAGAACCCCAATTTGTCTCATTACACATTATTCTAGATACTTATATGAAAGTACCTTTAGATGAGATTAGGACTTTGATTGGACAATTTTAAGTAAAGTAGATGACCTCCTTATAATGTACCTGTGCCACATCTACTCAGTTGAAAGTCTAAATCATAAAAAGTTGCACTCTCTAGGTAAAAGGAGAATTCGATCATCAGGCTGCCTTCAACTAGAATTTCCAAATCAGCTCTTCCCTGGTCTCCAGCCTACTGACCTACCCTGATGATTCTGGATTTCACAGTCTCCACAATCAAGTGAACCAATTCCTAAAAATGTCTACACACAGATACAGACACAATGGGGTGGAGAGAGAGAGAGAGAGAGAGAGAAACATGAGAACACTCTGATTGTCCTCACTTTGTATTGTCATAGGACCATGACTAAATGGTGATAGGAACCAACATTTTATATGGAGACTTGCATTCAATTAAACAACTAAATTAACAAAGTGAGGTTGATTCCTATCACCATTTAGTCATGAGTTATTTGTCAGACTAAAGATGTGTTAGCTTGATTCCATAACACAGCCTGTCCAGGTCAAGGATCAAGGGAGAAGCTCAGGACCCTCACTAAACTCTTTACTGTAATTTACTAAAATTTGGCTCCTGTAGGGCCACAAACCTTAATTGTTGGGTAGAGCTCTGTCTTCTCTTGTTTTTCATATCCTAGCAGTCAGATTCAACTGTGCATCTTGATTGCATCCCTTCCGTTCTACATTCACTGCCCAGGAATAATTTCAGCCTTCATTTTCTTTCATTTATACTGCACTATCTAGGCTATTATCTTTAGATTTGCTTGTTACAGGATGGGTCTGGCTATAATTTATTTCTTTAAAAATCTTAAAGGTCTATTTAACTAGCGTCTTGTGCTCTAATATTTTGCCAGACCATTCCCACTAGTATTTTAAGCCCCACTAAAATGATAATTCCTATACTAAAATTTTGTGGCTCCTCCCCGTGAATTCCACTGGCAGAATTCATTCCCTTTCTCCTACACTCCTATAGCATTTGAATGCTACACCTGTCCTAAATTTACATTGCATTAACACTTCACAAGTTGGTACGAGGTTCATATTTTAGACAGAGGGTGAAAGATTACTTCAAAAAACAGCCATTGTACTCTACATAGAATCATCCTAATCTTAAAGGAGTAAGGATTTTAGTAGGTCTATCACACGTTAAGTGAAATTTTATTTCTTTGGTTTTGGTTTCTGTTTGTTTCATTAATTTATTCATTTTTATTTCATGTGTATGAATGTTTTGCCTACATGGACGTAAGTGCACCTGCATCACGCAATGTCCATGGATGGCAGAAGATGGCATCAGATCCCCTTGAACTGGAATTAAGGATGGTTGTTGGCTGCCAAGTGGGTACTGGGAGCCTAACTGGGGTCCTTTGGAAGAGCAGCCAGTAAGTACTCTTTACTAGTGAGCCAGTTCTCATATTTTTTGAGACAACAACTTCTGCTGTCCACTCGTTTGCCTCATGTGCTTAAGCACATGTGTGGGCACAGTAAGGTGTGTAAAGGAAGCCTGAAGAAGGAACAGGAGACACGCATATTGCACTGCAGGTGCTAAGGCAACGCGGCATGCAGAAGGAGGTTTGGAGACAATCAAAAACACTTTGCAGAGCAAAAAAACTGGGGAATTCCCAGCCTAGAGACTTTAACTAAATCAATGAAAATTAACTTACCAGAAAGTACTTGGAAAATTATTTACAGTTGAGGAGAACAATCAAAGACTAGTCTGCATGAGTCTGAAAGGGTGTTTTTAGTTATTTATTCATTTCTCATGTATCTGTGTATGCTGTGTATGTGCATTGTCTGTTTGCATATATGTGGAAGTGCATCTGTGCCCAAGCGTGCACATGTATGTGGAGGCCCAAAGTTGATATCAGCAGTTTTCCTCAGTCACTTTCTGCAGTATTCATTGAGAAAGGAGCTCCCACTTAAACCTAGAGCTCATCTACACGGCTGGTCTGGCTAGCCAGCTGCCTCCTAGCACCCCCTGTCTCTGCCTTCCTAGCATTGGAATTATAGGTGGACCACTGTGTCCATTTGTCATTTATGTGGGTTCTGAAGATCTGAACTCCTGCCCTGACATTTTGCAGCAAGCACTTTAACCGTTGAGCCAGCTCCCCAGGCCTGTTTATTTTTAATTTAAAAGGAATCCCCATCCTCCTCACCCCCTTTTAAAATCAACAACAGAAGCAAAGCCAGGAAAATCCTCTGCAAATTCTCAAGTTAGTATCGGGGAGCGGCCACCCAAGCCAGCTGTGACAATAAAATTCACTTTGACAACTGTTAATACAATTCTGACCCATCAGCAAAGCAGAGTGAAACCAACTTGTTAGGCTTACGGAGCTGGTATGTTTTAAGAAAACTCTAGGGAAACTCTAGAGTGTGTGGCAATGAAGGGGGTTGTGGTGTGTGCACAAAGCGAGGCAATCCCTTGCTCGACCTCTGTTTGTCCCCATCTGTCTCTTTCAGGCTCTTCCTTCTTTCTCCTACTTCTTTCTTACATTTTCCCCTTTCCTTTCTTCTTCCCTTCCTCCTACCTCAAACAGGATGTAGAATGCAGACATTCAGGCACATATTCAGCTCTTAAATATTTGTCATCTGGTGGGATCATGGGTGACATAAAGCCCCAGAAGAGGCAAGAGCTGGTAGCCAAGAATGTTAACTTCAGAAAAAACATGAAACCCTTTCTCTGAAGAAGGTTAGAAACTCTAGAGAGAAATGCAAGACCTGAAACACCAGAGAAAGAGGGAGGATTACTGCATTCCCACACCCTGGTGGCTAGACTTAGTCACCTGTAGGAAGCAAAAGTGGTCAGACTGGGTGTAGACAGCCTGGCACTTGGTGGGCACTCATTCATCACACATGTCACAACAAGAGAGTGTGGCTGGCAACGCAATAAGGACTCTTGGAAGCTTAAAGATAAACAGAAAGATTGCTAATCAAAAGTGTGGATTCCAATGAGTTAGCTAAACGTTTTCAGAAAAAAAAATTGACTCATTTCCAAGATATGTTCCCATCACACTCCTGTGACAGGGGCTGGGAAAACAAGAGAAAGCTGGTAGCATCTCTCCGTGGTTGAAGATTAGTAATGTAGATTTATCGTGGGGAAGGATGCAATGAACAGGAGAACTTCATCTTGCAGGGCCCTTCAATACAGAGCCAAATGCGCTGGCCAGCAATGCAGAATTCAGGCAGTGTTAAGGGACTGGTTGGAGCTCTGTGCCTTCTCACTGTTCATGTCACGCTAGTGAAGGCTTGAGGTGACAGACTTTGGCATGCATCCCTTCCTTTTCCCACTATTTCCACTCTTTCATGTGTTGAACATACAAAATTACTATACAAAATTTTTAGCCCTAGTGGCAAGTTATTGACATGGCTAGCTTAGGCAAAACAAATGCTCCAGTATCTGCCAAGACCTTGACACTAACTAGCAATATGCATATGCTGTATACATCTCCAGACCTAGAATGTCCACACTCCTCCTTACATGCCCTTTTGTTCAGCGGTGTCTTCTTCATCCTTCAGAATTCAACTTAGAGATCACTGTATCTGTAAGTGTTTTATGTGTGGGTGTTAGCACCTAGCCAGTAGTCACATAGTAGGCAATCAGTGTGTACTTAATGGATAAATGTATGATTCCTCTGCACACTTTTCTACCTGCTAAGAATGCGAAAGAGTAATAATAGGTACTAGGATGCTCACAGCAATCAGAGAGTGAGCTGTTCTAAACCTGGGACACCCAGATAAGGATTATGAGGTTTGGGGCCCATGAGATGGCTCATTGGGTAAAGATGCTTCTCACTCAGCCTGAGGGCCTGAGTTTGATCCCTAGGACACTCAGAGTAGAAGTAGAGAATGGACTCCTGTGAGTTGTCTACTCATCTCTGTATTCACATCACACACACACACACAAATAAATAAAAAATAAATAAAGTTTAAAAATAATTATGAAGTTAGACACACTCTTGGATTATAATGAGTCCTTGTCTCCTTAAAAGGAAACCTCTTCCAGGACAGCAAGTTCAATATGGAACTGACATCAGTCTTGCCATTTGTAATGTGTCATTTCTTTCTGTATAAATGTAAGAGTTTGAGTTAGAAGAACAGGAAATCCCTGCCAACTTCTTCAACCTTATGAGAAAACAGCAGGTGTAGCTGAATTTGGGTATTTTTATCAAATGACCTTCCTGTGTGTCGTTCTTCTATCTCCCCATCTCCCCTTCGGAGCACATAGACATGTCAGTGACTCTGCTCTTTTCATTCATTTTTGATCATCTAAATTAAGAAAAATATTCTCGGGGCCTGGAGAGATGACTCAGTGGTTAAGAGCACTGGCTACTCTTGAAGAGGACCCAGGTTCAGTTTCCAGCACCCACATGGCAGCTAACAACCATCTGTAATTCCAGTTCCAGGGAATCTGATACCTTCTGACCTCTGCAGACTGCATGACATGGGTACACCTGCACACATGCAGGCAATACACTCATACACACAAAGTAAAAACAATAAATAAAATATTTTAAAAAAGAAAACATGTTCTCAAGATTCATACATCTATGTGCTTTGAATATGTCCTTGAACTTTTTGACAAGAGACTGGACTGTGTGGCTACTATGGATTCTAAATGGTTAAGAACAGTTTCCTTACAGAAGAATATGAGCTGTGATGCTCAGATTCCAGAACTTGCACTTGTCCATCTCTAGCATGAACAGGATGATGGAAGCCAAACAGCAGAGGAGTGGAATTCTAGAAATCATTATCTCACCAGCCCTGACTTCTGCATTTTAAAATGAATAGGTAAATGAATAAATGGAACTGTAGGGGGCCCTCTTAAAAGGAGTTAAAACAAAACTACAGTTTTTTTCTAATGACTGAGGAGTTAGTTGACTTGGTTTGCAAGGATCTCAAATTCTTGCTGGTTTTTAGGGTGAATTTATCCCTTAAATTTCAAATGAAGCATCAAGAACTCATTTCCAAGATGCCCAAATAGAGCTGACCATCTCTTGCCCCTTCGGTTTCTAACCCTAGCTGGTCACATTGCCTCTGACTTTGTCATTTAAAAAATCCACTTCCTTTAGATACAAGTTTTCCTTCCTCATCTCCCTAAACCCTGTTGATAGAGGCCAGCCGGTCTCACACCTGCTTCAGAGAAGAGTGTAATGTAGCATAGAAAATTTCAGTACTTTTGGTGTGCCGCCTCTCAGAACATGATATTTGTACAGCACACTGAGGTAGACTAACTGATCCATGTGGGATTACATGTGGGGCTTTGTGTAAATTTTCACTGAATTTTCTTTGTATAACAGATTTATAATAAATTTTAAACTTTGTAGTATTAGGTTAAATATTAGACTTTGAATTTATAGAAAACCTCCTTATAAAAACACCTTAAAACTTCTATTGAGAATCTTGCTTGCTTTGGTGGACATTTTTTCTTCCATATTTTTTTACTGAGATATAATCTATGTACCATAAAAAGCACTCCTTTAGTGTGTACTCTCCTTTCAAGAGGCTTAATTAAAAATATTTTTATCAAGTTAATAAGAAACCTTGCACCAATTAGCAGTTACTTCCCATTTCCCTCGAACATAACACCTACTATGCTGCTTTCTGTGTCTGTGTGTGCATTTCAAGCATTTCACAGAATAAGAATCAAACAATGTAAAAAAAATTTTCTCACTTCTTCAAGTTAACATTTTTTACATGAAGTTTTATGCTTGAAATGACGACATGCAAATTTAGGTAGCTACTAATAATTTTTTTTCAAATTCCTGATAATTACCACCAGTGAAAAGCTATATGTGACAAAAACTTATGATTCTTAAGATATTTTGTAATGGTTACATTGTGTTTAAATACCCTATGGTCCTTCTTTTTAATAGTTGAATCTTATACATTTGTCATTTTTGTGTGCCAAAACAGGTTGGACAGTGGCAGTTACATAAGGACAACCTGAATTCATTGAGTAGTGTAGTGTTGAAATTCTTAGATTGGTGCAGCTCTTAGCCCTCAACAGAGGAGTTAGTTTTTGCAATGGACAGCAGTTAATGCAGAGACTTGCTACTGATCAAAATGAAGAGAATACATGAATGTGGAGTGCTCAGTTCTAAATGGAACATCTGTATCACACCCTCTCCCCACAAAGCTCAAGGAATAATGTAGAACAGGTAGAGGAGGGCGCAGAAAGATTATAAGAGCCCGAGACTGGTGAGGACTTCTGCAAAGCTGTCTTTCCTGGAAATGACTTGGCATGTGCCCTGAAGAGTCACAGCGACTGTGGTTGCCTACACAAGAGTTGCACAAGATCAAAATCAGTAACAGCCCAGCATAGGAGGGGGAGAGGCTTCATGAGGCCACGCCCCCTAGCTGAGGAGCTATTGGCAATTGAATCGTGCTGGGAGCAAGAGAGTCGGTTTTCTTCAGGGGAGTGACCCCTGGTTGGTTATCCATGTTCCACTGGATGGCCCTACATCCATTGTATATATCTATGAAATTCTCAAATAAATAAAAATATTATATTTTAAAAGTCAATAGATTTTACAGTCAATTTTTCTATGCAAACCTTTAATTTTCAGTATGCATGTGCTAAAGAAAAAGTCAGCAGACTGGAATTCCTTTGCAAAGCCCCATCAGTTGTAAGAAGGGACAGGTATCAACAATGTACAACTAAGCCTGGATATATGCTGATGCAGTCTCTTCATCTGTCCCTATTCAACATTATCTGTTTTGGTCATTGGGAACTTGGAACCCAGACTCTACTTTATCAGCATGAGGAATTCCTGATGGGCTTCAAATACCCCAGGTCCCATATGACTCTCCTGGGAACAGAAAGATTGTTGTTTCACGTATATCCCTAGCGTGTTGTTGGGGGAGTTCTGACTTATAAAGAACACAACACCACATAGAAAGAATCAGCTTAAATCTGTGAATATCGGACATCATTTTTTGGAACAAAATTGTCTGAACAATTTATTCTTGGTCTTCCAATTCTGGCCCAAGACGAGTGCCATTTCTTGGAGACTGGATTCCATTTTCCTTCTAGGTAGAACTGTTTCTTATCCTTTCACTTGCCAAAGTCTACAAAATTCAGGCTTCTGTGCCCAGTAGGTGAAATGCATACTACCTAGAAATGTGCATATCTCTTGGTCTCAGCTACACCTGCTCTGATCAAAGCTCTGAGACCTATTTTGTTTAAGAGACCATTGACCTGTATAAGAAATTCTGCTAAGGTCTTATTGACAGTTTTTCTTGTTGTTACAGACAGAATCACATATGATTTGGTGGGCTCATCTGAAACTTGGGAGTCACCTGGGATGTCTGCCAGCTCTTTCATCTGTTATTGATACCCAGAAAGGGCTTGCTGCATGATGCCCACTGGAGGCAAAGAGCATTGTGGATAAAGGGCAGAGCCACCCTCACATCTATCTCTCCCTTTATGGATGGCATAGGGGTTTAAGTAGCAGGAGGCATGGGGAAAAGAGCTGATTATTTATAACTATGAGTGGTCCACACCCAGTACTCGGGTACAGGTAGAACCAGTGGGTGATTCTGTCCATTCTGCAACTTTTAATGGCACTAGGTCTGAAAGGCTTTGTTCTCCTTCTTCAGGTTCTGCTCAGTGGGAGCCTTTCTGCCATGCATTGGTCAGGTCTAAGAGCTCTCTGTATGTGCATGCTGAAACCAGCCTCAACGGTTTTTACAAGGAGGAAAGTTGCTGTTGGGGGTTCCTTTTACTGTCTTGCTATCTAGGGCAGCTTGCTCCAATCCTGGCTTGGATTTCTTATCTCTGAATGAAGACTGACATCACAGGCCTGCAAAGAATATTAAATGACAAAATAGGTTGAACCTGCTGAGAGCTGTGTACAGCATGGGAATGGTCCACTAGCACTCAGAAAAACACTAAACAGCATAGGAATGGTCACAGCATGGGAATGGTTACAGCATAGCAATGGTCACAGCATGAGAATGGTCACAGCATGGGAAGGGTCCACTCAGAAAACACTAAAGTTCAAAGTAGGAGAGGTGAAATCTTGGGATGGTGTTATATAAATCAGAGCTCATCCTCTTGCTTCTCCAACTTTTCTCTCTTCCAAAATTTAATCATGGGTATTGGCCCTGATCTGTGCTTGAGTCAGCCCTGTTCAATACAGAAGAAATGAAGTGCTCGATTACAGATCATGAAAAGTCAGCCTCTGGGCCACTTTAGCATGTGAGAAATATTTCAAAGCAAGCAAAACCCACCTCATTTTACCTGCTACGTGTTAAAGCAATGGACCCAAAGAATGAAAATACTCCTCTTTTACAGAAAAATGGACAAGAAGTACCTATTGTTAACCATAGGAAGAATCATGTGTAAAGTTTTATAAAAAGCTTTCTGGAAATTCTTAGTTACTGCTGCCATGTTTTTGAGCATGTTCAAAGGAAGAGGAGAAAAGAGACCAGTGAACCAATAGCTTTCATTTTAAGAACCATTATGTCTTTACTTATCGATAAGCACTTCAGCTACCTGACTCCATGGAAGCATATTGATACCAAAGTAGACCTTACTGGATCCAATTTACAGATGGCACTTAGTGATCACATATCTAAAAAATTTCAGAACTAAAATTCAAGTCAAACCCGGATACTAAAATCCCATGCTATGTATTTTCAATCAGCAATTAATTATGGAGCTATTAAAATTGAGAGTATAAGTAATTTTCCATCCAGAAAAGATTAAAATCTGGGACATCTATATTATATACCATATACTATGGATACTAGTTTTTCATGACCTTTGTGAGAGACACACTAAAACTGAATACATTTTTTTTAAATCATGAGAAACAAAACATAACTTTAGTATGACTGTAGAGAGTAACAATTTTATTTATGTAGTTAATAATGCAAATTAAGAATTTCATGGATTTAAAAAAAATAGAAATAACCCGGAGAAAAGATAAAAATGCTCAGAGGAACATTTACACACACAAAAGTATAGCAAACCCCCCAAACTCAAATCACACACACAAAAAAAATCCTATTGACCACATTGAAAACCCAATTTAACAGTGGTTTATTTGTAGGCATTAATTTGAAAGTTTTGGTTTAGACATATTTAAGTTTTCGAAAAGGTTCAAATTCCTTTGGTGTGTTCAAATGATACAGACACCAACAGAAAGCTAGTGATATCATATCCCTCCTCTCTCCTTCCCTGAGTGAGCAAGTCTGAAGTCGTTGCTGCATATTTTCTGTGCTTTCACTGAAATATGCAAATATGTAAAGAATATATATGAAGATACATTGCATTACAGTTTCAGTATTCAGCACCTGCATCTGTAAAGTTATAAATGCAATGTGTATTTTCCTTTAAGACTAATTCCGATCTTAGCCAGTGGTACTCAGTCCTGCATGAACATTAAAATCATGAGGGGTCTTTGAAAACAGGCAGACTGAAGGAGCTGGTTCTGTTGGTCTGGGTGGGGCCCAGGCATCCGACTCCCTCAGGGACTCCAATATGCATCTAGTTAGAACCACTGATTTAAGCAATCCAAATAGGTTGCAAATACCAGAGGCATGCCAGAATCCTCCTGGTATGCACCTTCCCAGAAAGGCTCTCCACTGGGCGGTATTCCTGCAGCTGAAGTTTTAAATGTCGGCAGAAGATTGACTAACAGATTTAAAATTTAAAATCCAAACATCTTGTCAGAGATGGTCTTGACAGCAAAAAGTGTTACTAGGGCTACGAATTTCAGAGGCCACATAAGTGGCAGTGTGCTGGTTTATCCAGGACTTGAGTAAGCTCTAGAGATGTGCCTTTGCCTGCAGAAGGAGGCCACCACAGGAAACCACACCCAGACTTTGTCCCTCCCTGCCTGGCAGAGGGACATGCTCTGTGGGTGCCAAAACTCGTTTGGTCTCTCTTGGTTCGGGATGGTTTTAAGCCTGCTAACAAGATCCCTTGATCTGTCCGAGGCGAGGGGGCACTTCACTGGCAAGCATTTGCAGGATCGATTCATTTTCTGAATCTTGATGCACATTTGAGAAGCATCAAGAGATGGAAACCGGAGGCACAAAACAGCAAAGTTGTGGAAGTCTAGACTTCTACGGTTTTTTCAGTGCAATAACCACAGCGTTTTTTTTTCGGTTTTATTTTTGATTATTTTGAAAGTTCTGTATTCTCTAAATGACCTTACATCTTAAAGCACTCAGTTGGACAAAAGTTTTGAGATATCAGACAGATTATTTCATTTTTATTTTAGGAGTACAATGGAAGGAAATAAAAGAAAAAAAGCCTGAGCTAAAGAAAGCAGACTCTGGCGGATATATACACAAAGCCACGTTATCTTTAGCAAGGACTAGAAGGGCAAGGCGACCAAAGCAGGAATGGGTCTTTCAAGAGATTTCTAGTTACACAACTTCAATATTTTAGATTTAATCTCTTTACCTCCTAAAAAATTATTACCAAGTGTTTCCAGCCTAGGTAAATGAGTCACGGTAAAGTAAGATCACCGACGTGACACCCGGGATTGAGGGCAAATCTCCGTGTAGGTTGAACGTCAGGGAAGACTCGGTCACTGGGACCTTCTGCGCTGGCTGGGCGGCTCTGCAGCTGGGTCCAACAGCTGGACCCGGCAGCAGGCGCTGCCAGGCCCCGCCCTCTGCGTCACGGGGGCGGCGCAGCAGGCGATTGGCTATCCGCTGGAGCAGAGCCAGGGGAGGCGAGGAGGGCGGAGAGGGAGAAGTGGGTCTCCAGCTCCTCCGGGTTCTGCGGTTGAGTTTGGGAACTGAGAAGTGGGTTTTGTCTGGTTTGCTTTTTGTTTCTCTCAAGACGAATGGCCGACTTGGAAGCGTAACTCCCCCCACGCTTTGGGTCCCAGCTCGGTTCTTTTCTTCTCTTCGGGACTCGTGGTGACCATGCTGTGATGAGCGCCCGGGAGGGACAGGTAAGGGAGACGCGGGCCACCCGGCCCCCGCCTCGGCTGTGTTTGCGGCGGTCTGTGCTGCGGACTGCTGCCTGCTTCACAGCTCTACTCCTGGGTTGGCACTTGAAAATGGAGAAGCGGATACTCCACTTTCAGTTACTTGATTTCTGTTGGGACATTTTGCTTTTCCCGAAAGCTGTTTTTTGGGAAAGGTGAATTATGCATACTTGCACTTTCACGCAGGCACGCACTCGTTTGTCATTACCTTGCGAAATTCCGAAGTTTAAAGCTGCTTTGACTGTCTGCACTCCTCCCCCGGGTAATGAAAAGTGTTGGCAATTTTTCATGGTGACTAAACCATGAGTTGGTTCTTTGGGAAGAAAAAGGTATTTGAGTGTTGGTGGTGGTGCTTGCTGTGAAATAGTTTTGAAGGGAATGCTTAAAAAATATATCTGCTTTCTTCCCTGCAAACGCTAACTTTGAAGAACTTAGTTGTTATTTGGGTCTTGCTTCGTCTTACATTTATAAGATTTGTTATATTTCATTGTGTACCATAGATAGAGATGTGGACTAGTTAATGAATTCTACCAGTCTGGAAATTCCTAAGGATGTCTTGACACTATGTGCTTTCACAGAGAATATATTTAAAGTACTCTCATTCATCAGGTATTTGGAATAATAATAAGACTAAAATTCCTTCTGGCTTCTTTTCAAGATAGCCGTTTATAAGGAGGAATACAACGAATCTGGCTCAGAGCAAGTCTCTAACTCCCAAAAACCTCGAGAGATGCTCCAAGTGGGGCGTGGGCTCTTTCTGACAAGTATTATTGTGTCCAAGTTTAAATTGTACCAGGTCACATTTTTATGAATGGTGCCATCAAAGACAATTTTTTTTTTTTTTTTTTTGCTTTTCAAGAGCAAAAATGAGGCCCATGATCTTTGTAGAATAGCTAATTCAGTTCCCACATAAGCCCCAACTCTCGTCCACCCCCCAAAACAAGGGCTTCTGGGAGATTTTTATTTTGCTTACATATGTATCTTACAGATTTCTATTGATATCCTTGTTTATATCAAAATGAATCCAAGTTGTTTGTATTGAAAAAGAAGTTTGTCAGTTGAGTATTTAAAAAATAACGTGGTAACTTAACATTTGTTAAATTGTGTGTGGAGGGTGGGGAATTGGAAATTTCAGCAGTCTGAAACTGGAAGTGGAGAATGCTTGACCTTGATGTAACAAAAACCAGTACTACTCACACTTAGTGACCGGTGATAGGCTAGTGTTGAATATTGTTGGTGTGTGAAGTGAACGCGCATGGTCAGAATCGAATTTTTTATAGGACCGATGACACATATTGCCTGTATGTGTGTAAGTGCACCCGTATTGTGTAATGCCTGGGGAGTTCAGAAGAGGGTGATGTATCCTCTGGAACTGTAGTTATGTATGGTTGTTAACCACCATGTAGGTCCATGTGGGAACTGAACCCAGGTCCTCTGCAAGAGCAGTCAGTGCTCTTAACTGCTGAGCCATCTCTCCAGGTCCCTAAAATAAATTTTAACCCCCCCCCAAAAACAGAAAAACAGCAAACTGTCCACATATTAAAACCTTCATTTGATGTTTGACCTGTTGTGTGATTGAGATGGAAAGCTTTATTTCCTCCAGTGAAGCTTATTTTTTAATGTTTTTACAAGCAAGATCTCTGAAAAATTCACAGATGAGGATAAATTAAACAAATCATTAGTGTTAAGTGAAGAAAAATGTATTATCACCTCTGGGAACAGTGGTAGGTCACTGGACACTCTCACTACACCTGGCTAATCGTCGCAGCCCTGAGTGACTTTCCTTATCTGTCTCTATTTCGTGCTCTTGGAAACATTATTTGCTCACTGTTATCTTGTATGGACTTATTTAATTTCATAAAATGTTTTAGCCTTGGGAACAGTACTTTTCATTGATTTGTAGGATAAGAAGTAGTAGTTTTACTGATTTCTCTGAATGGTGGCCTTAATGGAATCTGCCTTTCAGGTCTCAGTGAAGAATTTATTTCTACAATCATCTAGGCAATTGTATGGTAATATGAATTAAAACCTGCAAAATGCAGAAATATACTAAAGAAATTATGTGCATTCTATTGATTATAAATATATTCATTACATTGCTGTCTATGATGTGAAAAAATTGGAACTAGTCCAATGGTGAGATACTGTAATAAGCTGCTCTATCTAAATAAAACTCTGTTACCAAAATATTTTTGATAAAAGATTTATGACTTGGAAATAAACTTGCAATATTGAGGGGAAAATTATTGAATGTATGAAATAGAATTTTGAGAGCAATACCTGTAAGATTCATTTACCCACTAAATATTGAGTTCTTACTTCTTGTCAGGCATTGTTCTAATTAAAACACTGTGTGATGTTGAATAAGATTGTTCCTATTTGTAAATAAGTAAATAAATTTGCATCAATGGACAGTCCACTACTATAAAATATACTAATACATACACACAGAGACACACACACACACACACCAGATAGGGAACACAGGTTTATAAAGAGTACAAAGAATAGTTTTGTTTGTCCTTTAACATTTTTTTATTCCCAAACATGCTATAGAAACTGTTGGTTTTATAGCCACAAAACGGTCAGTTTTGAAAAACATCTCTAAGAAATACCAAAAGTAAAATAAAAAGACAAATGCCAGGCTCTGGATTTTATATGTACTTTTGAAGGGATAATATTAAAGCAGTGTTTTTAAACATTGCGGTCATGTTTGTGCCCCCTCCCTCGTTCACTGATTTCCTAGTCACAATGTGTATATGAAGAGATGGAGGCTTGGGAGGTGATTTGACCATTAGGGCCCTTATAAAGCAAAAGCTTAGAAACAGCCCCATTGTGTGAGGACAGATGGAGAACGTGTGATCTGTATACTTCTTCATCTTTTGGCACCTCGACCTCAGACTTCACAGCCTTTCGAACTTTAAGGAGCAAATTTGGTTTTTTGTTTTGTTTTGTTTTTAGTAGGCCATCCGGTTTACACCAGTTTAGTGTTTTAGCAACCCAAATGGACTAAGACATTTAAAAACCCTATAGAAATGATCCTCAGTGAAAAAATATCCATGAGGGGAACTTCACAAAGAAAAATAAAAATTGGATTGTCTAGAGTTTGGGGGCGGAGTGTAAACATCCCAATAACCAAGGAATTTCTGCCTAGTAGTAAATTCTCATGTTTGCACCCATTGTAGCAAGAAACTGAGGAAAGCAAATTGAAATAGGAATATTCAGTGACACAGAATGATGTCCCTGGTGGGAAAAAATGAAAGCAGGAATTGCAAAATGATAACTGAGGCCTGAAACAAATATACACAGAAACTAATTTATAGGTAAGAAATAACCCAAAGGTCCATAGTTCTTATGTTTGGGTGGAGAGAATGTAGGTGATTTCTATTAGTTTTATGCATTAATTTGTACTTTCTTTATCAGTGACTATATTTTCATTGTCAGGAAAACAATAGTCACTCTCTTAATAAAAACAATTTGTCAGATAATGTGGAAGACATGGGTGGTGCCGTGCCTGCCTTCTTTGTAGTGTTCCCGCCATCTCCCCTTTTCTCTGTGGGTTCACGTCCAATGTCCTTTCTGAACTGTGCTGGCCGGTGAGAGAGTGGGATTCAGGGGAAAGAACGCGGTGAGGGTCAGTGTGCTCTCCCACTCCTGTCTCCCCCCACAGGTCATAACCATGGCTCTGACTTGAGCTTTACTTCTCCTCCATTTCCTGTTGATCATATCTGCAAGATCAGATGCCAGTTAAATACCAGTTTATCGTTCTAAAATCTACTTTCTCATTTAAGATGTGTTTTAATAAGGAAAATGGAATCAATCACATTTCTCAAAAATAAAACATGCAGATTTTTCAGCCTTTTAACTTTATGTAGACTAGGTGATAAAAATTGTGATTTTCTTGGTTATGAGAAAGAAAGTGAAACTCAGTTTTGAACTGACCCTAACGTTGAGAAATCTTTGTCTTTATTTTGTGGTGCTCGTGATCATCTAACATGATTTCACAACTCTGTTTTCCCTTCATTTGATTTGAATGATAATAGGTTATAAACTCTTACTTCAGATGTCTACTCTGAAACCCTTTGGGTGTTCCCAGATAATTTCACCACAAAGATTCTACTTATGTGTGGTGTTTCTTAACGAAGAAATCATTTCTTCTTCGTCCAGGTAAAAGAATGCCTGACTTTAAAGCATCATCATGCATTTGAGATTCCCCAAGTCAAGAGATGAAAGGTAACTGAGAATGACAAGCTTTCTTCTCCCAAATTATTCCACTTGAACCGGGCTGTGAGGGAATGTGGTGGCCCCATTGCCCTGTCTGACATACATGATTTTCCGGATTCATTTGGTCATAGTCATGATGAATGGGTTGAGGAAAGGAGTGTGTGGGTGAGGTATTTCATTTTAAAGAAATCATATTGCTAATAGGCAGAGGACAAGAGTGCAGGCAGTTCAGGATTTACAGGGCCAAGCAGGGAACTCTGGAATATTGGTGTTGAGGTAGTGTTCTTGTTAGACACAGGATCTGCTCTTTTTGAAGAGTGCAATCAGAGATGCCTTTGGAAGTCTTCACTTCCAGACTGTTCTGAAGGGCATGTCTCCGTTTCCCCCATGAGATCCTCTTCCTTTTCCCCCACTCCAGCGTGTCTCTCATACTCGCTAGGAGATCTAAATTTCTATGTAATATCAACTCTTCTCAAATATCTTTTAATGGTTTCCCATTTCTCCCAAACTGTGCATAAAATCTTGATCTCTACAGTTAAGACGTCACCACGGTTCTCCTGTATATTTCTGTTTTCATTGTCCGTCACTCCTTATTTTGTACTTGGAACTCCATCTAGGTGGGACTGCTCAGAGTCACTAGAATGAATAGCTTGCAGCCTCCTTCCTTTTTATAACTCTTCCAGTACCATAGCTCTCTACTGTCTGGATTCTAGCATCTCAGAGCTCACCTACAATGCTCCTTCTTCTGGAAAGCCTTTCTTTTCTCTTTCCATTCTTTGACCTCATGCTGAGCTTTGTCATGGGACTTTCTATTTCCCTAAACTCTCACACTGTGTGATTATCCTAGTTTTGTCTTTTCAAATTGAATTGAGTATTTTCACCTGATTCTGGGGTTCTTTTATTCACTGCTAAAGTGCTTAGTGTTGTGCTTAGGACAAGGTCAAGTAAATGAATCTTAGACAGACAGAAAGGAGAGATTGTTTTGCCACTTGGTTAATGTCTAGTTTCTATAACCCTTTTTGGCTTACAGTGGGACACGGCAAATATTAGTTGAATGAATGGGTTATTGACAGTGTGCTAGCCACAATGTACTGTTTAGTAAACATTAGATAACTTTAGACAAAGATGATATTGTTTCCATTTTACAGACTTGGAAACCAGGGCTTGGGAAGGTTAAGTGCATGTAATTAAGTGGCTGACTGTGAATCTGTTTGCAGAGTTAGTGTTCCTTCTTGCTAACAGCAGTTACATTTGTTGCTATTTGAACATAGTTGATTAAAGTATCAGTATTTATTTAAAGTGAATGTGTGGGTGAGTAGCATTGAGTAAATTTCTGGAGTTGACGCTCATATAATTGTTCTCTTCCCAGTTTCATCTTACAATGTACTTTTCCAAGACCACGGCAGTCTTCAACAGCACAGCACAGCTTTCTGTCATTTGCGATAGGATATGGGCAACAGAAGTGTGGAGCTTCACCTTCCAGTAACAATAGGCAATTAGCTCAAATGCAAACTGAATTGTAACTGTGAATGCGCAGCACATCTACTGTTCTTCCAGTTCTTCAGTGTTGTGCTGGCAGGCTTGGCTGTGATGACAGAAGTAGGTCCAGGCCCATCAACCATTGCACTCATGTAGGAACCACAGTGCCAGATGCCCATGGCCTATCTCTATCTTGATTGACACAGAAGGAGCAAGTACACTTCTCCCACTGGGCTGGTTTCTGTGTTCTTTACCACGTTCCACAGGCAGGCACCATAGCAAGTTCTATATTTACCAGGGATTCTGACCTTCTCAGTGCATTTAGCCATATTACTGTGATCTAGCCTAAACCAGAAACCTTGCTGACTTCTTTTTAATACGATTTGATGTGTCCTTTATTGGTATTATATTCTTGGTCATATTTGATGTACAGGCCTCAGATGCAGTTTAAATATGTATGTTCAGACTACTTAAGTAATAGGCATGCATATATATTGCATGATTTTGTGACATTAGGTCATGTATTTAAGTAATTTGTAGTCATTGAGTAAAAATACTTATCTAAGTAATATTTATAACATTTTAAGTCATTTTATGACTTTCAAAAATTATTAGATCTCAGAAATTACATTTTTCATTCATTATACTGAAATGTCCTTTATCAAGCTCAGTCAAAATAAATAAAGGAATGCCTGTCTGTCCAACAATGCCATATGCCTCAAAGCATATTCTTCAAAATTTTAGTCTTGGTGTGCTTATTTGATTCATATATATATATATATGTATACATATGATATATAAGATATATAAATATCTCACATTAATAATCTTTGAAAGACCTTTTAAAAGCATTTGATGTCATTTACTGCTCTAACATTTTATTTTTCAAGTGCATACAACTCTTCAGTGGTTAAATTCTTTCTATTTCAGGTACAAATAATTTACATTCTGTATTACTGTTTCTGTTGCTGTGATAAAACACCATGGCCAAGGCAACTTACAAAAGGAAAAGTTTATTTGGCTTCTGTTCCACAGGGATAAGAATCCATCATGGTCGGGGAGGCATGGCAGGAGGCAGCCAGAGCACAAAGCTGAGCACTCACATATTCAAGTGCATACAGGAATAAGAGAGAGAAACTCTCTTTTTTTCTCAGTTTTGAAGGCTACGAACCTTCAAAACTGGCCCCCTGTGACCTCCTTAATCCAGTAAGGCTGCGCGTCCTAAACCTCTCCAAACAGGGACATCATTGGAGGCCAACTATTCAAATATTTGAAGCCTATAAGGGCCATTTTTCATTCAAACCATACCTTCATTATTTGCTGTGTTTTCTTCTGTTATCATTCTTCTAATTATTTTCTTTTGCTTTTAATTTTTTTTTCTGTTTACTCAGACAGAAAATAATCACACTATTTCTGGAATATAAGAAAAATAATTTAATGAATTATTTAAAGAATAATTATACTCAGTGATAGAAATGGATAAAGATCGTATGGACTGCTCCTTATGAGGAAAATATATTTATAAATTAAAAGTAAGACTTTCCATGGTAGAATTGAGCTATCTTGGTCTGTAGTTTTTAGCATGGTCCCTAGACCAGGGCCATCAGCAACACTTGAACTTGTTAGAGATACAGATTCTCAGTCCAAACTGCAGACCTTCTGAATCACGTACAGGTGCGCCTGTGCTAATAGGGAGGAAGGCAGAGCCTGCCTTTGCTAAGCTCTCTCTGAGATTCTGACTTGTGATGAGTCTGAACACCAGACCTTGGGAGGATCATCAGGTGAGCAGACCAGTGTATGCACTGGGCTTTGAAAAGTAGGCCTGGCCTCCTCTAAAATGACTCTAGGAAAGACAATTCCATGAACCTTCCTGTATCACTTCTAATACCTCTGTGTTACCCCAGAGCTGGCTGCCAGAGCCACTACTTTAAGACCACAGATTGATAAAGCAATCAAAGTTCCTAAAGACTGAGGTTGCTAGGTTTATACCATTTGCTTCATGACAGCAGGCTTTCATTAAGAACAGAAGTAAGTTAAATGTTTTTGTGATTGATAATAGGAAATTCCATAACTCTGGTTCCAAGGGATCCAGTGCCCTCTTCTGACCTCCATGGACACTGCATGACATGGGTGCACATATACACACACAGACAAAACACTCATACACATAAAATAAAATAAAAATAATAAAGATCATAATAAATATTGAGCATTTTGCAGTCATAAAAAGTTCTCTTAAGTATCATTTTTAATGGCTGTCTTCTATCACAATTTAGATTTTCTCTATTTCTGAACATTTGGATCAGTGCTATTCTAATGTTAAACTGAGCATCTTTCTATTCAGGGGATGAACATTTTAGACATAGCTTGTTATACTAGAAATGTAAGAAAAGTTTTTGAGTTTTGACTTTAATTTCCCAAGCCTTACCATCTTGTTTTTTTAAACAATATTTGCTTTTTATTTTTGTGTATGTGTGTGCATGAGTTTATGTGCATCAAAAGTGTGTAGGTGCCTGTGGAGGCTAGAGGAAGGAATCAGATCCCCTGGAGCTGTACTTATATGGGTGGTAGGCACCAAATCTAGTTCCCCTCTGAGAGTCATAAGTGCTCCCAACCACGGAGCATCTCTCCAGCCCTACACCTTACTGTCTTTAAAATGCTTTTCTTTCTTGGCAGACATCTCAATCTTAAACAACTAACAAGCATTCCTGTGGTATTAGCAGCTTCCATTTATTTGTCTATTATAGTCGGATACCTTACATATAGTCTCTTGATCTTCTTATAATAACCCTTCAGGATAAATGTTATTTTTGCTTTTATTTATTTATTTTTTTTATGGAGAAACAGAGTGAAAGGAATCCTGTGGGGGCTGAGTGACAGAGCCAGAATCTGAACTCACAACTGGTTAAAAAAATCCATTCTTTCCAGCCTGCAACTTACTCTCTCTTCAACAAAATAATGGATTGCTCTAACTCTGGATTTGGGGCAAGGTGTTTCTTTGTTTCTTTGTTGTGAGGGACTGTTTTGTGCATTGTATGATATTTAACAACATCCTTGGTCTGTGTTATCCATAACTAAGAATACCTCCAGATGTTGCCCAAACTGGATCCATTTACATAACCAGTAGCCTAAGAATGAAAAGGCTACTCACCTCTGGCGAAGGTGAGATGGTTTCAGGGAATTTTAAAACTTAAAGTAAAATTGAGCAAATGGACACCAGACTCAAGACCCTGTGCATTCATTCAACAATACCTGTTATAATTGATTAGCCTTCTTTCTTTTAAGGCTTGAAGAGAATTCATTGGCAAGATGTGTGTTTTGGCAGCAGAACCTGACAGATAGTAATTAAATCATTAAAAATTAGTTCTTGGTGTCTCTATGTGTCAGGCACTGGCCAGTTACTGTTAAAACACTGAATAACTATGCAGTGGATGCTTATAGTAATTTTACCCATTGTCCTGTTTCTTCCTAATCGTCTTCTTAAGGCTGAACCACAGTCCAGCATATTTATCATATTTTATATTCATATAAATAGCACTAATAACATGGAGTGGGAGTTTGCCCTCCTTAGTCTGAGTAAAGCCTAGTAGGGGATTTGCGTTCTGCCAGTTAAACACGATGCTTTGGTTCTAGTTTTCAAAGTGAACACTGTGTTCACTTCAGAATTTGCTTATTTATTGGTTGGTTGGAATTTTAATGCTTTGTCTTTTTTTTTTCCCTGCTGCTTTGAAACTTGCCTGGTCTCTGTCTCAAGGGACCTCCGTCTCTGAGGTTCAGCTGATGAGGGACTCCTGTGAGGCTCTTGCTGATCCTTTTGCTAGACTGTAGCAAAAATCAAGGAGTGCAGAACTTTGGCTTCAGGGAACAGAAAAAGGGCCTGGCTGGCCAATGGTAGCTTTTCAGTACCTGCTTGCTAAAACAAATGGAAGGACAGGAACTCCCTAAGTAGCAGAGATGATTTCACTGTGTCCGTTATCTCCCATTCCCTGGAGACCATTCAAGCAGTCATTTAATTCATTTACATTTATTCAATGTAGTTAAATTTTGCTTTTCTTTATGGCAGTATGTATTTTGATACGAGAGAGAGAAAGAGAAAGAGAGAGAGAGAAAGAGAGAGAGATTATCATACCATCTGTGAATATTCACAGAGGTGTTCAAAACGAGAAAACCCTTTCATACTCACTTCTGAAGACATCACTGTGTACAGGACTTCAGTTCCTGGAGCACTGGTGCTGAGCTCTCAGAGAAAGTGTATGTAGATGCTTGTCATCCAGAGGAAAGTCAAGTACATATTGTGTAATGACTTTCATCCCAGGTGAAGAATCTGTTTTTCTATTTTCAGTGATGCATTAAGCAGCCTGTAAAATTGGGCCTCTCAGAATTTCCTTCCTGAGAGCTGTAAAGCAATGAGATTTTAATTCTTCAGCTAATTTTTAAAATGGGTTCCATTTCTTTGTTAGGCCTTGCTGTTGTGCTATATGATTAACGCCTGTTTCGGGATCACATGCTCAGATCTTAATGTGCGCTTTGATAACTCGGGCATGCAGAATAAGAGCTGTACTGAGATACCAGGAAGAGCTAATTTCTCCAGTCTAGAGTCAGTGTGTCTAAGATTGCAGAAGCGAACTGTGCCATCCTGTGTGTGTGAGGGGTGCTGTTTCATTTGTTCATTCCAAGAATATTCACTGATACTCTTCTAGGCTAAAGCTGTAGTCATGAATGAAAGACAAATCTTACTGTCTTGGAGAAGGGAGACTGAAAAAAGCTATCATACAAAAGGGATTTAGAAAATAACACAAAAATTAAATGAAAAATGGAGCACAGGAGGATAATGCAAAGCAGATCATGTGAAGGTAAATGTTGTTGCTGCGGTTACTATGGGAGTTGTTAGAGAGTCTTTCATTAAGGAAATGTCTAGATTTAACGCTCGTTGAAACAGAACCAGGCTGATGGAAATGGTCTAGGAAGATACTGATGGAAACAACAAGATTCTGAGTGTATTTTAAGGGGAGAGTTAACAGAATCTGCCAAGTGGATGTGGGGTCTGAGAAAAAGACCCACCCGAGGAGGATGGTTAGACTCCGGAGCTGAGCCTCCAGAAGCAAGGAGCAGCTATCTGTGGACAAAGCTGACCTGTGGTGGAGCTTGTCTGAGCGTAGTGTGACCTGCTTGGTTTGTCCTGTAGCTAATCCAGAGATGAGCTTCCTTCTTGGCAGCTCAGGGTAGGAGTCTGGTTTCCGGGAAGAGGGCTCTGCTTATGATCAGGAACCATGTGGAAGCTGTCTTTTTAAAATTTTATTGTAATTGATTTTTTGCGAATTTCGTATAATATATTTTGATTTAGTGCATTTAGATCCCCTCCCACATTCCCCTTATCACCCCTACTTGCATGTGTGCGTATCCTGTGGAGTCAAATCTGGGTCCCTCAAATGCCCTTCAGTGTGGGTCCATCTGCTGGAGGCTGGTTAGCCTGCCAAGAGTCTCACTCTTAACAGAGACTGATTCTGCCCCTGCCAGCAGCCATCAGTTGCCAGTGGTTCCACAGGAAGAGTTGGGGTTTCTTTCCCACCTCCCTACTCTGTGCTCGATTTTGCCTGGCTTGAGCTTACATAATACTCGTGCATGCTGTCACCATGGCTGTGAGCTTGTGGTCATCCACCACCTCTGGTTTGGGCTGTATTTCCTCCCCCTCTTTCACAATGATCCCCAAGCCTTAGGAGGCATAATTTTGATATAGATATTCAATCCAAAGATAAGCTCTCTGTATTCTCTGCCTAGTGGCCAGTTGTGGTTTACTGTATTATTCATCGTCTGCTGCATAAGGAAACTTCTCTGATGAGAGTTGAGAGATACTTTCCTCTATGGGTATAACAATAAATCATTAGGAGTCCATTTAACACTATACCTATTAGGAAAATTATATTAGACTTTCCCTTATGGCTTGTAACCCTTCTAACCACAGGTTCCTAGACCTGATATCAATGTCAGGTCTTGGCTCCATGTTATGAAGCAGATCTTAAATCCAGTTAGAAAGTGTTGAGTTGGTAATACACATCGTATTCATGCCATTATTACACCAGAGGACATATCTTACCCAACCAGTTGTTGGAGCACGTAGGATTTGCAGCTGACTAAAGCTGATGATTAATTTTCTTTTCCGGTAGCATGCATAGCACCTTCCAGCCCTTTGAAAGCTCGCCAGTGGAGATGAAGCTTTGAAGTCAGTGTCAGCTTGATTTTTCCTTGCTTGTTCTACAGCTCATGCATGTAGTGTCTTCAACAGTAGGGTCTTATTGTTAAGTTCTGATGGGTAATCAAGAGCAGGGGCAATGGCCACTATTGTTTTAAGGATTGTAGGACCTCTGGTCAACCACTTCAAAAGGGAGTAAATCCTGGCATTGGGCTTTTACTTTACTAGCCTATGGTGTTTAGTTAAGGTAATGATTACTTGTTATAAGGTAACTCCTTTTAATCTCTTTTTATAATGTATATTTATATACTTTAAGAAATGTCTGTAGTATGTTTCTATATGACCTTTTCGAAAGGCCTTCAGTGTTAGTTGTCTCTCCTCACATGACCTCCTCTCTGTTGTCCTCCCATTCCCCATCCCAGTTAACCCTTCTTACTCTATTAGTTCCCCTTTTCTGTTCAAATCACTTCATTTTATCTCTCCCATTATTGCCCCCCACCCCGCCTATGGCCTTTTATTAGTTTCCCAACCTCTTTGGGTTTTCCAGTTTAAGCATGCATATCTAAGAATTCAACCAAGTATCCAACTAAGAGTGAGAACATATGACGTTTGTCTTACCTCACTCAGAGTAATTGTTTCCACTTTCCCACTTACCTGTGAATTTCATAATGTCCTTTTTAACATCTGAATACTATTCCACTGTGTAAACATATCATACCTTCATTATCCATTTATCAGTCGATGGACATGTAGATTGTTTCCATTTCCTGGTTATTATGAAAAAGGTAGCACTGACCATAGATGAACAGGTGTTTATGTAGTAGGAGATAGTCTTTAGGGTGTATGCCCAAAAGTTGTATAATTGTGTCCTGTAGTAGATCTGTTTATACCCTTTTGAGGACTCTCCGCATGGATTTCCATAGTGGCTGCACGCATTTGCACTCCGACTAGCTGTGGATAAGAGTTCCCCTCTCCCCACTGTGCCAGCACTGGGCCTTGTTTGATTTTTGGATCTTAGCCATTCTGAGTGAGGTGAGATGAAATATCAAAGTGGTTTGAATTTGCATTTCCCCGATGACTAACGATGTTGTCTATACGGGTTTCTCAACTATTTGTGTTTCATGTTTAGAGAACTCCCTGTCTACCTCCTTGTCCCATTTTTTTAAATTGGAAAGGATGTCCACTCTGTCCATTCCTGTTCAAGATCATACTTGTCGTAGCTAGAGCAATAAGGCAAATGCAGGAGATAAAGAGGATACAAATTTGAAAGGAAGAAGTCAAAGTATCCTTATGTGTAGATGATATGATTCTATAAACTATCTTTGTTTGTAGATGATATGATTCCTTACAGAACAGACCCTAAAGACTTCACCATAGAACTCCTGGCACTGATAAACACATTCAGGTTTTTTAGTCCACTTCAATTCTTCCTCCAGAATTTCATGTTTCTTGGTGGTTGAGGAATCACTTATGAAACTGTGTCTCTTGTGCCTGTCTGAAGTACTCTGAGATGTTGCCATCCCTCAGCTCGGGGTCCAGCCCGAAGGGGATGAAGGGTCTCTGCTGAAAGGGGGTGAGAAGCGCGGAGTCAGAGTATAGACACCAGGAGCTGGGTGGAAGCATGCAGAGGGCGAGCTGCAGCAAACTCATTTATCCAAGGAAGTGCAAGGGGTTTTATGGGTTTGGTCAGCCAATCGCTCTATGAGGTGGTTCCCAGCTGGGGAAGCTGGTGTCATGCCTGGCCGGAGCAGAGCAGAATGCCACGTCCACAGAACCCATTTCTTTGTTTCTCATGGCAGACGGCCTGGCTAAGGCCCATCCTGCATTACACCATACACGGAGACTCAGTTTCCTTCTCACTAAATAGGGATGATTCTATGTACTTCATTGTAAGGGAGAAAGTTAATACATGTTTATGGAAAATGCAAAACATGGCATATCTCTGTAAGGATGCACATTGTTATGATCTTAAGTTTGTCATAGCTGAAATATCATATTAACATTGACAAACCAAATCTAAAAAATATTACTCTGTTCTTTAAATTTTTAAAAATTCATTTTTATTCTATGTGTATCAGTGTTTTGCCTGCCTGTATGTAAATTTATCACATATGTGTAATACTTGTGGAGGCCAAAAGATGGCATTGGATCCTCTGTAACTGGAGTTACAGATTGTTGTTAGCTGCTATGTGGGTGCTGGGCACCAACCCAGCTCCTCCAGAGCAGTCAGTGCTTTTAACCACTGAACCACTTCTAGCCCGTATTCTGTTTTTTCTACAACATAATATTTTAGAGGTATCTAGGATTATCAAAGGCAAAATATAGTATTAAAGACTGCTATCATCAATATTTTTATGTTTATTCAGTTTTAAAAATAGGTTAAGGTAATCAGTCACTTTATTTATGAATGAAGTTGTTTTATGGTTGTAAATAGCACAGAGATACACACACACACCTGCAATTTTTGCCTGCCTTTCTGTAAGTGCAAACTAACTTCAATTCTAAACCCAAAAACAGACTCATTTAGAGATGTGATCCCTTCAAGAAAGCATGAAATTTATTGAAGATGAGAAGCATTGACACCTTTAGTGTCTGAAATCTTGTCTATCTGTCCATCTGTGCATCAAAATCAGAGCATCACACGCACAAAATACAGTGTATGCATTTGTAATACATATTCATTTACATATATTTGCATCTAGAAATTCGGAATATACACATATGTAATGTGTATATATAATATGTATATACACATAAATATATAGTTTATATGTAAAAGCTGAGAAAATTGAAGAAAATTTCTGTGTAATACATGTCTGGAAACAAATATTAATAACTTTTCCTAGCACAAAACAATATATCAAGATACCTTAGTTACGTTTTATTCTTTTGCCTTGTTTCAAAATAAACCTATTATATTTGAAATGTCTAATTTGACCCTTGATCAGAAATGTGACTCATTTTTGTAGTGGGTATATGTGTCAGGTGTGGGGGTGAACTGCTTCCCCATCTCAGAGACTGCTTCTGTGATACAGAACCAGAATTTTTTCTCTCGATTGCCCACTGTGAGGCATAGGATCTAGCCTGTGGTGGGTTTTCAGGACATGTGTGCGGAATGACCTGGGAACAGAATGAGCCTAGTTTAAGCGCTCATGTCTAAAGCTGGATAAGGGCAATGCACTTGCTTAAGTTGACCTTTTCTTATGGTTCAGCTGTTAAGAGCATGTACTGCTCTTCCAGAGGACCTGGAGGAATGTCTTATAACTCCAGCTCTTGGGAATCCAATGACTCTGGCCTCTGTGGGAACCTGTACGTGTGTGTTTACCGACACATGTCTGCATAATTAAAAGTAATAAAATTAATCTTAAAAAATAACAAAACTATCATAAATATTTCTCATAGAGGTAAAAGTGAAAGTATGACAGCGTTTTATAACCTTACAAAACATTTCTTCCCTCAATAACACCGATTATCAAAGTAGTCACTTTAAGGTGATACTTTGAGTGAGATGGTACCTACCCTTGACTGGCCTTTCATATACACCTAAGTTATAGACCATGCATGCCTACTTCGGATTTAGTTCCAGAAGCTCAGTGAACAGAAAATATTAGGTAGCACTGGAAAGTCCAGGGTGATTTCATTCAGAAAATCTGTTTCACTTTACCTTGTGGAGAACGTGGGAGATTATTTCACTTCATGATTCAATATCCACAGCTTTCCTACTAAATAAGCTGGCTCTTGACATTGCAAAGCCCTACATTAGATGCATCCATACATGCTTTTAAGTTTATCTTCTTTTCCAAAGAGTATTTGAGGTGAAACAAGAGCTCTGCTTTTGCAGATGGCAGGATAATCATTACTAAGGGGAGTACTTTGGTACCCAGTGTAGCAAAGAAAGCAACAAAGCTATTGAGCATTCACTCTCACAGCCATTGCCTGTAGGATAAAGAATCAGACTCCCTGAGTTATGAGCCTCCTATTGAGAATGTTGGTAATGTGGGTCATAGATGGTACAGACGGGAGCAAGCTCAAGTTTTACCAGGATGCGCTGTGCTTCAGGCACAGATACCTCTGATGTACAGCCAATGAAATAGACTTTCCTGCATGGATCTACTATGAAGGAGCTCCTAGCTCATACTCAGAAACCTATTTCTCTAAATTTCTCTATCCTTCTTACTAACCATGGAGCACTTAAGAACCTTGATATTTCACTACTGTTTTCTCATGTTGGTTGTGAAGAAGACAAGTCCATGAAGTTAAAGGTATATTGTTCTTCCTTCCCAAGTTTTTGGGAACATTGGTTGAAATTAATAGTAATAGCATTAAGTCTGTTGGAAGAATCAGTCCTTAAGACCTAACGACTATCCTGCTGCCGTGTGTGTGTGTGTGTGTGTGTGTGTGTGTGTGTGTGTAAACTTGACCTTCCCTCTTTTAGTTCATTTCAATCTATAAGCATGAGCTCTGCCTATATCAGCTGTCAAGCTACTGATGTATTGCCTGGGTCCATATATTCAAAGAAGATGGGCTTTTCAGTAATGTACATGAATAACTGTTTAGGGCTCTCTGTAAGCTTGTTAGACATGTTTGTCCCTGAGCTTATCCCTGCTGGATTAGGAACCCAAGAGCTAAGATTCAGGAGATTTTGATGGATACTCAGAAAGACACAAAGAGAACCTTGAAATGACCAGACACATGAATGTGTTTGTCTTTTAGACGAATGACCTCATGTGTATATTTTAAGTTGTTTATTAGCTGATGAGGACCTCAGAAAATGTTAAATGCTAACTGGGCCCAAGAGAGTTCATTATCCAGTATTTACTTTGGGTAGGCCTCCCTGCCTCAGACTTGCCAAATTCAACACTCCTCAAGGGAAACAGAGTTTTGAAAACTTAGTCTGTTTTTAAGTGATTTCAGTGTAATAAGTAACTTAATAAGTATTATATGTAGTCATATTTTAATAGGGAAAGATTTTCTCTTTTATATCTTCTAGAAAAAGATGCCTTGAGGATAGCAACTCACTAGGGATAGGAAAGTATCTAGATCTCAGACGTTCTTTGGTTCCAAGTAATCATGTCTGGACTTTAAGCACCCACTTCTTTTTATGGTTTGAAAATCTGCTTTTCTTAATTCTAAAGGCAGCTTGTCTAGCAATAACAGAGAATCATTTCAGTTAAAGCATGGGAACTTTTGGGTTATAGTAGAAAACAAGGATAAATCAGCTTTATGGGGACATAGTTAAATCTTTGAATTGGGAATGATGTTCTTGAAAAATATCTTCATAGTGCTTCACATTAACTTGTTCTTTGCAGCGTTTGTGTCCCAGGAGCTCGACTTGCCCCTGGGGGCAGCTGAGAGGGAAGAGGCAAGTGTAGCCATCCTTAGATAGGTGTTTGGAATGCTCTTTAGTTAACCAAAGAGCAAAGTTAATAAAAAATGAGTGTGACCAGATGATTGAGCATGAATTAAGAGTTTAGAAAATTAAACACAGATGAGCATTTGGAGCATGGGTGTTAGAGTTACATATGCACACATATTTTCAGCAGTACAGCAATGATTAACCTTTGCTTAGCACTTAAAGGGTTACACGTTCTTCTAAGGCATTTAAATATTCATCTGATGATCATACCCACCATTTGAGCAAGGTTAGCTGGTAAGTGGAGGAGCCAGAAATTGACGTTGATACTCAGCTAAAGGAAACATCATAGTGTCTATATATGTAATCACTGCTGCACTGTTTACTGATCTTAAAAATCTGCATTCTAGCTCCTTTCCCATGAAGCCTTCCCACACACTGTGGCTGTTTATTAGTTTCCTGATCTCTTGGGATTTTCCAACTGAAACGTGCATATCTAAGATTTCAAAGATGGCGTCCAGCTATGAGATAGAACATGCACCATTTATTTTTCTGGGTCTGGGTTACCTCACTTAGGGTGATTGTTTCCAGTTCCTTCCATTTACTATGAATTTCATAACTTCATTTTTAAGAGCTAATATATATTATTAGCTGTGTAAAATAAAGTACAGGAAATTAGGTGGGCGGTAGTAAGGAGATGCAGATAGATAGATAAGAAGAGCATCTAAATATGATACAAATATATTGTATGAAATTCTCAAAGTGTCAGCTTAAGAAAACGATGAGCAAAGAAAACAGTGCTTTTCTGAGAGTTTCTCAAACCTGGAGGAGCAGGTCTGTTAAACATGGAAGAATGATGCAATCGTAAGCTATCCCTTCTGCTTTCTCAAACTTAGGTCTTTTATTCCTGCTTGTAAGAGATAGTTCTTTATATTTTTATGTGTAGGTGTGTGTCTGTGTGTGAGCACCTGCATATGAGTGCAAGTGCTGTAGGAGCCAGAAGTGTTGGATCCCCTGGAACTGGAGTCACAGGCGATTGGTTGTGAGTCAGCTGACATGGGTGCTAGAAGCCCAACTCGGGTCTTCCAGAAGGACAAGGAGTGTTCTTAACCACTGAGCCATCCCTGGAGACTCCCACTTCTCAGAGAAAGACAGCCGGGCTGAGTTTTTATTTCCCTTCCCTATCTACTTCTTTTGTCTAAAAAATGTAACATTCAACATATATTGTTGACCATGGAGCTTTGGTCAAGCCCTAGATAGAGGCACAGAGAGCAGTTGCCCGTGTTCTGCAACTGAGAAAGGAGGGCCACATGCAGCTTACCGCCCAGGGCAGCGACTGAGCCATGTTCAGTATTGTAATGGAAGCAGAATCAGAATCCTCTACCATGCTCTCTTGTGTGAACTCTTACTGGATCTCATTCCACAGTCAAGCTAAAACAAGCCAGCAGTTGAATATGGATTGAGTGGTGAGTGGACGATGTGGGTGACCAGCCCTCTCAAAAGAGAGTACGGCGTTGGCGGAGGTAAAGAAGTTAAGCTATGCTCTCAATCTCCTTGGAAAGTCATTTTGGGGGTTGGGGGAGTACTAATAATATTACTCATTCATGGGCTCCACTGTAGAGCCTCTGAATCAGAATCTTTGGAAAAGAGACCTGGCAGACTGAGTAACAAAGGCCACAAAGGCTTTCTTATCAGGGTAGCTTGGAAACAGAACAAGCAGAACACAGTTGGTTTATAAACATGGTTGAAATGAGCTTTGGAGAGAATGGTGGGGGCAATAAACTGGGTCTTTTGTGGTTACTCGTTTTCAGTGTGTATCATGTTTAGTGTCGGCTACTTCCCAGGTATCTGTAGGTACACTGACATGAACACTTACCTAGACCAAGGCAATTTACATTATACCCTCAGCAATATATTTAATGTTGTAGCTCATCTCAACATAAAAGCTTTCCAGCTTTAAAAAAATATTCCTTTAGTTTAAAAAAGTTTTTTGTGTATGAATGTATTGCCTACATGTATGTAAGTGCACCTGTGTTGTGCAATGCCCATGGAGGTCAGAAGAGGGTGGAGGACTCCCTGGAACCAGAGTTAAGGTCGGTTGTGAGCTGTCATGTGGATGCTGGGAATCAAACCTGGGTCCTCTGCAAGAACAGCCAGTGCTCTTACCAGTGAGCCATCTCTCCAGTTCCAGGCTTCCCAGCTTTTGCTTGAGGATGGCTTAAGAGATGACTGGCAATGACAGGGAAGAGTAGAATGGAAAGTTTTCATCTACAGTAAGTCCCATGAGTCTAAATGGGGTTTGTTTTACTCTTTAGCTGACTGAAATTCAGAAGTTGCTTTTATAGGTCAAATAACCTGATGAGTGATGCTGCTAATCTTTGAGCCTGATCAATACAGTAGGAGGAATTGGATTTGTCAAGATGAAGTGAGGATGATCAAAACATATATGAAATCCGTAGTTGGTTTCATAAAAGTAGATAGTAGAAGAAGGCTAGTAGTGAGTAAAGGGTTAAGGAGAAGGAGGAAACAAGAGAGATTGGTCAAGAGTACCAAGTTAGAGAAGACAAGAGAAAAAAGTTCTGATGTTCTACTGTACTGTAAGGTAACTATGGTTAATCAATACTGTTTTGAATGCTTCAAAATAGCTGTAGAGAGACTTTTGATGTTCTTATCACAAAGAAATGATGTGTATGGTGTGCTAGACTTGCAAATTAGCCTGAATTCATAGCTATACAATGTGTACACATAGCAAAACATCACATAATGCCCTGTAAGTAGGTTTAATCATTATATGTCAATTAAATAAAAACTTCTTAAAAATGGTGAGCAAAATGCTTGTTACAACTTTAACCAAAATAAGTGAACTATAAAATGCAGGGTTTGGGTCAAGGGCCATAATGAAAAGTTTCTGACATTTGTGACCATATCAAAATGTATGCCTACTATTCTGTTGCCTTTTTTTAAAGAAAGGTTAATTATTAATATTTGATCTCTTTTTTAAAATGTTGATTCTCTTTGTTCTTAAAAAGAAATTAATTCTCTCTACCTCCTTGTTCCACCGTGTTCTGTGAGCCTCTTGGGTATAGAGGTTCCATTGTCGATGTGTCACTTAGGGCTGGTCGTCTCTCAGATACTTATTCTTTGTATGTGACCAGTTATGGAACTCTATAATAGTATCCCTCTGTTGCAAAAAGAAGCTTTTTTGATGAGTGGTGACTGGCATACTCGTCTGTAAATATAAAGATCTGCATTTAACATTCAGTAAAAAATTACGTTTGTCTAGGGATATGCAGCCCTAGGGCTTTCTCTAAGATCTGTCTTTCCAGCCATGTGTATTTGATTACATTTACAGAACTGTACATGAGTATGGTTTCCTCCCATTGAGTGAGCTTTAAGTTCAATTAGATAGCTCTTGATTCACCTACAAGATAAAAATTCCACTATTGCTATCCTTGTCATTGTTATGGTTATTAAGCTTTAAAGCTGGATTGGACCATTGATTGATTTTTCTATCTTAGCAGCTTGCATAGTGTCCTCCAAAACAATGAGAGCCAGTCTTCAGGGAGGAGGTTCAGGTCAGTTCCAGCTCCATCACTCAAGTCCCGTGTCTGGAGCATGTCCTGTCTTCCAAAGTAGGGTCTTATCTTCAAGTTCTGAGAGATAGTCAAGGGCTGTGGCAATAGCCTGTGTAATTTTGGGAGTCTCTTGGACTGTCATGATCAACAACTGAAGGGAGGTTTCTCCTGTCTGGCGCTGTTTCTTGTTGTACAGCATTGAGCTGTACACATGCACTCATGTACAGATACTGTGTGTGTATTTTTCAGTTGACTTTTGGGCTAATACATTTCCTCCTGGTTTTCCTCAGCCAGATAAATATTATCTATCATCTTCTTTTTCTCCCTGCCTAGCCCTCTCTCTTCACTTCCCTCCCAGATGAAGTAACTCCATTTCCCCCGTGGTGTGATGCTTGTCTCCTCCGTTTTCTCTCTCGGTAACACCTCTCCTACTACTCTTCCTTCTTTCCTTTTTTCTCCCGGTTCCTTTCCATTTTCCTGCCTGGTTCCTGCGGTTACATCAGGATACCTACTCACATATAAGAATCTGATGCTAAGAAGGGGGAGAACATACATCCTGTTTTTCTGAGTCTGTTTACTTCACTTAGTATAGCAGTTTCTAGTTCCATCCACTTATGTGCAAATTTCATCTTTCTTCACCGCTGAGTAGAACTCCATTGTGTAAATGTGTCACATTTTCATTATCCATTCATCAGCTGAGGAACTCTAAGGTTGCTTTCATTTCTTAGTATTGTGAAAAGAGCAGCAACAAGGTCTAGAGAGAACATTGATGCATATCTCAACTCTCCTCCTGCAGCAGGGGATGATGAACACAAAAGGCCACAGCTGGAACAGGTGTAGGGAAGTAGAACTGCAGAGTGTGGGCCCCTGGGTAAGACTCCTGTGTTAAAACTCACACACTCAGGGCTCAGGGACCATGGGGAAAGAGAGAGAAGAAGGACTGTAAAAGGCAGAGAGGAGGTGTGTGACCATAAGGAAGCAGTCTTACAGGATGATGGGAACTTGCTAGTATGAACTTCCAGCAATGGTAACAGCATGCACAAGACTCATGCAAACTCAGTCAGATAAAAACCAACGTAGAACTGGGGAAATGGGCAGGAGGCCACAACTTTGGCAAGGAACTATTAGCTGCTGAACTCTCTGAGTGAAAGAGAGCTGATCTTCTTTAAGGGAGTGATGCTAGATAGGCAGAACAGGCTCCAGTGGATGCACTCACACTGAGAGACATCTAGGTACAAAAACTTGGCCTGATAGGCCTTAACATATATGACAAAATGCATGAAGTCCTCTGGGTGGGATATGGTGATGCAGACAGAGAAGGAGACACTAAATATGATTGATTTATTGTATGAAATCCACAAAACTTCAATAAAAATATTTTTAAAAGTTTACCAGGAAATTAAAACAACTCTGATGCCCAATTAGGCTCTGATGGTTTGTGACGTGTTGATGACAGCTTTTTCAGCCTTGAGTTGGAGCTCCATGTGTGGTTGCATAATGGAACGTGTGGATCACGAGCATTTTGATAATACTGAATGATTTCTGAACATGGAACGATCGAGAATGACCTAAGTCAATGCATAAGGAGCAGCACCTGCTGGACACTCTCGCCGTCATGAATTGCGCACGCTCCGGCCCTGTTTTCTGTTGCCGTGACAGACTAAGATGTTTTGTGATGAGCTGAAATAAATCTTCCCTCCCAGTGTTTCTGGCAGTACTTACCTGTGTTGTATGACAGAATTTCACTGCTGCCGTGGATCTTTGCACCGTAGAAGCCATCATAACACCGAGTACCAGTACGTGTTACTTGAAATTCCTGGGTTCAGATTTGACACATTTGTGTGTTGTGTAGTGTTTTTACTTTATATGCAAAGCTCTCTGCTTTTATAGGAATATAAGGCTTAATTATGCAAAACAAAGACTTCTAACATTTTCATACCATTATATTCCTCAGCACATAAGTATCATATTAGTGTATTTGTGAATTGTATTGTGTTAAAAATTGCTGTTTGAATTGCTGACTTGAGTTTCATAAAAAAAGAAAACGTCATTAGATAGATTCAGGCTTGGGATTAGAACAGAATTTCCAATAATTTCTACACTTCTTTTTTCAAAAAAATTATTTTTTGTTTATGTCTATGTGTTTGTCTGTGTGTGGATATATGTATGTGTGTGCTAGTGCTTGAGAGTGCCAGAGGCATCAGATCTCCATGGAGCGGGACTAACAGGTTGTGAGACTCCCAACCTGGATTCAGGGAACAGAACTCACGTCCTCTGCAAGAGCAGCCCATGCTAATAACCACTGAGCAGTCTCTCCAGGCCCTTGAAATGTTATTAATGTCATTTTGTACTTACAGTTATGCAAAGCAGTGTCCTCGACATTGACAGTTATGTGATCAAGATTTAGATTAACTCTGAAAAATACTGAAGATACTGTAGGTCTGTGTCCTGTACTATTAACTATTCAGCCAAAATTAAATTCATCTTGCAAAAATAGGCAAGCATACTCATTAGTATTCAAACCTGCTGTTTTAAAATAAATTTCTTAGGTTTTATTATTAGTAAATGCTTGATTTGCATACCTGGTATTGCATGAAGAATTTCTTGAGGGACTGGAGGGATAGCTTAGCAGTTAAGAGCACTGGCTCCTCTTGCAGAGGACCTGGGTTCAGTTCCCAGCACCCACATGGTGACTAACAACCTTTTGTAACTCCAGTTCTGATGCCGTTCTCTTCTGACTTCCGTGGACATTGCATAACATAGGTGCACTTACATAGGTACAGGGATGTACTCATACACATAAAATGATAAACTATTTTTTTAAAAAGAATTTCTTGAGGGAAAATGGTCATGAGTAAGTTGAAAGTTTAAGAAGCTCTGCTGTAGGTTAAATACACATCAAAATCTATTAAAAATATTATGTCTTGATGGTTCTTGATGTGGCATTCCTGAACATTTTACGGGAAACAATAAAAGGTTCTTTTTAAGTGTTGTCGTACCCTGACTTGCCTGGATTGGACAGAAAGTTTAAAATGCTCTGTCCTCCTGCCTTGGGGGAGAATGGTACCTGCAGCTGTGCCCTCCCATCTTCTGGGATCTCCAGCACCTTTCTACCATTAGAGTCTGTTTTGTGTACTTTTAGGACTGAGAATGTGGATCCACCCTCATAGATACTTTCAGTTTATTGTCTTCCAAAGTATATATTGCAACACAGCAGTAATCATTGAAACCAATACTGTTAAAGAGAGAAAGGGAGAAGGGGCAGGAAATGTCTTACAGAACCTTTGTTCTACTCGTGTGTGTGTGTGTGTGTGTGTGTGTGTGTGTGTTAGGTTGCATCTTAGAGTATACATTTTTCATGGGTGGTAGTTAACACATTTTGAAAGCCATTGGCCTGGAGTAAACTCAATAGACTCTTGTTCATTCTGCCTCTGTTACTTTTACAGACCCATTCAGATACCCATGAACAAGTATCTGAAAAAAACAACTTATGGAAGGGAAGATTTATTTTTGGCTCATGGTCACAAAAAGACTTAGTCCATCATGGCAGCAGAGGGCAGGGCGGGAACATGCCTGATTCATGGTGGTGGGTGCTGTTCACATGAACACTAACCGGGAGGCAGAAAGAAGCTGGAACTGGAGTCCAGGACAGTAACTGTCAAACCTGCACCTAGTGACTGACTTCTGCCAATAGATCTCAGCTCTTAAAGGTTTCATAGTCCCCCAAATAGGACAACCAGCTGGGAAATAAGGGTTCAAAACATGGTGGGGACATTGCAGATTCAAACCATAAAAGTGCCCAGCATACAAGGATTTCAATTTTTTTAAAGTATTTTATTTACTTTTATTTTATGTATGTGAGTGTTATGCCTGCATGTGTGTAAGTGCACCCATGTCGTGAAATGCCTGCAGAAGACAGAGAGGGTGTCCGGTCCTCTGGAACTGGAGTTATGGATGGTTGTTAGCAGCCATGTGAGTGTTGGGATTTGAACCCAGGTCTTCTGTAAGAGCAGCCAGTGCTCTTAACTGCTGAGCTATCTCTCCAGCCCAGGATTTCAATTTTAAACTAGAAATTTGAAAACATGCCCCACTGATCTGCTAAATGCCTTCAGACCTGCTTTTTTCCTCAGTCCCATGAATGGATAACCTCTATCTTGCTTAAATTCTCTCACCAAATCCAACTTTTTTAAATGATACTGGCATACTAAGAATTGAACACTGGGGCCTCCTTCATGCTAAGGAAGTGTTCTACCCTCACACTATTTAGTTATTTTGGGGGTGGAGGAGTGTGCATGTACCATAGCCCATGTATGGAGGGCACAGGACAACTTGTGGGAGTCAGTTCTTTCTTCCACCAAGTGGATTCCAGGCTCAAACTCAGATCATCAGGTTTGACAGAAACACCTTTCCTCGATGAACTGCCTACTGGCCTTCCCCATCCTATTTTTAATTTTTAAACTGTAATTGGATCTTGCTAATTATCCAAACTGGTTTTGAACTTGTAATGTGCTGCCCTTAGCCTCTTGGTAGCTGAGATTCTGCATTTGCACCATCAGGCCCACCTCCCAGTTACCACCTCTGAGACATGGTAACAGTGCTCCTGGGATGAAGTTATGATTCTCAGCTGCTTGGGCTATCAAGAGTAAAAGGAATGTCAGGAGCTGAGGGAGGCATTGTGAGTCAGGGAGCCTGTTCACTGAATCCACTAAAGTCCCCAGAGAATGAAAAGGAGGCAGGAAGCAGGAAGGCTGTATCCTCGGTACTCACAGAGCATGTGATGTAGGTTTAAGGACACTGAAGAGGCATAGAGGAAAGCAGCCATGAAACACCTTGGCAATGCAATGTTTCCCGGCCAAGAGTTATTTCTTAGAAACTCAGTGACTTGGGGGAAATATGGTTCTTGCCTGGCTGAGTGCTATGGGAAGCTCATTGTCTCTGTGAACCAAGTAAGCATTTTTGCTAGGGTGAGGTTATTAGTCAGATGTACTGTGAATTACCAGAAGTTAACACCTCCCTTTTTCATTCCACGTTTGTTTAAGCTTATGTTTGCATTCTCAGGAAACTGGGTTCTGGAATTTAAAGAGCCGAAGTGGAATCTAGATTGTTATATAAAGATGTAAACACTTCAGATAAAGTGTTATATCTTAATAATAGTTTAATTGCAAATAAAAAGATCTTACCTGAAGTTTTCACAAACAATTGGCAAATCATGCTGGCTTCCAGCTTTCTAAAAAAAGAATATAAATTGTCAAAATGGCCACGTAATGACCATGGTGTAAAAAAAAATCCATGAAAGGCCCTTAGTATTATATTAACTATTTTGTTCCGCTGTCTGTGGATTAATTTGTAGAGCATTAGTTTATGTCCTTAATTCTGTGAAAGAGTTCTGGATATGCTTTGAACTACTTTAGTAACTCAAACTATATTTCACATTACAGCTTAAAAAAAAACTAAGCTATTTCCGTATAGTAAAGTAAAAACCAGGCTTTTAAAAAATACATTTCAGATTTAGATGTTTAAAAACTATATTGAAAAGGTAGTAAGCATTGTTTTGACTGCCTGATTTTCATTGATTTAGTTCTGTATGAGTAGGCTGTTTGGAGGACAGGCTCAGAAGGACAGATCTGATATGGTGAAACATTTCCTCTTGTCATATGTACAGAACTGGTAAGACTGCTTTTCTAATGGGGCATATATTGTGCATCCAGTATCCAGAGGCAAATGCATGCTCTTGGAGGCTGTGTTCTTCCAATCAAACGTGACTTTTGGAGCCAGGCCATGCAGTACCTGATCCTCACTTTTACAGAAAATACACTAAATCACAGATACATTTTTAAAGTCCATCAGAACTTAAGAACATGTACATCTGAAACAAAATAATGAAGACTGAAAAATATAAGAGCAGAAAGCTGCATTCATCTCAGCTACTCAGGGGGCTGAGGCAAGAGGATGGTAGTCACTGCCTGCCTGTGCTACAGAGTGAATTTAAAGCGAGCCTGGGCAGCTTAGTGAGACCCTGTCTCAAAATAAAAACTACATAAATAGTTCGGGATGTAGCTCAGTGGTAGGACACATTTTTTTTTAGCTTGCATATGAGCTCAAATTCTCCAGTCCTGAAAGATGAATGAATGGATGGATGTCAAATAACTGTGTCTTAGCTTACTGAAGGCCCAAAGTGTACAGTATACTGGAAAATTGATTCATTAGAATGAGTAGATTAGTTGGATCAAATCTTTCTATGATGCTGGGTGATGGTTTATATTTTAGATCTATGAAAGTTGGATTTAATTTTAATGTCCTCGGAGGGGGGAACTATTCACTTCTGATTAGTATAGTACTCTCGAAAAATGAATCAATACTCACCTTATAAATTTAGAATGAAGCTTAGAAAGGAAATACTCTTAAAGTTTGCCTAAGTGATAATAGTGCCTTGAATACTATTTTATACCAGATTTGCATTTGGCTACATACATCCTTATTAGCTCATTTAGACCCTAAGCTCTTAGAGACTGGGGTCTGGGATCATCTCTTTTCTTAGCTTAGTGGAGAATTTCTGCATAGCCAGGTTTTTCTCCAGGTCAAAAAACAAAATCTATATTTACTCAAATGAAGTACATCTGAAAATTTAGCCAATTCAGATCATTTGGACACAGTGTGGATTTACTAAGTGAGAATGAGGGCAGGTCAACTCCAGCCCCAGGTCTGTAAATGGTGACATTGCTAAATCAAGGATGGAGACCAAACCCCTGGACCTTGCTCTGTATGCTCAGTAACATGCTCATTACTCACTGGGTGAACTTTGGGGGACATTTTCCAAGTGCCAGGCCCTCCAGATGCACAGGTAAATGAGGCACATTAATAGCTAACACTATTTCAGAAAGATATGATTGGAATCAACTGTAGCTACTTGCCTTATAGAATGTGCTATTAAGATAATGCTTTGCAAAGTGCCAGGGATATAACAAGCTCTTGATAAACATTAGCCTTTCCCTCCTCTTTTTCCTAATTAAAAGGCTCATATTCCCAGTGGGATTAAAAATCTTAGAAGACAAAGAACGCTTGAAAGAGAAAATGAGGACGGGATTTAGGAAGCAGTTCCATTTCTGTGACTAGCACTGATTGACTCCGTTTGCTGGCTGGCTCGTTCAGCCAGTTAAGCTGGGGCCTCTCCTGTTCCCCTTTGTTCCAGGTTGTCCTCTGAGCACACTTGATGGTTGGCTGGTAGCCAGTGGCCTCACCTCACGTAGGCAGGAACAGTGGTATAAGGAGGTCTCATGGGCATGTAGGTGAGCATGTGGATGTCCATGGTGAGGGCAAAAGGTGCTCTCCAAAGCAGTGAGAGTGATAAGTCCTGACGAGAAACATGTCTCAAACCTCTCCTTGTGTCCCATTCCTTGCAGTCCTTTAGCCAAAGTGGAGCACATGGCCAAGGCAGAGACAATATTCACTAGGTAGAGGAAGAGTCACCTCTTGATGGACATGGGTGGGAATGTTTATAATGCACGCAGAATGGTGTCATTGACTCCGTTCTTAGGCTGGGAGATTCCCCTGTTATCCATTCAAGCTCTGTGACTGCTTCCTGACATATGCGCATTATTCCAATTTCAAAAAGGCGAACTCACTATTAAAACCGAAATGTTTTAGAGTGGCAATGTAAGCACTGTTTTTTTGTTGCTTAGATGATGAGATGCTTGGCCCATGAAGAAGAAGGTGTCTGCTTTGTTTCACAAAGATTTGGTTGTAATGGAATTCCATTGACAAGTTTCATTTCTGCTTATGCGTTGAACCATTAGGTCATATGTTTATTTGGTATAGAATAAGATTAAAATTGTGCTTTCCTTTGTAACATTCCAGAAACTTACAGGAAGTGTGTTTTTGTTTTTCAGATCCCCTGCACCACCCAGATCTCACTGCATCCTGGGCATGACTGAGCTTTTTCAGTGGGCCAGGCACCACTGGCAGCGGCTGATGGATGGGAGAACCCGGGGTGAAGATGAGCGATCGTACAACTATTCCTCACTGCTTGCCTGTGGGGGCAAGTCCTCCCAGACCCCCAAACTTGCAGGAAAGCATCGAGTTGTTATTCCCCACCTCCAGTGCTTCAAGAATGAGTATGAAAGGTTTTCTAGAACCTACGTGAATAACCGAATAAGGACAACCAAGTACACACTTCTCAATTTTGTGCCAAGAAATTTATTTGAGCAGTTTCACAGGTACTGTTGTGTCTTTAGAGAAAGCAGACCCTCACAGTGCTGTTCCAGCTTCTACTCAATGTTGCTTTTCCCCCATTTTCACAGTCCTGTGTGCTTCTTGAGCCTAAGGCATGTAAAATCATCCACTGCAATTTTGATCCAAAGCTAGGCTGAGATGATGGTCCCTTGTGCTCACATAGCTCTTTACGATTGGAAGGATGCCTTCTGTATTACTAAGTAGGAAGCTGGTCTGTGGCTTAGCCAGTGCCATGCCAGTGATAAGCTGCAGAGCAGGTGTGGTGGTCTTGGGTCTTTACACTCTTACTTTGGTATGCTTTCTATTAAACTATGTTGAATTAAAAATATTTTTATTTGTTACTTTTATTTGATATGTATGAGTGTTTTGCCTGCATGTATGTAAGTGTGCCCATGTCGTGCAGTGCCCACAGAGATCCCCAGGAATTAGAGTTACAGACGGTTGTTAGCTGCCATGTGGGTGCTGGGAACTGAATCCAGGTCTTCCACAAGAGCAGCCAGTCCTCTTAACTGCTGAGCCATGTTTCCAGCCCCCGACCCATGTTGAATTTTAATTTCAGATTTTTCTCTCTTGATATTAGGAAGAGAGCTCTGAAGCAAATTCAGATATAGAAAGTTATTAAGTGAGACAGTGGTGTAATTCAGTTTGACAGGCATTTACTGAGGCTTGCCTATGAGCTTAGGCAGTGGAGAGAAGGCACGTATCACTGCTCTTCCTTTCTTCATGGAGTTTGTACAAACAGTGAGAATGAAGTCCCATAAAGCAGAATGGAAGCCACAGAGAGGGCGTACTACTAGCTGGAGCCATAGATGCGATGTGACATTCAGTTTAATTATGGATGGCGTGTGTGCTAGGCAGAGGAATGGAAAGCATAGTTCATATGGAGAAAAGAGAGTAAAGGCCTTAGCGTTGCTAAGCACTTGCTTTTCAGACTTGGAAAGTAGTCCTCTCTAATAATCCCTAGGGTTGGTGTTGGAGAGCAATAGGAAATCATGTTGGGTAGATAGGTCTAGCCAACCAGAGAGGAGTCTTGCTGTCACGAAAAGAATTGGGACTCAGAACTGCAAGCCCAGTTCTAAAGGGGAGAGTAGCATGCTTGTGTCTGTTTTACTCTGCAGGCACTGTGGTGACAGAAGGAAGAGCTAAGAAGTGTACATTTAGGAAGCTGCTGTGTGTATCCAGGTGACTTGTCAGGGAGACCTGTGCTTCCAACAATGTGGGAAAGAAAAGAAAGATACCCAATTACAGATGGTATACATTAGCTTTGGGAAAATAAAGGAAAGAGAAGAACATTATATGAACATGTTCAGTGTGAGGATTAGAAAACCTAGTAGGGAAAAAAAAAGCCAGAAACTGAAAGAAGCTGGGCTGCAAGCTTACTTTTGTGTTGGGTGTTGTTTGAGCTGTCCATGTGAGTGTAGAGAGTCTCATGGTTCATTCTACATAGGTTCCACTGAGCAGTGACTGTGTTTAAAGCACAGGTGTAAGTTTCTTGAGTTAATAGCTTTAAAGGTTATGAATGTTTATGTCTTTTATGGAGTGTGTAATCTGGTACATTTGATGGGAAATAACGTCAAGCAGTGTTCCTTAAAGGTGTGAATTTGGATGTGATCCATATAAAAATAATTGAAATCATAGATCTGGGGAAAAGAACAAAATAGAAAATTTCAGAACAAAAAGAGTTGGAGGTAATAAAGGAGATGTTTACGTAGATTATTCTTCTTAAAATCCTTTTTTTGACTTATGTATTTTCATTTTATGTGTATGAATGGTTTGCCTGCATGTATGTCAGTGGACCTATGTTGTATAGTAACTGCTGAAGCTGGAAGAGATAGTTGGAATCCCTTGAAAATGGGGTTATGGACAGTTGTTAGCCGCCATGTGGGTGCTGGAACTGACCCCAGGTCCTCCACAAGAGCAGCCAGTACTCTTAACCACTGAGCCATCTCTCCAGCCCCTGGGTAGATTGTTCTTTTAAGGAATTTCATGGTCAAAGAGAAAAGGAAACTATGTGATAACAATTCAAGTGGCTATGCAAGATTAAGGATTTTGTTTTGTTTTGTTTTTTGAAAAGTGCATCTTGAATTTACCTTATAGTGAATAATAACAAGCCAATGGAGGAAGATTTAAATATGTAATATTTAAATATGAAGTTCTTTGAATAGAAGACATTCTGGTGTAATATGATTCTGAAAAGTATGAAAAGAAACAGGAAGTCTTGGGGAGCAAAAGCCTCAGGACTTCCTACTTATCTTGAGCCTTATTTGACTCTAACAGGTTGACTCAGAATTTCTCTATTTTTAAAACGTTTTTGGTTTAAAAAATTTTTTTTTATTTATTTATTTTTTAATCTTTTGTGTGTGAGTATATTGACTGTATGTGTGTAAGAATACCCAAGTCATGCAATGCCCCTGGAAGTCAGAGAGGGTGTCAGGTCCCCCCGGGAACTGGAGTTACGGATGGTTGTTAGCTGCTATGTGGATGCTGGGAAATGAACCCAGGTACTCTGCAAGAGCAGTCAGTGCTCTTCACTGCTGAGCTATCTCTCCAGCTCCATTGTTTTTGTTTGTTTATTTGAGGAAGGGTCTCCTTGTAGCCCCAGCTGACCTGGAATGCTCACAGTATAGACCAGGTTGTCCTCAACCTCACTCACACACACACAGAGATCCACCTGCCTCTACCTCCCAAGTGCCAGGATTAAAGCATGTGCCACAATGCCAAGCGTTATTATTTTTAACTTTTAAAGAGAAACCAGTATATCTTTTTTTGATATGTGTTACGTAACTCAAAACTATCCCACTCAAATGTTCATTATTACATATTTAATGTTTAAATGTTCACATTACATATTCAATAACGAAATCATACATACCTTTATTCAAATATGATCCCAGCCACATGTCTAGGAGAATAATAAATGCATTATTATATTTGTTAGCTTTTGTTAATTCCCTGTTCTGGAACCTACAAAATCAGCTAATACTGACTTACGATAAAGCATGAAAAGATGTCTTGTCTCTTGTACTTCAACTCTGGCAATGATTTGTGAATACCTCCCGTGTGTGCTTGGGTTGTAGGGCTGCGAATTTATATTTCCTGTTCCTAGTGGTCCTAAACTGGGTGCCTTTGGTAGAAGCCTTTCAGAAGGAAATCACCATGCTGCCTTTGGTGGTGGTCCTCACAATTATTGCAATTAAAGATGGCTTGGAAGACTACCGGAAATACAAAATCGACAAGCAGATCAACAATTTAATAACCAAAGTTTACAGCAGGTAAGTGGAATGGGAGCTTCCCTAAGGGATAAACCTGTATCACTTACAAATGTTAGCTTTCCTACCCTGAGGTATGATCGGGACCCCTTTTTTTGCTGCTGTTGTTAATGTTGTTATTGTTTGTGTTGTTATTTGTTTGTTTCCTTGTTTGTTTAAGGAAAAAAACCAGAATCTCACTGTAGTCCTGGCTAACCTAGAATTCTTTAGATAGACAAGCCTAGCCTGGAACTCATAGAGCTACTCCTGCCTCCCCAGTGCTGAAATTAAAGGCATATGCCAGCAGACCTGACTCCTGTTATTACTGTTTGTAACTAATATTTCTTAAAACCCTTAAGTGAATTTAGTTCAAGTGTTAGAGGAGAAACAAAAGCCATTGTCTTCAAAACACAGACTAACTCCAACTCATTAATAGTAGGTAACTTCAATACCCCACTTTCTCCAATAGACAGGTAATCTGAACAGAGAATAAACAGAGAAACATCTAAATTAAATGATACCATACATCAAATGAACCTAATAGACATCTACAGAATATTCCAGTCAACCACCAAAGAATACACACTCTACTTGGCAGCCCATGGAAGTTTCTCTAAAATAGACCACATATTGGAGTACAACACAAATCTCAACAAATGAAAAAATTGAAATAATTCCTTGTATTCGATCAGACCACAATGCAAGGAAGCTTAAAATCAACAGTAGAAGACATTCTAGTAACTGCATGAACTTATGGTCATTAAACAACACACTCCTGTTAATTCCCTATTCTGGAACCTACAAGAAGAAATAAAGAAAAAAATAAAAGTGTTCCTGGAATTAATTGAAAATGATAATACAACACACCAAAATGTCTGGGCCACATTAAAAGCAGTCCTAACAGGAAAGTTTATAGCCCTAAGTGCCTACATTAAAACATCAGAAAAAGTACAAATAAATTACTTAATGGTACAACTCAAGAATCTGAACAAACCATACCAAGCCCAGCCGAGGAGAAAAAATAAAAATAAAAAATCAGAGCAGAAATCAATGAAATATAAACAAAGAAGGTAATACAATGAATCAGCAAATCTAAAAACTGATTCTTTGAAAAGATAAACAAGATAGACAGACCCTTAGCCAAGCTAACCAAAAGAAAGAGCAAATTCATATCAACAAAATCAGAGTTGAAAGGGGAAACATCACAACAGACACCAAAAAGATCATATGGGAATACTTAAAAAACCTATGCTCTACTAAATTAGAAAATCTAAAAGAAATGGATTAATTTCTAACTTCAGTGGAACCACCAAAGTTAAACCAAGAGGAGATCAGTATATTAAATAGACCCACAACAAATGAAACAGTTTTACACAGCCTCCCAACTAAAAAAAAAAAAAAAAAGTCTAGATATCACAGTAGAATTTTTCCAGACTTTCAAAGATCTACAACTAAATTTTAATAAAAGATAGAAACAGAGGGAGAACTCCCTAACTCCTATGAAACTAGTATTAATCTAATGCTAATACCAAGCAAAGACATAGCAACAATAACAACAAAATTATAGAAAATTATAGGACTGCATTCATAATGAGCATAGGTGCAAAAATTCCCAACAAAATACTTACAAATTTAATAAAGATACCTATGAAAAAGATATCTGCCATGACCAAGTTGGCTTTATTCCAGAGGTGCAGACATGGTACAATACTCATAAATCAATAAATGTAATAAGTCATATAAATGAACTTAAAGACAAAAATCGCCTCATCTCAATATACACAGACAAAGCCCTTGCCAAAGTCCAGCATGCATTCATTATAAAGGTCCTAGAGGGAACTGAACTGGAGTTAACAAATCTCGACATTATCAGTTAAGGAAATGACCAAGAATACAGTGTGATTCATGCATAGTGGAACTGAAAGAATTTGAACTTGAAAACTTAGGAAAGGAGTAAGCAGATGGTTTAAGTACTATGTATGATAATTTAGCACTAAAAGGAAGATGGCAAGCCAAGTGGGGTGTTGTACACCTATAACTCAGAATTTGGCCTCAAGAGTTCAAGGCCAACCTAAGTCTGAAAAACCAGGAAGAACCAGAGGAGGTGGAGAAGGAGCTTGATCGAATAGGAAAAGTTGGATGGATTATGAAGAGAAGTCAAGAGCTGCCAATGGAGAAAGGGATTGTGGGAAAATGGAGAGTGCTGTTCTTTCTGTGCATAAAAATTGAGGCATCCTATTTCAGCAACGTCAGAGGCATCCATAAAAGGAAGTCTACTCAGGAGTGTATTTGTTCCATTGAAGACTTTATCTGTAGTACTTACAAGAAAGAAAGTCTGTGTAGCTGAGAAGCAGCTAAGGTGAGTTTTGAACCATGCTCTACATTACAGTTCTCAAGTTTTTATTTTCAGATGTAAGTTAATACTTAATAAACAGCATAGCTGACCGAGAACAACTTGTCTTCAATATTTTGAGAACCACAGAGATGGGTTAAAGGAAGCTTGCTAGAAGAAGTGCATTATTAGACTTCAATAGCTTTCACAACATTTGTTTAAAGATCTATCAAGAAATCAAGGGGAAAAAAAGTAACGTTTTTCATCTTTGTAGAGAATGTGATATTACTTGAATAGTGAAAAATTGGTTCTATTATTTTCCTATACTGTATCCAAAGGAAATGAGAAAAATCGATACATGGTACTAAACACCTAAATAGTCTTATAGCAAGTCTGTGATTTATGGTTGAAAGCTATGGAGCATTGCACTGCTCCAGTTCTGTGAATCATTTAGTAATATGTGCTTTGATACAACAGGAGTACAGAGATGGTATGTTAGACTGTCCTGACCTTTGGGCACTAGCTGTCCCTTCAATGTTAAACCACCTTCCAATAGTACCATGAACTGGGAACCAGTCCTTCAATCCTTGGACTTTGGGGGGTGGGTGGCATCTATGGACACGATAGCAAGGTTTGAACATAAAGTAGATACAATTCTTGCCCTTCAAGACCAAGTAGAATTTTCTGATCTTTAAAGATCACTTTGTTTGTGGTATTTGGAGTTTCTCATTTTTTTCCTCCCTTAAGAATGTCATTTTATCACCTTTTTTCCAAGGTCATGAGACCTCCTGATAAGCAAATGACACAGGGGTGCTGGTCCTTTATAAATAGGGTCCTTGTGTGGATTGTGACTGATTACTCCCTCTGCAATTTTCTTCTCCTTGTTTTTTCTGACATCACTTCCTGGTAGATCTCCTTCACGGCTCTGCTTTCTTAAAGTCTCTTTCCCTAAGTATTCTCATACCCTTCCTTACCCACTGCCTTTCACCCTCTGTGTACCCAGGTCTTCCACATCCGTGTCTTTATTCACAGCCTCTAGATCAGAACCTTCCACCTTTATGTGACCTTTCATGTCACATAAAAACTCAACATAAATTTGTTATCTCCCCTCGAATGTAACTAGTTTCTCCCCAAACCTGAGAATGGTGAAAGGTATCCTCTGTCAGAGGCAAATCAGAAGCCATACTGTCATCCTTGACGTCTCTTACCATGAGACAAGTGAGGAAACTTGCTGGTCTCTGGTCCTTAACCATGCCTTCATTTCATCTCGTCTCTTATTCTGTCTCACTGCTGACATAATTCTAGCCCTTCTGATCCCACTGAATTACTCCAGTAACTTTCTGTTGGTCTCTTGTGTATTCCTAACATGAACTAGGCTGCCACCCATCAACTTACACATTACTGTTGCAGAAATGAGCATGTAGAAATGCGAACAGTTTTCCTGTGAAACTTCAGTGACTCTCCATTTTCTGTGGAATGAATTCCCTGCTCCTGCGTATGCGTGGCATGTAGCACTGAGCTTTCAAAGCACAACCTCTGCCTGCTTTTCATCTTCTGTTACTTCTATCCATGGAGAAATTAAGTAGCATTCAAAGACACTAGGGAGAAGTTTCAAAGAGACAAAATAAATGATTGATCTGTCTTTCTCTGTAAACGAACTAGCTCTTTAAATACTCAAGAATTTCCCTTAGTTACATCTGGTGTTGTGTCGTAGGTACTTAGAGAGACTATATACGTATTGACGTGTATTTTAGTCCTTTGAAGTATTTCATGGACTATCTGATGTGATTTATATGGCAGAGGCTATGTAAGTATTGGTCTAGTGTAATATTTTCATTTAATCTGATGAATTAATGATTTTTAATATATAAGTAAGTCATATACTTAGACTATAACTGTCTCTAAGGATCCTTGAGAATGAATATAGCCTTTTAACCCCATGAGTATAATAGAAAATAAATATTTTTGCATATTTATTTAAATTTTTGAGACAGTCTCATTATTTGGTCCAGGCCAACCTTAAACATGAAGTCTTCCTCCTGCTTCAGCCTCTCAAGTACTGGGATTATAAGTGTGTGCCTCCATGCATAGTGCACGCACACACACGCACACACACACACACTAAATAAATAAATGAAATGTAATTGTAAAATTGAAAAAATATGTGTAGGATAAGAAGGAATATTTTTAAAAAGGGCTCCCTCTTTTCCACGGATCAGCTGCAGACTGATTATTATAAGACTCAGGATTATTTTGAGCAGGACGGTCACATGTCAGATCCTGGGAATAGGGGGATGGCAGCATCCAGGGCCCTTGGAGGCCAAAAGAAGGTGGTAGATCCCAGGAACTGGAGTCCTGGACAATTGTTACTGCCATGTAGGTTCTGGGAGCTGAACCCAGGTCCTCTGCAGGAGCAGCCAGTGTTCTTAATCCCTGAGCCATTTCTCCAGCCTCAATAACAAAACTTTCAAATGAGACATTTGTGAAATTTTGGTCTTGCCAATTCTGACACAATAGACATAGCATTTAATATACAAAAATTAATAAATTACACACTAACATTTTCAGAAATAACCTATGCTTCCTCTTGCTATTTTCTATCTTTTTTTTTTTTAATTCAATTTTAGGAAGGAGAAAAAGTACATTGATTGCCGCTGGAAAGACGTCACCGTTGGGGACTTCATCCGCCTCTCCTGTAACGAGATCATTCCTGCAGATATGGTTTTGCTCTCTTCCTCTGACCCTGATGGAATCTGTCACATTGAGACGTCTGGCCTCGATGGAGAAAGCAATTTAAAGCAGCGGCAGGTGGTGCGAGGGTATGCAGAGCAGGTAGATAGCGTGTTCTGACTGGTGATCTGCGAACATTCTTTCTTCTTCCTCAGTGAAAATCTGAGCCCATTTTCACAGTGCAGATGAAAAGATCTTTAATTTAATTTCTACCACTGACAAAATGGAATTGCAAAAGGCTTAATTCTTTTCCAGATATCAATGGATATGTATTATGTATTTTAGATAATACGATGAAAAATGACTTTGGAGTCTAAACACTTCAGTGTGGAATCAGGTTTCTTGGAACTGCACTAGAGGAAACTCAGTGGAGTTCTTTTTGCAATAGAAATAATCACCTACTAATTTAGTTGTCTTAATCTTAGATTTTTATATTTTCTGTTTTCGTCATTGTTCCTCAAATGTTTAATTATATTCCAAAACCTTTAAAAACTTCTATGGTGTTTATTCTACATAACATCTAGACCTTTTATCTTGCTTTGATAAGAAAAGTTCCAGTGACGGAAATTTAAATAAATATATCTTTACTATGGCTCTAATTTCTTTGTGACTGTTGACAAGTTACTCAAATACATAATGCCTTAGCTTCCTCATCTTAACCTGGAAATGATGTCTCCCTTCTGGCAATGTTGTGTGATTCATATGAAAAGTCATGCCATCACCTAAATATCTCCTTTGTCAATGTGTGGAAGCATTTGAGATAAAATATTTTAAAATTTAATGATTTTTTTACTTGAAAATCCACACTATGAATAAGTTAGAATTTTATTTATCTTATATTCAGAAATCAAAAACTGCATTAACATCCTAGTACCATTGCGTTTGGTGAATGTCATTCCATCCCGTCTGACCCCTCTTTTCTTCTGTGGATCGCTCGTGTAGATCCCATTGTGATACACCTGCCTCTGAGCTTGGCACCATCACTTTTATACACAGCACTGCTGCTGAGATCTTGGCAAAATCTTGTAAACCTTGGAATGTCGTTATAGTCCTAAAGGCATGCTTCAGGCTGCTGTCAGTTGGTTAATAGGCACACTTTGGGTTTAATTTAGAATGAGCACTGTAGAATCCATCCAGTTTCAAATTAATCTAAACTACCTGCTTGTTTTGAGAACTTTGATGCATTACTTGGTCCTCATAGGACCAGTTCTCATTGTTTGAGAACATAGGTTCTCATTATTTATTAGGCCTTATCATAGCACCAACCTCATTAGATAGTGAAAAGGAAATAATTATATATTTAAAAACACAAAGCATAATTTCTAGTACATCAAAAGAATTCAGTACGTATTATTAGAAAATTAGACCATATCATATAATTCATATTTTCATGTTTGCTATGCCATATGTAAATATAATTACCGTTTTGTGAGCTGTGACAGTAAAAAAGCCACACCAATCTCTGTCTTCCTCTTGCTTTCTCCCTCCCCACTCCTACGCTGACTCCGACTCCGACTCTCTCTCTCTTTCTCATTCTGTCTCTCTAGATATTCTGTATCTCAAGTTGGTCTAGAATTCACTATGTAGCCCTAACTGACTTTGAACTCTTAGTAATCCTCCTGCCTTCGCCTCCTATGTGTTGGGATTACGGGCATGAGACACCATACCTTAGTACCTGACTTGCTCTTAAAGAATCTGTATTTTACAGAAGGTACATTTTTAAAGGCATTTTGTTTACATATCCATTGACTTTGTAAGTTATCTGTTTGCTCATTAGAGAATTTTATAAAATAGTGATGTCCTGCTTGTTTTGAAGTTTTTACTTATAAACTTTAGTTTGGATTGAATGCATATGTACTCCAAAGTATTTCCATGCACTCTCAATCTAGGAAATTACCAAAAGGTTGTTTCTGTAGAGCCCTGCATAGATTCCATACATGATTTGCTTATGTTGGAAGAGTTCCCTACTATCTGAAGATACCATATCAGAGCTCTAAGATTGTTCTGATCCCTGTTATGGATCTTCTAATTATTTGTGCACTTTATCTGGGAAATTTGCAAAATAAACTTCATGGTAAAATATATGTCTTCATTACTATGTATATTAAGAATTGGTAAAATGATGCACTTTTTAACTTTAGCCAAGGTTTAATCTTGAATTATTCTTCTTTTGTGATTTTGACAAAATACGTTTAGGACTCTGAAGTTGATCCTGAGAAGTTTTCCAGTAGGATAGAATGTGAAAATCCAAACAATGACCTCAGCAGATTCCGAGGCTTCCTGTGAGTGACACATACCTTACCTTTGTGTGTGAGTGACAAAAAAACTTAACTTCATGGGCATGAATGAAATTGTACTTAACTCAAGTAAAATTTTTATATATTCATATCCAGTTTAAGTCATTAAAAGCTATAAGATTAGCCATCTACAAATGATTTACCTTAATAACTTAATATATATTCATCTCTCTCTTTATATGTAACAAAGTCTTAGAAACAATGAAACCTTATCCTTAAAATAATCCTAGACTCTCTTCTAGTGGTGTAAGAATATCTTGAATGAGCTCCATATTTCTTTTCTTTTCTTGCAACAAGGACTGACCTCAAACTCAGTGTGCAGCCCAGGCTTGCCATGAATTTGTTATTCTCCTTCCTCAGCCTCTTGAGACGATACCACATAAACTCAATAGATCTTAAAATTTAGTAGGAAGCCTTTGAGCAGAACAGATGGCTTTAATGATTCTCGAGGATAGTCTGCCCCTTTCTTTAGAACTGAAGTAGCAAGGGTTCTGGTTGGAAAGAGTTAGCCAACGATATGGAATCTTGTCTTAGAGGTTGGAAAGTCATGCCAGAATTCATTTCAAACACAGACAATGGCATCCACATTCCTTTTGCCAGAACACCTAGAATTCAGGGTCTCAAGCTTGGCTTCTTCTACTTGTTGTTACATGACTCCGAGCCAAGCTCCTTACACACTTTGATCTGTAGTTTCTTGATTTTTATAACGGGACTGTTATACATAATTTATGCTAAAAATGATCACCTGTTAGTTTGTTTATTTGTTTGTTTGAGACCAGGTCTCCCTATAACCCCAGCTGACCTGGAACTCACTATATAGACCAGACTGGCCTTGATCTCACAGAGATCTGCCTTCCTCTGCCTCCCCGGTTATTAGATTAAAGGAATGTGCTACCATTCCAGACATCTTCACCTCATTTGAGACAGGGGCTATATACCAGGCTGGCCCTGAGCTTACAGAGATCTTCCTCTCTCTGCCTCTGCCTCTCAAATGCTGGGATTAAAGGCATATGATACCATACCTGGCAACGTCTAATTTTCTTAAGACCAGGATTATACTGATCCCATTACCTGGTCACCAAAAAGATACCAAAAATTCAAGGCAAAACTAATATCCCTCATGAGCATAGACACAAGAATTTTATACATAATTAGAGCTAATCAAGTCACATTAAAAAGAAAAGAAAAACCAGATAGCTCCTAGATAAGAAAAGACTCTCAACATCCAATTTTTACAAAATGGAAATACAGGAGAATCTTTTCAACTTCTGAAGGGATATCTATGGAAAGTAACAGTTAATGTTATACTCAGTTGCAAAGATACATACTTGCTTCCCAATCAGAAACAAGGCCTGGATGTTTTCTCTTACTGCTGATCTTTCAAGATTACAAAGGAAGTTCTAGCTAGCACAGACAGATAAGAAAGGGAATGGAAGACATCAAATATAGAAGAAGTAAAGCTATTCTTTCTTCATAGATGATGGCAAGTACTTTTTAGAAAACCCGAAGAAATCTACAGGGTTCAAAAAATACCAATAAATAACCCAAACCTGGAAATGACTGAACTTTCTGTTAGCAGATGAATGGGTAAACAGATTGTGATATAACCATACAGGAGACTATTAATCCAGGCCCAGGAATGTATGAGCGACACAGGCAGCAACTTAGGTGGCCTTCTAAGTAGTCCTGAAAGAAGCCAAAACAAATGTATCCTATTATAATTTGACTGAAATACGTTTCTAGAAAATGAAAACTAATCTCCATTCATAGGAAGCAGGTGAATGGGCTCTTGGAGTGGGGAGAGTTGGAAGAAGAAAGGGCACAGGGCTACGGGGAAGCCCCAACTCTTAACAATGCTTTCGTAAAGACAGCATGTTAGATTTTACATTCAGGTGGCCATTGTTAGTCATTTCATAATGGAATCGTTTTAAAAACCTTAGAAGGAATAAGAGTTATCACACCAGAAATGACAGAGTCTGTCTGTAAATCCACCTGGCATTGACTGGTTTAGGGCAGTGAAAGAAAATGAAGCAATGGAAAGGGGCAAAGCTCTGCATCCTGAATTGGAGGTTATGCTGGGATTCTCTTTTCAAGAATCAGACACAACCAAGTGCAAAGAATGGCTGACATTCTAGATTGACGGGCAGCAGAGGCAGCACTGTGACTGCCGTGCTTTGCTCTGTACAGTCCAGTAGGTGTGGCGTGTAGGTGAGCAGTATGGTGGATTGTGGAGAGATCAGGCTAAAGGACCTTCTGTATTTAAAGTAACTGTTTGTCCTGGGAAATTGTGTGTGTTACAGCACATGACTAGATTGTGTGCATAGCATGTAGAAAGCCCTGGGTTCAATCCCCAGGCATGGAAAAACAAAATTATACTGAAGATATTGTTGTTAGTTTTTAGAGGAATTCTTCTGTGGTTAAATTTGAGATGGTCTTTGCAAATTGAAGTTATGTAGACGTCCCTCTCTCATAAATGTTTAAGAAACCTTTTCTCAGGATGAGTTTTCTTCTAGAATCATTTCTTTTAGCTGCTGACCGTTCACAAAATTTCCTCTTCTAAACATCAGATTCAGGGGCTGCCATTTTTGACCTGAGATCATCTCAGTCTTACAGGGTCGGGACATCCTCTCTCCAAGGCTGAGAATGCTGAAGCCCCAAGCCCCGACAAGCACAGGCATGTTCTTAGCATGTGAATTTTGTGTACAGTAAGGAGAGAGCTAGAAGGAACTCTACTTTAGCAGTCTGTTGTCTGGAGCCTAGCACTCTGCACAGAATCTGGCCTAGAATCTTGTATTTACGTTTACAAATTTTATAAGAATCATTATCAGACTAGTTATGAACCTGTGTCCCAATGCTAATATTTTCCCCAGTATTTAAGGCTCCATCTTCTGCTGCCTCAGACTCTCACAGTAGTGTGAACCTGACAAGTAGTCCCAGATATCTACAACTGGAGCCTGTCCTCCCTTGTAAAACTCTTTTATCCTTTGGATATGATCTTTTGTAGTGGATATTGTTTGATTCTTGGACACTGAGTTGTTCCCAAAGCCCTCACGTGGTTCTTACCCTTGTCCTCCTGGCTTGCCTCTGACTTATTGGATACTGTGCTTGCCTGCCCTTGGGTGAATGCATTTGTTCTGGGCTCCTCTGACGTCAGATTGCATCAACATTTGCTACCCTACTTTCTGGTTCCTGCCGTTACAGCAGCCTTCCTCCCAGAATGCTCAGAGTCTGCCTTCCCAAGAGACCACACCAGCCTTGTTCAGCTCTGTTCATGTTCATCCTGCCCTCAACAATTCCTAGGAAAACATTCAATAAGAGAATCAAGCCTTGTTCGAAACGGTGATTTTTCTGAGGAATTACTTTGGTCTACTGAACTTGCTCTTTATTCTTTTTTTTCTTAGTGGTCCATTTTCAACATCAATGAAATTTAAGCAGCTCAAACTTATTATCTATATATGAATTGGAGAAAAGCTGATGTTCTCCTTATTTGGGCCTGCATGTATGCTGAATATCATAGTATAGTATCATAGCTATTGTGTTTTCCTTATTCTTCTACATTTCTATACCAAACAGCTCTTAGACCAGTAGCCAAGTTTGTTTGTATTAGTTGCTGGCCACATGGTAGAGAGATGTTCTGTGCTTTCTAGAATGGAGGAGAACTCTACATCACAGCTGTTATTTCTCATGGAACTCTGAAGCTTTCACACCCTTTCTGATAAATACCCTACACTTATCAGGTACAAAAAAGGTTTGGAGTCTGCAACTGCAAAAGGTCAAAGCTCAGCTTTGGTGTGAGTATGGTAGCAGAGTGATGCATAGTGAAAATATGGACTCCAGGAAGGAAAAATGGCTTCTTGAAGTGCACTTTAGAAATGATGGTTTCATGTGTTAAATCTGCTCCAATGAGGATTCTGTGGCCAAACGCCACATCAATAAGGATTGATCGGTGGTCACCTACATGTGGCACTTGCAAATGTGAATTCTGGGACTTCACTTCCTCATCTATAAAACTAGGGTATTAAAAACCGGTCACTTGGAAGACTGAGACAGGAGGATTGTCACAGGTTCAGGGCCCAGATTACATAGTAAGTTTGAGGCCAGCTTGGATGACAGAGTAAGTCCCCAGTCCCAACCAAACCTCCAAAATAAAGTGAAATGAAACCATGGAGTTGAATTAGATTGAATTCAAGGGTATTCTCTCCCAGGACATCTCTTTGCACAGATATTTAAGTTTGATGAAAAGAAAATACATACGAACTATAGGAGTAAAGTGGCAAATTTGTTGTCCTCTTTCTTCAGAATATGAAACCTACTTCCTAGAGTTTTTACCTTTCTTTCTTTGTAGTTCCAAAAGCAAGGATCATATGTTTATTGGCAGTTTTTACTTGTGTAAAAAACAAACAACAATTTATAGACTGATGATTATCGCTTAGAAAACCATCAAAATTTAATGCTGAAATTAAGAGGACATTTTCAAATATGTGAACAAATGTTTTTGCTTGCTTGTGTAAATATTCCAAAAATTTTGCCATGTATTATTATTACATATAGTTTAGTCAAGTAATCCTTTCAGTCATTTTGCAATTGTTTATTACAGAAATTCCCAAAGAGGTAAAAGTGGAAAGAAATCTACATCAACACACAGGTCCCCCCCGCCCAGCCTTGATCATTTCACAGTGTGCCCGAGTTATTCTGTCTCTTCTCACATCCTTCCACGGCCCTGTGTGTCCCGTTTCACTGTGAATACCTCACCATCTACTTACAGCTGGCGAGGACGTTGAAAAGCGACCAGAGGGCTGTTATCACACCCAAGGAAAATCAGAACCGCTCCTTCATCTCATCTAATGCCAGGAATTTGTTCAGATTTTTCCAGTTGACGAAAAAACAGAACAGGACCAAGACAAGTTCTACACATTACATTTAGCCAATGAATTTCTAAAATTTCCTTTCTGAAGAGGGTCATTTATTTAGTAGAATTTACCTTACCAAGCAGATTGTTGCCTTGATTTCAGTCCTGCCCCCTTCCTTTGTTTCCCATTGGTTGCTTGAGTAAACCTGGTAATTTTTAAATTTATTTTTATGTTTGCAAATTTCATACCATATATTTTGATCATATGTAGATCCCCTGCTGTATCTACACCCCTCTTTCTAGTCCCCTGCTAAATTTCTAAACTCATATGTGTATATATATAATAACCCCAAACCTGTCTGAGGAACAAATGGGACCTGATGACTGCTGGGAATGGGAGATTCAGTCTCGTTTCTCGGTGTGGATTCATCCACCAGAGCCTGGTCGACCTATTAAAACTATCACTTTTAAATGAGATTGAATCTCCCCTTCCCAGCAGGTGTGGGTTGCCAGTAGTTCCTCAGATAGGGTTAGAGCTAGGATGCTCTCTGACTTGAGCTTAAATGATGCTTGTGCATGATGTCACCATTGCTGTGAGTTCATCTGAGTAAATGACCAGCTGTCTGGAAAACTCTGTTTCCTTGTGGTCATCCACCTCCTCTGGCTCTTACAGTCTTTCCACCCCTTTTCCACAGTGATCCCTGAGTCTTGGGAGCAGAAGTTTGATGTAGGTGATTCAGGCTCTGCAGCCTCATAATTACTGTCTGTATGTTGGCCAGTTGTGGTTCTCTGTATAATCACCATCTGCTGTATCAGGAATCTTGTCTGCTGAGAAAAGCCTTGACCACATTTAGGTTTGCTGACTGCCTCCTTCTAGTGAAGTTTAATATGCCCCTCTGGCCCTGTTATTTTGTCAGCTGTCAGAGAGCTTGTTCAGAATCTGTTGAAAGAAATGGATTCTCTCCCTAAAAATAGCAAGAATAGAGGTGAATCTAGATATATACAAATAAAATACTGCTTATGATTCTAGAGGCTTCGGAGGCTCAGAAGCCAGACTTTGGGCTTCAGTGCCCTGAGAGAGGATGTGGGGTGCTGACTTCCTTGCCTACCCATCCCCTGTCCCTTTGTCAGATTGGTGGTTTCAGCCTTCACCTTTCCCCATAAGCCTGTCCTCTAACAGTTTAAGCAGCCACTCATTAACATTACCTAAAAATGATTCTTAATGTCAGCCAAATCAAAATTGCTCGTTTTCTAATTCCTGTTGTCCACTATTAGTTTCCCAAATTACAGTGTCTACAAGAGAAGCGGGGAAAGCAGGATCCTTACTTTGAGTATTTTCGAGTTCTTGTAGTAAGAGAGTTTGACCAGTGAGGACTACTCAAAACAATGGGAGCTAAAAATTGCTGCAGTTTTCTCCTATCCAGCGGGCCAGAGATTTGAAGCCTTTCCTATAAACTAACTTATTATATAGAGTCTAGAACCTTCCAGAACCAATATTTATACTTTTACCTCCCTATTTTTGCCTTCTAAAAAATCCATATCCTGTCTGTCTTACAGAGAACATTCCAACAAAGAACGTGTGGGCCTCAGCAAAGAGAATTTGTTGCTCAGAGGGTGCACAGTTAGAAACACAGAGGCTGTGGTAGGCATTGTGGTCTATGCAGGTTGGTTCTATTTCTAAGTTTATCGTTCTCTCCTCCACTTTGTAATTATTCAAAATGGAACCTAGGGAAGCAGAAATTGTGTTTTGATAAACTTAATCACTGACTCCATGTTTTCTAAATAAATTATAAAAGCAGATTAAACTGGCAACATATGTTATACAACCATCTTTGATTTAATTGTCTGCCAGAGTTTTTTAATTGCGCTCTTTGCTGCCTCCCTTTACATTGTATGTTTTCTGACATACTTTAGTCTTTCCCATGTAGGTCATGAAACCAAAGCAATGCTGAACAACAGTGGGCCACGGTATAAGCGCAGCAAGTTAGAGAGAAGAGCAAACACAGATGTCCTCTGGTGTGTCCTGCTTCTGGTCGTAATGTGTTTAACTGGTGCATTGGGTAGGTGAAACTGAATTATCTGCAGACATATTTTCAGTAAGGTCTTACACAAAAACCTTACAGTAAAGTTTTTGTTTGGTTTGGATAAGAGATTTTTTTATTTGCTAAATTTTCCTCATGTCTTTTTCTTTTTAAAAATAGTTTATGTATTCTTTTTATTTTGAATGTATGAATGTGGTGTCTGCATGTATGTAAGTGTACCTATATCATGCAAAACCCGAGGGGATCAGAAGAGGGCATTGGATTCCCTTGGAACTGGAGTTAAGGATGGTTGTTAGCTGCCACATTGGTGCTGAGAATCAAACCCTGGTCCTCTGCAAGAACAGCCAATGCTCATAACACTGAGCCGTCTCTCCAATCCCTTCATGTCCTTTTCTATTTTATTCTTTAGCATAATAGATATTGATGTTGAGTATATCTGTTTACACTTTGCCACAGTACTGAAGGGGTCTGGGAAGAGTTTTTGCAGGAGTCAGCAACAAGAGACTGCAACACTTTGAATTTAAACTCGTTTCTAAGAACTAACAATTGGTGCTCAACCAAAATCAGTACTTTCATTGGTCCTTCCTGAGGAATGTAGTTCTATATTTGCATACTCCATACATGGCATTCTTTTGATGTCTGTGTATTTCTCATAGGTCATGGAATCTGGTTAAGCCAATATGAAAACATGCTCTTTTTTAATATCCCTGAACCTGATGGACGCATTATATCACCTGTGTTGGCAGGATTCTATATGTTTTGGACCATGATCATTTTATTGCAGGTAAGATTTTTTTTTGTTGTTCCTATCTAGCTATATTCAGCTATAGTAACTTTCCTTCACTGCCATTAACAGTTTTTAATTGTTTGCATCTTCTTAGGTCTTGATTCCCATTTCTCTCTATGTTTCCATCGAAATTGTAAAGCTCGGGCAAATATATTTTATTCAAAGTGATGTGGATTTCTACAATGAGAAAATGGATTCCACTGTTCAGTGTCGAGCCCTGAACATCACCGAGGATCTTGGACAGATTCAGTACCTCTTTTCTGATAAGACGGGAACCCTCACTGAGAATAAAATGGTTTTCCGAAGGTGTAGTGTGGCAGGGTTTGACTACTGCCATGAAGAAAATGGTGAGTGTGGGATTTCTACAAAAACGACCTGTAGCACTTTTTTTTTTTCCCACAGTCATGTAAATTAAATGCTCATTAATTCTGGCAAAGGAATGCTGGATTTAAGCATTGGGTACTTAACTCATCCCAATAGGCTTTATTCTACATTAAAAAAAATTCTCTTTTATGTGTGTGAGTGTTATGCCTCTGCTTATGTAAGTGTGTCACATGCATGCAATGCCCATGGAGTTCAGAAGGGAGGCCTTTGGATCCTCTGGAACTGGAGTTATGGATGGTTGTTAGCTGCCATGTAGTTGCTAGGAACTGAACCCATGTCCTCTAAGAGCCAGTGGTCTTAAGCACTGAACCATCTCTCCAGCCCCTATTCTACATTCTTGTTTGAAATTTAGTAGATACTGAGTGGCACTAAACGATATGGTGATGGAAACACTCATGATGCTGATGCTGAGTGCTGTGGATGCTCAGTATCTGTTTTGGTTAACACTGTATTTTTTAGTACTCTTCTGTGTCCCCTCAGTGCAGGAAAGGTACCAAATGACCAGAGTTAAATACTGACCGAACCGTAACTGAGAAGACTGTGTGGGACACATGGTATCTTATGCTACCTCTAAAGGTGCTGACTTTGCCTATGGACATATTTTTACCATTGACATATCCAAAGCTTCTGATCTTTTGTGCAATAACTTAGAAACACACATGCACACGCGTGCACATACACACACACACACACACAGAAATGGGTTTGGAATAAGGCCCAGTTGTTTCTAGATGTAATCAGAGACATTTACTATTTTCACTGAAATGAATCAATGTTTTATGGCCAGTGTTTCAGAATTGTCTATCAGAAGTATTGTGTAGAAGATAATTCTGTAAAGAATATTTCTCTTTGGAAATAACCCTTTGCACACATGCAGTTGATTTATACACACCTGACAGCACTGTTATGTACTTTAAAACTTGCCAACTTGGAAGTGTGAGCCACATACTGGCAGCAGCACCTACAGCACCTGGGCCTGTGTTAGAAATGTGGACCCTCAATCAAGATCTCACTTGAACTGTATCTCCAGGTGATTAGAATGCACATCCAAAACAACAAAAAAAAAAAAAAAGAAAGAAAGAAAAAAATACTCCTTTACAAGACTACTGAAAAAGAATGCCATTTAAAAAATAAACTTTTCGGGGGCTGGAGAGATAACTCGGCAGTTAAGAGCACTGACTGCTTTTGCAGAGCACCCACATAGTCCAGTTCCAGGGGATCCGACACCTTCTTCTGGCCCTCTGTGGGCATTGCACGACACAGGTGCACTTAGAAAAATGCAGGCAAAACACTCATACACATAAAATGAAAATAAATCATTTAAAAACTTCTCTTATCAGGGTAGTTTTAGATTACTAACAAGACAGTATCAGGGTCCACAGGGGCTCATCCTGTTTTCCCTGTTAGCATGAGCCATGCTGTGCATTTATCATGAACCGGTGTCAGCACATCATTATTACCAGAAACACACTCCAAGAGTAACCTTGGTTTTTGCTTGTATCCCTTACCATCCCAGGAGCATGTTCGGAATGCGAGGAACGACCATCCTGTAGGCTTCTCTGCACTTGACAGGCTCCCAAGGTTTTCCTTCTTTTGATGAACTTGTGTTTTGACAGGCACCATTCTGGGGTTTTGTAGAATGCTCCTCAATTTGAGATTGTCTGGCTAGTGCCTTTATGATGCACACAGTTTATAATTGGGTTTATGTGGAAGCATCAGGGAGTACTTTTATTGTGTAGAAGAAAGCTCTTTATGCTACGTTTGACCTTGCCTATTAAAAGTATGATGAGCTTTTTGTTCCATATTTCAGGCCTGCTTCTTTCAGATATCAAATCAAATTAGGCCATAAATAGATTTTGGAAATTTTGAGAAGGCAAATATTGAATGGGAAAAGAAGACATTAGAGATTAAACAAGGAAAAGAAATAAAATAGATCACTTGTTTCACTTAGGACCTACCTTTAGATACAGAAAAAATTATTGACTCTATGTTTCCTCATGTGTTAGAAAGGAAGAAATCTGTTCTGAGATAGTTGTGGAACAAAATTAGAATCTACTATAATAGAAGAATTAAAAGGTTTTACTGTCATTTGGGTACATTTTGTTTATTAAAATGGTATGAATCCGGCTTTTCATACCCAATTTTTATAGAGTTTTCACTGGGCCTGGCTTTGTTTTCTGACTCACACTGTAGTATCTTGACCTGCATACTTCCCGGAGCTTTCCATAATATGAGTAAAGGTTGAGTCATGCTGTCTTTTCAGATCCAGTTTTGCAGTTCTGCTTATTGAGCAGATTTGTCCTGCAGTAATGGCTTAGTTACCTGACATCACACTCATCACAAAACGGCATGATCCTAATTAGAATCCATTTATGTGGGTTTTGAGGTACTATAGTTGTCTTAAAAATGACATCTCATTACCGATAAATTTCTTGTGCTATTCAAAGACTTACAAATCTCAGCACTGTTCATATTTTGAGCTGGGTTGTTCTTTGTTGAGATGGGCAGTCAAATGCACTGTGAGATATTTAGAGGTATCCTTGACTTCTACCCACTGAATGCCAGCAGCACTCACACCCCCTAGTCATAACAACCAAGAGCGAGCATAGACATTGCCAAAAGTCCCACATGACACCAATTCACCCTATCCAAAAGCCAATAAGAGGTTGTCTTGTCTACTGTTCAGTGCTACGGAGCTGTGATGTAGAGATACATATCAGCTTTATTCTTGGGAAGACTAGATTTAAATCCCAGCTCTCCCTTCGATCACCTGCTTAACCTTGCATAGAATATTTAGTCTCTCTGCTTCTTAGTTTCCTCAGCTGAAAAGAGGAGCAGATAAGTGTTAGTGACATTATTTTGAAGATTGAAATATGTGTGTGTGTGTGTGTGTGTGTTTATGCACGCTCTCACAAATATATATAGCATAGCTAGATGTGTGATGAAAGAAAAACCCCTCAATAACTCTAAGTCCCTACACACAACTTTCTCTTAACACTGGAAATATTTCATTTACATATCTATTCATCCATTATTCATTTAACAGACATTTAAGCTGCAAAACAGGAGCTCACGGAAATCAGACAGAGGAACTTGGCTTTTAACTATACTTTTAATATACATGCCTATATTTAGAAACAATACAGTGTTCGAACACAGAAGCCTGCCTGTGGCATTTGATAGACCTGGTATTAAGACTAATCCATGCTATTTTTGTGAAATGGTCAATTAATAAAGTTTATTTCTTAACTTAGAAAATGGGAGTATTAATAGTTCCTCCTCAGAGGACTATCATAATGATTAAATGAAGGCTGATACATAGCAATGCTCAACCGAGGCCAGCTCCAGCTGCCCAGTGAGCAGCAGTATGAGTGGCAGCTGAAACAGCTGTATCTGAAGTCTTCAGAGAGAGTGAATGTTTTCTTGAAAGCCATTTAGTCACTGAACGAGGTGCCCGGAATCTCAAGCCGGATATGGTGGTGACGCGCTTTAGAGGTGGAGGCCAGAGGATCAGGGCTTCAAGGCCATCCTTGGCTACATATTCATTAGCCTGACTTCAAACAAACAAAACCCCATATTGCCTTTTAGCCTTTCCCTTCCCTTAAAAATATGGCAAAATTACTGCAATTAATGTGAAAACATTCATCATTTCATGAAATAATTTGTCCAAACCCTACTTCACTCTGTAGCTGGACAGAGAATAGAAACAAGCACAACCCAACAAACCTGTTCTTGTTTTCTGTTCTGCATTCCCAACAAAGGTTATAATAATAAGACATACAGGGCTTCTATGCGAGAAACTGATAAAATTTAAATCAAGAAAAATATTAAGTTTTCAGGACCTCACAAATAGCTAAAATAAAGTGATGTGGCATGGGAGACTTCGTTGGCTACTTTGGACTGGATGGCCAAGCATGACCTTTGTTAAGTAGACATTATAGTCTGGAATTGAATCACAGAATCTTGAAATTCAGGGACAAACACTTTATAGTCCAAGGGAGCAACTAACTAGTACACAGACCCTCATGCTGTGGTAAGTTTCTAAGTTTTTAAAGTAAGTAAATAAAGCCAGTGAGTCTGAATTTTAGTGAGAATGTAGCAGAAAGAGGAAAAGGAATTCAGGGAGGTGACGATCATGCTGAGTTATGTAAGCCAGGGTAAGGCATCCAGAATTTATTCTGAGAGAACCTGAGGATGTCAGAGAGATTTATATAGGAAGTGATCTGATATGCTTTAACCTTTAGGGAGGTCATGCTAGCTGCTATTTAAGGAATGGATTGCAGAGGGCAAAGAGTAGTTTTGAGGCTATTGGTCTAGTCTAGTTGAAAGATGATAGCAACTTGGACTAAGGTAATAGATAAAAGTCTAGATACTAGATAGATATAGTCCAGAAGCAGCTGGATAATAGCAAGGGTTCAAATGAGATAAGGATGTAGAGATATGTGATTACTGGTGATCTTGACAAGAGGTCAGTGGAGAGTTGGAGATTGGAAGTCCTGAAATTGGTTGAGAGATTGGTGTAAATGAAAGGTAGGGAGTTGCAGAGATGAGGTCCTCGGGGACTCAGGGAAGGATCCAGACTGTATGTGGAGGGCTGGGCGCTTGACGTATTGAAGACTGAGTTCTGTATCACTCTAGGATAGCCAGCTGAGTGCAGGAGATGCAGACAAGGTGTTATCCCTGGAGATGGAAAAGGAAAGGCATTCCTGATCTGTTGTGCCTGCTGTCCTCAATAAGGGATGGGGTAATTATTAACTGTGAATTCAGATGGGAGAGTTTCGAGGCCAGGATTGATAGGGTAGGAGATGGTGTTAACAGCTCAGAACCACCTGATACTCAGCCTGCAAGTTGTTCTCAAATGTTGGCCTGGTGTGATTTTTTTTTTTCCTTTCAGCCAAGAGGCTGGAGTCCTATCAGGAAGCTGTCTCTGAAGAGGAAGACTGCACAGACACTCTCAGCGGCTCCCTCAGCAACGAGGCAAAACCAAGAGCCCATGGCTGCAGGACAGCTCATAATGGGCCTTTGGGAAGCAAACCCTCAACTCATCTTTCCGGAAGTGCTTTTGCTGTAGGAAGTGGAGAAGGATCCGGTGAAGTGCCTCACTCCAGACAGGCTGCGTTCAGTAGCCCAATTGTAAGTGTGAAGACATGATCATCCCTGCCTCTCCACTGCTGTGAGGACAGAGTAGCCTTTTATTATAATAGTGCCCAGCAACACTGCTTTCCTTCTTCCCCCCAAGAAGTGACATCATCATCGTTTAGCATTTGATGATATATAAGTGTGAACAAATAGTACAATTTTTAGATTGTTGAATAGTTCAGTGTTGAGAAGCCACATGCCTTTTCCAAAAAATATTTCAGAAAAATACTTACCTGGAAATTTCTGGTCATGGCAGAGCCTGACGGAGGCTGCCTTGATCTAAGGGTATTGGCTCTCTAAGAACCAGCAGAGCTTACCAGAATTAGCTCAGAGACAGGCAAGTATGTCTAATTGATAAGGAAATTCATAGGTCTTTTAGTGTCCTCAAACGTCTTTTCTAGTAAATCCCATTCCCCATTCCTAGCTCTCAAAAGATCTCAATAAGTGATTTGAGCCCCAGTGGCAACTGTTAAGACTGTCTAATCATGCTCATTAATAAACCCATTTTACTGAAGAAGAAATAGAGGAGCAGGTAGGGCACGGGGAGAACAGAAAGGATGACTGAGTACAGGAATTAGAAACCAGTGGTTTCGCTGTGTTTAAAACGACCGCTGTAAAACGCTCACTGCCTCCTCAGCCTTTTCTACTCCATTAACACCTATGTCTTACCAAGACGGAGATTCCCTACCATGAAGTCAGTAACAGCTTGGAAACAGATGACATAACAAGAATAAAGTAGCTTTGGGGACCCTTTGTGCTGCTGCATAGAGGTTGTTGCCTGATTTTCATGGTGAATACATGATGTGAATAGACCCCAGGTGTCTCCCTTGTCCCGAGAAAGCTTTGAGGGAATCTCCTGGCTCTTTGTTATCGTTTCCAACTCATTTCTGTGGTACTAAGGATATTCACTCCTCTTATAGTACAATTTGTTTATATAGCAAGCTGTTCCAATTTTTCTATACTCATTTTAATCCTATACAAGAAAAAACTATATGTATATTTTCTTTTCTTCTATGCTGTCTTTTTACTTAATCTTCAACTGAGCTTTTGTGTTTTCCACCCATCTGAAAGTAGGTATGTGCTGACTCACCTTTAGCCTGGCATATTGCTAGCGTCAGGGCAGAGCTAGGTGTGACTCGCCTCACTGCCTCCTCATCAGGCCTCTCCCTCTTACTAGGACAAATAGGCACTTCTTGAAGTCTTTGTGCCTTTATCTATGGCATCTCCCCTGCCTGAGTTATGACCTCTCTTTGTGTCTCTCCTCTGTTCATCAAATCTGATGAACCATGAATTTAAGGACAGCCTTTAATATCTGTACTGAAGGCTTCCCTGATTCTCTTTTGTCAACTGCCAAGCTCTCTGTGTGTATTCCCTCTGTCCGTTTATCTGCATAGCATGGGCCTTATTTCTGCACCTGACCTTCTTCCGCTAGCACCTTGAGGTCATAGAGTTTTTATTTAACCTTGTATTCTCTCATGTAGTGCAGTGTCTGGCACGTTCATTTGTCATTTTGAAGGTTGTTGCTTGAAGCTGATTGTCAGGCTCCGTCTTCTCAGTTAGATCATTTTATTTCTGCTTGCCCTGTACACCTGTGTCCTGAGTCCTTTTAATTATCTGGGATGTTCCGGAGGTGTTCTTGTTTTGTTTGTGTCTTACTCCTATATATAGGATAAAGAGGTCATGTTCTTCCTTGAAACATAAGACTCACTCTTGAGACTTGAGTCTTAGAAGTTGAATTTAATATTTTGAGAAAAGGGAACAACTGTAAAATTCTGCACCTGATTCTACAAACCCATCATGGAGCACATTAAGAGCTCCTGGGTGAGTGCTGAGTGTGCAAAGGCTGTGAGGTAGTACTCATGGGAGGCAAGCTGGAGCCTAAAGTAGGTGCTGGCAATTAGCATGTAATGGGGTTTGTGAGTCCTGAGCCAGTTCATCTGTTCTAGAAAGCAAAGCCTTTACTTTGTAAGGCAGTGTGTTCATGCTTCTTTGGTTTTCTAGTGTTTCCTACCATAAACATGTTCTTCTTCTGAGTCTGTGTGGACATCTCCTTCCTGTCATTAAGGCTCAGCCATCACCTTCTTAGTGATAAATGGCTTTCTTGCTATCTAATCATAAATACTTACCGTGTCTACCCTGGTCTCTGTCTCAGTCTAGAAGCATCTTACTTGTTTGAGGGATATATATTAGTCAGGGTTCTCTAAAGAACTGACAAAATATATGTGGATTTATTAGACTAGCTTACAGGATAGAGTCTGAGTAGTCCAGCAATGGCAAGGCTGAGAATCTGGTAGTGGCTCAGGCCAGGAGTCTGGATGGCTCAGCAGTCCCAATCTGGCTCTGAAGGCCTGGAGAATTCCTGGAGGTCTGCTAGTCTTCAGTCTATGATGGACTCTGAAGAAGTCGGCTCTACCATCAGGGAAGGAGTGAACTCAGCAGTGAGGGAGAAGGCCGGCCGGCAAAAGCTTCCTTCTGCTCTGGCCTCTTGTGTGGGCTGCCATCAGAAGGTAATGTCCACATTTAGGGTGGGTCTTCCAGCTTCAGATGATCCAGTCAACATCTCTCTCAGTTAATTCCAGATCCAGTCAAGTTGACAACAAAGATTAGTCATCCCACGATACTTTCTGATTTACCCATTCCATAAGATCTAGATTCTATGCAAGCCACAAGCCAGGATCCTGCGTACTCTGTGCGACTCTCTTCCCTTGAAAGGTGCCTAGCACCACTGGTTCCTAATGAATATGTTAGGGATGAATGATTCATTAATTAATTAACAGATAGCATACCATAACGCTGGATACTAAGGTATAAAATGAGTAACACATCACTCCTAGCATTCAGTTTTGTTCTAGGGAGGAAAGCATAGCTGTGATTGATCCTCTTTTAAGGATATAGAAGTTGTTGATCTGAAACATAGTGAACTGGAGAGAGTCAGGAGGAATTAATATGGACTGCAAAAAGAGCTAAAACATGAGGTGAGACTGAATTAAGGCGAGGACGTGCTTAGAGCAGACAGCACAGCACATAGCAGATACTCAGATGCCTGATGGAGAAGAGTTTGTACAGAGCTGTGGCTGTTGGCCCTTTTCTTTTTCCTTTAGGTGTGTGCTATTTAGGAATCAGAAGAGATCAAGTGAAAGCCTTTGTGTCCACACATAAGCCAAAGTTAGAAGCGGAGTGGCTAGCCTCTGGAACACCAAAGCTTAGTACAGGTGGGCAGTGGCTAGCCTCTGGAACAGCAAAGCTTAGCACAGGTGGGCGAGGGAAGAGAAGGGAACAGCTTTAGAGAGAGCTGCCTGTTTGACTTCATCTCCCCTGTAGAGTGTCTTTGTTTGTTATTAATCTGTGGATGTTCAGAGGTTTGTATAAAGAAGTAAGTGGGATTCTGTGCCTTTCAGTTTTAAAACAGATTTCATATTTAAATTATGTTGAAGCCATACAAATGCCTGAGCAAACAGTGGAAGAGGGCAAAGGGAGTCTAGCCAGGTTTTGCATATGTAACTCGGATTTAAGTAGGGGAGAAAAATAACAGAAGGAAAACGAAAACCTTAAGTGTGAAATCTCTGCTGTCAAGAAAGAAGTATGTGTCTTGATGATGAATAAAACTCTGAAATGGTCAGGCATCATCACACAAGAAGACAGCAAAGGTGTGACTCCCCACTCTGGAACCAGCGCGGCTTTATTGACATTGTGGGAAGCCGTCTGCACCATGCTCTGTGTTCTGTGCTCTAATTATGAACAGAAATGTTTTCCGAATTTTAATAAGATGCCTGGTTGAGATCCAGTGGGAACTCTGTGTTTATTTACCAAAAGCATCTTTTTCTCCATCCTTTTCTGTGCAGAGAACAGCAAGAGTTTGATAGTATACAACAGCAAACTTGGATTGCTTCTTGTCTTGTATCAGATACTGAGTTCAGGGTTCAAAGATCAGTAAGATACAGCCCTTGCCTTAAAGGAATTCCCAACTCTGGGGAGAGAAGTCCCTAGCCACAGAGTCATTTAAAGCAAAGTAGTGCTTTCTTCTGAAAGATGGCAACAGCTGACTTTCACAGCAAAAGAACCAATGTTAATCTTGTGTAACATGGTAATAATGAGGAAGGTTCTGGCCTTGGAGAAAAAACAAACTATGGATATAATCTTATGGATAAAAAAAAATTGCATGTGGGCTGGAGAGATGGCTCAGTGGTTAAGAGTACTGAATGTTCTTGCAGAAGACCTGGGTTCAAATCTCAGTACCCACGTGGCAGCTAACAACAGTTCCAGGGAATCTGATACCCTCTTTTGTTCTCCTCATGCATTGTACAACATGGGTGCACTTACCCAAATGCAAGCATAACACTAATACATATAAATTTTTTAAAAGTCAAAATTAATTTTTAAAAATTATACATGATAACTCTATACTAACTCCTCAGTTCAATGACTATCTTAATCATGAGCAGTTAAGTTATTCTGTCAGTGGAAGAACACCCCATACCTGTAGGATCATTGTGATATGAGGTCTCCTGGTCTCCTTAAACCTTATTCTAGACTCCTCTTTCATTTATATTGTTCATTATATTTATATTTCAGTGTTTTCTTTGTACTCATGTCTAGATAGACCCCAATTGTTTTTTTTAAAGGATTTTTTCATTTTTTAAACTTTATGTGTGTGTGCGTGTGTACGTGGTGTTGAGGTGTGGGGTGTGTTCACATGAGTCCTGTGGTATTGGATCCCATGGAGCTAAAGTTTTGGATAGTTGTGTGCTGCCTGATGTGGAAACTGAACTCAAACTGAATGAGGGTCCTCTCCAAGAACAGTATGAGCACTTAACAACTCAGCCACCTCTCTGTCACCCATTTTGACAATTATATGCACAGTTTTGCTGCCCCGAGTAGTTCTTATATTCATGTGCAAATACACACACACACACACACACCATCATCATCATCATCTTTGGCCAGCTTAAGTTTGATTTTATTATCATGATCAGGGCACAGGATTTCAACTATCTACTTGTTGAATTTAGAAATTTAAGGATAATTTATGTCAGCTTAATAGCATACAAATTTAGAACCTGTCTTGAGCCTCGTAACCTAAAACATGAGTGTATTCCTTTGAGAAGGAAGGAAGGGAGGGAAGGAGGAAGGTTTGGGGAGAAGGATAGGTTTTGAAAGAGAAGGAGGGAGAGAGAGGAGAAGGGGGTAAAGGCCTCCCTAGGCTACCAGTCAGGACACGGTTTCCAGGGTTATGCTCTTCTGGTGCTAAACCTGTGATCACTTTCACCAAACTCTGAAGCATACATGCCAATCATGTCCTTGTTGTAACAAAATATCCGACAAGAGCAACTTAAGGAAGGACAGGTTTATTTTGACTCACAGTTTGAGAGAATACAGTCCATCCTGGTGAGGAAGGCCTTGCACAGGGAACTTGAGGCAACTGGGCACCTTGCATCCTCAGCTGGAAGCAGAGAGATGAATGCTGGGGCTCGGCTACCTTCCTCTTTTTTTATTCAGTCTAGGATCCTCAGCCCCCAGGATAGTGCCTCTCGTATTCAGAATGGATCTTACCTTTTCATTTAAATCTTGCTGTAAACACCTGGACACTTCCAGAGGTATTTCCATCTAGTTCTAAATCCAGTCAAGTTGACAATGAAAGTTAGCCATGATGCATGATCATTGAGGGAAGTGCTCCACATCTTTGCTATGCTCTGTTTCCCTAATATCCTCGCCTGGCTTTCCTGCAGTCAGTGTACTTTGCTGGCCAGTGTCCAGGACTGAGCATAATGCTGCTTCCATAGAACCATGATTTCAAGCAGTTTTCTAAGCAGCTGACTAAACGGTATTGGTTGATAATCAGATTTCTACTACAATAGCCTTTTGTTAAAACTCGTACTTTCAAACATGTCTAAGAAGCACTGTGTTAAAGAAAATGGAACACACACACACACACACACACACTTATCTGCTCTGCCCCAGTAAGAGATTCTTAGAACAAGTATTTAGTGGGAATCTCTAAAAGTAGGGCATAGTTGCTAAAGATATTTAATGATCAGAAATCTCTTGTAAACACCCTTGCTAATGTCTTCTAGGCTATTACTGGAGACTGTTGATTAAATATGTTAGCCTGGTTGTAGTCAGTTTTGTTACAGAGTTTTTTTTTTAAATAATTGTAATGAATTAAGTAAAACAATGTTTTGCTTAAATGATCTGAGTAAAAATTAACTTTTGAAAGAATTGATATTTGTCAATTGTTGTTAGGTAAGATATAGCCAAGGTAGAATTCTAGGCACAATAAAATATATGCTTAGCATTATATATTTCAAAATGAGAAATACACATTTAATTAGACTTTCATAGAAGGTGGTATTTTGATCTGTAAAATTGAACAGTCAAGGTATTCTCCATTAAATAATATATAGTCTGAATTTTCCTTTTATTCTTATGTGCTTTATTTTTTTATTTTTATTTTGCATTAAACTTTTTAAACATTAAATGTACTGGACTGGCACGATGTCTCAGTGGGTAAAGTGCCACCAAGCCTGACAACCTGAGGTTGATCCCTAGATCCTGCATGGTAGCAGGAGAGAACCAACTCCCATAAGTTGTCCTCTGACCTCTACATGTGCACATACATACATACACAATAAATAAATATGTGCACAAAATTTAAGTTTATTAAGTACCAGTTATAAAAGTTACGTCTTATGTTAGTAACAATACTCTGTCATATTGGATTTTCAGGAAACAGATGTGGTACCAGACACCAGGCTTTTGGACAAATTTAGTCTGATTACCCCTCAGCTCTTCACCCCACTGGATGGGGCCCCCCAGAGTCCACCACTGGAGACTTTCTACATCATGGACTTCTTTATCGCACTGGCCATCTGCAACACAGTAGTAGTTTCCGCTCCTAACCAACCTCGACAAAAGGTAAACTCTTTTCTCCACAGAGGACAGTTTGGGGTTTACGTGTATCTGTTTCAGTGTTGTTGTGTGATAATAATTAATAGTAGCAGCAAAAATAGCAAGTACATGCCATTCACTCAGAACTCTATGTTTACCATAGTTTAAGTGATTTAGTGGTTTTAACATGTGTAGTACTCTCCAGAGCGCTGTGAGCTAGGCTCTCTTGCTCTTCTATCCTTCATTTAAAGATGCCTTTGAGGGATTTAACCAAGGTCACAAAACCAGTTTGTGGGGGAGGTAGGATTTGGGCCTAGGAAGTGTGACTCAGTCAGTGTTTCCTGTGCCGTTTGCGTGCAACTGGAGAACTGAGGGCAGTGTTCATTACCTTCACTGCCTTACTAAGCTGAAGCTATCTTTGAGACTTCTGAAACCATCAATATCATATGGGCCACATCAAACAAAATCTAAAGTATTAAGTTAATTATCCTAACTATGATGAACTTTCCTCATCTACAAGCTAAGTTTGTTTTATTTCAATGGGTCTAAAATCCAGTACATGTATATGTTATGCCAGGATTCTGCAGTTCCTTTAAAAGCTGGATACTTGCTTTAGTTATAGCTTAGAATTCAGAAAAACATTATTTCAGTTAAGGAGAAAAACTTACTGTGGAGGACGGTGATCCTCACGTGGCTGTGCTAGCTTTCTGATCGTAACTGCCTTTCCTTTCCCACACATCCACTTAAAATTCAATTTGCAGTGAAATCCAATTAAATTTTAATTTTCCATCAGATCATTTTCTTTTGGCAACTTCAGAGGTGGTCAGCTTTAACATAAAAGTAATTTACTTGCAATTAAGGGAAAGTGCTCTTGAAAAAGTGACTGTGTAGTTAGAGAACAAATCACAGGATTTAAAACAATTTCTTCTACACAATATTTTTCTCATGTACCTGTTTCTAAAGTTGGAATCTTTTGTTGTTTTATGTTTACAAAGTATTGTTGCCTTATTCCTAAAGGACGTAACATTTTCAGCTTGAAAGAAAGTCTTTGTAGGTATAAAGAGCCACTGCTTCATAGTATTTTAATATAATGATGAAAAGCCAGTGAACAGGAACTTTCTTCAGAGTACAGAGACCTCACGTGTGGCCAGACTGCGTGCTTTCTTTTATGTCTGAGCTGCTTACAACACCAAAAGTTGAACATCATGAGTGCTTCAGATTGTCATACAGTTAGTAATTTTAGAAGAAAACCTTAAAATGTTCTGCCTAATTCTGAATGAGAAAATTAGAAGGCAGTTAAGTGATCTTCCATGATTGGTATTAAAGTATAAGTTTATTTGATGATATAAAAAGTGATAAAGAAAGAAGGTACAGATAAGAAAATTTCTGTAATAGTGCTGCCGCCAACTCTTTCTCCTTAATCTGCTTCATGTAATGCCCTGGTTATGTTAAATGTCGAGCTGACAACCTTTTATAGATTCTGAAAAGGAAAAGAAAAGGCGATAGTTTGTTAACCTTTTGGTTAGTTTCCTCCTAAAACTAGTGGTTTCAGTGATGTGTCGTCTTTCTTATTTGTTCTTGTATTTTCTTATACTGTTTTCTGAACATTTCTAATAATGCCCCCTGGTCTTTTAACTTTTCTTATACTGTCCCATGATTTGTATTTTAAAATATTGATACTATTTCAAGATGTTTTTGACTATGTAGTTGCTTTTAATTTTTATTTTGTATTTTGATAGATTGATTTTCAAATATTTATTATTTATTTTATGTATGTAAGTGTATTTATCGCCTGCATGTGTATAAGTGCACCCATGTCGTGCAGTGCCTGTGGAGGTCAGAAGAGGGCACTGGATTCCCTGGAACTAGAGTTTTTAGCTTAGGAGTTTTAGGTTGTTAGCCACCATGTGGGTGCTGGGAATTAAAACCAGGCTCTCTGGAAGAGCAGCCAGTGCTCTTGCTCTCTTAGTCATCTCTCCAGCCGCTAAACTGATTTTTTTTAAAGACAGGATCTCATTATGTAGCCCAGCCTGACTTTGAACTTGGAATCCTCCTGCCTGTGCCTCTCAAGTGCTGAGATTACATGCAAGCACGACCATGCCTGACTCAATTTGATTATAAGTTTAAAATTAGTATTGATACTAAAGATTATAGAATTTTACATGTAAAGTTATTTCTTTTTTTTATTTAATTAAAAAATGTTTATGCGTATAAGGGTATTGCCTGCATGTGTGTGAGTACATCGGTGTCATGGAATTCCCCAAGGAGGTCAGCAGAGGGTGTTAGATCCCCTGGAACTGGAGTTACAGATGGTTGTTAGAAGACCCATGTGGGTGCTGGGAATCAAACCTGGGTCCTCTGCAAGAGCAGCCAGTGCTCTTAACACCTGAGCCATCTCTCCATCCATGTAAAGTTATTTCTTTAGTGAAAAATTGCTAGAAGGAAGCCTAATATTAGCGTTTTTATCTTTTGCTATTAGTTGTCAATTTCTTCCCAAGTAGTTGCAGAAATTTGTAATAACGTCACCTGTGGCACTCATTTTCCATGATGACTTTTGTAAGCAGAAAGCAGAATGCCAGTTGAGGCGACATTAAAACTTTCATATTTCACATTTTCTTCCCAGTTGTACTTCAGAATGGGATGTATTTATTCTTTGGGGTGTATTTATTCTTGAACCCTTCTTGCATTGTCTTTCCTAGATCGGGTTCTCTTCACTGAGTGGAATGCCCATTAAATCCTTGGAAGAAATTAAAAATCTCTTCCAGAAATTGTCTGTCCGAAGATCAAGTTCACCATCGCTTGCCTGTGGGAAAGAACCGACTTCTGGGGTTCCCTGTGCCTTTGTGAGCAGACTCTCTCTCTTTAATCGAATGAAACTGGCTTCTCCTGTGGAGGAAGAGTCTTCCCAGATGAACGAGAGCCCCCAGGCTGGTAATGCAGCTTGCTGTACAGAAAATGGGGAACCAAACAGTGGTACAGGACTCATGGCTGACATGGGAGAAGCCCTGGACAGACAGCCCCTGGATTCCAACCTGTGTTATGAGGCGGAGAGCCCAGACGAAGCAGCCTTAGTGTATGCGGCTAGGGCTTACCAATGCACTTTACAGTCTCGAACCCCAGAGCAGGTCACGGTGGACTTCGCTGCTTTGGGATCTTTAACATTTCAGCTCCTTCACATCCTACCCTTCGACTCAGTAAGGAAAAGAATGTCTGTTGTGGTCCGGCACCCTCTTTCCAAACAAGTCGTGGTGTATACAAAGGGTGCCGATTCTGCCATCATGGAGCTCTTGTCAGCAGCCCCGGGTAGGTTTACACAGAGCCACCATGGTGCTGGTCAGAAAGGCTAGGGACTGAGGAGCCACTTCCTGTGCTCCGATAAAGGCTGTAACATCACTCTTGAAAAGGAGGAAGAATTGCCTAGAATTTGGTGGGGAAGCAAATAAGGTTGAGGGCTGCAGAGATCTGGGTTCAGATGTGAGCTCTGTCATTAGTTGGGTCCTGATAGAATGACCTAGTTGATGCTTGTGTCTTTGGGAACATGAGTATTGTAATACTTTGTTTTAGAGGTTTCTGAGAGGCTAGTGGCACTCTGAAATGCAGGAAGAGTCAGGTGCCTAGCAAGGGACAGCTGCCCAGGAGAGGGTACCAAGCACTGAGTCATCTTATCACTGTTACTGTGAATTGTGCAGGGACAGTATTTGTATCAAATCCTTGGTACTTGCTCTACCCAAGGTGGGGTGGGGAATCAAGAGAAATACTTAAGCCTGGGGGTTCCTTTCATAGATACACATTCAGGATTCAAAGCTGGAATGTCTTTTGTTTATTATGGATTTAACTGTCGTTTTTCAAAACCATGTTTAATTGGACAGACTGGTGGGAATAATGATGTTCGTGATTTCAGATGGAACAAGACTGGAAAAACAACAGATGACAATAAGAAAGAAAACCCAGAGTCACCTGGATGAGTATGCCCGGCGGGGCTTGCGCACGCTGTGTATAGCGAAGAAGGTGAGAGTCCTGAGTGTGCCCTGCTTTTGGTACTGCTCCCATTCAGTCATCATTGCTGAAAACAAACATGGATCACACCCCAGTCCGGGTGCCCATGGGGATTCCTTAGAGAGGGTCCTCTCCATTTTGTCTGTTATTGGGTTAGATTTTTGTTCCCAAAGTGTTTTGCTGAGTGCCTAAATGATATATTGTCAGAATTCTCTCAGGTTTCAGGCCAAGTGTCCTTGATTGGAAACAGTTACTTCTCTATAGTAAAAATACCTACATCTTAGTTTCTTTCCCCAAGAACCTCATGTATTCTGTTCCCTCTGTTTTATAGTAATAAATATGATTTCAAAAGAATGAGGCCAGAAGTCAGCTTCATTTTTGCTTTGCAAAGTCTTGGTAATTTATTTTTTCTTGTATGCCGATAGGTTGATCTTTAAACCCCAGTAAATTTGCTAGATTCGTACCTCAGTTTTTGATTCCCCAATTACCGAAAACATTCTTGAAACATAGCTTTTTATTTAGAAAGCACATACTAAATGATAAGAAAGAAGCAGAACTCCAAGAAGTGATTTGAAGAATGTTATTTCCCAAACTCCCATTGACTACTCGAGTTCTAGTTCCTAGTTGTTGCATGAAGGAAAGTGGGATTGGATCTATTGTGAATCCCAGTCAGCCAACTGCAGTGACAGCCCAATGCCTGTTTGACACACAGTTGATGAAGAATGGGGAATTCAAGGTCAGACCACTCTGCCTTCTCAATGGAATGTATCCCAATAGATGTCATGTTTTTCCAATCAAATCTTCTGTGGGTGAGGATGAGCATGTGAGAGAAAAACTGCCTCACATCCTCCTTCTACCCTGCTTTGTATTGTCTGAAATGCCAAGTTGGCCTTTATGGTAAAGAAAGACAGAAAGATATATAATTGGGTTCATCTCCAAGAGGTCCATTTCGTTTTCTGTTGGAAAAAAAAAAAAAAAACTTTACCTCATGCTTTCATTCTGTTTACCTCTATTGAAGGTTAGCCACACGAACAAACCTTCAGAAGACATCAGGTGTTCTTTTGACTAGGGACTCCCTCAGATGAACAATCCTGAAGACACTTTCTCAGCTGTGCTCTTAGAATCACCCTGGATTTAACACCAGCAGGAGGCCTGTTCCAACTACTCCTTTAATTAAATAGGTTAGCCCACGTTCACCATAGACAGTACCTAATATTTCCAAGAGATACTAAGCCATAGGGGGTCTCTGCCATCAGCGTCACACTTGCTTGATCAGAGTTTGGGAAGCTTGTGTCCAGGTGGAGAAGGGATATGGACCCAACATGACTCTGCCTAGAGGGAGGAATTCCTAAACCAAGTTTGATGATTTGAGGGCATGGAGTTTTGCCAAGGGTCAGTCTGTAGGACTTTATATGGACAAGTGGTCTGCCACCAAGCCTTTTTTCTCCTCTCTTAGGTAATGAGTGATACCGAATATGCAGAATGGCTGAGAAATCACTTTTTAGCTGAAACCAGCATTGACAACAGGGAAGAACTGCTAGTCGAATCTGCCATGAGGCTAGAGAACAAACTGACATTACTTGGTAGGTAAATTGCACTGTGTTGCCTAAACTCAGGATTTTGTCTCTAAATCCATGGCTCAGCAGCGCCTTTTATCTACTTGGCGCTATTAAACATACCTGGGTCTTCTTATTCTGTCTAACTCCATCTCTTCGCAAATTCTAGTCCATTCCCACCTGTGTTCCACTTCAGTGAACTAAAGACTTCTTTTGTAGTGGGAACAGCATAGATATTCTCAGTAAGCTGTAAAACTCCACTCCACATAGAGTATAAAGCCAAAGAAGCATCCTGGTTCAAGAGCAGCCTTGCAAAGAATTGGATGAAGTCCTAAACATGTGTTATCTTCTTAAACCTTTGCAACAAATAGCTGTCTTATTTAGAGGAAATAGTGCATAGAGCAGTTCAGTGATTTGTTTGAGGTCATGTGCACACACATTAACCGAGAAGCCAGAAACATGTCTTCCTGACTAGAGGGTTCATGTTCCTAATTCTGCACCTCTAACTGACTGACAAAGCCTATTTCTCTTCTCTACTTTTCCTGATTTCAACAAAAATTGCCCAATGGGTGCCTCTTCTATCAGGTTGAGCTGCATTTGAAGAACTTTAAACAATCTTAATGCCTACACTGTATCTGCTGGGGCTCCTCTGCGTTTGGTCTGGTGTGTGACCTTGACACTGGAATTGTTGAAAGCCTCCTGAGTAATTCTGGAGGGCAGGCAAACTGAGAAGCATTGCCTTAGAGCCTGGAGATCTAGATTCTAGTGGAAAGACTAACACCAAAAGACCATTCTCTGTGCTCCAGGACTCTATTTAGGAGGGGAAATCTCATTTAATATCTGTCAAATAGAATAATCAATATTCCCTCCTCAGTATTAATAATTTATTCATGACAGTGTCAGTAGCTTGGATTCATGCTTCCTTATTTGAACTCCCAAAAAATTAAAAAGAAAGAAAAAATATGGTGTGTGTTTAACACCAAAACTCATTTGGCAGAAAAATCTGGTATGATTTGATATAACATAATTTTTAGTATCTATTACCCTAATGAGTATGAAAATCAGCAAGTTTTTCTGTAGAATTATTAATCTGCTTGACTGTTGGGTATTATATAACAGAATATGTTTACCATATTACTTTGGGGAAAACATAAATTCCATAGGCTGACCCCAGTTTTTCCAGAAAAGGACATTGTGGACTTAAATGGTGAAAAAGCATTACAAACAGTCATTGTGTCTTATTGACAAGAATGTTCTGCCCTTATCCTCAGGAATATCATAGAGTTGTAAAATTGAGGGCAAGATCACATAAATAATGGAATCAACTTTTAAATTTGTAAATAAGAATGTGAGAGAAAAGAGATGAAGTGTTTGACAAACTCATTGATCTTCGATGCTTTTGTCCCAAAATACTATTTTGCATATGATTTATGTCTGGGTCTTCATATCTCTTTTAGATCTCCAGAAGCTGTTGGAGCAGTTTATGTAGTTCAGTATTGAATTGGCTAATGGATAGGATTCACGTATAGGTCAAGTGAGCATCAGGTGGTTTTTAGTTTCTTAGGAGCCTTTTTGCATTTTGATTATTTTTTAGGTGCTACTGGCGTTGAAGATCGTCTGCAGGAGGGAGTCCCTGAGTCCATAGCAGCCCTTCAGAAAGCTGGCATCAAGATCTGGATGCTGACGGGGGACAAGCAAGAAACAGCTGTCAACATAGCTTATGCATGCAAACTCCTGGAGCCAGATGACAAGCTCTTTATCCTGAATACCCAGAGTAAAGTATGCATAATGAGACGGAGCCAGTTCTTTTGTTTATTCAAAGCCAATGAAGCATTTGGAGATTGATGTATGTAAGGAGAAAGAAAAGCTGATAACCTTAGCTTCTGATACTATGCTGCATAGTGACCTTGTTAATACTGGGGAGGATGCCATAGCTTTACTAATCAGGTGCTTGATTCAGAAGGATCATGGATGAATAAAGGCATTAGGAGGAAGTTCCTGTTTTATTTTGAGCCCCCCTTCTCACTGTATTACCAAGAATTTGCTAAAGACAAACAAAAATAAGAAAATGTGTGAAAACTTGAGACAGGACTCCACCTCTCTTTTAATTTGAAGGAAAGTAATAATTTCTGTTGGAATCAGGTAACTAGATATTTTTCTGATAAATCCTAAAACTAGGCTCTCGGTATAATCCTGCCCTCTAGTGGTAATTCATAGATAGTACTCCTGAGAATAACCAACATTTGTAGAAATAAAAGGACTTGTTAACACAGAAGGAATTGAAAGACATTTAACTGCTCCTCCTTTCCTCCCCGTAATCTCTAGGAAGAACATTTAAATTTGTTAGTGGGTATTTGTCTCAGAAGGTTCCTGGTGAAGTGATGCCCTCTGAGACATTTACACATTATTTGCGTCAGTCAGTAACATCATTCTGTCACAGTATCCTGACTTCTGTGGTGTCTTCTGGAGCCATGCTGTCTGTCTGATCAGGTTCTGAGCTGGTGTCCATTTTGTCAGCTGTTTTCACGGCCAAACCTCCGTCAGCTCTATGACATGTTTTGAGGAGAATTGTCCTTATTTAAGACAGAGTGGGTTCTCCTTGACAGCAGGACATGGAACCCATAATCACAACCAGCAGCACTCAGTCCCAACAAGAGCTAGTCATTTAATCACGAAAAAGGGATGTGGCTTGAGTGACTGGTCAAATGTTTAGCCTCCTACTGAACAAGTGTGTGTGTGTGTGTATATATATATATATATATATATATATATATATATATATATATATGCTCATGGGCATGGCTTTCCCTGCCAGCTGCTTCTCCTTTGTCTGTCATGGATAGTAATGCATATGCCTTTCAGTGGCTGTGAGCAAAACTGAGCAAATGTAAAATGTAAATTTCTGTTTCCCTCTGTCAGCATCCCGACCCTGATGCCATTTTTCTGAAGGGCTTCTGTAGAATTGGAGCTCCGTTCTGCTGTGGGTCTTCAGTGCTAGTAGCACCTACACAGTGTAAAACATGTGTGGCTAAGAGCACTTCCTGCCATGATATAGAAGCCATTTTGAAAAGATAAAATAGTAAAATTGTCAGAGAAACCTCTTGACACCATCCAGGTGCCTCTGACTCTGCACACACGAGGACACAGGTGTCATGTTGCATGTTCTGTGTGCCTCATACTGCCTATATTTTTCAGAAGTGCTTCTTGTGTCTGCAGACTGTGTCACTGTGCGACATGGGGTGTGGTGTCACTTAAGCTGGTTGTGTCAGTCACTCTTTGTCACCGAGGGTGACTTTGCTCCCCAGGGGATACTTGGCAATGCCTAGACACATTTTGGTTGGCATGACTAGGGGAAAGATGAGTGCTCTTGGTTTATAGTTGTCAGAAGCTAAGGATGCCACTCAGTGTCCTGTAGTGCAAAGGGCAGCGCCTCACACAGCCAAGGATTATCAGTGCTGTCAAGAATCAAAACCTTGCCTTGGGCTGTTTTGTTTCTAGGAAATAATAAATATTGTAGCTGTAGGAGAGTTTGGCATGCTGTTAAGCTTTTAAATTCTGTGCTGGTTTTGGTTTTTTACTAACTAAACTTATTTGTTTGTGGTATGTGTATGTGTGTGTGTGTGTGTGTGTGTGTAAGTAAGTAAGCACCTGTAAATGTGTCTATACTGATATGTGTGTGTATATGTGCATGTGGTGTGTATGTGTGTATGGAGGCCAAAGGTCAACTTCAGGCATTGCTCCTTGGGGGCTGTCTTTTTTATTTGAGACATGGCTTAAGACTTGCTCACAGACTAGCTTGGAGGGCCAGTGAGCCCCAGAGATCTTCCATTCTCCTCCTGCTTCTACCCTGCCAGTTCAGGCATTACAAACAGCAGGGGCCCCACCATCACCACCACCACCCAGCCTTTTCACTTGGGTTCGGGGGGCAGCACTCAGATCCTGATGCTTGCACAGCAAACACTTTAGTGACTGAGCTATTTCTTCAGTCCTATGAAACTTATTTTTAACTGGTACTTAAAAAACAAAAAATAGATGTATTAATGAGTGATGTCTAAATCAGGTTAAATAAGTGGTAATGAGTCGCTGCACTCAGAAAGGTGATCCATGAGCTGTGAAGACATGGGTGTGTGTACTGCTAACCAAACATGCTCATAGGTTCAACATCTGTCTATAATCATGAAGCTATAGATAACTTTCAGCCATTTCGTAAAAGGTATCTACCTAGACTGCAAACTATGTGCCATAATCAAATAAATGTTTGTATTGTGATAACCATATTCTTTTTCACTGTAAATACTGTGAACACCATTTCATGTGAAAAGAAACATTGATTTTCAAGCACCAAGGGATGGTCATTTCTAAGTTGTGTCATTTTAATTTTACCAAACTGAAGAAGATTTTTAAAATAATTTTTACTGCAGTATTGTGGATGTGTTGTGATCATCTCTGACTTTCCTTTGTAGATTTCTAAAGGTATATGGAATCAATTTGTTCTAAGGTACATGTGGTCAGGTAGCTCCATTTTTCAGTTAAATCATGTCTTGACTATATTGTGGTACTAGAAAAGATCTGTGAGGCAGGGTGCTTTACTTTAAAAAGAGGTTTATTTAGCTCACAATTTGAAAGTCCACAAGCCTGGTAAGTTTATTGTTTATTTTCTGAGTAGAATTCACTCAGTAAGTATTTACTGAGTATAAATGTGCCTTTTTTTATGAACTATGAACTGTTCAAAAGTGAATTAAGGTATGGGAATGTGGCTGAGGCAGAGCACATGTTTAACATGTGTAAGCTCCTGAGTTCAAGGCCCAGAACAACAAAAAAGATCAGTAAATTAAAAATGATAATTGCTCTTGAAGAAATCCCTAACTCATGTAGATTGTGAATATATACAAACCAGATATGATAAGTACCACTAAGAATATTCTGATCATAATGTAAGCTCCGTGAGGACCAAATGCTTACGTTCACTGACATGTCCTCAAAGCCCAAAATGTGTTGGCTTACATAGTGTCTCAACAAATACTTGTGGGTGCATTGCTGTGTCGAATAAAAGTTACTCACTTTTAGAAATGCCTGCATGTATGGTGCCCTGAAATAGTTTTGTAGGCATTTTCTTACTTGGTCCTCACAGCAGCATTAAGATACGCCCTTCGCAGATGGGAAAGTTGAAGCTCAGAGTGATGACATGTTTGCTTAATGTCAGACAATTGATAGAGGACAGAAGGAGACCAAATGACTCTTGAGATTCACCATTTGAGAAAGAACCCTGACGTACGGTAAAATTTTGCTTTTATGTAGGTACTCCAGTTGTAAAGTTGAGGGTGAGGTGCCCTCCCCATCCTTCTAAAATACCCCGCCCCATACACAGAACTCTTTGGAAGAGCTGTTAAGTCTTTGAAAGTAACTGTTCAGTGCTTGAAGTGGCCTTGAACCAGTAATTGCTAAAGAAAGAGAATGAAAAATTTAGACAGCTCTCCAATTGAGCCTCAGAATTAACGCTGTTTGCCTCTTTGTTCTAGGATGCCTGTGAGATGCTGATGAGCACAATTTTGAAAGAACTTCAAAGGAAAATTCCCGTCTCTCCGCAGCAAACATCACTAAGAAAAGATTTCCTTCAGCCTCCTATCCTCCAGCACTCAGGGCGCGCTGGACTCGTTATCACTGGGAAAACCCTGGAGTTCGCCCTCCAGGACAGTCTACAAAAGCAGTTCCTGGAGCTGACTGCTTGGTGCCAAGCTGTGGTCTGCTGCCGAGCTACACCCCTGCAGAAAAGTGAGGTGGTGAAGTTGGTTCGCAGTCATCTCCATGTGATGACCCTGGCCATCGGTGAGTGTGGGGTGGGCACCAAACCCTGTGTGCCGCCTTTCATGCACAACAGGGCCTGACCCTTCTGTCTGTCCTTCCTTCCTTCCAGTTCTGCGTTTCCTTTTCCTCCACGTCTCCACCCCTTCTCTCTGCACCACTGTGCTCCCTAACTTGCCTCTCTGATCACCTGCTGTGAACCCAGTGTGAGGGATGGAATACAGTACCATTCTTTGGGTTTTATATTAGACCCCGAGTCAACTAAGTTAACTACAGTAAAGAAGATACTGAATCGTGGAACTGAAAAATAAATCAAGGAACTCTACCTTCAAGAAAGTTAAATTTAGGAATATGAAAATTTTATCCATTCAATAAGTATTTCCTGAGTGGCATCTTCATAGCAAGCTTTTTCTCCCTAGACAATAGACACAGAACAGTCCATAAAAAACAGCATATGAAATGGACTTTTTTTTTCTTAAAGAGCTTACATTTAGCAGAAAGGTACACAGTAGCACAAACAAATGAGCGACCAGAAAGTCAATATGAAAAATATCAGTTATGAAAAATATGAGGGACGAGGTGGCCATTTTAACCTCAGTTTCTACAACAGGACTGACTGTGAGTAAAGAGTTGAAGGAAGTCAGAGATGGGGTTAAGCATTCCTACCAGACAGCAGCAGCAAAGGAAATGCCAGGAGAGGGACTGTGTGTGACATGTGCGAGGCCAAAGCAGACTGAGCCAGACAGAGTTTACTGCAGGTCAAGGGATGATGGCAAGAGGCGACAGAAGGCCAGATCATACAGTGTCTCGTGGACCATTATAAAATGTATAAAATTTTGGCTTTGATCTCAAGAGATAGAGAGCTAATAGAAAATTTTTATTCAAGTTGGAACATGATCTTCTTTATATTTAAAAGGATCATGTGTGCTGCATGAGGAGAAAATTTGTGTTATAAAGACATTATTGAGGAAACCAATAAAGAGGATGTTGAAATAATTCAGACAAGAGAAGAAGTTAGAAACTGAGGAGAAGGTGGGACATGACCAGACCAGGGACATGCTTTGAAGAAAGGCTGCTGACATTTGCCGATGAATTGGGTATGGTCTATGGGAGAACACCAAAGTCTTGTTTGAAAATGAAAAAATGGAGCTGCCATATATTTACTCAACTTGAAGAGTCCATCAGATGTCCAAGCAGTGCTGTCAGGTACCCAGGTAGAATAAAAATATGGAATGTGACAATGGAGAATTGATTAGAGATATAAATTTGTGGATCATAGATCCAGTAAGGTTTGAAAATATAAGATCATAAAGGAGTGAGTGTGGAAGAAGTAGTAGGCGATGAGGTTCTGAGATACAGGGGTATCTAGGTGAGTAACCTGGGATTTTGTTTTATCATCTCTTGAATATACATACAATGAGTGAATGATTCAGATCCCCAGATTCAGATATTCCTGAAGCAATTATCACTGGGCTTTGCATTAATTAAATCAAGTGCCCATCTTCAACCAATCACTGAGGATAGGGCCTTGGTCAGTTTCCCACCCATGTGGGAGTTCACTGGGTGGGGAATGTGGCTGTTTGGATTCTTTCTAATAACCACATGGGCTCAAAATCCCCAAAGACTGTCAAAATCCTATTGCCAAAAGATGGATGAATAATCAGCAGGCCTTTGGGAACAGTAGATGCTCATTGCCAGAAGGCACGTAATATCTTGAAGAGGCCTCTAGTCTTGGAGTAGATCAATAACTAACTCTACTCCACCATAAATCCATGTGATAGATGGCATGGAGATGCTCAGGGTAGCACTGGAACCTAGGGAAAGAAAGACGGCCGACTCAAAGAGAATATGAGAAGGATTTCCCAGAGAAAAAGACATGTAGATGGCACATGGGTCATTGAACTTCAGCAAGGTGGAAAGGACAAGGACAGTGCATAAAACTAAGAAAAGACCTGCACAGTAGCTGAAAGGAGCCAGGTGTATCTTGAAAACTGAAGGTTGCATGACAGCATAGAAAAGGGAGACCATCAGTTTAAGCAGGTACTGTACCATTAAGGATTTTAAGACAGTATTAACTTTGGAATTCTTCCTGATGGTAATGGAATGCCACACTTAATTAACTAGTGTTCTGTAACTCTGAGAAATGAGATAACACTTAAAGGACCTGTGTTCTGTAACTCTGAGAAATGAGGTAACGGACCTGTTTGTTTCCTTGAGCAGTCCCCTGATTTTTAAGTTTGCATAGTTGTTCCTCATGTGTTTCTCACTTTTTCGTCTGCTTCATGAAGGTGATGGTGCCAATGACGTTAGCATGATACAAGTGGCGGACATTGGGATAGGAGTCTCAGGTCAAGAAGGCATGCAGGTGAGTAGATTCACGTTGGGTACCATCACTATGACCTGCCTACCAAGGATGAAATCACTGTGGTCCAGTGAGGTGCTGTAGTTAGAAGTAAGAGAAAGAACCTTCATCATTCATTGGTTATTTGCTGGTGTTATGATGTGTTCCTGGGTAATTTTAGTGGTGTGATTCATTTGTTAAATTTTTAAAGGTGCTTATCTAGATCATAAGAACTCATTTTGTAGGCATGTGATAGCTTTGTAAATTCTCACTGAAGATAGCTACTAAGATTAGAATAAAGGACATGAAAGTTATGGAGAGCTGGGAGGGTAGAGAAAGAGAAGGAGAAGGTTTGAGAGAAAGAGGAAGATTTGACACTGAAAGAGAGAGAGATTTGTAGACATAAACGTCACATAAAAGCTTCTAATCTAAAAGACTGCTTTTTGTGTATAGAACAAACATTGTCATAAAAAATGTGGGATATGAAACTTAGGGGTTCCCAAGTACTGTGTATAACAGCACCTCAACAAAAGCTGAGATCCAGTACTTTGCCTGACACATTTTACAAAGCCATATAAAGTCATGACTACAGTGCTTTCTAATATTCTCCTCATTGGGGAGAAATAAAAACATATTGTAAAGCAGGACAGCTCTTGCTAAGGGACCTGCTTTTGAGGAAAAGTCGATCTGTTTAAATTGCTTCCAGAGTAGAGATTACATTGGAAAACAGAGCGGTACCCGGAGGCAACTCATCAAGCTCTGTAGTCAGAGGACTTTTACTGTTGTTATTGGGCTTTGGGGGGGGATCTCTCTCTCTCTCTCTCTCTCTCTCTCTCTCTCTCTCTCTCTCTCCCCCCTTTCCTTCCTCCCTCTCTCTCTCTCTCTCTGGGTGTGTTTAGAAGGTAAGTGACTACTTTGAGTGTAATGATGCTTATGCTGTGTGTGTTCTAGCATGTTCTGTTACTCACATAGCCTTCTCCCCCTGTTGTTTTGCAGGCTGTGATGGCCAGTGACTTTGCCATTTCTCAGTTCCGACACCTCCGCAAGCTCCTTCTTGTGCATGGGCATTGGTGTTACACGCGGCTCTCCAACATGATTCTCTATTTCTTCTATAAGAATGTGGTATGTAACTCCCACTTCTCCATCCTCCACCCGTGGTTACCTGGGAGATGAAGAGGAAGAATCCTGGGCTAGCTCGCCACATTCATTAGGATCTGGAAGGAGGCCAGGAACTGTTCTGCTGTCTTTCTGGAGATAATCTGGGGATGTGCGTGTTTGAACTGTTGACAACAAATTGCTAGGCCTATCCATCTGCTAGCATGTTCTGTTTTACTCCCTATGCATTTAAATTTAATTAAGTCCTGCCTGGTTCATTTAAAATCCAATTTTTGACCTTCTATTAAAAGATTATGACAAGCAGAATCATGAAATGTTGAAAGTTGTCAGCAGAAAATGAAAATATTTGCTCCCATGTTACTATAGATAGTAAATAAATAAATCAATAAACCTGATGCCCCTAAATAATGAGTCCTGTAACATACTGAGAAGAGATGGAGACGAATGCCCGATATAATGTCAGCTTATAATGGCTAGCACTCACAACTGCAAAATATTTCTATGCAGCCCATAGAAATTTATGTTTGCTTGTGATAATGGAACTCTAAATATATAACACCTAAAGGGACAGAATTTGCTTAGAAGTCCTGACTTCTGCTATTTAGCATCTGACTTCTATTTACCCTACCTACCCTCTATCCTTTGTTTCATTTATTTTTTATTTTATTTATTTTTGAGATAGTATCTTGTATCCCTTGATCCTCTATGACTCTGTAGCCCAGGCTGGCTTCATATTTGCAGCAATTTTCCTGTCTCAGCCTCCTAAGTGCTGTAGAATTATAGCCATATGTCGACATACCAGGCTTCAAATTTATTTCTTACAAACTCATGCTGACCTTAGGTTGACTGATTTAAATCTCTTATAGATGAACTGATTGTGTAACTACATCATAGTTTTTAGGTGGGATTTATTCTGGGTTTTTTAAAATCATATGTAGCATGTTAATAGTAAACATCTATTGAGTCACTCTACTAAAATGCTGTCTTTAAGAAAAGTGCAGTGGATCATCTTTAGGTTGTCCCAATCTATAATTTATGTCTCTGTTGGTGGGTGGAAAAGCCCTTCTCCCATAGTACAGTGAACTTTATAGAATCTGTTTATTGCTTCACTAAATCAAATTAGCACATTTAGTCAAAGTTTAAGAAAACTCAGACATTTCACAAAAATATTTGAAATATAAAACATCTCTACCTGAATATATTATTCTGAGGAAAGCTGTGGGTCCTTATTTAAAATTCCAGGGCATTATGGTCTATAGCTTATAGAAAGAAGTCCCTCTCCCAAACATTTTTAATATATGTGCTGCAGAAGCGAGCACCTTCCCAAGTGTTCCCGCTCCAACCATATTCACACTTTCTACCCTTTTCCTTAATGCACCCACTTTTAGCCCCATGCTGAACCCCAGGTTTGAGAAATGCAAATACTAGGAAAAGAAGTTCCAGCTTTTGAAGACACAGGGCATCCAGAAATACATATTCCTGTGTTTCTGCTCTCTAATCTGTGCGTGGCCATTTGCCTTATTCACCAGCTAAACAATAATTATGTTATAAGCCACAGAGAAATGGACCAGGACCAGAAGTCTTTAAAGTAGTTTATTTTTTCTGATGGTTCTTTAATATTGGATTTGAACTATTAGTGAATTCTATGGAATCATTCCCCAGGATTATGTTTCAAACTACATGTATTCAAAATGAATACATTTATAGAAACTGAACTTAAGGCCTGTCCAAATACAGGACTACAAAGTTCATTCTAAGTTTTCTGGGCCATGTCCTGAGGTGTTGTAGTGCATCTTCCTATTTGTTGGTCTGGGGATGTAGCTCAGTTGATAGAGTGCTTGCCTAGCACATCCCAGCACTGAGTTCAATCCTGCATGATAGTGCCTGTCTGTAATCTCAACACTCTGGAGTAGAGACAGGAGGATCATAAGTTCAAGGTCAGGCTACAGAGATGGTTCAGTGGGTGAGATTTGGGAAGGTGAGGGTTCTGAGTTCAAAATCCGTAGAACCCATGTTAAAAAGCAAGGCTTGATCATATGCTTCTATAACCCCAGCACTGGGAGCAGAGGGACTGTGGAACTAGGAGGATCAATGGGGCTTGTTGGTTACTAGCCTAGCTGCAGATCCAGTTAGAGATTGTTGTATGCACCATGCATGCATACAACATAGTTTCACACACACATAAACACATACAAAAATAAAAGAAGTTCAAGGTCATCCGTGGCTACATAGGGAGTTTGAGGCTAGCCTTGGCTAGAGACCTTGTCCATAAACTAATAAAATAAAATCTAAAGTAATTAAAAAAAAATAGTTTAGTATTTGTTAGATTCTTCAAGGCAATGAGCACTTTATTTTTCTATTTTTATTTATTTGTTTTTTGCAATATTTACCAGCACACATTTTAATAAAACAAATTGAGATAATCTTATTGTTATCTAGATGTAGAGATAAGTTAATAATTACATACTTGCTTACTAGTAAGTTACTGGTCTTTTCTTCAGGGTCATAAATATACTGGATTTAGATTGACAAAGGCTTAAAGACCCCGTCTAGTGGCACATAAAGTGAAATGAAGATGCGTTTTCAGGTTTTACTGGATAGCTATTTAGGAGGAAAAATAAAATCATGATAATCGTTGTTGGAAATACCAAGAAGTAGAAAAGATTAATTTAAAAACATTAAAATCGGTGTGCATATAGTCTTTATGTAGCTGATTCAGAATTTGAATTAGGTTATTCTTTTTTTATTTAAATTTTATTTAATTTTAATATTTCTTATTAAATCATGCGTGTTTCATCAGAACATCTCAATCAATCTTAGTCATCTTTGTATATCCTTTCCTACTCTCACTCCTCTCCACAGCGCCCTGACCGCAATCCACACATTCTTCCATCCGTGTTAAGATCTGTTGTGTCAGGTTAGTGTTCCCAAGTGACCTCAGTGCAGTTTCATCTACTGAGTTCTAGTCAGCCTACCTGGAGTTCCTCGCTTTAGGAAGACTAGTTCATCCTCACCTAACAGTAATCAGCTTCCAGTATTTCTTAAGCGAAGGTTGAAGTTTGCTACCCATTTCCCCAGTGCCGTGCTGGATTTTTGTCTTCTTGAGTTTGCATGCATCTTGAGCATACCAAAACAATTGCTGTAGGTTCACATGAACAGGATCCCAGGAGCTTGTAGGATTCTATTTCTATATGGTCACACATCTCCTCACTGGCTCTTACACTCTTTCTGTCCCCTCTTCCGAAACGGTCCCTGAGCCCTAGGTGTGTGAAACTTAATATAAGAGCCCTGTCCAGGAACCCACAGGCTGCAGATTCTTAATCTCTGTGATTTAGCTATTTGTGACTTTCTGTGTTTACCGGCCCTTTGTTGCATGGGGAAGTTCCATTAATGAAAGTGGGGAGATTCATTAGTGTCTTCTTTATCCCTTGTTTTATATTGCCTGAGGCTTGGGTGTAGAGGCTGCATTGTTGATGTGCCACTTAGGCATGGGCAGTTCACAGACAGTGTGTGTGACCAGCTGTGGTGCTCTGTAATTGACTCCACCTGGTGCCCAAGAAGCTTCTTTGATGAGTGATAACTGGGATACTTGACTGTAAATATAAGGATACCTATTTTGTATTTAGTAAAAAGTTACATAAGACTAGGGATGTGACAGCCTTGGGGATCTCTCTAAGATCTATGACCTCTTCAGCCATGTGTATTTGACTGTGATTACAGTTTCTTCCCATTGAGTGGACACTAAAACTCAAAGGAAGGTTTTTCCTGTCTGACACTGTTTCTTGTTATGCAGCCTTCAGCTATGCACATGGGCTCATATAGAAATATTGTATGTGGAATTTGTCATTAGGTGGTTAGACTAATATGATTCCTCCTGGTAGTTTACACTACCTAGGCATTATTTGCCCCTCCTCCCCCACCCCTGTCTAACCTCCCTCTTTGCCTTCCCTATTTAAAGTGTCCCCAATTTTCCCCATTTCACTAGTCTCCTAAGGCCGCATAGTTTCTTGTATAACCTTCCCTCCCTCTTCCATTTAAATACCCCCTTTTATCTATTTCTGCTTAATAACATCCACCTCCTGTTCTCCTCTCTCAGGTTCCTTCTTTCCCTTTACCTTCCTGATTCCTTTCCATTTTCCTGATTCCTGCGGTTACGTCACGATACATACATATAAGGCAGTGATGCTAGGATCCACAAATGAGAGAGAACATAACACCATTTGTTTTTCTGATTCTGTGGTACTTCACTTAGCATAACAGTTTGTAGTTTCATCCATTTACCTGCAAATGTCATGATTTCGTCTTTACTCCTGAGTAGAATTCCATTGGGTACATACATGGCATTTTTGTTATCCACTTGTCAGCTGAGGGACACTTAGGTTGCTTCCATCCCTCAGCTATTATGAAAAGAGCTGCAACAAACATGGATGTACAAGTATCTCTGCAGTTAAGATGAGTCCTTTGGGTATGTGCCAAGGAGTGGAATAACCAGGTCAAATGGTAGGTTCATTTTTAGTTTGTTAAGAGTTCTCTACACTGCTTTCCATAGGGGTTGCATGAGCTTACAATCCCACCAGCAGTGAATGAGTGTTCCTCTTTCCCCACATCCGCTCAGCATTTGGTATCATTTGTTCTCTTGATCTTAGCCAGTCTGAATGGGATTAGATGAATATTAAAGTGGTTTTAATTTGCATTTCCTTAATTATTAATAATGCTGAGCACTTTTTAAGATGTTTCTCAGTCATCTTTATTTCTTCTTTAGAACCTCTGCTCAGATCCTTAGCCCATCTTATAATTGGGTCATTTGTTTTCTTGATTCTCTGTTTCTTTGAGTTGTTTGTATGTCCTGGATGTTCAATCTGTCAGATGTTTTACTGGTGAAGATTTTCTTCCACTCTGTGGGTTTTCTCTTCACTTCCTTGGTTGTTTCTTTTGCTGTAGAGAAGCTTTTTAGTTTAGTGAGGTCCACTGGTTGATTATTGACCTTAATTCCTGAGCAACTGTCTGATTAAGAATATCCTTTCCTACACCTATATCTTGTAGGTTACTGCCAATGTTTTCTTCTAACAGTTTCAGGGTTTCACATTGAGGTCTTTGATCCGTTTGGAGCTGACTTTTGTACTAAGTGAAAAATAAGGGTCTAGTTTCATCCTTCTACGGGTTGGAGATCCAGTTTTGCCAGCACCATTTGCTGAAGATGCTCTTTCCTCCAGTGAGTGCTTTATATTGGAGGGACCAGATGGCTCTAGTTCAGCTGCTCCAGAGTTCCTTCAGAGGCACAAGTTAGGGAAGATCAGATGCTCCCAGGCTCTCTCTTAAGCTCTTTGTCCCTCTAGCCAGCAGGCATAGCACAAGCTGGGAAAATTGCTAGGCAGAGGCTGAATTCAGGCTTTCTCCGTCAATCTGAAAAGGTCAGTGAAGGAGGCTGCTCACAGAAAAAACATGATGAGCACTTTCTAACCTGATCTTTGCACTTAGCCTTAAGGTAGTATAATTTTCATTTTACACAGGATGAAATCATAATTTATAGATGTTAAGAAAATGGTATAAAGTCAAACAACAAGTATGCCTGAAACAAGAAACACCCCACATTCCAGGACCTCAGTCTAGTGATCATTGGCCCACCTTATTTGAAAGTAAAGAGATTTACTATAATGGGCCAAATTCAAACCACAGTGCTGGAGGAGCCCACAGGATGCATGTGCCTAACTTCTAGGGCAGACACCTCCCCATGTTTTCCAGGGACTGTCCCAATTTTAGCATGAGAATCCTATGCCTTGGGAACATCTCAGTTTCCAGAAAATCGAATGGTTGGATACTCTGCACCATCCCTCATCATTACTAAGAAATCACTGGACACAGAAGGCAAAAGAATGAACATTTGTGGTGTGCCATCTCGGAGCCAAGAATTGGGCTTTGTTCTCTTTGTCTGGTGAAGATCTTCACCTCTGCCACTTAGAAGCTGGAGAGCTTTCTGCAAATTCCTTATTTTCTTTGTCTCTCAATGTCTCAGTTTATTGAGTCTGCAGTAAAGAAGTAACACAGATCATGACTCAGAAACAGTGGAAATTTCTCTCATTTCCAGCAGTCTGAAATCAGGGTGTCTGTATGGTTGGGTCTTGGTGAGGGCTCTTTCTGGTTGTTACCTCTCACAGTAAAGGAGAATTGTGAGACACTTATCCTGTTCATGTGGGCTCTACCATCATTACCTGACAACTTTACCGTGACCCTCCCTCCTAATATCATCACACTGGAGACTGAGATTTGAATATATTTGGGAGTTACAGAAATATTTAGGCCATTTAATTCATTATCTATAAAACGGAAGCAGCAGTGATTCCTAAGTTGTTATGAAGATTAAACGAAATATTTGTAAAGTACGAGAGCAGTGCCAATACTACATTGTGTGTGTGTGTGTGTGTGTGTGTGTGAGAGAGAGAGAGAGAGAGAGAGAGAGAGAGAGAGAGAGAGAGAGACTTAACAGTATATTCATCAAAAACAAAACAAAATTAAAGTGCAGGGCAAGTTGTGGTCTTCCATCTTGTAACTGACCAAGCCCCAGAGGCTGTTGGCCCTGAACTGAGAAATGCAGCATGTGGAATGTGGGTTCACAGTGTGCACCCTTGTCTCTAAGATCTGAACCTGTCTCTTTGTGTCCCCAGGCCTATGTGAACCTCCTCTTCTGGTACCAATTCTTTTGTGGGTTCTCAGGAACTTCTATGACTGACTATTGGGTTTTGATCTTCTTCAATCTACTCTTCACATCTGCTCCTCCCGTCATTTACGGCATTTTGGAGAAAGATGTATCAGCAGAGACCCTCCTGCAGCTGCCCGAGCTTTACCAGAGTGGCCAGCAATCAGAGGTGGGTGTTCAAGCAAAAGTGTATCTGCAAATGTGCGTCATAGTGAAAGGCATGCCCAGATTTTATAGATATTATAGGATAGTCAGAACTATTTAAAATGTCTTATTATTTCCAACAATCTGTTCTCTGGCAGATATGAAGTCAGTGGCCTAGTATCAACCTAAATTTGCCAAAGTTTCTATATGCATATAAGAGGAAACCCAGAGTTTTAGACTTTCCTGTGATAGTTTTTAAACCCCACGGAGTGACCGACTACACTTCCCCAACAACATTTCTTGCTTCATTTATCTTCACACAGATACTTTTTGAGACAGAATCTAGTATTTTTCAAGGACATTAAGAAATTGTTCCCAAACTCTCAGAGCTAATAAATAACATACCCAAGATGTGAAGTCATCTGAGCCTGGTTTCAAAGCCCAAATTACATTCTTCAGGTTCTGATGTCATGCAAAGCAGAAGTGATCCTATGGTCCCCTCTTGAAAATGGGCCTCATCCCCACTACAGTGATCTCTGGGTCCTATCCACTGGCTTCTCTCCTTGCATTCCGACGTCCCTTATCATTCTACCTAGAGAACTGTAGGTTATAGGCAGGTAGTAGCCTACTATGTGGGGGTAGCTGTCTAGATACTCCTCCACAAAATAAGTGATGACAACATGAATGCAGTTGAGAAGACAGTGCTCAAAGTGCTTAACATACATAATCTATTTCCTATTTCCTAAATATCCTGCAAGGCACAGGCTGCTGTTCTCTGTATTTTGTCGGTGATGCAGTTCAAGCACAAGGAGTTACCTTTGCTTTCTGCTCTTGGCACTTAAGCTAGTGAATGTTAGAATTGAATCCTAGTACCTGGGCCCAAGCTGTCTACCTTTGTACCATGCAGCAGAAAGAGCTCTGATGACTCTTTCAGTCCTCGGGTTTCCCATCATGGTGATTAAAGGCCAGAGATGTAAAGTCTATTATAAGAGCATTGTAAGGCTCCCAGAACTGAGGTTGGAAAACAGCCTTAGACAACTAGGGTTGAGCAGAGCTGAGCAGGTTCAAGAGTCGCATGTTCCAGTTTGAGAACTCAAATTCTTAGAGTGTTAACAATTTAAATGACAAGGTGGGGGGAAGGATGGGGAATGAAGACAAGAAAAAAGATCAAAGATAAATAGCTCAGGTTCAGTTAATGCAAAGGAGAAACACACTGGCACGCATAGCTCGACGGCCAGGAGTAACAGTGACAGGGCACTATTTTCTGCAAACAATTGTAAATGTTTGGCTTGGATTCATGGTAGCTTGTCATATCCTGCCCCTGAACTTACTGCCATGGGCAGAAGGTCATCCTTGCATTGCCAAGGTCTGGCTTATTTATCATTCCTAAGGGGAAAGCTGATGCATGTGGGCAGGATTGGGAGTGTTCTCTATGGAAACCGCTGGCAAATCAGAATGAGATGGGCCAGGAGAAACCTCTGTTGTTGGTCATCACTTAGTGCCCTGAAGACACTGACACACATCAGCCTGGGTTGGGAATTATGGGTTTACTCAGCAAGAACAGAATTTAAGGTCTTTAGCTTGCTAAAGTGCTTCATTCTCTGTGCTGTTGAAGCATCTGAGATGATGAGGGACATATGGAAGACCTGGGTGAAGGTTGGAAAGGGAACAAAAAAGGCAGTTAGATGCTCTCTAGTCACTCATAGACAGAGCTGGTATAAACCGGAAAGAAGGGAGCAGTGTAAGCAAAGAAAAATGAGTGGATTGGAAAAGGCTTCGAATAGTGCTTCTGATCAATAGAAGTGAAATGTCAGTAAGACCACCTAGCCCTATTTCAGGTATTTCAGATAGATCCAAAATGTGAGGAGTGTAGCTCAGTGGCAGAGTGCATGCTTAATGCATGAGTCCCAAGCACAACACACACACGCGCGCGCGCGCGCGTGCGCGCGTATTGATCCAGAGATAAAGTCAGAATTTTAAATGGATCAGATGATCCACCACATCCTTCTACTAATGCTTTATGAACTAGACAATAAAAGAATAGTTTACCTTTTGTTGAGATTTTGTGTGTTTCATATAGTGGATCTTAAGCAGATTTAGATCCCCCCACTATCCGGGCCTCCCCATAGCTCCCTAGTGGACTTTATGCATTCTGTCATATAAGTCAAGCCTATCTGATCAAGCTTTTGTACACGTGTCCCTTGGTGCAAGTTCATCCATTGGAGTCTAGTCAACCTATGTCGAGTCACTCCTTAAAGATCTATTCTCCCTCACCCAGCAGTAATCAGTTGCCAGTAGTTCTTCAACTAAAAAAAAGAGCGGACATTTAGTTTTTATCTCACAGAAGCAAACAGAAGTACTGACTTGTGCTGTGTCCGGAGTTTGTTCTGACCCTTGTTAATCTTACCTCTCCAATGTATTTCATTTCCAGGCATACTTACCCTTGACCTTCTGGATCACCCTGCTGGATGCTTTCTACCAAAGCCTGGTCTGCTTCTTTGTCCCTTACTTTGTAAGTGTTTGCTCAGTGCATTTGTCAATGATGAATCAACAATGCTTCTTTGGACTTTGTTTCCAGTAACTGTTTGACTGTCAGTTGACTAACTTATATCCCTTACAATATGTTCAGTAAAGAATTAAATTAAGAACCTTACTAAGTTCTCTTAGGTTTCTCGTTAACACTGAACAGATTATTACTTCTGGTCAGTGGTCTAAATAGAATTGATAACCTGTCCATATAGATAAATTATTCAAAAATCATACAATAAAGTCAGAATATGAGTTTCTTTAGTGAATGTTGTCCTAATTCTACCAGGCTGACACCCAGAGCACTAAATTTAGGTATCTATAAGCAATTTCTTCAAAGCTGTTTTTGAAAAATGTGTTCTACAGATAAAGAATGGAAGAGAAAAGACTAAGCCACAGAGAATATAAAAATTAATTTTAAAAGTTTAGACTGACACTAAGCAGAAAGCAGCAGAGTGTAGCTGTCTGTAGACACCTTTTCCCAAAAAGAAATACTTGTGTGATCATGGAGTATGTTGCCCAAAGTATAGTATAGTATGTATTCAGAAGATGAATCTGAGAGAACATAAAATTGTGTCATTTGAGGAATAGTTTAAGGATTTCAAGCCTTAAACTTGAAATCAGAACAAGGCGACACTTACCTAGAGGATGTGTAAGCTTCTGGTAGTTGTGATAACTGCTTCAGTGATTTATTAGCCGGAGCATATTGGATATGTTTGTGTGCCTTGAAGAGCTAGAAGTAGGAGCAAAAGCTTCTTGAAACACTAGTTATGATTCAGAATATATTCTTTTTAAAAACTATTTTATTCTTTCTATTTTATGTGCACGAGTATATTGTCAGCATGTGTTTAAGTGCACCCATGTCATACAGTGTCCTTGAAGTCAGAAGAGGGTATCGGATCCCCTGGAACCGGAGTTACTGATGTGATGGTTACTAGCTGCCATGTGAGTGCTGGGAATCGAACATGGGTCCTCTGCAACAGCAGCCAGTGCTCTTCTTAACTGCTGAACCATCTTTGCAGCCCAATGATTCAGAATATATTTTAACTAAAAAGGTCAAACTTAAATGGCCTATCTGGGAATGAACTGGCCTCTTTTCTGGAAATGTTTGTTTGTTCTAAGTGGCAGTCAGTTAGTAGGAATATTGTGGAGTACTGAAGCCACATACAAGCTGTAGGTAAATGGTGTTCAATCACCAGCTGTGTACAGTTCCCCATGCTCACTAGCTGTTCTCTCCTTGTAGACCTACCAGGGCTCTGACATTGACATCTTTACATTTGGAAATCCTCTGAACACAGCAGCTCTGTTCATCATTCTCCTCCATCTGGTCATTGAAAGCAAGAGTTTGGTAAGTTCACTCCCTTTCTGCTTGGGGTTTATCTTGTGTTAGCAGTGACCCCCCCCCCAAGCCCTTTGGGGCTGTAAGGTCAGTGCTGAGAATAAGAGTAAGGACTTTGGAAGACACATGCTCAGGGAAACCCTCAGGATGCCCAGTGCCATGATGCTGAGGCCAGGAAATGTGGAAAGAGGCCTTGAACCTGTCACCTCGTAGAGGTGTGCACCCATAGACAAGAGAATGACCCTGTGCCCAACAGGCTCCAAAACCAAGCCGATGGCTTTCCACTAAAATCAAATGACATTCTGTGCTAATCAGCATGTTGACATAAAGTAATATCCCAAAGAAAATCTGAAAATACCCGCACTCATAGGCAGGATGGGTGGCAAGACTCTGATGCAGTAATGGGCTCAGTGTGTGTGAGAAGCTGAAAGAGGGAGAACGTGGTAAGGGCATTTGATAAATGGAAACGACTCTGGACACAGGCTGAGCATCTCACTGCATAAGGCTGTATGGCGGGTCTTGAGACTCTCAGAGTTCATTTCAAGTATAATGGGAAAACATTGAAGTCTTTTTGCCCAAACAGTGCAAAAGCATTTTTCATATACTCAAAAGGGCATAAAGTCCTCACTTACTAAAGTCAAAATAAATTATGAGCAGTCTTTATAACTTTTGTGAAGGTATTTACTGTGGAGAAATACTTTTGTAACCAAGATTAGAAGAAAAAAAACAAAGACAATATTGGGCCTGGTTTAAAAGTTGCAGCCCTACAACATGGATTTATAGAGTGTTTCCCATATCAGTAAAGCCTGTGCCACCGTGGTGTGCACATTTATTCCATGTGTTGTGCAGACTGCACTAAGTAACATAAAAGATTACATATCAGCTCTTATAAGCCCTACCCTGAAATAATATCCCTTCGTATCCCCATCTCATTGGTCAGGGCAAGTCACTTGGCCATGCCTCCTTGAAAGGGAGTAGAGAGGTGAAGCCCCTCTCTCCTTACTTGAGAAGTCAGTAAGGAGAAAAACCATAGGTATCTACCACATGAGTGAGTAGCTGATGTTTGAAGATTACTGAATTAAAGTATTACTTTAATAAGATCAATGAATGTATTTAAAAAAGAAAGGAGATCCAAACACCTCCTGTACATGGACAGTAGAAAATAAACTAGTCAGTAGTTACCCCTTTGATCTTTGATTTAGTTTTACAGACTTCAAACACTGGCAAGAACCACTCGTGAATGGGGCTCTTCTCTTTAACTCCTCAGCATCTTGCCTTGTTGGCTAAGGTTTGTAACACCAACCAACATCAGTACTTGGATGTACTGTTCCTTAATGGAGCATGTATCACCAGGTTGCAATACCCCATCAGTGAATGTTTGTTTTCTGGCCCTTCTTGTCTTACAGACTTGGATTCACATGCTGGTCATTATTGGTAGCATCTTGTCCTATTTTTTCTTTGCCTTGGCTTTTGGAGCCATGTGTGTAACTTGCAACCCACCATCCAACCCCTACTGGATTATGCAGGAGCACATGCTGGATCCAATGTTCTACTTAGTTTGTGTCCTTACAACCTGCATCGCTCTTCTGCCCAGGTACGGAAATGGTTTTCTCATCAAGAGAGAACATGGGTGGAATCATTGTTTTAGAATACTTTAAGCAACTACTAAGAGGGAATGGAGGGTCTGGAGAGATGGCTCAGCAGTTAAGAGCACTGGCTATTCTTGCAGAAGACCCAGGTTTGAATCCCAGTATCCGTATGGCAACTAACAACCATCTGTAATTCCAGTTCCAGGGGATCCAATGCCCTCTTCTGTCCTCCATGGGCATTGCACTACACAGGTGCACTTACACACATCACACGCAGACATATCACTCATACACATAAAATAAAAATAAATATTTTTTTAAAAAAGGAACAGTAGACCATTCTGTATAGTAGTGAGGAAGTCAGTCTGCATAGTGGTTAAAATATCGGTTTCAACTGTACCAGAGAACAGAACTAGATTCTAGTTTTCTGTCATGGGGAAGTCCAACCTGATTCACAGTTCATAGGAATAAGGCAGCTTTGCCTCACCGGTTTATCCAAGTACCTAAAACCTACCTTTTGCTCTGCTGCCTCCGATTCCGTGTCTTGGTCTGTGTTTTACACCTATCACAGAATACCAAGACTGGAGTAACTTACAAACAGAGATGAACTGTCTTGGAGCTCTGCAAGTTGGGAAGTCTATATCAAAGCACTGGCAGTTTTGGTGACTCTCATTCTAAGATGACACCTTACTGCTGTATCTGCACATGACAAAGGTGGACAGACCCATTTATGGGGGCTAGGAGTCTGGATAAAGCATAGCAGATTCTTCTGCATCACTGAAGATGGCTTCCAGCAGCATAGCCACATGCCTTACCCACAGGAAGCAGCTGTTCTTTCTCTTCTTTTGGCAGTGACATCACCTGGAAGTTGTATGTCATTGCTTTGCTTAACTGTGCCCTGTATCCAGAGAGTCTGGGGGGCTAGAACCTGGAGGGCTCGAAGAGAAGGAGAGGAGCATGTTGCTAAACAGCGAGTAGTGATCTTACTACAGACTCTAGATGCCGATCACTTCTCCCATCTGACTGAGTTAGTTTTCATTTTCAGTTTGACCTGACTTCTAATATTGTATGGGATAGATGTAGTTAAAAAGAATGAAGGTAGTTGGACATAGTGGCTCACACTTATAATCCCATCACTCTGGAAGACGAAACAGGAGGATTTCTTTGAGTGTGAGGTCAGGCTGCTGAGTGGGACCCTGTCTCAAAAACAAAACAAACAAAAAGAATGCAAGAACTTTTTAATCCATTGATCTCTAACTCAGAGCAGTTCCTCATTGTAGTTTCCTAAAATTGATCTGTTTAGATGAATATAGCAAGTAATTGTTTGACCTTTCTAAATATGATAAGTCAAAATGGTGAGTTCACATTACTCTTAACAGGATTGACGCACAATGGCTCACAGACCATATCTGAACTGCTGTTGAATTTGTAAATAAAGTTTTACTAGAACACCGCCTCTATTTCCACAATAGCACTAGCTGCTTTTGCAGGGCAGCCGTGCAGTTGGCTGGCTTCCACAGATGTCTGGATCCCCAAGTTACTATCTGGCCTGTCACAGAATTTGCCAACTCTAATCTGTAATATACCCAAAAGGACAGTGGGTACAAACCCTTTGATGTAAATGTATGTCTCTTCTAGAAATTCATAAGAAAAATCCACCAGAGCCATGGTGGGTGTTGTAGTTACATAGTTAACAGCATCACTGTGCGGTGGGGGTCCCCACATGCCCATTTGCTACAAACAGCTGTCAGATTAAAAACCGCTGAGACGGATTTGCAGAACTTTTGAAGAAACGGTTATTTTAAGTTTATAGCAGTAAGGACTTTGAGCATTAGCAGTATATTTTTTGGGTTTGTTTTATTTATTTTGTTTGTTTGTGTTGTTTGAGCCAGGATCTCATATAACCCAGATTGGTTTGCTACATAACTGAGTCTGGCCTTGAACTCCTCATCCTCCTTCCTAAGTCTCCAAAGTGTTGGGATTACTGGTGTGAGTTGCCATCCTAAGCTAGTATGTTTCTATCTAATATTGTTCAGATAGCATGACTGTCTTATTTCTCATAATCTGCAAATATTACCTTCTGTGGCAGCAGCAGGATTGTGGAGCTGTGACTAAATTATGGATCTTGATGTTGGTAGATGACCCTGATTATCTAGATGGATCCTAGGTATAGTCACAGGTGTCTTCATAAGGGGGAGGATGGAGCAACAAAAGGCACTGATAGTGAGGTAGACATTGCTAAGTCATAAATGGAAGGAAGTCAGCAGGAGCTGGAAAAGCAAAGTTCTCTTGTGGAGCCTCTGAAGGATAATGGGCCTGATTTCAGACTCCTTGGCTTCCAGAACTGTGAGAGGGCATTTCTTTGTTGTTCTGAGCCACCAAACTTGTGATAACTTGTTAGAACTCCTATAGGACTCTAATACAGACTTGGTGCCTGGATGTTGGGATGACTAAGCATGGGGATGTGTCTTTGTAGATGGAAACTAGGAAGAAACTAGAAGTATTTTGAGACATGTGATAGAAACATCCTGGACTTCCTTAAACAGAATGCTGGTTGAAATAGAGACTTTAAGTTGGTGCTGGTGAGGTTTGTGGAAGAGTGAAAACCTTGTTTCATCTTAGACAATACAGTTGTCAGCACAAACAGAATGTTTGTGTTTGTATATAAATGTTAAAAGCCCTGCTGGCTTTAAAGCCTCAGAATAAGCAACATATATTAGAAATTTGAAGAAAGGGGAGAAGGGTCTTTGAAACTGAGTAACAGAAAACTTAGCTGAATTGTGTTCTGCAACAATGTGGAAGTAGAATTTGAAAACTATGAACTTGGATAGGTGTTTGATGGGATTTCTATGTCACATAAGAAAGAGATGTTATTTATTGTTGTTGTTTATAATAAAACAGAAGAGGAAAGCAATCAATTAAGAGAAGACCTCTTGAACCAAAATAAACTAGTTTGAGGGAATTCTCAGCCCATGCACACTGCAATTGTTGAAAAAAATCAGGAGATTGTAAGCTGGGAGTGTGCTCTGGAGAGAAAGTCAAGAATGCTGCTAGATGACCTTTGTTGCTAGTACTGAACAGAAACAAGTTTGTAGTAACCTTTTACAGTAGCCATAGGAAATTAATACAAATAGCTAATATATTTGAATTACTTAAGTGCCAACACTATTTAACCTACATTAAGCCTATGATGTAGTAACTACAGATATTTATACCTTTGTAGACTTTATGTTTATTTAGCACTTTTCCTCTTTGCTCAATGTTTTACAAATATGAATTTATTTAATATTGTTTAATTATTTTGTTTTGATATTTTTAAACAAGGTCTTACACAGTAGTCTATGCTGGTCTGGAATTCACTGTCATATGTAAGCTGGCTTTGAGCTCATGGCTGTCCCTCTGCCTTAATCTTCCAAGTACCACACTAAGCTTAATATTGCTTAATCTCCACTTTAGAGTTTACTTCCCTCCTCCTTTACCCCAGGAGCCACGTGGCCACCAGACTCTTTTACTTTTCTCTAATCAGCTAGTATTTCCCATGGGTTCCCTGATGCAGCAGAGGTGAATGTAATTCTCTGATGCCCTTTGTAACCTAGGTTTACATACCGAGTTCTTCAGGGATCCATGTTTCCATCTCCCATTCTGAGAGCTAAGCACTTTGACAGACTAGCTCCAGAGGAGAGGACAGAAGCACTTAAGAAGTGGAGAGAGGCTGCGAAGACAAATCAAGTGGCATCTAAGTACCCCAACCAATCAGCTGGCGAGTCAGGAAGAAGACCCCTGGCGGGCCCTTCTGCTGCCCTTGCAATGACGTCAGCAACTACTTGTGCTGTAGAACAAGAAAACCAACCTACCTGTGAGACTGCATTAGACCTAGGCCCCTCCGAACTCGGGGCCTCAGAGACGACCAGATCCTTCGCATGCTAGGAACGCAGGATTTCCCTTTCTAGAGTTGCAAGTAATCTTGCAAGTTTGGAAGGATGTTGAAGAGGCATCTCTACAAAGCAAAGATTACTTATTTTTCTGCAAGGAATATCAGCATGTTACTAGGCTTGGGGAAACCAAAACTCTGTCTCTAATTATATGTCTATATGTACATTTGTAAAGGGGGGCGCAGGGCTTGACCTCCATTTGAGCAGAGTTTGGGGAAGTGAAATAGTTAATTTTATATTTAATTCAACATTAGAATTTTTACGAAACTTTCTAGATTCTTTTTATAAAGACATTTAAATTGTCTTATAAATGCAAGCATTGTCAAGGGGATTCATTTGAAATATATTTTATAGGTAAGTCTTATTTGGAAAATGCATTTGGAAAATGCTTTTAGTGAGCTTAAGTGTGATCAATCTGAATTTTTTTAAGGAAAAAAAGTATTTCTAGAATTGGTTTATTAGAAAAAGTCATTAATTTGAAGATAAATCCCGAAGAATCTTTTATTTCCTATGAAAAGAGGCCTTCGGCATTCTGACTGAAGGTATTTTGCACACCTCTCTACTCGTTTCAGTATTGTGCTAAAGTAGAGCCTTTGTACGGATGGGCAAAGAAAGGGACTAATGTTCCCGGGAAGTGTTTTCTCTCAGTTTTCCTTCTAGAGAAGACCAAAGAGCTCCCCATGTGCAGATGTCAATCCAGAAGCAGAAAGCATAGGTCAGGCAGACACAGTCAGCTGAGCCTACATCCTGTTTAGCAACTTCCTATATCTAAAACTGACAGGACCCACATCAAAAGGAGACAATCAGTTTCAAAACAATCCTCTAGAGACCACATGAGTGCTCATAAGTTGTTCTAATACACAACAGCTTATCTCTACAAATGGGAATTGGGTTGAGCCTAATGCAGATTATTCTCAGCAGGGATCCATATGATTCTCAGAAAAAGAAGTTTAAACATAGTTGAGGACAATATCTGTAACAAGTTTACTATTGTGACAAGTCATGTATCCTGGTTATACTTGGAACCAAGGAGCTAGTTTATACCAAGTAAGTTCATGTGCTACATTCTTGTTGATGTTTTTCAAAAATTCTATATTTGTATTCTATAGCTGTCGCTTACTGGTCACCTAGAATTCTTTTCATGAATTTCTATGCTAATGTCCCATGTCTACATCAAGTTTTGTTGATACCAATTAAAAAATATTATTCTCAGGGCTTGATCTTTACCTGTTGCCTACCATTCCAGTCACTCTTTTTGTACCTTTCTGTTATTCTTGTTAAATCATCTTTTTTATATAGACTGATCTCTAGAGCTTTCACAGTCTTACACAACTAATAGAAGTTGCCTTCTGCCTCTTTAAAAAATTTTTTAAATAAATTATTTAATACTGTGTATTGAGAACTGTCTTCACGCCTGTAACTACGCTCTGAACCAGCTGTAACTGGCGCTAGCACTTAGTTGGAGAATCTCAAGACATGCCTTTTGCCAGAATTCTTTTAGTCCCTCTTCATCCACAGGACAAAAATCACTCGACAACACACTATGCATGATCCTCGTAATAACTGGAATTCATTCCATGAGATCATCATTTTATCATAATAAAGTTAGATATAAGTATGTATATAGAAGGTTTTAATCTAAAGATGAAGGGAATATGCCAAAAAAGAGTAAGAAGAAGGTCAGTTTCAAAGATGTGAACTACCTATGTGTAAGAAGAGGAAAGTGAAGACTGGAGAAGTGACTCAGCAGTTAAGGGCACTGGTTGCTCTTACATGCATGCATGCAATACACAAAAAATACATATAAAATAATAATCAAATTTTAAAAGGAATAGAGAAAATTTTGAATGTTTATGCTACAAGCTATAATATCTACAATTCCAAAATCTTCACAACTCTGAGAACTAAAAAATTTTTCATAAATTAGATACAAACAGTGCATTCAGTCAATCTAAATCTATTTATACACCTTATGTAAATATTTATATATTTTCTACAATAGTATTGATATGTTCATTACTTCGTGACAAACTATTCTTTAATTTTAAAAATTCTGAATTCAGAAACAATCTGGCCCCTATGCTGAAGAGATTTCAGATATGAGCAAAGTTTAAAAAAATTTATTTTATTTTATTTTTATTTTATGTGTATGAATGCCTGCATGTGTGTAAGTGCACCCATGTCCTGCAAGGCCTGTGGTGATCAGAAGTCGGCATCAGATTTCCCTGGAACTGGAGTTGCTCAGTCGTAAGCTGCCGTGTGGATGCTGGGAGCCAAAACTGGGTCCTCTGTCAGAGCAGCCAATGCTCTTAACCACTGAGCTTTCTCTCCAGACTCATGATAAGGCTTTCAAAGAGTCAGATTTACAGGAAAATAACTATTTTATGCAAAGTTAGAGAAGCTGATGTGATGCATTGTATCTTAGTGTTCAGGAAATTTCATCAGGTTTGAAGGAACCAAGCATTGTTTACTACTCCTAATAACCAAGAAAATTAATAATGAACAGTTTGGGATATAACTTTATTATAAAAGACTTATAAAAAGTAGGAACAGTTGCTGAAATGTTCCCCAGACATTAAAGACCAGTGTGCTTTTAGCAGGGCTAACGTTCCCCTTGGATACTTGGTGAATGACCGAGAGAATCAGCAACGTCTTACCAGACTAACAAGGAAGCTGCTACATGTCCGGAAGAGCCTGCAGCTTGTGGGTGATGGGAAACAGGGCACCTGTGTGCGTTCAGAGGAATAAACAGCTTCCTGGTACTTGGTGTTTACGTTCCATATTCATCAAGAAGAAAAGGTGATATCACTTTATTTATATTCAGAATTATTTAAAATAGGTCCTATATGTACATTTTACTGACTATAAGCTGACCAAGGCTAAAAATTATTCCATTAACTATGTACCCACCACTATAACAAAACTGACATATGCTGTTAAATTTTCATCTAATGGTGGGCACAGTACAACTGCTATGCTCCATACCCTCTCTGTTTGTGTCAAGTTACAAGACAGGGAATAAGTTACATGGAACATGTGTTGAAACAACTTTTTGGATATCAACTGTATTGACACATAGAAATAGAATACAAGATATACATAGAAAATTGCAGGTAGTCTCTATTTGGAATACTGAGGCAATCTGGTTGCTGGTGGTAAGTAGCTCATCTACTTCTTCAAAAAGGCATTTGGATGTTACAAAATTGATGTGTGGCTAATTAAATTAGCCATATATGAAAATTTGTGTTTTGAAGCCTTTTAGTGGAGAAAAATACTTTTAACCACTAATCACTTCAGAAATCAATTTGCATAACGTGGCCTGGTGCTTAAAAGCTTCTTTAAAATGTTGTTTTAATTATCAGTGCAGTGAAATGGCAACACGAGATATTAGACACTATTAGGGGGAAATTACAAAATATTTTACTACATGCAGTATTTTACTGTACTTTGAAATATGTTTCTGTGACTTTAGTGGTGTGGGTAAACAGAGGAAAATTAATTTTCATATGTAATTGAGGATAGGATACCATTTAATTTTGTGTTTTTTTTTTCTTTTTCAAATTGCATGTGTCCAATATAGCGTGGACTCTCTTTTGGAAAGGGTTCATCTGCACTTTATTTTCACATAAGTAGACAAACTGTTTCCATGAGGATTGGCCTAATTGTTGAAATCTTAGTCATCCAACTGAGATACACTGGTAAGACCCCAGTGCTGGACAAGTCCTATGGAGACTGTTCTAAAAAGTGACAAGCTTGATTGGAATGCAGGATGGATAGAATTATACTTCCAAGTGCTGATGTCTAGAGATTTTGCCTTCTACATATGTGCCTTGCAGTTTCAGCTGTCTGGATCAATGCTATTGGTCTTTACTCTGACTCACAATCTCTCCAAATTAGAGGAGTAATAGTAATGTAAGCATGTAAATAATCTTGGCTCTCTATAAATTAAAAGCCATTCTCCAAGGTTAAATGGAAATATGCTCCCGAAGCCATGGTGCTTGAGCAGAAACTGCAGATTAGTCATCATGGGTCTCAATGTCCTTTTCATGAGAGAATGAAAGAGAATTTTCTATAACCTATTACCATAAGACCTTAAATTTTTCCTCTACAGTGGAGTCAAGGTTAGCCTAGCTAAAGAACACAACCTACTTTTCTGTGTCTTTTTTTAAAGCTTTTCATCAAATAAGGAGAAATAAAGTTGAGAAAAATGGGCTGAGTAAAGTTGGTCTAATACAAACGAATGCTGCTGTGCATGTTGAGCTTCTGGTCCACCAGAGCAAGCTCTGTACTGCTCTCAAAGGATACTCCTCCACAGCCAGGAGAGCCATACTTGCTGAGGGTTGCTGGCAAAAGTCTCTTATCCTTGGAGTTGCTTTTGCAGAAAGGTCTGGATATATATTTTTCTTTCAATCCATTCAACGAAGTATGATACATTGCTGTACACTCCAGGCCCCAGGACTTTGGAAAAGCAGACGGAGCCCCATGAAGTTAAACCAAACAATGTCCATTGTCCTCCAGGTCGCTCACAAACCAGAGGCCCACCACTGTCTCCCTGTGGTGAAAAGAAGCAGATGTTAGTCATGGGATTACAAAGCTCAAGTGGTGTCCTTGTCATCCCGGGGGTTACAGTAAAGCCAAACCTAGATGAACTAAACTGGAAAAAGTTTCCCATTGTCATCCTGGGAAGGTGTCTGCTTTCCACTATGTAAGCAGAACTTTCAGACGACCATTATAGATTCTGAGCCTTAAAAAGACTGAGGTAGTTTGGGAAGAGGTATTTTTGTTCTTTCTTTACATGAAGTCAGAAGACCTTTTAAAATTATTTCCTGCACCTAATAAATATATCCTAATGTTTTTAAGGCTGTGTGTCAAAACTGGTTGTCTCATAATTTTATTATTCAAACTGAATTTAACTTATAACAGCAGAGAGTACCCAAAATGGAAGATTCAAACATTTCTCCGCTCATCTGTAGGTCTCTTTTAAGGATGTGACTCTTAGTAGGTTAACCAGGTTCCAGTAGATGGAATCACACGGACAGACATTTGGGGACACAAATTAGACTCTATAAACCCCGTGTGTGTGTGTGTGTGTGTGTGTGTGTGTGTGTGTGTGTGTGTGTGTATACATTAAATTGGTCGGGGGGCAGTAAGGGTAGGTGAGGATAGGGGAGTTGATCTAAATACCGTCAAAATATAATGTATGAAAATAACAAAAATTGAATAAATTTTTAAAAGTTCTAACACCTATTTTCAGTATCTTTACTATCTGAATGAATGTTTTAAATATAATACACTTTGGAGTCCCTTCACTTCTTAGTAACTCTTATGATTGGCATATTTGAAAAGAAAAATCACACTAAAGAATCATTTGCAGTGTGTTTCTTCACTTATTTGTATCCTGTATTTTATTTTAAATACGTGGAGATTTTTATCCTTGCTAATTAAACGTAGCTATTTCATTTGAGTTTTATTCAATTCCTTTTCCCAAACATAGTCAAATAACAAAGTATCAGAGCACTGCAGACATTGACATTTGCTCTCTCTGGGAAAATCAACGTCATAAGAGAGATATATTTCTCACTGCCTCAAAGACAGCAGCATGTGCTGCAGAAGCCTGTCACTGTGATAAGGGCGAGATGCAAACTTGGAAGTGTGTCTGTGGTCTGCCTGCTTGGTGGTGTCAGACAGCCAGAGAGATGCTTCTCAGTGCTCTGCTAAGCACATCCCATAGATTCACTCATTTAATCTTTAAAACCTACCTAAGAATCAAAAGTGACCATTATTATGTCTGCGTGGAAGCATGAGTTGAACATCTTGCTTTCCCGCGCATTGGCTTTGACCTGGGCAGTTTGGCCACAGAACACCTGCTCCAGAAGCACCAGGCCATGTGCTTCTCAGGAGGGTCAGTGACTATTACTGCTATGGCAACAAATATGAGCTTTTTTCATTTTGTTCTGGGACAGAGTCCTGATATGTAAGTCTGACTAGTCCTGTACTTGCTATGCAACCTAGGCTGGTTTCAAACTCATGACAGACCTCCTACCTGAGCATCCCAAGTGCTGGGATGACAGGTATGCACCACTAAGTGCACTGCAAAATTGGATTCTTATTTATTATTTTTATTTTATGTGTACGAGTGGATTGCCTGCATATGTGTAAGTACACCCATGTCATGCAGTGGCCATGGAGGTCAGAAGGGGGTTGGATTCCCCTGCAGCTGGAGTTGGTTGTTAGCCATCAGATGGTTGTTAGCCATCATGTGGGTGCTGGGACTCCGTAAGAGCAGCCAGTGTTTTAACCACTGAGCCATCTCTCCAGCCCCCAAAATTGGATTTTTGATTGTGCTGTAGAAGGCAAGAGCGTGGTTTCTCTGCTTAATTCAAAATCCGGGGAGCAATCTGATCACTCAAAGCAACAAACAGCTGCGTGGGAACCAGCCATCCCCTCCCTCTTACTGGCCCAAAGCTGTGCTTGCACACTTTCATCCTTCTGTGGAGATGGTTCAGGACAGCAGTCAGTGAATGTCTAAGTGAAGGTAAAATACTTCCCTACACTGCTAGGACACATGCTCTGCAGACCGTTAATGGCCAGAAATCCTGTTTAAGGTTGAAGGCAGTGACATTTGGGGACATGTTAGCAATCAAATGAGGACTGTGATGGCCCGGGCAAGGCCAGGGTCATCACCCTGGAGACAGAAGTAGTTCTGTCATGTTCCCTGGGCGCTGTGGGCTGATATATGTCCACTGCCACCACACTAATGACTTGGCAGTGTCCTCTAGTCTCTTGAGACAGAAGGCTTGGAGCTATGATCACCACTTGCCCCTCATAATTAGGCTTAGCTTAGCCACCAAAATGATCAAATAAGATACAAGGTGCACTGACACGACTGTTCTGGAAGTGAAGGGTGTTCCCAAAGGGCTACATATAACCCATAATGAATTATGTGGTCCCGCCAAGGTCACTGCCGATCTTGATGTCTTGCATAGTCAGAAAGCAGCTTACCATACATGAGTCAACAGTGCCAGACTCATAGCCTGCACAGATCATCCGGGTAGTGATGGTCTTCATGTCAAAGTAGGACTGGCACTGTTCCAGAGAAATAACTCGGACCTCCCCCTCTTGCAGCTTAAAAGGCACTAGATTCAAAAAAGCAAAGGAAATAAAAATATGCAAGAGCATAAAAATGACTTAAAAGTGTGGTCGGCAAAATACGAAATGAACAACATTATAGGAACACTTTCATATCTAGAGAACCATGTTCTTCACTAAAATGTCATTTCAAAGGCAAGACTTATTTGAAAACAATTTTCTGCTTAGAACTGTTCACGGCAGTCATCTAACAGAATTCCTTATTTTCCAGTGAGGGAACTAAGGCAGACTGCTTAAATGACAATGTGGCTTGTGGTTTTTTTCTTGTCACATGCTATGGGGAAACAACAATTCTGACAGTAGAAAGGGAAACAAAACAAAACAAGGCAGAGCCCTGCTCTAGACAGAATCCTACCACCTTGCTGTTTGCTCAGCACATCTGTCCTGCTCTCCAGGGGTAGAAAAAGACTGCTAACCCTCACAGGGAAACGGGAAAAGCCTCGCCTTGCTTTTGATGAGAACATATCTCACCACGTTGTGATCATTATTCTGATGTAAGAACTAGAGGGTACAACAGAAAGATGTTAAAAGGATAATACCATTTCTTGGTGTCAACAGAGGAAATCTGTGATTTCTGACAATATTTATGAGGCATAACAGTAGATGTCTTCAAGCAAAACATCATAAATCTTGCTGGGCATCCTAAGCCCGATGCATTGTTCTTTTAAACAGTGAAGGGGTCATGGTGTCTTTGCAAAGAGGACTTTATTGGTAGAAATAATGATTTTTGGAAAAATAAATGTGATGTGGTATAAGTTTTATGAACTGTCAAAAGGACGGTGACAAGAACAGTAGTTAACTTATGCAATACTGGAGGTAGGCTGTTTTCAGCACTTAACTTTGCTGCCACACTGGGAGATAGACCACACTTCCATGTTTTCTGAGCCTCACTACTCTCATTGTGTAATGATCCTGTGAGCTGTACAGTCATTGTTATTTCATTACATCTAGTGGGCTATAAACTGGTACAGTTGAGGTCAATCAGATCTTCCTAAATCTTCTACTCTCCATGTTGAACTATATCTGCAGTGTGTGCTTATACGGTTCCCTATTGTTCTGGGCTTTATATGGATATTTTTTAATGACTACAAATAGAGGTGATATAAATATTTTGCTTATTTCATTACAATACTTAATCATAGTCTTTAAAAACCAAGAGGCACAGGAAAGGTGACCCTGCAAGTCAAAATCACCTCCAAAACTTACATATTAGTTTTTCTTGAAAAAGTCATTAAGTCTTGTCTATAAATGCTTCCTTTCTATCATTTTTGATCATACAGAAAAGAAACTTACTTAGCTCAAAGCATATCTGAATAAATTTCCAGGGCAAGTTATTAGTTCCCAAGGTCGGTACAGGATAGTGGGATACCAATGTACAGTGCAGTTCTTGAGAAGCATGGTCAGCTCTTAAAACTGAAGTAAATGTCTCCTTGACTCAGTTCTCACTCTAAACTGTAAATGGGTCAAATAAGTATAACATCCTTTAGGAGAGGTGAAAGTAGGTAATAAAAAGGTTCAATTTCCATGTTTTATATATAAATCATCTTTTATAGACACTTTAAAATATCCATTATTTTTGTTTTGTGTATGAGTGTATTGCCATGTGTGTCAGTGTACCCACGTCATGCAATGCCCATGGAGGTCAGAAGAGGGTGTTGAATCCCCTGGAACTGGAGTTATGTACGGTTCTTAGCTGCTGCGCGGATGCTGGGATTTGAACCCTGGTTGTCTGCAAAAGCAGTCTGTGCTCTTAACTACTGAGCCATCTCTCCAGCCCCCATAAAGACACTTTTTAATCCATTTAAATAGTAAAATATGTGACAAAACTCTTTGTAGAAGAATATACAGATTGTGTTGCATGTGTAGATAAGAACAAATCAATCACAAAATTGGAAGTGTGACCAGACAGCTTGACTGCAGAAGTGGAATCACCTAACTATCCCATACAGTCCCTGAGCGACTCTGCCTAGAGAGAGCCCAAACAATTGTTATCTCAAGGGGGGATAGGGCTGGCAGGTCTGACCTTACACGGAAACAAGACAACATTGGTCATGGCTCCCTGGAAAGTCTTCTCCACAGTCTGAGCTGTGGAGAAGATGATGTTTGAGTTTCCACCTTAGGTATTATGATGAATTGATCATGTTCATTTACAACTGGCTTGGAAGGAAGATCATGACACAATCCAATTTATTTATTATGTGGGACTACATGTTTGTAGATGAAAACGGGAAATGGTAGGCAGAGGCTAGGAGGACGCCCTGTGCTCCTCAGTCACCAGCTGGAAGGACAAATACTGTTGATGACTTGACTTACTTTTGTTGCCCATGTGGCCCCAGCCTGTGATGTAGCAGTAGGTGTCTGGTTCTAGAAACTCATCCCGGCCGGGTAAGCAAACCGGTCTGACGTAGCTTGTCTCATTGATGTCTTCACTCAGCTCCACTATGCTGATATCATAGTCTACCACCGCTCGACTGTAGCGTGGATGTAGCATGATGGTCTTCACGAAGCGTGTCTGCATGAACACAGATGGATGATCCAAGTTGTTGATGCCGAATACCACTTTCCAAACAGCCGCGCTCTCTCTCCTGAAAGAGTTCAAGAGCATCTTCACTGCACTGTCTTTTTCAATTGCATGTGCTTTTTAAAAGTCATTTCTGTACATAAGCAACAGTCATTCCCAGGCCTATCTCTTAAAATATTCACACAAAAAGTATTCCCGCAACGGCCTGAGCAATGAATGGTAGTATTATTGTTGCAGAGAAAAAGAGTGCACCCTTCTTGAACAGGATTATTCTGGAACACATAACTTGTTTAGTCTTAAGACAGTTATCTGTTATTAAGACAGTTATCCCCATTAAGAAAGATGGGGGAGAAACAGAAACAAGAGGAAAAGTGAAAAAAGGAAAGAGGGGAAAAAGCCAAGACTGAGAGAGTGTTCCAAAAAGAGCAAGTGTCCCAGAGAGATGTCGTTTTTCAGGGCAGCGTTCTACAAGTGTCAAAGTCAGGGTTTAAAATGTCCACTCACTTCCTCCAATGGCCAACCTTGAGTTTCATTTCAGGGGAACATTTGTCTGCAAAATTTTAGACAAGTTTCACCTTAAATTAGCTTTCTCCCCTGAGCTTACTTACAGTCTTACTATCCAGATTGTCCTCTAGTCTCTTGGGAGCACTCACCCACCGCCAAGTGTTCCCTTCTAGTTCCTTCTCCCCAGCTCTCAGTGTCAGTGTTGTGCTCTGGGATCCCCACCCTCAGCATTTCCTCTGCATTCCACACTCTCTGCATGATTCCCTGTAGCCTCATGGTTTTAAATAGTACCCTTAGTCTGGTGACTCCCAAATGTATATAACAAGCCCAGTTCTCTGCCCTGAGCCACAGACTTGATTCAACATACTTACCTAGTTGTTTGATAATAGCCAAGATTTAGTGAGAGCTCACCCGTTTCATATTTGCTGAGGTTGTAGGTATTCAGAATTCATTTTTAGCAATCAAATGTTTACAATCACCGGTGAGCAGTTGAGTCATTTCCCTCACCTAGACCCTGCACTGGGAACATCAGGAAGTCCTCCTCAGTCCTACCTTTAAATGTATCGTGCACCTTCTTGTTTCCAACTCTCGTGTGCTTCCATTCCAAGCTAAGCTACTTCCTTTTGACTAGACCACAGAAATGGCTTTCCAAATGGTCAGCCTTCTTCTTTTCTTAGATGATCTTTATAAAAAAAATTTAGATCAAGACCATCTCCTACTCATAATTCTCCACTGACCTTTCACATATTTGAGATACCTCCTGTACACCTCTATCCATCTCTGGCACCCTACATAATATGCTTCACTTCTGTCCCCAGGACTTTGTATGTTTTGAAGTGACAAGGGCATATCCAACCCAGTGGTCCCTTTCTTTTTTTCGTTCCCCAAGTTTCACATGGTTCCCATTCTTTAGCTCTGAAAATGTTTCAACCCAAACATCATCCAGAGTCCACTAAGCGGATCTATATACTCATGGATTCTGTACCTTTGCAATTCAATTTGTTTTCGATAAAATAAGGAGAAACCTACTGAAAATGATGCCATAGATTGTATACAATATATAGATAAATTGCAATTTCTCTGTGCCAAGCACTGTGCTCTAGAGACTACAATAAGCAAGAAGGCATGGACTCTGCATATCGAAATCATAGGACTAAGTGAAGATGGCAAATCATGAAATAATTACAATAAATTGGAGGAAGTACTCTCTTGGGAACATGATAAGATAATGTCACAAAGTAAGTTTTCATTAGATAATGCTGCCATTCAAAGCATGGGATTTTCTTTCTTCTTCACTTCTTTATTTCCTTTCTCCAGCCCCTTGTTCCTTTCTTACTTCAGAGGATTAGGCACATGGCCACTGAGGGAATTCCATATTCACATAAAAGTGAATTGTTTACAACATCCAAAATCTACAAAAGTTTATTTCAAATTGGTTGAGTATACGCCTAATTACTAGCTTCTTCCCCCCGCACCACAGCTAATAAGCTTCGGTGATTGCAAAAAGCAGTATTTCAAATAATTAAACATCTTTAATTATTTGTAATGAAATGAAATAACATCAAAATTCAAGACTTCATTTACTACACTGGGGATTTATTGAAACCTAACAGTAAAACCGGAGTCAATAAAATCACTAAATATTACTAACTTACATTCAATAGACTTGCTACATCACCTAGTGTCCTTGTATCATCAAGATCAAACAAAAGTGAAAAAAGGAGAAAGCATACAGAATTGTTCCTTTTGTGTTTTATGAGTATGATGTGACAACTTAAGTGTCTCTTACTGTTCTTCTCTCAAAACTGTAAAAAGAGAAACAGAAAACCAGCACACAGAAACTGAGGGAATTCCATATTCACATAAAAGCAAATTGTTTACAACATCCAAAATCTACAAAAATGTATTTCAAATTGGTTGAGTATACGCCTAATTACTAGCTTCCTCTCCCTGCACCACAGCTAATAAGCTTCGGTGATTGCAAAAAGCAGTATTTCATATTCATTCATGGTTTGAAAGGCGTCTCTGAGTTTAGGGAGAGGCATACGCATGGCGGATGGGCGCACTGAGCACATCCTGGAAGGAGTCAGGAATGGGGACAGCCCTGCCTCTAGGTGGAGGCTGGAAGGCAGAAAACAGTTCAAGGCTACAAATCAGTTCAGAAATGGGCAGTAGAGAAAACACACAGGAACAGGATATGTTTCTAAGAGTAAAGAGGAAAATTAGGTCATAAAAAAAAATTCAAGTGTATATGACCTGAAAATCCACAATATAATTAAGACTGCTTCCCACTCAAGGCTGCCAGGCCTCCAGATAGCAGCCAGGAGAATAGGACCAATCTAGTGTTTGTGTAAAAATGTCTGTTCTCTAAGGGCTGGGGAGGTAGCTCGGATGGTTAAGGGCTTGCTTTGCGCAAGGACCTGAATTTGATTCCCAGAACCTACATTAAAAGAAAAACAGCTTAAAGTGATGATGCACACATATAATTCCCATCTGGGAAGGAAGAGACAGGCAGATACTTAGGGTTTGTTGGTCAGCCAGCCTACAGGGTAGCAGACAAGGTCCAGGCCTGTGAAAGATCCTGTTTCAAAGAAAATGGATGGCACTTGAGGAATGACACGAAAGGGTGACTTCTGGCCTATGCACACATATGTGCACATACAACTACACACATATAGACAAGCACATACATACATACACACATGGGCACACATGCTCAAGCTCTGACAGTGAGCACGCAGGCCCACATGCAGCCAAGTGACAGCCAAGAACAACCAAGAAGACTGTCAGACATTTCTAGTCCTTCATTCTTGCTACAGACAGAATTCATTTCATGGAATGCACATTTAAGGTCAAATTTTATTCCCGCTTACACTATTATTTTATACGAATGTACTTTATAGATGCGATCAAGATGCTATCATTTCAACTCACAAGTCTTTAGCTATGAACTTTAAAGGGAAACCTCACAACTTGCATATCTCAAATGTACTGCAGCATCTATTTCCGGGTAGAATAACCTGTCACTTTGCTTTGTAATTTGCCACATTCAATTGTAGTTTAGATGTGAAAATGTGACATTTGATTTAATTCTTCTAGTCAATTTCACTTTAAATTTTTTATTCTTTATACTGCTGGGGTTTGAACCAAGGGCCTTACGCATGCTAGGCAAGATCTCTACCACTGAGCAACATCTCTAGTCCCATCTTGTCGAATCTGGAGATTTTTTTTCTATCTTTACCTACTTTGAAGCACAGCACTTTCTTTCCTCTTCCCCTTTCTAGTTTTTCTTTGACAATTTTACACTAAATAACTTACCTCTAAACACAGGAAAATTAATACTTATAATTAACATGTATAATAGAAGTTGTCCTGTGTAATAAGACTCACTCCAAAGCCAACACAGCTAAACGGTGATCTGAAGGCTACCAAATCTGCACTAGGTAAAGAAGCATCACGCCATGACATCATTGCTAGTCTACAAACCTTAGGAACTTCTTACCTTTAATATCATAAAATAACTATCTGTGGCAGAAAGAGTACACAGGCTTTTGACTAGGGAGGTTGAAATAAATGAAGGAAGGGGCCAAGTTTAAGGCAGTCAAGGGAGGATGTCGGGCCACAAGCCCAGTGTCATCAGTCTCTCTGCACCAGGTAAATGCTGTCCTATTGGAATACTGAGTGTGCTTTTACCTTCCAGTTGTTCAAGGGAAGCCAAAGATTCAGACTTTATCAAAAATATGCACAGTTTTAAAGGTTAGAGAAGGTTTTAAAAGCAAACTAGATCAACAGTCTAGATTCTCCATCTGTTTATGATTCTTATTTTCCAAGTGTTTATACTAATTATTTCAAAGGGTCCTCATACCCCCTGTGAGACATGCATAGGAATCCTTAATGGTGCACCAGTCACATATGTCATGGTGATAGTAAGTGACAGTGACTAATAGGTCAGAATGCTGGTCCTTTGAATGCTCAGACCACACCTTCCTACTAAACCTTAAAGCAATGAGTACCATCCATAGCTATTAACCAAGAAACTAGGTGCTGGTCCCAGGGAAAAGCTGTTCAGGTGATGTAATATGTTGGCAAGTAGCTGGAGGACATATTGTTTTGCTGAGCATGTCTCTAAGGTGTGATGGGGACTCAGCTATCAGTGATAAAATTATAGGAAGAGGACAGACAGTTCTGTGATGCCAGGGTCCAGAAAAACCTTTAATCAAGTATATATCCTATATCTTTGACAGTTGGACTTCAGAAGGGAGAGGAGAGAGAGACAGAGACAGAGACAGAGAAAGAGAGACACAGAGAGAGGCATGATAATGTATCCACAGCCTCTTAAAGCAAGTAGTGGTTAGTAGAAATGGTAGCATTCACCAGTTCTGTATGCTACTATCACATGTGATAGTAGGGAGTGCATTAAAAAGGGAAGAATCATCTAAAGTGTTAATGTGGCTACATATGGATTCCAGCACTGAGAAACTGGAAAGTCTGTCACAGAGCGGCACGAAACCATCGCAATTATCAAGAAGCCTTAGCCATAGAATGAGGAGGAGTTTGTGTCAAAAGAAAAATGTAGGAAATTAAAATGGATCCTTAGTGAAATTATATGCAAGAAACAGAGTATACGCTGTGGCAGATAATTTAATCTCGGTAGACAAGTAAAGCAGAACTATTTACAACTCTCCCTGCCTCCTTCTCCAGTCACGGAGATAATGATTTGCAGATAATATCCGTAAAATTAATCTTCCATGTGGTTAAATGTGAGATATTGAACTGATGTATAGTTCAAAACGTTCAGAACACAATAGCCCCAAGTGCTAAAGAGCTGAAGACATAATGACTAAGAAAATCCAAGAGGAGGCTAGCTCATGGGCTAACAAATATTGAGATAAGATAAGGAAGTCTGTGAAGTATATAATTTATCCTGGCATTGAGAGATAGGAAGAACCAATAATTTTATTTTGACCATGTAGAGTGTTTATTATACATCCAAATGGACATCCAAGCGGCAAAATATATGTGTGTGAAACAGGCAACAATGATAACTGATTGGGGGAAACTGAGGTGGAGGAAATATAAATTTGAAATTCATTAACAATATGTGATAAGTAAGTATGGTAATGTTTGTATCATATTTACCCAGATATGAGCAACTATGTTTAAACCATATGTTTGGATCAGTAACTGAAGACAGATTAAAAAGTCAAGCACTAGGCCCTGGAGTATTCAGTAGTCTAAAAATAAGGGAAGGAACATGATAGTTCACCAAAACAACATGAAGGCCTAAAGATCTTTTGTTATTCTGGAAGAATAGTGGAGAACATCACTCCAAGAAGGATGCAATGATCAGAAAGCAGGATTCTGATGAACTAAAATGGAAAGTTCACCACTGGATCAGCAAGACGGAAGTCATCACAAAAATCTGGTTACGTGTCATTTCTGTACCAGTCTTGATGAGAGTCAACCATCACAGGCTAGGGAGAAAATGAGATGTAGAAACGGAGAAAGAGATGGCAGCAAACACTTTCAGGAGTTCCCCACAAACAATCGGTAAAATGGAACAACAGTTGAACACAGGAGTAAAGTGAAGGGAAGAGAGTTTAAGTCATGTCAAGGCACAGGTGTGAGGGATGATCCACCTTCCAGGGAGAAACCGGCGAAGAAGAAAAGGGATGCTTTCAGGAATAAAGTCTCTGCAAAGCTAAGAAGGACATAATTGTTCTTAAACAGGAGAAGGGGTCCATCTAACTCAAGAAAGAGTAGGGGGTTGTAGCCAAAGACGCAAGAAACTTTAGACTTAGAGGTAAGACAAGGTGAAAGACAATGATGGCATCTATGTCACCTATAAGGTGAGATCAGAAGAAGGTGATAGAGGTCAGTGGAGACCGGGAAAGCTGCCAAGTAATTGTCTCTCAGGGTAAGAAGTTGACTTCACTATGGAACCGTCCACTGTTAGATGTTCATCTGAGGTTCATGGCCCTACCTATGACAAGAACTCAGTTAGCTCCTTGGTGTGTAGATGTTCTCCAGCAATGATCAGCTGTTCCTCTGCAGGTGCAACAATGTGCATGAATGGGGAAGGAGAGGCAACACTGGAGCCAATAAGCCTCGAGCTTTCCTGGTTCTAGGGCCACCTAGCGCATAGCCGTGCTTTGCTTGGTTGAACTTTGCTAATTTAACTCATCCAATTTTTTTTTAAATCAGAAGTTAAGAGTAGAAAGGGAGCTCTTAGCATCTAGAAACTATGGGGATCGACTTGTAGTTTACTAGCTACAAGTAATTATTTATTTTTTCTTTTTACTAGAAAGTGGGGGATAAGAACACCCTGATGGGGAGCAGCATAGTGGGGAGTGTGGAACCAGGTCACAGTCACCTCAGGAGTCTTAAACCACAATGACCCATGCTCCAATAGTGCTGAAGAATATTTCACAGGGGAGGCATGCATCCAAAGCGGAGATTCTCTGTGTTCATGGACATTTTGACTGATGGGAATGGATCAAATCCTCCAAGTAGATGGAACAGAAAACCAAACTGTGAATGACTGGCCTAGTTCGTAGGCACCAAGGTGAGGAGGCAATCAAAGGATACAACACAGCCCTTAGTAACTGCTTTTCTGAGTAAAAATTGTCAAGTCAGGGCAACTGAACAAGCCAGGGTGTGATTTGTTCTGTGGAGACCAAGAGAAAGAGCTTTCAAGAAAAGATTATAAAGGACTGTTACAGATCCAACTGATGTTGAAAGACAGACATGGCACTAATCTTCATTTTGTCAGTAATGTGCTTAAGAGCATGAATAAAAGGATTACAAAATGTGCTGTTCACTTTGGAAGTCTGCCTAGTGTCTGGCAGAAAGATCCAAGAATGGAAGAGTTGAAGGTCTTGTCAAAGGAGATGTGATGTACTTGAGAGAGCATGTGATGTACCTGAGAGAGCATGTCCGGTAAGGGAAGAAAGAGGTTAGGTAAAGAAATGCAGACACATGTTGGACTGAAGAGCTGGCAGGGTAGTACTCAGGACACGGGTGACATGACAGGATTAAAGACTGTGGTCACGTACCAGGGTGGCAGCTTCTCGTGCAGGTTTCCTGGAAAGAAATGATACGCTTGACCATTACTTATTATGGGCCAGTCTCGGAGGTTTAGCCTTCAGTCTTCCCAAGATGAGGGAGATTGCCTGTTAAATTGCCACTGGACATCAAAGTCTTTCTTTCTTGGAGTCTTTGAAGTTGAGTTGGTATTGGAGCATATTGGGCTCGATCTGGTCAACTTAGTATCTCATGCTTTTAATTTTCATTTGGTACTTTTAAATTCCTCTTTACAGAAGAACAAAGAAATTGTCATTGTTTCCAACCAATATAATTAAAAGAGACGGCTGAGAAAGTGTATAGATGGGTCATGCTGGGCCTTGCAAAGTGCAGGGTCGGCTATGAAGGAAATCCCAGTAATTGCAGGAATTGATGCCCCAGGCAGAGAGGAGGCCTTACAATGAAAACATCTGAAATGGCTGCAGTGCCACCAGAGGGACCATAAAGCAGAACTGGGTTTGCAAGTGTTAGGTCAAGTGGCAGCTTGTTTGAAGTTGTGTAGTCTCTATCTAACCTTGTGTGCATATGCAGGCTCCTTGTGACCGTCTGGTAAACTTCTTCCAGACCTGTCATAGCATATCTATTTCATTCATTATAAATAGACTTCTTCCTTCCAAGCTTCCTTCTTAGCTGTACAGAACCTTTGATGCATGAGAAAACTTTGATACCAATAGATGCAAATGACAAGAGTAACCCATGAGCACATTAGGACTGTTGTTCCCTTAAAAAAACTGCTGGACTCATCTAGGTAATCACCTTTTGATGGATGTGCTTTTGCTAGCATAATTTTCTGTTTATTGAGGGTTGCAAAGCAGAACTGGAAGAGACATCGGGAAACATCTGGCCTCTTCCAGAGCATTAACATCACAGTGTGCTTCTTGACCTACTGCACAGATTCTTCTAATCACGCTGGGTCTCACTTATGGAAAGTTCTCAGCAGAGGCACTGATTTGATTTTTGTGTATTATTTCCCCAAGAGAACAATCAAGTAATTTAATGCCACATTTGCACTGTATCGTCACTTGTCACACTGTGCTTTGAGTACACATTTAAATGTGCCTGCCTACTAAGCAGCCCAAGGAACAAAGCAAGTATCCATCTCTGTAATCTTCATATGGAGCTAAATATATATTCTGATCTCCTCTAGAAACAGTAGCACCAGTAGGAGATCAGCACTGCATAAGAAGAGTGTTTTCAGTATTAACATAACAGAAAATTGAAACTAAGTCAAATGTTCACCAACTGGATACTAGTAGAAAAAAAAAAGAATTATGATGAATCTACACTTCAGAATACTAGTTAGCATCCAAAAAGATGAACTAGAGCTACACGAAGGGACCTAAGGGATGACCACGGTATACTGCCAAAAGAGAAAAGCAACCAACAGCCGTGAGTGTGTGATTTCAGACTATAAAAATAAGCAGTGACACCCTGTGAATCATGAATGCGTTTAGAGCCAGGAGGAACATTCATCTGGCTATAATGGGGATTACCTTCAGGATGATGAGGAAGTCACTGAATTGAAGGAGCTAAATCGTGCTAGCAAAATGCAAAAACAGTCAGAAACAATACTAGGCGGAAATGCACAACGCATGCTCACAGTGATAGTTTTTAAAGACACGTGTACCTTTACCAGGGTTTTACTGGCCGCTGTCAAGCATTATTCTTTTGGGAAAAATGTTTTATTTTCCTCAATGTATATTGCTATTAAATTTGTATATGTGGTTCTTAAGGCTTTCCATAGCCCATTTCACTTCATGCCCACACCAAGCTTGTGAGGAAGAGAGTGTTGGGCTATAGAGTGGTTCTGTGTCTTGGAGAAACCTAATACAGACAATATACCTTTAACTCTGTTTCTCAAACTACCTACTAGTGGTTCATCTGAATAAGCCATTTCTATTTAAATTCATGTGTGTAGAATATACTTAAGATGTCCAGAACAGAGGCTAAATCTGTCTGGGGAGTCAGTCTTCTGAATATCTTCATTTTCCTCCCTTTTTAGTACATCATAGCACTTTCACAGCTATTACCCATCAAGAAGAATATAAGAAGATAAAGGTAGAAAGATCTCCACAGATAAAAAGCCTGGGAAGGAGAACAGCTGCCATATTTGGCTTCAAGGGGTTGTTATATGCCACTGAGAATTCCCAAGTGACCCACAATCAGATCCATGAGAAAGTAAAATGAAAGGGTACAGCTTACCCCTCAAAGCAGTGGGCAACTGTCAGAACCCACTTCTTAGCAATGAGGACACAACCACAGATGTGTCCACTGGGCTCACTCTGCAGAGAGCACTGCCATGGCCACCTCCCAGGACGGCTTGTCCGACCTCCCAGAATCCTCTTGTTCATTCGGGCAGCAGGGCGGCGACCACAATCTGACAAGAGCAGAAGTCACAGTTGTGATTCCTCACCAAAACCAGGGAGACACTGAGCTTTCACTGTCATGCACAAGTGACCATGTTTTCCATGAGCCAACCCAGTAAAATTAATGTCTTATTCCATGGTCTCACTACTGGTCTCACCTTGCTTAGTGCACAGAAGAGAAACCCTACTTCTGCCTGGACAAGGCTGCCTAGATTTGGAGAGATAAAATGGTATACATTAGGTTAGGTGTTTCTTATTCACTTAAAACACATTATCAAGGATGGACAAGATGAGTTCACTGTTAGGGAGGTCACACACTCTGAGCTCCAATTATCTTAGGGCAGGAATTCTCAGAGAAGGGGTGTGGCCAGAGACCAAACAGTGGGGATATGGAGAGTCCGTACTTGACTTACTTAGTTTATTCAATATCATCATAATATGACTTTACATTTGTGGGAAAAGAAATTCTTAGAATGAAGTTACCACATCATCTTAGCTGATGGTTCACCCATAAGATTGACTCAGACCATGATTCCTGAGGAAGAGAAGGGTTGGAGGGAATGGCTGCATCTTAGAATCTCTGGTACAGAAGGAACATGCCAAATTTTATGGAGAGGATATGTTCCCCGACAAAGTTAAGAACTGGTCTGGGAAGAAGAAAATATTACTTCAAACTTGTTAAAGAAAGGATAAAGGAATAAAATATTTTGACTAGGAAAAAACCCTTACTGACTGTCAAGGTTCACTTATGGATATATGAAAACATGACAGGGAAAAGGAGCTCAAGTTTATTCTTTATGATTCCACATGCCCTGGTCAGAACTGGTAGGTAGGACTTATTGCATGTGTAAGTTCAGGAAAGCAGGGACTTTGTAAAACTCTCAGATTAGGAGGACAAGAATATAAGCTGTATTCTGCGTTCCTCTGTCCACCCTGACGCTGGTGTAGTGGAACAAGAGAATTTAGGTTATGTTAAATTTTAATCAATAAATGTTCTTCCAACCATCAAACATTCATTCACAGTGTAAATTAAAAAGACACAAGGCAGTTGGGTCTTACAAAAGTACTATGACTCCTAGATCTTTCAAATTAAAATGAAATATTTTTGAAGATTTACTATAGTTGTTTTTTTTGTTTTTGTTTTTGTTTTTTGTTTTTTGCTAAACTTGCCTGTGGGCGGTATAAATACTGGCATGATTAAAGACAGATGTAATTTGCCAAATTAAAAAAAATCATGGCTAGAAAGAAGAAATGAATGTTGAAATGTGAAGATTAATAGCTGCTTTATGAAGGCAGTTACTGATGTGACAAATCTGGGTGTTCTTATGCTAGACAGAGGAAATCCATAATCCACCCCCACATATATTGTGGAGTCCTTTCTTACCCATGTACCAGCAGACCCTGCAAGGTGGTCCCATTGAGAGTCTCCCAGCTGGAATGTAACCTCAGCCATTGCTGACCTTCCTGTTCTTCTATCAATTCGGTCACAGACGGTTCTCTGATATAAGGCAAACGCTAGGTAAATATTCAAAGTACAAAGTTCTTTGAACAGATACTATTTATTATTATTATTATTATTTAACATTCGCTTGCTTTTAAAAAAAACAAATATAACATTGTAGATCAATATTTCAAGAGAAGAATTTGATTTGGAGAGTTTGGCATAGAACAGGATTAGAAAGAGAGGAAGTTATTAAAAGTACACACAGGTGACAGGAAACCAAATTACTACGCTGTTTGAGTCATGCTGTCTGCTGACATGTATTTGAACATCATCAGGTATTAGAATTCCAATATCCAAAAGGTAAAAGCTCCAAAATTTAAAAAATAATAGCAGGTTTAAGAAAACTTCTGCCTCCCAGTGTTCAGGGATCATTGAGGAAGAGGAGCCAGAAAGACTGTAAGAGCCAGAGTTGTCGATGACCACAAGGAAACAGACTTTTCCAGACAACTGGGCAGTGACTCATAGGAACTCGCATGCTCAAGTCCCACCCAAGCTCAAGCCGAATGAAATTCCACATGGATGTGGGAAGAGGGTATGAAACTCCACCCGTACCTGAGGAACTATTGGGAATGGATGGCTGCTTGGAGAGGGAAAGCCAGTCTCCTTTAAGGGTGAGACTCTTGGTAGGTGGACCAGGCTTCAGTTGAACCCACAGAGAAGGACACAAGTTTAACTCTATAGTCATATTATATATATTATATATTATATGTATGATTGTCTATAGACCTTTATACATTTATATATTATTATATATTATACTATTATAATATATTATATATGTAAAGCAGAGTACATGAAATTTGGCAAAGAGTAGTAGGGACTACAGATGGGAGAAAGGATAGAATTGGATCAAAATATATTGTAGGAAATTTGCAAATTTCCCCCCAAAAAGTAAAAATAAAGTTTATCTGGCTTTTTTGTCTCCCCTTTTCTTGTTTATTGTAGTCCTGAAATGTGCCTTAAAATTAAAAAACTACAGAGAATCGAAAACCAGTTAGTGTCTACTTAGATGCTTAGAAAATTATAAGAGGTATTTTCTGACATACTGCAAACTTGTCATGCACTGAAGATTACAAAGGACCTTGGAAACTTATTACTATAATTTCATTGTGCTCTTTATATTCCCATTCAGCCTTCACTGATACTTTCCTGTGGCTGTCATTCAGACACATATATAAAGATGGTTATACTTTAACAAGAATTAAATTAATAGGATAAAAATAATAGGTTTTTATAGAAAACCTAATATGATGTAATTGGTTCTTCTCTTAGAGGATCCATTTCTAAAGAAAATCAGGCTCCTTAGGTACCTGGAGAAAGGATTTGCACACAGCGTTGCTCAAGGGATGGTTTGACATTTAATTCATAAGCTTCCAACAAGAAAAACAAGCTAGCTTGCATCTCAGTCACATCAAATGGAAACTCAGCATTAGGGAAAAGGGAGTGTTATTTTAAAATTACTTTTCGGTAAATTTTGAAACAATGACGTTTCTCATGCATAAAACTAGTCTTTCAGCACTGGTCAGATCATCCTATGGCTCATTAATAAGCATAATCAGAAAATCCACACAGTATGAGTTCTGTCAGACAGAATTTGAACATTTGCATGATTTCAAGTGTTTTCTTATTTTTTTCAGATTTATTGAGGTAGGTTTAATTTAAAAAATCTATTTAAGTTGTGCAATGTCATTGCATTTGTATACATTTATGTATGTCTGCATCATGAAATGGTTTATACACCTTTCTGTGGTGAGATTGAACACAAAACAAGCAATCTTAGCAAATGTCAAGTATACAATACCATATCGTGTCGTTATCATGCTACACATTAGATCTGGTCATTTGTTCATCCTACACAAGGGTCCAGTACCCTCTTTTGTCCCCCACCTTCTGGTCCCTGGCACTGTCATTCTACTGTCAAGCTTACGAGTTGATTGTCTCAGACTCCACATACAAGTATGGTCATCCAATATTTGTCTTCTGTGCCTGACTTCACTTAACGTGGTGTTTTCTGAAAGTTTATCTGTGTTGACTCAAATAGCAGGATATTTTTTTAAAGCCAAATACTATCCTACCATGTGTGTGCACGTGCACATGTATGTATCTCACATTTTTTTCATCCATTGTATCAACACTTAGGCTGTTTCCATATCTTGGCTACCATGAATAATGCTCCACAAATACCAGAATGCAGATACCTTTTTGAGATAATGACTTCATCTCCACTGAGTATACACCAAGGAATGGAAGTGCTGGGTGGCGCGATCATCTGGTAATTCTATTTTTAATCTTCTGAGGAAATTCTAGTAGCATTCCTATCAGTAGTTTATATAGATTTCCCTTTCTCCAAATCCTCAGCAATATTTGTAATATGTTTTAATAATTATTCTAATGGGTATTCGGTGTTATGCCAGTGTGATTTTAATTTGAATTAATTTAATTTCCCAGATGCAATCATCAATGTATCATTGTTGGTCATTTCTAGGTCTTCTTCTAAACAGGTCATATGACTTTCTTTGGTCATTGAATTGGTTAGCTTCTTTATGTATTTTGATGTATTTTGGATATATGGGTTTCTTTCCATAGCTATCTGTGTCTGTATGTGGTGCATGTGTGTTTGAACCACACACACATATATATGAATAATAGACATATATTATCACACATGTATGTATATGTATGAATCACATAAATATTAACTTCACACATATATATACATATATGGTCATACACACATGTGTGTATGCAAAGGACAGGATTTTGGTTTTATGGTCCAAACTGACCTTGAACTCATGACGATACTCCTCCCTCAGTCTCTCAAGTGCTGTAATTACAGGCATAAGCCACCACACTTGGCTTGTGAAATAATTCTTAAAATTATAAAAATAGTACTTGAGTGTATATGGAAAAATAGCACAAAATATGAAATGAAAAATTCCTTTCCTCCCATTTCATATATGGAGAGATCATTATTGTAAATAGCATTTGACTCTGTGTCAAGATTTTTCTGTAATCCAGGCATCCATAACTCTTTCCTTTTAACTTATACATATTTCTGGTGTGTTGTTGGTTTGTCAACATTTGGTAACTATTTTATACATGACATACTAAAAGAGTAACTTGTTTTATTCAATCCTCTCAGGAACACAGCAGCTTTATTAATAGTTCCTATTTTAGTATATCTTAATGAATTTTTATGTATTTCATACAAAACATCTTAATCATCTTTATACTCTCTCTCCTATGCACACCCCTCTATATTTGCCCCACTCAATTTCATGTATTGTATCATATATTATAAAGTCAAGTTTGTGTAAGTGCAAGTTCATCCACTGGGGTCTAGTCAGCCTGTCTGGAGTCTCTCCTTTGAAGAAGATCAACTCTCCCTCACCCAGCAGTAATCAGCTGCTGATAGTTCTTTGGCTAAGGTTGGGGGTCTGCTGCCCATCTCCCCGGGTCTATGCTAGGTTTAATTTTTGAAATGAAAAAATAAAACCAAAAAGGGTAGGTAACTGGCCCAATGTCAACAGTGAGCAAAGGGCAGAGCTGGGAGTTCAATCCCTGGGGTTGAAGACAGAGTACACTTCTACACTGTGAACACCTTATGTCCCTCCCCATTAGCAGATCATACCACATTTTTTTTGAAACTGCATACAGTTCACTAAACATATGTTCATATAGCTACTTAATCAATATACTATTTATGTATATCTCTGTTGATTCCAATTTTTGACTACAGCAAAACAGCAGTAATTGCTATTCCAAACATTTCACCTTTGCCTCCAGGCACAAGAATGTGTCCACTTTGGGATTTGTGTGGTTGCAAAACACATATACAAATGTCTAATTTTCCCCTTGCTGAGAAAACATATTTAGAGTTCTGAAATACCCTGATAGTGTGATGTTTTGTTTTGTTCTCAGCATAGGGATCAAAACCAGGGCCTCATGCACCTAGGCGAACATTTACTACTGAGCTGCACCCTCAGTCCCAGCCTGAAAGGAACTACCATCAGATCATGATCACTAGACAATTTCTGGAGATTCTGGCATATTCTGGATCCATTTCTATCAGGGGAGTTAGTGCTGAATAACAGGAACCTCAGGATTATGTTACACAATGCAAATGGGAACAAATCTCCAAAAGTCAAGGGCCTTGTACATTGACCTCAGAACACCAGCAGTATGTTACTCATTTCTACCACTCTTTTTACTCTGCTGCTGAGGGAGAATAACTTCAGTATTCACTCTCAGTATCTCACAGTTGGTCTTGAAACATAAATGCCTTGTGCAGGAGATAGGATGCATTTTTGCAACTCTAAATATCCTGTACAGGACTTAGAACACTTTCAGAAGAAAGTTTAGAATTGGTGCTCAAAGACATTCTTGGATTCTGTCATATTATTATCCTTATTTGGGTCCAATGTTGTAGATAAAATTTAAAATACCTTGTTACTCTCTGGGCCTATTACAAGATGAATAATTGAAGACTGACTGAGTGACCTATCGAGCAGAAAGATGAACTAGAAAATTTGACAGATAGATGTTAATGGATTTCAGACAAACATGAACTAGCATTACAGCTGAATCATTTGTCTGCTTAGACAGCTCAGCTTGCACTTTCGACAGCACAATTCTCTTCAACAAAAATGTTTGAAGCAGAGCATAAAGTCTGGATCTATCTTCCTAGTAACTTCAAATGTTTTAAAAATGTATTTTTATTGAAATTCCAACTGGAAATACACAACTCTTTTCTTTTATAATCAGTCAGCTCAGAGATGAAATATTATCATTATATTAGGCAAAAATCTGCAGGTAGAAGTGATAAAGCTGTCTTGAAGCAAAGCGAGAAGAAGCTATTACATTATAACATTAAATTACATTTCACAATATCAAAAACAATGAAACTAAATACTTAACCCATTTCAATGTATAAACCTCACAAAATTATAACTGAAGTAAAATATATTTATAAATCACAGTTATTAAATATTACTTTAATGTTAATTAGAATATCAATAAAATATAATTTTAAAGCATTTAAGGTATAAAACATTAGTCAACCATAAATATTTTAGATTAAACTATCATTTGATTATAAAATTCAGTCTTACAAAATTGACTAAATGGTGTCAAGTAATAAGTGTATTTTTGAGCATATATATTCTCTGTCCTTATGGCTATTTTATTGAACTGCTTTTTTTGATAATGTGAGAAGACCTTTTAGAGCATTGTTTTTAAGAGAGAGACTCAACATTTTATTGACAGCACCTTGAATCTGGTTTCAAAGAAATGCTTTTCATCTATCTTTGCCTTATTTTGGTTCACCATGTAAGCTAGAAATTGCCAGTTTTATTTTAAATATGCCATTTTTAAATTCAGAAAGCTGTAAACAAGTATAAAATTTATTTTTCTAAAAGCAGTGCCTTGTCAGTTGCTCATTTCTTTTCTTAAGACTTTCAGAAGCATAGAAAATGTTTTCAAAAACATATATGACTTTATTCAATTCAAAATTTTAAAGCAACATCAGAATCTTTGGCTCAGTTACAAGAGAGAAAATTCAAACTTGGGGCTGGAGAGATGGCTCAGTAGTTAAAAGCATTGACTGTTCTTGCAGAGGACCTGAGGACCTGGGCTTGATTCCCAGCACCCACATGGCAGTTAACAACCAACCTAACTCCAGTTCCAGGGATCCAATGCCCTCTTCTGATCTCTGCAGGCATTGCACAACACAGGTGACTTACACACATTCAGGCAATACACTCATACACATAATAAATAATTTTTAAAAATGATAAAATTTAAAAATTTTTAAACTTTAGGATTTTTTAAATTGTGGATTAATAGTACTAATAACCAATAAAAGTCAACAATTTAGCACCAATAATAGCACTGCAATAGCTAAGTGTCAAAAGTAGAAACGAAATCATCACTAAGTAGATATGTTTATCTTTGAAATAGCTGGTACTGGGAAGCTAAGTATCCTCAGGACTCTAAATCTTTCATTTCCATTGCCTCCTAGGGCAAGGGATAGAAGAAGATGAGGTGGTGGTTTTTTCTGCCCTACAAGTCAGGTGACTGGTTACCTGCAGTGATAAACTAATATCCATTCATCGTTGAGACCAAAAAGAAAAGACGTTTTTTCTAGGTTCAGTTTAAATAGATCATTTGTTGAACTTTAAATATCTCCAAGCCAATCATGAGAGCCTGGGAGGGAGGGACTTTGGTCTAGTGTAAGTGATGTACCTGTACCTCAACCAACAGGAGACCAAGGTGAGAAGATAGTGTACAACGATGGTAAGCACCCATTTGGACTCCAGGAATAAAATAGGAAGTAAAACCCATACACAAAAAGCAAAGGATATAGATTCCAAAGGAGGAGGGGATGCAGACTGGTAAGAAAGGTTTTGCCTGCTACAAGGGGTTTTAATTAGAATATTTTAGTTCAAAAAAAATTAGTGTGCCTCAAAAGCAAGATTCTACAAAGTCCTGTGTTAGTTTTCAGATGATGTAAAAAGGTTTTAAGAGGGTGTTAAAATAAAATTGAGCTGTGTTTATTAAATGGGTTAATCAACAGTGTTCAAACTGATGCTGCTAGAAAGGAGTTTGGATCTTACAAACAAATGTTATTGCCTTGAGAGTTTAAATAAGTGACACAGTCAAATGGACACTGAAACTGACGACCATGAATTAATAAGACGAATGGAAAAGGAGACCAGAGACTGGTGGCCATTATCTCAGTGAGAGGAACAAAAGTGAGAGGAACAAAGGGGAAAAACTTATTTAAAATAAGTTGTTCTGGGGGACTTCAAAAAGGCTTCAAAGATGATGAAACAAAGACATGACAGAGTGACTTGAGAGGGGAGGGCTGCTTCTGCTGGGAGGCCTCTCTGAGCCATCAAGGTAGGAGCTAAGGTGTAGCTGAAGATGGGGAGGGGATGTTAAGTGAAGGTCTAGAGATCTGAATTCCAACAAAAAGCACAGGGAGGGAAAGCTGCCCTAGACGGAAGGGATGTGAAGGCTTGGAACAGCAGCCATCAGGTTAATGTGTCTAACGGCAGAGAATGCTAGACGCTGGGTCCAAGTGACAGGGATTAGAATACTGGATTTCCCACACAATAGGAAAATTGTGTATCAAAGCTAGGAGGATCATTAGTGTCACTCCTGACTCTCAGTCTTGACGTGGAGGTAAATTTCAAAGACAACATGAAGAAGACACAAGATCAGAAGTTAAGCAATCAATAGGAGTCTCCCGGTATCCTTTCAAATGGATGATATCATGTAACAACCTCCAGTAGGAAGAACTTAAGTCCTTTTTGGCCAATTTCTGAAGGTCACTCAAGTTATACCACATTCTTGTTTCCTCAGGTTCAATCACATTCGTGTTCAGATCACTGTTCTATCCATTGGGACGATCTGGGGAATCTGCTAGTCTCAGAGATTTTGTGGCGTTTAATCACTTCTGCTCCTGAATCTTATGGCAACAATTGGCCCTGTTATTACTGGAATCAAGAATAGAAGGCTACACAGTCTAGCTCTGGATAGTACTCCGTTATAGAGAAGTATGAGTTAAAACAAATGTGACTGAGTCAAGGTCCTGCCTAGTGCCTAATATGGGAGCATTTTCCTACATCAAGGGAAAGTTTCCATCTAATTTCACAAATTATTCATAAACTTAACAGGCACACCTTGAAATTCAGTTTACAAATACCCAAATTCTTGGCAGAGCTCCATTAATGACTATATGGAAACAGTCTTATGATGACAGGTATACAGACTTTGCTTTTCCTTCTCACAGTTGATACCAAGTAGTCTCACAGAAGAACTTAACTTTTTTTTCCTCTTCCTATAGGGAATGGTACATTTTTTAGGAAAAGAATTCTCTCTTACACCAAAATATAATGTTCTAGGAAACACTGTACACACACATTGAAATATAGATTTCCTTCACACCTAAGCATTTAACCACCAACCTCTTGGAACTATATAAGAAATTAATTCCATATGCATAAGACACAAGCCTACCAGAAAAGCTCTCAAACTGTGATGTAAAAGTTAATTGCTTCATGTGGTTTCTATGTAGACAGAGCAAGCAACTACTCATTACTGTAAGCAAGTTTCAAACATTGAAAAGTCCTCAAACTGTCTTCCTGCAGGGTGGATTTTCCCATGTTATCAAACACACAGGCCAGAAAAGGTAATGAGGAGGGGAATGTAATAAAAATATATTATAACATGTATGACATTGTCAGAAAAGTAGTAAAAAAAGAGTTCTGTCTTTTCTGGAAACCTAAGGCAGAAATGAAAAACTAAAACATTTTAAAGATGTTAAATCAATGGGTGTGATGGCACTCGCCTTTGATCCCAGCACTTGGGAAGGCAGGCAAATCTCTGTGAGATCAAGGCCAGCCTGGTCTATATAGTGAGTTCCAGGTCAACTGGTATTCTACAGAGACCTGGTCTAAAAACAAATAAACAAAACTTAAGATATCATTTGCTCTAGTAACTCTAGTTCTGGGTATATACAACCCAAGAAAACTGAAGATGTGTGCTCATACAAAACTTGTAAATGCATATTTATGGCAGCATTATAAATAATAGCTCAAAGTATAAACAACTCAAATATCCAAAAATTCATGAATAGATAATCAAAATATGGCTGTATCCAGAAAACAGAATATTGTCCCATGGTTGTGAGTGAAGTACTAGAACATTCAGTGACATAGAAGAACCTTGAAAACATTATGCTAAATAAAGTTAGACACAAAAGGCATATGCTACATGATTCTGTTTATATGAAATGTGCACTGTAGGAAAATCCACAGAATCAGAAGGAAGATTCAAAGCCATGACGGTCTAGAAAGGAGGAAATAAGAATTGACCACTAATAGTCATGAAATTTCTTTTTTAAGCAATAAAAGTATTATGGAATCAGATGGTATTGATTGCGTAACTTTGTAAACACAGTAAAAAGCAATGGAATACCTCACATCTAAAAGATTAATTTTATGATAAATTAACTATATTCAAATTTTTTAGAGCTCATGACTATCATGAACTGCTTCTCCATGGTCTACATGCACAGGGCCAGCAGCCTGGGCTGAACTTGCAACTGCAGAGGACAACAGCATACAAGTCAGTTAGTAAGGAAACCATCCTAAAGTAAATGGCTCTTACATGACAAAAGAAACTTGAAGTTAAAACTTTTCCAGAGAGTAAACCTTACAAGAAAATGGCAATGTAAATCCTTCTACTGGAGAATATTAGAGAATATTATGTAATATAATAAATGATGCCTTTATGGTTTTTCCCAAGACATGTAAACTTTCCCCAAAAGAATGCTTCTTCTATTGACTAACTTTAAAAGATTAAGGGAGAAAAATCAAATTACAGTTAACTCCATAAAAGAAATCTTGCCAATTGAATAGATCCTAGACTCAGTTTTCCAGATGACCTTACTCGAAAAAGAGATAGACTTTTAGAGCTAAGAGACATGGAAGGTTATATCCCCCCAAACTCACTTCCTCAAATGCCAGATGTCTCAGCCCTGCATTTGGCAAGGACTAGAGGGCAGAGTGAGTTCGGATTTGTATTGCTCATTAAATATATGTCCATGTTTTTTACACTGGACTTGTAAGTACCAAAGTCGATATGCTGTCGAAAGAACTTAGAGTCTTGCTTTACACCTTTGGGCTAAAGGTCATTCTTCTAGCCTGGGGTGAACTCTCAAAGAACCTATGGATGAGAGTAAGCCTTCAGATTCAACAAAGAACACTGAATTGTCTCACTTAGACAAATCAAGGGCCTACCACTTTTGAGATAAGACATGGACAGCATAATTTGAGTCTGAAAAACATACAAGGTTACATCTGTTTAATCAACTGTCTCTATCACAGAAACCTGTCTGTGGAGTCCATGAAAAAACATGGAATTTGGAATAGAACTGAATGTTTTATGAACTAGTTCTAAAATGTACCCACTCAAACCAATGAAGGACCTTACTGGAGATAGAATATGTTGGTTACAGATACTATATTATGATGCTATTTTCAACTATTTTATAAAATGAATTTTAGTAGTAGCTTTGCTCTAAGTCTACTGTACTCAAATAACAAAAATAAATCTAACTTTATGTCCATGTTGTTTTCCCAAATGTCTTCCCTGTGCATCATCACCCTGGTGGAGGTCCCCCCACTGCACCCTAGTACTGCACACAATGCCTAGTCTAGATCAAGGTCAAAAGTAAAAGAGGAAGATGGACAATGCAGAACTGAGAATTTTTTGAAAGCATAAAGTTAGGCCGGTGCAGGAGAACCTCCAACTCCTAAAACCATTCCTCTTTCCTCTCATTTAGAGTGTAGGCCACCATGGTCAAAGATCTGCCTGTCAAAGGCAATGACTCAAATACAGAGTTACTTCACGCTTTTGAGGTATCGGTAGCAGAACTATACACAACACCACAGCTGGTCTCTGGAGACACAGGGACACAGTAGCCTCCCAAAGCAGGCCCTTTTTCCACATCAGGAATGTAGCCAGATCATGTCCATTATCATTATTCTTTTAAAATTATTACTATTTTATGTGTATGAGTGCATAGCCACATGTATGTAAGTGCACCTGTGTCGTGCAATGCCCACAGAGGTCAGAAGAGGGCCTCAGATCCCCTGGAACTGGAGTTACAGACAGTTGTTAACAGTCATGTGGGTGCTGGGACTCAAACCAGGGTTCTCTGCAAGAGCATGCAAGAGCAGTCAGTGCTCTTAACCACTAAACCATCTTTTCCACCACCCCCCCATTACCATTATTCTTATTCTATTCAGCCTCTCTATATTTCCATCATTTTTCTTTGAGCCGCCCAAATAAGACAAGGACACTTGAAGTCAGTCTTAGAAGACCTGATGCTACCTTGCCATTTAATCTGGAATTCAGTCAGATAATAATTATGGCTTTCCAAGTACATTTCTACCTCAGATTTTCCTTGTTCCTCAATGAAATAAATTTATCAAAAACAAAAACATCAGTATGTCTATTTGAATTTTAAATATTAACTTTTCACTTTCATAGTCAATAAAATAGGGAAAATGGAGGAATGGAACCTTTTTTTTTTTTTTTCATTTTCCCTGTATAGACCTCACTGGTCTAGAACTCACTATGTAGACCAGGATGAATTTGAATTCAATTGAGGCAATTCTCCTGGCTCTGCTTCCCAAGTGCTAGGGTTGCAGATATTCATTACCACATCTGGCTAAAGAAGAATTTTTAAAATCTCATATGTATTATAACAACCAAAACCAGAAAGAATCCAAAAGTCTGAAGGAATAAGTAAAATGTGGTAGATCCCTTCAATGAAATATTCGTTACAAGCATTAATAAAATGTTTGTTAATACTACAACACAGATGCTTGAGAATATTATCCAGACCAAAAATATTCACATATTACATACTTGCTGGGATGAAACATCTAGAATAACAGGCAAATAAATAGAGGAAGGAAGTGAGTTAATGGTTTCCTGAGAGAATGATTATATTGAGAGTTACTGCATAATGAGCACATAATTGCCTTTTGTGGTGATAAAAATGTTCTAGATATCGATAGTGCCGAAAGTTGAACAACTGTGACACAATAAGAATCTAATATGCATGAAATATAAAAAATATAAACTTGGGGTTAGAGAGATGGCTCAGGGTTAAGAACATTGGCTGCTCTTCCAGAGGTCCAGGTTCGATTTCCAGCATCCACATGATGGTTAACAACCATATATAACTTCAGTTCCAGGGGATCAGACATCCTCTTCTGGTCCCTGCAGGCATTTCATGACACAGGTGCACTTACATACAGGCAGGCAAAACACTCATACACATAAAATAAAAACAGATACATTTTTAAAAATAAAAATATAAAGTCAACTATTTAAAACAATATCCCCTATTTGCAATTCAACTGCCATAGTTAAGGTGGCTTGTCAAAATGATTTTTCTGGTTGTAAATCATTGTAGTACTGAATTTCCCTCAAAATTCTCAATAGAGCTATGTCTCATTGTGTAATTGAATTTTCATATTAAGAAATACCTTAGGTCTTGGCAAGAGACCCAAAATAAGCACTTTCAAGGGTTTTTCATTCATCTAATCAAATCATATCACATTTCATTTAGACACAATAAAGAAACTGAGAAAATGGACAATAACTTAATAAGCCACGACAGCTATAACTTTCATATGCTGGAAAAGATTAAAATTCTTTTATTCTACATTATCGTCAGTTACATTTCCAAAGATGTGGGTCTTTACATAGGAGGAAAGGAAGGACTCAAGATTTGAGGAGATATATAATTCTTCAAACTTGGATAGCAAAAACGTACAACTAGTTGCTGAGCTAAACGTCCAATTACTTTAAAATTTCCGTGTTTGTTCAGTAGCCACTGGAGAAAGCCATTTACTCTATTTCTTATCTAGAATTGTATAACTTCTTTTTTATTTCTCTTATTTGTATATTTATACTCAAATCTCACATATATCATTAGTGAAATAAATTAATATGCAATATAAGTAATAGAATATATCTGCATGTGTGTATCATCCTGTCTGTATTCTGAGATGATGCAAATTATTGCTTTCCATTCCCAGTGGAACAGAAACATAAAACTTCACAAAATAGCCAGTCTGTACCTTTCACTCTATTCCAGTCTGTCTATATAAAAGCCAGAGTCTTTTCATTCCTTTAAAAAGCAAAACTGGTGAATTATTTCTGGGTTTACATTTCCGGTATTGCTCAGGATAAATAGAAATACCAGCATCTCTATTTCTCAACTTGTGAAAAAAATATGTGTTGCTTAAAAAGAAAATTTCAAAAACTTCTGAAGGGGGAGATTATAAGAGTTTTCCATCCAGGTTCCACAGAGGAAACCATCTTAATGCTCTTATAAATAGTGCAAGTATTTCATTTCAGAAGTGCTTAAAATACAATAACTTCGTTTACTTTCAGAGGCTTCATCAAAGTGGGTTTGCAGCCTACGCTCTTCAGCACAGGTGCCCGGAATTAAATGAGACCATCACACCTGATTCATTTCCTGGGCTTTGGAGGGCTCTTATTTGACAGTATTGCTTCGTTTCATAAGAAAGATATCACTGTCAAATTCCATGAAACCCTCTGACAAACTCATCAGTGCTACAAACTACTGACCTTACCCTAAACCCGTCTGGATGCAAGCCAGCTGACTCAGTGTGTCCTGCCAGCCATCCGCACACACATGGTGCTTTGTCGCAGATCTGTGAACAGTCAGGAATGAAGAGGAGTTCTCGTTTTTAGAGAAGGCCACTGAGAGGGGGAAAAAAAGGTGGGAAAGCCTAATCAAAAACATTTCTTCTCATGAGACCAAATAATAAAGTTTTATGCCTTTACTTCAATTGCAGATATGCATTCTGATTTATTTAGGTTAAGAACCATTTGGTGAGGACCCACCATGTGCAAATCACTGCTCTCTCAGCATGACAAGAGACTAAAAAAAGAATTAGGAATGTTCTCAGCTTTCAAAGAACTTCATACTCTAGTGAAAGAGACAGGCAGTTCTTCACTTTTCTTTATGAGTTAGAAGATGGCCAGAGGCAGGACCCCACTGCCTTGAACTTACCCAGGGATTTTCAGAGCTAATTATAAGGAGCTAGTTGAAGCTCCATTTTCTCAGCATGAAACAATGTAAGTATGAGGGGGCAATGCTAATTTAGGATTGATGTGGTGTATGCCCTAATTCATAACTTCTGTATCTAATCAGCCACAGATCGTTTGTGAAATACTACACACCTAATTACATCGCACAGGAGACACACAATCTGGCCAGGGGATAAAAAAGACTAAGGTAGAAGCTGAGAGAATTGGGTAGTAATGAGTGCAATCAATCAGTCAAGATTGCAAACTGCCACACTGACCACGCTAGCTGGAGATGCCTTCAAGTCCTGCCCATGTCAGGAACTAGACAGAAATCCCCTGAATGTGGAGCAAGGCATAGAGCAGGTAAAGAAGCTGCTTCCATATCCTTTAACAGGAGGTATAAATGATCCAAGAATGGGTGATTATTCATGATTCTTGAAGTTGGGTGATAAAGAAAATCTAACTCAAAGGGGTTCCAAGCATTTGAACCCAAACATCATACAAACAATGTAGACATTTGAGAGAGTAACTTGGTGGGAAATTTTCTGTTACTTAGAAGTAATATCCATGGATCACCACTGTCAGATTTTATGCCGGTAAAACAAAACAGATGAACTTGGTTAGTAAAACCCATGAAGTCATTTAGGATTCATTTAGCTTAAATGGTTGACAGGCATATGAGCATAGAACAGATGGCAGGAACAGGGAGCTTACCACAGTCCCATTCATCTGAACTGTCTGAACAGTCAGCCCCTCCATCACACCATAGGTCACGTGGCACACACTCATGGTTGGCACATTCCAGTTCATCATCTTGGCAAAATGCTGGCAGAGGGATTAAGAAGGGAGAAGTCAGAAACACTGAGGAAATGCATATGACTATCAATAACATACATATTCTCATCTGCCAACAGGAGCATCGCAGGAAGAAAATATGCAGTCACAGAGCTTCTAGGAGGCATTGAGGTAGCATGATAGAGCTCACAGAGCCTTGTGCAACAGACGTCAACTCATCCAAACAGAATTTGAATAGAATTGCTGTCTGCAAGTTCTCTAGTTCTAAAACTCAAATTGATTTTTAGATGTTCAAATGGTACATATGGCTGCAGAAATGACAAGGGTTAGTGCACAGAGTTAAAATCTCTATGACCAGAGCTGAGGAAGAAAATTAAAAACAACACAGAAGGAAAGAAAGCTCTGTTCACATAAATGTATATTTTAGAGACTTTACTATTAAATTATTTATGATTAAATTACTCTCTCAGTCATATATAAATCTTTTTGTATTTTTAAAAATTGCAGTAAAATCTCCTTGATTTCCTACTTTGCCTTCATTTCCTTTCTTTCTCTCTTGAAAAGGAAACTTGAATTTGTTCAGGACCCCATCCCAGCCATCCCCAGCTCCAGGAAGATCTTGATTAGTTTAAAATAGGCATTGCGTTTTTCTGACTATGATTATTCTTTTCTGGGTGGAATTAGTAGTCAAGGAGTAAACATAGAACAGGACCTTGGTCTATGGTTTTCTGATTTTGTACTTTGCAAAACAGCATCCATCCAAATTCTGCTGACCAGACCATGTGTCCTAGCCTGGGACCAGGTCACACGGGAGGGAACAGCACCTCTTAATCCCTCCATGGGGCTATGCTTTGGAATGTTTGGAGGAATTATCTTTCTGATCTACACAGAGGTTCCTTGCTGTGGTCTGTGACTCTGCCCAGTGTTGTTTCAGAGTGAATCCCTTAGTGATCTTCCAGATATACGAGCAAAAGCCTCTCTCCCTTATAATGGATATGATCAAGCCAGCTTGTCAACCCAGATGCTCTTGGCTTTTGACCAGCTGAAGGTCAAGTTAAACTAAAAGAGTTACAGACAAGGTGCTGAATTTCTGCTTACAACTTCAAGAATTCACCTCACATTGCCTTTTTCCTATAACAGTGTAAGACATGTACGATACATGTAATGATATATGTATTCACTGTCAAAGTTAGGATTTCCTTTACCTGAAAGTCAAATATGTTAAGATAATTTTTACTGGTTCTACAGATAATGGCTATATACCATCTATATAGAAAGGATTTTAAAGCATAAAAATTTAATAATCCCACCATCACAAGATTACAATTGTAAATTTACATGATATTTTATGATCTTCTGATTTTTTTTATATATATTTACTTCTAAAAGTTGGAACAATAGTGCACACATTATGGTATGTTTTACTGTATTCAATTCTATGGTTAGGATAAGTCTCCTCAAAGATGCATTTCTTTTTTTTAATTTTTAAAATTTAACTTTTTAAAAATATGTATAAGTGTTGACGCCTGCATGTGTTTAAGTGCACCCGTGTTGTATAGCTCCCATGGAGGATAGAAGAAGGCGTCAGAGCCCCTGGAACTGGAGTTGTTCTTAGCCTCCATGTGATTACTGGCATTCAAACCTGGGTCTTCTACAAGAACAGCCACTTTCAACCGATGAGCCATCTCTCCAGCCCCAAAAGGCGTTATTTCTTAAAGGTTTCATTCCAAGCCTCTGATATTGGAAAGCTGCAGAAATGCTAACAATGGAGCCTAGAGGAGCTCTTCCAGTCACCGAAGGTGTGCCCATGAGGCAGATACTGGGACCACAGCCCCTTCTTCTTATTATACACATCCTCGGGGTGAATGGGCTCTCTCCGCTGTGTCCTCTCTTCCATGATATGCTTCACCACAAGCTCAAAACAGCGAGTCTACCCAACCATGGCTAAAACTGCCAAAACTGTGAGTCAAAACAGCTCCAACTTCTTAAGAGGATTACTTCAAGCATCTTACAACTAATTAGAAACCAACTAGCACACCAACTAAACATAAGCAATGAACCCAGGCCAAATTATTCCTCTCTAGCTTGAGTTTATTGCTATAGTACTTCATCTTATGATTTCATTTTAGGTCTCCCATTTTTGAATGTTTGGGGGATGTTTTAATTTGTCCATATTATAAATTCGGTTAGAATATTATTATGTGTATATGTTTTATAGACATCTATCTACTTGTCATATATTTTTACAGATATAAATTGGATCAAAAACTCTAAACAAACCAGGAGCTTTTGATATGTATTTCCAAATTTCTAGCTTGTATTCAAAGCAAAGTAATTAGTGTTTAAAATAAAAACACTTCATTGATAAATTCATGAAGGAACTTACAGCAGTTTTTTTCATCCATGCTGTCTGGGCAGTCTGGAAACCCATCACAGATTAATGTGTGCTTCAGACATTGCTTATTGGATGGACACTCCCAAAGATCTCTCTCTTTACAACCTGGAGACAGAAGAAAAAGCTATTTCTAATAGATGCACAGTTGAAAGTGATGGTGAAATTTGATCAAAAAAGACAAGAAATTAGAGCATAAGGCAATATTTCCTTTTTTGGGAAGAGTTTTGACATCTGTGTATACCAGAAATAATATGATTTTGAGAGTAGAAACATCCAGTAGTTTCCATTCTGTACCATGCTCAGCTCTCCTAACAGAAGATCTAAATCAACATATGGGAAACGGGGGAGAAATGAAAAAGCACCTTATACATCAGCACTCACCTCTAGCTGTTCCCTTTGCTTCCTGAGTCAACTTGCCAATACATAAGGCTTATCTGTAAACTGAGTTATGCTTTCAAGCAAATGAGCCAAAACCCAGAAACATAATGCATGCAATCTTAAAATGTAATTTCAGTCCACAAACTGAGGGCTGTCTGTATGCCTAGTGAAAGGGACTGCTCCTTTGTGAAGCACTTACAAAACCATTTGAGCCAGGTGCAAAAGCTATTACTTCACGGACGCCAGAGATCTAAGATTGGAAACTTCATCAATTAGTATGAGAAATGGATATAATTCGGAAAAGATCAGGACTATGAGTCTATAACTTGAACTGCAATTTCCCGTATAGCAAGAACCCAGGATGGACTTAATTTCTGTCATTTGATTTAAGTGCAAAGGATATTTCATGTCTGCTAAAACATGCCAAGATTCTAAGGCAACTAGACATTCCATCAGAACCATGGTCCTCACCAGCCTGTGAGGGAATGAAAGAAGAGATTTCTTGGCATTAAGCTTTCATGTGTTTTTGATTTTTTTTTTTAGCCTAGGCTGGCCTTGAACACAAGAGTCATTTGCTTAATTACAGGCAACTGCCTTCTTGAACTTTTGAATGTTGACCATCCTCCTAGAACAGTGGCAAATGAGACCTCTTTATCTAAGGAACAAAATGCCTCTGGTTCCCAGGAAAATATAATTTAAGAGATCTAAAAACCAAAACACTGATCCAATAAGGAGTCTCCTCAAAAATATTATTTCTCATGATATCTATCTAGTACAAAGAATTTAGAGGAAACTTATGGATGATTGAGTCAGGTTTCTTGGAATCCATTTGGAGAAAAATTAATCTCACTATTCAAAATGCTCATTCAAAACAGGGATCAAAAGATGTCACCAGTATGAAATTTTACTGAGCTAAAATTAGATTTTGAGTGTTTCATCACACAAGGACATAAGAAATAAGTGGTGAGAGTCTTTTGCAGGCTGCTCATCTGGAGTGGTCTTCTGCATAGGCACTGATTGCAGGAACTCGTGAGCATGGTATTTGGAGTTTTCAGCTGGCAGAGGATGCAGACCCCAACTGCAGTGTTCTGATGGCAGTACCTTGAGAGATTCAAGAAGGAGCATGAAATCTGCCCTTGTGCCCCAGTTCCTGCCAAACAGCCTAGTCTGAGCATTCAACCAGGGAGCTGAGAAAATGCAGGAGGAGGTCTGACAGGCCACAGGGCCACCCAGCCGTAGGCTGCCTCTCATCAAGCACACACTGTGCTGCTGGGAGATGAAAGAAGGCAGCATCCCGAAGAGAATGAAAAATTTGGACGCCAAGAAGGAGCTAACACACACACACACACACACACACACACACACACACACACACACACGAACAGATCTCTGGGCATAAGTCCTTCTGAAGTTCATGCTCATGAACAGTACTAAGGACAAGAGGAGCTAGCATTCATTGCCCACCGTCTATTCGTAGCAGGCATTTCCATTAGTTCTTCTCAGTATTATGAGAAGTATTTTATATGAGAAAATCTGGGATTAAAGAACTAAAGTAGACTGTTCCAGATCATAGTCCTATAGAGAAAGGCACAGCTAAGATCCAATGCAGTCTTAGCTGTAGTCCTTTACAAATGCGGACATGCAGCATTCATAGGGGTAGGATCAAAGAAAGCACAGCTTATAGTCAAACAACTCGATTGTACATTTATAAATTACAGTAGCTTTGTGACTTTAGATAAGTTAGACTATTCTTTGAACCATAGTTTTTTATATCTTTAAAGCAGCAATAGTAATGCCTGCCACATAAGATTTCTATAAACAGGCATTGTGTGTATGTATGTGTACATATACTTTTGTGTACATGTGTGCTGGAGACTGAATCTAGTACTTTGTACATACAAGGCAAGTATAGGCAAGCTCTACCACTGACATACATACCCAGCTCGAAATTAGCATTCTGTAAGCATTAATTTTTCCTTTTGTACATTTTCTTTTGTTCAAAAAGGTTGTATGATCAAATATCTCTTGGGGAGAATGATGGGGAGCATAAATGAAATAAAATGAAAAGGTCAGGACATTTGTCAAATGGAAGATAGTATTATTTTGTGAAGAAGCCATTCTCTCTAGAGAGTGCTAATTTGATATAGTTATGTGTTAAATGTATGTTTAAAAGGAAAGTGCACAACTCCCTAACAACATATGAATGAGATGAGATGTGTCATGCAGCTTTGGGCTATGAAGCCAAACAGTTGTTGCTCTTTTAATAACCACTCATCACAGGGAGAACATCAAGGCACACCAAAGGATGACAGCGTGCCAGGCAAGGTGCAACTTCTCCTGATTTGTCCAGAACTTTCCCAGTTCAAGCACAAAGTATTCCAAGTGACATGAACCCCCATTGGTCATAGGTAGAATGAAAAGTCTGGGTACCCTAGATTAGCTTAGCACTCTGCTCACTAGGTGCTCTTCTCACTAAGCCCTATCTCTCATTATTGCAGACATTCTATAAAACAGGCTCCCAGAGGTTTCACTATAAAGTACATATATATTATATGTACATATATACATATATATAACACATATATTTATTTATATACATATAATGATATATGTATCATTATAAGAAAAGCCAGCGAGCCACTTTTGGGTGGGCAGTTTTTTCATCACTGCTTTTAGGCCTGCTGAAAGAAAGCACATTCAGGAGCATAAAGCTGCTTACTTCATGGCATCCAGGAAGCAGACACAGAAGGACCTGGGACACAATACAGCTCCCAAGGATATGCTGCTTCCTAATGACTCACTACCTCCAACTAAAGACCATCTCCAGAAGTTTCTGTCACCTCCCAATAAAGACACTGTTATGAATCATCATGGATTAATCTAAAGATTAGGTCAAAATCCTCACAATCCAATAATCTCTCAATAATTGGCCCCATCAGCCTGAGACCAAATCTTAACACATGAGCCTGTTAGAAGATATTTCCTATCCAAACCATAACAATAAAACAGGTATGTCTTCCTGCATAAAAATATTAATTATGGAAATATGAGGTAAGTAGGTCCACTCATCTTCTTAATTGCAAGAAATAAAACCTACCTCATCCTTCAGGTCAGAGCTTCTAATGAGGAAGAAGGAGACAAGGTGAGTCTAAGTCTTGGACCTCCCAAAGGTTGAGACAGCCCAGATCCAGCAATCCTGAGTCAAAATCTGCCCCAAGAAGGGACTGTGGACATAACCTTGGATTGGATCACAGGAGCTGCTGCAGTCAGAGCTCAGGTCTAGCAGGTATGAAGAACTTTCAAAATGTGCATGATCCTGTGCTCTTAGCACAGGATCCTAGCAGTCAGCACAGAGAGCCTGCATCCCTGCTGGGATACAAGCCTTGACTATCCGGGGCAGAAGCACAGATCCTGCATCTATGGTGTCCAGCTTTAGTACAGGTTTCCCAGTTCTTATCCCTCTTTTAAGGGGTTCTTCCTCACACCCTCTTCCACACATGGTGCCCTAATGCCCTATGAAAGAAGCAGGAGGAGGGGGCAGAAAGAGCGGGGAGCCCACTGAAAACAGAATCATCTACCCCAAACACTCACTGTCTTCAGGAGAAGGCACTTTGCTGTTACATGTTCATGATGAAAGCTGGTGACTCTGTCCAGATGTGCTTTGCCCATGCCATGTTATGCCAGTGTACTCCCCACTGCCTAAAATAGCTGTCAGAAACAAACCAAATCTGACAGGACTCTCCCCAAGCAAGATGCAGAGTGAACTCTGAGAGGACTTGTCTCCTAGGTAGGCTACTATCAAGACAGAGGGATTCTGGTCGTTGTCTTCTGAGGATCAATGTGGGCACATTATAGGCCTTCCAAGTTGTAAAAGGTAAAGGAGGGTGCACTACAATTTGCAAACAAGTCCTGGATAAGGGAAATGACCGGCCATACGGTCTCTAAATGCTGAGTCGGGACTCTCAGCCTAAATCTCCACGGAGCTCTAGCATTGCAAGCTGCCCATCCAATACACCCCACAAGACACTAACATAGCAAACCAAGTACCAAAACACCAAAGCAAAAGCTTATACCTGTCCTTAACAGGGAAAAAATAGGTTTGCTGAGAAATCAGAAATCAATCCCATAGATTCATTCCAAAAGCACATTTTGGGCTATGCCCTATTTATGGACACAATGACTCACTCTTCTGTTGGCCACAGAGAAGAGTCATCTCTTACATAGCTAAGCTCTTCTGTATGATAAATTATACCAACATTCTTAGAGACCCCCCCCCAAAGATACAAAAACTTTTCATGAAACTTTCAAAATCATACTACAAACCCCATAAATACCACAGTAAGATCTTTGAATGCATCCTCTTGGGATTTGGCTCTGAGAAACACTCCTAGTTATATTTAAAGGTTTTGCTGTAGTTAAGCATAAAAGGAGACCAAAGATTGTTAATAATAGTGATTTTTTTTATTTTCAGATGAATAGAAGGTCACTCACAATTTGTATTGTTAGCAATCTTCCTCCACATGAGGCCTTTCATTATTGAACATTTAGAACTGTGATCAGTTAGTAATTGGGATTTCATATTCAGGTAATGAAAGAGTTTATTTTGATGTCAGACATAAAGAATTTGCTTCAACTCTATTCTCATTAAATCACCTTACTGAGAAGACCTATTGCCTGCATGAGAGCCCAGGTACCACCAGTTTTTATACAATAACTTACCTAGACTGTGGTCATAAAACCTAGCAAAAGCAAAGCTCAGTCTAATATAGAGAAACTCAAGGCTGCAAAGGTCAAATACAGAATCCCATTGCTACTTTCCTTAGACCATGCCTGTTTATTTCTTCCAGACTGGTTCTTCTCCACTGTAGTTAAATATTGTAGTTAAATATTCAAGCAATATCAATGCTTGAAAAATGTTATGTTGAAAGTAAACTGATTTTTATGAAGTTGCTAGTTTAACTATACATGTATATGATACATATTTAACCACTGACAAATTATCACCCTGTAAGATGAATAAGTACCTTTGTTCTAACACAGTGCTGACTCTGCTAATCCCTCCCCTGTCTCTAGGGCTTTCCTCCTGTAACTCAATTCTGCAATGTCACCTTCAGGCTTACCTAGCTCTTCCAAATGCTTGTTGAAAACATTCATAATATTGACAACCCTTTCAACTCTTGTTGACATTAGCATTTACAGGAAAAATTTATCATGTGAGACCATTAAGAATAACATTACTTATTACTAAATATAAATAAATATTACTAAATTTTCACACATTTATTGTAAATGTGTATTTTTAAATTGTGTGTTTTGGTAATTGCATTTCCAACTACAAAAGTGCCAAATAAAAACAAAGTAAACTTAGTTCCTAACATATTCATTGTTTTATAGCTGAAGTCAGTATTGTTTTGAAGGGAAAGACCAATGGTAATGTTATAACTTCTATGGGAATTACAGATTCATGACTGGTTACTTATAAAGTATTCAAAAATGGCCAAGCATTGAAATGCCCTAATACATGGTAGAATAAACCAAAAAGATGTTAAACTTGGAATCAAATCTGGCTTCTCCAGATCCACTCGCACACATGCAAATGTGCACATGAAAACAGCCAAACAGCCAAACAAGAACTAGATGACCTACCCAGAGTCCTCTGCGAGGCCTCTGTCAACCTGACTTTCATATCAGTAATGTATCTTCCCAACACACTAGACCACCTAACTTGTATATAATAGGTATTGGAAAGTTTAGTGAGAATTTTCTCATAAATTATTACAGTTAGAACATGTAACTGAACTCCAAATGGATTTATTTCTTCAATTTTTAATGTTTTACATGAGAGCTATTAATGGTATAGTCAATATTTTGAAGAGGAAATAAAGCTTGGAAAGCTTATCATTTAGGATATTCCTCTAATTGCATGATTTAATTTTAGATGAAATCATTATTTAACCACAAATATACTATTTTAGGACACTTAAGTACTACATCATAGTACTTTGAATTTATTTTTTGCATAATATATTCTAGAATGCAGACCACTGATCTTCAGCAACATATATCTTGTTTTCTTGAAACACAGTTTCATGGAATAGCCCAGGCTAACTTCAAACTCATTATAAAGTCAAGGATGACCTTGGCCTCCTGATTCTCCTTCCTCTACCTCCCAAATGCTAAAATTTCAGGTGTGCACCACCAAACTGAGCACAAGCCATTGGTTTTTGCCAAAGGTTTAATCTCCTGCTGTAAATGTAGGTTTTGCCCCTCAGTAGATATCATATCCTGTAACCTCTGTAAATGATCTACAATAATTCATTTAAAATTGCATCTCAGAGTACCATAACCCATTAAAGCTGGTGTTAAGTGAACAGTCTGATACATTCTGAACAAACTACCGACACAAGCAGTATTCCTCTTACTCAGTTTTTGCTGAATTTTTTTATTGAACGTTTACAAGCAGGCAAACAACAATAAATCCCCAAATTACTGGGTATTCTTCCAAAGAAAAATGACCTGTGCCCATTGTACCATCATCCTGACAGCTGTGATTTGCCAGAAGATGCACATGTCCATGGAGCTGATGGTGCTTTAGTTGATTGCTTATGGCACTTTGTCTTGATCAGAAGCACAATGTTTGCTACAGAAATTTCATTTTGAGGAGGGAGGCAATATTTCATACTTCAAAGGCCAAAATAATGAAATGATCCCAATAGATACATGGCCTTATTCCAATGAATAAAGTGTCAATTTTCTTTGAAGTATGACAGGCTAAATAATCATAACCAAGCCAGTCTTTGGCCAGCCCTTCAGTCATTCTGCTTTATGACAGAACACTGTTGAAAAACATTGTCTGTTTTCTGTTCCATGACACATTCTAAGCTTACAACCGTGGTTTTCAGGAAAATCAAATGAGAATCACTTTATTTAAATTGTGATTAACATTTCCAACCTTTCCCTTGGTGATTTTGGATCTCGAAAGCAGAAGTGTCAAAATGAGTTTTATCCTCTTAGACGGAGATCAAAGAAGAGGCAGCATGAAAATGAATCCCAATTAAATTTGAGTGCTATCACCTGAACTCTCAGTATATCCAGATGCCCGATAACAGCACAGAAATAACATACCAAGACATTGTTGCTCTTCCTGTAAACCAGATAAAAACTGCTTTGCAATTTAAAAATAAAAATGAGTCCTCTCTTACCTTTATGAACTGTCTTTCCTTTTTCTTTTTACAATGTATATACATATATATACAATAAGATTAACACATTAATATGTGTATGTGGGGTCTGGGTCTATCGTAAAAGGTATTGAGCAAGCCAAGCAATGAAGGATACCCTGAAGGGACGGTAGGAGTCTGGCCTGCTCTGCCTGATTCCATAACCTAGGTCCGAGGAAGCCACTGCAGGCCTCAGCAGTTGCTTCAGCTTTTCCCCCAATAAAGATCACCCCAGACCAGAATCAGGTTTTTGAGTTTCATTTACTTGTTCCTAATTTCCACGTCAGCCCTACAACCTTCCCACCTTTACCAAAAGTCCCCACCTTTAACTTTCCCGCCTTCTGTAATGGCCAGAAGGGCCTCCCAAATTAATCCCTACTTTGGTCTCAATAACTGAACTGCCCACTGACGCAACATCCCAGGAACTCCTCCCACTGCACTCTGAGCCACCTGAGGACCTGTTCAATTGTCTTTCATTCTCTGGGACAGCTGGAGCACAGCAGCCATGCTGGAGATGGAGACCCACCCACATGTGTAAACACAAAAGGTTAAAGTTATGAACTGAAATATAATTTAGAAAAAATAACTGTCAGTAAGAAAATCACATCAATCCATGTCTTACAGTTCGATGATTTCAGAAGTAATGCACTTCCTAGCATTAGTGAACAGTTTATGTATTTCAACATAGTGCCTTACTTACAATTACAGAAAATAGGAAACTGCACAGTGCCAGGCCCCAAATGAGACACCTATATCACACCCTGTCCTCCCAAGTCTCAAAGATCATTTGAAAAGGGAGTGGAAAGATTCCCTGAGTCAATGGCGGTAGAAGAAAACTATACTGTCTGGATACCGCGGAGCAGTTGCACACATGAACCCACAGTGCTTGTAGCAGCATGCACGAGGCCTGTTCAAGTCCAAGCCTGACATAATCCAGCATGGAGTGGGGAGGTGGCAAGAAGCACCAGTCACAGCTGAGGATCTACTAGAGAATTTTTTGGGTGAGGGAAAGTCAGTTTTCTTTAGGGATGCGAAGCCTGGTAGGTTGACTGGACTCCAAGCAATATAGACTCATACCCAAAACAGGGAACACAGATTAGACTCTTCTTTTAAAGAAGAAAAATAGAGGACATGAAGTTAGGCAGGTTGTAGGGAGGGGAAAGATGAAGGAGAGGATCTGAATATGATCAAAATACATTGTATGAAATTCCTGAAGCATCAATTTTAAAAATTTAAAAGAAAATTCCATCTCACATTACATACCGCAATTTTCTTCATCACTGTCATCATCACAATCAGCCTGGCCATCGCATCTTCTGGAAGCCAGAACACATCGTCCTGAGTGACACTTGAAGTGACTGGGTGAGCACTCTGTCAAAAACCAGTGTCACTTTCAGTGAAAAGAACACCAAACGCTCCAATTAACTCATCTATTTACACGAGTGATATAGCGAATCAGCTAGTTCTAAAGATAGAGCAGTTCTCCACACCTCAGAAATAACTAAAGTTGACTTTCTTCTCTCTGCTAATCAGCATCTTTCTCCTTCATCCTTGGAATCATCTTTCCAGACCAGCACTTGGCAATCTGTGCTTCACAGTGACTAATTATCTTTCTAAATGTACTACCTAACAATTGTCTGAGCCTGAAATTCCTTATGAAAGTCATGATCCTAACTGCGCAGAGGCTCTCATATTAATCTTTCCATTTGACGGACTGGTTCCAAATTCTACTTCTTTATTAATAATATAACATTGCTGAGACCCTCAAATGCTTTGCACTTGAAATAACCAAGGGTCAGTGTTTATGGTTAGCTTCAGAACTTCTACTACATAGGTCACATCCACAAATAACCAGCTGATTGAAGTATGCTTAAAACGAAAAATAGTTGGAATACTAAGCTCATTTCTCAGTCTATTTTGGTTTCTCGAAATTACTTCTTTATTTTTAGAATAATGATAATGGCTAACAGATAGGTGCTGGAGTCTTCTCTGGTAATCAAGTTCTCAGTGCCACTCACCAAAGCAGCCTGACTGGCTACTAAATAGAAAGCCAATCACAAACCTCCAAAACTCAGAGACTACACAATGTAGCTGCCATGCTCACCCATGGTAAGATGCCCCACTGTAATAAACTTAAACATTAACCTTCCACATCTTCATCAGGCAAGAGGCATGTCTGATTGTCTGAATTTTCCTCTGGAAATTGATTGCAATCTGTGTCTTCAGGCCACTGCAGGCCTACGATCCCAAGCACTGACTCACAACGCTCTTTGGAGTGTTCACACAGGGCTCTAAGAGAGCAGAAAGACAAAATGTCAGAAGCCATACAGCTCCATAGGAGTATGTACCAGGAGCATAAGTAGATTTTAATTCTATGTGTGTCTGCATGTAGAAGGAGGTGTATTCAAATATATCAGCATGCATATGTGTGCCATAGGTACTGAGGAAACCAAAACAGTTATCTCTACTTGCTTTCATCAAGGCAGACTTTATGGAAGAAAGAAAAAATAGCCTTTTTTTTCAGGATACAGATCTCCTTCCCTTTGGCTTTCTACTTTTCTGTCTTTCGAGCAAATATATTCTCCAACCTTTTGTTCTAAGCAGAGAAATCCTCAGCATCACTTCCTATAGTCTGTCACCAGGGTTCACGAGGGCTATCTAAAAGCTTCTTCTTACAACTCCTCTGATCAGTTTTCTTCAGATATATAACTTAAAAATTGAATGTTAATATTAATAAACAGACTTGGCAGAAACAAGAATGTATTAGTTTGTAAACTTAGGAGCATATTATTTTGTCATGATAAAAAATTTTGTAAATACACATCAAATGTCAAAAATGTCATGTTGCTGGCATTGAAGGTAATAGAACATATCGATAAAATTATTAAATAGAATTAAAGAAGCCAAATAAGTTCACTGAAATGTTTACTCAACAATCTTTCAGAACCAGCTGCAATTCAGTCATTTTAAGTTTTGAAAACTTAAACCTTGAAATTATAAATCATATGTGGATATATAGTTCTATCTGTAACAAAGAATGATATATTAAGGAAATTGTATGTAACTATAAAAAGAAAACCAAACATAAAATGTAAAGTACTATTCGAAGTAAGTCTTTGCTATACCCTTTGACCTTACTTAGCAAACTAAGAATAAGATTTACAAACAACTTTTCAACATGAAATTAGCACACACTGTGGTCTCTATTACCAACACTTTAATGACAACTAACAAAATTTTCAGAATTATTTTTGCCTAAGCAAACATTAAAGCTTACTTTCCTCATTTTGTATGATGTATTCAGCCACCCAAGTCATTTTGAAATTTTATTGTTTCCTGCCCTGACTCCATAGATGCCCCTATTTTGTCTTCCATTTGATATTCAGCATTTAATTTATTGTTTTCCCATCTGTCCACTCTATTGACATTATTTCTTTTTCATTAAGCTCTGGGTGACTTCTGATCCCAACAGATGGTTTCTGTATTTGCCACTGGTGTTTAGGCAAGCACATGTGCATAGACACACTTGGTGCAGAAAGGCACTGCAGCAGACAGCACCAACAACCTCTGGGATAGTCATCTCCTATGTGCACATTACGCCATGACAGTCGCTCCCATGTGGCACAGAAGGGGGACACAATCGCCACCAAACAATGGAGTTTGTGAGCCATCACCATAGCTATGTCAGTCATTACAGTCATTTCGAGGCACTTTGTTTTTATTTTAAATTCACATTCATTTCTTGAACTTTCACCACAACCAAACCAAGCAAACATCATATTTATTTTACCAGCTAAGAACTTGCAGCCAGAGAGGCTAGGGAATTTGTCTTAAGGACACAAAGCAGCTAGAGAAGATTTGAACTCAGACCACAGGCTCCATAACAATGGTGCTGGCACATAGGATACGCTCATACCCAAGGTTTAAACTGCAGTCTTGAAATGCTGTCCTTATTTCATTAGACAGGAAGAAAAATGACTGCAGTGTCTATCCCTGTTCAACAAGTAGACTGGGGTTTTGTCTCCCTGTGTAATAGCTTTAACTTTTCAATGTTATTGGAGTGTAATGTTTTAAATATACCAGTGAAGAACAAATTCAATTAATTTTAAAAAGAAAAAAATAAACCTATCAATGTTTCCAGACAAAGAGGCAGGGACAGCCCTTCCTCAGCTCACTCGTATTGTATTTTGTTTTATTTTACATTCTGGTGCTAGTGAGTCAACCTAGGGCCTCACACATGCTAAACATATGCTCTGTCACTGTGCCACACCCCAGCCTAACTTACATTTAAAATAAAATGCTTCTCGATCCACCAAAAGGGAACACATATGATCTCAGTTGATTAAAGCACATGACTTCTCATCAAAGGAAATTCGCACCTTCCACATTTGGGACCTGAATAATGAAACTTTATTCAAATACTCATTTTATGACACCTACTTCTTTATCTTTTAGACTTACTAAGCTGAGAGCCTCATGCAATATTTATTTGGTCTAAAATCAACTCTTTGTTCCCTTGGTTCTCCCTGAGATAGCTTGCGGATGCCTGGGGTGGACCCCTGCAGATGCCTGGGTGGACTCCATCACATTACCTGCAAGGGGGGATTCGGTGGCCTGTGTTCACATCACACTTGGGAGCCAAAATGGTGCAAGCAAAGAACATGAGGTATTTGTAACAGTTGGTTTGAACAAGTGCAGGGAAGAGGGAAGACTCCCAGCTGATAGATGCTTCCTTTTGAGTCCGGTGGCCAAGATAATTCGGATAATGTGTATGGTTGTAGGGTAAATTCATACAGAGTTCCAGAGTAATTGGCTCACATTGACCTATCAAAAAACAAACAAATTCACATATTAAAAACAACCTCTTCAAGCTTTTACACATGCGAAGTCTATTTTACTTTATTTAGAGCACAACTTCAAAAACTGTGGATCATGCTTATAATACTGAATATAGGAACTGGAAGAAAACAACACTCCAAGGTTTCTGAACATATAATGATCAAAATTTAATTCAAAATAAGGTGCATAATGAATCCCAGGTGTCTAGGATAGTGCTTGCCAACATGTGATCATCATGTAACTTCATGGCAGCCTTAATTCTGATCACAGGGAGTGCACATTCTGCAGTGAGCATCCTCCTACACCATGCAACACCAACAAACACTGTCCAAAACACCGCAGTTCAGACTCCAGACTACTGTATGCTACAAGTTGCAGAGTTTTAACTGTACATGCTAAGTTTTCAGCTCTTACAGAAACAGTGATTTTATTACACAAAACAATGACTTTTAATTTTATCTTTTTAAAAAAGACAGGGTCTTACTCTGTAGCCCCTTACTATGTAGACCAGGGTGCCTGGAACTCACAGAGATCCTCCTGCCTCTGCCTCTTCAGTGCTGGGATTAAAGGTGTGCACTACCATGTCTAGTGGAAATGCAGACTTTTTAATATTTTCTTACCATCATTCCTCACCGTGTATCAAATTACATATGTTTGGACTGTATTGGTTTAAATGTTTGAATTTTATAATTCCTATTTAAGTTGTTGACTTGAGCCTCAAAAGAATTTGTTAAATGAATTCTGTCCTGGGATTAGGACAGAATTTCCAACAGTTTCTGAAACAGAGCTAAGCCTACTTCTCCCATTTTATATTATTTGTTTATGCAAATCAAAGCAGCATTCTCTTGGTTGACAATTACAGAATCAACATGTGAATCAGGTTTGAGAACCATTAATAATGTTCTTTGTCTTGCATTATAGACTGTTTGCTGGGCCCACTTTCATTTTTGTTTGTGTTCCAGCCTTAGTTGTCCTAGAATTCAATATGTAGTGCAGGTGGGCTCCAAAGCCAAGGTGATTTCTATGATTTATTTGGCCTTCTAAGTTCTGGTATTCCAAGTGCGAGCCCAGCATAGTATAAAACATTCAACAAAGATTTAATTTTTATGTAAAAATAAGCCCATGCAGCTCATTAGTATACAAATTTGGTTTTGTCTTTAACAAATAGTAAACTTAGATGTGTAACAAAACTTTGTTTTTAAAAGTAAATGTTTATAACTTATCGGTAAATGCTTGGTTTGTGTTCCTCTTGTTTTTTTATTTTATTTATTATTTTTATTTTTCTGTGTATGAGTGTGTCTGCATGTGTGTAAGTGTACCCATGACATGCAATGCTGATGGAAGTCAGAAGATGGCATCAGATCCCCTGGAACTGGAGTTATGGACAGTTGTTAGCTGCCACGTGGGTGCTGGGGAATCAAACCTGGGTCCTCTTCAAGAGCAATCACTGCTCTTAACCACTGAGCCATCTCTCGAGCCCACGTTCCTATTTTATATACATATATACCTAAAGTTGGGTGAAAAAGGGAAAACGAGTGCAGAAAGTTTAAGAAGCCCAGATTTTGAGTAGCTAAACTAGAGTGAAGCAATAAATATATAACATTTGTCTGTGGGTTCAACAAAAGAAGGAAGCTAGTTTCTGAAGCGGCATGGTTCACTCGGATTCATTTCTGCTCACGTAGCAAGCAGCTCGCATGGTGTCAACATGGTGTCAACACGGTGTCAACATGCACATTTTAGAATGCCTTTCCTCACTTTTAGGTCGACTCAGCTTTATTGAGAATGACTCTTCTACCACTCGTCTTCAGTTTGTAGCCTTCTTCTGATTTCTTCATTGATTCTTAAAGAGCAAAGGCCCTGTTATCGTCACAGCCATTTAAAAAATCAATGATTTCAATTAAATAGGCCATTAGACAACTTCTGACTATGTGCTTTCTTATTGACCAATGGCTTTAAATATAAAGCCATAGCTTTTTAGGGTAAGAAGAGGCTGAAATCTACCAGATGTTTCTTGCTGATGAAGATAAGATGCAAACACGCTCACTTGAAATCTGAGACTGCTTCACTCTTCAACCACAGCCTGACTTTCTGGAGCCTGTGATTATGACATCAGCAGATATCAGCAGCAATGGATTCTGCCCTCTGTGACACCTATATTTTCAGAATGGCATGTCCTGATGTAGCCTGTTTGATCCTCTCTCCCTCCTCCTCTTCTTGGCATTATTCCCCTGAATGGGGCTATACTTCGGGTTATGTGTTTCTTGAACCCGATGCCACCTTCCCCATTGAGTTCCGGCTCCTTCAGCTTGCCAGTCTCAACACACCACTTCCTCTTCCGGGAAACCTTCGTGGTTGATGGTTCTTCCCATTCCTACTGAGGATCAGGTCTCTTCTAGCCATGCTGCCCCCATGCCCACTACACTCTGCTCTGCTCATGGCTGAGTTGCCTGCCTCCTCCACACCACTCTGAGATTTTTAAGAAATGGCCATTATCTCTTGACTTCAGAGTCTGTATTTCGCCCATGTCAGCATGGAGGAGATGAAGAGGGAAGTGTGAGCAAGCGTCCCAGAAATTGCAAATGGAAAGAATGATGGAAAACGATGTTCCTGCCACTCTGAAACTTCACTACGTTGACAGGAAAACAGTCATATGCACAGACAGCTTCAGAATGTGAACAAAGCTTGGCTAGAGGTCCTCATGGACTAAATGTTTATATCTCCCTCGCTTCCAAATTCATATGCTGAAACTCTAACCTGCGTTGGATGGCATCTGGACGTGGGGCTTTGGAAAAATGATTAGACTTCGATGAGAGCAGAAAGCCCATTGCAGAATTAGCATTCTTACAAGAGAAAAAAATGTTATTAGTCTTCTTTTGCCACCATCTAAGGACACAAGGCTGACAGCAAGCAAGTTCTCACTAGAGACTAAATCTCCCAATGCCCTGAACTTGGCCTTCAGCCTCCAGAGCTGCAAGACAACAAATGTTTGCTGTTTAAGTCACACAGCTTAGGGGTACTTTGTGATAACGGCCTGAACTTACTAAGACAGGGAAATTGATCAAAATGATAGAAGCTGAAAGGGATAGCACAAGATGCCCAAGCACAACTCCAGCCTAGAAGGACAGATGGTTCAAGGGGATGTAGCAGAGGTTGCCTGTTCCATAGCGTTCCTGCTACATATGCCACAGTCCCTGAGACAGGCAATCAAGCAAGGGTTAGGATAAAGTTAGCATTGGCACACTGGATTTCATGTGTTATTAAGAGTAGTGATTGAAATCCAACAATTATTTTATTGAAAGTGGCATGGATGCACACGGATGAGCAGTAGGACTGGGGTGGACTAAGCTTCAGGACTGACTGCTAACCTAGGGACTCTGGGGGCTTCGTGGGTATAATATCCATAATACTGGCCAGATTAAAGATATCATAGACAAGATGTGGTGGGGCTCTCTGTTTCCTGAGAAAGCTGTTGTCATCTTGGGAACAAATACAGAGTAGACAGAAAAGGAGACAGATGAGGTAGAAATCTGGTCCAATTCATTATCTCCTTCATTTGTGAAGGGGGGGTATTAACAATCAATGTGTGTGTTCCCCCAGAGTTTACAAGCTGAAATCTTAGGCCCCGGTGTGATGGTGTTAAGAGCTGCATAGTTTTAACTGTGCATACCACGTTTTCAGCTCTTACAGAAACTGATTTTATTACAGAAAATGATGACTTTTTTTATTATCTTTTTTAAGGCCAGGGTCTTACTACATAGCCCCTTATTATGTAGAACAGGCTGCCTAGAACTCACAGAGATCCTCCTGCCTCTGCCTCTCCAGTGCTGGGATTAAAGGTGTGCACCAACATCTCTGTATGATCTGCATAATGCCTGAAACCAGTTGGCATGCCAAAGTAGATAGGGGAAATTTCACAGGATTCCGCCTCTAGAATTCCATACGATACCACCTTTAGCTGAAGAGCTACAGACAATCAATGGATGCTGAGGAAGGGAGAATATATATACATATACTACACACTGATGAGCAAGTTAGATTCTTAAGATACCTACCAAATCCAAATTCTGTGACTTCCATCAATACGCTTTTATAGCTTAAGCAGGAAAATCATCGCACCTAATTTGCAGTGACCACTAGAGGGCAACCATGTCGCAAACAAGAGGATGTTTGGCAAAGACCTGCAGGCTCAGAGTGCAAATCCAAGGTCCACGCATCACCTTGCACTAAATCCTGACTGCAAATGAGGTTTAATAAATATCCATTTTTAAAAGCTCGATGGATTGTCAATGATACCTCACCTTTCAATGACTGCAACAAAACGTGTTAAATTGTACCTAAGCATGGGACTTTAAACTACAAAATGTTGCATACTTGTCATGATGCAACCTTTGAGGTCACTGAAAATGAAAAGAAGCCACGCTCAAAATCTGGTTACACATATGATATTCACATATTCATTTTTCTCCAAACTCTAACCCTCTTTTTATCAGTATTATTTATAACACTTTGTGGGCTATTATAGAATAAATACCCTTATAACTACAGTTCTCTATTGAAACCCAAGAGATTTGTCCTGCAGAGTACACAAGAGCTTGGGTTTCCTGGCCACACACTCATATGGTGTTAAAAAAGTTTTCTATCTGTGCTTCTGCCTGAACTTTGGCAGCTGAATCCAGAGAGTTATTTAGGCTTGGTGTCTTTGGCAGGACAACAGGTGACTGTGGTGGTTCTCTTAGGCAGCCCCATCATGTCTGATGTCTCTTTTTCTGATGTCAGCAGCCACTGATACTCCATGCCTTGATCTATTAACTCACTGTGCCACCCAGTAAACAATACCCGAATTCAGACAGTAACTTTTCACTTGCTGGATGAGAATGCTTGCATAAAGAGATCATTCTTCCCATTTATTATTTGCTCCCAAGGACTGAAGCCCTTAACCATTATGATATCTGCCTTGTTGGCCACACCCTCATGCTATTTGTTCCTTCGATTTGGAACTACAAAGAGCAGGCAGGACGTTAAGGATGGGAAGGAAGTTATTCAGAGCAAAACTATTTGCTTCTACCTTTTTCGATGTTCAATGAGAGCCTTAGAAAGTGGAGTTAGAAAACCCTTAGGTACCTCTATAGAAGGAAAGGCAGACAGAACACTGGACACTCAAGGGAATGTCTGGATGCATGACAGACACACCAGGCCTCACAGGGTCATGGTGAACGTGGGCACAGAGAGGAAGAGACATGCATGGGAACTGCTCTTCTGGCTAGTGCTCCCAGTTGCCTAGACTATACACCATGAGAGGGGAAATGACGGATTAGTTCCTCTGTGCCAGAATGAGGGGTACAGCATTCCTCCTCCTACCCCCTAACGCAAGGATATGTCTGCAGTTTGCCCCCTTTAAGGCATGGAGATGTCAGTGATGCTGGGCAGGCACCGGACAGAGTAGTCCAGGCTTCTTGAAGCTGCTGGTGCAGAGAGTCCTGTGATGCTCTGATTCCCTCAGTACACTGTCTCATTAGAGATGTGAACTTGAGATTTTTGTTTGCAATGATAGGCACTCCTGGTAATCTAAATTAAGTCAGGAGCCTTCTCTTATAGAAAAAAAATATACAGAGGAATATGAAAACTCTCCACATTCAGTTTCAGAGGCACAAATTCATGTAGCTAGTCACAAATAGATCAGTACTTGTTAACCTTGGCTTCACAAAGAACTCACCTAAGGAATTTAAAACATCCTGAAGATTAAGTCCCACCTAGTGTATCTTCAGGGACCACCAAAAAGCTTTGTGTAGTCTACAGAATGATAAGACGTAGTTTCTTCAGTGTCTAGAATTCAACTGCAGGGAAGGGCGTTGAATACTGACTTCCTTCACACTTACGATGTCATGGGCCTCAAACCAGAGACTGTGGTTCACTTATGCTCAGGAATCAGTTGCAATGATATGTTTCATTGTCTTGTGTCTACGCAGTCACATTTCCTCCTTGTTCTAAAATTCTTATTCAGTATTGAAGAAGATAAGGAAATGAGAAGCTTTGCTCCAAATAATTTCCAACCAATCTATGATTCTCCACCCTCTCTTTGCAGGCTCCAATAGGAAGGAACAAATATCATGGGAGTGTGGTCAAGAAGGCAAATACCACTGATGTAGATACTGGTAAGCAATGTCAAATAATCACACCTACATGAAAAGTTTTCTGAGATGAGATGCAACTTGTCCATCTCTATGGAGAAAGGAGTGCACATAATCCACTCCAAGACTCTTTGAGAGATAGCTAAAACTTAGTCACATACATTACTTTTAATAGTGGAAGGATTGAAGGACCAGTGCCTGACCCAGTGTCTGGCTCTCAGAAGAGGTCACGGTCAAATGTTTGCTATGGATGGAGAGAGGCTGGCAGGAATGTACATGGAGACTGAGGAAGCCTGTGAGATGGGAGGGAAGCAGTACATTGTAAGAACAGGAAGCGAACAACGTGGAGTGTGTGAATGGGAGGACCACAGGATGGCCTCTGTGCATGTTGCCTCCAGGAAACTAGGAGCACAGCTCCTTTCTTCCCACTTTAAAGACCAGTGCCTGTTCTGGTGCCTGGAACCTTACCCACACATTACAAATCCAGGTTAATATACAAGCCAGAGCTATCTATCTGCCCTTCCTATGACTCTAGTTTGAGAAATGACAACATACTTTAAAATTTTAGATTTTGAAGTGTTATAAATATGAAGAACATATTCAGTTTCCTCCTTCTCCATATCTGATGCAGGATAACATTTTCCTTTTATGCTTTTTGAGTCTAACAGTAGGTGCCATTCCATGTCAAACAACACTAAAAACTTTAATAATAAACACATGTCTTTGAAATGACTGTCAAACTTCAAATTTATTGAAATCAGTCTGAAAAAGATCCAGGCCTGACTGTGACATAAGCAAAGCAAAATAATAGAATGGGCCCAGAACATACACATATCTTTATAAGCAAATATGTGGGCTGAACACTCTTGGCTTAGAGAGAGTGAAATGGCCAGTGTAGGGTTTTTTTTTATTTTTGTTTACTTTTTTACTTAAAAAATTATTTGAGAGAAGGTCTCATGTAGCCCAAGCTGGCCTCCACTTCAGTACGTAGCTGAGGGTGACCCTAATGTCTAACTCTTAAGTACTCAGATTAAGGACATGCACCACCATACCCATACTACGCTAGGGATCAAATCTAGGGGACTGTGCACTCTACCAACTACGTCTCATGACCCCTGTAGTGTCTCCTCTCAAAGGCCAGACTAATATCTATTATTCTGTCACAGGGTATTTTAGCTTGTCCCCTCTGAAATCACGTAGTTTAATCCCCATTGTGAGGTATTAAGAACAGAGACTCACTGCCAGGTGTAGAGGCGGGCACCTTTAATCCAGCTGTTGGGAGGCAGAGGCAGATGGATCTCTTCAAGATGAAGGCCACCCTGGTTCATATTCTGACTTCCAAGCAGACTGTGACTAGGGAGACCCTGTCAAAAAAAACAATCAACAACAACCACAAAAGAATAGAGACTCAGACTACAGTGTTTACAAATGGTGCCTGTGGGAGGTGATGAGGATTTGGTAAGACTGTCTGAGTTGAGCCCCATGGCTGAGCACTGGGGACTTGTTAGGAGAAAACAGAGTTCTTTTCTATCTTCATGGAAAAGTAGGTCTGCACTACTTTGATTCTCTACCAGCAAGAAAGACATTGGCAGAGGGGACCTCTCAAACTTGGACCAGAACTGTGAACAATAAACCTCTTTATAAATTACCTGGTCTGTGGTATTGTGTTATTAACAACAAAACAATGAACTAATACATACTGGAAACTACCTCCGCATATGAGAGCTGCAGAGGGTGTTGGGTTTTGCTTTTAGCCAAATGGCTTTTCAGCATCCATGAGCACTGATATACTGCTCATCTGGGATGTAAATCACCTCAAAAGCCACAGGGCTGCTGGCACACTACAGCAAGATCAAGGTCCTGTACCCTCAGTCTTCTGGCCTCGAAGCTTCTAATGGGCTTGACTGGGAGGGTGTATGTTGAGAAGTAACTCTCTCTTGATACCTGAAAGCTGACTGACCTGCTCCTACATTTCAAACCTCAAGCTGAAAATAAGAAAACAATTATCACAGGTGTAAGAAGTGTGTATGAGATAATAGCAGAGCCCAGGAGGAAGAAGTCCTTTTTAGAAGTCAGTCATTGGAAACTTTCTAATTCATTTAAAATTTCCCACGAGAGGTTATTCAGTATTCCTCACTTCTGCTCATTCTGTCTTCCTTCGCCTAATCTCTGCTGAAAACCAATTTAGAGAGAGCCAGCTGCCTTCACCACCAGAGCCACTGCATCGTCACTGAAACAGCTTAACACAATGACTCCCAAACTGATATAGGTCACCAAAGTGACTGGAACATTGAGAATGAATTTACTGAAGGAACAGACTCCCCGAGTGTCATGTAACTATTTCAATGAACTTCCTATCTGCTTCTGGGATGAAGTTTCCAGTTTGGAAGCTGTGCTTTAAAAAAGAAGAAAGACAACATCTGCCTGAAGATGGAGCCAAGAAAATAATTTATAAGAGCTGATGTTGAGTTGAAAGTGATGGTAATGAAATTAAGTATTGTGGATTGATGGCCCATTCACAACTACACATTTGTTTCTTATTTAAGTTAATGAAGACCATTTTGTTTCTTTTCAGCTACCACATGCATCCTTTCGGGGTGGGGAGCAAATAGATATACTTTTTTGGAACAGTTCCAAATTTCAGTAGCTTATGTCAATGATGTAGAAAGAGGTGGAAGGCATGGCCTATCACAGTGATTGCCTTTGTCAGTTGTTATACTTACTACAGTTGCTAGGGCTGCTGTCTGGGTCACACAGAGAGCTACCAGCACATGGGTCGAGGCAGGAACCGTAGAGGCACCGCTGATCTCCTTCTTGACATGGAGTCTGGCCTGTGAAGCGGGAAAGGTCCAGTGGCTTTGATCACTTGAAAATTCCTAGCACTCTATCATGTAAAGGATCAAGAATGTCTGCTGAGCTGTGGAATGATACGACTTTAATTTCCTCCTAATCTCTACCCAAGTAACAAACCCATACGAACTAGGTGTATTCTGGATTCATGTTCCTGGCCAACAAAACAAAATCCAATTATTCTAAAAGGATTCTATACAAATGGACAAATAGGAGGCAAACTACACTAAAGATGTAAAAAAACAGGTGGTTGTTTTTAATGCGGAAAATAATACTCTATTTTTATATAGGTGCCTATACTTCACAAAATAAAATTCAAGGAATTTGAACACAAGAGAGTGACATGAAGACAGGGAGATGGCTAGTGAGTGACATTTTAACACTCATTTGCTCCCAACTCCTCTGTTTAAAGAAAACACTTTCCCTCATAATACCAACATTAATACACCAAGGACTGTTTAATCATAGCACAAGTCTTCCACAGCTGTTAGCCACACTTTGGGTATGTCCTTGGAAAGTACCATCAACCCAGCTCTGGTAACCTGATGGTTTCTTGTTTCCAAATGAATGGCAGCAGCAACATCAGCCTTTGCCCTAATGGCTTTTCCTTATGGTATGTAGAGAGGAAGCTGCTTTTTCCACTGATTTCCTGGTCATTTGTAGATTGAGTGGATAAAGTAATAAATTACTGCCCATTCTCTTTCCATCTCTCCCCCCATTATTATGGTCAATTACTTTCAGACATGTCATCTGGAATCCAGAAGCCCTCTCAAGGCACTCTTCAGTATAAATAATAATATATGTGTATATCATCGTGCTTATCTTTAATTCCAAGGCAATGTCTATCTTACTAGAATCTTTCTCCTTCCAGATTCACTGACATGAAATGTTGTACAATATTGCAGAAAAGATGTCACTATTGTTATTTTAAGTCCTCAGGGTTGAATGTTAATTTCTTTCTCAAGGCAATCTTAAACAATTTTCATAAGTTCAAGCTCTTTGGGATGTTTTAAGACACCATGCATTACTTAGTTTAGCAATTAAGTGCTTGCCTTGTAACAAGTCTATATGACAAGCTAGGAGTGTATTATTGAAAGACAAAAAGGCATGGCACCCTCGGGAAGCAGCTCAAACTCCAACACGGATGCTGCCACAAGCAACAGCTTACCAGTCCGTGCAAACATCACTTTGCCTGAGACATGTATCAAGAGCAGTTGAAGCAGACCAGGACAAGAGGGTGCGGCTTCTCTAAGCAGTGTTCTAGGCAGACGGGGTAAGTTGTGATGAGAAGGAAAGAAGGGTTTTCTGAGCAGGAAAGCAAGATAGAGAAAGCCTGGGAGTAGGAAAACTTACAATATGGCCCGTCAATTGCCTGAACATAACTGATCCCCCCTTACTTCAAGACTCCCGGCCGGGTGGCGCCGTGGGTCCTCCGTGCTTTCTCCAGCCCTTCTCTTCCTCTGTGACTTCACTTCTTCAACCCACACACTCCAGTATCTCTTCCCCAGAGCTGTGCCTGAGGTGCTTTGTCAGGAGTACACATGTACACACACAGCAACACAGCACCCTGCCCTGAATTCTCCTTTGTAGCCTGTGCTATCTCATGGTCTGGTATCGGCTGAAAGGTTGTTTTCCCCGCGAGACAGTAAGCTCCAGCAGCCCTTTCGTTAGACTGAATTCCCAGGATATGAAGGATCCCATACAGTCATGGAATAACAGACAATATCTACTGAGCTCTCACCAGGCACTTGCCCCACAAAGCAGTTGTTATTATTCTGAATTGTTATAGAAACTATAACATAGAAAGATGAAGTAACTCACCTAGAGCCACCCAGACAGAAGGCAGTAGCACTGGGCTCCAAGCTCAGCATCAGGGGGTAACAACCCCAGCGCTCCCGCCAGCTGTGCTGTGCTGATGAACCCATATGGGGATTTTTAAGTTTGGGGATATTCCTGTCAGCCCCATGATGAGAGCTTTCCATACAAACCAGGGTTTAAAATAATCAGTGTGGAGCTTGCTTTTTTTGTCTTAACAGAAATAATCATATTTAAAACTCAACATATTTGATTTGCTTTTTCTGTTTAAGCTTCATGATATTATACTCTTCTTAAAGTATATTTAAGTCCATTGCTTGGCAATGTGAGACATTACAGTGTCTCTCTGAACATGGTTAGTTTGAGAAGCAATTACATTTAATTTCAGGAGCCAACTGCTTCTAATTGGAATCTAATCACATTTAATTGGCCGCTATAGACTAAACTTTTCTTTTTATTATGACTTTCCTCATAAAATGGTTAGCAGAATCTGACCATGTTGTGGCAGCTCCAAGTCAGTATCCTTAGGAATGATTTTCCACCCTGTGCTATTTAAACATTATATTTACCATAAGAAAAGATGACCAGGGTTCTGAGGACCAATGTGCTAGGAAGTCTTTACTTGTCTGTATGGAAACCTGACTTAAGCATACTTTCAGATATTCTTCATTGTTTCCAAAGAAAGATCCTCCAATATAAAAAGGCTCCTGGGCAGGGACATACTCACCATCGCCGCAGTTCTCCTCATCACTCCCATCCCGACAGTCCTCATCTCCATCGCATTGGAAGGTGCTGGGGATGCACTGTCCACTTCTGCATTCCACCAGGCCCTGGCTGTGGCAGGCTAGGGAAGGTCAGAAGAATATTTACCTTCTGTATTGACTCTTCTTTCATTCTGCTGATCAGGCGAATCATTCCCATTTATCAGACATCGCTAACAAGTGATATGTTGTGTAAACACAAATGGGCACAATAATACATTTTTGCCTTTAATTCCAAGCATTTCTGGAATGGAAGGTTTTTTTTCTTTCAAGAACCTTTCCTTCATTACTAAAGAGGGTTTACCAAGAACTACATATCTGCTTTCAATAATACCAGCCATGATACTACCAATAGTAAAAACTGCCATTCAAAAGGGGTTTATCACGTGGCCAGAACCATGGGACATGCACTGCATATCTGAATTTCAAATTTTCATAAAAGTTTTGCAAAACAAGTATTTTTTTGTCCTTGTTTCACAAATGAAGAACTTAAGTTGAGGTTCCATTTCAAAGTCATACAGCAGCTACGAGGTGGAGCCAGAACAGAAAAATAAACTCGTCTGACTCTAAATCCAACATTCCATTCTGTATCTACTTAACCTAATGAGCCAATGAAATAGCAGGTTTGAAAGACGCCCCTCCCCCAAAGTACGTAACACGCAACATATATTTCATTGCCTATTTTATTTAAGCACAAGATCTTTGAAATGGTCGGCTTTGGTCCTCTTTCTCAAGATTCAATACCTCCTATCTTCTAAAGCATCAGAAACCAATGTCTCACTTGACCTCAGACTTCCCTGATCTAATGTTAAGACACCATTCTCGAATTGAGGCTCAGCACCAGACATGTTTTACTTGACCTTCTTCGCCTTTCTCTCATATGCCCACTCTGTTCCATTTGTTCATTAAGCATGGACTTCAAATTCAGCTCAGAGTATAAGGAGGCCCATCCACTGGGCAGCCTATCAGGGGTTGCATCACTGAAGAAAACTGACTCTTCTTCCCAAGCAGCCATCAACTGTCAATAGGGTGAGCCTTCATGAGTCCCTTCCCCATCCACACTGGGGTTTGGACTGACTTGATTTTGTGCAGGTCTTGTGAACGCATGCAGTCGCAGCCTGTGGGGGCTCATGTATACAATGGCCCCATCATGTCTGGAAAACACTGTTTCACAGCAGTCCTCTTACCTCTGGCAGCACTAAGTACACTCAGTGAGTTTCTAAAAGAGCACTATTCAATATGTTTCTGTCTTTTGACAGAATATTTTCGAGAAGAAAAAACATGGTTAATAATCATACTTATTATTGGTCTGGTGATATGAAAATGACCTGAAAGTTTTCATTTAGCCAGAAACAGCACATTATAAAATGATAATTACTTTCACACACTTTCTGTGTTCCTATATGATCATAACAGGCTTTCTTGTCTCTGAAAGTTCTCCCTCTGTTCTGCCACAAATGGCACCTGAGAGTGTGGGTGGGGGTCCCCACCAGGAGTTTGGCTTTTCATATATAATTGGCAGGAGAAAGGTTCGCTGGCCTCTGGGAAGATAATTAACCTTTAGTAAAATCACAGACATATAAAGGATACATGAGCAACAGGAGACAAAACAGACACTGCTGCCCAGAGCAGTCAAACTAAGCTTGGAGTACAGAAGAAAAGTGTGGAGTTAGAGCCAGAACGTCAGTGTTGTCACACCCCTTGAATGATGCCTTCATAGACAGAAGACAGAACCAGATACAGAGAGCCGAAGCTTAAGAATCATTCTCTTTGAATGCCGTTTAGGTAATGAACTTGATTTCAGTATATTTAAAAAAAAATAGGCAAAGTGAAAATTCTCAGGGGACTCACAGCAGTTAACCTCATCAGACTTGTCCACACAGTCGTGGTCCCCATCACACACCCACTCGGCTGCGATGCAGCGCCCGTCCCCACACCGATGCTCTTTTGTGGGATCGCAATCTGTAAGAAAAATAAGGAGAGCTCGTGAGACAGAGAGAAAAAGCACGGAAAATATTCAGAATTGTGCAGCTCGTGGTTCCAGTTGAAGAGAATCCATTTTTACTGTTCCAGCACCTGCAATAACATTTCCAGGATGGGTCTGACCCAATTGAAATGTTACCTTCCAGGGGCTGGAGAGATGGCTCAGCAGTTAAGAGCACTGGCTTTCTTGGAGAGGACCCAGGTTTGATTCCCAGCACCCAATGGTGGCTAACAACTGTAGCTCCATCTGTAACTCCAGTTCCAGGGGATCCATCACACTCTTCTGACCTTCACAAGCACTGCAAGACTCAGGAGCACCCACCTACATGCAGGCAATGCACTCATACACATAAAATAAAAAAATAATACAAAAACTGTTACCTTCCACCAGGCCAGAGTCCTAATGTCCACATCCCTGTGGATGAAGACATATCTGTTTCCCAGGACCTTGAGGTATGTAATTACTGGAACTGCTTGTTTCCCTTACTTAAGAAAAGTTTGTGACTTTTGTAGTAAGTCGAATAAACAGAAGTGAACTTTGTACTTTGTGATACAAATGGCTGCTTTCCTGCATCTGTGATAGGCCTGTGGTGTTTCTAGGGATTATAACATTTCTCTGGTAAACTAGAAAGACAAGGAACTTCTGATGTCATCTGTCCTGATGCTAAGCCTAGGTTTTCAACTGGATTATCTTAATCCATAACTCATGTTTGAAAGAATTTCTAGGCAAGGAAGAAAAAACATTATTTTCATGATTTCTTTCAGTCTGGCTATATACTCTGCCCCAATCTACAATTCCTGGAGGTTTGGCAGGAGGAGTGGGGGTTCACTAAATGGTAAATTTCCTCTCTTTAAGGGAGGAATTCATAGACTGCTTTACTGTGAGAGGTGTCATAACCTAAATATAAACAGCTCTTTACAGAACATGGATTCACAAAGAGCAGACACAATAATGAGAAAGTTTCATGAGTCTTCATGAATAGAGCCACTGTCAAAGACTCCTGAGCAACCATGGATCTTGCAGGGTATTTTGGAGCAATAAAGGAGAGTACACGAAAGATATAATACAGAGAAAAGGAAAGCATCACAAGAGGCAGGATGCTTGGGCAGGATCCAGAAAATCTACCCACTGCAGACAAAGAGTCTGGTCCAAGGGAAGATCATAATGTCTGCTATTTAATGACTGCATCTTGAGAGCATAAGCTTTGTGACGTCTGCCTATCTTCAGAGGCCTTATGGTAAATAGCAATTCCTTTTTCCACAGTGATGCTACTCACTAACATGCCCAGTTTCTGGACCCCACTAAGTGCCACACTTTCACATCCTCCCAGTTATTTCAGTGGAAGGACAGGTGTGGCTTAGATAGCTGTAAAAGCTTTTCCAGCTGAAGTCTGTGATGAATAGAATAACAGTTCTCGCCCATCTTTTGCCCCACATCTAGTCGATCCCAGATCTATTTAATTACCAATGAATAATTCGTGCTGTTTTCAATATTTATGGGCACCGTGAAGGGAAGTTAGAGGGAAGTTAGACGATGCTCCTAGAAACGACAGACTTCCCCAGCCTAGGGCTTCTTTCTGATCCATACAAGTCCAAGGCACTCCTTGACTCACATTCCTTTGGACATTTTCCAATACTGACCAAAACACTGTTTCAGATCAACTGTCCAGTGTCTGTCTTCATCCCAGTTTTCACTTTGGTATATGTTGCAAAGTTCCTAATGTCAGTAACATAGCACCTAAAAATTCTAAAGCTAAATGCAGAGCCATAGAGATCAATAAGCAAGAATGATTTTGCTGGTTTAGATTCAAAAGACATGATACAGCATTGAATATGGCTTGTTAAAGGTAGGTTTTTGCTTTAAAAGATAAGATCAGCCTTTGCACATAAAGCCAATGTGTCATCCTAATCCGTGGTGTATACCCCATGCAAGAAGTTGCTATTTTTGGTGTTTGGGAATCAGATATAGGGGGGATCTTTGGACACAGATACAAGATATATGTATCTTTCTGTGAAGTTTTCCTCAAGAGCTTAATATCCAAAGGATAAAAAGAACTCTAACACAGAGGGAAAAATACAAGTACTTTAACAACTTCACTGCCTTTCCAACTCACTTCCTTTACATTTCCTTCACATGATGCTACGAGAGGAGTATTACACTGAAAAGATGGGACTCACACCAGTGCTTGAGCAACTTCTTTCTAAGAAATAAGAAACCCTATACTTGTGTCACTGAACCTGCTAGCCATAGTAATAAATGAGTTATTGATTATACATGTCTGTGGTTTCCACTGAAAATCTTTAAGGAAACAAGGCTACTTACCACAGTTTTGCTCATCACTGAGATCCCCACAGTCATCATACCCATCACATACGAGGCTCTGGTTAAGGCACTTTCCTGTGTGACAGTGAAACAGATCCTCGCTGCAGTCTGCAAACAAGAGAAGCTACCACTGTGTCATCTGCGTGGACTGACATTATAATAGCATCTTGCAGAGCAAAGGCTGTGCTGGGTGGGAAAACTTAATGTTAACCTGATCCACACATGGTGAGAAGACTATGGCACTGGGAAATGTTATGACTCGCTGAGGGTCAGTTAGTAAGTTACTGCAGAACCAGCACTAGACAATGGTGTCAAGCCAACTACTTTTATCACTTTCTAAAAGTTTTTTCTTTCTTTTAGTTTATGTTTCCTGGAAGATCCTTGATATTGAAGGCTGAGGAAAGACTTTCTTAAATCACCGTAGTACTTAATGTCATCATGGGCATCTGGAATGAATGACTTTAATGGAAGGTGAGTAGTTCTTTTCTTAACACATCTCTTTCAAAGTGAAAGTTGAAATTGGTAGATGCTAAGGAAAATCAATGGAGAAATAAGCTGTCTGCATTAAACATCTGTTGTTTCTTTCCATATGAACATTACTGTTTAATTCAGAACCTTCTTGCGGTTATGATGGCAAGATGAGAAGATGTGTTATGCAATCTCAGGAAGATGTTATTTAATATGGAAATAAAATACACGAAGGAAAAGTTTCTCAATTTATTAGGAATATAAGGCCTTGTCTTAGGGTAGACCAGAACTTCTACATTGGCTCTGCTATCTACTATTTGTGGGACATCTAGTTTATTCAACTCCATGTCTCTAAGTCAGTATATGAAATTAACATAACATCAACAATAAATAATGTTTTGCAGAAAGGTTTAATAGAAAGGAGTGCTTGGATTTCAAACCAATTTAATGAGGAAAGGATCCTCATTTCAGCATTTGACAGTGGGATATTAGATATAAAACATATAAAATATGATCTTTGACCTTCAGCTCAAACCATCTTCAAGCATTAACTCAAAATAGATGACAGACTTAAATATAAGAGTAAATATTTAACTTCTAGAAGAAAAAGTAAAGGAAAAGTCTTTGTGACACTGGATTAGGCAAAGACATCATTAACAAAATGAGAAGAAAACTCATATTACAGAAAAATACTGTAAATCACATAGAGGAGTTGTATCTAAAATAACAGAAATAACCTAATTACAAGACAAAAGGCTTGAATGGAAAAACTTTTTGCAGATATACAAATGAGTAATAAATGCACAAAAGGTGTTCAACATTATTAGTTTTAAATAAAGGCATACTTGAACCACAATAATATTCTGCTATACAGGCCAGTGTGGTGCGTGCCTTTCATCCCAACACTCAAGAGGCAGAGTCAGGTAGATCTCCTTGAGTTCAAGGTCAGTCTGGTCTATATAGGAAGTTGCAGGCCAGCCATGGCTACATAATGAGACTTGCCTAAAAGATATAGAAATAAATACATAAAGTAAATAAATTAAATAAACCAACATGGGAGAGGCAGGTACTATGTAAATGATCTATAGAAATTCTGTTTTTCCTGCAATCAGGTAGGAAAAAAGGTACTGTCAAATATCAGTAAGGATTATGAGAAACAGAAATGCTCAGGCATTGCTGAAGAGAATATACAATCACAATGCCACTGTGGAAACCAGTTTGACAGTTTCTTATGAAGGTAACTGTAATCTTGATACACAACTAATTCATGATTTCTGCACTTAGGATCCTTTCCAAGAGGAATTAAACATGATTCTACACAAAGATTTGTATGTCAATATTCACAACAGCCTTACTCATAATAGCCCAAAACTATTTGGGTTGGAAAAAATCCAGCTGATGAATGGGTAACAAAATATACTATGAAGTGCAATGGAACATTATTCTGAGACTAAGGAATCAAACTACTGATATATCTGACAGGATTCATTAACCTCATGAATGTTATGCTTAGTGAAAGAAAGCAGATACAGTCTTTATACTATATGACCTACTTATGAAATTCCCAGAAAACAGTAAAGTTATAGAGACAGATCTCAGAGCAGTGATTGCCAGTGTCTGGAGAGGTTGAGTGCGGATTCACTAAAGTGGGTAAGGGAAATCTGGAGTTGGACAAAAAACTTCTACAACCAGATTGCCAGGGCAGTTTGCACAATTCTGTAAAGTTACCAAAGTCCAACAGGTGGACCTCAAAAATCTGCTATGAAATGGTTTTGGCATAGCCCATATTTAGTAACTGGACTTCACAAATGTCTTATCTTTTCTCTTATTCAAAATAAAATATAAAAATGAATTGTTACAGTAAGGTTGTTTGCCCCCATGCAAAATAAATTAAGAGCAAGAAGCTGCATCAGGTTGTTAAGAAGGATCATAGAAGATGAGAAACATTTCAGTGAGCTGTATGTAATGAAAAGTTTAGCATATTTTAAGCAGAGGAAATACCAAGAGCAAATGAAAGAAGGGAGAAGCAAGGGCTGATGAGGATGGGGAGCTCAGTGGTCAGCAGTCAAGTTCTTCTTGATCCTATTTAACAACCTGACACAGTTGTGTCTATCATCCTGTATCTCATATACCTGCTGTTGGACACACCTTGACTACATATCACCTAAGCTGGGTGAAAATAATTCTTATCCTAAATCTTTCGCACCTCATTATTCAACCTCCCTCTGAGATCTCATGTTTTATAGCCTAACAAGGTGATTACAGTTTACAACAGTCTAAAGGAGTCTGAAGAAAAAGCACAATGATGTAAAATAGGAAAGATTTGATCTTTATATATTGTATACATCCTTGAGTTATTATATTGGACTCCATAAGTATGTACAATTATTCTGTCAATTCAATGAAGGGTCTTTGCCATTGATTGGTGAAACTGTTCAAAGGTATCTATTTCAAGAAGCCATTCTTCTAAGAGGAATCATCTTAGCTTTTAGAATCACATAATTTCAGGAATGTAAAGGGCCTCCGAGAGCCTGTACATGCAGCATTTTCATTAAGAAAACATGTACTTAAGCACAAGCACACGTACAAACTTACAGAACTCTGTGAGCAATTTTTATTTCTACCAGCCTGAATAATTTGCAAACAAAAAAGGCAAAATAAAAGAAAACAGAACTAAGAAGAGGTCCTGGCCTTCATCTTGATGCTTGATGGTCCTGTTTCCTCCTACACAGCAGAGGGCGCTCTCTTGCGCGCTCTCTCTCTCTCTCTCTCCTTACCCTCCTATGTGGGGTGTGTGACAGCTGGTCCCCAAACGATTATGACCTCATACTTCATATCCACATGGCAGACTGGAGAAACTGAACATTGAGATTCATATGTAGTGTTAAAAATCTTTTTCATTTTTGTTTTGTTATAATCTAAATTATTCTTTCAGGAAATCTTGAATCAATACATTAGAATCAGCAATGACCAGGGAAATAGGATTACCAACTTAATTATCAGTGCAGACCTACGTGCCTCCCCCAGGGAAAAGAGAGAAAAGAAGCGGCAGATTTTAAATTCTGAGCGACATCCTTGGAGAACAGTGCACTTTACTTTTTCTGATAATAGGAGTGGTGAGGACTCAAATGCTCCTCTCAGAATCTGACTGACCTAAGAACACACCAAAATTTTCCAAGACTTTACATGTCCTCTGTGCAGTTTATTCTGGATCCTAGATAATTCGTACTAAAAGATACCTCATCAGAGATTTTTTTAAAATTAGTACTGTCGGTTGTGAACTATTTCATAAATGAAGAGGACCCAGGCATTTTAAAACATTATTATTCACATAGTTGCTGCTGATTCAGTTTCCATTGTCAGGACTTCCTGTGTGAGAACACACTTTCAGAAGTTAGATACAAAATTAGCTGCACTTTGGAAACAGTTTGCTACTTCCCTAAGGTCTGTGTGATTGGTAAACACTCAACTAACCAACAGTACTGTGTGGCCAGAAGTACACAGCAAACAGAGATCACAATGACTCCTTTTATTGGAATAAATGTTTATTTGCACTGAAAAGAGATGTGGTCAGTGCAACTTGGGGCCAACAAAACAAAATTTTCAAAAGGTGCTTGCTATGATTTTTCTTGCTCAATTCAAGCATAATTTTGCCTGAACTAAGATGTTTTCCTACAACTGTTTCTTTTTTTTTTCTCCCTACAGAACCTGATGCAAAACATTTCTTCTGAAGTTCGTCCATGCTAATATTTACTTCAGTTTGGCATCTGATAAATACACTGTTAACTCTTGTCTATCCAAGGTATCATTACATTAAAGCTGAAAGCTAAGAAACAGACTTCCTTCGGTTTCTTCAGTCTTTTTATAATGGATGCAGATTTGCCTTACTTCAAGAAGCACGTAGGAAAGCTCAGTTTCCACACACAGAATATTAAAGACTAAAGAACATCTCATACAACCCTCTTATTGTGAGATGACCAAAGAAGTGAAAAGATTTGCCCAGCATTGCCCAGTTGCTTAACGGAGCTGTGAGAAGACGCCATGGTTGGTGAATACCTGGGATTTCTTCCTTTGCCTGTTTCTGGAGGAGTTTTCCCCTGAGCCATCCACTGACATCTTAGATGGGACAATTCTTTGTTGAATGAGGATTGCTGATCTGGGCACTTCAGGCTTTAACAGGACCCCTAATGAGAGAGCACTAGACACCAGTAGCATCTCCCCCATGCTGAACTATCTCTCTGTATTTCAAAATGTTGCTTAGGAAGTTGAGAACCATTGTCCTAGCATACACACACACACACACACACACACACACACACACACACACACACACAATCTAACTTAAATCATCCCTTTTCCATCAACTTCTCTGACACTCCAGTTCCTGGTGACCTGACCCTCTTCTCTGCTCACAGGGCTTAGTGCCAATGCATCTTTTTGTTTATACCATCTTACTTCATTTTATGATGTGTTTTATGTTATTCTTTGAAAGTACCTATTTTAAATGTCATGTTTAATATCTTATGTAACCATTAAGATTTAGTGCAAAGGACTACAAAATGTCATCTTGTAGGCATGATACAACAATTGCAATCTTGAACTCACAGCAGCTGTGGTTACCTGCACTGGGCCTGAACAAGATCGGTCCTGTCAAAAATAGTTATGGATCAGGGATGGAGGGGATTGCATGGAGTCCTACTCCTCCCTGCTGAACTAGAGGCCACGGAAAGATTTGGGGAGAGAGTAATTGTCTTCATTTGTGTGCCTGCTAGTGAACTCACTAAGCTCCAGAGGATAGTTGTAAGCATTGTCAAACAAAACAAAAATACTGAATTGAGAAAGGGACGTGTAGGGGTAGGTTCTCAGGGTAGGAGATGAAAGTAATTACAATGCCTTTATACATGTATGATGATGTCAAAGAACAAATTTAATTAATAAAAAAGAAAACATGTAATGTTCTTTGTTTTGTGTGTTACTTTCCTGATTAGACTAAATGCCTCATGAAGAAAGAAATCAAGTCTACTTACTGAGTATCTAGAACATTCTTCACAGATAGCTGAAATTTAAGAATATGTAATAGGTGATTGATTCAGTTCAATCACATAGCTACCACACAAAAAAATGAATTCTGCAAACATTTGAAACTTCTTCCTTAAGTGTAGAATGAAATATGTTTATTATTCTGATGGAAAGCTTTCTGATATTTAGTGCATCCTTATCTTAGTAATGTGATTATAGAAAATACAGTTACTTTTGATGATGTGAAAATATTGTTTGGAACGTTAACTATTATTTTCTGATATTTGATTTTGCCTGCTTTATAAAATAGTTTTTGTATAATGCTACATTTAAAGTTGTTTTGTCTTCTTTAGTATTTCTGGCTCCCTGATCACCCATCTTTATTAACTATCTCCATGATTTCCAACGGTCATCTCTGCACCCTAAAAATGAGCAGTACTGGTATATGATGTGGATGTGAAGTATCCTCACAAAAGACTCATGTATTAGAGACTTTGTCCTCAGCTGATGGGTCCAGTCTCTCTTGACGAGTGACTGGATCATGAGGTTTGCCACCTGACCTAAGGATTAATTGACTTATGCACTCATAATTTATTGGCATTATTATATTATTATATATTACATATATTGTTAATAATATAATTATATTAATTATATATTATATATATTATTATATATTATTATTATAGAAAGTGATGGAAAGTTGAAGAATGGGACCTATAAGGAGGAAGCAGTTTACTAAGGGCATATCCTCTCTTCTTGGCAGCTGATGAAGAGATTAAGGCTCAGAGGAGTAGAGTTATCTTGTTCAAGTTCACAGAAGCAAGAAATGGTAACTACAGTGTACTGGACTGCTTCAGTTGTCAACTTGACACATCTGGGAAGAGAGAAGCTCAACTGGGTGATTCCCTCTATCTGACCGGGCAGGTCTATGAGTAGTTTTCTTGACTGCTGAGCCATATGAGAGGACACAGGCCATTGTGGGTGGTGCTGCTCCTGGGCAGGCAGTGCTGGGTTATACAAGAAAGCAGCCTGAGCACTGGCCAGGGCAGCAAGCCAGTAAGAGCGGACTCCCATGGCTTGTGCTTCACCTCATGTGTCCAAGCTCCTGCCAGCCTTGAGTTCACGTCCTGGTCTCTCTCCTCCCCAAGTTGTTTTTGGTCAGTGTTTTATCAAAGCAACAGAAAAATAACTAGGATCTATAGAAAGGTAGGCAGCCTGACTCAAAAATTTATAGCATTGACTGCCATATGGTAAGGCACTCATTATAATTAGGTAACCAGTGTCTTCAAAAATAAATGAGCTAATTTTATCCAAATTTGAGAGCAAATGGCTTCCATAAGTGTTTAATAGTGGTTTTATGTGCTATAAAACCTTATGTAAACCTTTGCCCGTGATAACCATCTTTTAGTCTTTTTAATAATGTACACGTATTTGTCAAGCACCTGCTCTATGCTAGTACTTTTCTAGAACCTGGTTATATAATCAAAAGATTATAGAAAGTTAGCAACAAAAGACCCAAGCTACCTTCTCGTCCAGTGGTTTAAAATCTGCTTGTTGAAATTACCCAGGGCAGCTTTGTAACAGTATTGCTGGACTTACCTCCAGACCAACTGAATCAGAATCTCTTCAGGAGCTCTTCCTAAAAGCGCTGACTCAGGCCATGCTAAGAAAAGCCAAAGTAATAGATATAGCCTGCCTTGAACTGCAGATTGAGAACATTTCACAGTTCTCTTCATTTTCAAAAATCCTTCTGCTATGAAACTAAAATCATTCCAGATGTTGGAATTTTTCCACTCAGTAAATCCTTACAAAGAAACAAGAGGAAAATCAATAAGTAGTCAGAGGAACTTGGAGTGCTGCTGTAGAAGGCAGCTCCTTCCCAAGGCAGGGTGGAGCATCCACACCAAAACATTTCCTTGTCTTATTGGTACTGAGAATTCACCAAATCTGAACTTTTATGGATGAGGCCAGCTCAAAAGGAGCACACATGACAGAAAGGAGTGTTAGACTTGAGGTCCCTGGCTGAAGGCACATTCAGCACTTTGAATCACTCATTGTAATCTTATCTGTGGCCCTCAACTCCCGCATCTGTACAGGAAGGAACACATAATCTCCCCTGTGCTAATAATTAAGTCAAATCATGTATGTAAATGATTCCAACACAGTTGATGGATAATTTACAAATAGTAAGTCCTGTCTCTTGCTTCCTTTTAACAACAATACTATAAAACTCAGTTAACTATATAAACTGCCCAACTTGTTGTGATGGCTACGCTTGGTTATCAACTTGTCTAGATCTGGAATCAACTAAAATGAAAATGCTGAGGGGAACCATCGTGATCAGATTGGTTGAAGTTGGAAGACCCACCCTGAACATGGGCGGCACCTTTCGGTGACATGACGCAAAGAAACTTCATTTTGCCTGCTTGACTCCATTCTTGCTGGAAAGTTCATCTACCTCGTGCTATTGCATTCTTTTACTGATATTAGAACAAACTTCCCAGAGCTTCTAACATAGACTGAAGACCAGCAGTTCTCCAAGCATCCTCCAAGCCTTCAAGCCTTCAGTGCCAGACCGGGACTGCTGACCTAATGGACTGTCAGCCTCGTTAGTATGAGACAGCCATTGTTGAACTGCAAGCCAATTAACAAATCCCATCTAGTCATTCTACAGTTCTGTGCCAATAGAATACATATATTTGTTTTCTTAAAGAAAAAAAGTACTGAGCCACAGGGCATTTTTACTGTCTGCTCTGGTATCCCTGTTGTCTATCTGCCACAACTTAGGAGCTGGGTGTTTTCTTCTGCTTCGCAGGGAGAATGTTCAGCAAAACTTTGCCCCTCCTGAGAATCAGTGAGGTTGTGTTCATGCGCTGACTCGCACACAAATCCTACTTCAGATATGCATGGTTCGTTCAAAGAATAGTGACAGCAGGAGTGTACATCCAGCCTCCAAGCCTAAGGCATTAATGCTTCATGCACTGAATGCTCAAGCTCAGAAGCAGATTCCCTTGCAAGGTCAGAAACAATCACATGCAAAGCTTTATGTTTCACCAAGGATTTTCATAAAGGCATTGCTTAAAGGGGTGTTATCATCTCAACGGACCAAACCATGTCATTTTTAAGGTATGTACATGAAGAAAATCTGTAATGGCTTAGAAAAATGGGTAAAGACTTTCGTTTTGCGGTTTGTCCAGACTTCAAAGTCTGCTGGTGCTTGACCTTTGCCCAACCCCTCCTAGCAGCACACCCAGAAAGGAGTGACCTTGCCAGTTCCCAAAACTGGCCTGACCACACCCAGAGTGATGTTCTGTCTGGGAGGGACATGTGCAAATAGCTAATCCCTTGGTTTGTTTTTGTTAGGAATGTGCACATGGGAAACTGAAACGCTTAATTCTTATTGGATGTTGCAAATTATAACCAGCCCCAGCTGCTGAGACCCTATAAAAGCTTCTTTCTAAGTATGATTAGGGTTCACTATAAGCAGCCCCAGCTGCTATTCCATCCAGGTGGTGTTGGCTTTTTATCTCATTACAAAACTCATATCTGTCTTCATTAATAAACTGCTTCCAGTACATGGTCAGGTACCTTCAGAAATAGGAATACCTTCTTGTTCAGTTGCAGACCAGGAAAATTGACTCCATCAAATTCAATATTTAGAACAGCAGCAGAAAGCACCAACTGTTTAAAGTACAATGCTCAGAATCACAGAAAACAAAGAAATGAAGACAGCATTAGCCTACCACAGGGGCGAAGGCATATGCGGAACTTGAATAATGCTCCAATACCGGCCAACCACAACAGGAGATAAACAAGAGATTCCACTGCACTCTCATAAAATGGACAAAATTCAATTGAATCCCTCAGAATTTCCTACTGTGTTCATTTTACACAGTAGTTTCTGTTATATTTACAGCCATATTCCTTGATATAATTACATGTTCTATGAAAATATTTTTCAAGTGAAACTGCAAGCAAGATGTTTTCATGAAGAGACCATTTCTTATTGTTAAAAAAAAAAACAATGTCACTGAAAACAACATTTCTCAAAAACACATTGGGGGCATAACTAAAGTTCTACCAAATGTAAATAAAAATTTATGCAAAATTAGTAAATGTACAAGTAAGTAAATAAGGGTGAGATTTCCTGTGAGGGAAAAGCTTGAGGACGTATCAAATTAAGCAAAATTAATGACTTAAATGACTACATTTCTCAGAACCTTTCATATACCAAAATGTACTGTGAACTCCCTACAAAGTAACTCTGACACAGCCCATCACAAGCTTCCTCTTCTTTTCTCAGTCATTTTTTAAAACTCTAGTATAAGTAAACCTCATTTTGGCTAACACTAGTCTGAAATGTTACCACAACACACCATCTGTCTAAAACTGGGGAAAGATCATCTTCATCCTCCCCAGGGAAGAGCTGGTTCTTGGCAAACATACCAAAGACTCAACCCAGGTCTATGATCTTGAGGCCTTATAAACCTGGGTGATTTTCCTCGTAAGGAAACACAGTTCTTCCCAGTGGAACTCTGGCTGGTTATACACCTACTGAAAGCCAATTAGCGCTGCTTAGCACTGGTCTGAATGAGAACATGCAGTACAATTCTCAAGGTTAGTGTTTCCCTTCTTCCTGTAAGAGCAAAACAGCTTGAAATCTGAATCTATACTGGACAAACCACTGGCCAACTCTGTCAAAATGATCAAATCAAATTAAACTGAGGATGGGGAAGGGTGACTACCTTGAGCTAGGAAGAAGCAGAAAACAGTAGGAGACTTTGACTCCGCCTTGCCAGGAATGTGACAATTGTTAATATGAAAAGAAAATCCTATAAAAATGTCCTTTAAACAATTGGCCATTGTAACTACAAAGTTTCTAAAAACAAAAACAAAATTCCACCGAAACAAAATAAAACAGAAACCTTCCAATTTCAGCACAATTTTATGTGAAGCACTTGACTCTCTGATCTGTTCCCATGAGCTCCTAGTTGTAGAGTCCTAATAAAGCCATGCCTTTAAGAGGTTTGCCAACCGGGGGGCTGGGCCTCTTGGGGAGACAAACACGTTGGCTCCCTTAAGACTGGCAAACCAAGAGCTAAATGCCTCGCTGTTTGGCAATGTTTGACAACGCCATGCTTTAGATGATTAGAGCCCTGAATAGACCCCCTTACCACCTAGCACACCCCGCAGCCCGCCACGTACTGCAATGGGCTTCGTCGCTCCAGTCATCACAATCATTGTAGCCATTGCACTGAAGCTTCCTGGGAACACAGATCCCACTGGCGCACAGAAAGCTCTCGCCTCCTCCGCAGAGCACTGGAAAAAAAGTGGAGGGCAGAGAAAACAATCAGAATAGCTTTTTCCTCCTCCCTTTAAAATTAGGAGAGAAAAATACATGATAGAAAACCTTCTCTTTGGACTTTAAAACATTGATTGTGGATTTACCTGGAAATAACCCAAAGAGAACCTGCCTAAGAGAGCCAGTTAAAATGCATCGCACAACAAAGCATATATTCTTAGAGAAGAATAGAAAAGTGGCCCCAACAACTGCACAGTTTCTGTGGAAAAAAAATGCCACACGGAAGTGTTTTTTTTAACAATTAAAAGTAGCATGAAAGTGAAACACTATTAACTGAATAAGCAAAATTTCCCTCCTAAAATGCCAACTGTATGCAGCACAGAGAAGGTTCCAGTAAAAATAGGGTCAGACGATTGATATGTGCTGGAATAGAAGCTTAGAGACCCCATTTCCTGTACTTGAAATATATTTACTTGCCTTAATAAAAATGCCAGTTAAAATGTCAGAGTCTGCTTCGGCATAAGGAATGTGAACATTAGCTAGTAATACTTTCCCTTTTTGTCCTCTCTCACAGTTGGCAATTACATGTTGGTATTTTTGATCTTAGTATTAAGGTGCTCTTTTTCCTTCCTTCTTTTTAAAAAGATTTATCTATATTTATGTATATGTGTGTGAACCTCTGAAAATATATGTGTGTGAGCATATATGTAATATGTGCATGCACAAGCCCATGGAGGTCGGATGAGGGCATCCCTTGGAACTGGAGTTACAGATGGTTGTGAATTACTATGTGGCTTCTGGGAACCAAACCTGGGTCTTCTGTAGGAGCAGTGCATACTCTTAACCACTGAATCACCTCTCCAGACCCTTTTCTTCCTTCTTAAATTCAACAAATATGTGATTGCTTTAAAATTATAATAGATAACAAATTTCAAATAGGAATCTGGAAATACTATTGAGGAAGACCATTAATAAAATAGTAAATCAGTTCAATAAAGCAGGTAAAAAATAAACTGAAGTATTAATTCTCATGCATCAGCTATCTTTTTAACTACGTAATGTTTGACTTATTTCTTGGAGTTCATGCATGTCAAATCAATATTAATATAGACAAGCTTTCAAGCTACTCATACCATCACTTTTTATGATGAGGAAACTATGGAAAACAATTATGTATTAGGCAGGGGCCTGTTAAATAAATTTGGTAACTCTATAGTAAGGAATGTTACAATCCCTGGAAAGACTTATCACAAAAAAGTTCAATATCCTGAATATCTTGGGACAAAGTTAAAAATACTTTAAGTGAAAAAATAAAAAACCACAAACAGGTTCTGAAAGGCATGATATAATTTTTCACACAACCAGGTCTATAAAAACTCATCCCTGAAGGGGATTAAAGGCGATTTTTAATTTATTCACTTTATTTTACTAATATTCTTACAGTGGTGACTTTTCTAGCCTGGGAAAAAAATAAATCTTTTTCTGGGTGCTCCAGTTTTAAAATAATAGTAAGTAGACTCACAAATACCCCCACGACAAGCTCCTTCCCTGTGCCAGGGCAAAAGCGTGTATCGGTCAGCCACAGGGTCAGTTGCATGCCACAGCCACCCGAACTACATATTCCTTGGTCAGGTGACTTTTATGCATTTAATAATGAGAATCAAGAATTAAGGAACTTCTTTATTTAGGACTGGAGTTACAGAAAGGTATAGAGTAAAAACTGCAGATGCTGAGTCCACATCTGCCACAGTTCCCAGCAGCTGGCTTTCCGGAGGTTCTAAGTTAACATTTGATGGGAAGCCACATAAATCTCCAATGGAGCAATGTATCATCACACAGCCAAAAGATAAAATTATATCAATGAATTATTTCCCAAAGCTCTCAAGAAAACCGGTGCTTTGACTTGCTGCAAACAAAGTCCTAACTGATTTGTTAATCTTGCAAATACAGTTTTCCATTCTATTTCACAATTTCAGAATCAATCAAACTCATCACATCTATGGATCTCAACTGCTAAAGTTCTCAACATCTTTAATGTGTACAGTGTTGGAGAATTAGCATGTGACTGCACTCCTATACCTACTAACACAAACTCCTAAAGGTTACACAGGAAACCAGTAATAAAACGGACAACCAAATGTGAGGTGCTTACCAGCTAGTCCACACAGTATCCTCTCTCTGGAGTTAAGAGAAAATCATAAAGGAGTGTTTTCTCTATTGTGAGACTGTGTTTACATTATACATAGCATAGCGTGCAGAAAGTGTACCTGTCTGCACTTCAGCACCTGCAATGTCTCAAGAAGTACTGCATTCCCCACCTAGGGTTCTGATGAGTCCTCAGGAAATGGAACCTAACGCTCAACATGAAACACCTCCTGATATCCAGAGTTCATCTTTAAGATCATATATATATATATATATATATATATATATATATGTATCTATCTGACTTTTTATATATACATATCCATATGACTTTTTATATATCGTATCCATATGACTTTAGTGAAAGCACTTCTCGTATGTGGTCATCTCAAATCTGGATCAAATTTTCAGCCCACACTGCCTGCACTGTCTTGGTCATTCATATCTCATGTCTTGGCTGATTTATCAGGTGACTTCTATGAGATTCCACACTTCAAGGGGGAACTGCTCTTGATTTTAAGACATTGTAAATTGTTTATTTCTATTCTTTCTTTGGAAGTGCATATAAAGTGAATTAAGTCAGCCTCAAAATGACAAATATTGCACATTTTCTCTCATTTGTGGTTCTTAGATTTTACATTGATACATACAATCATGTATATATAAATGACATGAGAGTAAAAACTACTGTCAACAGAACAAAGGGGGCTAAAAGGAGGAGGAGGGGGAGGAATATGTACAAACTCTATTATGCACATGTATGAAAATGTCCTTATGCAATCCAGTACCATTTATAGTGAATACGCACAAACAATAAAAAAGAAAGCTAAAAGGAAAGTTCAAAATTTCACTATAATACTATTTTAATAAAATTTTAAAAGTATATAGAATCTTTTTTGTTTGATTCTTTTTGTGTTCAGAATTTGAAATTTATTTGTATACAACTCTTCAATTAACAAAATGCTTTAAATGCATTTCTAAAAATCCAAAGGTAAGAATGTGGACATTCTTACTCAGACATCCTTGGGAGAAAAAGTACTTTACAGATAGAAGTACCAGAGTCATGAGAGCTTAAGACAGTAGTGGCCCAAAGCCACACAGAAAGAGAACCCAGAACCCTGGGTCCTAGGTGGCAGCCCAATCCTCCATGCCTCACCCACGCCCTATTTCTGCTACAGGCAATAGTGTTGTCAGCTCATGTGAGTCCCTGATCCTGGGCACCAGGTCTGAGTAAAAGTGCAAATTTGCCTTTATTTTCCTCTCTAAACAAAAGACTGTCTTTCGGGTGGATTAGATCCAGATGAAGTAGCATTCCATGTCTGCTCTAGGTTTGGGGGAAACATCTTAAGAGACCACTTACCAAGTTCCCATGGGCTTTCTGACTATAAAATTCAGTGTCTAACAATAATCATCTTCCAACAAGCGTTTGAGTTAGCACTCAGCTGACAAAGGGAGATCCTGAGGAGAAGTCAGGATGTCCCATTTCACACCGGATCCTGCGTCATCTGTAACATGTTATTTCCATGTCCAGATGTGTTTGGTTATGAATCACTGGTCTTCAGTCCACCATGGATTTGAAGGGTGCACATCCATGAAGTGACCAGCCTTCCTCTAGCCTGTGATAACAGGCTGCAGAAAGAACAGTTCACAATCTGAAATTACCTCGAACTTTTCTTCAGCTGCTTCCAGCCCTCCTTGGTTCCCTCCTGTGATTTGTGTCAACCTTTATACTACAAATACTCACTACTCTAGTGATTAACTTTTGGAGTCTTTTTCAGGAATTACCTGCCAACCACTAACTGTCGGAGGCTCTCATCAATCTTTCTTTGAGCAGTGCCCAAAGCCTAAATCCTGGAGTCAATTCCACCTCTAGAGAGTAAGTTAACCTGGTATGGAGCATCCCTGCTGGGTCTACGCTGAGTAAGAGCCTGTCAGCACTACATTCTACACACTGCTTGAAACGCTTTCAAGAAACCATCAAACCATCACTCTCACCTTCACCAGGTTCTTCAGTATTTGAAACAGAGTGAAAGCAATTTGCTGGTGGCTGATCCAACAGTTCCTGGGGAGAGGGCTGTGTCTTTGTGAATAAAATATAGACATCAGCTTTGGGGTCAAAAATAAGAGGTGAGAGAAGAAATGTCACAAGTGCGACCAAATTACATAACTTGATCTCTACCCTGCCTTCCAAAAAAGATGAGTGGGACTGGAGAGATAGCTCAGCAGTTCAGTACTAGCTGTTTTGCAGAAGACCAAGGTTCAATTCCCCACACCCACATGGCCAATAACAACCATCTGTAACTCCAGTTCCAGGGGATCCAACGCCTTCTTCTGACCTCTTCAGGCACTGCACAACACAGGTGTACTTACATTCATGCAAGAAATGCACTCATATATATGTAAAATAAATAAATAATAAATAAAATAAAGAGCAAGTCATATTGACTGAGGCCTTTCATTTTGTTGAACATTAAAATGTTGTAGGTAGACATGAGGGTCAAAGGGCTCTGAGTAAGGAAGGAGTGAGGATCCCTGAGAGCAAAGAGAGGAACAGCAATGCTGGGCACTACGCTGAAGAAGGAAGAACAGCTGAGAGTCTCTTAGGGACTAAGACTAACACCCAGACTGGGAATGGAAGGTTGGTGGGAACCCTGAAGAGAGTATTAGGGGAGTACTAGGGGCAAAGGTCAGATAAGAGTGTGTTAGAGGGAAAAGGGGCAGATGGCAAATACCTGAGGGGGAAGAAAGGACAACTCTCAGAAGAAAGCAAATAAATGGTGTGATTGATTATCACAGAAGCAGATTCATAAATAAGCATCTAGTGCTTTTGTAAGAATATATTCTACAGGAGACGCACAGAGATCACTGAGCTTTCTCGATGATAATAAGCTTGGGAATTTTTGCATTTTCCTTTGGAAAAAGGAGGGCCATTACATGAGAAATACATATAATCTAACAATGAAGATAGTCCATGTCTTTCTATTCCTTTAATTCATCATTGAAATAAAGATTCTCCAGATATACTTATCTACTAAACTAATAAATCCTCATTTTCTTCTTAAATGTCTTTCTTTTCTTTTTCTTTTAAACTTTGCTTTTGTTTTATTTTGAGTCCAGGCCTCAGTATATACCTGGGTCTGCCTGGCCAGGGACTCCTGATCATCCTACCTGTACTTCCCAAGTAGATGGGTTTCTAAGCATACACCACAATGCCCAAATACGACATCCTAGTAAACATACTCTGCTCATCACTTCAAATAGGGCTGATATTCAAGACCATCAGAGCACAGTCTGCTGCATCAAGCAAACCCCCAAAGCAGCAACAAAACCCTGTTTCATTACAGCACACGCAATTTATATTACCATAACGTGTTTGCTTTTATCTCTACCTCCTTCCTAGAATGTAACTTCCTTGAGGGAAGGCAAGTGGTCAGTTTTCTTACTGCTCTGCTCTGAGTCTAGGGTGGAACTGACATAGGACCTGGACAAATTAGATACTGATGGGAGAATAAGTGAAGACTGGGAACATGAGGTATGAGGTGCCTAAAGAGCAGAACTAGATGACGGATCCTGACCCTAATCCCTCCATAGTCAAAGGGAACAAATATCACAGGCTTTGCATTGGGAATAAATGAACAAAATATTAAAATCCCTCTGTGCTAATGGAATGGTCAGTCACTCTCTAGATGAGCCTGGCTTCTGAAGAGCATTTGCTCTCATGACAGGACAAGAAGAATCTCTTCCACAGGCCTGGGATGATATGTCTGATACTCCATCCCCCACAGGTCCACCCACATTATGCATTCCTTATGCATAAGAATGGTGGTTTTCAGCACAAAGCTGGGATATGCAAGAAAGGCACCTTGAGGCCGTCTCATAAAACCAAGGTGTGTTAAGTCTGTCTGCGTATACACTTAAAGGAAAACTTCCTTTGAGAAGGACTTTTGCTGCTAAAAACAAAATTGAAAACTTCATCTCTCCAGAGATTGCAAGCGCTCAGTTAAAAGCTTAACAGAACACACAGCTCGTTTTGGCTACTAATAATTATGGATTCAATTACAGACTTTTAGCCTTTCGTGATATTTTGGATTCATTATACTTGAACTTGAGAGGAAAAAATTAAGTAACATTTGAGGAGGGAGAATGGGGAAAGTTCTGGGGTACGGCAGGAGAGAAGCGAGCCCCAGAAGTCGTCTTCTGACCTCCCCACACTTGCCCTAACACATCCCCTCCTCCAAATAAATACATCTTTAAGAATGCAGTTTAAAAAAAGAAACATCATGGCAGAGAAACACCGTGCGAAGGGCTCACTTGAAACCTGGGAGAAACGAGAAAGGATCTGTGGATTTCAGCTCCTCGGAGAACTGCTGACGGGCTTTTAGTCACTGAGCTCTTGGGGCCTGTGCCAGGTGGAACACTGCACTATTTTTCTGCCAGGCCTCACAAAAGCCCATGGTCCCTCAAGTCCCACTTCTAGGTGTCCCACCAAGCTATTCCCATCTGAAGTCCTGCCTCTTCCATGAGCAAATGAGGGACATGCCAAGGCCCAGGCCCTTATCAAGCTCAGGAGATGTCTACCGCAGGTTACGGGTTCCAACTCCGCCTCTACGAACATTTCTCCTCATTCCACCCACACAGAGTGATGCCACGTGATGGTTACGCAGTCCTTCCCTCCTCCTTACTGCAGTTCCCTTCCTGGAAACACAACAGTACGAACACATATCCATCTTGGTGCTCAACGAACTGCTGTGTGCGGCAGTTTTCATTCTTCCTATGGAAGCAAAGTCAGGAGCCTCTGACTTGCACATCTTGCTCAAAAGTAGCACATGCCAGGTGAAACACTGTAGGTGCATGGAGACAGCTCTTACATTCTAAAAGGAGAAATGCAACGGTGACATCTTCTATTCTCCACTGCATCCACCATGCTAGAAACACAAGGTGACACCAAGCCTTTCATCACAGTGCACACAGCTCTTCAGCTTAACACTCTTCAATGCTTTTGATACAATTTTTATTTATTACGAAACCGTCTGTCAAACAAATGTTCAAGGAAATCCAAAACAACTCCCCAAATTAAATGCCTTTATGCCTGAATTACTCCTGGACTCATTCTTCCCAAACCCCCTTGAAACAGAGCTATGCTTTGATTCAAGAGAAACTTTGCCATCTGGCCCTCAGCTTTAATTCCTAAAAATAAGAACTCAGCGTACTTACTGCTTGACTGACAGCATGATGGAAGATCTATCGTTCTATAGAGAAATTGGTCATCAAAAAGTTATCTAACAGTTATTATGGGGAAACAAAAACACATCTGTAAGTGGCCAATCTCTGATAGAAAGGAGAACATAAATAGAATTTAGAAAACAGCCCGTGTCACCATTCAGTATTTCAAGAAAAAGAAAAGTCACAGTATAAACTGGACTTAGGCAAAATCTTGTCTAGTGGCTTTTTAAATATAATTGGATAGATTAGAAGGTAAAGAAAAGTCAGAGTAAAAGTCTGGAAGGCGAGCTGAATGATCAGACTAACTGAAACAGAAGAAAAGCAGGAGTTAGGGAAGAATTTAAAAAAGAAATCTGCACTCTATTCAACGTTTAGGAAAAGAAGGAAGCAAGGATGGGAAGAAGGAAGAAAGAGGAAGGGAGGGAGGGAGGGAGGGAGGGAGGGAGGGAGGGAGGGAGGGAGGGAGGGAGGGAGGGAGGGACAGAGAAGGGGAAGGAGACAGAGACAGAGGAAATGAATATAAATGATTCCAACTTCCAAACCATCCTTCCAAACGAGGTTGATCTTATCAAAGTTATATGCTTGTAACTCCCTCAAATTTTATTCATCAAATAGAATTCTGAAACTTTTTTTTTCCAAAAAACATTACCAAATAGCTTGGAACAGTGGTACACACCTTTAGTCCCAGCACTTAGGAAGCAGAGGCAGTCCGATCTATGTAAGATCGGGGCCACATACCAAGCTGCAGACCAACTGAGGCTACCAAGAGCCTCTGTTGCAAAAAACAAAGCAAGACAAAATAAAATAATTAGCAAATAAGATGTATCCAGTGACTGAAACTTATCATTTCCTGAAGGAACTACAGTCAGTTAAAAGTCTGAAGAACATAGACAATTGAAACCTGTGCGTTTATAACTCTTCCCTCACAATGAGGTGGGCAGACAGTTCAACAATTCCAAGAGAATTACTTATTTAGAGTTTTGAGGTGAAAAACCTATATTCAGCTACTTTCTGAGTTTGCTTTAGAAAAATAAACAACTTCTAAAAAATAACATTTACCAGATCTTCAACATATTTTTGAGATTTTCTTCAACCATAAGGCTGCTTCAAGTGACATTTTGCAACTATTTACTGTGATCATAAAGTGGTCACAGTGGAACAATATGTAAACTACTTTGGGCAAATTTCAAACAAATGCAGCATGATTTTATAAAAGTTCAATGGCTAAATATAAAGTTATATGGAATAAAGGAATTATGCAAATTCAGAAAGAAAACAACAGCCTCCTGTATGCATGCGGTAATATCTCTATAGAGTTACTCATATTAACATCTTGCCAGACTTTTATTGAATATGCAACTCTGTTACCACATCTTTGCGAATTAGGAGAAAGATAAGTAAAGAAAAATAATCTATGTCTTGTTTAGTCCCTTCCAAAACTCAAGTTGAAATTTGTCATTATGGCAGATGGGGCCTTTAAGAAGTAATTAGGTCAGCCAGGCATGGTGGCACATGCCTTAAGCCCTAGCACTCAGGAGGTAGAACCAGGTGAATCTCTGTGAGTTCAAGGCCAGCCTGGTCTACATAGTAAATTTCAGGTCAGCTGGGGCTACAGGGAGATTCTGTCTCAAAAAGACCAAAATAATAATAATAATAATAATAATAATAATAATAATAATAAGTAGGTCGTTAAAAAGGATTAATCAATTTCATACAAGACTAGACTGAATACATAGAGGCAGAGATTGTCATAAAAACAAACTCTTTGGGGAAGTGGGCAAGAAACCTCAGCCTTAACTGAAGAATTATTGACAACTGAGAGTTGATGAGAGAAGGCAAGTCAATTTTCTTTAAGGATGTGATGCCGGGTAGGATGACCAGGCTGCAGAGGATGGACCCACACCCAAGAGCATTTGAGAACACAAATTAGACTCCACAGGCTGTAAAAATACAGAGGACATGAGGTGAGAGAATGGTAGAGAGGTGGGTGTGGATCTGAGAGGAAAGTAGGGGGGATATGATCAAAATACATTTTATGGAATTCAAAGAATCAGTATTTTTCTCCCTCTTTCACACAGGTTGCTAGCTATTTTCTATCATGAGTCGAAGCAGGAAAAGACCCTCACCCGAGGACCAGGCTTTTGGACTTCCCAACTCTGAGAATCACAAAACAAAATAAACTTATAAATGACTCAGTCTGAGGGATTCTGTTACAGCAACATAAAATAGACTAAGACAGTTTTCAGATTGGGTCTGTGATAATATTCGGATGTGCTGGGCTACACAAATTGGACATGCTTCACTTTATATGTTAACGGTTCATAGATTTCATTTTCCATTATTACAAAACTGATTTTTTAGTCCCAGTCCTAGAAGTACTGACCACCTGAAAACTAAACTAAATTTCTTGTGGTTTTTATATGTGGTCCGAGAGCCAGGGATCAAACAAACAAGTATTTAAATCATTTTAATGAAAAGAACTCTGAAAACATCACATTTTCATCTTGATGTCTAAAACTGACTTTGAGTCCCTTAATTTCATTATCTTCCAATCCCGAATGTTGCTATACTATACATTATTCCAAAGCATTATCACCTTGAAACAATCACAGTGCAGTTACTGTTGGCCTTCATCCATTTTCCAGATGGGATAGCCAGTTAAAAGCCAAAACTCCTTAGCTGTAGGTCAGAGTTGGGCTCCAGCCCTTCTGTACTCCTCAGCATCACTAACCTCACATACCTCTAACTTGCTCCCATGCAGTGGCCCATAGGGACAGCACATGCTGGCTGAGTCAAGGAAGAGTCAAGAATACCTGGTTACGTCTAGCAATCTGTTCCTGTTTAAGCCATCCCTCAAATATCAAGTAACTTCAATCCTAAACATTCTCATAATTAACTAAAAAAAAAGTTAAAATATGAAAAAATACTTCATAAATATTCACCCTAATGTCCAACCTGACTTATTTTTGTAACTCCAGATCAGAAATCATCCACAGTGACTTTGGCACATCAGGATAAAGTGAGCTTGTAGGAAAAGTGAACACTTGGATTTAAAACACATTATCTGTACTGCTTTCAAAAACAACTTAGCCTTTCTAAGCTTTGGTTTTCTTATCTGAATTCCACCTACCTGAGATTATCCTACTTTGAGAATATCTTCAAGTACAGTAATCTAACAATGACACCTGTGAGGAAGCTGGACAAGGCCCAGGATGCACTGTTCTATAAGACTAGGACGTGTGAGTCTCTTCTGAAAGATTGTCACATCAAGGAGTTAACCTACATGCAACTAGCCTCAAGCTAATGGGTCTATCACTGCCTACTTACACACGGAAGGTAGGGACGACTGCGTTCTTTGAAATAATCAAAATACAGTAATTGGAAAAACTGTGGCTCTGAAAACATCAAGACGAAGAAACCAATAGAACATCGAGGAAGATTTCCTAACAGTTTTTTTGGCTCACAGACAGAAAAGGAAGTCAGTGGCTCCAGGAAAACTGACTTTTGCTGTTAAATCGTTTGTGTCCTGTGAAATGGTTTACATATGGGCAGATCACAGAGGCGACTGCATTCTCTCTCCCATGCTGCCTCTGTGTTTCTGCTACCGCATGCCCTGCACAGAGCAACGACAGAAGATCCCTCCGCGTATCCCTAGTTACGAGAATCGCATATAACAAAGCTACACAGACGAAACCTAACAAGGAAAAAAAATGAACCTTGCCTGAAAGCACAAGCACAATTTAATTAACTTGCATTCCAGAGCCACAGCTGCCAAGTCGAAAGGACTGGCAAGTGTATATTCACCGGAGGGTGCAGGGCGAAGAGAAAACGACCTTTTATTTTGGTCCCACTTTTTGTAATTGTTTGAGAATTTCATACATGTACATAATGTGCTTTGATCAAATTCACCCTCCGTTTCCTCCCTGAGATTCTTCTCCTGTCTTTCCTAGGACTCCTCACCCCAATTTCATGTGCTTTCTGTTGTTTTGTTTTTTTTTTTAACCCACCAAGTTCACAAAGTCCTGTCTGTATTTGTGTGGGTGTGGGACCATTTCTAGAGCATGGGTCTCAGAGGCCACATCCCTGAAGAAAACTGTCCCTTCCCTTCCCCAGCCACCATCAATTGCCAGTATCTCCTTAGATAGGAGTTGCGGCTCACGAGCCTTTTCCCCATCCACGTTGGGATTTTGTCTGGCCTTATGCGTGCAGGCCAGCCACTGTGAGTTCATGTACGCACCATTGCTGTCATGTTCATTTTCTCCAGAATCTTCACAGGATTCACATGTATTTTGTAGTGGAATAGAGGAATAGTGTCCAGTCTGCTGTGCACAATATATATGGGTCCAATCAGAGGAGAATAAGCAGAGGGGAAAGAGCTGAGAGGTTAAGAGAGGCCAAAGTTTCAGGAAACACATGGGACTGAGAACTCATCTGCCAGTGAGATGAGCACAAGGTCAACTAGAGAGTGGTTTACTTGACCCTGAAAGGAAGAATGGCATCGGCCAGACAATGGAAGCTCAAAAACTGCTCTTCTGGCCCATGAACTCTCAATGCTGAGATTTAATAAGACATCTCCTCTGGAAACTCTCTATCCATCTGCTTAATATACTTTATCTCAACTCACTTTTGGACGTGGGGATCAGTCAACGTCAGGTGGTTTTGGGGGTACTGAGTCCAATAATGGGAGTCATGTTATTTAAAAAGGATCAATATTTGCCCATATGCCAAAAGGTAGGGTACATGCAGTTTCCAAACAACATCACAAGATGGCAGCCAGATCCAGTGCAAAGTCCCCAGTAGAGTCACACAGGGAAAATGTTAGCAGAGACCCTCGCCATGGAAGAGAGTGGACATGGAAGCTCTGTGAATTCTGGTGAGAATATAACTTTTCCAAAGGGCATGCTTGACTTCTTTCTGTAACTGACTATGCCCCAAATCACAAAAATCCCACTTTTGCCAGTGATGACTTTGGAGATGTATCTTCGACAGCAGCATGAGCCTACTCACCACGTGTTCTGTGCATTTCCTGTGGGTTTTGCTTTACTGTTTACTCAGAGCTCCTTTTCTTGCAATGTTTCTCACCTGTCAATCACTTGTTTAACTTTTAAATTTTATGGTCTCTTTAACTATAGAAAAGTCTAAGACAGGTGAAGTCAAATATACTATCTATGAGTTACACCTCCATAAATCACACTTCTTGTGTGTTGTGGTTGAACAAAGACTATGAGGGAAGGGCCTTTTGTCTGCTGTTTCCTGCTGTTAGCTACCCCTAGAGGAGTGATGCTTGGACCCCGTGGACTAAGTAGACTACGTCTAACCCAGAGGCTTTTACAGCAAATAGACAATACCATGGTGAAAATCAAGAGCTATATTCTTGCCAAAATACACAAAAAATTAGTCCACAGAGGTAAAGCAATTGGGTCAGATTTCCTAACAGTCAAAATTGATTTTGACAAGGTCACAAAAGAAAGTCACAGATTAGCCAACTGATTTTTGTTATAACAGTTTTCTTCCCATATTGTCAAACACAAAATATGTAGAGCGACCTGGATTTCATGGAACAGAGTACAAGACTTCAGAAGCAGAAGCTTTCCAATTTAAGTTTCAGCAAAATGCAGGAGGAAAGTTGACGACTTGGAGCCATGCCCTTTCTCAACATGAACCGCCAGAGGGCGACCACATCATAAACCGCAGCAGAGAGCCCAGAATGGGAAGATGCTCAGAAAGTGTCCCGGGGTGTGACAGAATTTGAAAATAATTGCATTGTATTTTCAATGTTTATTTTTTAAAAAATCACATTTCTTTAAAAGACCATTTTGCATTTTGCATCCCAACACAGAAATATGAATCTTTGTGACCCCTGTGATTGTAGAACACTAATTTGTTCGTGTTTTTATTTCAGAGTTGGCTTTCTTCATAATAATAAATAACCTCGGGAATCAAGGGGTTTTTCAGCTAGTTTTGTTTCAAGTGGCTTTTTATATATTTTTGCCATTGTAACTCACATATAATGTGATTTTTGAGGACTCTAAATGGATTTTTCAGCAGGAGCTCTCATTAGAAGATAATCTCATTACAGATCCCTATTAGAACTTCTCACCATGGCACTCAATAGACATGAAACTCTTCACAGCTATAGAAGAGTTCTGAAATTGCTGGTATCATAAGCACAAAACTGCTCTAAGAACTTTAAAGAAAACTGCCAGTTTTTCTCAACAACCATCCTTCAAAAGGAAATGTTGTGACAGCCAAAGCAGTTTATAAATTAATAGAACAGGAGACCAAATGCTTCATAAAACCTGATTTGATTCAGAGGACTCCTGGGAGGTCTCTTGGCCTAAAACATTTCCCAACTGAAATTCCTCATTTTAGATTCTCTGCATTTTAAAGAAGCCCAATGTCCTTGATTAAAAGGCAATTTCTGAGAATTCCTCATTTATTCAATCTGCCAGCATTTCTAGGACTCTGTAAGCAGTAAAGTCCTGGGCATAGCAGAAACTAACTTGAGAACTACTGGCAATGTGGCCAGAAGTTCCACATCTGTGGATTTACCTAGCCATGTACAATAAAATATAGCTACATCTATGATGGCTGTATCAGGACTGAAGATTTATAAATGAGCCTCCACTGCACTTCAAGTCATTACTCCCCAAACAATATGATAGAGTAATGATTTATGTAATATTTATACTGTATCAGCTATTATACATAACCTAGAGATGATTTAAAGCACACAGGAGACTCTACCTAGAGTATAGGTAAATATTACCCCATCTTATGTAAGACATGAGCATCTGTGGATGTATCTGAGGGGTTCCAGAACTAATCACTCTTGGATACTGAAGGCCAACTATATATTTCTCTTTGTTAAAAGACATTAGGAAATTTATGCAGGGCATGGTAGTATTTGCCTTTAACCCCAGCCCTCAGAAAGTAGAGGCAGGTAGATATCTGTGAGATTGAGGACAGCTTGGTTCACATAGTGACTTCCAGGCAGGCTGGGACTAGGCAGACCCTGTCCAAAACAAAACAAAACAAAATAAAATAAAATAAAAAATACTTCAGAAAATTGGTAAGAGAAACTAAGAAAAAATGCTATCTAATGACTGGGGACTAGGCATGGACATACTTGGTCAAAAGCCCTAGATAACCAAAGGTCAGTAGAGGCTGAAGGGGAGACAGGAAACTACAGTAAAGTCAAAGTAGAAGGAAGTCCTTTGTCACACTAAGAATTCCACCCAGGCTGAGACATTCATGACGTTTAAGCTAACACTCAGCTACTGCATCCTATCTACTGAGCACATCTTAAAGGCTCCCTTCATTATTCTGCAGATTATAGACAGCTCTGATCTGAAAATCATATTTATAAGAACAGAAAACCAAGACTGAAACATTACTAAGTTTCCCCATAAATGAGTAACTGAAAGGTGGAAGAGCTACTTTCTTGCATCTGAGCACCCAGGTAATCCAAGACAATTCCCCTATTTTAAGGCCAGGAAAATAGCAGCATTATTTCCATCTCCAACTGGAATTCTCTGTGGTCATGTAAACAAATCTATTCAGGAACTGGACACTAGACTTCTACAGGGCATCACTGCTCTATCTAACATGATGGCTGGCTAGTTTATTGTTTTGTGTATTCCTTTTACTCGCAAAGACCCACCTGCCCATGGTTGACTAGACAAGTGTACCTTCCTTCCTACCTGCTGCCGTCCTCCCTTTCCTCTTCCTGTGGCCTGTGTCAGAGATGCTCTCTCAGCCACAGTCCTTGGTTCCAGCCTGAATTAACTCAATTCTGTTTGTCTGTCTGTCTGTCTGTCTGTCTTTTTTGGAGACAGATCTTCTTGATTTGCAGTGGAGCTAGACTTGAAGTGACTTGTAGCCCAGGCTAGTTTCAGACACATAATCATCTTGCCTTAATCTCTCAAGTGATGAGTGCTGGGACTACAGACCTGAGCTGCACTAGGAACCAGGTAGCAGATATCTTAGCTATTTAAGATCACTAGGGGGAAAACTGTTCAGTTCCTGCTTCAGAATTAAGTATTCAAATGACACAGAACTGATCCTCTAAAATGTGAGGGAATCTGGTTGAGCCTTAGTGCAACCAAGAGCTACCTGTGCATTTATGCCTTTGCCCCTTTTAGCTCATCCGGCTTTGGCTTTCTCACTAATTGGTGTAGAACAGAGAGCAGGGCAGTGGCCTGAGGAAAAGCTGAGCTTTGTCTTCTCTCTCCTTTGCCACTGACAACCCAAATTCCATAGAAACTTCAAAAAAGCCATGAATGCACAGGGAAAGAAAGTGTGAGATTCCACGCCATTTTGTAACAGCCAAGAGATAGCTGTAGAATGACCAGATCTGGGGCTGAGAACATAGCTCACTGGTGAAGTGCTTACCAGCACACCCAGGCCCTGGGTACACACCCCAGCACCATAAGAAATGAGTTAGTAGTAAATAAACACCAGAAAGCTGAGCAGGTAGATTAGCCCTTTATCAGGCAGCTACAAAGCTCAGAGGGTCTGATGGAAAAGGAAAAGGTCCTTGTTAGATTTTTTTTTAAAAAAGAGCTTTAAAGAAATTGAAATACAATTTATTTTCTTTAAAATATTTTGTTGCTTACAAAATATTAAAGCAATCATAATAATAAAAACAGAAACTTATAAATTGCATAAATATTTTATAAGTTGATACAGTAAATAATCCACTACTAATGTGACTCCTGGTGGTTCATTAAGCCTTGTTTTTACTCCATTTTCTGAAAATTCATTAATTCAGCACAAAAATGTACGCTTTTATGAATTTCATCTTCAGTCTATACAGTAGAAAGTGGTGTTAGTAGCTGTCTTGGTTTGCCTTTAATTGCTGTGACAAAACACTCTGACCAATACCAGGTTGGGGAGGAAAGGGTTTATTTCACTTACATCACGGAGGTCACAGCTCATCAGGGAGTCCAAGGTAGGAAGTCAGGGCAGGAACCTGGAGGCAGGAGCTGCAGCCCAGGCCATGGAGGAGTGCTTCTACTGGCTCGCTCCCCTGGTCCAGGCTCAGCCTGCCTTCTTATACAACAGGCAACAACCTGCCCACGGATGGCACTGCCCACAGTGGACTGGGCCCTCCTGCCACTCTCAACAATCAAGAAAATGCCCCACAGACGTGGCTACAGGCCAGTTCAATGGAGGTAATTCCCCAATTCAGGCTCCCTCAACCCAGGTGTGTCAAGTTGACACCAAAGCTATCCAACACAGTAGCTCTACATAAACGCAGATTGCAAGCGATTTCTGTTCTTTTTTTTATTTTAACAAGGCTTTTTCCTAATGCAACTGCTACCAAGCCTATAAGGAATATTTTGATGCTACAACAATATTGTGGTAAATACGTGATAAACTATTTCAAATATAAATTGAATATACATAGAGCTGGTGAGAGTCATGGAACTATCTTAATAAAAAGATTTAACTCTTCATGTGAACTGCTTCGTGTGCGTCTAAACCCAATTTTATTTAGAAACAGAGTCTCCTTCTATAGCCCATGTTAGGCTAGAATTCTATATGCAGCCAAAGTTGGACTCAGACTTATTGCAATCCTCCTGCCCCAGTGTCCCAAGTATTGAGATTACAGGTGTGAGCACCAGGCCCTGCTCCGAATCTACCTTTACATACATGCAATGGCATTTTAATTTTTGTCATGTTTCTTATAAAATGTGAGGACAACATAAGAAAAAAAGTAGTTTTGTGATTTCTAGACAATTTCAAATGCCTTCTTACATGTTTCACAGCTTCATTTTCAATTTTAAGGAAAAATTTCATTTTGCATTCTTTTCCTCATTAATAATTGGTTCATCTAAAATTGATGTGAAGATACAGCCTTTTCCATTGAGAAAGTTTCATAACTAAAGGTAATTTTTTCTCTTGAAAGATGCTTCATTGATTGGAATGAATGCTTTTATTTTGTGATAGTTTACTAACAAAGTCTACTTTCTGAATGCAGGCAGTCTCTGTCCCAAGGCTCAGGCTACAGAGCTAATATTTATACAGGCGCCACAGGGACAGGCTCGGTGCAAATGACCAAGCTGCCTCCCACAGATCTTAGTAGTCCCCTTGTGCTGAGACTTCCTTCCCCCTGGCCTGTTGTCACCACTGCAATCTCATCTTCTTCTGCTGTTGCCTGTAGGGACCCAGAGCCTGGCCCAGGAACCATGGGGCCCCTTGAAGTCCCACATAGTCCTGAGGCATATGCTGTTTTGAGGAACCAGGCCAGCTGCACAGCAGCCCATCAAATGAGGTCACATGTGTTCTAATGAACACATACCTGAGGCTCAGAAGCACGCTTTACTGTCCCATCAGATGTCACTGATAAGAAATAAGCTTAAAGATGATGCTATTAAGAATCATAGCAATGGTAGAGCAGAAAGGCCAGCACAGAGCCTTTCTAAAAGTGGGGCCTCATGCCAATGGGTACTTAAGGAGCTTGTGAACCCAGCCTAACTTTAACCTTCTGAAGAAAGGTGTGGTGAGGACAAAAAGCCGGAGAGAAGGTCCTGAGAAGTCCCAGCAAAAGGGTTGCCAGCAGCCCAGTGCTCCTCCAAACCTGGTCTCTTGTCCACCTGCCCTTCCTGGCTCATCCACAGCTCTCCTGCCACACACACCAAATTCCACCCTGTTGGAACCACAGCATAGAAAAGAGACCTGACACTATGATGCAAGAGACATCTGGCTGTCTTCCTAATGCCCTCCCTAGCTGGTCCACAATAATGAAGTTCAAGATGTATTCATGGTTGCCACTCCGAAGCCTGTGGTTAGGTGTGCCCATGTGACAGAGTTGTCACCAACATAACAGGAACAGATTATTCCTCTACTTAACTTACTTAAAGATACTTGCTACTATGAACTTCCTCTCTTTCCTGTCTCCCAGGCTGGAACACTAATCAAGGGCTCAGACAGCTTCAACCACCTAATTAACCAGAGCCTACAGCCTGCTGAAGCACCAAGTCAGTGACATCAAGTCTTCAGATAACTTCATGAGGCAAGGTTGGCCTAGGAAACTGGAAAGCTTACCTTGGGCCTCTTGCTTCATTTACTGAGAATTAAAATGTTATTTTCATGAAGCCACTCTATTTCAGAACTGTTTCTGAGGTTTAGATTTCCCATATACACTATAGATGTAAATCTGAAAAAGTTACATTCCCATTGTCAGTTTGTCCCTCTGGGCTGATCGGAGAATAGCAGAAAGTCCCTGGCATGAGACTTGAGTGTCTAGGAAGAAGAAGTCCTTCACATCCCAGTCAGGACTTGATGTACGTCCCCACAGACATGTTCATTTACATGTTAGCTTTGAATTTAACAGACCTCAGCAATTCAGCCTAGAGGTACCAACACCACACTTCTGTGAGAAATGTCTTCTTTATTTGAAATAACTAATTTAGGAGTATATCTTTCAAATTTAACTAATTTATTCATTGAATGCTCACTATAAATATGTACCGACCTTCTAAACTGTAGTGCTGATTAATTAAGATAACATAAACTTAAACATATCTGGACACTGAATGAGTTTTCAATGATTTTAAGTTTTTCTAGTATGACCGTACTATTAAATTAACATTATAATACATAGAGAGAAATGAAAATATTTACTGTAAGGATGTATCTTGCAACTGGTTCAGGAAACAATCCTCACCCATCCCCCCACCCCCTCCCATCACCCCCACCGGCCCACAGACACAGAGGCACGAGGGGTAAATTGCTTTCAGATCTCTTGGTTTCCACAAGAAGTTTTAGCAGTCCTTCCCAAAATATATTGCATAAAATATTGCTTCAAAGATGTGTGAGGTGTTAAAATAGTCCCCAGAGTAGGCGGGAAATGCCTATGCATCAGAAAGAAGAAACCAAGAACCGATGCATGAGAGAAAGATAGAGGGACGCGGCAGCCCAGGTAGAGATGGGCATTAGTCATTTTGGAGATCACGGGACTTTTCTTCCCAGAACCTGGCTACGAAGGAGTGAATTTTCCTTTTGCAAAATTAGCTTCACTCCGGGAATACACAATGGAGGAGGGATTTCAAAAACAGGAAGGGAACAGGCTTCAACTCTGAGAAAAGTAATGCAATCAACCCGTCTATAAAACGATGGGGAACACAGGGAGATGATGGAAAATCTTAAGATTTAATTAGGTGGGGAGAAAAATCTGCCAAATAGATGCAGCCAAAAGGTTCCACTTTTAATTACTGCATTTCTAGACCACTGTCATCACAAAGTGGGTGATGAGAAACACGCTTATAGCCCTGAAAAATGAGAGGGAATAAGTGAAGATCGGGATAAGACTTCCTTAAAATAATACGAGCTCGATGGTACTTCGTTTGTTCAGCATTGTGAAGAAAGGAACTAGTTCTCAGTAGAAAATATGGAGGCATGTCTCTTTAGGAGCCTTAATTTCTTCTGTAAATTTCACTTCAACTCTGCTGAGTGGCAAGTTCATTCTTGTCATCTTAACAGAACATGCTAATGTTTAACATTTCCTTGAGGCTCTGGGGTCCCTAGGAGAAGCAGCAGATAGTTCCTGGCACTGCTTGGAGGTTCCTGGATAAAATTAGCCTTGCACTAGACTGCCTGAGACTTCCTTAAGAGTGGGAATCCATGCATCACTCTTCGTTGCACACAATCTCAGCAGCACTATCTCCGCGGGTGTCAACGTCCCGTAGCAGTAGCTGTGGTCATGCCCATTTCCAACGTGTTTGCTATTAGTTATAAAGATTGAGGGAAACGAAAACGATAAAAATCTTAGATTATCTGTTTCCACATGAAAAACAGACAGGCTATGTAAGACAGCCTCAGGAAAATGTTCTTTTTTTTAAATGACAGAATAAATAGAAGATATCAATCTTTTCTTCTTCCTTACTTATCAGTTATTGGCTGTGTTGTGAATAAGTAAGCTACAATCTCCGGATAAGTGAGAAGACATCAGATAACCAAATGAATTAAAATAAAGGTTATGCATGGAATGATACAGTGTTGCTGTAATAGAAGGATTAGGTTCTGTTCTGTTATGTGACACTATTCCCGGGGACCCATGAACAAATATCAACTCACCCCCAGAGAGAGAACCAAGGATAGACCAAAGTAAGAATGCCACGGAAGTCCAACTTGGTGAACCGATGAGTTCTGTTGGCATTATTTACAGGACTATGTGTGAGGGGTCACTTACAGGAGCAGAAATGACTCCCAGACAGCTGCACCAGCAAGGCCCACCCCATCATGGGTGACAGCTCACAAAAGCAGGATTCTGGAGCGTGCCTCACACCCTGAAGACAGCTGGACAGCTTGGAGAGTGTCTTCCTGGTGCCCTTGCTGTCTGAGCCTCTTCCAAGCAGCTCTGCCAGTCACTACTCAGACGGTAGAGCTTACCTGAATGCAAAGCCTTGGTGATGGAGGGGTCCAGTGAGCTTGGTCAGTTTCAGGGACTTCCTGAAGCTACTGAGTTGCTCACTTCCTGAGCTCAAGGAAGCTTCCTGCGGATAAAATGTTTCACCTCCTCTCAAAGCATCCTGCTGTTACCCAACTTCCCTCCAAAATGGAAGGTTTTTTTCCTAAGAGGAAATTGCTATACAACAAAGTCCTAGCTCTGCCTCTTTCCTGACTTGAGTCTAAGTCTCAGTATCTTTTAAAAAACATAAATACATGGATGGGAATAGGATGTAGCTCAGTGGCAGAGTGTGTACCTAGCATGTGTTGAACTCTGGATGGAAATCCCAGCACCACAAATAAATAAATATGAAGACGCACACCAATGATACAGAGGTATTTTTAAAGACTGCAAGAATTAAGCACTACATACTTGGCATTCGGGGAGCTCACTCAGGTACACTATATTATTACGGTTCATCCTTGAATATGTTGAATATGTGTGGATATTTCTAAGGATGTCACCATACTCAAAAGTGATGACCACAAACCATAAATTTAATCTAAAAGAAAAGGATTTATTTTAAACAATTTTAGGTAAAATATAATTAATTAGACTTCTGGTGTTTGTGTTTTTTTGAGTTAAAAAATTGGCAATGATAATCCTGCCTTCCAACCCTGTAGATGAAAAATCAAGGCCACCGAGTCAGCATGACATTACTAAAGTCATAATTAAATAATTCCCAAAACTAATTAGGAAGTGGCAACAAGACTCTGTTAATTACTTTCATGTCACCACGACCTTGAGGTAACAGTTGAAAGGAAAGAAGATTTATTTTGGATAATAGTTTTCTTGGGTTTAATCCGTGCATGGCCCCACGGATGTGGACAGAACATTCAGCAGAATGAGTGTGTGATGGAGACTGCCTTTCACTTCTTAGAAGAAAGAAAAGAGAGAGATGGGACCAGGGACAAGATGTCCCCAAGGACTCACTCCCAGTGACCAACTTTCTCCAATCAAGCCCTACTTCCTAAAGTTTCCAGAACATTTTGAAGTAGTATCACCAACTGGGGACCAACCATTCAGAACATGAATCTGCAGAAGATATTTCATAGTCAAAGCATAACAGAAATGGAGATGTCCTAGTGTCCAATCAGTGCTCTTACACACATATGAATTATTCTGGAAGAAAGATAGGAAAAATTCTGTAAAGACAAGATAGTAAAGGTCCAGATTCTGTGGTGCACAAATCTCTTTTACAACTGTTCATGTCTGCCATCACAGAGCAAGGCATCTGCAAACAATATATAATTGGATGAATGTGGTTTGGGTTCAATAAAATGCTGTTTACAAAAACAAGTGATAGTCTATTCTCTGCTCATAAGTGTTCTAAAATTCTTATAAATTTTCCTCCAAAATCTGGTGATTTCCACAAAGTGGAAACACATCTTAACCATACAAGTAAGACTTTTACATTAGCAGCCATCTCCCCAGGGCATTATCCTGAAAATCAGAATCAAAACCAGCAATAATCTGCAAGAAATACGATCACCCACAAGTCAGCCTGGCTTTATCAGGACCTTCTGGTGATGCTGGCATATTAGAATGTTCTCTGGACACACAGAGAGCGGGCTCGTGGAAAAAGGTGCTTCCCTGTTTCCCCTCCATTAAGTACACAGAGAGCAGCCCACTTCTACAATAGGATGTCTGGACTAATCTGTCCTTCCAAAGAAGTTTGACAGATAGGGATGGGCTTGCCAAGGAACACTGCTCAAGCTTCCTCTGGGGAGGCCTTGAGAGAAGTGTGAATGCATCTGTTTGGCATGAGGCATCATCCCAGAAGAGAATGGGAAAGAGAAGACTTCTCAACCTCTGAGTTTTAAGGGAGCTATTCAAATTGTCATTTGACATACTCAATTGAACTAAATGAAGCCCTCTATTTCCCCTAATGTTTATGTTGCTCCCTAGAAGTAAATTGGTTGTTTAAAAGGCACATCTACCCGAGAGACTCAAAGAGTAACAGGCCGATATATGATGAGTATTAAGTGCACTGTGCCAACTTGCCCCTAACATCTGCTTGGTTCATACAAAGAATCAGAACAGCCAATGTTCAGTGCAGAGCAGTTGGGAGCTTCCAATACTGGATTTCTCTTTGGCTTTCACACCTACTTTGGTTTCATGGAAGGTGTTTAGAGAAAAACAAGTATAAAAGGAAATTTTGCAAAGGAATGAGAAATTGAGTTAGGAAAGCTTTATTTATGTTTTCTCCTCAGAGGGCCCCAACCTGATTTAATATGATGGTTCCAACCATGAAGCGTGGTCATGCTTTGTCTGTTCAGAGACAAGGGACACAGCTAGAGCTATTAATGTAGCATCCCAGTGCCATTTTCATTTTCTGTATGTTCTTCTTTGCATAATAAGAAAAATTCTAGCTTAGTATTTAAAGAATAATAATTCATTAAGATGCTAAAACACACAGAAGACATATAGATATATGTATATATGTGTATCGTGTTACTTTTTTCATTTATGTTTTCCTGCAATGCAATCATGATAAATATAGTTATGAGAAAAGCTTCATTTGTTTCAGTATAAAAACAGGTATTTTGTTCCTATCAACTTTATAAAAAAAAGCTTCAATTGTCACACAATAATGTTGATGCTTTAAAAAGAACTAGAAAGTCAATGTGAATGAAATCACTTTCACACTGTCGGAACTATAAGAAGGGCATCTTAGAACTGTATATATTATTTTTAATTGTAACTGAAGGATATATCTGTGAGTTGTAACTGATGTTATAAGCAAAATTCTCATATAAGGAAGACCACACACTGAGGGTACAAATCTGAACTAAAGTATATTGTTAAAAATAAATTAGCAAGATAAAACAGAGTGCTCTCCTTTGAACAAGAATGTTGTGCTTAATTTGGTCAAAGGAAAAGTAGCTTTTCATGTTGAAACTCAGGAATCTCAGAATCATACATCTTTGTCATTTATTTTTCCATTTCCGTGTCCTTTGGTGCTTTTCAAATCAGGACTGGATCTCAAAGACAGCTCAGGCGTGGAAAACCAACACAGATCGAATTTCACCAATTGGTGAAAGCTGTTTTCTCTCACCCACCTCTTTGACCAGGTCACCATCCTCACAGTGGCCTTGCTGTTGTTCTCCTTATCAAGAGCAGACTCCTGGCCCTCAGCTTCAAAGGCCTCCCCCAGCTTTCCCAGCTCTCCTTCCTGACCACTCCATGTTCTCCCAGCCAAAAGCCCCTTCATTCAGCCCTTTGATTCACTGCCCCATCTCTTATCCATCTTATTTCTGAAACGTCCAGCACGGATTCGGACCTCTAGCACACCCTCCTTCGCCCCTAAATAGGGTTTAAGCTGAATTAGTTAGGCTTATTACACACCTGCTTTTATTTGCACTTTTATAGTTTCAAAGCTAATGATACGTGATCTGAACAAGAGAGACCATAGATGGCAAGAGAATCATGCAACAAATTCATTGTTTTAGCTTTCCTTGTTGTTTATGTATATCTTTATTGAGTTTTATGTATCTTGTATAATAGATCTCAATCAAATTGAGACCCCTCCCCATCTGCACTCCCCTCTAGCCCTCCCCACTGGATTTCACGCATTCTGTCACGTATGTTAAGGTTTATCGGCTCAAACATTTGTACCCAGGTGCCCCCCAGTGCAACTTCATCCGCTGGAGTCTAGTCAGCCTATCTAGAGTCACTCCCTTAAAGAAGGTCTACTCTCCCTCACCCATCAGTAATCAGTTGACAATAGTTCCTCTGAAAGGTTGGGGTCACCTGCCCATTTCCTCAGTTCTATGCTGGGTCTAGGAGACAGCTAACTGAGCTTTTCCTTGTTTTATCTCCTAGAATGTATGAGGTATGGTATAGTACAGATTAAAAAATAGACTATCTTCCTTATCCTCAAATATATGTGGTTCAATGAGTAGACTGCTTTCCTAGCATGTACAAAGCCCTGGGTTCATTTCTCATCACCGACCATTAGATGGTTTCTAAGGTAAAAATCTGAGTGTTTTAATATACACATATTAATCCCAGTACTTGGGAGGTAGAAGCAGAAAGATCAAAAGCAGAAGGTCATTCTCAACTACATCTAGAGTTCAAGGACAGTTTATGCTACAGGAAGCCCTGTCTCAAAAAAAAAAAAAAAAAGACAAGGATGCTGGAGAGATAGCTTAGTTGATAAAATACTTGCCTTGCAAGCACAAAGACCAGAGTTCAATGCCCAGAGTCCACATTTGAAAGGTCAGGCTCAATGGCACAAGCTTGTAATCCTAGTGCTAGGGAAGAAAATGAGTCTGGAACTCATTGGTAAGCTGAGCCTACCTGGAGAGCTCCAGGCCAGTGAGAAGCCCTGTCTCAAATGAAGGGAGATGGAGTTTGAAAAACAGCACTCAGTCACTCGGTGCTGTCCTCTGGCTTCAATATGCAAACACACACACACATACACAAAACAGAGAGAGAGAGAGAGAGAGAGCGCAGAAATTCCATTACTATCACTTCAGGGATCAGGCCAGGACTGGAGGAAATTAGAATGGTTACTACGGCTATAACACAAACATACCATCATACTATACCATATCTTATATTGCTGATAAACCAGCAGCAAGAAACAGTAATAGGATGTAAGAGAGGAAACTGCTCAGTAGATAAGCACAGTATCCCAAGGAAGCAGAGAACCTAACCAGAGCCCAGCCTGCCACACAGAATGCCTTTGGGCATCTGACGTTGAGACAAACACCAAAATGATACACAGCATTAATGAGGCAAAGCGTTATCTTGGCCTTCATTCACAGCCCATTCCCTCTCTGCGATCAACATTCCAGTCTGCTTGCTTGTTTTACTGTTCCTACTACTAATCCTCAGGAGATTCTCAGCTGCAATACAAAAGGCCAAATTGATTCAAGGCCCTTATTTTCTATAAACCTTTTAATCATTCTCATTCAGAAATATACAGACAGTGGAGGTGATTTGTGTCAGGAAGTAAATGATAAGCCTCAGTTTCGGTATGTGTAAAATAGGAATAGCAGGATATACCTAATGAGTTGTGCTAGAAATTAAACATTAAAAATGCATGTTCAACACCTAACCCATAAAATTGGCACCCACCGTGCATGCAGCTGGTGGTAGATAGCTCTGTGCTAAATGGCGTTGTTTAACAAAATTTATGAGGGCTGTGGTCATACATGTCAGATTCTGCAAACTAAACCTTCAGGAAAGCACATGGACCCCCTGAAAAGAAAAGTTTGTCTTCAAAGTAGGGGATTCTAGTATACCTACATCAGGTAACGAGAATGCCTTCTGCTTTAACTGTCACAGAATGCTAGTCTGTGAAGTAAGCTGGTGTTGGCCAATCAGACATTTCCGCTCTGGTTATCTGACCTTGTTCCTACCTCACAAATGCCTTGTTCTACAGCTACCTGGTGGGAACGTGCATTCTTCTTTTTTTCAAAAATGAAAGCTATCCAAATTCATGAGTCACAAACAAAGGTCAATAAAATTTTAAAGTAAATTTGTTTTAATTTTGCCTTCTGATAGTTCTGAACACCAATAAAGAGACCCGAGGGCAGGGCTGAGGACGCCTCAGACCCTTTGAGGGCAGTGCTGCCAACCAGGCTTCCCTTTTTCTTGGTGCCCTGAGGACTGTGAATGAACAGTGAGGGCCTCTTGAATCAAACTTACTTTTTGGGGGGATCCCCCAGAACTTTCTGCTTCCAAATCCACGGTTAGTTTGTGCTATGAGACATGACCTTGGGAAGGGTAGAGAGGTTTACTATGCGCTGTGAGAAACCGTGACCTTTTGGAACTTGTGGTGGGCTGATGAATCACTGGCTGAAGTTGGGGCTCTAACAAAGACACAACCAGGTACTTTAGGGAGGCTCAAGAATCAGGTAGCACATGGCAGCTACTGAAGGGCTTCAACTCTGGCTCTGGGAACAGATTTTCTGTTCCATCTCCCCCCACTTCTTTTCTAATATACTTACCTAGAGGAAAAATTAACTAAGTTGGTCAAGGGAATCTCAGTGGCAAGGCCACAGCTTGACTATTGGACATGGTCCAGGCAACCAGAAAATAGGACTGCCATGAGAAAATAAGGTGTCACAAAGGGAGGAGCACCTACCAGTCTCAAGGAAATGTATAGTAAGGTACATGGGAAAGTCCACATATTCCAAACTTATAATGCTTCTCTCAATTTCTGCTCTGAATGATCCAAGGTTCAACATAAAAATGGGCTCCTGTGGTGGTTTGAATGAGAATGTCCCCCACAGGCTCCAAGTATTTGGACATTTTGTCTCCTGTCGGTACGGTTGTGGAAGGTCTTGGAAGGTGTGGCCATACTACAGAAAGCACATCACTGGGGGTGGGTTTAGAGAGCTGTTAAGCCTTGCCAGGTCTCCAGTCACTCTCTGCTTCCTGTGCCTGCTTGAAGATGTGCATGCTTAGCTTCTGCTCCTGCTCTAGCCACCTCTGCCACCACACCTCCCTGCCATGATGGACTCTTGCCCCTTTGGAACTGTAAGCTAAATAAACTCTTCCTTTTTTAAGTTCCCGTGGTCAGTGTTTCTATCACAGCAACAGAAAAGTAACTAATACAGTAATTGGTACTAGAGAGTGGGATGTTGGCTATAAAGAAAGTGACCATGTGGGTTTTTGGAGAAATGTGACAGATTTTGGAAGTTTGGGCTTAGAAAAGTGGTTGACTGTTGTAAGCAGAGCTCATCAGGCCATTCTGGTAGAAGCCTGGAAGAAAGTAGTGCTGAGAACAATGTAGTGCCAGAAGGAAATTGGACTTAAGTAGCAACTGAGATAGTTTAGCAAAGAGTCTTACTGGAGTCTGCCCACAGCCAAAGAGCTTGCCTGAGGCTAAGTTGAAAAGTAATGAACTAATTTCTTTGGCAGAGGACAGTTCAAGACAGCTTAACATAAAAATAATGTTGTAGCTGTAAATGATGAATATTATGAAGATCTACAGTGAAAAAGAACAAATAAGCAGAAAGAAATGCAGAACATACAGTTTGGATTGAAAAAGAGCACTGTGAAGATTAGAGTTGGAGCCAACGCATGTGCTGAAGGAGAGGATCCCTTTGCTGAGGGGATTAAAGTGATTAAGGAGAGGCCTAGACATTCACACTCAAACAATGAGATAGTTCCTCCATGGCAAGACCATACTCAGCTAAACCTCCAACTTGTGTAAGGGAAATGTGGCAAGGGTTTTCTACTAGAAAACCACCGAAGAAGAAAGCTTTGAAAGCGGATGAGTCGGCTGGGGTCGGTACCAAACTTGCAGCCAAGCTTGGCAGTGTCGTTCACCTGGTGCTGGCTTTAGAGGCAAGAAAGATGCAAGAGCGAAGGAATCATCGGTTCTTCCTCTGTGGTTTCAGAAAGCCACCGAGGCCAGGCAGCATGCAGCAGAGGTGTCCCTGCATAAAGAAGGCCCTGCCAGGCCAAGAAGCCCCGATAGGCCATATTGTGATGCTATGAAGGTGAAGCCTGGCTGGCAGTGGAGACCCCAAGAAGATATTCCTGATGCCAGAGCTGTGAGACATCTGCCAAGAACTGCATACAGGGAGTGGTACCAGCCCAAGAGAGAGATGCACGTTTCATGCAGCAAAGTTGGAGGAGCTGAGCCATCTAAGCCCTTTGGAAGTAAAGTACCAGAATTCAGACAAGGAGCTACTGGATTTGGTGTTTGTCCTGCTGCTTTTTGGTCTTGTTTTGGTCTGATATTTCCTCACTAAGCCTCTATTCCTCCTTTTTGGAATGGGAATGTGTATTCGGTTCCACCGTATATTGAGAATATGTCATTTGTCTTCGATTTTACAGGGGTTTACAGGTAAGAGGTTGCCCTGAGTCTCAGAAGAGACTTTGGACTGTGGACTTTTGAATAGTATTGAGAGTGTAAAAACTATGGGGACTTTTAAGGATAGACTAAATGCATTTTGCATTTTATGTGGTCATGAGCCTATGGGGGCCAGAGAGTGGAATGTGGTGGTTTGAATGAGAATTTTCCCAATGCGCTCCAAGTATTTGAACATTTTATCTCTAGTTGGTGACACCATTTTGGGGGGTCTAGGAAGGGGTAACCATGCTGGAGGAAGCATGTCACTGGGGGTGGGTTTAGAGAGTTCTTAAGCCTTGCCTGATCTCCAGTCACTCTCTGCCTCCTGTGCTGCTTGAAGATGTGAGTGCTTAGCTTCTGCTGCTGTTCCAGCCACCTCAGCCACCACGCCTCCCCACCATGATGGACTCTGGCCAGTTTGGAACTGTAAGCTAAATAAACTCTTCCTTTTATAAGTTCCCTTGGTCATGATGTTCCTATCACAGCAACAGAAAAATGACTAATTCAACATAAAAATAGGCTCCAATTTCTACAGAGGACTCCCCCTTCTAGCCAGTTATGCCTGCCTTTTACATGAGTTAATGTTAAGTCCCACACTGCAAGTATAAAGGTAGCAAAATCCTATCGATATAGTTGGATTTCCAATGGGTATCGTGTGGAACATTCTAAATGAACGAGATGCTCAGTTAAAAATACTATTTAAAAGCAAAGACTCCAAAATGAGGCTCACCCAGAGACATCTGTATGATTGATGTGCACCATCTTCCAAAAAGATTTCAAGAACTCTGGTCACTTTAGAAAATAAATGAAAAACTTAAGCAACTAATTGAGAAAAAAAAATGAATTTTATAATCTTTTCACTATGTGTCCACCCTGAAGGTGAAAGAACGTTGATAAATTATGTATAAAACTCAGGCCGTCCACTCCTTACAATAGCCAAGCTGTGGACTCAGCCTATGTGTCCATCAGTAGACAAAAAGATTAAGAAAAGGTGGTGTGTAACTATTATTTGGCCCTGAAGAAGAACAAAATTATGTCATTTGTAGGAAAATGAATAGAACTGCAAACCTGGAAGAGAAATCAATGCCTGTATGTTGTAGATAGTCTTTTCTAATGCATTTCAAGACCCCCATCCACACTGAGACCCATAGGCCTCTAAGCATTGTCTTGCTTGTGCTTACCTCTTTCACATGGAAGAATGATGCTTTAATTTAAATTTATCCTGTCAGTAGTTTCTGTGGTAAACTGATGGAGAGTTGAATCTATCATGTCAAACTTTAATCTTCCCGTGCCTGAAGAGATGCCTGTCTACTCAGTGACTGTTTTAACAGCGCTATGGAATGCTTTATATTTTACTGGTGGTCCCTTTAAAAAATATGTTCCTATTTTTATTTAACGTGTATGAGTATATTGCCTGTATGTATGTAAGTTGCACCCATGTCATGCAATGTGTATGGAGGTTAGAAGAGAGCATCGGATCCCCTGGAATTGGAATTAAGGACAGTTGTTAGTTGTCACATGGGTGCTGGAACTCAAACCCAGATCTTCTGCAAAAACAGCCAGTTCTCCTAACTGCCGAGCCATCTCTCCAGCCCCTAGAAGTCCCTTTTATAAAGTGTACACATTTTAAGTCATCTGTTGCCACTCTGTGTTTTAAATACACAGTTATGTGGTGTCAGACTTGCTACCCACCAGCTGAAGGGGAGCAGTTCTGGGTAGCTGCTGACACTTCATCCGGAATGTTGGAGACTCAGCTAAAAAACTTACCTAGCTGCAAATATTTACAAACAGGCTCCTCAGTTCAGTTGCATAAGTTCCTTGTGTGGATCAGTTTTCATCTGTTTAATGTTCATTGAGTTTATAAAGAGACTAGAGCATACTCCAAGCCCTGGATATTAGCCTCTGGATAGTCATAACAGTATTGTTCCTAATGTAATGTAGCCTCCCTCAATTTTTAAATGTCTGCAATTATCCCTCGTCAAATGTAGTCTTCAACTAGAGTGACAGAAAATCAAATAAATTCATGACTGTGAGGATAGCGCACCCAAGAAACAGCATTCTGTATCTGGGAACCCAGATGACAGTGACAGAGAGCAGTGCTAAGGCTCTAACTTTTGTTCACACCTGACTGAAGGGGAGGAACTGTGAAATAAAAATGGCAGGAGGCCATTGTTTTAGACTTAGCCTCTTCATCAGGCGACAATTGACCGGGCTGAAAATCAAAATGGCGTCATACAAGCTAAATACTATCATAAGAAACATTAAAGAAGTAGATGGCTCCTGAAACAAACAAAGCTTTTGGGTTTTGTTATTGTTTTTTTCCTGAAAGCCAGGATGTTGTCTACCTGGGTCAGGGAAGTCATCCACCTGAGTCAGTATATTAAAGAGGTCCCTCTCACCTTACTCCTTACAAAATACCACCTGATGTTAACCAGTTTCTCCCTCTATTATTGCATCCTTGTTTCCACCTTACAAAACTTCTCTTTCTGTTATCGCCCAGTGGGTGTTCCCATTCTATTTCACAGAATCAAGGTCACCCTGATCCATTAATTACAAATAAAAGAAAATTAGATTCATAACTAATTGTGTTGTAATTTTGTCTTTGGCAGAGTGAGTATATTTTTTAAGCTGAGTCTCAGGGGGGAAAAATGCAAAAATAATTCTCCTTCACTTAGTTCTTCCTAATACCGTAAATTTTTCATATAAACAAAGCTATTAAATCATATGAAATAGTTTTGTTTTCCACCAGAACAACAGTCTATTATTGTTTTACTTCAGTATTCCAGTGTGAATCCTCTGGCTGTTGAGTTTCACAGTTAAGCAAGACATTTTCCAGTCTTCAGATTATATCCTTTAAAATCTGTAAAAATCCTCTGTTCAAAAGTTACACATAGCAGGGAGTCGTCTGAAATGTCAAATGGAGAAAATTGGAAACAGCTTACCAACCCAAAAGAATAATATTTCATAAAATCCTATGGAGTAAAAAGTCAGACCCCATGGGGCTACACACTGTGTTAGGCAACCTCAGAATATATTAACCCTTTAGGATTCTCTATACACTATTTGTTACTATACAGAAGTAACGTGTAAAACATTCCCCCAAGACTTTTGAGTTCTTCAGCTAAAGCCTGCTGTGGTGTCTTTCCATTTGAATTGGTTCAAAGGGCAGATGTGCAGGCTTGCTGGGAACATGGAGCCCATGATAGAGAGTATTTTCTTGGCATCAAGTCTCCAGTCAAGTCAACTTGCCATGCTCTACTTCATAAAAATAGCATGGATATGCCATGAATCATAGATAAAATGAGTGGTCAGTACACAAGTGCCTGCATCTGTACTGGACTTGAAAATGAGAGACTTTGTGAAATAAAAAAGTTTTGAGCATCACTGTTCTATACTGGGCAGATCTAAGCATTCACGCTTCCTGTATTTGGAAGCCTGCCATCAGAAAGACTTATTTTCAATGCAGAGTCTTAACCTGGATTAAGTCAGACAGAACTAACATGCTGTCCAAGATGACTGACCTCCAAACATGTCCTTATCAGGTTGATATTAAAGCAAAATATTGTATTTTTGTATGCTCTGTTTTGAGATTTACACACAATGCCAATCATGAAAAAATAGGAATATTCCCATGAAGAAGCAAAGAGAGAACTGAGTGCATAAACAGGAAATTATTCCTAATTTAAGAACAAATTACAAGGCTAATGAACGCCATTTCACTCTATATATGGCATATTTTATATAGACGGTGTACACAGCCATCCTATTTTTACAGTTACTCAGCACTTTTCTGTTCTTGACATTTATCAGGTATGCTAATGTAATAGTTTTCATATTTCATCATATATGCATATATTCACGTACTACAATAGGGCTTTCCTGAGATACACACAGTCAGAAGTTGTATGTGGGGTGTGTGTGTGTGTGTGTGTGTGTGTGTGTGTACGTGTGTGTGTGTGTGAAGGTACTTGCGTGCCACAGTGTTCATGTGGAGGTCAGAGGAAAACCTTGGGTGCCATTGTCAGTCCTCATCTTCTACCTTGCTTGAGGCAGCCTGGAGTATATCAGGCCAGTCGGTCCAGGAGCTTCCAAGGATTCTTCTGTCTCTGCCTGGTTTCTCACCCTAGGAATACTGAGGTTGTAGATGTGGTTTACCTGGGTCCTGGAGATTTAAAGGGCCTGTTACTAGCCCTGAAATTACCAAGCCATTGCCTCGGCCCTGAAGAAAGTCTTAAGACAACTGATTTTTAATGTTTAAATTTATTCTTTTTTTTCTTTCATTTGTGTGTGTAGGTGTGTGTGCGTGGATGGGCGGTGCCTGTGGAGGGCAGCGGTCAGCCTCAGTTGTTATTCTTCAGGAGCTGTCCTCCTGATCTTCTGACAGTGTCTCACTGAGACCCAAGGCTCACTGATCTGGCAAGGCTGGCCCATCAGCAAGCCACAGGGATCGCCCCACCTCCACTTCCCCAGCACTGGGATTACAAGCATGTCACCACACCCGGCATTTTCACATAGGTGCCGACAGAACTCAGGTCCTAAAACTTGTACAGCAAGCACTGTATCATGAGCCCTCTCCCCGCAGTTCCTTTTTTCGGTAGTTACACACCTGATGCCACAGGCAGAGCGAAGTCATCAAGGCTTGATTTTCCCATCTCCCTTTCACACTGCCACTTTCTCAAGTGACAAAAGTGAAGACACACCTCATACATTCCCAATGTGCCACAGCATCCTGAAGCATACCACATCTACACGTTAATATACAGCCAGTTCACACTAGCTTCCAATACACTGTCTTGCTTTCTCAACCCCAAATACTGCTAAAGAATATGTTGTTCCTTTCTCGGATAAGGTTGAAACCGCTTATTTATAGATAAGCAGGAAAGGCAACAAAAAGTTTTGTCAGGTCACTGTGCATCATCTGTTTGCCTGCCCAACTTTCCCCATCTACCTAAGAATACACTAAAATTAGAAGTAAAACGTGAGGTTTCTAAGCAGCCAATTCTAGTTAAGGTTGAGTAGGAATGTTCTACCTCATTTCTCCCTCTGGTTATAACTAAAAATCAAGGTCACCATAGTCAAAGCAATCATTTGCCAATGATGTCAATTAAGCACAGCAGACAATGCTCTTGTGTTTTCTCACCCATACCTCCCAAAGTAAAATGAGAGCAGGATAAACATGGATGTAACAGGTCTTAGCAAGAAAAGCTCCCTCTTCATTCAGAGGAAGGAGTGGGAGGGCGCCTGTGAAGCAGACAGCAGGGGAATCCCTGGCACTGCTTCCTGTCCAGGCCCCAATGCCAAGGCTGTGTGCATGCAGCAGCAGCAGCAGCCAGGTTTGCTACTGGCCCTGGGGTGAAGAGGGTCAAACTTTAAGGTCCTTGGGAGTTAGAGGAGTTCAGCAAAGCTACAGAGAAGGAAAGAGTTTAAGGGGAAGATTCTATAAAGCTCTCTACTAAGTACCAGCTTATCCTCTAGGCATGCCTGAAAATGATTTGAAGATCACCGTTTTTAAGACACCGTTTAAAATGCAGCCTATGGCCTGGGTACGAGCTCATCCCAGGAGAAAACCAGAGGAATACCAAAGTCCACAGAGGGTCAATGCGGCATATGCCCTGAATCTGACCAAGCCAACTGCCTATGAATAAAAGCAAGCACGCAGACAAAAAGCAACATTGTCCAGAGAATTCTAACAGAGCTCATAGTCTCACAGTATTTTCAAACTTTGTGTGTAATTTTAGAATGACATACAAAGAAGCAAACCAATGCCAGAAACTTCTTAGTGGAGAGATAATCAATAGATTTCATCCCAAGGTGACCTAGATGTGGAGATCATTTGACAAAGCCTTTAAAGCAACTTTATAACCATGCTCCATGGTTACAGATCAGGATACTCCAATGAATAGAAATACAGATGACTATAGCAAAGAAGTAGCAGCCAAAGAAAGAATTAAATGAACATTTAAAAGTAAGACATACAAGAAAAATTTCTTAACTAGCCACTAAGCAGCAGAACAAAAGTAACAAGAAAGAAGCCATGGGATTTACAGAAAAACCTAAATGACAGAGAAAATGATTGAAAAATGATCATAACTGTAGGGAGCTGCTGTTTGTCAGAGATCTTGTACTTGCTATCATCTAGGTCCAAAAAGGCATTTAGAATGGAATGTATACACAAAAAAAGTTTTGAAAATTTAATGGCTACAATTTCCCAAATCTAGTAAAAGGTATGAATTTAGACTCAAACTTCTCAACAAAATTCAAGTAAGATAAAATCAAAGAAAATCATGCCTAGACATAAAACAATCAGATAAATGGCATTTTAAAAACATAATGCAATATTAATTTAACAACAAAAATTCATAAATGTAATCCTTGCATTAGCAAATTAAGAGAAACTCTATGATCATGGCAATCAAGGTCGGAAACACCGATAAAATGCAACATAATAAAAGCGTCCCTGGATAGGAAAATGGTTCAGTTCATAAAGTTCTTGCTGCACAAGCAGGAGGAGCTGAGTTCGGATCTCAGCACTGCATAAAGGCTGGATATAGTGGTGTGTGCCTGTAATCTTAGTCCTGGTGAGGGTGGAGACAATAAGATCCTGGGGAGTTACAGACCAGCCAGTGTAGCAGAAACAGCAAACTCTAGGACCAATGAGACATGCATTCTCAAAATCAAGGTGGAATGTGAAAGAGGAGAATCCCCAGAGTCAACCGGTGGCCTTGTGTGCACATGCACGTTCAGGGACACCTGCACACAGAGAAACCAGGAGGAAAGATTTAGTTTAATACTTCAGCCCTTCCCTAAACGTGCCATATGATATAACTAACTGCAGCGGGAACTACCTCCTTACAGCCACGATTTATACCCATATTCAAATGCTGGACCACGTCAGTACACCTAGACTTGGGGACTTCAACTTTGGGACCCCAGAGAATTCTGTTAAGCATGACAAGTAATGGGAGACTAATATTTAAAATGCAGCACTTTCTGTCACAGCTCTTAAAATATCTAACAAAATATGTGTAAAATATGTATAATAGAAAAATTGCAAATTGCTCATAAAACCAAAGAGGACTTGCACAAATAGAGAAAGAAATGAAATTCAGGTTTGAAAAGTTAAAATGTTAACATGTCAAATCTCCCTAAGTATTTTTATGATTCAAGAATTTTGTACAATGTATCTTGATCATATTCAGATCCCTTCCTCATCTCCACCTTCACCTCCCCCCTACCTTTGGGTATCTATCAGAATGCTTATCCCAATAATGACAACAAATATCAAACTGATGAAGTCTTGATGAAGAAATGGAACAGCTAGAATTTGCAAATATTGCTGATGGGCGTATAAAGCAACACAGCACTCTAGTAGTTTGTTATAAACTTAAGCATACACTTATCAACCTAGGTGTTTATCCCAGAGAAATTTGCATATAAAAAGAATAAGGGGGCTGGCCAGGTGGCTCAGCAGGTGAAGGTGTTTGCCACCACGCCTGATGACCTATGTTTGGTCCTCAGAACCCACATAGTGAAAGAAGAGAACAAACTCCTAAAAACTGTACTCTGACCTCCACGCGTGTATTGTGCACATGTGTGCACACACACACACATGTTTTTTTAAAAAACTGTAAGCAACTATTTATAGCAATAATTTACATAACTATAAAAATTTAAGGGTTAGAAAACTAAATACCCTTCAACAAATGAATGAAGAAATGAACTGCAGTACATCCACACAGTGGACTACTAGTGGGAATTCTAGGGAGTGAACTATCAATACACGATAGCATGGGTAAATGCTAAGGCACCATGCTAAGTGAAAGAAGCCAGCTTCAGAGTATGGCACATATAACAATCTGGAAAAGCAAAATTATAGATTTGGAGCCTAAATTGGGTTATAGGAAGGAGTAGGTTTGACGAAAAAAGATATCATGACATGTTTTAAGAGAATTATTCTATAACTACCTGGTTTTATTAATGGTTACAAAAATAAATGTGTATGTTAAAACCCATGGAACACTGCACAAAAGAGTGAATGTTATTATATGCAAATTAGAAAGAAAAGAATTAAGATAGCCTATTTTTATCAATACATAATTCTGACTAGTAAATCTGCCATTGAAGATGGTCTTTATCAATTCAGCAAATATTTTTGTAAATTGAATGGGTAAAACTTATACCTCTATACAGTATTTTGATGTCCCTAAGTCAGATGGTAACATGTCAAGAATTATTGTATTGGCAAATATAAACTGAAATTAACAATATGTCAATCTCCCCAATTTTTTGAGAGGATATAGGGTTAAAGAAAGTGTCTCTAAGTTAAAGAGTAAAAGTAAGCCCTTTACTCCTGTAAAGTTCTCAGAAACAGAATATAAATGTACCTACTGATACCAAATTCATTCATGAGTTCTCTTGTGTATGAAAGGCAGATTGTTGCTGTAATTTTGACATTAAACTGGGAAGTGAAGTTGATCAAATAATTCACTGTAGCTATTACAGTAAAACATCCTCTATTCCTGCATTTTTAATCTTTTGAATAAATATTCAAAGCACTACGATCAACTGATACACAAATAGTATTGATTCCTGCTACATTATACCCAAAACACTTTTTAAATGGAAACGTGTTTCAAGATATGAATTTTGACAAATTTCGCATTTAAGCCTAGTAATTATTTACAATGTTTACACAGATTTAAATCACAATTATTGTGATATATTAATCAAAAAGAAACAATTACTACTCAGAATCTTCTAACGGAGGGAAAAATTTTTTAAGTAATAATTTCTATTTTCTACAGAGATGTATTAGTTCTCAGCATTACATAGATATTGAATCGAAATGAAATTCTGTGAGAGAAGAGAGATAGAATTCGTTCAGAAGAAAAGGAAGACTGCCAAAGTTTGCTGAGTTACAAGAGGAGCTTATAATTTTTGAACAGTGGATGAGTACTACGTCACTACAGGAATTCAATTCCATTAGACACATCAAGAAGAGGATTATAACACCTTCCTTTTAAAATGCCAATTGTTATAATATCCATTAAATTTCACTCTCCTCCATGATTTACATTAATGATTAGGTTTTTAGATATTACCTTGAAATTGTATAAGAGATATGTCATTTTTCAAAATCCTTCCTGGGAAACACAAGCAAAAATATTTGGAAGTTCACAAATACAATACTCCTACACTGCCTCTGAACTTATTTTGTTTAAATGCACATGGGGTTTGGACATGAAATAAATACATGGATTAAGGAGATGAAACAGAGACTTCAAATTACTTTCTAATTGCTAAGCTCACTGAAGTCATAGTTGGGAAGACTGAACTGCTATTTGGAATAATGAAGTCTCAATTTCAGAAGACTCACAGATTTTGAGACGATGATTTTTAATACCACACGAGCTTCAGTGGGCGACCAAGAGTTTATAGTTCAGCCTCTATAATGTCTGAATTACTAGGCAACCATTGAAGCTCAATTTCAAGAACTGTTTGAGCTTAGTGAACCGTGTCCACCCAAAACACACAGGCAGCACCCTGTCCTCCTATGTGAAGGGGAAGGAATGGAAAACGCTTCCACCTGGCTCTGTAAAGATGCATCCGATAGGATTAAGTTGACCACCAGAGGGGATACGAAGCTGGATTTAGAAAGAAAATAGATGATGTTTTGAGTCATTCAGGATATGAATCACAATGCTCTTGTTGTAGTGCTCTAAGTGGACCATTCATCAAAACCGGCTTCAAATTGTGTAGCTATGATTATTTTCCATTGGGGGGAAAAACAGATTTTGTCTTACTACTAAAAGTGTTCATATGTTATTGCAATCTGACTCACAAGATTTCTGATTTGGGGCATAATAGGGAACCAAGAGTAGATAGATGTCCTTGGTGTCCAGACAGCATAATAATCCCGCGTAAGGAACACAAGGATCAAACCACAGCCTCGACTCTCTAATTGCAGCCTCTCGCCAAGCTGCTGACTTGTGCAGAGTGTGGAGACTGAGTACAAGCGAGGAAAGCAATTCTGATATTTCTGTTTCAGGAAGCACTATGCTACATCAAGCAAAGCAATACTTGGCAGAGAATAGAAACCTCCTCTTGAATGAGCTCTAAACAAGAATTTCCAAGGCCCGAGGGAACAGGTAGTACTTAGGCTCAATCAGATGCCTATTTTATTTGGCACTGCTCCTTCAGGCTGAGTGTGTGGCATGGCAAAGACAAAATGAGACTGTGGCTCTCACAGAATGGTTGCAGCCCACAAGGTGAGCGGGTCTCACGATTCACAGATCAAAGGAAATGGCAAGAACTTTAAATGGTTTAAGAAAATAAGTTTCAATACAGTGCAAAATAAAATTCCAATCCAGGAAAGATCTGAAGTTATCTTTTTCTTGGTGCTCTGGTCTGGTCTGGTCTGGTCTGGTTTAATAGGGTATCTTTGTATAGATCAATCTGGTCCTCTTACCTCAGCCTCTTGAGTGCTGGGATTACAGGACTGTAACACCACACCTGGCTTAGAAATTCTTCATAAGAACTTATCATTTGATAAAAACAGCAGTTGCTGCTTGTATAGCTTCTCTTCTCTTCTCGACCTTGTCTTGACTGCTCTCCCTAACACATTCTGAGTTACAGCCTTAGAGACAGGTGCTTGCAAGAACAGAAGATCTGAGAACATGTATGTGGGAGAATACTGTGGGCAAGTGGAACAGGACAGGTGGAGCCTAGAGTGCAGAAAGGAGGGCAGTGGACGAGAAGAGGTGAGGTGAGTGAGGTCTGAAGAGGAACAGCAGGTGTCTGTGCTGAGGCCTGTGTGACTGCCAGTCCCCTGCACCATGCTGCACAGCACTCTGAAGGATCTGAGGTTATGGCTGGACTGGTGTTTCTTAGACTGGGCGAGAGAGGCATACTTTAGAAAACTTGCAGAGGAGGAATACGAAAGTTTCAAAAATCCTTATTCCTGTTGTGTGGCAATGCCCGACAGGGCCCGGGGAAGAGAAGAGAGCCAGCAGCCATGGCTCTGAAGGTGGTGAGCACTGGTTGGATCATGCGTATATTTTGACAGAAAAGCCCTGAGGATTTTCTGACAGATCACACATGAGATGGGAGCAAAGGAGAAGACTCAGGAATAACCCAAGCTTTGGCAGGAATACCTGAAAACAGAAGTTATTTTTTACTGAGAAGAGAAAATCTGGGGTAAGATAAGGTGCAGAGGCCACTGGGCTGGTTTTGTACATATTTGGTAAACTCTTAGAAACTCAAGTGAAAGTAAATAGGAGGCAGATTGTGTGTGTGTGTGTGTGTGTGTGTGTGTGTGTGTGTGTGTGCGTGCGTGTGTGGTGCATGTACACATGTAAACATGAAAGCATATATATTTACACAGGTTCAGAAATCAGAAGAAGGCAGTTGTGAGCCATTTTTGAGTGTGTTTGGTGTGTCAGCGGTGTTAAAGCCTCAAGCCAGAAGTCAATCATCAGAAAGGAATGGTTCCCAGGAGCAAGCGCTGGGGCATTCCACGGCCAAGAGGTAAGAGCAATCAAGAGGAAACAGCAAAGGAGGCTGGCAATAAGTGGTCAGAGGAGCAGGAGATCTCCCAGGGGGTTGAGGGAAGAGTTTATAAGGGAGGAGAATGCAGCTAGGTGTGGCAGGTGCTGTTGGAGGTCAGGACTGAAGGAAGACAGAACAGTGTGCAGCAACACGAAGGGAAACCCTTAGAGACGCGGGAGACATAGCTTTTCCTGAGAGGTGGAAGCATAGTTCGCGAATGTGGGTTTTAAACTTAGGAACTGGGATAAAGTAGATTTATAATCAATGCTTACCTGGCCAGAAGCAAGTATGAGATTTCCCAGGGAAAATGGTGAAGTGTTGCGCAAAAATGTCTGAGAATCAAATCTCGTGGAACCTCAACAATGAAGGAGTCATAGAGGAAAAGGAGGGAGTCTAGCACGTGGCCACAGTGTTGGGAAACAAACCAAAGGGGAAAGCGTTCTAGAACACAGAGGGTTCTAGACAGAGAGAGCTGGGATAGTAGCCTCCCCATCGAATTAGGTGCCAGTTGCCTGCTATCGTTACTGGTTTAATAATTTGCTTTTTTTGAAGTACAGGGCCTCACGCATGGTAGGCAAGAGCTCTACCACCAAGCCACATCTTCAATTCGATAATATACTCTATTGGTCATTTTTCTTTTACCAAATGATGTCACAGTTCCCTGCTAAACTGCACTACCACATATATCCTTCAAATATGCCATCTGAGGTCAATGCCTTGTGTTAAGGTCTGAAACTACACCAATACATCCATCTCTTCAACAGTCTGTGAAATCTTTAGAAACAGGCATGTTATCATTCTTCTCCTAATTTCTAATAAAATTATCTGGCACACAGTATGCTTAGTGTTCATTGAAATGAAAGCATTTATTTATGCATGTATGCAAAGTGCATTATGACTTCCAAAATCATCTGAAATATGTTATTACAGTCTTTAAAACAGTTCTGCATTCAAGCCTTGATACTTGTGTCATGAAACTGAAGAATCAGAGGTTTCAAGGGTTGAAGAAACTTTATGAAGTCCTTTAATTGTGAAGAAAACCCACTAAGGTCTAAATATAAGTTATCAGATTCTAAATTTGGTGCTCTTACAAAAAGTAGCATCTATGTATAGAAAACGGTGTCTAGGTAAATAATTTGAAATTATAAGTATACAAAAATTTGAGGTTCTGGGAAATTTTTATTTTATTTAAATCTGGTCATTCCAGGGACCCCATAGACCTTTAAACACTACTGGCCATTGCTTCTGCTCTTGATCACCCTCTAGAACTCCATGGTAAGACCCTGTTGCTGAAGACACTGCATATATGAGCTGTAGAACAAATAAGAAGCAATCAAGCTGCTGCTGACCTCCAAGCCTCATCTCTACTGGCTAGCTTCCATCGTACTGAAAGATGCTATGCATGCTACTGGAAAAGAAAAAGAATCATCAACTTTAACCAACTGCAAATCCTGTGAACTACAACAACAACTGGTCTGGAAAGATATGTCCACTGGTACAATAGTGACGTGAATATTATGGGAGCAACTAGCCACTCTCTAATTGGATTTAAGGTCCACATCCTAGAATGGAGCCCATTCCTGACATGGATATCAGGCTTAGGAACCTGAGACAAGACAGGTCAGAGGACCTAGGGGAGAACCTAGTACAAGTTTTTTACTAAGTAGTTGTAGTACTAAACTGACTCCTAATGACTTATTGTTACACTCACAGGATTAATGCATTTCTCAACTCTCTCCAGAGAGGCTTCCTTATGAAGAAGATGGTGATTAACACAGAAACCCCTAAGTGGCCAGTGTGCAGAGAACAAAAGGCTACAGAGCACTGTCTCTGAATGACACTTATGTAAATTTCTGCCTCCTAAGGATCATTGAAGAAGAGGGGCCAGAATGATTATAAGAGCCAGACAGGGTCAATGACCACAAGGAAATAGAGCTTTTCAGATAACTGATCAGTTAGTCACATGAGTTCACAGCAATAGTGACAGCATACACAAGTCTCATATAACCCCAAACTAGACAGAATCTCAGCAGAGACACAGCGAAGTGGAGTGGGCAAGAAATCCCAACCCAACCTAAGGAATTTTTTGTAACCAAGAGCTACTGGGAGATGGAGAATCAGTCTCTTGCAAGGATGGGACTATTGGTACGTAAATGATGCACCAATGGTTGGGCCACACTGAAATATCTTTGGGGACACAAATTAGAGTCTATAGGCCTTTCTGTGAATATGTATATACATATACAATGGAGTACATTAAATTGGACATGGGCAGGGGCAGTGCAGATAGGGGAAGAGGGCTAAATACCATCAAATTGTATTACATGAGAACCTCAAAAAATCAATTAAAAACTTGGTAAAAAATAAATCTTTTAAAAATTAAGTACTTATTTAAAAATAATAAAGCTAGTCATTGTATCGAAAATTGCAGAGCTAGTTTTTAGTGGTTTCACAGTACTATTTATAATCCCTGGCCAAACATTGATTTGAAGAATCCTGAAGAAATAGTATGGCATTATCTGCAATTCAATAGGAAAACTTAGAGCATATGTTTTACCAAGGTCCAGAATCTACAGTTGGGGGTCTAAGACACTGAAGTGGTTGCTATTGGCAACAAGAGCTAGTCAAAGCAAATACGATTCTAGAAAAAGGAGGGGGAAAATGAAAGAATAAATAATTGAAACTTGTTCTTGGCAGGGGGATTTCTTTAGACCTATAGAAATACCACTTAAAAACTACTTTCCATATATGATTACAACCAAGGTAAAGTAAAGGATTAGTGGGAAAGCTCAGAATGATTGATGGGCCTTGAACTTTAGCCCCCTGAGTTCTCACAACTCAGCTATGGAAACACGCACACATGTTTATTTTGAAACCTCTGAAGAACAGTTCCCACAGCATTATCACTGCAGCACATTATTTACTTTACAGGACCTAGCGATAGAAAGGATAAGACAACTGTGTTTCCTTCTGTATTAGAACAAAATGTCTCAGGAATTATGACTGATTTAAAGGCAGCTAAGGGAAGATGAATTGAATTCGCAGAACTATGCATTGGGAAAAGCAGCTGTTACAGGTCGTAGGCTTTGGCTCGGTGTGTTCTGGAAAGAGCTTTGAGAGCTCTTGTGAGAAAGAGGCTGTAGCGGAGGGTGGCGTTCAAGGATTCCAGATTGAATCCCAGGATAATGGAGTATGTGGTGGAAGACAGAGCTGGAGGGAAGCAGGAACCTGGATTTAATGCAACCTTGAGATGCCCTCAGTTTCTTAATTTATAAAATGAAGATGATAATACCACAGAGACTCAATCCAAAAGGAGCTATCAGCTGCTAAAGCACTTTGGTAAGGAGAATGAGGCACACACTATCAAGGGGAAAGGCAGAATATACTATCTTTTCGAAGCCAATTATTTCACGAGTCAGGAGGGAACTAAAGCAGGAGTCATCTTTTAGTTATCATGTCTTAGGTTAAGTGGGAGCCTCACAGCAGTGCCCGTGGCCCACACAAGAACACCTGTTCTCTTCCTCTTTGCCAAGAAAGACCTTTTCCCTATAAGTATTCATTATTTGTCCTTGGAATTGACTCCACACTACTCTTCTGGCATTTATCTTGTGTCTCTCTCTATAATTTCTGCATGACAACACGTTTACAAGTGTCTGTACCGTTTATTCTGTTCCTTCTTCAATGTGTCTGTCATTCATGATGTTTAACACCCCCAAATAAAAGGAAGCATATTAATATGATGATGATAATGAGGATGGAATTTGAGAACGAGCTTTTCAAAGCACAAAGTGATAGGTCAAAGTTTCTCAAAATCAACACCATTCACATTTTGGATCCCATAATATTTTTTATTGTGGGAGGCTGTATTACGTGTATTGAAAGATGTTTAGCAGAATGCCTGGCCTCTACAAATGGGCTGTTCATAGTAACTCCTGTCCACAGTTTTAAGCACTAAAAAGTCAACAGATGTTGTCAAATCTGCCCACGGAAAAGGGAGGCTGTTGAAAAATCACCTCTGAGTAAGAAGCACTTCATTGCATGGATGTAAATTCATATTATGATCACCATTATCATGTGTTTTGTTAGAGTCTTTGGGATAATATTCAAAATAGAATTATTATTCAATATATTCAATGAGTTTAAAAACATGAGAAAAAGACTACACTGATTTTTTTCACAAAGTGGTCCTATAGAACAAACCCTTATACAACTGTATTATATGATACATGCTTTTCCTGCCCTTTTTAAAACAAGGTCTCCCTGTAGCTACAACTGGCCTAGAACTTGCTATGTAGACCAGACTGGCCTTGATCTCATAGAGATCTGGCTGCCTCTACCTCCTGAGTGCAGGAATTAAAAGTATACATCACCATGCCTGGAAATAAATGTTTTTCTATTTAATATACAATATATTTTTGACTATATATTTCAGTAACTACATATATGTATGCTAGAAATTATATTCTAATGAAATATACAAAAGTCATGGGTATCATGCTTTTCTTTAGAGAATAAGGGTTACAAACATATTTTTTGAGGTGATTGGTCCCTATTATTTTGTAAAAGTCAAAATAGTTATTTTAAATTATATAAAATTACTTAAAAGTTTATTTAAAATTATATGCAAGCATTTCATAAAAAACATGAAATTTCAGAAAAACTCTTTTAGGAAAAGATATTTTACATTAAAAATAATTGCAAATAAGAATTCTAAAAAGACTCTGACAAATGAAGTGTCTCTGATTATATACTTAAGAAATTCTATTCTATTGAGCACAAGAGTCTATATATAAATGTTCTGTTATTTTTCCAAGATCATCAAGATCTGTAAGATTAAAAGTGTTGCAGCATTTTCTGATAGGAGAATTGATATTTCCAGTGGTATGTCAGAGTGAATTATTAAAGAGTGCATTCTGCAAATGTGACTTTGACTTTCAGAAACTTCCACCTTTTCACCAACAGTGGTAAAGAACACATGATTCAGGGTTTCTGTATGGAATCTTAATGTCCTAATTTGATGATGACATTTTCCAAATGACCATTAATAAAGATCCTTGTGTTCTTACCCAATCAGGAACAAATGTAGTGGAAACAGGGAAGGCTTGAAGGACCTTTCTAGATGGACCCATTAGTCTTTCTAAGCGTTTATTGAGGTGGAACATCTTTTGGAAACGATTGGAAATTAACACCAAACCTCTATTAAAACATGTTTAAAAGAAATTAAATAAATTTCTACTTCTGGTCATGATGTAATAACTTGTGAGAGGTCAGCGCCTCCATTGAGTACAACCAGAAAAGCCATATAAAATGTAAGAAATATCTGTCTAAAAGCATATGAAAACCGAGGTGATAATTTGCCACCAACAGCCAAGATCCCTGAGAGAATAGCCACAGAGCAAGGAGTCTACAGTCTGTGCTCATTTTCACCAGAGGGAGCCACCTGTTCTTGACGTGATGCTACAACTGTCAATCTGGATATGAGGCCACTGTGAATGGCCTCAGAGGTCAGCAGGGTTTTATAATCCCACAAGAGAGTAGCAGTTGGATATTGAGGGGCTGGCCAAAGAGGAGAAGAAAAATAACTGAACTTAGGGCTACTCAAGAGCTGAGGAATATCATAACTCCCCTAGTTTCTTCACTGAGACCCCAGGCGAAATGTACCTAAGAATAGATACAAACCAGAGATAGATGGAGCCTTAGAAAAACAAAAAATCATCTCAGGTTCTCATCAAATTAAGGTAGCCTGACCCCACTCTGTATTCCTATGCTTCAAGAAAGTTCTGGTGCTAACAACCTTTGGCTTTCAAGACCTTCAGGACATGTCTCATCTATAGCGTGCTGCAGAGAGCTGCCCATCCACTGTACACTCTTCCCAAGGGCACATCAACTGTTGACAGAGGTGGAGACTGAAAGGCTTGACTATTTTGGCTCAGCATGGGACAGTTCTGCTTCCAGATGAGGCTTTGATGAGCCTAGATCACACTCCAAAGCCTCTCTTTTACTCAATACTGATTTTTCTCCTTTCCATACCATAAGGGCTGAATCCTAATAAGTAAGTGTATGTCAAACTTCAACTTAATGACTATTTAAGAAAACCCAACTTGATAGCTGGTCTCAGAAGTGTCTAAGAAGAGGAATGATGATCAGACAGGTCTGGAAAATTCAACGGGAGGATGGCCATAAAATGTCATCATGAGGGACAGGTGGAGTCAGATGTCCTGGCATAAGAGCAATCAGATTGTTAAGAACATCATCAAAGGTGACTTGGTGCTGTCTACTGTACTTGTCTCCTGCTGTCTCCCTCTCTGGAGCTCTCCCCCCACCACCACCCGCCATGCTTCCTTTCCGTTTTCCGGCTCCTGCACTTACAGACTTACTCCTCATCTCATTTTATTCTTCTGGTTATTTTTCACTTTTCCATCTTTTATATTTCACAGTATACAACTCTAGTATTTCATCAACTAAAGGAGTTCAGCATCGTGATATAATGATGTTATTTCTCCACTCACCATCAAACCATCAAAACTATAATACATAACCAGACAGGGATATATCAAGAAAGGAAAATCACAGGCTCATTTCTTTTTATGTTTCTGGGCTCTATTGTTAAGATATATCTTCCTCATTAATTGACTCTTTATCATTAGAAGTATCTTTTTTTCCCTGTAAACATTTTTAAAAGTCTGTTATCTAACATCAAGTATTGTGATTCCAGCTCATTTGGTTATTGTTGCATGGCATATACAACAACTAGAATTTTCTTTAGAAATTGATAAGCTAGCCCTTAAATTCATATAGAAATGCAAAGGACTCACAAGAACTAAAAACAATCCTGAAACTTCACTCTTTACAATTTAAAAACTTACTGCACAGCTATAGTAGAATGAGCCATCACATAAAGACAGACATGTAGGTCAATGAAATAGAAGGGGAAGTTCAAAACTTAATGCATATATCTGGGGACAATTCACTGTTACCAAGGGCACTAAGTCCACTTTGTATGTGAAGAACGGTGCCTTCAACGAGTGATGCTAGAAAACTTGATTTCCATTTACAGATGAGTGAAATTGAACCTCTAACCCATACTGCACACATAAATCAATTAAAAATAAACCAATGGCCTAAGTACAAGAATCAAATCTATTTATAAAGAAAACACATCACTAAATATTATCAACCTCATATTAGGTCATTGCTTTAGACATCCCACTAAAAGCTAAAGAACAAAAAGATAAACTGGACCTCCTCAAAGTTAAAAACTTCGTATTTCAAAAGACTCAAGAAAACAGTGAAGACTCCCCAGAAATGTGAATATTTGCAGCTCTTATATCTGATAAGTGACTTATATCAAAAATATATGAAGAACTCAAATGATTCACTGTTAAAAGACAAGTCAGTTTTAAAACAGGCAAAGTATTTGAGGATATAATTTTCAGTATAAAACATAAAAATGGCTAACACTAATAATCTCATGAAAGACTGTGATATAATTAGTCATTAAAAAATGCAAATCAAAATGGTTGTGGAACACATATTAGACTCAATAGATCTTAAAACATGATAGAGGTTGTGAAGTGGGGAGGTAGGATATACCTGAGAAGAGATGGCAGAAGGGGTCTAATACGATCAAAATACATGGTATGAGATTCTCAAAGAATCAATAAAAATGTTATTTTTAAATGTAAAGAAAAACTAGGTGGGTTGCCAGTTTACATCACCTAGGATGGTTATAAAACTAAAGGACAAATATATGTGAAATGACAGTCAAATTGGGACCCTCATACATTGCTGGTGGAACTGGCATTTCTTCAAAATGTTAGATGTAGAGTTACTACCTGTCTTTGCTGTTTGCCTCTCGTTATAAGCCTATAATTTAAATATACGTCCACCCAAAACTTACGCTTGATACTCACAGCAGCGCTATTCATAATGGTCACAAAGTGAAAACAAGTCAATATTCCTCTGCTGATATCTGGATCTAAAAAAGCATATGGTCCATTGACAGTAAAACAACATACTGATATAGTCTACAACACATCGACCTTAAAACAATAAGCAAGGTGCAAAAGGTGCATGGTATGATTCCATTTATATGAAATCTTCAAAAAGTTTAAATTCAGTGATACAGAAAATAAATTACTGGCCACTAGTGCCTAAGGACAGCAGAGATGTTAATTTACTGTTGATGGATACAGGCTGTTTTTTAAAGGTGATGAATATGTTCTGAATTAGATGGTTATGAAGGTTGAACAACACTGAATATACTAAATCCAGTGAATTACATTCTTTAAACAGATGAATTTCATAATGTGTGAATTATATCTCAATAAAACTAGGTTTTAGGTTACCTAACATAATAGGAAGAAAATCATACATCATCCTAATAGACAGAGAAAACATGTAGGAAAATACAAAACTCATTCATGATTAAAAAAACAATTACATACAAAATTTCCTGAATCTGACCAAAAGTATCCACTGGATCCTTCCACAAGCATCATAATTAAAGTGGGATATCAACAATGTTCTCTGTTTCTTCTGTGCAGTGTACAAAGGGGAATGCAGAACATCTACCCAATAGACAGCTTCTGAACTAGTCAGCTTCCCATCACTGTAACAAAATATCTGAGATCAACAATTTAAAAGGAGAGATTCATTTTGCCTCACAGCTTCAGAGACCCTTGGTCACCTACCACTCTGAGACTACTCCAAGGCAGAACATGGCAATAAAAGCACAGGGTAGAGGAGACTACACCCCATGATAACTGGGAAGCATAGAGAAACAGTAGGGGCTGGAGTCCTAACATCTCCTCTAAGGACAGGACTCCAATGACCTGACTTCCCTCTACCAGGCTGCACCTCCTAAAGGCTCCAGAAACTCTCAATAGTGCCACAGGCTGGGAACCAAGCCTTTAGCAGATGAGCCTCTGGACAACATGTAAGATAAAAAATAATGCCAAGAATGAGTTATGTTTTTGGGTTACCCTCTAGGACTCGATGGTAAGAAACCATATACTTGAGACATCAAACATGGGAAAAACCGCTGGTGTGGACCTGGAAACTTCATCCCTACTGGATAGTTCTTATAATGCTAAAAGGTGCTATGCATGATACTGGAGGCAAAAAATAATCATCAGTCTTATCCAGCTGTAAATCCTGAAAGCTGCAGTAATGACTGGCCTGGTGAGGCATTCGTGCAAAAGTGGCACAAATGTTAAGGGAGCACACAAATGGTCTTTGAACGTATTTAAGAGCCACTCTTCAAGACGACTCACTCCTGGTATCATTACTGGGGCCACGAACCTGTGCTAGACAGGTTCTCCTCGGGGAGAACTGACTACTATTATTCTGCTAAATGGATATAATATTAAACTGATTCGAGTGGCCGTTATACCCATAGATTACTGCATCTCTCAGCTCTCATTAGAGAAGCTTCTTTTAGCAGTGGATGGCAATTAACACAGAGGCCCCAAACCCATCAAGGTGCAGAGAATAAGAGACTGCGGAGTGATCAGTCCTAAATGGGACATCTATATCACACCCTCTCCGCTCAAGGCTCAGAGATCATTACAGACGAAGAGACAGAAAGATTGAAAGAGTCAGAGGCAGAGGATGATGACAAGGAAACAATGTTATCCAGACACAACAGGGCAGTCGTACACATGAACTCAGAAATTTGACAGCTCAAGCTGACAAGACTTGCTCAAGCTCAAGCCACACAAATCTGAGCATAGAGAGCGGAGGTGAGCATTACACTCCACACCTGCCTAAGGAATCATGAGCAATTAACAGCTGCTGGGAGAGGGAGAATTGGACTTCTGTAAGAGTGAGGAGGTGCCTGACAAGTCTAAACACTCCAGTGGATAGTCACACACCCAAGAGTATCTGGGAGGCACAAATTGAACTCTATGGGTTTAAAAAAAAAGACACAAAGTTGGATGAGTGGACAAGAGTGGCCCTGGGAGGAGTTAGGAGAGGGAGAAGAATATAATTAAAACACACTACATGAAATTCTCAAATGACTAATAAAAATTAAATTAAAGAACCCAAACCATAACAGGCACATTTGCATATAAGATTGTAAATTAATAACAAAAGTACCATCAGGAGTCAGACATGGTGGCACACACCTTTAAACCCAGCACTCAGGAGGCAGAATCAGGTGGATCTCTGTGAGACTGAGGCTAGCCTGGGATTGTCTACAATGCAAGTTCCAGGCCAGCTGGGGTTACAGTGAGACCTTGTCTTTAAAAAAAGTACCATCAGGAAATGGACAAAATATTTATATAGATGTAACAAAAAGGATAGATAAAATACCTATAAAATTTTGAA